>CM062259.1:15522896-16781945 GCA_031216405.1 Syzygium malaccense | reverse complement strand
CAAACGTCTACATCTTGACTTGTGCATATATCACCTGGTAATACTCAACTAATGCACGCATTAGTAACCTTTGATTGTCTTTGTCATCTTCAAAACAACATAGGAGATTTTCCCAACAATCACCACATTGGTGATTTTCCCAACAATAGTCATTTTGAGTGTGTGCATAGGTTGAGATAGCTTGGATATAAGCAGCACCTGCTTTGTGTAGAAGCGTTTGTGTATAAGTAGGTAAATACGATTGTAACTTATCATTGATTGACAAGTATAATTCAGCCAGTAGGTTATTAGTGTGGGAGAGTGGACATAGACTTACACTAAGCCAAACCACTATAAACTCTATGTGCATTGTCTTCTATCTCTTTGCTCATACTCAATCTCTACTTGATAGAAACACTGCAAGGCACTACTTGAATATTACCAGAACTTGTTTATATCCATATTCTATTTTGCCTGGTTACTATGTTTTCAGAACTTGACACTATTAATTCCGCACTACTTTGCCAATATTTTTTTTAAATTACCTATTCATCCTCACTAGGTGATATTTGTTAGCCAACATCAACGGTATCACAGCTTGGTGCTCATAATTTTGAAGTGTATTGCTTCTGAATTAACGATCTGTTATGTTTAACTTATTAAGAAAACGACACCTAAGTAGAATTGAAATGAAATGGAACTTGAAAGACACTGAAATGACTCTTTTTTGTCGAGAAATGGACCCTGTCGTGATTAGGGATCAAGAGTCTCGAGTTTTTACACTTTTCGGATCTGTCGGCAAAAATTCGAGTGTCAACAGCCGATATTGGCTTATTAATTATGGTAGTAGTGAGAGAAATTCTTAGATTAGTATTTACTATAGTTAGTTGACTACGAGTCAAAGAGCATTTAACGGACTTGTAAGCTTAGAATTGTGTATTTGCCCTTGGATTTGTTTTCTTCTTATAAGTCAAGAGCTTGAATTAGTCAAGTTGAGTGATACCAGCTCCATTGACAATATTGAGTGTTGTTGGTCGCAACTGGTGGACTGGTCAAATGACGCCCTTGTTTATCGACTGTTGACATTGATCAATCATTAGTTGATTCGTCGTGGTAGGGTTTAATCTATCTACATCCATATGTGGATCGCACGCATTATTACACATTTACAAGGCCTCAAGGCTTAAGATACACAATAGAAGCTCAAAGCCTGAAGTAGTGGGAGAAAGGCCCAACATTTTTTTATTTAAGAGATATGAAAGAAAGAGTTTGGTGTTAGAAACCCACCAATTATTCTTCATACAAAGCTTCTCAAGAACTTCTTCATAATGTGCGTATTATATATTTTCCCATCGTTTTGACAATACAGGCCCATCTCGGTGCGCCTGCCATTAAAATTGTAGAAGAAATATTGCTCGTACAGCATTCTACAACCCCGGAGCTGAACTTGTGCAGTAACGCTGTAATGGCATGTATGTAGTAGCAGTTGCCTAGCAGCACGTAAGCACGCATCACAATCCGGATGAGAGAGTATCCGTTGACCTTTCCGTGGGCATAACAATCTGGATGGAAGTTTGATGTCTTGCCGGCTATATCTTGAAGGTATCATCTATTGATTAGATTAGATGTACGAGATGGATGTTTCCGTGTCTCCATCACAGATTTTGTGTTGCACAGACATGTCAGAATCGCCCTCTATAACATTGCACACATGAAGGGACGCAATCACTGCAGTTGCGATTATAGGGAGTGGAGCCATGTGTGTGTCTTGATTCCCTCTTCTTTTTACTCATCCTTTGTTAGTTTTGCTTTCTTAATATAAGAGCCATAGCTGTATTCATAAGAAGCTTTACTTTTACTGGTTTCACCGCTCTTTTACATGATTTTCTTTGTTGATTTTACTCTTTCCCAACTTCACTTCGAGGAGTTATCAATATAAAGACATTCTTCGTCTAGCAAACGTTCAAAATCTGGTGGAGAACAAACTAAGAATTTCTAGTTGTCTTATTCTATAGGAGGATATTAAATGCCGTTCCTACTATTTCAATCTCTCTCTCTCTCTCTCTCTCTCTCTCTCTCTCTCTCTCGCTCTCTCTCTCTCTCTCTACACCTTGGTCGATGGAGCTACGCGAGTTTACTTTCCAAATTTTTTCGATTTTTCACTCGTCTGTTTTCCCCTTTTCTGTCTAATTATGTTTTAATCTGATTGGCTGACCTAATGAAATCGAAATTAAACGAAACCAACGGAAAATAAAATCTCAGGGAATGTAGTTTAATATTCATTCAGATCATTTCCCCAATTGTGAACTTATTTACACGGAATAACTAATTTCACCCGATACCCTGAACTGGACTCGGTTCTGACCCAGTTTTTCAAAAATGCGGGAAAAATAGCAAACGAGCTCAACAACGTGCCAAATTCGACCGACAGTTGGCCCTACGTGTTCTCTTCAACCGCCATGTTTTAACTCTTCGCAAAAGAGCCCTCCATTATTTGGTTACAACTTATTTCAATAGAGAGAGACAAGGTGCCTGGGATTAGGAGGGTGATTACTAGACAATCCCCAATAGTGATGTGTCAGTGAGAAGGCTATTGGGTACACTGGGTGTGAAGAGATTATTCATTTTGGGAATTATTTTTTAAAATGAAATGTTTTTATTTAAAAAAAAAGTCGACCCTTGTACAAGGAACACTCAAATTAGGGCGAAGCGATCTTGTAGCCAGCAAAGATTTCGGTCACTCATGCAAAAAGCCTTCCCATCAAGTAAAGGAATACACTAGTGTATTTTTAGAAGCGGCTGATTAAGAAAAATCCAATGACTCCGAACAAAATGCGATAAGCAGGCCAGCATAGAATGTAGTCATATGAAATAAGACGACAATTTCCTTATTTTATGAGACAAAGATTTTAGACTACTGCTAGAGCAAGAACTTTACTGTCTTCTAAATTCTTGAGTGTTGATAAATTCCAGAAATAAAATTGCTGACCAAAGAAGTCAAAGAAGAAAATCCATGTAAAAGAGAGGAGAAACCTATGAGAAGAATAATTTTCTTGGACATAGTCCTTATATAAGAAGCAATATAAGATACTGATGAGTAGTATCAAAAAAAGGAGGTTTGAGACATATGGCTTCATTCCACAAATTTGCAACTATACTAATAGTCGTCCTTTGTTCATGCAACGTTATAAAAGGTGATCCAAACGAAACATTGGTATAAAAAATCTGCAACGAAGACTCGAGTTCAACCTGGGCATACAATGATGTGCTCAATGATCTCCTTCAAGATATAGTCAACCATACATCGCACTCCGGCTTCAATTACTATAGTGAGAAGGATGAGTTCTTGACTCTTCCCTGCTATGGCCACGGAGGATGCAATGGGTTACTCACTCCTCCGGATTGCCACACATGCTTAGGTGATGCCAAGAATCTCATACAGAAGTTATGCCACTTTAGCTCCAGTGCTCAGCTTCAGCTTCAAGACTGTAGAATTGGGTATGAGGGTATGAATTCAATGAAGGTTAAGTTAAGGCTGATCATAAAGTGAGAATTATGCATCCGTATATTGTATATTATATATATACATATCTATTTATGCATCTAAGTATAGTCAAAATTACAATAATGATCTATCATGATCATGTGAAGCGTTCTTGAGAAACTTTGTATCGTGAATAACTTAGAGGGGCAACATGACCTTTTGTTCTTCTCACTCTATGATGCCTAACACAAGCGATCTTGACTTGGCTGGTTTCTCATGCGTTCAATTTTTATCCAAACAAACAGCTACACTACGTCTAGAAATAGCTAATTAAAAGGTCACGTTTCACTTTTTGTAATAAGGTTGGGGGACAAGTGCCCAAGCTATCTACCTGGAGTTTCATAAAACACCCTACAAGCCTATGAACCAATTAAGTCCAAGCTTTTGACCCATGTAAGTGGCTCTACGCTAAATTATGGTTTGCACGCAGTTGTGAAATTTGAACAAGTAACATCCGGATCTTGAACTGGAATCCCTGACATCCCAATCAACTGTCCCAACTCTGGGAGTTGTCATATTTCACTTTGGATGAAACATCAGAAAAATCAATTCCTACATATAGGTAAACATGTTATGAAAAGTCAAAGGGCTAAGTATCTCTGTTTTACAAGCCAGTTCATTTCTCTTCCGTGGTTGTTAGATCTTGAAGCCTCTCCAACTTTCGTGGAGTAAAAAGGGGTGCAAGTGGCTGTGCATAAGATTATGGAATTATGGATGTTGTGTGTTCTGCTATGCGTCTATCTCTTCCTGAAGATGAAATCTCTTTCATCTGTCCAAAAAGGTAAACAAGAGTCTAAAAAGTAAAAGAAGGGAAATTCCTTCCAACTAAAATAATATTGTTCTCTTAAGTTAATTGATTCTAAGTTACGTTTTACTTTTTATTTCTGTGGAAGGAGTTAGCTGATCGTAACCAATTATAAGTTTTCGCCTTTGATGTTGATCTTAGTTAGAGCAATTAATAAAATCAAAACCACAAGCAACAGTTGATTGGCTCGGCCAATTTGAGAAAATATCGAACCAAACGATAGGCTGAAATCATAAAATTTGCAAATTGTTGTAGACAGAAAAATGCTATTTTTTATGGGTCAATATGTTAAATCTTGCATTCAATAATTTTTGGACCAGAGAAGATCTTGTCTCTGGACTAAATATGTTGAATAATTTCAAACGGAATAGAGATTGATATGCTTGGCTTGGGTTGATGTAGGGTTTTGATTTGGTTTACTTTGAGAATATTATGGATATATGTTCAAATAAATCTGAACTAAACCATGACTATGCCTAAAATCAGTCATTGTGTCACATGCACCGCCTAAGAATTGTTTATCTATACCATAGTAGTCTTGATTTTTCACAAAATCCTCATACAAGATGAGACTTACAAGGAAAGATTTAGTAAGAGCAAGGGAAGGGTTACAATTCCCAAGAAATACGCCAATATTATTCATGAGAAGGAAACTCAATATTCAAGACCCCTGATCGCGACATGACCTGATTCTTGATGAAAAATAGTCAAAATGCATCCATAACATCCCTAATACATATAGAAATTAGGATCATTAATTTTTTTTAGCATTTATGCACCATTCTTTGAGTAAATCAAGATTTGACTATTCGATTGACTTTTCTGTCAAACCAAAAAAGACAATCGAAAAGTCAAAAATTGACAAATCATGACACTGCATGTAAATATTGAATATAGGCATCAATTCAACTTATGCATAAAGATTTAGGATTTTAAATTTTAGGTTTTCAAACAATGGTTAAAGATTGACTTTTCCGATCAAACCGTAGAATTTGACCTTCGATTGAAAAATTAAAATTTCGATGATTTCTGATCATTATCAGTTCCTTCTAGACATTTGATGTAAGGGACTAAGTTTGAAGATCTCAAGTCCAGTTTTCAAGACTATAAACGAGGGAATTTCAAGCGTCGGTCAACATTTGGGGAAGCCATTAAACCGACGGTTGACTATTTGCAGTAAAGTCAATTCGTGTATTTTCAGTCAAATTAGACCTAGCAAATTTAATTTCAATACATTCTAGGCATCCCGAGAAAATTCTAAGGGCGACGAATGATCACGATGACCCAGGCCCAACAAGCCTGTCTCGTTCAACCTAGTTGACTCGGGCAATCTCGGCCCAATGGACCGGTTCAAGGCCAAGTCAATTCTGCCCATGACGCCAAACTATAAGGCCCATCAGCCGATAGCTTGGCAGGCCATCTCTCCCGAAATTGCCATTCCAATTAATTACCTTAATTACAAGACATGTCATCAATTCATGTGACTTCAAATCTGAACCAATCATTCCAAGGCTAATCCTAGGCATCCATTTAGCCATGTCACCTATCCTTGGCACTTTCAGGGTGCGTTTGGTAACTTGCCAAATAGTAAATGATTCTATTCTTTTGTTCCCAAGAACAAAAAAAAAGAATAAAAATTCGTTTGATAAATTTTTTGTTCCCGAGCACAAATTTATTCCCAAAATCAAGAATAAAAAAAAAGTTTATTCTTAATTCTGGGAACAAGAATCAGAAATAGAAGAGAAAATTTTTTTCTTTTTCTTCTTTCCTTCCCAACTGTGACCGATTCTTCTTCTTTACTGGCCTATGGTCGGCGACTAGCGACCGACAACTGGCCATAGGCTATGGCCGACGAGGGCGTTGCGACCCTTGCCGGTGAGAGCAAGGGCTGGACCCTCGCAATCTGGGCGACCCTCGCCAGATTCAGCGAGGGTAGCCCTCGCCTAGGCTACGAGCCTCGAGGGCCGTCCTCGCCGCTCTCGACCTAGGCAAAGGCTGGACCCTCGCCGCCACCCTCACCCAGGCTACGAGCCTCGAGAATAGCCCTCGCTAGCTCAAGCAAGGGCTGAAAAAGGTCGGTGAGGGCAACCCTAACCACTCACAGCCTGAGCGAGGGCCACCCTCGCCGAATATGGCGAGGGTCACCTAGGTGGTGAGGGCGACCCTCGCCCAAGCCGCAATGCCCTTGTTGGCCCTGGCCTGTGGCGGGCTACTTGACCATAGGTCAAGGAAGGAAAAAAAGAAATAAATATTAAAAATTTTAAAATATTATTAATAAAAAGAAATTTTGTGCAGTTACCAAATGTATTTCTGTTCTTTTTCTATTCTGGAATTAGAAATTTTGGACCGTTACCAAGCACCTTCAAATGCTCAAAAATTATTTCTGGGAACAGAATAAAAAAATTATTTCTGAGTAGAAATTATTTCCGAGAACAGAATAATTACCAAACACACCCTAAATCCATCAATAGGAGACTTTCTTAGTCGTTGAGGACACAACTTAGACCCTAGGATCACTTTCATCATCTAATGGCCTAAATTTGAAGGAAATTAAAATTTTCCCTCCATTTTTTCCTTCTTAAAACTCCCCTTGGCCGAAATTGAGCTCTCTTGGACGCTCATTTTTTCAAATTTCTGAGAAGAAAACTCTCTCTCTCTCTCTCTCTCTCTCTCTCTCTCTCTCTCTCTCTCTCTCTCTCTCTCTCTCTCTCTCTCTCTCTCTCTCTCTCTCTATTAACATTATCGATCCACTCCTCGATTTACCCATTACCAATCCACTCCTCGATTCGAGATAATCCCTAGCTTTCTCGAAACTTGTAGGTTGAGCACTAGATCTGCCCAAATTTCTTTGGTTCGTGGGTAGAGTAGGCATAAGAAGCCTGCATCTTGCTTAAATGGATACTTTAATGAAGGAAGTTGCAAGAACACTGTCGCGACCTACCCGTCTCGATTGATTAGGCTAAGAGGTATTTTGTTGAAAGATGTGAACGTTAATTGATTTGTTTGAAGGATAACCAAATAGTTCATTAATCCAAGGACCGAAGCACTCCCGAGCCTCATACCTCACGCGACGAAAACTATCTAATTTACACATTCGATTAGAGTCGCCACTAGCCATAATCAAGAGTTAGCTAGAAACCTTAATCAAGACGTGGGAGTATCGTCTTGATATGCGCGAAAACTAGAGATTCTAAAGATTGAAAACTTGATTACACTAGCGATCTAACTAATCCCTTTCGGTACCTAAACTTGAACAATCACAAACTAACATACTAGACAGCCTATCGAAGAAGCTTAAGATTCCACCTAATCATGTTAAAAATGAAAGATAACAACCAATGTATTAAAGATGCATAACCAAATAATTATAAAGAAAACAACCAACGACCTAACATCGTCTTTAAAAAGAAAAGGCAATCAAAGGCCCTAAAATAAAGCCCTAATGGCTTGTTCAAATTTTTGGAAAATTTTTTTAGAGGTTTTGTCAATTTTTACAAATTTTAAACTAAGTCTAGAATGAAATAAACACTAACATCTAGTGAAATTAAGCCAAAAAATGATTTCTGAACATTTTCCAAATTTTTGGAATTTTTCAGAATTTTTTAATTATTATTTAAAAAAAAAAAAGGCATCAAACCGGGTCAGGGGACCCGGTCCGATTCATTGATCCGACCCACCCAGATTATGCCCTAATAATCTATTCTTTTCCTTTTCTTTTTCTTTTTCTTTTCATTTCTTTTCTATTGTCTCTTTTTTCTATTTCTCTTTTCTCTTTATTCTTTTGGTCTTCTTTTCCCTCACATCTTCTTAACGTACGTCCTCTCCCGAGAGTTCTCACTGAGAACGTCTCCTACTCAGTGATTCACTGGCGACCACCACACCGAACCAAAACCCGCCTTCTCGACCGGCGCCGATGTCGAATCTGCTCCGGCTAGAATCACGACACCACCATCACCGAACAACCATCCTTAACCAGCTCTACCAGCCACCGAAACACCAACATTGACGACCGTTTCTCATTTTTCGATCACCAGCCTTCCCGTGGCAACGATTCGCACTAAAACGCAAACCAACAGACACACACGCATATGAAACGGAGATAATGAGCTAACGGTGGCAGCCTCAAACCGCGGGCCTCTCGGATAGGGAAGGAGCTCTCCGGCGGGGATACGTGTACACTCGGCCGACTCGGACAAGGTGCGAACCAGGGCATAAACACAAGAAAAACACAAAGTCAGTATTGATTCGACGAACAAGAGTACCAAACAAACACAAAGACCGAGTCTCAGGCACCGATTCCACAAAAAATCATCCGGACTTCCATTTAGACATTTCATCAAACGTGTGGTATGCAAGTTGAGATATACGCTCTTTAGTGAGATCCAATGCTATTTCTAGATTTAGACATGATATATACAACTCTAAACGTCCATATATCACAAAAAATTCATCTCGGTTTACCCAGAAATGTTCGGAACTTTCAGACCCGAACTTAGCATCCTAAGCCTACACTGTCTCATTGAGGCATTTCATCAAACATGTGAGGCGCGACCAAGAAAAGGGGTTACAAAGCTGGTTCTAACGAGATTTATGGCTTGTTTTCGATACATAATGTTTAGAAAAGGTTCTTTGAGCGTAAAAAACGAGTCATCCTCCGTTAATGGGGCCGGGCGATTACCTAATGGACTCGGTGTGCCCGGCGACCGAGAGGCTGGGGAGAGGGACGGCAAGAACAGGGGAAGGGGATGAAGACCTACCTGGTTCACGGCTGACCGGGGAGAGGCGCGACAGCTGGGGTTTCGACGGCGACTCGGGCGACCCTCCAGCGAGCGGGCGAGGCTCAACTCTCCAACTCTCCTCAAGTTCTCTCTCGATCTCTCCTCTCACTTTTGCTCGTTTTTTTTTTGGTCCCTCACCCCACTCTCTGTTCTCTCTCTGTTCTTTAAGAACCGTCATCCCGCTTCCTCCCTCTCATCCCCTTCCAGACGACTTTTGCTGGTCAATAACGCCAGCCACCTTCCCCTTCCATTTCCAGCTCAAAGGCCCCATTGATCAGCGCGCTTTCTCTATCTCTGTATACGCCAGCAGCTGGGTCCTCCTGTTTAGGACTAGATCAGATCCATTTCTTTGCTAAAATGGCTACTGGATCTCCTGGGTTCTTGTGTTGCCAGAATGCAGCGCTGTGCCATAATCGCGACTATGACCCTCCTCGTGCAGAGCATCCCTCTGCTTTGTCGTCTCTGCTTGCTTCATGAGTAAGCGTGAGGGAGAGAAAAAGCAAGAAGGGAGCTGGGCTGAGAAAAAGGAGATAAAAAAAAAAGGAAGTTGGGCTAAGAAAAGGCAGTGAGAGCTTCGGCCTAATTGGAAAAGAACGAGGAGGGGCCTGGCTCAGTCGGGCCAGGTTGAACCGGCCCAGTTCTCTTTATTTTATTTTTTTTGGTAAAGGGCTTTATTTTATTTTTTTCTCTTCTTTTTTTTATTTTCTAATAATTTTATCTCCCCTTGGCACTAATTTGGCCCATTTACAAATTAAGTGTTGATTTAACAAAACAGGCAAAATTAGGTTTCAACAAACACATATGCTATCAGTTTATAAACATTTTAATATTAATTTAATGTCAAAATTTTGAATTTATATATCTTTATTCTAAATGAGCTATATTAGTCTAAAATGTGGCTCAAAATATTTGCTATCCATAGCGGTTTGTTATGTGCAATTCTTCTCCAACTTAATTAAATTTTTGTCATAGATTGATTTATAAAGTTAAAAAATTGGTTACAACTTGTTTCAATAGAGAAAGACAAGGTGCCTAGGATTGGGAGTGTGATTACTGGACAATTCTCAATAGTGATGTGTCAGTGAGAAGGCTATTGGGTACATAATGGGAGAAGAGATTATTCATTTCAGAAGCACTTGACAAACAGTTTCTGAATTTTGGCTCAATGTGTAATATGTTCTCTAAACTTTTAATTTGTTCAATGTAGTCCCCGAACTTTAATCCAATGTGCAATGTGGTCCCTAAATTTTTAATTTGTTCAATATCGTCTCTGAACTTTTTGTACATGTTCAATTTAGTTTTTGAACTATATGAAAATGTTCGATGTAGTCCTTCCATTAATTCAATTTCAGGAATTACATTGAATATTTTCATATAATTCAGGGACTATATTAAACATGTACCAAAAGTCTAAAAATCACATTGAACAAATTAAAAATTTAGGGATCACATTGAACATTAAGTTAAAGTTTAAGGACTACATTGAACAAATTAAAAGTTCATAGACCACATTATATATTAAGCCAAAGTTCAGAAACTTTTTGTGTCATTATTCCTACATTTTAAAAATGAATCTATTTTTTTGTATGTGGAACACTCAAACTAGGGCGAAGCCATCTTATTGCCAGCAAAGATTTCGATTACTCGTTCAAAAGCCCTCCCATCAAGTATGGGAATACACAAGTGTATCTTTGGAAGAGGCTGATTAAGAAAAGGCCATTGACTCCAAACAAAATGTGATAAGAGGGACGGCAGAAAAGATACTCATATTAAATAAGACGATGGCAACTTCCTCATTTTATAAGAAAAAGATTATAAACTATAGCTAGAGCAAGAACTTTGCTGTCTTTTACATTCTTGACTATTGATAAAGTCGAGACCAAAGAAATCAAAGAAGAAAATCCATGTAAAAGAGCGGAAAAACCTAAGAGAAGCATAACATTAAGTTAAAGTTTAAGGACTATATTGAACAAGTTTAAAGTTCATAGACCACATTATATATTAAGCCAAAGTTCAGAAACTTTTTGTGTCATTATCCCTACATTTTAAAAATGAATCTATTTTTTTGTATGTGGAACACTCAAACTAAGGCGAAGCCATCTTATTGCCAGCAAAGATTTCGATTACTCGTTCAAAAGCCCTCCCATCAAGTATGGGAATACACAAGTGTATCTTTGGAAGAGGCTGATTAAGAAAAGGCCATTGACTCCAAACAAAATGTGATAAGAGGGACGGCAGAAAAGATACTCATATTAAATAAGACGATGGCAACTTCCTCATTTTATAAGAAAAAGATTATAAACTACAGCTAGAGCAAGAACTTTGCTGTCTTTTACATTCTTGACTATTGATAAAGTCGAGACCAAAGAAATCAAAGAAGAAAATCCATGTAAAAGAGCGGAAAAACCTAAGAGAAGCATAACATTAAGTTAAAGTTTAAGGACTATATTGAACAAGTTAAAAGTTCATAGACCACATTATATATTAAGCCAAAGTTCAGAAACTTTTTGTGTCATTATCCCTACATTTTAAAAATGAATCTATTTTTTTGTATGTGGAACACTCAAACTAGGGCGAAGCCATCTTATTGCCAGCAAAGATTTCGATTACTCGTTCAAAAGCCCTCCCATCAAGTATGGGAATACACAAGTGTATCTTTGGAAGAGGCTGATTAAGAAAAGGCCATTGACTCCAAACAAAATGTGATAAGAAGGACGGCAGAAAAGATACTCATATTAAATAAGACGATGGCAACTTCCTCATTTTATAAGAAAAAGATTATAAACTACAGCTAGAGCAAGAACTTTGCTGTCTTTTACATTCTTGACTATTGATAAAGTCGAGACCAAAGAAATCAAAGAAGAAAATCCATGTAAAAGAGTGGAAAAACCTAAGAGAAGCATAATTTTCTTGGGCATAGCCCTTATATAAGGAGCAATAAAAGATGAGTAGTAGTATCAAGAAAAGGAGGTAAGAGACACATGGCTTCGTTCCACAAAATTGCAATTATATTAATAGCAGTCGTTTGTTCCTGCAATGTCATAAAAGGTGATCCAAATGAAACATTGGTGTACACAATTTGCAATGGAGACACGGGTACAACCTGGGCATACAATGATGAGGTCAATGATCTCCTTCAAGATATAGTGGACTGTACATCGGACTCCGGCTTCGATTACTATAATAAGAGGGCTGAGTTCTTGGTTGATACCTGCTTTGGCCATGGAGCATGCAATGGGTTACTCACTCCTCCAGATTGCAAGACATGCTTAGGTGACGCTAAGCAACTGATACTGAAGTATTGTCCCCTTAGCGTCGGTGCTCAACTCCAGCTTCAAGATTGTAGAATTAGGTACGAGGGTTATGAATTCAACGAAGGTTAAGTTGAAGATGATCATAAAGTGAGAATTATGTATACATATAATATATATCTATATCTATATCTATATATGCATATGAGCATAGTCAAAATTACAACAATAATCTATCACGGTGATGTGAAGCGTTCTTGAGAAGCTTTGTTTCATGAATAACTTGAGGGGCAACATAATCTTTTGTTCTTCTCGCTCTATGATGCCTAATACAAGTGATCTCGACTTGTCTGGTTTCTCATGAATTCAATTTCTATCCAAACAAACAGCTACACTATATTTAGAGATAGCTGATTAAAACATCTTGTTTCACTTTTTTGTTCTAAGGCAGGCGCACAAGCGCCCAAGCCCATCTACCTAGAGGAGGAAGAAGAGCAGAATCCAGAGAGGAAGCGGGCGGAGAAGAGAGCAAACGGAGACACAGAGCAGAGAGACGCAGGAGAGAAAAAAGAAAGCTCAGAGAGAGAGAGAGAGAGAGAGAGAGAGAGAGGAAGCCGAGCGAAGAACCGACACCAAGAGCTGGATGGAGGTTCGCCGCGGGAGCCTGGAGAGAACCGGAGAAAGAAGAGATTTTTGCTCGTTCGCTGGCGGTCCGTTTGAGTCGCCGTCGTTTGCGTCGAAGGCTCCACCTGCCGGCCGCCATTCGTCGTCAAAGGAGCCACCCGAATCAGGCCGAGAAGTCCAAAGAGCGTGTACCTTCGTCGGAAGCTTCTTAGCCAGCTCCGGCCACCGTGATGACCCCTCCGACAGCTCAGTCCTCTATTCGATCACCGTTCTTGGTCAAATACCGCATCTCCAAGGTATGTACATCCTTGTTCTGTTTTAGTGAGTAGAGTCAGAGAATCGTCATTGAGATTTGAGTGAATATTGAGTACTGATTAGGGATCAAATAGTTGTCTGAGCGAACTTTGATGCCGCTGAAATCGTCTTTATTGGGATTAGTACTTCATGATGCTGTTGTGCTCTGACCACCCGCCTGGGTGGCGTTGCTGGAGCGCGCACTCTTTCTCTTGCAAAAAGGTTGAGTGTTCGAATCCCGGGCGCCGCAGGGTGACTCACCGGTGTCGGCGTGCGGGGGTTCCCTGGGTTATCAAAAAAAAAAAAAAGATGCTGTTGTGCTCTGTGTTTGAACCGATCACCAAATGTTTGTGAAAATGCCTGAATGAAATATTAGATGTTTAGAACACCGAATTTGATTGTGAAAATTCCGAGTGAGTTATAGTAAATTGATACGGAGTTGATATGAAATATGTTGGTTTAGGTCCTTGTACATCACAACTGAGCCAAAAATTGCATTGAAGCTCACTCTAGAACATATATCTGAACTTGCACATCACGTGTTCGATGAAATGTCTACATGGAGATTCAAATAGTTTTTTGTGGAATCGATGCTTAGAACTTTGTTATATGCTTGATTTGTTCTAATATTGTTATTGACTTCAAGTTATCTATGTTTTCTATGTGATTTTGTGGCGTTTGCACATCTCGGTTTGGCTATGGACAAAACCTCCACCGGAGATGCCATTCCCTCTCGCCAGAGCGATGCCCACGATTAGAGGCCGCTAGAGTCAGTCCTTTCTTCGCTATTTGAATGTGATTATGTATATTTGTTTGGCTGGAATAGTTTTGTTTGAGATGTATGGATTCGAAGAAGGGAATAGCCGCGGTGGTGATAGTTTTCAATGGCCGGAATCGTGTCCAGAATAGAAGAGTGGAGCTAGGTTTTTGTTATGACCAGTAGTGTTGGCCGTCAACGGCGGATGTCGATGATTGAAGGTGGTGACTGTTGACCAGAGTTCCGACGTGAGATTCACTAGGGAATATGCAACCTGACTGGGTTTACCAAAGAACCGAACTGTATCATCCGAAAAATGGGTTCGGGAACCGGTTCCTGTTTGAACCATTTCGGGAACTGGTTGGAACCGGTTCGGTTCCCGGTTCCAAGTAAAGACCCACTTAGAAACCGAACTAGTTTTGGAACCGGCTTTTAGCTTGTGTTAAGAAAAAATCCTAGATCATACTATGATTATATTATTTTATTGTTACTTTTAGTGGATAGTGATTTTTATTATTCATTTTTTACTTTGAATTTGAATTGTTTCATTGCTACTCATATTATTTTGCTGGAAAAAATGGAACCAGAAAAAGAAACAAAAGAAAAATAGGTTCTCGAGTAGACCTTGGAACTGGATCGGAAAAACAATGTAGGTTCAAAAACAGGTTCCAGGGCAAACATGATAGGTTTCAGGTTCCAAAAACTAGGAAGTGGTTATAACAAGTTAGGTTCCAAGTTCTAGGTCTGAAACTTATCCATCCTAGAACCGATCACCCCTAAGACTCATGGCAATGGAAGAAGATCTCGTTGAGGAAATCTCGGTGCAGACGTAGGGAGGAAGAAGAAGACCAAAAAGGAATAAAAAAACGAGAAAAGAAAAAAGAAATAAAAAAAATAGAAATAGAAAATATGGGCTGAATATTAACAGTTTGGGCTGAGATACCGCGGGCTTAGGAATTGTGGGCCGAGCGCGAGTGTGTAGTGTAGAGTACTTACCATGAGTAGTGGGTTTTGTGTGTTAAAATTCGCAATTGGGCTTGTGAGCCCATTTGCACTTGCGGCCCAGACCCATGAGACCAGAGCTAGCTCATATTTGGACCCGGCCCCAGGGCCCAGCCCGTCCCTATTTTCGGAATAAAAAATATATTTTTTTAATTAAAAAATAATTAAATTTTAAAAAAATAGATATATTAAAATATAAAAAGTTCCAAAAATTTCCGAAAAATTAAGAAAGGTTTAGAAATTAGTTTTTGAGTTAATTTCACTAGACCTTAGTGTTAATTTTGTCTGAGACTTAGTTTAGAAAATAGAAAAAAAATAAGAAAACCTTTAAAGATTTGAACCCAAAAATTGAATAAGCCATTAGGGCTTTACCATGGGGCTTTTGGTTGCTTTTTTTTGGGTAGAGACAATGCTAGGTTGTTGGTTGCTTATTTCTATTCCGATTATTTGATTGCGCACTTTTAATATATTAGTTGTCATTTTCATTTTTAGAATGATTAGGATGAATTAGAACCTTTGATAGGTTGCCTTGATGCGTTGATTAGCAAATAGCTAAGTTTAAGTACCGAAAGGGAACTAGTTAGATAACTAGTGTAATCAAGTCCCCGTCTCAAGAATCTCTAGTTGCGCATGCATTGAGGCGACACTCCCATGTCTTGATTAGGTTTTCTAGCTGACCCTTAACAATGACTAGTGACGACTCCTAATGAATGCATGGATTAGAAAAACCAATGTTGCACAAGCTATGAGGCTTGGGAGTGTCTCCGTCCTTGGATAGATGAGCCTTTTGGTTTGTCATTTGAACAAACCAACTGATGTTTACGTTCATTGACAATCATGACAAAGAAATAAAATTGCTGACCAAAGAATTCAAAGAAGAAAATCCATGCAAAAGGATGGAGAAAACTATGAGAAGCATAATTTTCTTGGACATAGCCCTTATAGAAGGAGCAATGTAGGATGAGTAGTATCAAGAAATGGAGGTAAGAGATATATGGCTTCATTCCACAAAATTGCAACCATACTAATAGTTGTCCTTTGTTCATGCAACGTTATAAAAAGGTGATCCAAAAGAAACATTGGTATACAAAATCTGCAACGACGACTTGAGTACAACCTGGGCGTTCAATGATGCGGTCAATGATCTCTTTCAAGATATAGTCAACCATACATTGGACTCTGGCTTCAATTACTATAGTGAGAAGGATGTGTTATTGACTCTTCCTTGCTACGGCCATGAAGCATGCAATGGGTTACTCACTCCTCCGGATTGCCACACATGCTTAGGTGACGCCAAGAATCTCTTATAGAAGTATTGTCACTTTAGTTGTGGCGCTTCAGGAGTGTAGAATTTGTATGAGGGTTATAAATTCAATGAAGGTTAAGTTGAGGATGATCATAAAGTGAGAATTATGCATCCATATATTATATATACACACACACACATATCTATCTATGCATCTAAGTATAGTCAAAATTACAATAACAATCTATCATGGTCATGTGAGGCATTCTTGAGACGCTTTGTATCACTTGAGGGGCAACATGATCTTTTGTGCTTCTCACTCTATAATGCCTAATACAAGCGATCTTGACTTGCCCGGTTTCTCTTGCGTTCAATTTTTATCCAAACAAAAGCTACATATCTATAAATAGCTAATTAAAAGGTCATGTTTCACTTTTTGTAATAAGGTAGGGGCACAAGCACCCAAGCATATCTACCTAGAGTTTCATAAAACACCTGACAAGCCTATGAACCAATTTAGTCCAAGCTTTTGACCCATGTAAGTGGCCCTAAGCTAAATTATGGTTTGCATGCAGTTGGTGAATTTGAACAAGTAACATCCGGACCTTAAATTGGAATCCCTGACATGCCAACCAACTGCCCCAGTTCTGGGAGTCTTTTTTTTGGTTTGGCAGTTCTGGGAGTTGTCATGTTACACTTTGGATAAAACATCAAAAAAATCAATTCCTACATATAGGTAAACATGTTATGAAAAGTCAAAAGAGCTAAGCATCACTGTTTGACAAGCCTGTTCATTTCTCTTTCGTGGTTATTTGATCTTGAACCCTCTCCAACTTTCGTGGAGTAGAAGAGGGTGCAAAGCGGCTGTGCATTAGATAACGGCATCTGTCTATGTGGTGTGTTCTGCTATACGTCTATCTCTTCCTGAAGATGAAATCTCTTTCATCTATCCAAAAAGGTAAATAAGAGTCGAAAGAGTAAAAGAAGGGAAATTCCTTCCAATTAAAATAATATTTTTCTCCTAAGTTCATTGATTCTAATTTATGTTTTACTTTTAATTTCTGTGGAAGGAGTTAGCTGATCGTAACCGGATGTAAGTTTTGGCCCTTGATGTTGATCTTAGTTAGAGCAATTAATAAAATCAAAACCACAAGCAACAGTTGATCGGCTTGGCAAGTTTGGGAAAATATTGAACCAAATGATAGGCTATAATCATATAATTTGCAAATTGTTATAAACAGAAAAATGCTATCTTTTATGGGTCAATATGTTAAATCTTGTATTCAATAATTTAGTCATGTCACCCATCCTTTGCACTTTAAGGCTCCGTTCGTTTGGCGGAAAATATTCTTCCGAAAAATATTTTCCGGGTTTTCAGGTGTTCGGGGGGCGGAAAACGTTTTCTGTGGGAAAATATTTTCCTTCCCCCTCTCACAAAATAGCCTAAGCCTATGGAAAATGACTTCCGCTTCTTCAAAAGCGGAAATCATTTTCCGGAGCTTCTTCTTCTTCTTCTTCACTAAGGTCGCCGGCCGCCGCCGCCGCCGGCACGCCCGCCGCCGCCGGACCGCCGCCGCCGCCGGCTCGGCCACTCGCCGCCGTCCGGCCGCCGCCATCGGCCGCCCGCCGCCGCCGCCGCCCGCCGCGGCCGCCCGCGAAAAATATTTTTCAAAACTTTTTCATATTGGTCGCCGAACACCGAAAAATTATGTTTCGGGAAAACATTTTCCAGGAAAATTTTGTCCAAAAAAAGAATATTTTTCCGGAAACGAACGGAGCCTAAATTCATCAAGAGGAGACTTCCTTAGTCGTTAAGGACACAACTTAGACCTTAGGATCAATTTCATCATCTAATGGGGTTATGACTTACGTGGAAACTATAACGAAATTAAAATTGAGAAGAATAAACACACACAAATTTATGTGGAAAACCCTTGCAGGAAAAATTACGGGGAGAGGAGAAGCAAAATCTACTATAGAGATTCAAGGATTATAAAAGGTGGCTAAAAAAATCAATGACTCTTCTTGTCTCAACTTCTTAACTTAATAACTTGAGGAAAAAAAATATTTATATTGCCCTCAAGCCCTAATATTGGCCCAAGCCCATAAAGAATTCAAGGCATACTCAACGAATCTTCATCTTAACTTGAATTCTACACAAGCAATAAACAATCTTTTCCTCCCACTAGAGTAAAATTCAGTTGTAGAAAACATTAACCAAATCCAAGCAATACTTGCATTTGGCAATAAGCAAGGGCTTTGTCAACATATTAGTTGGATTGTTTTCTATACTAATCTTTAAGACCTTGATATAGCCATAAGAAAGAATATCTCGAATAAAATGATACCACACATCAATGTGCTTTGTCCTCTCATGATACATCTGATATTTAGTAAGATGTATAGCACTCTGACTATCATAATGGACAACAGTCATACCATGATCCACACTGAGCTTTCCAAATAAGTCTCTTAACCATATAGCCTCTTTAATTGCTTCTGTAATAGCCATATACTCTACCTCTTTAGTAGACAAAGCAACCATATGCTGTAAAGTAACTTTCCAACTGATTACACAATCCCTAATAGTAAAGATGTATCTAGTCAAAGGCCTCCTCTTATCAAGATCACCAACATAATCAGAATCAACATATCCCGTAATAATGTCACCAATTTTCCCAAACTTTAAACCAAAATTAGAAGTGTCCTTCAAATATTTCAAAATCCACTTCATAGCTTGCCAATGAATAGCCATATACTCTGCCTCTTTAGTAGACAAAGCAACCATATGCTGTAAAGTAACTTTCCAACTGATTACACAATCCCTAATAGTAAAGATGTATCTAGTCAAAGGCCTCCTCTTATCAAGATCACCAACATAATCATAATCAACATATCCCGCAATAATGTCACCGATTTTCCCAAACTTTAAACCAAAATTAGAAGTATCCTTCAAATATTTCAAAATCCACTTCATAGCTTGTCAATGAACTTTGCCTAGGCATGATAAATATCTACTTACCATGCTAACAGCATGTGAAATGTCAAATTGAGTACAAACCATGTCATACATAAGGCTACCATCTGCACTAGAGTACGAAACACGTGACATATATTTTATATCTTCATCTATTTGTGGATATAAACTAGCTGATAATCTAAAATGAGTAGCAAGAGGAGTACTTATTGGTTTGGCGTCTTTCATGCCAAAATGATCTAACACCTTCTCAATATAGCTTTTTTGGGAAAGATACAGTCTTTTCCTTTTCTGATCTCAACAAATTTTCATGCCAATGATTTTCTTCTCTGCACCTAAATCCTTTATATCAAATTCAACACTTAACTGTGCCTTCAAATTTTGAATATCAGATTTATCTTTTGCTGCAATCAACATGTCATCGGCATATAATAACAGATAAATGAAAAAGCCACTTGAAAGTTGTCGCGACCTCCCCATATCGGCTAGGTCATCGAGAGTTTGAGGCAAATGGATTGCTAAGTCTAAACCTAGGACTTAAGTAGGGCTCTTCCTAACCCATACCAACTCGCGACTCAAGGTTCAAGCTATTGACATGCAAAACAATTTTATCTAAGAGTTGCCACTAATTAGTTTAGGCTGGGTCGATTAGAAACTTAAATAAAGTGATAGGGGAATCGCCTTATTTCCAGGAACCGGAAATTCAATGAGTTCGGGCTACACTAGTTATCGAGCTAATGCCCTTTCGATACCTAATCTTGTTCATGCAGTTTTCCTATCAATTGTGAATCCTAGCGTTCATTTCCTAACAAGGCTAAGAAAACGACAATCAATGCATCACAAGTGTCCAAGCAACTACCTAACATGCCTAGTCTGGCCAAACTTAAAAGAAAAAAGAAAAAACAGGCTCAGCCCACCTATTCCTATTCTTCTAGCCTAACCCCAAAGGAGAGAAACATAACTGGGTCTAACTCCTCGCTCGATCCGGCCCCAACTCGGCTGCCACCAACTAACTCGACTGACCTAGCAGCGTCGCCTCGGCGAGCTCAGGCCGAGGGCTCGGCCTCCACTTGGGTCGCCCTTCCCCGACTAGCGGTGACGCTGCCGGCTGAGGGTACTCTCTTCGACCAAATACCAAAAGTAAACGGTGACGGTGGGAACGTGGCCAACCACTAAACAGCTGACACCCGGAACACTAAACACATAAGGATGCCACACAAGAACGCAACATGCATTGACAACTCGATTCCGGCCAAGAATGAAGATCGAATCTCTTTCAGGCATTTTGACGAACACTTTGGGTGCACTAGCTGAAAGAGAAAACCGAGCCAACCGAGGCTTCGACTTGTGCCGGAACTCACGACAATCAACAAACAACAACCACGAAACAGCGGTGCACAGACGGAGGGACCGGGACTTGCACGATCCAGATGACGACGAAGCCCGGTTTGGCGAGCCCGAAACAGGGCACAAAACCAGGCTTAAAAGGATGGTCAGCGGTCCTCCCTACCTAGCTCGGCGGCGGCGGATGTGGGCGAGCTTGATAGATCGGAGTTAAGCTTCGGTCGGCTTACGCGCCTCCGAGCTAGGATCTTCGGTAAATCGACCACAAATCAAACTACCACGAAAACCGACGAATCGAAACCTACCGAGGCATAGCGCGAGAAAAGGGAGGACGTTCGGCCTCTGTTCTCACTCTCTCTCGGCTCACCTTCCTCGAACCCTCTCTCTTTAGCCGGTAAGCCACCAGCCAATTGCTCCCATTGCATCCACCACCTACCCGCATTGTGTTGCGTTCGTCCTTTTCTCTACTCCCACCTACTTTTGTCTGCGTAGCTTTGTCTGTCGCGTGAGGGAGGAGAGAGAGGAAGAGGAAGAGGAAGAGGCGTGGGCTAGGGGTAGCAGAAAGGGGCTGGGCCGGGCCCAATCGGGAAAAGAAAAAGGGGGGCTGGGTCGACCTAGCCCCGGCCCGATCCTATTCCGTTTTATTTTTAATTTTTTAAGATAATAAAAAGGGAAATATGTTCTAATAAACCCTATTAATGCAAATGCATCTAATGTCTATATGCCACACAATTTAATGAAAATATTTTTGTTTAAGGGCTAAATTAATCCCTAATTTCCTATGCGATAATTTATTAAATGGGATGCCGAAATTTAGGTGTCGACGGAAGTATGCACATATATACACAAGAATCAAATTTGCTCCTACAGTAGCCAAGTTACACCATAAACGAATCAACCATTTTATACCAATGTCCAGGTGATTCCTTCAAATCATATATAGACTTTTTCAATAGACAAACGTGATCTTCCTTACCTTCAAATTGAAAACCCTCTGGTTGACCCATATATATTTTCTCTTCAAGTTCACCAAGCAAGAAAGTTGTTTTCACATCGAGATGTTCCAACTCTAAATCATGCTTAGCAACTAACGCAAGAAAAACCCGAATGGAGTTGTATTTAACGGCAGGTGAAAACACATCATTAAAATCAACTCTCTCAATTTGATTATAGCCTTTAGCAACTAGACGAGCTTTGAACTTGATGTCTTCAACTCCAGAAATACCTTCCTTTCTTTTGAAAACCCATTTGTAGTTCACAATTTTCTTTCCTTTTGGTGGCTTGACAAACTTCAAAGTTTGATTCTTTTCGAGAGATTCCATCTCTTCATCCATAGTAACTAACCACTTTGTTGAATCTTTTGAAGATATAGCTTCATTGTAGGTTTTATGCTCATTATACTCTACTAACTCTGTAACTGAAAGAGCATAAGCAACAAAATCTTATAACCCATATTACTCTAGGGGATTTGTTAATCTTCTTGATCTATCTCTAGCAATATAATATTATTCTTCCTCAGGTTCTTCAATCTCAATACTATCAGGAGACAATTGAATTGGTTGCGAAAAAATTACTTCAAGCTCCACCTTCTCTGCAGCACTTTTGAGATTTGTATGACAAGCAACAAATGACCCATTGCTAAGATGAAGCATAGCAGATTCATCAAAGTAACATCTCTGTTGATGATAATCTTAGATATATTAGCACACCAAATTTTATAACCCTTTACACCATAAGCATAATCAAGAAAGATGCATTTTTTTTGCTCTAGACTCTAGTTTGCCTTTGCTAACATGTGCATATGCTTGAAGACCTCTCTTACTCAGCTCCTCAATCCCTCTAATACTCATGTGGCCTAATCTCATATGCCATAATTTAATGTTGTCTAATTCTAACATAGCGAATGAAACTACAGCTAAACCAGTAAGTGTAATGCCCTGCAGTTGATACAAAGTGCCAATTTTCAGACCTTTCATCAACAGAAGTGAACCTCTCATAATCTTCATAACTCCACCTTCAGCTGTAAAACTACAACCATTAGCATCAAGTGTACCCACAAAAATAAGGTTCTTCTTCAAATCAGGAATGTGTTTGACATTTTCCAAGGTTCTGATCATGCCATCGTGCATCTTAATGTTGACAGTCCTAATCCCAACTGCTTTGCATTTAGCATTGTTTCCCATTAGAATAACTCTACCATCATATCCTTTGTACGTGGAGAACCAATCATGATTAAAACACATGTGATATGAACAGCCTTAATCAAGAATCCAACTATCACTGAATTTATCTTTATCATCTGCAACCAATAACCAATCTTCGTTTTCTTCTTTAGCAACACCAGCTTGAATGGACCCACCCATTGGTTGCCGCGATGGTTTGCGCTCAGTTCCTTGCACGAGAGGTCCCGGGTTCAAAACTCGTATGTGCCGGTGATTTAAGTGGATGGTCGTGGCGGTGGGATGCTGCGCTAGCCCCCCCGAGAACTAGTCGGGCTTCACCGCTGGTTTGAGCGTAAGCTCGCTGGGCGCGCGGACACCTCGATTATAAAAAAAAAAAAACACCAGCTTGAATGGAATTTTTGTTTCCCTAATTCTATCTATTCTGGTAGTTTTGATTGTTTTGCCAATTTGCATTTCCTTGATTTTGCTAATTGAGATTATTTTCTCTTTATTGCTTGCCTTTAGTTTCAGACAATTTATCTTGATATGTCCCTTAGACTTAATGTAGTTGCAAGTCAAATCCTTATGCTTTGATTTTGATATGCTCCTTCTACCATTGCTTTTCTCAACATACCTTCCTCTAGCAACTAAACCAACCTCATGGTCATTATTGCCTTCAAAACTCAATTATGTATCTAGTTTCTGCTTATTTAGAAGATTAGTCTTGACATCTTCAAGATCAATAGTTTCTCTACTAACAATCATGGTCTCTCTAAAATTTTTATAAGAGGGAGGTAGTGAAACTAATAATAAGAGAGCTTGATCCTCATCTTCAATCTTAACATCAATACTTCTTAATTCAAAGACAATAGCATTAAAATCATAAATATGAGACTTAAGAGAAGCACCTTCAGACATACGAAGAGTGAAGAGTCGTTGCTTGATCATCAACCGATTGGTGAGGCATTTTGTCAAAAAAATACTCTCCAATTTTGTTCATAAACTTGAAGCTGTTTTTTGATCTAGTACTTCCTGTAGAACTTCATTCGTGAGACACAACTGAATAGACAACAGAGCTTTTTATCCAATTCTTCTCAAGTTTCATCCAACGTACCAATTGGTTTCTTTCCATTCACAAATAGAGTTTTCTTCAAACCCTATTGTGTAAGAACAGCCAACATTCGAATCTGCCATAGGTTGAAACTGCCACCCCCATCAAACTTCCCAATATCAAATTTTGTTTTTGAAC
Source organism: Syzygium malaccense (assembly GCA_031216405.1). Taxonomy (NCBI): domain Eukaryota; kingdom Viridiplantae; phylum Streptophyta; class Magnoliopsida; order Myrtales; family Myrtaceae; genus Syzygium; species Syzygium malaccense. The sequence goes on along the minus strand of CM062259.1, from coordinate 16,757,933 downwards.
TTGAAGCCATAACTAGTAGATCAAAAAACCCCAAGGCTTTGATACCGGATTATTATGATTGATCCAGAAACTATAACGAAATTAAAATTGAGAAAAATAATAACACACATATTTATGTGGAAAACCCTTGTGGGAAAAATCACGGGCAGAGGAGAAGCAAAATCCACTATAGAAAATTCAAGGATTACAAAAGGTGTCTAAAAAAACTAAAGACTATTTCTGTCTCAACTTTTTAACTTAATAACTTGAGGAAAAACAATATTTATATTACCCTCAAACCCTAACGTTGGCCCAAGCCCATAAAAATTTTAAGATATACTCAACAAATGGCCTAAATTTGAAGGAAATTAAAAATTTTCTCTCACTTTTTTCCCTCTTAAGCTCCCCTTGGCTGAAATTGATCTCTCTTGGACGCTCATTTTTTCAAATTTTTAAGAAGAAAACTCTCTCTCTCTCTCTCTCTCTCTCGGTAAACTCTTGTGGAGCTCTCTCACCAGCGATTCTTCCACTTCCGACGATATTTTGACGTCCATTCCACGGATGACACTGCTCTATCTTCTCTCTGATGTAACAGTGGCTCGTCTAAGTTCTTTTGCCGTCGGTCTTGTCTTATACGGCCACGGAGTTCCTCCTTTTGACCACTAGTTTTGATTTCTTCCATTGATCCAAGGTAGGCCTCCAATCTTATGATTGAAATTCATGAAAGTAACCAATAATTCCGATGATGTTCATATTTGAAAATTGAGGTTTAACCTTTATCAATGAATTGAACAATAATAGGATATAATGATCATGCTTGAATGATTTGATTCTGCTCAAGTTAGGACTCGATTGAAATCAATTACATGTAGCATGAAGCCTAGCATCTTTTTTTTTTTGGTTAGAAAATAGACATTTCATTAAACTGGTTCAAAGTTAGAGAGGCCTGAGAGATGGGCTTCAGTAAATAATAATTCTCAAAGAGCTAGGGGAGGGGGAGAAAACCCAGTTATGAGGTAAGGCATTTTTCTGATGGATTTTAGCTACCCAATCTGCAACCAAATTGGCTTCTCTAGGGCAATAAGATACTTGAACATTAGAAACAGTGAGCAAAATTTCCTTGCACTTCTTAATAGGCACGTGAGCTCCCAAGTGAGCTGTTGGGGGCTTGTAAGTACATTGACCAAGAGCAAACAGTCGGTCTCTACCTTGTCGTTTAGAGGAGAGAGAGTACGCTTCAGGGCTTCGTCTTCTTCATTTTGAGGAGAGTGAGAGTGTAATTCTGGGCTTCAGCCAAGAGAGCCAATGATGCAGCCACCGATTTCACACCTCTGTTCAAGAATCGACCGGCGGAATCGCGGCATACGCACGCAATCGACCCTTCCGCCGTTCCAGGTATGGAAGCCCCATCAATACTTACCTTAAAGGTGCGAGCTTTAGGTGGTTTCCAGCTGCTTGAGACATTTCCTTTTTTGATTCCATCCCTGCTTGCTGAAAATAATCCATTTTTCAGAGCTACTGAGACCTAAGTAGCACTGATACGTGACGCAACACGATATAATACATCGACAAGTCATTTCTCAAAAACTAGAGAATTCCAACATGTTGGAACATGTTATATATTAAATGTATATTTTTATAGATACATGATAAATTATCATTTTTATGATTATTTCAATCAAATTAATTTGATTCAAATCCATAAATGAATAAATAAATAAATAAAAGCCTAGAATGAATTTACATTTTGACCCCTAATTTATTGAAAATGTTAAAATTGACCTGTGCATGTAGAAATGGCGTGTCGGGATGTTGGACTCTTGTGTCGCTAGCGTGTCTAGAGCGTTGACTACATATCGGGATGTTGATCATGTGTTGGTTGCGCATCGGACAGACACGTCCGACACGCGCTTGACACGAACATGGAGGCCCCCGGAGAGTGTCCGTGCTTCCTAGGTTGAGTGGTGAGAGCTGTATCCACAACATCATTGGGGTCTGGAGTTTTTTGTCTGAAGTTGGCTGCATTTCTGGCTTCCCAAACACCCCAGATTACCGAAGCTTTTATGGCTAGGTCTGAAAGTTTGTTCTTCGATTACTTAACGATCCACTCCTCAATTCGAGATAATCCCTGGCTCGAAACTTGTAGGTTGAGCACTGGATCTGCCCAAATTTCTTTGGTCCATGGGCAGAGTAGGCAGAAGAAACCTAGCATCTTGCTTATATGGATACTTTAATGAAGGAAGTTGCAAGAACACATATGCTGTCAGTTTATAAACATTTTAATATTAATTTAACAGCAAAATTTTGAATTTATATATTGGTACGATTTTAATTATATTCTGTATGAACTATATTAGTCTAAAATGTGGTTCAAAATATTTGTTATCCATAGCGGTTGGATATGTGCAATTCTTCTCCAACTTTATTAAATTTTTGTCATAGATTGATTTACACAGTTAAAAAATTGGTTACAACTTATTTCAATAGAGAAAGACAAGGTGCCTAGGATTAGGAGTGTGATTACTAGACAATCCTCAATAGTGATGTGTGAATGAGAAGGCTATTGGGTACATAGTGGGAGAAGAGATTACTCGTTTCGGAAATTACTTTTTAGGGAAAATGACATAAACAGTCTATGAACTTTAATCTAATATGCAATATGATCTCTAAACTTTTAATTTGTTCAATGTAGTTGCTGAACTTTAATCCAATAAGTAATGTGATCCCTAAATTTTTAGTTTGTTCAATATCATCTATGAACTTTTGGTACATATTCAATTTAGTCATTAAACTATATGAAAATATTCAATGTAGTCCTATTAATTCAAGTTTAAGGATTACAATGAATATTTTTATATAGTTTAGGGACTACATTGAACATATACAAAAAATTCAAGAATCACATTGAACAAATTAAAAGTTTAGGGATCACATTGAACATTAAGTTAAAGTTTAAAGACTATATTGAACAAATTAAAAATTCAGAGACCACATTGCACATTAAGACGAAATTCAGGGACTATTTGTGTCATTATCCATACTTTATAAAATGAATCTATTTTTTTGTGCGTGGAAAACTCAAAGTAGGGCGAAGCGATCTTATCACCAGCTAGAGGTGGTAAATGGGTCAAGAACCCATTTATTAACCCATATATAATGATTATGGATTATTAATGGGTTGGCTTTAGTTTAAAAGTACACTTAATAAGTCATTAATGGGTTGGCCTATTAACTTAATGGGTATTAAATGGGTCATAAATGGGTTACCCAATAAGCTTAAGTGAATAATAAACATGTTATTTTCATTTTTTTAATTTTATGATTTTTAAATTTTATATTATTTTCCTCTTCTTTTTCTTTTTTTTTTCTTCTTCCTTCGCCGGTGGCCGGCCATTGTGACAGTCGGCCACAAGCGAGGGACGAGCTTGCCGGAGGCCGACGAAGCTCGAGCTCACCAATTTAAAGAGCTTTAGGCCTCGCTCTGGCAAGCCTCGGGCCTCGCTGATCTGGCGAGAATCGAGCTCGCCAATCTGGCAAGGCCCGAGGCTTGCCAGAGGTCGGTGAGGCCCAAAGCTCGCTAGATCGGCGAGCTCGTCCCCCGCCTATGGCTGGCCGCCGGCCATCGATATTGCCAGCCGCCGGCGGGGAAGAAGAAAAAATAAAAAAAGAAAAGGAAAAAGGAAAATAAAAAAAGAAAAAGAAAAAGAAAAAGAAAAATAATTAAAATATGATTTTTTTAAAATATTAAATATTAAAAAAAATTCATTTTCCTAAAAACATTTTCTAAAAATGTCATGTTTTCTATGAAACAAACGGAGCCTTAATTTATATATATATATATATATATATATATATATATAAGTTGTCCATTAGATTTGTATTGTATAAAAATGTTTTAGTAATACAATTTTTTAAAAAATATATCAAAAATAAGTTTTCCTAGATTTAGTTAAATGGGTCGGGTTGGGTATGGATTGGGTACGGGTTGGGTCGTGTATGGATTGAGAAATTTGCCTTGCGATAAATTGATCATAAACGGGTTACATGGGTCAAGTTGGGTTGGACCATTTATAACCCGACCCGACCCACCCGTTTAATAGGTCTATCGCTAGCAAAGATTTCGATAACTCGTGCAAAAGCCTTTCCATCGAGTGTGTGAATACACAAGTGTCTCTTTGGAAGAGGCAGATTAAGAAAAGGCCAATGACTCCAAACAAAATGTGACAAGAGGGATGGCAGAAAAGGTACTCATATTAAATAAGATGATGGCAACTTCCTCATTTTACGAGAAAAAGATTTTAAACTACGGCTAGAGCAAGAACTTTACTGTCTTTTACATTCTTGAGTATTGATAAAGTCAAGACCAAAGAAATCAAAGAAGAAAATCCATGTAAAAGAGTGGAAAGACCTAAGAGAAGCATAATTTTCTTGGACATGGCCCTTATATAAGGAGCAATAAAAGATGAGTAGTAGTATCTAGAAAAGGAGGTAAGAGATAAATGGCTTCATTCCACAAAATTGCAATTATATTAATAGCAGTCGTTTGTTCATGCAACGTTATAAAAGGTGATCCAAACGAAATATTGGTGTACAAAATCTGCAATGGAGACATGGCTACAAGCTAGACATAAAATGATGAGGTCAATGATCTCCTTCAAGATATAGTGGACCGTACATCGGACTTTGGCTTCAATTACTATAATAAAAAGGTGGGGTTCTTGGTTAATACTTGCTTCGGCTACGGAGCATGCAATGGGTTACTCACTCCTCCAGATTGCAAGACATGCTTAGGTGATGCTAAGCAACTGATACTAAAGTATTGTCACTTTAGCATCAGCGCTCAACTCCAGCTTCAAGACTGTAGAATTAGGTATGAGGGTTATGAATTCACGAAGGTTAAGTTGAAGATGATCATAAAGTGAGAATTATGAATATATCTATATATGCATATGAGCATAGTCAAAATTACAAAATTAATCTATCATGGTGATGTGAAGCATTCTTGAGAAGCTTTGTATCGTGAATAACTTTGAGGGGCAACATGACCTCTTGTTCTTCTCACTCTATGGTGCCTAATACAAGCAATCTGGACTTGTCTGGTTTCTCATGTGTTCAATTTCTATCCAAACAAATAGCTACACTACATCTAGAAATAGCTGCTTCTTTTTTTTGGTCGTACTTGAAATAGCTAATTAAAAGGTCATGGTTCACTTTTTGCAATAAGGTAGGGGCACAAGTGCCCAAGCCTATCTATCTAGAGTTTCACAAAACACCCTACAAGCCTATGAACCAATTAAGTCCAAGCTTTTAACCCATGCTAGTGGCCCTAAGCTAAACTATGATTTGCATGCAGATGGTGAAATTTGAATAAGTAATACCCGGACCCTGAACTGGAATCCCCAATATTCCAACCAACTACCCCAAATCTGGAGTTGTCATGTTTCACTTTGGATGAAACATCAGAAAAATCAATTTCTACATATAGGTAAACGTGTTATGAAAAGTCAAAGAGCTAAGTATCTCTGTCTAATAAGCCAGTTCATTTCTCTTACATGGTTATTAGATCTTGACCCCTCCCCAAACTTTCATGGAGTAGAAAAGGGAGCAAGGTGGTTGTGCAAATTAATTGGTACACCTGTCGATTGCGGCGTGTCATCCAACTCAGCAATTTGACTATAAAATTTAACGGAAACTAACGGAGAATAAATTTATCATAGATGTACCAATTATGGTCAAAATATTAATTTGAGATAAATTTTTCATAAATATATCAGTTTTGAATTTTTTGTGGTATTAACCCTTATATTATCACGTTTTTTGAATTTACTTCTAGATTTTTTTGTTAGGGTTGACATGTCACCCAGTGGGAGGCCATGTCGTCACAACTTGTATGCCATGTCAGTATCTCATTGAAAAATGGATGGCACTACAGCCGAAGTGCATCGATTGCAAAAATCCAGAAAGTTTCGCAAATCAGATGATTGAAATTAAATGTTAAGTCGCAATATTACAAACACCACCAAAGATTAGTGAATAATGATGAAATTAAGCAATTATTTTGCCAGCTTTGCACTGCACGAGTTCCAAGTTGGTGCTGAGCAGTCATAAAATCACAGTTCTTTTGCAGTGCTCAAGTTCATAATTGGCTAAAACCGAAGCAAAATAAAAGGTAGGGTCTTTTTGTCATAAAATTCAAATGATGAGACTAGACTCGAGAATTGAACCTAAGGTTAAACCCTCTTCTTTTTTTGGTCCACAGAGACATAGCCATAAGATTAGTCAATGAATGTCAAGCTAACCTGATGAAGGAAAACATAGACATAATGCACACAACATCAAATGGTTTTGAGAAATATATAGTTTCATGTCTGAAGAAGCAAAGGTCATTAAACTATCCAGTGACTCTTCGAACTTAAAGGCCTCCTCAAATTCAAACTAAATAATCTGATTAAGTTAAACTGAATTTAGCTTCATTTTCTCCAATTCGAATCGATTTTACATTTTCCTTTTTCCCCTCCGGCTTCTCTAATCCCGCCGGTGACTCGACTCGATCTCAAGTCCTGGTCGCATAATTTCGTGACGATCGGGTATAATTTATGACTTATAAAGAACCAAATAATCCGTTTAAAGCTACCAATTTTGCCTTCAAATCTTTTCTGCCTTCTTAATGAATGCTAAAATTTCATGCTTTTTTTTATGGGGTGAAATCAATCAGCTAAGAATATTGCCCCCAGGCTTCGAAGCAGAGTATCTTCTTACATCATCAAACAACAAATGAACAGACATAATTTTAATCCTGCCCAAAATACACAAATTAAATTAGAAAAAAGGCAAAAATAGAGGACATTTTTGCTGCAGACTTTCTTCTTACTCGGCCTCTTCAACAGAAGCTTCGATCCTGAGGAGGACGAACCCGACCGCGACCCCGACGAGGACGAGCCCGTTCATGATCGCCGCGATCTTGAAAATCTCCTCCGCCGCGTTGCAGGTCGACGACAAAGCCCCACCGCCACCTCTTCTCGATTTGCCCTGCGACCGGAGAGAGCTCACGATCTTCGCAAACGACCGGTCAGTGCAAAGCGGCACTCCCAGTGAAGCCACCTCGCTGTGAGCTTTCAAGCCGCCGAAAGAGTTCAGTCCCACTATGTAGTTCACCCTGCTCTTCCGCTGCCGCGGGACGACGGCGGCGGAGGCGGCGAGGCGCACGGGGCAGACGGCGGCGGAGGCGGCTGCCATGGCTTCTGTCAGACACACCCGCAACCTGGAAAGTCGGGAAGAAGAGGAGAAAAAACACAGAGAGGAGAGGAAGGGTGATCAGTGGTGTTCAATTAGTGAGAAAATTGATTGAATAAACGAGAGGTGATGCAGACCTTGTTTCGCGAAGAGGGTTTGGAGGAGTTTGTGGAGATCGGAAAGAGAAAGTGGGAATGGGAAGGAAGAAAATGGAGGAGGGTAGTGGGAACGAGTGGAAGAGGAAGAGGATAAGATCGGAAGAATTTTGGTTGGCTCACGAGGAGGTCGGATGATTTCTTCTTCTCTTCATTTTTATCTAGAGAGAACATATACAAGGGACAAGTGCAGGAACGGACATTAAAATTTTGGATAGCTACAATTAAATCATTAAATTTATCACGAAATATAATTAAAATTTAAAATTTTTAAAAAAGTGCAATCAAGTGCTAAAATATATCAATTTGGTTCATTTAAGTCTTTCTGTTGATTGCATTTTTGAAAATTTTTTTAACTCAATTACACTTTCGCGGCATGTTTTAAGACTTAATGCACTTTTTGAAAGTTTTAGAATTTAATTGCACTTTTTAAAAGTTCTAAGACACAATTGCTCTTTCGTGACAAGTTATCCCTAAATATAACTATTAGAGTAGGAGAAGTTATCGCTTGTATTTGCCGACTTGTATGTACCATGGGATCAGGTGCGACAATGCACGTAATTTAAGCTCACATACATCAAATTCATTTAAGATTTTTTTATTAGAGTGGTTTCAAAAATGAGCGAATGTGGCAGCTTACATAGACTAAAGCAAAAGATCGACGTAAGGCGCTAGAAATTTGCGTCCAACCGGGAATTGGGTGGGGCACGGACCAAGGGACAAGGGGAGGGGATGTATTAGCCTCGACCCGACCCGCCCCGCCCTGCCATCTCACCCTTATGCATTCCCTTTGTATAATTCTAGAAAGAATATATATTTATTCATTTAGTTATTTTGCAGATTGTTGAGATAAAAAAAACAGAAAATTAAAAATATAAAAAGACTCCATGTTAAAAGAACAGCTTCTTCTCCATACAAATTTTGCTTTAAGAGGAGAGAGAGCTTGAAAGTCCTCTATGTAAATAGTGCGGGACAATTTTTTTTCCATGCATTCCATTGACAATTGTCCCACATCAATTTTTTTTTTCACTTTGGAGATTGTTTGGCACTATAAAACCAAAACATGAGTTCATTATTGTCAAAACCCGTCCATGAAATTATTTCTTATCATTATGTAAATTTTATAGGATCGTGCTTTTTCCACTCCTCCTTTGAGCTTAGAAATTCCTTTTCTTTGTGTTTTGACCATACCATCCATTATGAGACCCACCACTTCTTGTACAACTCTAGAAGAGTGATTTTTTTTAATTATTCGATCCTTCTTCTTTTTCTTTGCGGGTTCCAATTTCCTTTTTTTTCTTTCTTTCCATGTCTCCGACATCTCTGTTCTTTACTTTTGCAAATCATCTCTTTATTTTCTCTTTGACAAGCCATTCTCTTAGGCCTCCCACTCCTCCTTCTTCTTCAGTAAATCTATCATGCATTTGCAATCCCCTAAAAACTGCTTACTTTAGCAATCCGCACACTCCTCATTCACTATCGGAGGTATGGTTCTGGCAAAAGCTTGTTTGTTTGTTTTTTTTTTTAGTTTTCTTGTTCTCGAATCATGCTTATCCCGGTCTCTATTGAGTATTTCTTGATAATCTTTTCTTAAAAGTGAATTTGACTTTTGGGTCATGGAAATTCTTGATTTTCTGATTCAATTTTGCGTTTAGAGTATATTGTGCATCGAAACAGTGTTTGTGAATCAGTTGCACAATTTCTTTGTAGTCTGTAGCATACTTACGTCTTGTAAAATTTTTCTTCCTCTGGGTTCAGTTTCTCAATATCGTTTCCATAAGTTCTTCATCCTCAATTTTGTGATGCTGTTGTTGCTTCTCATTAATTGACTTGTTGGAAACAATGATACATGATATGTTTAATCTAGTTGTTTAATCTTAGGAGAATTGAAGTAATCTATTTTCTTTGACAACAGTGGAGCCCAAAGGCGATTTGCAAGAGTGAAGAATTAAGATGTCAAAGGCATGAAAAAAAGAAGAAAAAGGAAAGTGAGACCCACAAGGAAAAAAAAAAGAAACGATATCCAAATAATAAAAAAAGACCACTTTCGTAAAGTTGTACTAGAAATGATGGGCCCCTTAAAGGATAATATGGTCAAAACACAAAAAATGGGAGTGTCTCAGTCAAATGAGGAGCGGAAAAAGCCCTCCCCGTTTTATATCACAATATCAATATACAATTTCAAATACTTTTCATACAATATAATGCAATGCTTTGCGAGGGAAAAACCCCCTCGGCCCTTAACCATAGATATTTTAGAAAATAGGACTGGGAGATGATGTCCACAAAAAGCAATCACTTTGAGATCGTTTGGTGACATTTACATGAATAATTTTTCTGACCAACCAAATGGTTCATTGAGTGGTCCAAGACTTGGGTTGCAAGTCGAAGGTCACAAATTCAATTCCCACTCTATACCCTTTCTCAAAAAATCTCAGTTACTCTGTGTAAGATAAGCCTTAAGCTTAGGCATATCGTGAGTCTTGGGCTTCTTCACTCGCATCTGGTGGGGTTGCACCTCACCTAGTGGGCAGTTAGTGCTTTCTTGACGCCTTAAGTCAAACATTTCAGCGACGGATGATATAGCTCCCAATCCCGTCCAGCCCTGTATTCGAACTACCAAAATAAATAGTTATTCTCTTTATTTTCTCTTTGACAAGCCATTCTCTTAGGCCTCCCACTCCTCCTTCTTCTTCAGTAAATCTATCATGCATTTGCAATCCCCTAAAAACTGCTTACTTTAGCAATCCGCACACTCCTCATTCACTATCGGAGGTATGGTTCTGGCAAAAGCTTGTTTGTTTGTTTTTTTTTTTAGTTTTCTTGTTCTCGAATCATGCTTATCCCGGTCTCTATTGAGTATTTCTTGATAATCTTTTCTTAAAAGTGAATTTGACTTTTGGGTCATGGAAATTCTTGATTTTCTATTCAATTTTGCGTTTAGAGTATATTGTGCATCGAAACAGTGTTTGCGAATCAGTTGCACAATTTCTTTGTAGTCTGTAGCATACTTACGTCTTGTAAAATTTTTCTTCCTCTGGGTTCAGTTTCTCAATATCGTTTCCATAAGTTCTTCATCCTCAATTTTGTGATGCTGTTGTTGCTTCTCATTAATTGACTTGTTGGAAACAATGATACATGATATGTTTAATCTAGTTGTTTAATCTTAGGAGAATTGAAGTAATCTATTTTCTTTGACAACAGTGGAGCCCAAAGGCGATTTGCAAGAGTGAAGAATTAAGATGTCAAAGGCATGAAAAAAAGAAGAAAAAGGAAAGTGAGACCCATAAGGAAAAAAAAAAGAAATGATATCCAAATAATAAAAAAAGATCACTTTCGTAAAGTTGTACTAGAAATGATGGGCCCCTTAAAGGATAATATGGTCAAAACACAAAAAATGGGAGTGTCTAAATCAAATAAGGAGCGGAAAAAGTCCTCCCCATTTTATATCACAATATCAATATACAATTTCAAATACTTTTCATACAATATAATGCAATGCTTTGCGAGGGAAAAACCCCCTCAGCCCTTAACCATAGATATTTTAGTAAATAGGACTGGGAGATGATGTCCACAAAAAGCAATCACTTTGAGCTCGTTTGGTGACATTTACATGAATAATTTTTCTGACCAACCAAATGGTTCATTGAGTGGTCCAAGACTTGGGTTGCAAGTCGAAGGTCACAAATTCAATTCCCACTCTATACCCTTTCTCAAAAAATCTCAGTTACTCTGTGTAAGATGAGCCTTAAGCTTAGGCATATCGTGAGTCTTGGGCTTCTTCACTCGCATCTGGTGGGGTTTCACCTCGCCCAGTGGGCAGTTAGTGCTTTCTTGACGCCTTAAGTCAAACATTTCAGCGACGGATGATATAGCTCCCAATCCCGTCCAACCCTGTATTCGAACTACCAAAATAAATAGTTATTCTCTTTTTTTAAGAAGAAAAATAGTTTTTTTTAACATAAAAGCACCATTTTGGATGGTTATGAATGAATTTGATTATTTTGAAAACAAAAATTCCAACATAATCCATTATCTTAAAAGATAAAACGTTTTTATTTTCATAATAAAAAAACGGGAGTCTGACTATCTCTAATTTTAAATTATCGAGAAAACTTTAGCGCCACATTATCATAGACGTCTACTATTTAAGAACCTATATATTAGTTTCTTCTGCAGACTGTTATCATCAATTTTGATTGTTCTCATATCATGTAATAAGAGGTATTAGCAATCACGAAGCAAGCAGCGCACACCTCTTTTCAACCACAATTAGCTGCTAATGATCGAGATTTGGGTACTTTAATTAGAAAGCTGACCACAAGAATTCACAGAGCATCCAGATGCTGAAACGGTGATAACCAAATGGAGCATCAAACGACGAAAGAGACTATATAATAAGTGGAAATCATGCAAAAACTAGGCAGGACAAACCAATGAGACCTAAAGGGTGATGGCCCGAGTAATCACGCCTATGCGCGAGATCGAGACATTCCGCACAAGCGCACTGCTGGGCTCGTCCTCATAAGCTCTAAGGCGCCACACATTCCCCTTGCAAACTTTACCCATCCCCTGCCGGTTAACGAACCACGGGATTTTCAAGGACCGAACAAAGCTCCCCGCCGTCTCCCATCAGAAACCTGGAGTTTGATCCGCTCGCTAGCTGCGGCGAAACTCAGATGCTTCCTCAAAAAATCAGCAGGCACATACTAAAAACACTTAGCCCAAAAGGTTTGATCCTAGTTTGCAGGAATGGCCGAGCGTAGGTTACTCGGAGATGCAATGCAGAAAACTTCGTGAGCTGAATGAGCTTCAATGTTAATTAAATTATGGTAAAGGCTATTGCAGTGCATGACGACAGTCGTTGAAGCTCATCATGGCTTGTCGATTGCTTTCTGTAGCTTGGGGCACATTCTACATCCTGTCGAGGATAACACATCGGAAACTGTTTAGCTAGAAAGAGATTGCAGCTGAAAATGACCGTCAATTGAATGGAGATTATTCCTATGCGAGGAGTTAGTCAGGATTGGCTTCTTTTTCTAAATGATGAACTTTAACATCCTTAGTATCAGACTGGGTAAGATCAACCACATAATTTCAGTTTGATGTCTTGTCCTGTGCAAAATTTGTGCTCCTGGACGGAGTTCAATGCTTCCCGTGAGCCAATATTAAGGAACGGTCTTTTTTCCTCTCGTAAGCAGCGTCTTTGACAAACCCGCCATCATTTTTTTTACACACTTTCGAGTGAAGCTTTTTCCTGGAGGACAGTGTGAGAGTTCGGGAGATTTGCTCCCTTTGAGGAGTCACATGACCGGGTCTTGGTCTAGTATGTGGATAGCAAATCTCCAGGGCAGTCATGTAGATTTTGGATACGCGGAAGCCCGAATTCCCACTGTAGTGCAATTGCAGAAAGTACAAAGTACCAATCAGAATAAAACTCCACGAATTCCTTCCAGCCAATGTTAAGCCACAGGGTCTTTAATATACTCTTCAGCCCTATTTGCCACATCCTACCAGTCGGAACGTTAAAGTGACCCTAGTGGATAGCTCGTCCTCAAACTTGTTAGCAATTGTCACTGAAATCCTCTGAAATCAGAATGGCAAGATTTATGTGATGATCACTAAAATGCAAGAGAAAGAGCTAGTGCAGCAGTATATGCAGTAATCTTATGCGCAAAAAATGATTCATGTGACAGAAATTGAAATATGGAGATCTATCGATTGTTGGTTTGATGCTACCGGTCATTGAAAACGAAAACCAGAGTGGTTCAATCAAACAACAGATTGTCACCATTAGACCGCCTAAAAATCAATCATTCCTGTCAATACATCGAATGGAACAGTAACGGCTAGCTGTAATACCAATTTTGGCTAATAACAATTGAAGAAGAGAAGAAACTATTTGGTTTGTCTTCAAAAGACAGTTTCAGTTGAAGACTTGAGTGAAAGAGAGGGGTCTCTCAAATGGCAAAAGATTATAGGAAACTTTGCTTCATTGGACTCAAATGTCAACTGAAATGGCATATGCTAAGCACTGATACCGTATGAAGTGAAGGTGAAAACTAGCCATTTTGATGCGGGGATAAAAGAAGCGACTTTGATACAGTGGCTGGAGCTCAACCAAATAAAAGGAAGACGCAAATATTGGACAAGAAGTGGTGAAAGTGAGACCTTACGCGTTCAGAGTCCACAAACAAAAGGAACATGAAGATCTCTTAATACTTAACATACAAACCAGAAGAGGGCATTTCCAATTTCACTTAGAAGAAACTGTCAAACACAAAAACCACCATGCCACTCTCGCTTCCATCCATTTTGATTCGTAGTACGCAAAAGCTCCAAAAAAGAATGACCCAGAAAAGGGCCCAAACAAATGTCACTTTTAAAAAAGTACCCGTTTTGTTCTTTGAGGACTGAAGGCCGCATTATCATTGTGGCGTTAGAACTGCCGGGAACTCTAGGTCGGAGAGTCGGACCTCATCCGGCATCGTTTCATGGATGATAGCGAGCAAGAACGCGCGGAGAAGTTCCCTCTTGAAGAGGTCTCTATAGTGTTAGTTTTGGAGTCAGAGAGAGGACAGAAGTGAAGTTTGATGGCCGAATCTGAATGTGAAGGAGGTCGACAGGAAGGATGAGCAATTCTTGCATTTACTCGGATCTGAGGACCTAAAGAACTTACAGCGGTTAGACTTCGTGGGTTTGCAATGAATCTAACCTATATGGACCCCGATCCAAACAAGAATTTGCCGAGAAAAGCAGCATTTTTCTTAAATAAATCTGAGGAAATATACTTGGGTCAGGATAAAAGTCGGCATCCTTTGTTTGGTTCTTACCCAATATTTGGATAAAGTCATATATAAAGGAATATAGCTTAAATAAAAATATTACATGGGAGAGCTAGGATAAATGTGGATAGTATTTCTTATCTTCGTGTTATACAAGTTATTTTCTCAAATAAGAAACTTCTTAACTTAAAAAATTTAAAATAATAATTAAAAATATAAAATAATATTTGGATTATAATATAAAAACGAAAATTCAAAATAAAAAAATATATAGTATATATTTTATTACACATTTTAGGTATATTACTATAATTTATTTTTTAATAAAATTTTTATTAAGGACTGATGGATGGGAATAAAGAAGAAATAAAAAAAGAGAGGCAAAATAATTGAAAATAAGTAAATAATAATGAAATAATAGAACCCCGATTTAAAATGAACAAATTCAAACTTGAAACGGATATTTCTAAGTCTCTTCGTCTCCTTCTCCTTCAAATTTCTAATTGATGTTGAAGCTTCCTGACTCCTCTGTAGTTCTTTAGTCATGTCAAAGCTCCACAAAAAACGATGAGAGAATCAAAGCTCCTTCCCCTTCGCGACTCTCTAGTTCAAGTCAAAAGTCCATGAAAGCAATAAAAAGCCGAAATTCATTTTCCATAACTTTGTGGTTCATGTTGAAAGCAATGAAAAAGTCGAAGCTCTCTCCTCCGTAACTCTTTTATTAACGTCAAAAGTTTATGAAAGCAATAAAAGAGTCAAAACTCCTCCTTTTTGTAACACTGTGATTCATGTTAAAGCTTCACGTAAATGTTGAGAATCAAAGCACTATATTTTTCAGAATTGCACAGTTGGATAATCGCTTTTTCTCTCTTTTATTTGATTTAGCGTACACTAGCTGATTTACTTTGTCGATGTTGTTGTGGCCTGTTTATATTTCTTGTCATAGTTGAACATATGGTTCTAGAATGCTGCAATGAGCTCCTATTCTATTTAAGATGAGATCATACAATAATTATGAATCGATTGATGGAGGTTATCACAATTTGTGCATTTGTGATTTCTTTGGCATTGAATCATAAGAAATTATTACCATCTCCGTATATGCATTTTCAGGTTTATTTACATTGATATGTAGTTCATACCAACAATGGTTATCATGCTTTATTACTAAGATTTACTAAACAGTAGATAGGATATAGCAAAATCACTAGATTTTATATCATATCCTATCCAGTCCTATTCTGATTAGAAATATAGATGACCAAACACAACTTTGGGTATTGGGTGCCATTCCCTCTTACACATGTACGTGAGTTAGACTCACTAATTTTTCATGTTTTGGTCACTTATTGATTTCGGCTTATGTCCTACTTGATTAACGACATTACTGTGGCAACTAATTAATTCAGGATTTATTATGAGGAATAGAGTATTCGCACTTAAAAATATGAGAGAACACAAATATTGTTAGAAAGTCTGATAAAAAAAATTAATAGATGGAGAAAGACCACATGTATATAAATAATATATAAACCCCAAGAATATACTTAACAACTACGATATTTAACTTCATCCTATGAGTATTTGAAGCGATGAAAATTGATACCAAACATAATATTATTCATCAAGTATCTATTTTAATCCTCTAAGTAACCATGCAATGCAAAGGGGGAGTACTTTGTCCACTATGACATATGATGCAAGTATTTTGATGGGTAAAAGTACGTAATATTATGATTATTACCCACCAAAAAAATTGTAGTTTTGAAATTTGACAAGACAAAGAGGGCTAATTTAAATACTATTGACAAATTGTAGACAAAATATTTAAACATTAAAAATTCGAAACAACGATAAGATGTTTACTCTTTGCAAAACATTCCATCCAATCTTTAGGTAATTCGCATCTACAATGCTTCAATTGCATGACAAGCCTCAACTGCGATTTAACGTGCCATGGCTCAAAATGGAGTCTTTCTTTTTTTTTTTTTGGTAAGGATAAAAAATGGAGTCTTTCTTGATTTTGTGAATTTTGTAATAAAATAATTTAACTTTTATTTAATGTCGAGATTTGAATTTCTATAGGACATATAGATATTGTTGGATACTATTCTTTTTTTTTGGGATAATTTACACCTATAGTTAATTTAAATATTTTGGAAAACTCAATGAAATTTTACCTTTTTTTAATTTTTAAAAGAGATTGATCTCTTTTTCCTTTGCTACGATTTGGAACTCCATTTTCTGATACCTTTACAGTGGTCAAAAGACAACTGTAGATGGAATAGAACTTTGATTTGACAGGCCAACAACCGTGTTGCTTTTTTCTCTGCATGTAAAATTGCAGGTGTTATGGACTTCGATGCAGGAGAAATTATTAAATTGAATTTGATTTATTGAAAAATTATGAATTTAATTCGAATATCATCAGACTTAATGGTCCAAATTCGTATTAATTTATATATGAAGTTCATTTAATAATTTCTCTGTGTGTACGACTCCAGAAAAGGAAGCAAATGTCAGAGGAAATGCTTTGTGTTTTTCTGAAGTTCTACATCCATCAATCCCTCTACCAAAGAGTTTTCTTTCTAATTCATAGAGCTTTGCCAAGTATCATGGGCCAAAATGTGAATTCTCACGTCCTAAGAAAGGCCTAATAAGACAGACCATCTCCATGTTAATTATTAGACCCAATGTCTTAGTTGCGATCAAGTCAATATTAATATACTAGATCTCGTGAAGTTTCATCATGTCTTGAAAACTCGTATGTTGGTTCATGTAATTTATTAATTTTGCCTCTTTATCTTCTTTTGTATGTATTTTAATTCGACTGAAAATGTATTATCAAATCATTCTTTATATTTGAAATGACTGTAGAGCACGAACTATATATGCAGTAATAATTTGGGAGAGCAAAAGGCACATGCTTGTCAACATGAATGTGTATAATGACTTTGCTACTTGTACTCTTCCAAACACTCTTCACATAGAACCTTTACCCGAGTAAGTAAATGCTTCGTTTAAAAAGTTTGCACGTATTTAGGACAAACTTAATTCGCAAGAGATTTTAATGGGTTAGAAAATAAATGAATCGAACTCTCAGGATATATTGAAACATTCATCAATTAAATCCAAAAGCAATCATGGAATAAACGATGAAATACAATGAATTTTGAGTTCCATTTCTTTCCCATATAGTAAGCTCTGTTGAACTACATATGCCAAAAAATTTCAACAATTAAAAAAATACCACAGTAAATTATTTGAAACATGCTAAAATAACTAAAGAAAACAGAAAAAGAATAGTAAAAAAGTATAGAGAATTTCATTTATTTTTGTATAATTAGATAAGCCATTTGTGGACCGGAGGATCTTCATCCAAACATTTTCTCAATATTTGTAATTAGCATAAGAAAATTTTAAAAAATCACAAATGTAGCCGACACACATTTATTCTTGTTATATTATGTCTCAAATTTAAGCTTGATTGAATAAATATCCAAGTTTGATTGTGAAGTGAATTCATGAGTCGGACTTACTTTGTTGCAGTTTGGACGAACAAGTGGAAAGATAGCCACTAAAAGACAAAAATTAAGGACTCACATATTTTGTTATTATATTTTTTATTGCGGGATAAAGAGGTCATTGTCAAGTTTTGTTTCTTTCCTCTCTAGAGCGCTTTGTAGCCGCACAAAATTGGAGAGAAAATAAAGGACAAGTCAAGGGTTTTACTTTTTCCCTAGCCTAGGTTGTCTCTTCCTCGTTATGAGCCGCACAATGAAGTGCTTCTGTGGTTCCTTCGGCCAGACATGTAGCCTCCTGTAACCGCACAATGGAAGAAGAAGGAGGCGCGACCAGTGTGTTCTTTCCTTGAACGCCGCTCAAAGAAAAATCCAGAAGCCGCGTAGGGAGCGTTTCGTATGAATGCACGATGAGAAAGCTCTAGACACGTGAATGTTGTGCTGTGAATTTTTTCACTTCAATTTATGTTGTTTATTTGTAAATACTTTGAGCATGGATATAATCTAAGTGTGAGAAATATTTGAATGTGTAAATAATTATAAATTTTGATTCTCCGATTATAGTGGATTATTTATTGCTAATTCTTCTAGTGATTGTACGTATTGATGCTCGAACTGAACCAAGTAAATCTTGGGTGTCCTTTTATCATTCCTCATTTACATCTTCAGTGCATTCACATTAATTTAAATTGCAAGATTCCGATTAGCTTCCGCGTTCGTTAATGTTACAACAATTGGTATCAGAAGTTGAGGATATATTTTTCTAGATTGTGATTTGAGATTTTTGCTTATCTGATTATTATCTTGTAATTCTATTATTGCGATAATGTCTAGGGCAAAAGTTAAAATTGAAAAGTTTAACAGGAAGAACGATTTTGGATTATGGAGCATTAAGATGAAGAAGCTATTAACAACTCAAGGTTTGGCTGAAGTATTGGAGGGCAAGGATGAGTTTCCCAAAAGAATAAAAGATGCCGAAAATGACGTGTTAATGAGGAAATCAAGGAGTATAATCTTGTTGAATCTATCATATGAGATGTTAATAAATATGGTCGAGGAAAAGGATGTCACGGCGTTGTGGGAAAAACTTTAGACACTCTATATAATGAAGGGTTTGACCAATCATTAGTACGTATTAAAGATGATGTTTTAGTTTAGATATATTGAAGATGCATCTATCAAAACCCACCTAATAAACTCATGATGGATTTAAGAACATTAGTAAGATTCTAGATGATGAAGAACAAGGCAAGATATTGTTAGCTTTTTTACTAGAGTCATGAGAGCACTTACCGATTCATTGTTACAAGGGCACACTACGCTTGCCTCGGAAGCAGTAAAGTCCGACTTGTTCTCTAAGAAGTGACAGAAAAAGTTGTAAGAAGACAATCTAGCACATGAGATAGTACGACGACTAGTGATTCAAGGGAGAGATCAACATCGGAGATCTAGTAGCAACAGAGGTAAAAGCAGGTCGAAATCATGCCATAGAAATTCTAAGGAACACATGAAGTGCTTTTAGTGTCGCGAGGAGGGGCCACATTATGAGAGACTGTCCAAAGTTGAGAAACCGATGTGACAAGCAGAATGCC
The DNA here is from genome assembly GCA_031216405.1 of Syzygium malaccense. Taxonomy (NCBI): domain Eukaryota; kingdom Viridiplantae; phylum Streptophyta; class Magnoliopsida; order Myrtales; family Myrtaceae; genus Syzygium; species Syzygium malaccense. The sequence continues at coordinate 16,738,668 of CM062259.1, read as the reverse complement.
ACAGGTAGTGTAGCGAACGTTGCCAAGGAGAGCACTAGTGATATAAATGCTGTTTTATGTGTGACTACTAGTTCGTCAAGGGATGAATGTTTGCTAGATTCGATGTGTTCTTATCATATAACGCCTCATAGGAACTTGTTTACTATTTATCATACTGCGAATAAAGAATAATGTAGCCTACAAGGTTGTAAGGACAGGGATAGTTCGGATTCGGATGCATGATAGGATTGAGCGTATACTGACATACGTGAGGCATGTAATAGAGCTCAAGAGGAACCTTATTGCACCATTGAAGGTGAAGTACTGAAGATCTCTCGATGTCCCATAACAGTGATGAAAGGAAAGAAGTGAATACTCTCAATTTAGGAGAGATCGTGCCCGAAGCTGCTATTGTTTTGTCAAGTGAGTCAGATTCTAACTTGATTAAATTATGGCATATGCAGTTAGGGCACATGAATGAGGCAGATACCACGATATTGAGTGAGAAGGGGTTGTTGAAGGGTAAGATGATAGGAAAGCTAGACTTATGTGAACATTGCATCTTTGAGAAGTAGTGTCGGATTAAGTTTACTATAACTATTCATTTGACCAAGCGACAGATTGAGAACATTCATTTAGACATTTTGGGCCCGTCCCCGATTCTTTCTAAAAGAGGTGCTCGATATATACTGACATTTATTGACGACTATTCGAGGAAGGTATGAGTATACTTTCTAAAACACAAATCTTATGTGTTCGATCAATTCAAGAAATTTAAGGCATTAATTGAGAAGCAGTCAGATAAAGAAATCAAGTGCCTGAGAACCATTAATGGTACGGAGTTCTTTGGTAAAAATTTTACAGAGTTTTGCGAGAGAGAATGGATTGCGAGACACCACATAGTACCTTGGACACCACAATAAAGTGGCACAGCAGAACAAAAGAAGTAGAACTTACTTGAGCGAGTTTGGTGCATGCTTTCGCATTTAAGACTAAGCAATGAATTTTGTGTTGAAGCAATGAACATGACATGTTACTTGGTTATTCGATCTCTTTCATCTTCTATCGAGTGGAATACTCCTAAGGAAGTATGATTAGAGAAAACTATTGATTATACCGGATTATGAGTATTCGGATTACCTACATATGTGTCACAACCTGCCCTCGGGGTGCACCACCTAGGGGTATGGCTAATAGATTATTAAGCTTAGACTTAACTCGGGCTCTCTCAAACCTTTACCAATTGGCGACTTATAATTTAAGTTCTTAACATGTAAAATCATTTCAATTAGAAGTCGCCACTAATATATTTTTGGTAAGTTGATTAGAAATCCAAGTAAAGTATCGGGAAATTTACTTTACTTCAATGAACAAGAGATTATGGATTTGAGGACTTGATTACGCTAGATTACTTTAGTGCCCTTTTTGTACATTTCTCTTTTATTAAAAAAATGTTTGCTGATAGCTTGGATTGATTTTAGGTGATCATGCAGGTACGCAACTATTAATGTAACACCGAATAAAACAAAGCGATAAATAAATCGCAAGGATAGGAAGAAAATACTTACTTTCGAGCATTACCTTCGAGCAACGAAAGCATCTGCAATGTTAGTAAGAAAATCACATCAATAACCTTAATGTGATTTCTAATTAACATGCAATTTCACTCAATGTATTTTTTGAAGTTTTCTTTTATTTAGTGAAAATTAAACTATATGCAATGCATACTGCTAGGCTAACATGACACGCGACATATGATTTACTTAAATGACCTAATTCTAATGACCATTAAATGGACTATCTATAATATGGCATGCAATGAACCTAGACACGATTCTAATGACGAGCAAAATTAATATCCAACTACTCTAGCATGACACACAATTTCATGAACCTAACATATAATCACTAAATGACATGCAAGTGATGACATGACATACATGATGACATGGCAAATTATGAATGACATGCCAAGTTATGATGACATAGCAACATGATATGCAAGCATGATGCAATTAATCTATATGACATGCACATGATATTTTTTTTTTGATTTTTCATTGAAATTCGAAATTAGAAAATAATAAAACTTTATTATCTAATGCAAGATATTATCCAATTCATTTTGGGACTTAAACTAGGCCAAATCCTAATTTAAATTTGAATGTTATCCTAACTAGATAAATCCTATCCTAGCATGCAATCTATCTAGAAAAATTTACCTTGATCCTATATAATCTTTTAGGGATTTTTTAATATAGAATCAAATCATGTCAAAACAAAGATCAAACCAAAATCAAAGATAGCATCCAATCACCTAAAATATCATCCATATCCATTTAAATTTAGAAAATAAATTGAAAAATCGCATCCCAGGCATGAGGATCGGATTGGCCAATTTTCTGTGGAGCCGTGAATCATATCTAGGGCATGAGATCGAATTGACAACCAATTTTCTGTGCAATCGCGGAGCGTTCTTCGAGCGAGAGATCAGATTAACGATTTTCCGTGCGATCGCAATTTGTATTTCGGGCATGAAATTGGACTGGCGATCATATACACATTGTGAAATTAGAAAAATATCTTAATTCATGGATCTCAAAAAGATTTTTGGATGTGACAATATTGACATAATATCTAATTGAGATCACAATAAATTCAAATTAGGCAATTTAACATATTGAAATTGAATTGGATAATGTATTACCTAATTCAAAATATTGTGCGGATGGAGTTTCCTAATTTGAATGATGGATGGCTCGACTTGATGCAATGCTTCACGGTGATCGGCAGTGCATGGTGATGCTCACGATGACTTAGTGAGGATGGCGGCAAAAGAGTGTTGCTATTGAGCTTGGTGAGCTTTGAGCCACCAAGTCAGATACGAACTCTCGATATGCAAATCCCTTTGTGAGTTGATGTGTCTGAGTCCAACTGAAAACTTTGACCGAGCAATCCTCTTTAGCCACTTTAGAACTTTGCAGGATCGAACTTGATTGTATGGAACTAAACACGTTGCTGTAGCTTGATGCGGCACGACCAAGGCTAATTGTAGTGAGAAACTCGCCGGAAAGACCTGCAAAAGACACCCAACACGCAAAGATGTAATCTGAAATTTTTGATGGCTTGTTGGCGTTGTTGGCAACGTGATGAGCAATGTTAGTGTTGGAAATGCTATGCGAGGCTGAGAACTCGATATAGCAAACGAAGCCAGGCATCTTCATCGTCAGAAGGCTGGTTCAGCATCGTTGTGTGGGGACTTCTAAGGCTGAGGAACTATGGAGCTCGCTGGAACACCAAGGTTGCAAGATCTTCGGTGGGCGTGAAATTGCTGGACTGGTGAGGCGTAGGTCTACGACTGTGCTGCAAGGAAGGAGGAGCGGTGGTCGTTTTCATGGAGGAGTTTGCTGGTTGTAGTGAGTGACGTCCTCGGATGAGGGAGCGACTGGTCTAGTGGGACAATGAAGGTGCAGTCGTGAGGGACTCGGTCGAGACTCTCCCTCTCCAAGCTCTTTTTTTTTTCCTCGCTCTCTCTGCCGTTCTTTCACGTTTGTATTGTCATTCAATGTAATGTGGCCTTGTGTTTCAATTGTGTGGCCTCCTATTGATCGTGAACCTATGAGCTTTTATGTACAGTGCAATTAGGGTTTCAACTTTCCAATCTTCAAATATCTTAAGAGATATACCCTGTTTCCCCCAAAAGAAATCTTTTCTCTTATCAAATCTAATTGTGACAATATCAAACGAAATTACCCAATTATTCAATATTTTTTACTTGGCATTTCAATTTTTGGCCTCTTATGATGTACATGGGCTTGGCCAAATTTTGCTTCACTTGTGGGCTTAGTCAAGATAATTCATTAAGTTTAGAGCTATCGACTTGAGTCCATCCGCTACCGGTCCAATGCAAATTCAATTATATGGGCCTAAATACTAATTCAAATGCTCCTAATCTGTATGCAATTTAACTCATTTTTTTTGTCTTAGGGTCGGGATTGATCCCTAATTTTTTATGCAATGAACGACTAACTGGATCGCCAAAATTTAGGTGTCAATAATATGCTCATGCGAGTGATAGTAATTTTGAGCCGATGGCGTAGAAGTGCCTGTTTTTGGGTTATGCACATAGGGTGAAAGGCTACCGATTGCGGTGTATTGATCCCAAATCACCCGATTCTGTAATCAACAATGACGTGATCGTCAACAAGACTATAATGCTTCAACATAGGAGTCTTGAGACATTCCAAACATAACAAACAGATCATAGTGTCAGTAGTGAGGTAGAGCTTCAGGTGAAGACCTCAGAGGTAACATAAGTTGAGACCGGAGATGAGACCACAGTTGCTAAAGTCGGTGACACTAAACAAACAGCATAGCCACAACACACTATAGCCGCAAGCAAACAGACAAAATAAATTAAACTACTACTACGTTATGGTTATATAAATATTGCTTATGCATTGACTGTAGCTGACAAGGTGGAGACAGATGAGCCTTCGTCTTACTTTCAGGTGATGGCTAGTAATGAGTCATCGCAATGGTTAGGGTCTATGAGTGAAAAGATTAAATTACTCCATTTAAATCGGACATGGGAGTTGGTCAAAGTATTAAAGAGCCGGAAGATTTTTGGAAGCAAATGGGTCAAAAAACGAAAGGAGGGTATTATTAGTGTCGAGGCAACGAGATATAATGGGAGGCTTGTGGCGAAGGGGTATACACAGCAGGAGGTCATTGACTATAACGAGGTGTTCTCTCTTGTGATAAGTCATACTTATATTCGTATATTACTTGCTTCAGTTGCTACACAGGATCTCAAGCTGGAGCAGCTAGATGTGAAAACGGCATTTCTTCACAATGAGTTTGAGGAGAGGATTTACATGAGTTAGTTAGAGGGATTTGCTATTTTGAGTAAGGAAGATGATGTTTGCTCCTTAAAGAAATCTTTATGCGGGCGGGAACAATCTCCCAGACAGTGGTATAAGTGTTTTGATGCTGTCATGGCTAATGAGGACGATTCGAAATGTCAAATGGATAGTTGTGCTTACTTTAGGAGGTTAGAGGATGGTTCTTTGATATATCTATTATTTTATATTGATGGCATGTTGACAGAAACTAAGGATATGTATGATATTGATATGTTAAAGATGCAGTTGAGTGCTAGGTTTGAGATGAAGCATTTAGGTGTTGCAAAGAAAATATTGGGTATGGACATTTTGCGTGACAAGACTGAAAGAGTTTCACGACTCTTTCAAAAGAAATATATTGAAAAGATTCTTGCATGTTTTAATATGCAATCAGCGAAATTAGTGAGTACACCATTAGCGAAATACTTTAAACTTTTTGATAAGCTATCACTGCAAACTGAGAAAGAAGAGAAGCACGATCCCATGTTCCTTATTCTAGTGCAATAAGTAGTATTATGTATGATATGGTACGCTCTAGGCCCGACATTTCACAAGTTGTGAGTATAGTTAGCCATTACATAAAGCTTTAAGGTAAAACTCATTAGGAAGCTGTGAAGTAGATCATTACTTATTTGAAGGCGACAACAAATATTGGTATAGAGTACCGGAGGGACAGTAATGATAGTGAGTACATTGATTACATGGATTCAAATCACTCATGTGACTTGGATGAGTGCATGTCTTTAGTAGGGTATATGTTTATGCTAGCAGGTGGTGCAGTGAGTTGGAAGGTGTCTTTACACGTTCACGCTGCCTTGTCTTTGACTAAGGTAGAGTACATGGAAATGACCTTTATAGTGAAAGAGCCGATATGGCTACGAGGTTTACTCTCGGATTTTGGGTTAGAATAAAAAAGTATTAATATACACTATGATAATCAAGCTGCGATAAACTGTGATAACCAAGATGCGATATATTTTGCATAGAATCTGGGTTATCACGAGTGAATGAAACATATCAACATCAAGTACCACTTCATCGGAGATGTCTAGCGAAGGGTAAGGTTGTTGTGAAAAAGATGGCGACAACAGGAAACCTGACATACATGATGACTAAGCATGTTCTTTTGGTGAAGTTCAAGTTTTGCTTGAGCACAATTGGCACCTATAGAGAGTCAAAAACCCGTCAGGGCGTTGGGAGTGCAGTATGGATGATGAGCATTATGATTTGGCTTCAAACGTCGAGCCAATGAGGAGAATTATGATTTGGCTTCAAACATCGAGCCAATGAGGAGATTATTATATTATGTTTCAAGTTTGAGTCATTTAGGGAACCCGACCCGGTTGAATAAATATCCGACTTCGATCATGAAGTGAATTTCAAGAGTTGGACTCGCCTTCGCCGTAGGTTAACGAACAAGAGAAAAGATGCCATTAAAAGACAAAAATTACTTGCTATTATATTATTATATTTTTTATTGTAGGGGTAAAAGGGTCATTGTCAAGCTTTGTTCCCATAGCCACACAAGGAGCATTTCGTGTGGGTGCACGATGAGGAAGCTCTAAACACATGGATCTTGTGCCGTGAGTTTTTTTTACTTCCATTTGAGTTGTTTATTTATAAATACTTTGAGTTTAACTCTTGAATATTTGAGCGATTGTACACTTTGATTTTCTGATTATAGTGGATTATTTGCTGCTGGACTGTGGATGAACATATCAAAACTCGGATCGAACCACGTAAATCTTGAGTGTCCTTTTATCATTCCTGATTATTTGCATGATTATTTCTTATTATAGTTGTTTATTTAATTCTAAATTAGTCCTTCCGGCCAATTGTTATCAGAAATTACCGACATGACAATTCACAAGTTGTCAACATTGGCATACCATGTAGAATGGCTGTCTGACAATGGCTAGACGCCATGTAAGCAATTTTTAGCCACAATTGGCTAATAATACTACATTGAAATATCATGCAAATGTTTAGGATTACAATTGAAAAGTTTAGGATTAAATTGATATCCGTAAAATAGGTTTATGATTATTTGGATAATTATCCCCGAATATTCTGGGTCTAATTTGTTCCAAGTATTTCTCAAAGTGTTTTATTAGGTAATTTACTCCACCAAGTGAAGATCACAAACTGCGAGTGCTCACTTTAAAATTTTCCTGGATTATACATGCGGAGAGCATGGAAACTTGAAGGGGGTGGAAGTGAGCAAAACATGGAGAAAGTGATCGGTAGTTAAGATCCAAGTGGTTGCCAAAGCAAGTGCGTTCACGGAGTTTAGCGCCAGTAACCTGGCACATCAAGCAAGATCACAAAAGAGAGCTCGAGACATCGAGCAAACACACCCGCACGGATCACCACATTCACTGGAGTGGAATTCTATCTTTCATCTCGATGTACTTCAATTCCATATAATTCCAATTCCTATGCGTTTGCAAATACTTGTGATTGGGTTTGCATAGATTTATCACTCCGTTCAAGTCTCATTTGCGAACTTTCTGTTCGAGAGATCGTCTTAAGTCCTTGGCTATATTGATTTCATCCAAAGTAAAATAAGGTTTTAATTAAGGATATTGTTAGGTCTACTACATAACGGTATAGAAAAATACTTACCGAATTGGTATACACATCAACCATGATGTGAAATTTATCTTTTATACCGACATTAGACCTGATAAAAATCCTTTACACTAATAATTATGCCTTTGACATGTTTTCATGGAATGGAAGAACTCTTCAGTGGTTTTTTCGACATTTGAGTGCACATTAATTTAAAGGTTAAGATGGTCCGAGTGTTGGATGATATAGACCTTTTCTTACCTAACGTCTCTTCTTCGCTGTTTTCAATGTTGTGAATACTAAATATATTTAAAATAAGGGTTAATATCACGAAAAATCCAAAATTAATATATTTATAACAAATTTACCTCAAATTAATTTTGACTACCAAAATCCCTAAATTGGTATACTTGTGACAAACTTACTCTTCATTAAATTGGATTAACACCACAAAAAATAAAAAAAATTGATAAATATGTGACAAATAGAGGAGTAAAACCCTAAATTGATAAACCTATCAATGGCTACGCATCATCCAACTTAGCAATTTGATGATAAAATTTAACGAAAACTGATGGAGGGTAAATTTGTCGCAGGCATACCAGTTTGAAGTTTTTGATGGTTAAAATATTAGTTTAGGATAAATTTATCATAAATATGCCAATTTGAGATTTTTGGTGATATTAACCCTTAAAATAAAAATTAGCTAATTAAAGAAAATATAGAGCAATGAAAGAAGTCTGCCTTTTTTGTTCTTTATGGCTTTTTTTTTTTATAAATTTTTCTCTCTCTCCATTATATTTCTACAATTTACCGTAAGTCTCTTTGCATGCCAGTGTCCTAATCGTGTCGTGTTATATTGATCACAAGCATCATTTTAGATGTTATGATGTTGCTACTAATGTTAAAGAGTACACAACCTGTAGTTTACACATGCTTGATATAATTTTCCATAAATTTAAACATCATTCATCCAGACCTTATTCTTGAATGGCTATGCCAAGTACAGAAAAATTGTCATGCGAATCTTCTCCAATGACAAATCCACAAAAATTATCACGCCACCTTTTTCACGCAATCCCAAAGTTCAGACTTTACAAATAGAGTTATCTGGATACGGGTCCATCTCTGTATAGATCACAACAGTTGATCACACGAGGTCACATGAGCCACACATATGGCACCCACATGATTGACAGGCTGACATAACACATGATCCAGGGATCGTCGAGCATAATTGTACTTCTCCCGATTCTTACCAGCAAAAACTAAACAAACAGGGTAACATGGAAACAATCGAGAGCAACGACAATCATAGATGGACATACTGAGATGAAGACATGCTAATTACTCGAGTGAGGACAAGGATAACTGAAAGTACGCCAATCATCAAACCACGACGCTCGATTCAATCCATTCACTGAAGCACGCTCATGTTTGTATACAAAACTCTTGTTCAAATGTCTGAATCCACTTCTCTTTATCTTCACCTGGCCATAGTTTTGGGAGCACAACCTAATCAAAGGAGATCAACTAGTACCACAAGGAACGTGTAAACAAAACCAGCTAGCTACAGCACAAAACCAAAAGTCTCATCTCACATGTTACCATAAAATATAAATTTAAGACCAAGTTGTGACCCTAATCAACTCGTTTGCATTGGTTAATGATCATGAATATAATCTGAATTTGCCCATAAAAACATATGCATTTGAGACCTGGAACGAAATCCAAGTGCTTCTACACTAGAGACACCATGAAAACCTTCATCACAAGAAAGAAAAATGTTAAGGGTATTGCTGCCAAGAAAAGGAACAGAAAGGCAGAGAGAGGCGGTGTTAGTGGAGCTGATAATCTCAGACACCATCTCATGTCCAAATATCACACAGCTTCTACATAGGAAGAGACCAGCGGGGCCAGGATTCGTGGGGGCAGAAACTAAAGGTCTTCGCATGATATTGTCCTAGACCAGACTAGGCTCCGACTTTGCGACTTCAAGCAGATATAAACATCAACTTCAAGCTGGCCAAAGGAAAAAAGAAACAGTACTTTGAGTTCAAGCTGGCCAACTACAGAATAATGAACAAGGACAGCAGCTCGGCCCACTTCATTACCAACTTAAATTAACAATATTTACAGCCCTAGCCGTGACACGATGGTGACCGAAGAAAGAGGGAAATTACCAAAACACGGGGAGAGTGAATGTGACTTGAAGCTTCTAACAAAAGGTTCCACTAAGTTGTACCGAAGAGCATATGGACACTAAATTGCAACCCACCTCCACACAAGGGAAAATAAGAAAAACCATATCACTGACCGAGACAAAACAGTTAACCGAAAGAAACTACCATCTGGAAAGTACAACATTTTCGATTCTAGTTAGATTAGACCCCCTGGATGTTACCGTCCATGATGGCTCAACAGACCACCTTCTTCTACGACACGGAAGACAGTGACCTGTAACAGCACCTCTCTAGCCCTCATCAGCTCAAAAACACAAACATCGCCTTCCTCCAAATTGTTCTCCAAAGAAAAGTCATACCACCCCTGGCTTAGTTTGGCTCTACCACCTCTATAAAGGCATCGAACAGGCCACTGTTTGCCATCAGTACTCTGGAGCTTAATAAATCCCGAGACCCCATTGAGATGCTTTTCAGCAAAGCAGGATGGCAGATACTGCACAGGCGAAAGGAATCCTCATTAAGCAGCGCACAAAGAGATCAGAAATGCATTAAAAGATTTACAATTACCATGATACAACCGCGATATAGGTAGGATGGACGCAAGACTACTCTGCAGAAAGGATTAGGAGGCTCAAACATTTTAGCTGCATTAATGGCCTTTTCCCTCTCTTCGGCCGTTACAAGTCGCTTCCTCGTGGAAGCACTGGCATAAAACCGAAACCGCATTTCACCATCCTCTTCTTGTAGAGCAGATGGCATTGGCTCATCTAAAGGTGGAAGCTATGAATGAGAAAACCCTCTTTGCAATCAAAGGCCATTAGTAATTAAGGAAATTGAGTTCAGAGAGCTTACTAGGATCATTCTTCCGCTTTTTCTTAGAGCTTTTCTTGACTTTCCGCGTTGATTGATCTGTGCTCTGCACTTTCACTTCATCTTCAGTTTTGAACTTGATCCCACCAGCTTGAATGACAATATCTTCAATAGGCCGCATGCCTGCATGTGAGTTGACAGCACCTTTTTGCTGATGCACGGTCCCGTTGAACAAATTCTGCAAGTGCATTGGGTTATAACCCCTGCTTAAAGTCAGTTGATCCACAGTACTATTGGCAGCCTTCCTTTTCAAAGAATCACCAGAAGCGTAATATGTTGAGGAACTCGATATGTCGACAGCATCATCATCTTCCATATCTTTGAAAACATGGTACTGCCTGCTGTGATGAGGCATTTCAGAAGGAACGCGGCCATTGGAATGATAATTAATCTCAGATGTTGTTAAATTGTAAATAAACACTTGAAAGGTTGTGCTGCCCTCGTATCTGAAGACCAAAAAGTACCCAATACCAATGGAGTAGTGATCCACAAACTCTTGCCAACCTTCATGAAACCATAACTTGCTTTCACTTTTTCTGATTCCAACGTGCCACACATGACCATCAGGAACGTTCAAAGTCGCAACAGAAGAAAGCTCATCTCTGAATTTCTTGACAAAATTTTCTGGGATTCTCTGCAGTCAAGCAATTTGCTTTCAGTTGATGTAAAGACAAAGCTCAAAATAACATGCCTTCTGGAAAGACAATACCACAGCATCACAATAGCCACATAAATTATACGAATCATTACAGAAAAAGAAATAAGAAGACAGTTTAGCCAGCAGCTTTTTGATTGCATCCTGACGAATTCTCAAATTACTTCTAATGAACTGTTTTTAAATAGTCCAATATAGCGCAATGAAGTTCAGAAAATTAGAACAGCGCAAAATGGCAGTGTGAATAGTTCATTCAACAAATACTGAAATCGTGGATCAGTACAAGTTTGCCCCCAATTCAAGAGCTTACTCTCATGTCAAGATCAAGCCTTATTTAAGAGTCACACAATTGCACTTTGTCCGTCACATTATGATACCAACATTACAAATCTTATCCTCCTAACATCCTTTATCAATTATTAGAAAGTCACGCTGCCAAACCTTTACAAGAAATGACTATGTTCCATGGACCTAACATAAGCATTATAACAAACTCACTGTGTGCATGGGCGAGCCCACGCGCATGTGTTTGCATGCATGTCAAGCTAATGGGATTTGCCATCAAGAATACAAAGGCATCTGTCTTGTTCAGGTGAAGCTACGAAGACACACAGATGCCAGTTTCCCACAGATTGCAATGCAAAAGAGTCAAGCAAATGCTGCATGGTGAATTAAAAGTTGAGCTTGAAGCCTTCCATGCAGCAGATACTTTTGCAACCACTCATACAAAGCAACTTGTCCTCCTCACTCATAGTTTCGACTGAAACTTTGTACTTAAGATGAAAAACAAAAAATTCACCTTCCTCCACTTCTTATGATTGCTTAGTAGCACAGAGGGAAGTCTTACTCTTTCTCACTTCATGAAACCCTTTTATCAAATCGGCCAAAATTTTCTCCTGACGACAAAACAAGCGGGTAACACATTAAGATATAACACAACTTCACCAATTTGTATTCTCTATGGGCCAGACGACCAGAAAATGCCTCCGGAAAATCAAGCTCTAATACCATTTGACCACCCTAAGTTGAGTATATCCGTTGCCTCCAAATGGCAGAGCAATCATCATAGACCTCAATCTCTTTTCTCTTTCACCAAGATTTCTGGCCAAAACTATTTTCTGGGTCTCGATTGTGACGGGCCACGAATCAAATCTAGGTCATCGCGGCTTCGAATTTACCAAAAACCACCACCCAACAACAAAAAAAAACCACAAACCCAACGAAAAACACCACTTGAAAATGCAAGGCCAACAACAATCACAGACAGAACGCAATCGAATTGAGGAATCGCGCAAGGGAATCGTCGAGAGGAACACAACGAATCCTCACCAGCCTCTTGTCTTGGATTGTGGAGGAGAGCACCAGCTTGTAGAAATAAGGGCGTGGCATTTCTTGGGCTTCTCGAGGAGTCCCGCAGAAATTTCCGCAACCAAAGCCGATTCTGTGCTTGGCACCCCACAAGAACCGATTCCCACGAACACCCACCTCGTGTTTTTTTTCTTTTCTTGGCTTCTTGCCTCTCTAGATCTACTTCCCTTTCACTGCCTTTTTCCAGTCAATTAGTGTTGTTAGCGTGTTTTTACACTAAAGAAACGGCCAACTTGACCTAAATAAAAAGAAAACGCAGAAGAGAGAGACAGAGACAGAGAGACAGAGAGCTGAGTTGATGCTCCCGGATCGTTGAGTCAAATCCAGGTCGCTCCGCTCTCGTTGCTGTGTTAACTCGGGGGACAAGACCCCATTCGTGGTTTGCACGTGCGAGTGCGTTGGAGCACGAAGAGGAATCGAATGCGCGAGCTAAGGACAAGGTACAGCCGATGAGACACGGCCGTAATTACCGTGCAACCCTCCTAACGCCGCTCGAATTACAAATCTACCAACGTCTCGGTGGTCTCCTGGTCATAGGTATGGATTATACTGTGAGCGAACCTCGGACCAGCTCGTGATCTCGTGTCGTGTGGAGGAGGATTGCGTTCTACTGGCATGCGAAGGAGACGCAGTTGCAAACTTGCCAACCTCGTGCATGGAGCTCGTTCGAAAAAAATTAACAAGGTTTAGTCCCGAAGTCCCTAAATACTAAAAACAAAACCTCTTGTTGAATTTTCAAAACTTCCATCCCTTCGTCCCCAAAGGAGCAAAGGACCGCTTGCTGTTTGACCCTACAATGATCACCTAATGCCCCTAGACTTTTACACAATTTCATCTCTAAATTACACTAAAGCATTTTTAGTTGGGTTAATACCATGAAAAATCATAAACTGATATACCTATGATAAATTTATCATGAACTAATTTTTTTAATCACCAAAAACTTAAAACTGATACAACTATGATAATTTTACCCTCCGATAGTTTCCGTTAAATTTTACTGTCAAATTTCTGAGTTGGATGACACATGACAGTTGATGGGTGCACCAATTTGGGATTTTACCCTCTATTTGTCACATGTGTACCAATTTGTGATTTTTCGTGATATTAATTCAATTTAACGGAAGGTAAATTTTTTACTATTGTACTATATTGAGGTTTTTGGTGGTCAAAAAATTGGTTTTGAATAAATTTGTCACATATATAATAATTTAGGCTCCGTTCGTTTGGCGAAAAATATTGTGTTTTTGGAAAATGTTTTCCCAGAAATCATTTTCCTAGAAAATGTTTTTCTGGAACACAATTTTCCGGTATTTGGCTGAAATATGAAAAAGTTTCGGAAAATATTTTCCGGCGTTCTGCAACGATCGCCACCGACTGTGTTCTTTTTCCTTCTTCTTCTCTGCAGGTCGCTGACCACAGCCACGGTTGACGTCCGGCGACTGGTCGGAGCCGAGCTCGAGCGTTGCCATAAGCCAGCGAGGCCCCAACTCGCCCGACCGGCGACCTGGGCGAGGTCGAGCTCGCCCGAGGTCGCCGGATCTGGTAAGGCCCGAGCTTGCCGGCCGTGCGAGCTGGGGCCTCGCCAGATCCAGCGACCTGGGCGAGCTCGCTGGATAGGGTGACCTGGGCGAGCTCACCAGATCCGCTGACCTGGGCGAGGTCGAGCTCGCCCAGGTCGCTGGATCTGGTGAGGCCCGAGCTCGCCGGTCGTGCGAGCAGGGGCCTCGCCAGATCCGGCGACCTCAGGCGAGGTCGAGCCTTGGCCAGGTCGCCGGACGTCGGCGAACCTCGCCCGAGGTCATCGATGAGGTCAAGCTCGCCAGTCGCCGGCCGCCGACTGGCTGAGGTAGAAGAAGAAGAAGGCCTGAGAAAGATGGGAAACAAGAGCGACGTGAGGGGAGGCAAGGGCGAGAGGGCTTGAGGGCAACGTGAGGGCAAACAAGAAAGAAGGGAAAATGATTTCCTCTTTCTCAAAAGAGGAAATCATTTTCCTCAGTTTGTAGAAGGATTTTTTTCATTAGTGGAAAACATTTTCCCTAGGAAGTTATTTTCCGCCTCCGAACATCGAAAAATCTGAAAAATATTTTTTCGAAAAGTATTTTTCGCCAAACGAATGGAGCCTTAGAGTTTTTCGTGATATTAACTCTTATAAGTTTTGATCCTTCCTTTAAAACAACTAACGGAAAGTGGTGACATGGTTTTTAAGTGCCTCATTGGCAACTAGGCAGCAACCACGTGAGTCCTACATGATAGCCATGTAGCTCTTATGTGGCTATTACAAATTTTAATTTTAAAAGATATAATGTTGATGGTTTAGGAAAATAAGAATTTGGAAAAGAAAGAGAATCTTCAGCTTGATCTACCTCGAAGAGGCAGCGGCGGCGATGGCGGCGGCACCCGGCCAATGAGGATGGCAAGACCCTTGCTGAGCTCAAGAGGAGACGGCAACGGCGAGAGAGATATTTGAGGCGAGAGAGACGAGGGTCAAGTCACCATGGGAGGTGCCACCGCTGCCCTTTATTGGTCGACAGCTCCTTTATTTGAAGAATTCTCTTGGCCAATGAAGTTAAATGTTATTCATGTTTAACATTTAAGCCAAATAAGCTCTACTTGGTTGTCAAATATGAGTTGACATGGCATTTAACGGCCGTGTCAGTATTTTCATTCAGGTTTTTGATGGGAGGACCACCGCAATTATATAAAAAATAAAAAATTTAGGGATGATATTGAAAACAAAAAAAAATCTTGGAATAGGAGTGCACGCATGGGAAAAATTCAAAGATCTCCAATGGCTCTATCTATAAAAAAATTACACATGTCCCTCTATTGAAAAAAGAAATATAGTGGGAGGCTCCGAACGAGAGTTATAAATAATCAATTTATTACATGTGCAATTGTAATATGAAACGTCAATTAATACATATATATATATATATATATATATATATATCTTCATTAGTCTACAACATTGCTCTGCAAAATAAGGAAAAAGTCACAAAAACCCCCAAATTATGTCTACTGTGATATATTTACCTTGAATCTTTTTATATGATACCAAAAATCTCAAACTATGCCACTGTGACACATTTATCCTAAATTTTTTCTTGTGATATAAAAAACTCCGAACTTGTACTTATATAACACATTTATCTTCCGTCAATATTCCGTTAAATGATTTTTCAGCCAAAACAACATCGTTTTTATTTCACTTAGTCCATGTGGGTGTCATGTCCACACTATTTGCTTTCTAACGTCCATATAGAATGATTTTTAACGGTTTTCATTAATAGAATTTTGACGAGGGGTAAATCTGTTACACAAGTATAAGTTTGAGATTTTTCATGGCATTTACCATTTATATAGTGAAATTATTTGGCACTTTTATGTGTTTGTATTTCTTATGGTCTTTATACACTAATGTTGCGTTTGGTTAGAAGAGATGAACATTATATGTATCTGGTTGGGAAAATTGGAATGCCCGTGCCACCATCGGAGCCGAAAAAGCATCTTATGCAGCAGTTAAACGGTTTCTATAGTGAAACTAATTCATTATATTACCTTAGCATCGATAACTTTTAGGCAAATATTAAAAAAAATCTCACTTTTCACTCAAAGACCGCTAAGACAAACTATAAATAAGGATAGATAAAAAAAAACTCTAAATAAGGAGAAAATATTTAGTGATTGCAAAGCACCATGTCAGCATTTTTTTTATCTATATTGAAAAAGAAATTGACATGTGTCAGCTGAGTTCGAATTAAAACAATAAAAATATGATTTTTTTTCTTTCTCCCTAACTCACTCTCCTCTGCAGATCCGGTTGTCGACTATGGACAACACCGCCTGCTCCTCAATTGAGCCACCACCTACTCTTTCATCCAATCACCGTTTGCCCAGCCACTTGAGAATCCGGCGCGGTCGTCTCCACCGTGCAAGCCGTCACAATCTCCATCCTTGTGGCTTACTGCTGCGCTGTGTTTGCTGCGCCCACCACCAATTTTCTCCCTCCACTTTTGTTGCCGCACCTCCCTTTGCCTTGGTACCCGGCACTCGAACTGGTGCCACATCACCGGAGGGAACTCGAACGATCATGGAGTCTCTCTCCCAGGTGTCCTTTTCCATCGAGTTCCCTCTGGCGAGTTCCCTTCCGTGAAGCGCGGCTACAACAAATCTGGAGCCATGGTCACGTCCAGATCTGGAACTGTGGAGCATGGCCGTGACAGACCTTGGGGAATGACCGCCGAGTTAGATCTGGTGGTCATGGCCGAGATAGACCTTGAAGCCATGGCCGCGACAGAACTTGGAGAATGACCGCCGAGTCATATATGGTGGCCATGGCCGAGGCCAGATTTGGACGAGTAACAACGGAGCCGACTACAAGCAGTGACGGAGAGGTAGCTTAGGCTGACTTGGAGCAATGACGGAGCCGATTGCAAGCTTCGCTGGAAATGGAGGAGATGTTGGCCAGATGGGGTGCTCCGCTGTGATGGAGGAGGAAGAAGAAAATAAATATCCTGTTTTTTATTTTTTATTCCACCTCAGCATAAACATGTTGACTAGGTATTAGGTATGAATAAAAAATATGCCGACTAGGTATTAGGTATGAATAAAAAAACGTGCGCGGCACCAGCGATTGACGTTGTGCTTTGCAACCAATGGATACTTTCTCACAAACAAGACCCCTATGTTGAGAATACGAAATTAGCCCCGTTGCAAATCCCCAAGCCCCCAACATACTCCATTTCCCCCAAGCCCTATCTCCGCTTCGCCACACACCACCGTTGCCCGCTTGGCTCTTCCCTCCTCCTGTGTTCATAGTCTATGCCTTGTCTCTCTCTCCCCATGGACAAAATTGATCCGAGTCACTTTGATCGTCGGCACTATAGCTTAGACCATCAAACTAGATTCGCCACTCCCTCGAGCAACCTAGACAATGCCATCAACTTGACCGTGGAGGATTCGCAAAGCATCAATGGCTTAATTTGCTTTGAAATTGGAATCTTACATACCTGTGCAACATCATCACTAGAGGTCAAGGCCTTTTCGCCTATCGGTCTCAATTTTGCTGTCCATTTGCACCGTAAACACCACCAGCTTTTGCGCCTTAGGCTTTGATCCCATCATGAAATAGCACAGTCATGAAGACACGAGTTTTGAATGCCCTCAATTAGGGGTGAGTGGTTTCGGGTTCCTCACAGGTTTCGCTTGAAATCTATTCGACGAACAGATTCTTCATTTTTTGGAATCTGAAACTTACCATGCATACCTAGGAACCTAGAACATACTCTATCGCAGGTTCCATGGTTTACTCAGGTTCCACCTATATTCCTAATCAAACGATTGCAGTGAATCATCACCTCTAATGACTATCATTTGATGTTACAATTCACTGAACACAACTTATATTTAGACACAAGAAAATAATAAAATATTAACAAAGTGGAAGTCTCAATCATTGATATTATTGGAATGGAAGCTCAGACTAGTGGTTTTATATTATACACTCAACATCGAATGCCATGTAATATAACAGGATTGTGCGAAGATATAGAACAAGACAAACACAAACTTGTTTCAAGTCTCAGGTTCCAGATTCTAGGTTTTAGATTTCAAAACTTGGAACTTGAAACCTACCTATCGGAATCGACTCCTCAATTTTTAAAATTTAGAACCTACCTTGGAACCATGTTCACTCCTACCCTCACCATTTAGGTGAAGTCATCACTGTGCAAAAGATTCTGACATTGAACTAGTTCATGGAGGAAAATTGGAATCGGCCCCATTGATTTTCCTTTGGAAGGTAGAGTTTGCAATAATGGAGCTATTTATTTCTTGACGCTTGACTTGATGAGCAACAAAATAATGTGGTGCTGGATCTTGGGACCAAGAAGTTAAGGAATGGTGCCTTGAATTAGCGGCATAAACAACTTTATTATTTTTCTCTAAAATAGTCCTATAAATATCGTTTTTCTAGGATAGTATTGTAGTGCAGCCTTCATTGTTGCAATAATCTTCCAATCATAGCCTTTATTGCTAGATTTGTTATTGTACTTAACAATCTAATCGCAACCGTCATTGTTGGTGTTCCCTTTAGCTATATTTTTCCCACTTTGCCTCTAATCTTCCTTTCCGAGTACTTTCCTTATGCTTGGAAATATCCATGTCTGAGACAAAAATTCAAAACTCAAATACTTTAGGTCAAACTGAGGAGGCCAACACCAACCATATGACTGGAGATCTAAAAAATGTGAGGGCAACTTATAGGCTGAATAAAAAGAATTATCTCTAATGGTCACAGTTCGTCAAAACCTACCTGAAGAGTAAAGGAAGACTCAATCACCTTCTCGGAACAGGTCCAAAACCAGAAGATCCCACGTTTAACACTTGGGATGAAGCAGATTCAATGATCATGTCATAGCTATGGGATTCAATGGATCCGGTCATAAGTGATAAATGTATATTTCTCAAGACTGCAAAGGAGATTTAGGATTCTATTCGGAAGACTTATTCAAAGGCTTGAGATGCGACACAAGTGTATGAAATCAAGGTAAAGATAAGTGCAACAAGGGAGCAAAACCGTGACGGAATATGCCAATTCTCTCCAAAATATATGGCAAGAACTCCATCATTATTGAGTGTTCGAGATGAAGTGCATGGATGATGCTGCAACTCTAAAGACCTTCATTGAAAAGGATCGAGTATATGATTTCCCGGTAGGTGTTAATTCTGAGTTTGATCAAGTCAAAATTCAAATCCTTGGAAAGGAAGAACTCCCTTCTTTGGAAGAGACCATCTCTCTAATCCGGACAGAAGAAAGTCGAAGGGGAATAATGCTAGAGCCTCAAGCTATGGAAGGCTCAGTATTAATAACTCACAATGTATCAACACAAGAAGAGGAAGGATGGATGCTTCAAGGCCTACATGGAGGGATAACCGAGACTGTATATGGTGTACCTACTGTAAGAAGCCAAGGCATACAAAGGAGCGTTGCTAGAAGGTGAATGGCAAACCAACGACCCCAAGCCGAGAGTGGGGAAATAGAGGAGGACAGGCAAGGCCTCAGGCTCATCTCATTGAACAGACTAGCTAGCAAATCAGTCATGGTGAAGGATAGGAGAAAGAATTCTTCAACAGTGAGGAAATATAAAGAATTAGAGGCCTTTTAGGGTCTCTTGAAAAATCCTCTGGCGCATGTTCCTTATCACTCTCAGGAAAGCCTTCGTTCTCTTTTGGTCTAAATGCCTCAGAAACACTTTCGAGTGAAGATTGGATAATATACTTAGGTGCTACTGATCACATGACTCACACTTCTAACCCTTTGGTCTAAATGCAATCTTCACCGGAATGGGTGTGAAGATTGGATAATAGACTCAGGTGCTACTAATATAATACCAAAAGTAGATTGGATGATACACTAAGATTGGATAATCTTCACTGGAATTGGTGTGAAGATCGGATAATAGACTCAAGTGCTATTGATAAGATGATTGGACTTGCTAAGAAAAGGAATGAGTTGTACTATCTTGAGATGTTGAGGATTTCGAAGAAAGTCATAAATAATTCATCCATATAATTTCTTAGTACTTCAAAGAAGGATGCCATTTGGTTTTATCATTTTCGTTTTGGTCATCCATCTTTTCGTGTCTTAAATATCACGTTTCCTTCTTTATTTAAAGGATTAGATATGAGTGAATTTCAATATGATACTTGTGAATTCGCTAAGCACACCTGTGTGTCTTTTCCTATTAATAACAAAAGAAGTTCTCATCCTTTTGATTTGATTCACAGCAACATTTGGGGACCTTCCACAATTCCAAATCTCTCAGGGGCTCGATGGTTTGTTTCTCTAATTGATGATTGCACTAGGATCACATGGATATTCTTACTCAAACACAAATCTAATGTAAGGAGTATTGTTTCTAATTTCCTTTGCATGGTTCAAAATCAATTTGGAGTTAAAATTAACAGCTTTAGGTCAGATAATGCCAGAGACTACTTTAATCAGATCTTGTCAACCTATTTCCAAAAAAAAGGAATCATTCATGAGTCATCTTATGTAAACACACTACAACAAAATGGGGTTGCTAAAAGAAAAATGGTCATTTGCTTAACACTACTCGAGCCTTTTTGTTTCATGGAAATGTTCCTAAGTCATATTGGGAGGAAGTTGTTCTTACATCTACATACATGATTAATAAACTGCCATCAAGAGTATTAGCTTTCAAAACTCCTATGGCAGTTCTTTCAAGCCTTTATCCTCATTTCAGGACAACAAATAATCTCACATCTAGAGTCTTTGGTTGCACCTCATTTGTACATGTTCATAATCAACAAAGGGGAAAACTAGAACCTAGAGCAGTCAAATGTGTCTTTCTTGGTTATTCCTCTACACAAAAGGGATATAAATGTTATCATCCTCCTTATAAAAATACCTACATATCAGCTAATGTTACCTTTGTAGAAAATAAACCTTACTTTCCACAATCTTATCTTCAGGGGGGAGAAATCATTAGTGAAAGATAAAGACTTCAACAACCTTAATCTCGACTTACCTCCTGATAATCTTCCAATCTAAGCTCCTACCTCTGATCAACTAGTCCCCGATCAACCAATCAGTTTCTGATCAATCAGCTCTTGACCAATCAATTTCCGATGAATTAGTTCATGCTACTTCAATCCTGGACTTACTCCCTACATTTGAGTCTATTCCGAAACAAGTGTTCACTCCTGTATTTACCTGTATTTATGACTCTATGAGATTTTCTTAGGCGTACTAAAAAAAGGCAGCTATTTTAGACCAAACACAGGCTCAAGATTCCCATCCGAGTTCTGCAAATGAATCTCTAGTAAGCTCCAACTCTCATTTGCATAAACAGTCGATTGATATGCTAGAAAATGATTCACACCTTCCATTGTTGTTAGAAAAGGTACTAGAGAGTGCACAAAGCGATCCTTGTATCCACTATCTCATTATGTGTCACTTAAACGTCTATCACCACCTCCTAGAAATTTCATTGTGAGTTTGAACACTATTGCTATTCCAAATAATTTATCCGAGGTATTGTCTAAAAAAGAATGAAGGAATGCAATGAGAGAAGAAATGGATGCACTAGAAAAAACCAGACTTGAGATATTGTCGAAAAACCAAAGGGAAAGAATCTTATGGGCTACAAATTTTTTTCCTTGAAATACAAAGTTGATGGTTCTTTTGAGAGATATAAAGCAAGATTGGTGGCAAAGGATTATACTCGGACCTATGACCTAGATTATCCTAAGACATTTGTTATGGTTGCAAAATGAATACTGTGAGAATTTTACTTTCTCTGACGGCTCACTTTAATTGACAACTTCAACAGTATGATGTGAATAATACATTCTTACATAGAGACCTAGAGGAAGAGATCTACATGAGTATTCCACAGGGCCTTGAAAGAGAAAGGACTACAAACAAAGCATGTAGGTTATGGAAAGCACTATATGGGCTCAAGTAATCGTCTAGAGCCAGGTTTAGGAGATTTTCCAGAGTTATGAAAGCTTCGGGCTACAAACAAAGCCAAGGCGATCATACCCTCTTCATTAAGCATTTAAAAACAGTGAGAGTGATGGCACTTCTAGTGTATGTTGATGATATTATGGTCACAGGTGACGATGATAAGGAGAAATAGGAGCTAAAATGGAGTTTGAAATAAAGGAGCTGGGAAGACTCAAATACTTCCTTGGCATTGAAGTTTCTTACTCTAGACAAGGAATTTTTGCCTCACAATAGAAGTATGCAACCGATCTCTTGAAGGAAATCGGAAAACTCGGTTGTAAATTAATAGCTACACTTATTGAGCCTAATAAAAAAACTTGGGGAGGCAAGGGAAGAACCTGCTGTAAATCGAGAAATGTATCAAAAATTGGTTGGGAAACTCATCTATCTAGCTCATATTAGGCCCGATTTACCTATTCGGTAAATGTGATTAGTTAGTTTATGCATGACCCAAGAGAATCACACTTACAAGCCGTCAATCGAGTGTTACATTACTTAAAAGGAGTCCCATTCAGAAGAAATCAAAACTGGTGCCACAAGCTTATATCGATGCTAACAATGTAGGATCCACGGTGGATAGAAGGTCAACATCTAGTTATTGCACATTTTTTGGTGGAAATTTAGTGATTTAGAGGAGTAAAAAACAGGATGTAGTTGCAAGATCAAGTGTGGAATTAGAATTTTGAGCAATGGCCCAAGAAATATGTGAGCTATTAGGGCTCAAAATCATCCTAAAAGATTTGAAAATCGAGTGGAAAGGTCCTATGAAGTTGTATTGTGATAATAAATTAGCAATTATCATTGCTCATAACCCCGTACAACATGATAGCACAAAACATATTGAAATTGGTAGACATTTCATCAAAGAAAAACTATAAGAGGGGTTGTTCTGCATGTCTTACATACATTCTGGAAATCAATTGGCAAATGTGCTAACCAAAGGACTTAATGTTGGGATCTTTCACGAAATAATTTCTAAGCTAGGTGTTAAATATGTCTTGAATTTTATGTACTTGGTTTGGTTCATGACCTGACCCGACATATTTTTTGTGCGACCCGAAAATAGAGAGAAAATTGAGATTTGGTTCGCGATGCGAAGGGTTGGGCAAATTTTTTGGGAGCCCTATTTATACTGCGGCTAGGTTTTCTTATTGATGTACAGAAAGAATTTTATTTACAGAGAATTTTATTTATAGTGGAACATTGTCTTGCCTCGTCCTTGGACGTAGATCACCTTGTGATCGAACCACGTAAATCTCTGTGTTCTGTCTATTTGTTTTTCCACATCAGTTTACAACAAGTGGTATCAGAGCCTAGTTCGATTCTAGGGTTCTTTGAGATGGCATCTTTGAAGTTTCAGATCTCATCTTTTGACGGACAGAACAACTTCGGATTATGGAGAATAAAGATGAAGGCTTTATTGAGGTGAGAGGGTACGGTTAGGGCGCTGGACGGAAATTATCCAGACGATATGACCTCGGCTGAGATTGAAGAGATGGATGAGAAGGCGCATAGCGCGATCCAATTGTCTCTAGATGACAAGGTTTTGCGAGAAGTCGCAGATGAGGAAACAGCGGCCAGTCTCCGGAAGAAACTGGAAAGTCTCTACATGAAGAAATCTCTAACATCGAGACTTTATTTGAAGCAGCGTCTTTATACTCTAAAGATGCACGAAGGTACGTCTGTTCAAGAACACTTGGATGAGTTTAATAAAATTGTTCTGTATATGAAAAATCTAGATATTAAACTCGAGGATGAAGATCAAGCTTTGATCGTGTTATGTTCACTGCTTGCCTCATACGAGAATTTTGTGAACTCGATGCTTTATGAACGTGAATCCATAACTTTGGAGGATGTCAAAGCATCTTTGAATTCTGCAGAACTGAGAACAAAATTGAATGGGAATACAAATGAAAACAAAGCATATGGTTTGTTCGTGAGAGGCAGGATCAAGAGCAGGGATAAAGCTTTTCGAGGGAAATCTGTTGGTCGTTCAAAATCTAAGCAACCTGGAGATAAGATGAACGTTGAGTGCTACTATTGTCACAAAAAGGGACATTACAAGTCAGATTGTCCTTCACTCAAGAAAAAGGATAAGCAGCATGGTGAAAGACAAGATTCGGCGAATGTTGCAAACGAAACTGAGTCTAATGCGTCAGACAGTGTTCTTACGGCATGCTCTGCTATTAATTTGTCCAATGATGTTTGGATAATGGATTCGGGAGCATCATATCACATGTGCCCAAATAAGGAATGGTTCACCACATACGAGCCATTGAATGGTGGATCAGTCTTGATGGGGAACGATGCTGTATGCAAAGTCGTGGGTATTGGTATTGTTCGTATTAAGTGTCACGACAAAGCAGTGAGAACCTTGACTGAAGTAAGACATATACCAGACTTAAAGAGAAATCTTATTTCGTTGAGCAGTTTGGATTCCATTGGGTGTGTGTACTCAGGTGGAGGTGGAGTTCTCAAAGTTTCAAAAGACAATCTGGTTGTGATGAAAGGAAGCAAGGTGAATCACTTGTATCATTTGCAGGGTAACACAGTTATGGGTCTTTCAATTGGCACAAGCAATTCCGTTTCTGACAATGATAGAACGAAATTGTGGCATATGCGTTTGGGCCACATGAGTGAGCGTGGCATGTCAGTTTTGAGTAAACGTGGTTTACTTAGTGGGGAGCAGATGACCTCGCTAGATTTCTGTGAGCATTGTGTTCTTGGCAAGCAATGCAGAGTCAGATTCAGTACAGGGACTCATTCGACAAAGAGCACACTTGACTATATCCATTCCGATTTATGGGGACCAGTACAGGTTCCATCTAAGGGTGGTGCTCTTTACTTTGTGACGTTCATTGACAATTATTCCAGGAAGGTTTGGGTTTATTTTCTGAAAAGAAAAAGTGATGTGTTTGAAACCTTCAAGAAGTGGAAAGCCCTTGTTGAGAATTAGACAGGGAAGAAGATCAAACATCTTAGGACCGATAATGGTCTTGAGTTCTGTGGTGGCGATTTTAATGAATTTTGTGCAGATGTAGGTATTGTTCGACACCGTACAGTTAGGCACACTCCACAGCAGAATGGAGTGGCAGAATGTATGAACAAAACTCTATTGGAGAGAGCGAGATGCATGCTCTCTAATGCTGGCATGGGAAACGATTTTTGGGTTGAAGCTGTTAACATGGCTTGTTATCTAGTTAATCGCTCTCCTTCAACAGCAATAAAATGCAAGACTCCTTTTGAGATATGGTCAGGTAAGCCTTGTGATTATTCTAATCTAAAGGTTTTTGGATAACCTACTTATTATCATGTTAAGGATGGTAAGTTAGAACCTAGAGTAAAGAAATGTATTTTTGTTGGGTATGCTGATGGGGTGAAAGGTTATCGTTTATGGTGCCAGGAACCTAACTCACCTAAGTTTATTATTAGTAGGGATGTTACATTTAATGAAATGCATATGCTTGATCAAAGGAAAGTTGCTGATGAGTCTGTAGGAAAATATGAGAGTGATACGAATGAGGTGGAGGTTGAGGTGGAGCTTCCAGAAAAGACCTCTCAGAATGATTTGAATGAGCAAATTGCTCCTGTTGATTCAAGTTCAGATGAGGAAGCTGTAGATGAGGTGGAGCAGCCACACTCTATTGCTATTGGCAAAGAAAAGAGACAGACTCGACCTCCTCAGAAATATAGGTTCTCTGATCTGGTGGCTTATGCTCTTACGACAGCAGAAGATATGGGTATTTAGGAACCTTCTACTTATACGGAAGCTATTACTTGCACAGAATCAGAGAAATGGGCTGTTGCTATGATTGAGGAACTTGAATCACTTCACAAGAACCAGACTTGGGATTTGGTGCAGTTGCCTAAGGGAAAAAGAGCCATTGGGTGTAAATGGGTCTTCAAGAAAAAGGAAGGAATTCCAGGTGTTGAAAATGCTAGATGTAAGGTTCAGCTCATAGCTAAAGGCTACAATCAGAAGGAGGGAATTGATTATGATGAAATTTTCTCCCCTGTGATAAAACACACTTCCATTCGTGTGTTGCTGGCTATAGTTGCTCAATTTGCTTTAGAGCTTGAGCAACTTGACGTGAAGACTGCTTTTCTGCATGGCGAGCTTGAGGAAACTATTTATATGGCCCAGCCCGAGGGCTATTATGTAGAAGGCAAGGAAGATCATGTTTGTAGATTGAAGAAATCCTTATATGGTTTGAAGTAGTCACCAAGACAGTGGTATAAGAGATTCGACAGCTTTATGATAGGGAGCGATTATCACAGGAGCAACTATAATAGTTGTGTCTACTTCAGGAAGGGTTCAGGTAGATCCTTTGTCTATCTTCTCTTATATGTAGATGACATGCTCATTGCTGCAAAAAACATGTCAGAAGTGTTGATTTTGAAAAAACGGCTCAGTGAGGAGTTCAAAATGAAAGATCTGGGTCCTGCCAAGAAGATCTTAGGAATGGAGATTCAGAGAGACAGAAAAGGAGGGAAGTTATATCTCTCGCAGAGGAGTTATATTGAAAAGGTACTTGAGAGGTTTGGCATGCAAAACGCTAAGCCTATGAGTACATCGTTGGCGTCCCATTTTAGACTCTCAGCTCTACATTCACCTCAATCAAAGGTCGAGGAGGCTACGATGTCTCGTGTCCCATACTCCAGTGCAGTCGGTAGCATTATGTATGCTATGGTATGCACTGGTCCAGACATTGCGCAGGCAGTTAGTATGGTTAGTAGATATATGGCGTATCCTGAAAAGGTTCATTGGCAGGCAGTGAAATGGATACTTAGGTATCTTAGAGGCTCTGCAGAGTTGGGCCTAATGTTTGAAAGAAACAGTTCCAACGATACCTCAGTTGTGGGATTTGTGGATTCCGATTTTGCAGGTGATCTCGATAAGAGGAGGTCTTTGACTGGCTATATTTTCACACTATCTAGTTCGGCTATTAGTTGGAGGTCAACCTTACAGTCGACAGTTGCTTTGTCTACTACAGAGGCAGAGTATATGGCAGCAGCAGAAGTAGTGAAAGAAGATATTTGGTTAAGGAATCTTGTTCAGGAACTTGGGCTACAACAAGAAGACAATTCGGTTGTCTTTTGTGACAATCAGAGTGCTATATACTTGATTAGAAATCAAGCATATCATGAGAGGACTAAGCACATCGATGTCAGGTATCACTTTATTCGAGAGGCAGTTGCGAAGAGAAACATGACGATAAAGAAAATTGGTACAGCTAACAATCCTGCTGATATGTTGACCAAGCCAGTCCCCGCCAACAAGTTTAAGCATTGCTTGAATTTGATTGGCATGCTTGGTTGAGTTTGCCTCTTTTTGGGGCTTTGGTGAAGAGGTAAATGACAGTTCTACATTTATATTTTTTGAAGTGGATATGTTCTTTTGTTGCAGCCCTTATTTCCTACACCGAGTTAGCTCACGTAGGCTTAGGGATGCCAAGAGAATATATTTAGCTTCTTGATTGATTTATTTTGGAAAATTCAAGTCAAGGTGGAGATTTGTTAAATATGTCTTGAATTTTATGTACTTGATCCGGTTCATGACCTGACCTGACATATTTTTTGTGCAACCCAAAAATGGAGAGAAAATTGAGATTTGGTTCGCGACGCGAAGGGTTGGGCCGATAGGCCCAATTCGCAGCAAGCGAATAAATTTCTATAGCGGACCACCCGAACTGGAGGAAGCGAACCAATGTCTCGGGGGGTTCGGGGGCTATGCCCCCGAGGAAAATTTTTTGGGAGCCCTATTTATACTGCGGCTAGATTTTCTCATTGATGTACAGAAAGAATTTTATTTACAGAGAGTTTTGTGAGCCGTGAGCTTTAGTCGTTGTTTTTGACTTCTGAAAACTGTACTCTCTTTGATTATAGTGGAACATTGTCTTGCCTCGCCCGTGGACGTAGATCACCTTGTGATCGAACCACATAAATTTCTGTGTTCTGTTTATTTGTTTTTCCGCATCAGTTTACAACACTAGGAATGGAAGACATCGATTCCTTAGCATGAGGGGGAGTGTTGAATTATCCTAATTTCTAAGACCTGATTATTAGAAATATTCGATCCTGACTTTTATGTCCTGATTGTTAGGAAATAACTGTAAATATTTAGTTCGGAAATGATTTCTTAGTATCCCTTAATTTGTGGGATTATAGTTGTATTTTTCATAACTGTTTTTTCTAGTTTGTACTTAAATAGTCCTATATATAGCTTTGTAATTGTGGTACAAAGTGGAATGAGAATTATCACAATTCTTTTCTCTAAATTTTTCGAATTGTAATATTATGATCAGAGGGGTTTACGTTAAGTGTGTGTGTATGTCTATATATATTGTAATTCCTTCATTAAACATACCAAGACAATTATCATCCTCTCAAACATGATAGCAAAGCAGCCTGAAATATGTCAATTTTTCGAGGTCGCTGCCGCCGTTGGCGTAACCATAGCCATCGCTGAACACCTATCGCCGAGCCGCCTCACCACCCAACTCTAGTTCTGTCGGCCTCATCAAATTCTTCTAGATCTTATCACCAAAGCCATTGCCGGGCACCCAGACCGACGACTCGCTAGAGCCAACTCCACATTGGCCCCTCTCGTGGCGAGCTTTGTCGGCCTTCCTCATTGTCTTACTCCAGTTGATAAGTTGGATTCTCGTGCCGAGAAATGTGTCTTTGTAGGGTACTCTCGCGCTCAAAAAAGCTATAAATGTTATAGTCCCACTCGTTGTCAACTTTTTGTGTTAGCGGATGTGACTTTTTTTGAAGATCAGACTTATTATAATACTCAGACGGTACCTATGGTGGCTACTAAGGGTGGCGGGTGTGTCCTACGAGCACTTCCACCACTCTTAGTACCTCCAGCACCATCGATCAGATTTTAGTTTGCTAAGCGCATCTATCATTGGTGTATTACAGCTCCTACCGCAGTAATACAAGTCCCACCGACTCCTGATTCATCTGTCCCCTCACCATTTATTGCACCATCCTCTGATCCTAATCTGCCCATTGCTCTTCAGAAAGGTACATGCTCTTGCGTTGGTCTTCTTGTGAATCGCTATGCTCATTTTTCTGATCATTCTCCTCATCTTCGTACTCATCATCCCATATCCAATTTCTTATCATATGATCGTTTGTGCCCTGTCTTTTCTACCTTTATCTTGTTCTTGTCCTCTATTTCTATGCTTAGCATTGTTGTTGAAGCTCTTACTCATCCTGGATGGCGGCACGCCATGGAAGATAAAATGGAGGCACTTATTAAGAATCGTACTAGGCAACTCAAATCTTTACCTAAAGGGAAACAACCTATTGGTTGTTGTAGGGTCTTCACTGTTAAGGTTCATCGTGATGGTACTCTTGATCAACTGAAAGTTCGGTTAGTTGCCAAAGTAACATATGGTATTGATTATGATGACATTTTCTCACGTGTAGCCAAAATCCTATCTGTTCGTGCTTTTATTTCCTTGGCAGCACGCTTTGACTAGCTCCTCATCAACTTGATGTCAAAAATGCCATCTTACATGCTGAATTAGCTAAGGAAGTGTACATGGAGCAATCACCTAGGTTTATTGCTCTGGGAGAGAATTTGGTATGTTGTATACATAAGGCCTTGTATGGACTCAACTAGTCTCTTTGTGCTTGGTTTGGTAAGTTCACTTATGCGGTTACCAAGTTTAGGTTAAATCGAGGAGTCCCGCAGAAATTTCCACAGCCAAAGCCGATTCTGTGCTTGGCACCCCACAAGAACCGATTCCCACGAACACCCACCTCGTGTTTTTTTCTTTTCTTGGCTTCTTGCCTCTCTAGATCTACTCCCCTTTAACTGCCTTTTTCCAGTCAATTAGTGTTGTTAGCGTGTTTTTACACTAAAGAAATGGCCAACTTGACCTAAATAAAAAGAAAACGCAGAAGAGAGAGACAGAGACAGAGATAGAGAGCTGAGTTGATGCTCTCGGATCGTTGAGTCAAATCCAGGTCTGCTCCGCTCTCGTTGTTGTGTTAACTCGGGGGACAAGACCACATTCGTGGTTTGCACGTGCGAGTGCGTTGGAGCACGAGGAGGAATCGAATGCGCGAGCTAAGGACAAGGTACAGCCGATGGGACAAGGTAAAGCCGATGAGACACGGCAGTAATTACCGCGGAACCCGCCTAATGCCGCTTGAATTACAAATCTACCAACGCCTCAGTGGTCTCCTGATCATAGGCATGGACTATATTGTGAGCGAACCTCTGACCAGCTCGTGATCTCGTCTCGTGTGGAGGAGGATTGCGTTCTATTGGCATGCGAAGGAGACGCACTTGCAAACTTTCCAATCTCGTGACATGGAGCTCGTTTGAAAAAAATTAACAAGGTTTAGTCCTGAAGTCCTCAAATACTAAAACCAAAACCTCTTGTTGAATTTTCAAAACTTCTATTGCTTCGTCCCCAAAGGAGCAAAGGACCGCTTGCTGTTTAACCCTACAATGATCACCTAATGTCCCTAAACTTGTGTACAATTCATCTCTAAATTACACTTAAGCTTTTTTAGTTGGGTTAATACTATAAAAAATCATAAACTAATATACGTGTGACAAATTTATTATAAATTAATTTTTTTATCACATAAAACCTCAAACTGGTACAATTATGATAATTTTACTCTCCGTTAGTTTTCATTAAATTTTACTATCAAATTTTTGAGTTTGATGATACATGGTAGTTTATGGGTGTACTAGTTTGGGGTTTTACCCTCTATTTGTCACAAATGTACCAATTTGTGATTTTTCGTGATATTAATCTAATTTAACGAAAGGTAAATTTTTCACAATTGTACCATATTGGGGTTTTTTTGTAGTAAAAAAATTAGTTTTGAGTAAATTTATTATATATATATATCAGTTTGAGATTTTTTGTTATATTAACCCTTTTAAGTTTTGGTCATTCCTTTAAAACAATCAACGGAAAGTGGTGACATGGTCGTTAGGTGAAGTCATCACCGTGCAAAAAATTCTAACATTGGAACCAGTTCATGGAGAAAAATTGGTATCGGCCCCACTGATTTTCCATTGGAAGGTAGAGTTTGCAAGAATGGAGCTATTCATTTCTTGACGCTTGACCAGATGAGCAACAAAATAATTTGGTGCTCGATCTTGGGACCAAGAAGTTAAGGAATGGTGCCCTGAATTAGCAGCATAAAATGAAGTTGATACATTCGGAGGCCATCCGACAGTGTTAGACTATGAGCATCTTGAGTACGAAAACATCATGTTAATGTATGTACCATAGGATTATGCAAGTCAAGTTTGGACAAAACATCAAATTGTGCTACCCTATTAATTGGAAACAAGATCAACGGCATTCTTGATGGTTTTCTCATCGGTAGTGTCCGCACTGGAAAAATCTTGCCTAACGAAATAAAGTGGTGGTAAAAATGAAGTGCAAGGACAGATCTTACCAATGAAATTGTTTAAACATTCTTTGTATTTGTGCTAGCCACTCTGTATCACTTTGTATATAATGCTGACTCTGGCTCTCAAGATTGGGATTCCAGAATCTAAGGCTAGTTTAAGTTCTATTGAGAGACAAAAAATTGAATTGAATGCTTGGTTAGGTCGACATAACCCCAAGCTATCTATTTATAAAAAAAGCCAAGAGGCCAAAATTACAATATCATTATTATTGCCGTCATACATAATATAATAAAGGAAATGGACAAATATGCCCCGTCGGCCAAATACTCTTAATACTCTCCCTCAAGTTGGGGCATAAATACCCATGCACAACTTAACTGAGATAGGATGAAACAATTTACTCTCTAACATTTAGTGAACACATTATTAAGTTGATCACCAGATTGAATAAAAGGCATACAAATTAAACGACCCTCAAACTTCTCCTTGATAAAGTGCTTGTTAATCTCCACAAGTTTTGCAGGTAAAAGAGAGCAACTACTAGCAGCTTAAAAATGACTATACCTACTGCTGAAGCATTTTAGTTCTAGCACGTGACTTCACGAGCCTTCTTCACTTTCTTTGTTGACTCCTTCTCGTGTCCTCTTTGAGAAGTCCACTTTGTTTGATTATAGGGTTCTTAGTTTAGCTACAGAATAAATATCCAGCCAGATGATAATGGTTCAGTTCAAACCATGCAAATAAGATACTCATAAAAAGCGATACATACCAAAGGGCGTCAAAGTTGATGATCATACTAATCAATTCAGCCACGTTACCGGTTGCACTTATTGCTTTAGGCTTCTTGGGAGGGAGAAAATGTGCATAATCTATATAGCAGTCTTGTATATGTTAGAAATATGATAATGAGGGTAGAATTGTGTTGAATCATCCTGATTTCTAGGATATGATTATTAGGAATATTCGATCATGATTTTTAGGTCTGATTATTAGGAAATAGCTGTAAATATTTAGTTAGGAAATGATTTCTTAGCATCTCCTAATTTGTGGGATTATAGCTGTGTTTTTTAGATCTATTTTTTCCCAAACTATACTTAAAATAGTCCTATAAATAGCTTTGTAATCGTGGTACAAAGTGGAATGAGACTTATCACAATTCTTTTTCTCTAAATTCTTCATGGTATCAAAGATTTAGGTTCGTTTTTCTAGGATAGTATTGCAGTGCAGGCTTCATTGATGCAATAATCTTTTAATCATAGCCTTCATTGCTAGATTTGTTATTGTGCTTAACAATCTGATCGCAACCATCATTGTTAGTGTTCCCTTTAGCTAGTTTTTCCCACTTTGCCTCTAATCTTCCTTTTCCGAGTATTTTTCTTGTGCTTGCAAATATTCATGTCTGAGACAAAAATTCAAAACTCATATACTACAGGTTAAACTGAGTAGGCCAACACCAACCATATGACTGGAGATCCACAAAATGTAAGGGCAACTTATAGGCTGAATGAAAAGAATTATCTTAAATGGTCACAGTTCGTCAAGACCTACTTGAAGGGTAAAGGAAGACTTAACCACCTTCTCAGAATAAGTCCAAAACCAGAGATCCCGTGTTCAACGAATGGGATGAAGCAGATTCAATGATCATGTCATGGCTATGAAATTCAATGGATTTGGCTATAAGTGATAAATGTATGTTTCTTGAGACTGCAAAGGAGATTTGGGATTCTATTCGCAAGACTTATCCAAAGGCTCGAAATGCAGCACAAGTGTATGAAATCAAGGTAAAGACAAGTGCAACAAGGCAAGGGAGCAAAATCGTGACAGAATATACCAATTCTCTTCAAAATCTATGGCAAGAACTCGATCATTATTGAGTATTTGAGATGAAGTGCATGGATGATGCTGCAGCTCTAAAGATCTTCATTGAAAAGGATCGAGTATATGATTTCCTGGCAGGTCTTAATTTTGAGTTTGATTAAATTAGAATTCAAATACTTGGAAAGGAAGAAGTCCCTTCTTTGGAAGAGACAATCTCTCTAATCCGGATAGAAGAAAGTCGATGGGGAATAATGCTGGAGCCTCAAGCTATGGAAGGCTCAGCATTAATAACTCACAATGCATTAACACAAGAAAGAGGAAGGATGGATGCTTCAAAGCCTACATGGAGGGATAATCAAGACAGTATGTGGTGTACCTACTGTAAGAAGCCAAGGCATACAAAGGAGCGTTGCTAGAAGTTGAATGGCAAACCAACAACCTCAAGCCGAGAGTGGGGAAATAGAGGAGGACAGCCAAGGCCTTAGGCTCATCTAATTGAACAGACCAACCAGCAAATCAGTCATGGTGAAGGATAGGAGAAAGAATCCTTTAATAGTGAGGAAATATAGAGAATTAGAGGCCTTTTAGGGTCTCTCGAAAAGTCCTCTGGTGCATGTTCCTTGGCACTCTCAGGTAAGCCTTCGTTCTCTTTTGGTCTAAAATGCCTCAGAAACACTTTCGAGTGAAGATTGGATAATAGACGTAGGTGCTACTGATCACATGACTCACACTTCCAACCCTTTGGTCTAAATGCAATCTTCACTGGAATGGGTGTGAAGATCGGATAATAAACTCAGGTGCTACTAATATAAACACCAAAAGAAGATTGGATAGATTGGATAAGTCCAATATTCACTGGAATGGGTGTGAAGATTGGATAATAGACTCAGGTGCTACTGATCACATGATTAGACTTCCTAAGGAAAGGAATGGGCTGTACTATCTTGAGACGCTGAGGATTTTGAAGAAAGTCATAAATAATTTGTCCTTGTCATTTCTTAGTACTTCAAAGAAGGATGTCATTTGGCTTTATCATTTTCGTTTTGGTCATCCATCTTTTCGTGTCTTAAATATCATGTTTCCTTTTTTGTTTAAAGGATTAGATATGAGTGAACTTCAGTGTGATACTCGTGAATTTGCTAAGCACAACCGTGTATCTTTTCCTATTAATAACAAAAGAAGTTCTCATCCTTTTGATTTGATTCATAGCAACATTTGGGGA
Source organism: Syzygium malaccense (assembly GCA_031216405.1). Classification (NCBI taxonomy): domain Eukaryota; kingdom Viridiplantae; phylum Streptophyta; class Magnoliopsida; order Myrtales; family Myrtaceae; genus Syzygium; species Syzygium malaccense. The sequence continues at coordinate 16,704,163 of CM062259.1, read as the reverse complement.
CTTTCCACAATTCCAAATTGGGAGCTCGATGGTTTATTTCTCTAATCGATGATTTCACTAGGGTCACATGGATATTCTTACTCAAACACAAATCTGATGTAAGTAGTATTGTTTCTAATTTCCATTCCATGGTTCAAAATCAATTTGGAGTTAAAATTAATAGCTTTAGGTCAGATAATGCCAGAGACTACTTTAATCTGATTGTGTCAACCTATTTCGAAAAAGAAGGAATCATTCATGAGTCATCTTGTGTAAACACATCACAATAAAATGGGGTTATTGAAAGGAAAAATGGCCATTTGCTTAGCACTACTCAAGCATTTTTATTTCATGGAAATGTTCCTAAGTCATATTGGGGGGAAGCCATTCTTACATCTACATACATGATTAATAGACTACCATCAAGAGTATTAGATTTCAAAACTCCTATGGCAGTTCTTTCAAGCTTTTATCCTCATTTAAGGAGAACAAATAATCTCACACCTAGAGTCTTTGATTGCACCTCATTTGTACATGTTCATAATCAACAAAGGGAAAAACTAGATCCTAGAGCAATCAAGTGTGTCTTTCTTGGTTATTCCTCTACACAAAAAGGGTATAAATGTTATCATCCTCCTTCTAGAAATACCTACATATCAGCCAATGTTACATTTGTAGAAAATAAACCTTGCTTTCCATAGTCTTATCTTCAGGGGGGGAGAAATCATTAGTGAAGGATAAAGACTTCAACAACCTTAATCTCGACTTAACTCTTGATAATCTTCCAATCTAAGCTCCCACCTTTGATCAACCAATCCCTGATCAATTAGCTCCTAACCAATCAGTTTCTGATCGATCAGCTCTTGACCAATCAATTTCCGATGAATCAGTTCATGCTACTTCAATCCCGGACTTACTCCTTACATTTGAGTCAATTCCGAAACAAGTGTTCACTTCTGTATCTACCCATATTTATGACTCTATGAGATTTTCTCAGGCGTACCCAAAAAAGGTAGCTATTTTAGGCCAAACATAGGTTCAAGATTCCCATCCGAGTTATGCAAATGAATTTCTAGTAAGTTCCAACTCTCCTTTGCATAAACAGTCGATTGATATGCCAGAAAATGATTCGCACCTTCCCATTGCTGTCAGAAAAGGTACTAGAGAGTGCACAAAGCAATCCTTGTATCCACTATCTCACTATGTGTCACTTAAAAGCCTATCACCACCTCATAGAAATTTCATTGTGAGTCTGAACACTATTGCTATTCCAAATACTTTATCTGAGGCATTGTCTAAAAAGAATGAAGGAATGCAATGAGAGAAGAAATGGATGCACTAGAAAAAAACCAGACTTGAGAGATTGTCGAAAAACCGAAGGGAAAGAATCTTGTGGACTACAAGTTTTTTTCCCTTGAAATACAAAGTTGATGGTTCTTTTGAGAGATATAAAGCAAGATTTGTGGCAAAGGATTATACTCAAACCTATGGTGTAGATTATCAAGAGACATTTGCTACAGTGGCAAAAATGAATACTGGGAGAATTTTACTTTCTCTGGCGGCTCACATTAATTGGCAACTTCAACAGTATGATGTGGAGAATGCATTCTTACATGGAGACCTAGAGGAAGAGATCTACATGAGTATTCCACTAGGCCTTGAAGGAGAAAGGACTACAAACAAAGCATGTAGATTACGGAAAGCACTATATGGGCTCAAGCAATCGCCCAAAGCCTGGTTTAGGAGATTTTTCGGAGTTATGAAAGCTTCAGGCTACAAACAAAGCCAAGGCGATCATACCCTTTTCATTAAGCATTCAGCAACAGTGAGAGTGATGGTACTTCTAGTGTACGTTGATGATATTATGGTCATGGATGATGATGATAAGGAGAATTAAAAGTTAAAACAGTAGTTGATTAAAGAGTTTGAAATAAAGGAGCTGGGAAGACTCAAAAACTTCCTTGACATTGAAGTTTCTTACTCTAGACAAGGAATTTTTGTCTCACAACAGAAGTATGTGACCGATCTCTTGAAGGAAACCGGAAAACTCGGTTGTAAACCAATAGCTACACCTATTGAGCCTAATATAAAACTTGGGGAGGCAAAGGAAGAACCTGCTATAAATCGGGTAATGTATCAAAAATTGATTGGAAAACTCATCTATCTAGCTCATACTAGGCATGATATTGCCTATTCAGTGAGTGTGATTAGTCAGTTTATGCACGACCCAAAAGAATCACACTTACAAGCTGTCAATCGAGTGCTACATTACTTAAAAGGAAGTCTAGAAGTCCTATTTAGAAGAAATCAAAAACTGGTGCTACAAGCTTACATTGATGCTGACTATGTAGGATCCACGATGGATAGAAGGTCAACATCTGGTTATTGCACATTTCTTGGTGGAAATTTAGTGACTTAGAGGAGTAAAAAAAAGATGTAGTTGCAAGATCAAGTGCTGAATCAAAATTTTGAGCAATGGCCCAAGGAATATGTGAGCATTATGGTTCAAAATCATCCTAGAAGATTTGAAAATCGAGTGGGAGGGTCCTATGAAGTTGTATTGTAAAAATAAATAAGCAATTAACATTGCTCATAACCTCGTACATCATGATAGGACAAAACAAATTGAAATCATCAATTGAAAAACTAGAAGAGGGGTTGATCTGCATGTCTTACATACGTTCTAGAAATCAATTGGCAAATGTGCTAACCAAAGGACTTAATGGTGGGATTTTTCACGAAATAATTTCCAAGCTAGGAATGGAAGACATCTCTTCCTCAGCTTGAGGGGGAGTGTTGAATTATCCTGATTTTTAGGACCTGATTATTAAAAATATTCGATCCTGCCTTTGAGGTCCTGATTATTAGGAAATAGCTGTAAATATTTAGTTAGGAAATGATTTTTTAGTATCCCTTAATTTGTGGGATTATAGCCGTATATTTTAGATTCATTTTTTTTTCTTGTTTTGTACTTAAAATAGTCCTATATATAGCATTGTAATTGTGGTACAAAGTGGAATGAGAATTATCACAATTCTTTTCTCTAAATTCTTCAAATCATAATATTATGATTTGAGGAGTTTACGTTAATCTCATATATATATATGTGTGTGTGTATATATATATATATATATTGTAATTCCTTCATTAAACATAATAAGACAATTATCATCCTCTCAAACATGATATCAAAGCAGGTTGAAATAAGCAAATTTTTAGAGGTTGCCGCCACCGTTGGCGCAACCCTAGCCATCGCCGAACACCCATCGCCGAGCCACCTCACCACCCATCTTTAGATCTGTCGGCCTCATCAAATTCTTCCAAATCTCATCACCAAAGCCATTGCCAAGCACCCAGCTCGGCGACTCACTAGAGCCAACTCCAGATCGGCCACTCTCATGCCAAGCTCTGTCAGCCTTCCACATTGTCTTACTCCAGTTGATAAGTCAGATTCTTGTGCCGAGAAATGTGTCTTTGGATGGTACTCTCGAACTCAAAAGAGCTATAAATGTTATAGTCCCACTCGTTGTCGTCTTTTTGTGTCAACAAATGTGACTATCTTTGAAAATCAAACTAATTATAATACTCAGACAATACCTATGGTGGCTACTGAGGGTGGCGGGTGTGTCCTACCAGCACTTTTACCACTCTCAGTACCTCCGGCACCATTGATCGGATTTCAGTTTGCTAAGCACACTTATCATTGGCGTATTACAGCTCCTACCACAGTAGCACAAAGTCCCACCGACTCTTGATTCATCTGTTCCCTTGCCATTTATTACACCATCCTCTGATCCTGATCCGCCCATTGCTCTTAAAAAAGGTACACGCTTTTGTGTTGGTCTTCCTGTGAATCGCTTTGCTCATTTTTTTGATATTTCTCCTTGTCTTCTTACTCATAATCCCATATCCAATTTTTTATCATATGATCGTTTGTCCCCTATCTTTCGTCCCTTTATCTTGTTCTTGTCCTCTATTTATGTGCCTAGCATTGTTACTGAAGCTTTTGCTCATCCTAGATGGCGGCACGCCATGGAAGATGAAATAAAGGCACTTATTAAGAATCGTACTTGGCAACTCAAATCTTTACCTAAAGTGAAACAACCCATTGGTTGTCACAGGGTCTTCACTATTAAGGTTCATCCTGATGGTACTCTTAATCGATTAAAAGCTCGGTTGATTGCCAAAGGAACGTATGGTATTGATTATGATGACACTTTCTCACCTGTAGCCAAAATCCTATATGTTCGTGCTTTTATATCCCTAGCAGCATCCTTTGAGTGGCTCCTCATCAACTTAATGTCAAAAATGCCGCCTCACATGGTGATTTAGCTGAGGAAGTGTACATGAAGCAATCACCTGGGTTTGTTGCTCTGAGGAAGAATTTGGTATGTTGTATGCATAAGGCCTTGTATGGACTCAATCAGTCTCCTCGTGCTTGGTTTGGTAAGCTCACTGATGCGGTTGCCAAGTTTAGGTTAAAGCAATGTCAAATAGATCATTCAGTATTTAGTTTTGTCTATTCAGCTGGTTGTGATTTTCTGGTAGTATATGTAGATGATATTATTATCACTAATAGTGATTCAAATGGTATCCAACGACTTAAGAAGTTTCTTCATACAAAATTCAATACTAAGGATTTGGGACGTCTGCGATATTTTCTTAGGATTGAAGTTGCCTACTCACAAGCGGGTATTAATTTATCACAATGAAAATATGTATTTGACATTCTTTATGAGGTTAGATTTCTTGGAGCAAAACTAGTTGATACTCCAATGGAGCCTAATGTGAAACTTGATGCAGAACATAGAGAATTGTTTTGTGATCCAATGAAATATCGAAGATTAGTAGGTAAATTGAATTGTTTTACTGTCACAAGATCTAATATATCTTTTGCTGTCAATGTAGTGAGTTAGTTTATGAGTTCTCCTCATACTACTCACCGGGATGTTGTATTGCGGATTATTAAGTACTTGAAGGGAACATCAGGTAAAGGACTACTTTTCAAGAATTATGGTCATCTGAACACTACAGACTTCTCTGATGCGAATTGGACTGGATATCCTACTATAGGAGATCTACATTTGGAGGTAATTTAGTGGCCAGGAAAAGTAAGAAACAACATGTGGTTTCTCGATCAAGTGCTGAAGTAGAATATAGAGCTATGGCATATGTGACAGGTAAATTACTCTAGTTAAGGATGTTATTGCCAGAAATTAGTATGTCAACGTCAGATCCATCAACATTATATTATGATAATCAATCGGCTATCCATATTGCTAGCAATCCCGTCTTTCATGAGCGAACCAAATATATTGAGGTTGACTATCACTTTATACGAGAGAAAGTTCAGAAAGGAGAGATCATTCTTCAACATGCAAGGACAGAGAATCAACTGGCAAGTATCTTGAATAAATCTCTACAAGGGAATAGAGTGAGTTTTTTAGGTAACAAATTGAGACTATTTGATATCTACGTCCCAACTCGAGGGAGAGTGTTAGAAATATGATTATGAGAGTAGAACTGTAATATTATGTTTAGAGGGGTTTACTTTATGCATATTCCTTCATTAAACATAATAATACAATTATTATCCTCTCAAACGGTATATTACCGATATAACCTGAGATGATTCACGGATTATATTGGCAATGTTTTGGCTTCACATATTCAACCTAGTTCGACGCAGTGACAACTATCAACCCACACACTTTGTAATATATAATGGTGGCTTTTTACTCACTAATCGAGAATAATGCACACCAGCAGATGCAAACAGCATTCATGAATGTAATAGCTAAACAGGTAATGATGACAACAACAATCAGCAGAATATTGCAGTAATCTTTCCAGAGAGCAAGAAATAACAAAAGAATAACGAAGTTCAATGCATAATAATCAGGGCATATTGCGCAGATAGATGATCCTATTTCACTTCAAGACTAAATAGGAAAGAACTTGTAAATTGGCTGTGAGATAGCTTTGATAAATGAATGCATTCAAATTAGAAGAGACGGGGCTTATTCAGACCCAGTCAAATGACACAAATTCACTTTCTTTCTACTAGAAGAGTTATTTCAGCGCCTACCCCTCAAAATTTCCCTCGATCATCTTAGTTGCTCCTAACGGAAACTAGTCAATTCTAATGTGAGAAGCCAATTCAGCACAATGTGAACAATCGGTGGGTCAGCCAATTGTTCATTACTTGTGGGTCAGCCACCAGATACATGTGAATTCTTTTATCTGAGCGAAAGATGGAAAATAATGCTTGATGAAACAGAAGGGGGACAAAGAGCAAATTATATACAGCATATTCCTAAGAGATGTAAACCAGCTGCCAGTGTCGACGTAACATATAACTTATATCAAGGCATTCCTTAGAAGACCATAACCCATAAAGGACATATTTTAATCAAATATATGAGGTAATGCTAATTGCCTACACTGCTACTATATAGAAGAAAGGTTTGTGCGACAGCTTTACGAGCAAACCTCACTAAAAGCCAAAATGCTATGCACAAATCCAATGAGTGCACAAGGGATGATCACAGAACTCCTCACTAGGGATTTGCGGAGACCACGGACTTGGACATTCTTCAGAGTCCCGTTCTCTACATCATAAGACAGCAAGTACACTTCACCAGTTGTAACCTTTGGAGCAATCAAGAGTTTTCCAGCACAGACTAACAACGAGAAACCGCCAAGAATGCAGTTGATCCTCTTTCCAACTAAGGGGTAGCATGAGTTGACATTCTGCACAAACTTGACTAGCATAATCCTCTAGTACATACATTCAGATGATGTTTCCATCCTCAAGGTGCTCATAGTCTAACACCGTCAGAGGACCACTGTATGGTATCAACTTCAGGCCTATGCACCTGATTCAAGCATCAGGAAATGAATAGCTTCGTTAACGCAAATGCTACCTCCCAAAGGAAACTCAATAGTGCCGCTACCAATTTTCCTCCACGAACCGGTTCCCTATGTCAATCTTGTGTGCGGTGATTACTTTACATGAATGGTTGAGGGCATTCAGAACCCATGTCTCCATGACTCTGTGCTTTTGCGAGCGGATCAAAGCCCAAGACACTGAAGCTGCGGATGTTACGGTGCAAATGGACAGGGAAATTGGGACCGGTAGGCAGAAGGGCTTTGACCTCTCCAGTGCTGATGTTGCATAGGTATGTAAGATCCCCAATTTCGAAGCAAATTAGGCCAATGGCGCTTTGCGAATCCTCCAGAGTCATGTTGATAGTCAGGCCTAGTTGGCTCAAGGGAGTGGCTAATCCAGTTTGATGGTCTAAGCTGAAGTGCCTGCGGCCAACACGGCCAAAGCAACTTGGCTCAATGTTGTCCATGATACAGATGAGCAAGGTGATGTCGAAGCGACCAAGTAACTGAGCTAAAACTAAATCAGCAAACGACCGGTGTTCGATGATGGAGCACCACAATTTTGAAACGCACTTGAATCGCAACAGCATCTTAACTGGCAGTCTCAAAAGTATGTAGGAGATTACGTCTGTGGGCACCTCTGTCAAGGCCGAGTTTTCTCCAGCAGCCTCCTCTTGAGTTCTTAGATGCTTCTCCATTGGAGCTTAGAAGACCTACTGTCATGGCTAGAAAAAATCCCATTTTTAAGGTAATAGAGACAAATACATGAATCAAGAATAAACCTCCAGTTCTGTGGGCATTTTAGACACCAGAAGAAGCCGCTTCTTCATTCTACTAACCCAGAACACAAACACAAACAGGTGTCACAGAAAATAAATCACTGAAATTACTGAAAAAATAGGATACACAAATTTGCATCTCCATGTTCAAAGAATACTTAGAAGCCACAAGTTAGCAGGTCCAATCAGTCTTAAAAGCAAACATGTAGGAAGAGGCAAGAAGTTCAGGCAACGAAAACTTTCACTAGAGCTGGGATAGGCACACTTTGTGGATTTTGTAAGCCTGATAAAAAACACCCTTTATTGTTGAACAACGTTCCGACCAAAAAAAAAAAACGTTGAATAACGAAAACAAGTAGAGAACCCTGTTCAATAACAAGACCCAACTTTTTTTTCTGTGTGTGTGTGTGTTATATTTCATTCCAGAATAAAAAATAGAAAGATATTAAACAGGTAACCGACATATCATGTTTTGAAAAACTTAAGGAAAAGATAACCGACACTATATTCCGGGGTGCAAAAATAACAAGACCCTTCTTTGCTTTTCTTTTGCGTACCTACAATGCGAACTCAAGATCATTAGGAAAAGCTTTGCGAACTTGACATGTCATTTTCTAAAGAAAGTCAAGGATGTTATGTCGCAGATTCAGAGAAAAACCGAATTAGAATTGAGCTTGCTTTTGGGACCGAATCCAGAGAGAAGATAATAGAGCATGTCCCATATTGAAAAATAGAGCTTCAGCAACAACTCAACCATCAAATCGAGCTTCAGAAAGAGAGACAGAGCATCGACCACCGGAGAACGTGGAGGAACCAATAGAGAGAGAGCAAGCACGAATTGACATATTCTGAGGGAGAGAGCATAAGAACCCTAGAATTTGAAGCAAATTTGTTCTTCTCTTCAGTTCAGCGAAAGAGAGGGACACAAAGCAAAACAGCTTTCCCTGAACAAACCAGGTTAGATGATTTTCCAGTCAAAACGATGTCGTTTTTATTTCACTTAACCCACATGCGCACCGAGTCAATTCCATTTTCTTTCCGTCATCTATGTAGGCAGCCACATAATATTTTTAAGGGTGCTCATTGTCATAACCTTAATGGAGGGTATGTGTCAAAAGGATACAAGTCTGGGGATTTTAGTGTTACAAAAAAAATAGTTTTGGATAAATGTGTCATAGTGGACATAGTTTGGGATTTGTGGTGACCCTTTCTCAAAAAAAAAAAAAACACAACTATTGTGCCACAAAAACCATAAATACAACTTTTGCTAGATAGCACATCAAAAGGAACAAACAACAATTCATAAGAGATGCATTAATGCATGAAATTTGCAATGAACAGAAGCATACCATCTAGTAAATCCTGCAGCAGTCTGGCAAGTCCTTTTCCAGAGAACCATAATGAACCGAGAATCCTACATGCAATTCCGGGTAGTAGAGGTACACATTTGCATTAATTTTCTTCAACTCAATCTGCTTAACACACGATTTTGGAATGGAACGTAATCATGATCTAGCAGTTGTAACCACAGTTCCCCCATCACTTGGTATATTTTGTCTCTTTCGGGATGCAGATTATCATCAGCCAAGAAAGCATGAACCCTACTTTTAATTTCAATCCAACTTTGACCTGGAACTTTGCTGACACCTAGTTCCCTCATCAAGCTCCTTAATCTTCCTACATCATCCCAATGGCCAGTAGAAGCGTATATACTGCAAAGCAACACATGAGCAGTAGCATTAAGGGGATCTAGCTTGAGGAGATTCTCTGCGGCCCATCTTCCAATTTCAAGATTCTTATGCGTTTTAGAGGCAGCTAACAGAGCTTTCCATACCACAATGTCAGGAGTGTCTTCCATTTGTTTGATAAAATCTTTTGCTTCATATAAATGACCAGCACGAGCAAGCAAGTCAACCACACAAGCAGAATGCTCTTTAGTAGGTATAATCCCATGTTCCAGTTCCATGGTTTTGTATAATTCCCATCCTTCCTCCACTAGTCCGACATGACAGCAAGCAGTGAGCACCCCAACAATTGTTACCTCATTTGGCTTAACTCCAAGGCTTCTCATCTTTTCATAAAGCTTAAGAGCTTCCTCGGCATGTCCAAACTGAGCATACCCCACAATCAGAGAACTCCATGAGATGACGTCAGGATTTACAATGGAATCGAAGAGACTGCGTGCAATTTTGACGGATCCACACTTCATATACATGTCAACCAGCGAATTTAAAACAGAAACATCAAGAACCAGCCCAGTTTTCATGGCATAGCAATGAACCTGGTTTCCCATTTCTAGAGATGCCATTTCAGTGTAGGCCCCAATCACGGTAGTTAATGTGATAAAGTCAGGCTTCACTTCAGAAATGAGCAACAGTTTAAACAATTTGAACACCTCCATAGGCTCTTTGTGCTGCATACATGCAACAAGAATTGCATTCCATGATATGAGATCATCATGGTGCCTCATCTCTTCAAATGCCTTAAATGCTTCCATGAGGTTGGAGCATTTTGCATACATGGTAACTAACGCATTACACACTGAAATATCTAGAACAAATGCCATTTTGATAATGTACGAGTGCATCTGCTTACCTTGCTGGAGTGACGATGGACTCATACAAGCACAAAATAAGGAGCGGACAGTGATATCATCAGGACGGAAATTTAAACGCCTCAGTTGATTGAAATACGATATCGTCTCATTGGAATGACCATTAGTAGCAAATCCAGCAATAGCTGCATTCCAAGATATCAAGTCAGGCGTTTCTATCTGACGAAACACAATCTTAGCCGAACCCAAGAGGCCAAATTTAGCATACATGTCACAAAGGGCACATCCTGCAAATTTATTTCCCGCAAATCCAAACTTTATGCAAATCCCGTGGATCTGTATTCCAATTTCCGGTTGTTGCAGGTTCCCGCAAGCACTGGAAACACTGCCAAATGTAAACTCATTTGGCTGATATACACCCTGACAAAGCATTTCTTTGAAGTAGCACAAGGCTTGTAGCTCGTGATTGAGTTGGGAAAAACCTGCAATTATTGAGCACCATGAAATCAAATCCTTCTCTTTTATGCGGCAAAATACACTACACGCATCACCAATTCTATCCACCTTCGTGTACATTGCTATAAGAGCATTCTGCGCTATAAGGTGAGAACCAAACTCTGATTTCACAACATGGGCATGCAGTTGCATCCCTAGGCCAACACCTCCCAACCCGGAACAAGCCTTCAAAACACTCCCAAAAGTGAAGTGATCAGGCAAAAAACCTGACCGTAACATTTCAAAGTACAGCTGCAGAGCATCACTATTCTGACCATTCTGTGAGTACCCAGCAATGAGGGAAGTCCAAGAAACCACATTCCTGTGGCGCATTCCATCGAACACCTTCCGCGCATCCGCCATTGACCCACATTTCCCGTACATGTTGACGATATGGTTGTCCAGTATAACGTCCGCTCGAACTCCGGAAGCTCGAATGCGATCGTGGACCCGGCGGCCATACTTCAAAGACTTCAGACCGGAACAAGCGCAGATCAGACCGACGCAGGCCCTGGCACTTAGCCGAGAATCCGGGGCCTCTCGCAAGGCGTCAAACGCTACGAGAGCTTCCCTGTAGAGACTTCGCTGGCAGAGAGAGATCAGGTGGTCGTCACTGGGTTGCCCGTTCTTGAAAAGGGGCGGCGAGGCGGATGGCGGAGCATGGAGCCGCCTGACCCAACAGCTGGTCAGCAAATGGGGTTTCAGTTCCTTCATCATCGGGAGGTTCGGTGCATGATTGGGTCCAACACGGCATCAGGGTGGTTCGATCCCTGTTCAAGTCCTTGATCATCAGCAAAGACAAAGCTCGAAAGAATATGTCTGGCGCTCGTATGCATCTAATCTGAAACTCCGCGAAAAGATGGCTTTGATCACTTATTAAAACGAATTTAAAAGAAATATTTTCACCCTTCGTGAAATATTGGGACATAAATTATTATCGACGATAAAATTACATTTCATCGATTGCTTTTAAAGAAGCCGTTTTGCGTAAAATGAATGATTTCAAAAATATTTTCCAAAAAAATTATCGCTTGCGAAAATGAATAAACGAGAAATATTTTCGTCGTCTATAAAAGTATTTAGATATAAATTATTATTAATAACGAAAAAAAATTTTATCAACTAACTATTTCAATAGATATAAGCGATTATTTTTTATGAAAATATTTTTCAAATCATTCATTGTCTACGAAAAAAATAGAGCGCTAACTGCACTGTGGCTTTTAATTCACTCTATTGATAAATCAATCAATCATCAAACCTAAGGATTCGACTTCTTGTTGATGTTCACGTGTATGATGTAATGTTGACTCTACTCGGACCTTATCATGTAATTATCTTCTTGAACCAAATGTACCAAACAATCTGTCCTACTAGTCGCCACCCGGCCACATTCACATTGCTTTCGAGTCTCGACGACCTTGCAACCATAATTTCAAATTCTTTGTATACTTGCCTCTCTAGCCTAGTATCGATCTATCCACCCAATAGAGCAAGCGGTTTCTGTAGCAATTACACTGCATGCCAGTGATGGCGTAACATAATAGATCAATCATAGTTATCCACGTGCCATGAATCTCATCCTACATGGCGCCTTTGGCCTTATGTTTTGATATATTTTTTTTAATCGATTGGGACATAACTTTTTAAAAAGATAAGAAAAAAACTACCTAGTGCATTTCGTGATCTGCTCCAGAATGCCAACTTCCATAACCGTTTTGGGGACAAGATCCATCTGGCCTGCCGATACGACCGTTTCGCGCGTCTCGGGGCCGTTTCCTTCAACGTTTGCCGTCTTTCTTTTTAATTCCTTGAAATCTTGAAATTGCAGTTTGCAAACTTTGAGATCATCAGAGTTTCGCATTCCCATGCAATTTGAGCTTTCCTCCGCATCTTCTGCGAGCACACTCCAATCACCGTTTCTTTAAGCCTTCGACCCCTTTGAACTTTTCCTTGACGTATTCTGCAGAAAGTTTTCGATTCGTTTTCTTGTTCTTGAAATTTCCTGCGAGAGCATAGAGAGTTTCCGCTGCATCAGCGAGGTATGTTCTTGGTTTTCTTGTTTCTTTTTTTTTTTGTCCTTTTTCTTTATGATTTGATGGATAATGTGCTCGAGGTGATGCATTAAAAGGGTTGACAGAAACTCCATATGTTGAAGATTACATTCCCGCCTCAATAGATTGGTTCGAGCAAATCCAGAGCTGACTGTTCTTTTTCCTCTTTCCATGTATGTTGCATAATAATTGCATCAGTAAGAATTTTTCCCAACTGGGTTTTTTTCATACTATGAATTTGCTTATGTGGGTGGCATTTGATAATGCTTGAGTTTATTCTTGTGAATCTTTCTCTCTGATTTTGTTGGTTCACGGTGCTAGAAATCAAGAGCGAGTATTTTTCTTTCATCTGATTTCCTGATGTCATGTTATGTCGGGGCATCCGCCGTATTTACTGGAGCAGATCATGACTGGTCCCTTATTTTCGCATCCGTAGTCGGTGAGATTAAATCCTGCACAATTGATGAAGTTTTCGCCTTTCTTAGATTTTGAGAAATGAAGATGGGAGAACGCGGAGCACACAGTTCAATGGACATATTAGTTTTGATACTGTTGATAGCAGCGATTTCGATTATGACAGTCGCTGTAGATGCAACAGACACAAATCTCGTTTTCGATCCGTGCTCAGACACGAAAATCCAGAAAGGGGATGGGTTTACCTTCGGCCTTGCCTTCTCCACGAAGGAATCATTCTTCTTTCAACAGATTCAGCTTTCGCCCTGTGATCAGCGACTTCCTCTAGCAGGCTCTAATGCTCAGCTTGCAGTTTTCAGGCCAAAAGTGGATGAGATCTCTCTGCTTACCATCAACAGCAGCACATTCAACCCGGTATGTACTTTAGGAAGCGTGTGAAGTTGACTTTTCAATTAATTATGCGCTTTGATACGTAAGAATGGTGTGTATATATGCACTACAGTGCATGTTAGTCTGCACCATTGCATGTGCTTAATTAGCATATGTCAGTGTTATCAGCGCATGGTTTTTACCAATCGTGCCGGCATGCTTGATGGAGCATCTTGTTTGTTCTCTTTGTCCATCATCACTTGGGTTTTTAAAATTCGGATAATGGAGCTTGTCCATGGTCGTAATCGTTTGTGCTAGGACATATTTTTCAGAGACCAGCATTTGCTAATGAAGGTGTGATAAAAAGTGCTTTCACTCTTTTGTACATAGACCAGGTGATGGTGCAAAGCTGTGAAGGCTAACTCTCTCCGAAATTAGGGAAGTCGATTTCAATCAAATTAAATTTGTGCATTAAGTTCCCCAGGGAAGATTGGTTTCTCTTTCTGATTAAGTCGGAATTCCATTATAATCTCTGGATTTGGTGTCTTCTTAATGTCTTTACTTCTGTTGATATGTTAAATGTGGCAATGTTGTGCATTCTTATTCAAGGAAAACTAAAAGCAGCAGATATTGATTGGCATTTTGAGTGATGGTTGATAATTTAGAAATGTGTTTCACATTACAAAACATCCTGGAGGAGTTGATGCTGCTTGGATTAGTTTAAAGACCAGGCCCTTTCTTATGTCTTCTTCTCTGTTGGTTTATTGATATTCTTCTGTGCGCTGGAATCTGCACCCTTTTTGTCGACACTTTTGCTCCGGTGCAAATTTTCTCGTAGTTATTTTTTTGTACCATCTGCAAACAGGCAAAAATGTCAGTACTCGATTGGAAGCCAACGCTCTCAAACAATTAGCTTTATTTCTCTCTTCTACTCCTCTCCACTTTCACTTCCTAGGAGTGCTGATTTTCACTTAATCCCATGAATCAAATTGATGGTACCGGCCATCTTTCCCCATGAGATAGGTGTGATTGTTCATATTTATTATGGCAACATCACTATGACAATGAAATTGCTCTTTTCCATGAAGTTTTCTTTTGATGTTATTTATGAAATCGTAGGCAATGTCAGGAGGATATATGGTAGCCTTCGCTGGACGTAAGTATGCTGCAAGATCATTGCCAGTACAAGTGGCCGATTTCACTCACACAATAACCAGTTTCACTTTGGTAAATTTCGTAAAATCGGTTATTTGTCACTTCACTGGCCATTCTCTTTTTACTTTTTCTTCCTCCTTTTTTTCTGTCTCCCTCGTATTTGACAGCAGATACGGTTCGCCACAGGTCCTTGAGTTCCAGAAAGGTACGCTCCAAAACTTGTACTGGAAGAAGTTCGGGTGCGATTCGTGCTCCGGGGATTCCGCTGTTTGCCTCAACAACCAAGACTGTGCAGTATCAAACTCCAAGTGTGGTCATGCCGGGGCGTGCAACATAGGCATACAGCTCACGTTCTCGGGTACTGACAAGAATGATGTTGTGCTCAACTCGTGGTACGAAGTAAAGAATCTTCGCCGGTACTCTCTGTACGGCCTATACTCTGATCTTCGTGATCGAATCACCAGCCCATACGAAAATATGTTCGGAGACTAATCACTTGATAGTGGAAACGGTGTATAAGAAGTACCGACTCCAAGTCTCTGATGATTGCCTATGTCAATTGGAAAACAAATATAGTCGGCTCAACAGAATGAGGAATAATGTGCAGGTCCGTCAAATTCTCATCTCTTAACTTCTCCAAGTAGAAGCCTACAACATCACGTACCAACCTCATTGATTTAATTCAGAAAGTTATAAATCTGTTACGAACTCTTTTCATAATTATGTTTTTGCTAGATAGTATTCTCAGCGTTTATACAGATGTGCGGAATCTTAATCATCTGTTCTAACTGATGTGATCCTTATGCCATTGTGCCGTCTCATGTAACCTCGCTTCAAGCTGTAGGTTTTCACTGCCTGTGCTGCCTCTCTTGGGCAAACAGAAGACACTTAATCTGGTCTCAGTTGAACTTTGTGACTGTCCAACCGATACAAAGACCCTATTTCCATATCTGCAGAAGTAGAAAAGAAGTGGAAAGGGTATTGTTGAAGTCAATCCTTTCGAATTCGAATACCTTTTTAATTTGAGGATTTCCATACTGATTCCGACAAGACTATGCAATATCTGCATAAGTGAACATATCCTACCGCTAACTGGTACGCATATCACTCCGTTTTTTGCCAAAACGAAATTATCAACAAGTCATCTGAACGACAGTTTTTCCATTCAAAAAGAGAATATGGTTTATTCCTCGCTACAATGCAATAAAAGGGAATGCATGATAGACATAGCACTGCAAGATAATCAGTACATACACAACACCGACCTGACAAGAAACCGAATGCGGAGGCCTAGAAGCAGAAGCAGAGACGTGCGACCTCTTCTCCACATGATGGGGTTTCACGAGAATGAAGTTGAGATTGGAGGAAAGAGAAAGAATGCCGAGCTTCTGCATTCTCTCCTGGTTCTGTCTGATCCTCTCTTCCCTGAACCGCCTGTAGACCGAGTGGCTCTGTCTCTTTTCCCGCTACTTCCTGCCTTTGACCGCCCGCCCTTCGCTGCTCTCTCGACCTCTACCTGTCCTCCTCCCCACCATTTCTCCCTCTCTCTCTGTGAAAAGAGTTTCAGAGAGTCGGGACTCGCGCGAGTTTCGGACAGAGGAGTAGGAGTAGTATGCAAATGAAGCGATGTCCGAGTCTCGACACTGTGAGAGATAATATAAATACCTACCTGGACCAAAAGCATGGTGTTGCCTTGACCTTTAGGAGTATGATTGCTCGGGTACCTTAAAAAGCAAGTCAACAAATGAAACCAGCCAGAGGAACTAAATTTTAGGAATTCATGTATGCTTTCCATTAGTACAGGAGCGATTCCGAGCTTGGGTATGATTAATTCAGCAAAAGTGCTTCTTTAGAAGCAATGATCACTCTTTGTATACCATAAATACATTAAAGATATTTAACAAAAAGCGATGATTTCCTCCATCGTTTGAGCAGGAGTATATGCCCATGACTAGTGGATGAACATCACTTTAATTAAGAGTGCTTTCGCTTCACTAAAAATTACAAGATAAAAGAAAATATTTTCAATGAAAACCGTTTTTCAAAGAGAATAGTTAGTTTTAACTTATTTAGCGATTTAGGTAAAGTAATTTTCTCCTTGACAAGACGGGAAGTTTTCCTTCAATCTAAACTTCTTATTTTCAATTCATGAAAAACGTTTACCAAGGTCGGAAAATAAATTTCTAGATACAGTTTTCCATTAAACATATGAACCCTAAGTTAGCATTTTTTTTTTCTCGAAAAAAACATAGCCCTCAAGTTAAAACCTCACTTTGTGATAATTTGTACGGACAACAGTTGGCCCCCAAATCAGCACCATCAGAACCAAAATCTCGCCCACCCACAAAGGGCGCTCGTACGCACACATAAGCATACGACAATGAAAAAACCAGGGTGCTCCGATTCCCCCATGCGAGAGAGAGAGAGAGAGAGATCGGCATGACTGAACCACCAGTTCTGTTCTTAGCATGCTCAATCATCACAAGTCCAGAATTGTTAAGTTGCACACAACTAAAAATTGAGGCCATGCAGGAGCGAAGAGAGATGGAGAAAGCGCACATTTGTGAGCATTAGCACCTGAGCTTCTCTACAATCCTAACAGAACCGTTCGGGTATACAATACAGAAAGAATTGGGTGGATCGTTCCTTTTCATCTTCAAACAGAAAAGATGCACAAAGGAGAACACACGTACCCCAATCAAACGTGGGGGTATTTTGCTTCAAGTGAAACAAGGAATGCACATGAACTATATACAGACGCTGAATGTGCACTTCTGTACAGTTAGCATCGGAGGAGACAAAGCCCGATCCTTTCCTGCAAAACTGGTTTCGTCGGACCTCGTGAATTCGCAATCCTCATTTACTTGTATATTCCCGATTAATAGGGGAAGGTTCAACATAGACAGGACGTAAGGTGGTAAGGACCCAGTGGACTATTCCAAGACGACATGGCCAAAATTGTGAAATCCCTCGTTAACTGCCCTAAGCAGGTTGCTCGACACGCATCTTCTGATGGATGTCTACAACAACATCACGCAACTCGGGGAAAACCGACACTAGTAAGAGTTCCAGTATTCCATACGCCAGTTGCTTCACACAAATAGAAGACTGCATATTTCAAAATGAAAATAAAAATGATCCAGTTGAGATGCATCATGTAGGTAATTGTAGGAAGACAGTAGCAATATGAGAATAGAAATAATATAAAAATAACAGAGAAAGATGTGAGACAATGGTAACGACGATGGTAACCTGAAGGAAGTAGTACATGTCTTTGGCACAACGCCTATACTGCTTGTGGCCTATCAAGCTGACTAGCGTAGTGGGAGCTCCCTCTGACATAAGGGCAAAAAATGCATCATTTATATAAAAAGTTAAAAGTTGCTGCCATGTACTTACCCCTGAAAGCAAAGCACCTATACACCCCCAAGTAAATAAAAGAAGAAAGTTTATTGGATAGAGATGAAAATGAAAGTTTACCAGCCATTACAAAATTCAACTCCATCATTACGTGGTTAATAAGAGATGGAAGAAATGCAAACAAAGTATTTGATTGAATTGACAAAGATGATTTATGACATTTTAATTACATGCGCAGTCTTCTTCATTCATCTTTATTTTTGTTTGTAATATACAACCACCAAACTTTGTGTAGCATGTATACTCTTATGTTTCAAGCCAATCCAATTACTATAATAAGCCTGCTCTCCCAATTCCAATTATGCGCATTAAATAATAAGGTCAGATGGAAGCTATACTTCAACTGGTTTCCTTGATTTTTTTTTGGTGAAACTTTAGTCTCCTTTTGCATAAATATTATAACGCTCACTGCCCAGGGAAGCTTACACAAGGAAACAGTCAATAACATGCAATTTCAACAAGACAATTTTATCAATAGTTGGTATTTGCAGTCGATGAGTCATACGGAGCAAAGTTATATAATCTAGAAAGAGACAGGTTACAGAGAGTAAATACAGAGGAACAAAAGATTAGCATTTTTTCATTTTTCTTGTTCATGAGGTGTAATCCACTGTCCCCTTGCTGTAATTTCAGCTCCCATGATTAGGCAAGCTATCAAAACCATCATAACAATAGTCCCCAGCAAAAAGATCCTAACTAATTGCTAAAAGAAATATTTCTTTTTCACAAGATCACCAATTAGCTCATTTAAAGATAAGGCAATGTGAAGACATTTGACTCATCACAAAATGATCAAATGACTTCCACACATCATATGAAATCCACTAAGAAATGGCACGTCTTATATGTATGATGGGTACTTTAAATAAAACAGGATCGTTCCAAGAGGACAACATTGTTGCTATGGATATTAGAATATACAAACCTTCGAAAGAGAAGGAATTTCTTACTGTCAAAAGAAGGCTTCTATTTAAGTTACCGTCAATTGCTTTTTCTCTTATTAGTTCATTTCCTTCTTAATTATATTTCCACAGCAGTAAGCAGTATTCTTCTTCTTATATCACTTATTATGAATTTTGTATACATGATAGACATAAACTCAATGTTCACTCGCCATAAAAGGTCCTCGAAATGCTTTCGAGACATTGCTTAGTTAAATATATCAAATCATGGTAACAGCTTAAATAACTAGATACAAGAGTTGTAAAACCACGATATCTGATACACAAACTACTTAAGATGCAAACTATCCACTGGATAAATCATTGCAGGCATGGGGTGCAGTGGCTAGATATTTTCTTTTTTCACCTCTTTTTCTATACCTATATACTTAAACGAGATATAATCATTAAGTTGAGTACTTAAAATACAATTAGTTATCCAACAGAAAACGCAAATCAACCAGCAACACAGAACAGCTTTACCATCAAAGATTAAAAATGACAACGTAATAAGTTACACTCGTTAAAATTAAATTAGGGGTCATGTGCTACCATTCACTTACCGAATAACATCTTCTTGACATCACTGGCTCTGCGAGCAGCTTCAAGCTGCAACTCGAAGGATGAGGACCCTTGTTTGGATATCCTACTCCCACCAAACTGATTTATAGTCTGAAATAATCTTTCATTTGGTTGCATATCATCTTCTTCAATCTTGCTTTTTCCAAATTTCAGAAAAAATGTACCATCAGGCCAGAGAACCTGAAAGAAGTTCATTTCTTTCAGATCATTGCGAAGAAAAGGTCATATTGCTTCTGAAGCATACTGCCTGGTTAAAGAGCATTACATAAGAAACTACACGCAATCATGTTTTGATGTATATTATATTTCGGCCAGTTGTTTTGATATATAAATAGCATTAAAAGCCATTCATGTTCAGATCAGGTTTATCCTACTGCTACATGCAATCGTGCTTCGAAATATATGAATCCAATTAAAAGCTAGTCATGTTCAGATCAGGTTAATCCTGAATGCACATCAGCTAATCATATTCCCTCATTTCTAAATAATATAGATGTTGCATGCACTACACATCCTTACTAGAAAAGGCTGTTACTACAGCATTCTTTGTTCTTACATCTTGAACCCACTGAATTCCTTGGGCTATAGTTTCCTCACTACGAAGCCACTGAATCTGCCTCAAGAGCCAATCATCAATAGCATCTTCCATTACCAACTGTAGAATCTGCTTTGAAATCCAAAATACCTGTCTCCTGCATCGAAGAGTTTTGACAATCAACGGTTAAGGACCGCCAACAACTGTATTACTCTTTCTAGACAACCTTTGACAGCATATTGTTCCATTTAATTTCATTTTTCTTTTCACAGAAGAATGCGTCTTTTTGCAGTCTTACAAGAATACAGTCAGTATCAGACTTGACAAGTGGCGAGTTCATTCTAGGCCTTGTGTTCAATGTAGTCAGGAGTATTGCATGCTGTACCAAGCCTATATTACAAGGACTTTTAGGCAGCCAAATGAACTTTCCTTGATCAACTTTAATTGCTGTACATGGATGCATTCACTTTTTCTTTCTTACTATGTTGCAAAATTTAAAGAAAATCACTTCCTATGGGGATCTTGTTTTCCATCTTGCAGTTTTCCAATTGTGGGGTTTAAGTAGATGCCAGCGATTATCTACTTGTCTGGTGATGGTGCCTTACTGTTAGTGGGGCGAAGGCAAGCGATAAGAGGAATTTTAAATGGCGCATTGGCAACTTAGACATCTTTTCAAATATGCTTGATAAATATTAAGGAGGTAATCCGTGCCCGTGGATATAATTAGCAACCTAATTATTGAATGTGCGATTCCATGCGTTCCGATGTACTTTTATTGATCTCTTAAATACTATGAAATTAAAAGAGAATTGGCACTAATGCCACATAAGGCACAAAATCAATTTGAGATAAAAGTGTTAGTCGAATTTATTCCATTAGAACCTCTTAATCCTAGTCTAGTGTTCCTAATGAGTAACAAAACTAGCTAATAGCACTACACTCAACAGTGAAGGAAGCTGACAGACATACTTTACGACCCTCTACAGCCATTGACAAACAATCTACAAATAACTTACAGTTTAACAGGATAAACCACTCAACATAACTTAATTCAACCAAAGTACAGACAGCAAAGTTATGTGGCAATTACAAACTAACCTGAATTGATAATTTCTTTAATAAGTTAACAAGAATTACTTATGGTTCAAACAATCGCTAATGGGACAAAAGTCAAACAAACTAAATTTTAGTTCTAGAAGAAAAGGGTCAACAGCTCACCTTAGCCACCCCCTCCTCTTAAGCTGAAAAATCTTGTCCACCAAATTCAACATAGGCACACAAACATTCGGAGGACTCCACTGTCAGGGCAAACGAAGATTATTATAAATAAACATGTACTGAAAGAAAACGGTTGTCAGCTTTTAAGTCCACTGTTTGACCTATCCACCATCTACATCTTTATGAACAATTTCTTGATGCATTATATAGAGCAGGCATAACCTTTTTCAAACACATCTTCAGTGTAAGATGCCGACCTTGAGGCTGTTGTGGCTCATGTATGCAAAACAATAGCACTTACACCGTGAGCTGACTCAGAACTACTTGTTCATTAAAGCTTACCAAAATTCATATGAGAAATGCACTCCTCTACAAAACACTTGAACTGCCCAACCTAAGCAAGATTTCAGAAGGCATAGGTCGTCTACCAGGATAGATGTCATTGACTAGAGTGACCCCAACATACACAGGCGACAGGATAGAAGGTCTAGAATTTGGAGTTCAGACTATTAGGTATCACGGATCTGATTTGATCGGTCACAACACCAGACTACACAAACACTTACTTCCCAGTTTAACATTTAAAAATAATTCATGATCCACATACACGAGAGATAGCGAACTTCAGCCTATGAAGGCACCTTGTGAAATACGTACGACACACTCTCCAGTCCCTTAAATGGGAACTCCAAAAAAAAAACATTTCCTACACAAAAAGTGAGATTTATAACTGTTAAGTAAATCATCACTTGTTATCCGAAACAGAAATAATTATCCAAAGAAGAGCTGACTAAATTGTAACTCTTTGATGCTTTAATATATCATATGTTTCTTACAAGTAATCTACAATTTATGAATTGATCCTGCACTGTATGAATATAAACAAATTAAAAAAAGATAAATCTTTCCAATTTTCATGCCATGCACATTTGTCAAAGTAATCAGTTGGTAGAAGGATAGATGCTAAATCTGCAGGATATCTACAGGAGGACCACAAGGAACAATAAAACCTAATCAGGTGGGTTGAAGAAAAAGGGGGGGAAAGTAGCTAAATCCAGTAGTACCTCAGGAGGCATGCCAACAGGGTCTACCAATTGATCCGGAGCAACTCGAAAATTTGTCAGGGAAGAACCAGGCTGCCCATTCCAATCAGAATGAAGCACCAAACCATGCTTCTTTTCAGACAATGAGTTCCTAGAGCCTTCGCCACGTTTGACCACCCGAGGGGGAAAATTCTTGGAGTTCAACTCATTATCTGAATGCCATCCATTTGCATGTCCACTAGATCCTACTTCATCACTGCCACGATTTCCATCTCCATCACCATCCTCATTATCAGAGATACTGGTTGATGTTTCTGCAGTGTTTTGCCTGGAAACATATCTATCTATTTCATCTGCATTCCAGGACAGGTGCCTTGCTGAAATCAACGCCGATGCTTCAGAAGAGGAAGGTGTAGGACCTACAACTTTACGCATTAATCCATTCGAAACCCCCTTGAACTGCCGGACAATATCATCCACTGCATCATCCACATTCACTGTTCATTGACAGGAAGGGGAAAAGCCGTGAGTGAACTAAAAACCACAAAAGAAAATGCACAATGTTATCCAAATTTTGTACTCAAAATAAAAAGGGAAGTGCAAGATGTAATTAAAATTAAGTATAAAATTTCCGTTTCCACTTACTTAAAAAACACCAGATGATAGTATACACCCCAACAAAGTCATGTTTTGAGTGATGATCAGCACGACATTGATAGATGCACTTCTTCAATGCTACAACCTCTAATGCTTAGAAAATTAAGATTCAAATGGATTCACTATAAATTAATCAATTTATTAAGAATTATGCTAAATATTCATTGTGCGCCCATTACCTAACAGTTTAAAGTTAAAAAAAAATGATCGATTCACATTAATAATATAGCACAGGTCAAGAGTTCAAGTTCGATACTGACACTTCTCTTACTGTTATTCTGTTAGCTTTCCTATTCTTGTGATGTAATCTCCAATTCCATCAATATGGCATCCTGTGCCTCACATGTAAGATTGTACTCACAAGGGAGTGTAAAGGAATATGTAAGATTTAAACTGTGAGCTCGTTTCTCAAGTTTTGAGGAAAAATGGTTAATTCATAAAATTGAACTGCAAATGCTCATTCCCTCAAATCCTTACCCCACCCAACATCACCCCCCCTCCTCCTCTCCAAGCCACCTTCTCACCATTCCCAGCCATATGCATACATCTTCTTTACGCTAATATTAAATGGGTGGGCACACCATGAAAAAGTACTCTCACTTTTCTATTGGCCTAAGACTGGTTAGGGAACAATATGGTATAATTTCGATTGTGGTAGATACTCTCAAGTATCTTAAGGAGTCTAGAATAATTTTGATTGTCACACACTCAAATAAGTGACCAGATGCGAAAACCTCATCAATTACTCCCACTTTCCCTACTTTATGGAACCTGAGCTACTGTCTGTGTTGCTCCAAAGTATTCTCCTCTAAAAAAATCTCATAATTCTGCTACAGCTTTTAGGTAGAGTGCAAGAACATAATTTACAGTCATTCCTTCTTATAGATGATTACAAACTAATAAGCATGTGCATCACCAAAACAAGAATTTATTGTATGATATCATTGGGCATTTTCACCCCTAGTTGCCTGGAGTACTGTGGGCTCAAACTTATTTTGAAGTTACTTGAGATCGAGTGTATTTCTTTTTTAAATTTGTCTTACCAACTGCATTGGTCAGTCATGGCCATAATAACCATTATGCTTTCTTATGGATGCAAAAAAAGGAAAGAGTGCTTTCATTTTTTTCTTTTTAGTGTGACTTGACTTTGGATCTATTTATTTTGACAAGTCCGTCCAACTTGAAACTGAGTACCAAGTTGCAATTGGTAGGACTTGGGAGAGCCCTTGCTGAGTGGGTTTCTAAAAGAGGTCAAGAGGTAAAAATATGAGACAACCAGAACACTCCTCGCAATCTTCAATCATATTGTTGAAAAAATCTAAGGGCCTGTTTGATTTCAGAAAATGTTTACAGTTTTCATTTTCATAGATACTAAGTGTTTGTTCCTATTTTCTTGAAAACAAGTCAGGTATGTGGAAAGAAAAATACTCTCCAAGAACGTGAATTTGTCAAAATAGAATGTGCGACTCTTTTTTTTTTTTAATTCAGCAACATAAAATAGATGAAAGGAGAGTTTTGGGGGTTGAATAGTAGAGAAGCAGTGAGGGCATAAAATTGGTGCAAGAAGGCCTCGATGTGCCTACTCTCCATCTTCAATTTTGTTCTTCATTTATTCCCCTTAAATGCACTTAATAACACGACCTTATGTAACTTATTTTAGGTGACATTTCCAATTTTCATCACTTTAACTTTTAATTCTCAACACATTAGCACTCTTCAACAAGACATAATTCCACATAAATGTAACAATTTGCATTTAACATGTTACATCGCTAATCTCTTCTAAGTTTACTTTCCTCTATATTTTCAGAATCTACTTAGCGTTCTCTATGCATCGACACCATGCATGAAAGCCCAAAAAAAAAAAAGCACAGCGCATTGATACAGTAATCATTTACATAGACATATTGGAGAAAGTTGCCTGAAACATCTCAGATTCAATCTAAATAGAAGAATGAATCCCTGCGAGGGTACATATTTACTCATTAATGGATGTATATACTTTCGTGACAAAATCTAGCATTATTTTAATTGATTGTTTTATAGATTTTCCATGTTTTACTTAAAACCAACTTACTCTTCAATGAGATAAAAAGAAAGGATACGTAAAAGAATTGTTAAAGTGTGAATAAAAGGCTTTGTCAATGTATCCTTTCAATCATAACACACACACGCACATCTGGGGACATTTATGGAGTAACTTGCTCAACCATGTTTTTAAGTTAAAAGAGAAAGCACACAGTGTGGATGACAACCCTTTTTTTGTCTAGAATGTGTGGATGATAGCCTAATAATAAGTATCCATGAACTTTACTGATAGAGCATGATGTTTAGCAGCTAAAGGCAAGGATGTTCCTAGTACTTTATGGATAAAATAATGACCATATACCAAAGGGACTAAGTGTAACATGGAAGTCACATTAAAAATTCTTTTCAACATTGTAAAGTTGATGGTTCTAAGTAAAAATAATTAAAAGCTTTAAGATTCTTCCTGTCATTTAAAAAACAATCACATTACTCAGTTGTTGCTGAACATTTTGCATTTATAAAAGAAAGACTGCAGTTATTCATGGAACGGTGAGCAGCACAGTGCAGGTTGATGACCAGTACGAGAGAGAGAGAGAGAGAGAGAGAGAGAGAGGAGTCTTGGAACAAAACAATGCAGTTCCTGCTGCTTCCTGATTAGCAGAACAACTACAGTTCTGGAAATACAAGAACAGTAGCGACATCAACGTGGGAGCATCAGCTGTCATTAGGTGTGGAGTTGTGATTTTATAAGTCTCTCTCTCTCTCTCTCTCTATTCAACCCCCCCGGGCAGAGTTAGGGAAAAGTATGAGCCAATCTTTCTTCCCTATTCAAATGGGAAACAGATATTTAACATGATTCAAATCCTACAGATCAGGTAGATAAAACCCTATCTGGAACTATACACGGGCTAGCAAAAGTGGCCTCAAAGTAATTCACAAAGGACAAGTTACTCCTCACCTAGCAACACGAACAATAAGCTCCAAATAACATATGCTTAAAGCCTTTCATTGGTTAGTTACATACATGTTAAGAGAGGCCAAGTATAAGGCATGAACGACCAACGACAGGCACAACTAAGGATGTAAAAACAACCAGGTGAATCTACCTATTAAAATACCAGGTGAACCTGAAAAACCAGACAGATCTGATAGAACCATACTGAAATTTTGCTGGCACTTAGCAGGACTAATTTAGCTTTTCATTATGTTTCAATTTACATTTGGTTTTTGTTCAGGTGCCCATTAAAAGTCAAAAGCTCTCTTAATTTTTCCACTTGTTTTACTATCTTGTCAAGTGCTAACCAGTGAATGCTTACAAAAGCAGGTCTTGAGCTGCACAGGCTTAAAGTATACACGTTCTTCAAAAGCCACTGCAACTTTCGTCTCCATCTCTCAACTTTCTTCTCCCACCTCTTGGGAGACTCTAATCATCATGTTGCAGGCTTTTTTTTTCGCATCTCTATAACTGCAGCCTTTTTTTCCAAATCAATGTGTCTCTATCAATGTATGTTTTGCACATTTGGGTTTTTTTTTTCCATATTTCCTGACACATGATGTGGCTGAGGAAGAGACAGGAACAAGATGAGGATAAAATAGACAGGAAAAGGAAAAAAACTCGTGAGCAGAACCGAAGGGTAGTTCATAATTCCGATCTTGGATTAGTTCCTTGGTTCTTGGTTGAGAAGTTCCCAACCAGAAATTTCGATACTGCTCACAGCATAGAACCAAACCAGGCTTTTTAGGCCCACGAGCACAACAGAGGTCAAGGAACTTATCATGCCAACCACCACAACCACAAAATATCTGCCACACATTACATCCAGACAATAAATGAACAGATATAGACGTACCTGCTAGGCTCCTCATCACCGAAGATGATTTTCCGAAAGAGTAGTTCTATGGAAGAAAGAGATTATTGACACATATCAGACATCAGTCAATTTAAGTACAAGAAAGAAATTACTCTGCCAAAACTACTTATCATGACTATTCATTCATATTATAGTAGAAATTGAACACCTTTGAGGAAGCACTCAAGAAATCCCACACTTCATGTTGTTCAGCAACATTAGCTATCGACAAAAGATCCTGGAGTGAGACAGCACAATTAAATTACAGAAAATGAAAAACAGCAAAGAAATATAGAAGAGTCAATAGGAATGTAGTAATACTTGCAGATACTTGTCAAGCTGAATGCAGCGCTGATGTACAAAAGCATCCTCTGTACTTGATGAGAATATCCTCTTAGGTGGCAAATGTAGTGTATAATTAGGAATCTCTTTAAGATGTCGATGCAACCGCTCAAAGTTACTGTATCTGCTGGCCCAAAAGACTACCATAAACCAAAATATCCCGATATCTACTGAAAAAGAACAGAAACCCATCTACAGTATTACAGAACAGTTCCCTAGGAAAATGTTACATATTTCAGAAGTCAGCTCCAACCATTATATAGTAAAAAAGATAGGAAACACACCTTCTCTTGACAAACCATGTTTTGCTTCCTGCATCTGTCACAGCAATTGAATAAACCGCAAAAGACTTCGATCCAAGTTTTTCAAAATATGCCCCCAACACCTGTAAGGAGACACTTAAATAAGAAAACAAATCTGCAGTACATTGACTGGAAAAGATTTTTTGGCTTAGAGTAGGATTCTTCATTTCTCTGAAGACTTGGGCATAAAAAGCTTACCCGGCACTTGAGCTTGGGTAGACGAGGACCCTCGCTTGGAATTACCATGTCCGAGGAACTTTTAAGTTTATAATCAAAGCTATGGCTGCCAAAATCCGGGCTGTAGAACTCGGCGATATATGCACTTTCACTACCTCCTGTAAATGCCTTTTTTGTTTCTGGATCAACTTTTAAAGCGGAAGTGCTGTTCGATCTCTTCAGTCTAATTCTCCTGTCATTAGCACCAATATTACCAGCATCCTCCATTGTCTCCTCATAATTCCCTTGTCCAAAAAGTGGCTGTTTTTCTTTTCTCAAAGAATCATTCTCAAGATCCAGTGGACTATCAAAGGCCGATGGGGAAGGCAACTGGACTATGGCTTTCTCTTCAGATCTAGTAGAATCTCCCGCCCCAGTGATTGATGATCCCCGTTTTCGATCTATAGGAGGAATAGAATGAACTGACCCACTTCCAACTGATTCCTGACCTGCTGCTTTAACTTTCTTTGCCTCTCTTTTTTTATAATTTCTTCCTTTGGACCACATGTTTTCAAGATTTTCAGGCATAAGAACTTCAGTTCTTCTCTGGGTCGCTGCCTCCAGCACCCTTGCCCAATCAGCAGTCCTAGGTTGCTTACTCTCTTCTTGAACTGTACTAGAACCAAAGGATTCATCTCCAGGTGTACCTACCATTGCATTAATATTAGAATTGCTGGATGGAAATTTAGATTCACCATCTTTAGCCTGAGCAGTGCCAGAAAAACCATGGGGGTCAGCAACATTAGTTGCCTGGGTACCACCAAATACTTTGCTTCCATCCTCTTTAAAAGCAAGGACAAGTAATTCAATTACTTCATTGATGTACCTGTACATGTGAGAAAAAGTGTCTATTAGCCACTGAATGGCATTAAGATCTTGGATTCAAGATAACCATCATAACAAAATATGTATCATAGAACAACCATTCATTGGTTCCTAAGGCACAACTAGAACAAGCAATAAGAAAAAATCAAGCCCAAAGAGAACACACCAAGAACTCAATGCGTGAGGAAATTTTGTACCACCAAATTCTATTCATTTTCCAGGAGAAAACTATTCGGAAGCGAAACTCGAGATCCAGAAAATCAATTGCATATCTACCCAATGACATATATTGACATGTACATACCAAAGCAGGAAATTGAACCATGCATTTTATTGAGAGTTTTCATGATCAAAAGCTTAAAGAAAACATGACTATTTGCTCTTTTAGAGAATATGAACAGAGAATTATGATCTAAAAACTTACGCTGGGCTTGCAAAATCCATGACAGGCTGGATGACTAAGCAAGTGACGAGCTCTCGAGCAATGGATCTCACGACAGGGCACTGAGCTTCTCTTGGTTTCAGGACTAAAGTTATAACTCCACCCATGAGTCGCTGAAGCACCTGTTTGGAAATTCACAGAGATTACATGAAACAGAGAAAACTCAATGGATGACCAGAAATCATGAGGCATATTACACCTCACACCTTGTATTCACTCTGAGGAGATACCAATGCAGGATGGAGCTCCTTGGATGCCATAAGATGGAACTTCAACCTTTCATCCCTCTCCTCAGACGATAGAGTCCCCATCACATCAGTACCTATAACTGCTTGGTTCCTTCTGAAAAGATCTAAGTGATGACCTATCAAATCAACTATGTCCCTGAAATATTTAGAGGACAATTAACTTTACCTGTAACC
The DNA here is from genome assembly GCA_031216405.1 of Syzygium malaccense. Taxonomy (NCBI): domain Eukaryota; kingdom Viridiplantae; phylum Streptophyta; class Magnoliopsida; order Myrtales; family Myrtaceae; genus Syzygium; species Syzygium malaccense. Next base: position 16,674,650 of record CM062259.1, on the reverse strand, counting down.
ACTAATATCAAACAATTTAAAGATGAACTATAATCAACTCCCATAAGATAAATAAGTAAAAGTAAAAATATACCTGGTTAGTAAGTCAACAAGGTTAATTGCTTTGACTCTTCCTGATATCTCCCCAAGAGCATCCATGATTATTGCACGTATGTGCTCTGGAAAGTCCCTATCTGGTGTGATATCAGTGTACCATAAATCTATAATAAAATCCCTCAAGATTTTGTCAATGAACTCAGTGATTGCAGCTTCCACAATAGGTGAATCAACTTTTCTCTTCCATTTTGGAGGAGGTGGAGGAGTTGTAAGAAGTGAGTCATTTATGGATAACTGCCTCTCCTTCAGAATAGACAAATAAGACTGGGGACGGACGGACCGAACTCTCCACTGGAAATCAACTTCATTGAAAACAATCCGCATTGCAGAGACAAATAGTATTGCTATAGGTATATTCATCCACATTGATTTACTTGTATCTGCAACATTATATACATCTTCAGAATAATCATCTTACCGATGAATCAGCTAAAACTGATAATCAGACTTAACAGAGGAAAAGACTTTGTGGACACTAAAACACTGAGGCAAATTAGCAACCATTTTGCCGGTGAAGGACATCTTAATCTCTCCGCGTGCACATGTGGGTGGGACTGGGTGTGTTTAGTTGGGGAGCAGGGTAGGTGGTGCTGCCCGTGTACTTTTTCATGCTAACTTACCCAGTCACCTGTGTCTAGGTGTATGCCTAATCTTGTATGCACATTTCAACAGTTAAGTGTGAAACTCAAAGTCCAGGTTCAGTAATGTACGCAAATCTACTATGGTAATTTTTATTATTTTATTTTTTCAGGAAAAGAAAAACAAATTACAGTCATAAAGTTGATCTGCATGCGTATTCCAAATTTTTCACGGTAGAATTAAGGACGACGCTAAAACACCAGTAACCCTTAGATGTTGATAGCTGCATTCGGGTACTGCCGTGCATAGCTAGATAATGGGAAGAGGTTGCATCGACAACCGAAACTACCACCGAAAATGTTATAGATCGAACAAATTGTAGTTCACTAATAATTCATTATCCGAAAACCGCCCAAGTAACTTAACCCAGTGCCCAAATTCTTGCCAAAGAGCCTTATCCCACTAATAATAGTAGAACAAGGCATGGTTTCTTGCTCTTGTCGAACCAAGTTTCCCATACAACAATCAGATATTCTCCTTCCTTCGCCATTCTCGTCACTAACCACACACACAAAGTCATCCACGATAGGCAAGAACCGGGCACATTTCTCCACCCAACGAATCCAAGCCACCATCACCAGCCAAGTTCCGAGAACGACTAAGAAAAAAAACAAAAGAAAAAGCAGCGGCACGGCGTGATATCGACGCCGCATCGCAAAACCGACAAGATCAGGCAGCTCCCCTCGCGAGGGGGGGGACGAGGGAAAGGGCGGTCACTGATTCCCAAAGTCCCCGAGGAGGAGGAGGGGAAGGGAGGGAGGGAGGGAGGGGAGCGGGGACTTACGGGAGAGGAAGTAGGAGACGGCGAAGATGACGAGAGCCCACCAGAGGGTCCGAGCCTTGGCCTCCTCGATCAGATCGTGTATGTTCTCCATGGCCCTCATTCCGCCCCACCGCCCACCCGGCCCCGCCGGCGAACTCCCCCTCCCCGGATCAGAATCCTCCGGCCGAATCCGGTCGGAGCGCGACTCGAATCGACGACGAGGGAGGGGCTGACCGAGCTAGGGTTCCGATCGGTCGGGGCGCTTCGCTGATCGAAGGAACGGGGGGGAGGGGATTTCTTCAGGAGGGGCGAGTGATGATCAGCTGAATCACGAGCGCGCGTTCTCTCTCTCTCTCTCTCTCTCTCTCTCTCTCTTCAGCACGTCGCCGCGACTCGTTTTAGTCCGGTCTGCGTTCGCGTTTGCGTGCGCAGTTTTCCGCCGTGCTTCCCTTCGCCGTCGTTGATCCGAATCACGTTTTCGCCTTTTGGAAATTTCCTTTGCCACCTCAGCACGACGGCAGGGGTCTCGTGCGCCGGGGGGGCCTTTGGGGCCCACGGAACTGTTTGTTTTGCCACGGTGTTCTCTTTCTTTGTTTGAGCCCCTTTTTTTTGTTTTTTTTTTTTTGTGTATGTTTTGCGATTCGCTTTTTATTTGATTTAATTCGATCTTTTGGGAATTTTCACGTCGGATTATCCGACGGCGATTTTTTTCATTGCGTTAATCTATGAAAAATGGATGATAAATAATTAGCCGATGAAAATATTTTCATTATCGATAATGATTTATAGCCATATATACTCGTGGACGGTAAACATTTTTTTCGTTTATTCGTTTTTATAATCGATACAGGCGATCACTTTTAGAAAAATATTTTCCAAATCATTCATTTTCTGCGGAACAGACGCACCCTTTATTAGAAATTTATCTTATGTGTCTGTGTTTATTATCAATTACATTTGAAATTAAAAAAAAGTAGGAAAATTTTCACGAACCCTCCTCAACTCTGATCAGGACACGCATCGACTTCGAAATTTTCACTTGTGCATTTGTTTCACGAAAAATAAATGATTTAAAAAAATACCATCCTGAAAATGAACACTCTTATTGCTTGAAATAATCGATCACTAAAAATATCTTCGTTTCGTTCATTCAATTTTTCAATTAATATTTTTCAAATTATTTATTCGCCGCAGACCAACGAAGCTAGTGTAGCTCTTCGTTTTCCGCCCTCTTTACGTGTATCAAGTGAAAATGCATGCGATTACTGAGGCAAAACCACATGTCTTTTCGTTTTGATCTTTTGAAAAAAAAATTTTAAAGAAATAAATTATCCGACGTGGCTTTTCTTTTTGAAATTCAAAACGTCCGACCGCGGAGAAAAGATCTTCGGTACATTCTTTTAGGTAAACTCTCTTTTGTACTGAAACGCTAGCGTTTTAGATGCTACGGGAATATTCTATCTCCTTTGAAATCGTTCGAAGATCTTGTGGTCGGTACGAGGCCGCTAGATTCAATTTAGCTTTCCACGCCGCAGGGAATTTAAAAATGGTCGGTTCAATATTAATTATGCCTTGCCGAACATGGAAGATCATTATTAATTAGTTTTATCGGTACTTATATAGCAAGGTTCTAATTATCATCGATTAATTTCCTTTCGAACGAGCGAAGCAACATTTTCGTTATATGCTAGATTAAGTGAATTTTTTTATTCAATTGAGTAATTTAAGTCCATTGGGCGTAGAGAGAGCTCTTTAGAGAGAGAGAGAGAGAGAGAGAGAGAGAACGGTAGCCACTGCGTGTAGAAACTAATGGCGAGCTTTTATTTTTTGGTCGGAAAGAATTGACTTTCATTTCTTAAGGTAATTCCATGAGTACAAGGTAAATGGGCCTTAGAGCATAGAAGGTCGCGGATTGACCCCAAACCTGATGAAATTCCTAGGTATTTTTGTGACATTCTTAAATTTCGACCCTATTCAGGATGTAATGAATGGTTATTTCATCAATGCGCAATAAGTAGAATTAGGCTTTGAATTGATTCATGAATCATTCAAGGGTATTCCAAACTTTGGGAAAGGCAGATTAAGACTTCGTCGCGCGCGAACAAAACACTTAATCATGGATTGACAATTCGACCATACAGATCGTTGAAGGACAATCATAAGCCATTTCAAGCCGATCCAGGAATGGTTATAGATCGATTCGACAATAGTATAGAATCGGATTGCGGGTAATTCCGTACGATTACTATATTGATTTCGAACGATACTAAATCAATCTCTAATGATCGTATGCTTCAAAACAGGCTATTGACCCCTCACGATTACATGACAACCGAGGGTCATTCATGGATTAAGAATGCTTAAACGTGGATTGATTTGGAATCAACTACGGGTTAAACGCATGAAACCCCTAAAAGCCGTCCATTGTTCTAATTATGCAAAAGACGCATTTGAGTGATTTTAACCACAAATTCTAATCTAGTTGGGATATTGGACTCTAGAGGATTAAGAGACAATTATTAGAAAATTTCTAGGAATCGCTTATTTATCAGTAAACCGATAAACCTTGGAAAAGTAAAATTTGGGCTAGAAATTGGGGCCCACAAGGGGGGCCCATGAATTTCTAAGAGCCCAATGGGCGTCATGGACTATATAGTCAGCCACAAGGGGCCAATGGAAGGGAAATTACGGTTTTGCCCTTTTAGGCCCAAATTAAAAAGTTTTGAGAATATGTGCAAGAAAAGCTTGAGATGAGAAACCCGCAATGAACTAAGCCTAATGACAGGGCCGAAGAAGAAAGAGCTTAGCCCAAGTTTAAGTCCACTAAGCCTTTCAAGCCCATTAACCTTTTCAAACCTGTTTCTCTTCAAATTGGACCCGTTCAAGCCCAAGCCCAAGTTTGTTGACCTGAGCCCAAGCCTATATGAATAGTGCACGTGAATAGTGTCAAGGCTGAAATTACCAAAATACCCCTCTCATCTTCTCTTAATTACCAAATTGCCCTTCTAGAAGCTTTTTGCAAGATTGATTCCTAGCAATTGGATCTTGACTTGTTGGGTAAGGATGGATCTTGGCCATCCATTTTGGGGTATCTTGCAAGACACTTTCTCTCTCCTCCTCATTTCTCTCATTTTCTCACTTTCTCTTCACACTCTCTCTCTCACGTTTTTCTCTCCCTCTTGACCTCACCATTTTCCACCACCATCACCGCCCCTTTTGGCTACTGTTTTGGCCGTCGTTCACCCCCATCTCCGCCCCCAAGCCATGCCATGAGCTGCCCTTGCCGAGCCACCACCGTGTGCCATCCGTCTGAGTCGTTTCCTTGCCGATTCGCCCTCACCACGAGCCAAAACAGCCCACAGAAGCTGTGGTGCTGCTGTCCATGCTATCATCGGCACCTCGTGTCATTTCCGAATCGAGCCACGCGTAGCCCTCGACACTGCCGTCGTGCCATGTCGTCGGAATCGTTTTCGGGTGAGTTAATACTCTAATCCCTTGATTAGTACGTTAAACTTGCTTAGGGTTTGATCAGACTAAGTTAATCTTGCTTAGTGCTAATTAATTAAGGATTAGTCAATAAATTATCGTGATAAATGATAAGTGGACTCAATAAGTTACCGAGAAAATGCGATAAGTTATTGAATTTTTAGTGATAAGCTATCGACGATATTGCGATAAGCTATCAAGGATTTGACGATAAGCTATTGAGGATTTGACGATAAGCTATCAAATTATTTTATTATTAATATTTTATTATTAAATAAATTAATTTTAGAAATTTAAATATTAATATTTTATTAATATTTTTGTGTAGAGTTTAATAATAAATTATGATTATTTTAGGCTTGAATTGTGATGCCTATGTTAGAAATTGCCGTATAAATTAGCTTGTATAACTAAATGAATTGTATTGCCATTTTTTTAAGGATGGAATTGCGGGTATATGAATAGTAAATCTCGAGGTGTCGCGTTTGTATGTCAATTTTTATGAGCTAAATAGGGCATGGATGTTTGAATTGGGAAGTATGCAAAGTTTGATGGTTTAATTATATATATGTGATCACGTGTGAATTTATTACTGTATTTTTATATGTGGAAGTTACAGTAATTTTTGTGTGAGCACATGTCACGTTTGCATTTGGCTAAATATTGAGATATAAATGAGTTGTGTGTTTGTTGTGCTCATGTGATCACATAAAGGAATCTGTCACCCAACGAGGGTCTGGGGATGCAATGTGTGACATTATGCGAAAAATGAGTGCAATATGTGACATTGTGCATAAGAGAATAGCACATCATATACCCTCTTGCATTGGCTAAATTCAAAGATAAAGAATTGGCTTGAGTGGTTGGTATGCCTGCATGATCACATGAAAGTCCATCTAGGCGGGGGTTCTAGATGATGCCCGGCGGGGGTTCGAATGCCGTCTAAGCGGGGATTCTAGATGATACCGTGTCGCGGTTAAGGCCGGACCGATGCTCCTTATGGAATGCCGTCTGGGCAGGGGTTCTAGATGTTGCCGTGCCCGACGGAGCGGGACGATACCCGGTTATATCGGAAGACATTGGCGGGGTTCAGCTGTGGCCTTGAGTGATCATTTAATAATCTGGACTATTATGAGTGCAATGTGTATGGATGAATGCATTGTGCCTGAAAGTGATTATTATATGTGTCTGGATTATTAAATTGATGTTGTGCTTGCTTATGCACTATGATATGCCTCTGGTTTATGCAATCATGTGATCTTATTATATGCTCATTGGAGCAATTCCGAAGTTATGATGGTTAGTGAGGGCCAACCCGATACAAGTAACGCGGGTTGTGCCGTGGATTTGTGAGGTCGTAGTAATCGGAACTCGCATGAAAGAGTATGTTTCATTGCGCCTGATTATGGGATGAAATTATGAGACATGATATGGGACGGGCCAAAACGGTTTTACTTCGTAATCAAGACTCGTGTGGATACCTTGTACATAAGAATTGTCGAGCGTGTTCTGATTGTATTACGTGTTTGTTGCATTATGATTGCACATGTTGGTTTATTATGTGCAGGGCGTGTATATGTGCCAAGGCAAGGTAAGAATGCCTGCGATTGTTTAATGGCATATTTGTTTATACTGGCCTGGGTAACCTGCTTGTGTTTATAGTTAAGGCAAAGCAGGGGTTGCTTTGCTATTGATTTGTCATCGATAGGTTGCTGCATATTTAGGAGCGCCCGAGGCGAGTTGACTTCCTAACCAAGACTTAGATCGTTAACTTACTGAGATTTATCTCATTCGTTATTGTTGACCATTTTTCAGGTGCTTAGGTATGAATACGCATTGTGTTCCATGGGAACTAGCTGTTTTGAGGGGGAACACCTTTTGAGGTTGCCCTCGTAGATAGAGGAGCAAGGTTAACCCCCTACCTTTTGTGGTTATAATTGGGAAGGTCCGCGTAGTGGACTTGTAACATGTTAACCTGATGTATTGCTGATGATGTTGTATATATTGAGGTGTGTCTTCTTGACTATCCATGTTGTTATGATTGGATGGATTATGATTGCTTCCGCTTGCGTTTAATTGAAAGTTAAAATAAATGGATCAGCGACGCGTCCTAGGATGTCGCAATTCCACGACCAAGGAAGGATGTCCACGCACTCGAGGGTCCGGGGTGTGACAATTTCTTTTTCTTCTCCATTTCAGGAAATCTTGATTCTCGAGCCATGTTTCCTCTTGGACTTTGAGGGCATGCAAATATTGAAATAAATTTCAGGCTTATTCAAATTGGACCAATCACCAAGTTGTTTAGATCTAAGATAGCACCAAGCCTCTAACATTTTTTATCCGTCCATCTAGGATATAAATAGAATCATTTGCGAACAGAAGGCCCGATAATTTAGTGCAATGTCTATGAAACCTTATCCTTGTAATGCTTCAATCTTCAACTCCTTTATTCATGATGAAGCACAACACATTTACCATGGTAATGAAAAGATAAGGGGAAAGTAGATCTCCATGTTGAATTCCTCGAGACGGTTGGAAATTTGACAATGGCTCTCCATTTAGTTTGACACTAGAAAAGATTGATGTGACGTACTGCATTGCCTAGGAAACTCATTTGGCACTAACGCCCATCTTCCCCATGAATACTTTGAAGAGATTCCTCTGAACTCTATTATAAGCTTTTCCCATGTCCAGCTTGCGCACTGCTCGAAGTTTCTTTTTCCTCTTTCTGACTATGTTGATGCAAAACCTCTTGCAATATCAAAATGTTATCTTGAATATGCTTCCCACTAACAAAACCACTTTGTTCCATCGAACTTCCATCGCAATCAGTTCAGGTAACTAAGGTTAAAGGTGGCTAGCTATAACCTTAGAAATGATCTTATAACCAAAGTTGCATAAACTAATGAGTCAAAATTGATATGGATACTTAGGATTTGGAACTTTAGGGATATGGGATATATGTGTTTTGTTTAGGCTGGGTGTAAAAATACGTGTATCAAAGAAGCTTTTCACCATGGTGAACATATCTAGCTGAATTTCTTCCCAATGATGCCGATGAAATCAACCTTTAAATCCATTTGGTCCTAGAGCTTTGGAGACTTAGCTTCTCTCACTTCCTTCATATTCACTTCAGCGATTCAAGTTTGATTCATTTCATCCAAACCCAACCGAAAGCACTAGTCTAGGATAGGGCGGAAGTTTCTAAGCCTCACACTTCAGTAAAAAGACTTTAAAAAGTCCACATTAGCTATTTTAGTTGACTAGGTTATTGGCTCTATTCCTCCTAAGATACTTTCAGCATTGAAATTTTAGTCCTCTTTCTTCTTTTATCATTGGCGAATGAAAAAACCGAGTGCTTTTATCCCCCACTTCAACCACTTAATTCGAGATCTCATTTCCCAATACATTTCATTCTTTCGCCATAATTTTTCAATTTACCCTGTTATTTTCTCAATTCTCTCTCCGTCATGCCCAACAATATTGTTGTTTGTTATTTTCAGGAGTTCCCTCTTTAAGGAGTGTTACGGCTAGTGTTATCACCTAGAGGGGGGTGAATATGTGTTTTTACCAAATTAAATGATTTAAACGTGTGGAATGAATATAGTCAATATCAACAACTTATATGGTCAATATTAGATGGATGTATATCACTAACTTGTATATAAATTGTCGTTAGATGATTGCGTCTGTTGATGAAAATGATGTTCTGACGAACTTGTTTGATAGATATATATGTAGTATAATGTCAGCAATAATAAATAAAAATTTAGGGATAGAGAATACTGCACACAGATCTTTATAGTGGTTCGGCTTTATTGAGCCTATGTCCACTCTCCACGCTGGCAGCCTGTTGGCTGTATTTTACTATTGAATCACCAGAATATTACAAAAGCAGTGCTTCTTAGATAATAGACTATACTATCACATACACTTCTCACTCAAGTAATTTTCTTTCTAAAGTCACAACGTAGAATACAGTAATCACAAGTGTGTAAGTTTGAAACTTTGTTCAGACTTTGGAATTTTCGATTCTAGTTATTCTTCTTGTACGATGTTTGCACTCCTTTTATACTCATCTATTTCCAATCTATCCGTTGGAAAATCTCCAGTGAAATGATCTCCAAATCAAACTGTTGGAGAAACTTCCCAAGAGAAAATGCATAGCCGTTAGAAAAAGAACTATTATCTCCAGGTGATTTGATCGCCCATACAATTAAACCAAAGTTTCTATAAATGTAGTTCTTTGTGTTGAAGGAACGATCTTGTGATTGTCAATTAGAATATCTTGAAATATCAATTTGATTATCCTAGATAAATTTGCAAAAAATAACACTTATTGAATTTGACGAGTAATTTTGAGTCTGATGACAAAGTCCTTTCATCGATTAAGTCTGATGACTCGGCATTTACCTGCATCAAATAATGTCAATGTAATTCTGATAAGTAATAGATTATTTTACCATTCCTCAAAACTCATTAGGGATTTTGCTCAACATTCTCCCATTTTTTTATGATGACAAAACTATCTATATGTGATGTAAACAAAATAGTCTATTCAGATGATATAACTTTTGAAACATATAAAACATTGTTAAGCTTTGAAATCAAATTATATCAATTCATATTCTGCTTGTTAAGCTCTGAAATCAAATTATATCAATTCATATTCTGCCGCTCCGATACTTGCATTCACATCACTTGCATTCATATTCACATCACTTGCGTTATAATACTTCTCCCCCTTTTTGACATCAGCAGAAAGGATAAATAATATTATCAATGCAATAAGAGTTCAGTATAAGAGTCGAACAACCATTGTCAAATCATGAGTCAATGTTCAAAGTTCACACCAAGTCAAACACATAACAAAAATCAATATTAAAAGTTGAAACAAATAGCTTTGAAATTAAAAGTTGGGAAGATATATGATCAGTTTGGTTGATTTGCTGGAGGGGTTGAGGGTCCTAAGGGGTTCAAATGAAGAAGTTCCAAAAGGTGCAAATAGGAAAGGCACTTGGACAAGACTAAAGCTAGAAAGTTGGTTCAATCGTTGCTCAATATGTGACGAGAGCCGATGAATATGTCCTTTAAGATTTGTAGTATGAATTGCTGCAATTCGTACATCAGTTCTTACTTGAGTTTTCAGATTGTTGATTCTTGCTTCCATCAAGTCCTTGTTCTCTTGAATTCTTTCTTTAAGTTCATTGCAGAGTTCTTTGACTTCATTCTGAACTGCTGCTTGTCTCCACCTTAGATCGATAATAGCTGCATGATTTGACAATGATGAAGAGATATGATATCCAAAAGGAGTGTGAGTGGATCGAATGTCAACAGATTCTGCTTCCTTCCCTTTACCTCTTTGTTGAGCTTCAGATGGAATATTTTCATGATCTTCTCCTTCAAGAGGAAAATCCGCAGAAGTTGCTTCTAAAGGAGCTGCCTCTTATGCATTCTGATTTTGTTCCTCCTGTATTGCAGCCATATCACAGTCATTGTCCTTACTATCGTGACCATTATCTTGCTCATATTCCTCCTGCATTTCAGTTTCTATGACATGTTCATTCTCAGACTCCCCCTGTCTTCTAGAAGATTCTTCCTCAGCTTCTTTCTCTGCAGTAGCCATGTTTTCTTGCTGATTCTCCATCACTACTTGGTTAATGAGGTCACTAAGGGATTGTAGCAAACTTTCATCCTCATCTCTTAGTCTTTGAATTTTGAGTTGAGTGGTAGCATGCCTATCTGCACGGGCTTTATGCTTGGCTTCTTGGTGAAGTAAACATTGCACAAACCTTGTTTCTTTTAGGCTTCCGCCATCAGCGTGAGATTGTTCAACAGATATCTCCATCTCATCAGTATCACCAGCTACAATTAGTTTTCTGTTGGCTATTCTGTCTGTGCTGGAAGCTGTCAGCTGCACTTTCCTTTTTGTTATTAAAGGTTCGACTGATTCCTCTTCATCAGATTCATGAGGTAGATTAACAGAACCCTTGTTCTGTTCACTCATCAGCTTAACTGGAATAATCTTATCCTTTTTATCCTTCCAATTTTCTCCATCAAATCTGTATCCCATCTTAGTCATCATGAGTTCTCCAACAGTCATTATTTGAAGAGGTTTACCTTTGAGTTTTGCGGGAATGAAGATTTTTAAGTACTCAAAGATAGCAGTGATAAGAGCTCCATAAGGAAGTTGACCTTTACTCTTCTTGACAGTTCTGTACATTTGAAGAAGTATCAAATGGGACAAAGAAATGGGAAATGTGTTTTGAATTGTCCAAATCAATTTTGCCTCATATTAAGAGACATTAGTTTTGGAAGAACCTTTGGGTTTAAGACAATTGATGATGATTTTGTGCAGGACAATGGAATTGAGAGGACAAAGAGAGTGAGATACATGAAATGCAGAACCTCTGATGTAAGAAGAGTCACTAGATGGAGATCGATATGCCAAATTAGAAGTGGTAGGAATAAAGGTAAATTCAGTATGTTTCACTCCTAGAATGTTAGAGAGATCAAATACTGATAACTTATAATCTTGTTGAAAAACGGAGAATTCAATCTCAACAGGAGAAGTGAAAGACATATTAGAATAAAAGTAGGCTGTGAGTTTAGGGTAAACTTTGCAAGAGAGAAAGCACATTATTTGAAAATCAAGATTTTCAATCAGACTCCGAATCTAGATATTGAAATTTTCAAAGAAATTGAAATCTACAACTTTGTTATTCATTATTCCTCTAACTAGGAGAGAGTTGTAAGCAACTTGATGAGTTTTATTTCTAAACAAATTGTCGCTCTTCTTGTCATCGGGGGGAATTCCAGAAATGGGCACAAACTCAGTATATAGTTTCTCATCATTATCCTCCTTCCTAGTGTCAATGTTCTTGCTTTTCTCCAAAATCTGGAGTTCCTCCTCACCAACATATTCATCTCCTCCAACATTCGATTGTTATCCTACTTTCTCTTTTTCTTTTCAAGAAATTACTTTCTTCACGGTCACAGGGGTTTCCTCAACATTAGAGGTCTCTTTAAGAACTATCCCCTTTTCAGCAGCAGGTATTCTACCAGTCCTCATACCCTTTTCATATTCCTGCACAACTTCACGTTCAGACAAAAAACCTAACGTTTTACACACCACATTCACAGTACTCTGGTCACTCTGATTTTCTCGAAGTACTTTAATGGTTTTTATCAGTTGTCTTGTCATAACAAAACGAACACTTTCATGAACAGGGATTCTTAGAGATTGATTACCTTCATATGACTCCCTGTCAGAGCCCGTATTAGAGATGTTGATCTTCTCTGGTTCTCCATCTTTTCATGCCCCAGTGAACATTCCCTTGATTTGGTTCGATCGTCTGGAACCCTCGATTCCTTTCTTTGATTCAGTGGTCGATTTCATAACCATTGAAGAAATTTTTGGGTTTCGGAAGAGAAAGATGAGATCTTTTAGGGTAAATCGTGTGTTCGGAGATCTTTAGGATTTCAGAGAGTAGATTGTGTGTTTGGAGAGAGTGATAGCGTGAGAGAGAAAGAAAAATGTTTTAAATCGAGGAGTACAATATATCAGTTCTTCCAAAACCCCTTTTGGAAACTGTCACTTGACAATTAATGGAAATTTCGAAAAGTATATTCCAAAAATTTTGGGATTTTAATTCCTAAATGGTATCAGTCAAGACAATTTATTTCAAATAATTATATCATATAAAATATATGAGATATACATACCTTTTATGAGATGAGTTGCGTGCCAAAACCAGACACTTCAAATATATAAGTCATTAGATGCAATGAAAGTTTATTCTGCACAGCTCAATAAAGTGGGTTAATTATGTTTAGTAAAAATGTTAGCTAATTGCTGTTTAGTATCTATAAATTGAACATTAATATCTCCTTTTAAAATATGATCACTGATAAAATGATGCTTAATATCAATATGCTTAGCTCTGGAATGCAGAATAGGATTTTTGGTCAGATTAATGGCGCTGGTATTGTCACATTTAATCTCCACAGTTGAGTCTTTGATGTTAAAGTCTATTAATTGTTGTTTCATCCAAAGGATTTGAGCACAGTAACTACCAAGTGAGACATATTCTGCTTCTGCCGTTGAAAGAGCTACAGTTTGTTGCTTTTTTTGAATACCATGAAACAAGCATGTGTCTTAACAATTGACACGTTCCTGAAGTGCTCTTCCTGTCTATCTTGCAACTAGCATAATCAGCATCAGAATATCCAATGGGAGTAAAATTTAATCTCTTAGGATACCATAACCTAAGTGTAGGATTGGTGCCAATATATTTGGTAATTCTTTCGACTTCAGTAAGATGAGATTCTTTTGGTTCTAATTGAAATCTCGCACACAAACAAACACTGAACAGAATATCTGGTCTTGAAACAGTTAAATATAAAAGAGAGCCAATCATGCTTATGTATATGTTTTTATCTACCGATTTTTCTTTTTCATCCTTGTCTAGTTTAATGGAATATGACATTGGAGTTTCTATCTTTCTGCAATTTACCAAACCAAACTTTTTTGTTATTTCCCTGGCATACTTTTCTTAACAAAGAAAGGTGCAATTTTTGGATTGTTTAACCTGTAATCCAAGGAAGAAGGTTAACTCACCCATCATGCTCATTTCGAATTCACTTTGCATCAATTTAGAAAAATTCTTACAAATTTTTTCATCTGTAGAACCAAAAATGATATCATCTATATATATATTTGAGCAATTAAAATATCTTTATCTTTTCTTTTGATGAATCTACATTACCTTTTGTGAATTCATTTTGTTCTAGAAAGCTGCTCAGTCTTTCGTACCAAGCACGTGGTGCTTGTTTGAGACCATATAATGCTTTCTTGAGAGTATATACCTGATTAGGCTTGTGAGGATCTTTAAAACCTGGAGGTTATTTTACATATACTTCCTCTTTGATGTAGCCATTTAAGAATACGCTTTTGACGTCAATTTGAAACAGTTTAAAATCACAAAAATAAGTATAAGCCAGTAAAATTCTTATTATTTCTAACCTGGCCACCAGAGCATACATTTCATTGTAATCTATTCATTCCTCTTGTGAATATCCTTTGGCCACAAGTCTTACTTTGTTTCTGATGACCTTTCCTTGATCATCCAGTTTATTTCGAAATATCCATTTTTTTCCAAAAATTGAATGATTTTTGGGTCTAGGAACAAGTTCTCATACTTGATTGATCTGGAATTGTAAAAGTTCCTCTTGCATAGCTTCAATCTAACTTTCATCTTTCAAGGTATCTTCTACATTCTTTGGTTCAACTTTAGAGATGAGAGCTAGCATAATTATGACTTCTTTTGCCTTTGCTCTGGTTTTGATTCCTTCATCTAAATTTCCAATGATGAGGTCTTTGAGATGACTGGATTTTTGCTTCAAGTTTCTGTTGAATCTTTCATCGTTTACATAGTTGAGTTTTAATGATTCTTCATTGTCTTGTTGGTTAGTTGATTCTTAAACTTCATCAGATCTTTGATTCTAATCATTTTCACTTGCCGTCAATTCATCAGATGCTATGTCAGGTTCTTTAGATGCTGGGTTTTCAGTGTCAAAATCATCTTGTTGAGTCTGAATTAAGTCTTCAAACTTGACATTTAATGATTCTTCTACTGTTTGAGTATTTTTATTATATACTATGTAAGCCTTGCTTGTTGTTGAGTATCCAAGAAATATTCCTTCATCTGACTTTTCATCAAACTTACCAACATGATCATTAGGATTTTTAAGAATAAAACATTTACATCCAAATATCCGAAAGTACGAGACATTAGGAATTTTACCTTTGAACAATTCATAAGGGGTCTTTTCAAGAATTTGTCTTGGAAAAATTGTATTTGAAATATAACAAGCTGTTGATGCAGCTTCTGCCCAAAAATATGCTAGAGTTTTGTTTTTAAATAGAGGAGTTCTAGCTATTTTTTGCAAAGTTCTATTCTTTCTTTCCTCCATTTCGTTTAGGAATATAAGGTGAGGAAAAAGTATGTTGAATACCATTTTCATCACAGAAATAAGAAAAATTTTGATTTTTAAATTCTCTTCCATGATAAGATTTAATGCTCGAAATAGTGTAACCTTTTTTCATTTTGTACATTTTTGGCAAATTTTGAGAAATATTCAAATGTTTCGCTTTTATGAGCCAAAAAGAATACCCAAGAAAATCTTGAATAGTCATCTACAATAACTAAGCAGTATTTTTTACCTCCAAGACTTAGAGTTTGAGTAGGTCCGAAAATGTCCATATGAAGCAACTGCAAAGCTCGATTAGTGCTGACATAATTTATTAATTTAAAAGAACTTCTTACCTGCTTCCCTTTAGAGCAAGCTCAACATAACTTTGAGCTTTTAAATTTTCGTTCTGGCAATCCTTTGACAAGTTTCTTTGAAGCTATTTTGGAAATTAGACACTAACGTGTCCGAGCTTCCTGTGCTACTAATCAGATTCTTCTTTTATGGAAACGAGACATTGCAAGTCATTAGACTTTGTATCTAATAGGTAGATGTTTCCATGTCTTCGACCCGTAAACGATTGCTTGCTGTCTTTACTTATCTCAAAGTATTTGTTTTCTTGGAAAGTAATTTTGTAACCAATATCACATAATTGACTAATGCTAATTAAATTGAAATTCAAACCTTGAACTAGTGAGACTTCATTGATGATGAGATTTTCGTGTCAAGCCTCGAACCCCATCGAGCACGCGACACACTTCCCTGGTCGAATAATGCGACGTCCCAGGGTATCGCCGACCCAATTCAACTTATCAGAGATTTAAAATATCAGCGAAAGCCATCAACACCCGGACAAGAAATTGACTAGGGGTAAAGAGGGAGTATCGACATCTATTACTTATCATTCAAGGTTATACAATATCCACATATACAACCCATAATATACAAGCATACCGCATATCTAAACTTTCTACCACCGACATCAAAAGATCAGCAACCTGGGTAAACCCTATCTCCCAAAAATGGCACACTTCAAAAAGCCTATACTTAGCCCCTACACTAGCCCCTACGCCCTCTAGATGGTGTCCACTCAGAGTCTGACTCCTCAGGACCCGAATCTAAATCTCCTTGACCTGTCTGCTCCTCTGAGGACTCCGACTTGGCCTCAATCTCAATCGGGTTGTCTATATCACCTGACTCCAATGGAACCTCGAATCGCTCTATCTCTTCTGGCTCCTCATTCGACTCGTCCTCTGGCACAAACTCGAGATCGTACTCTGGCTCGTACTCTGGTGCGTCCACTGGTTCTTCTTCGGGCTCATCATCAGGCTCTACTTCTGGGGCCTCTTCAGGTTCTGCTTCAGGGTCTTCTTCTTCTTCTGGTTCTTCCTTCGATATCACCTCGAGATCTACATCCATCGAATCATACCCCGCCTAGGATTCTTCCGGCTCCAGTTCATGCTCGGCCCCTGAGGGCTCAGGTGCTATAGGCACAGGTTGAAGTCCGGATTGCGCTAGACTAGTCTCCAAACTAGTCATTTCGCCATCAGGAGGGGGTATGGCTGATAGATCCCAATCCCTAACTCCATCAAAGGGGACATCGAAACCACAGACTGGGCCAAATTCATCTACCCCGTCTCGGAACATCCAGGCAGTGTATGTATGGACCTGCTAGAGGGGTAGTCCTATATCTACCCAAACTATCGTGGTATGTTTAACCCAGGTCATATTTTCGTCTATCGGGTATTCTACAACATCGTGGTCGGTATGCATTAGAATCCCAAAAAGCTGCGGCGACGGCGGTGGAGGATTCATGGCTCAGGCCGAGGTTATGAAATTATTGGTTGAAATAATCATGAGATCACATCTTAATAAGCACATACTCTAAATCCCACCTAGGCTATCATGTACCTCCAGACGATCACAAACACAATCACACTCGGCCATCACATAAAAAGCACACAATTTACCCTTACCCGGGCCTTTCCTGCGTGCAACCTGTACGTTAGCCACAATAGCACAATTTCCAATCACATGCACATTCTAATTACATTTCACGCATTCGTTTCTGCCTCATCACATTCTTTTCACCCAACTTGTCAGTAACCCGCGTAATGGTACCACCTCAGGTTCACTGCATCCATCTCATATTTTTTCACTCAACTCGCCAGTGACTTGCGTAATAGTATCGCCTCAGGTTCACTGCGACTAACTCATATTTTTCCACTCAACTCGCCAGTGACTCGCGTAATAGTACCACCTCAGGTTCATTGCGACCAACTCAAATTTACAACACTTCTTGGCCCGCATAATGGTACCACCTCAGGCTCAACATCCACCACCTATGACATAACCCGCGTAATGGTATCGCCTCAGGTTGTCTATCCTCCGGTAATACCGGGCATCGTCCCGCGTAATGGTACCCCCTCAGGACGGATTAATTCCTTGCGTAATGGTACCGCCTCAAGGATTTTTGTCACCACACATACAGCACCACCATATAATTTTTCATTCGTTCACTTGCTCGATACCAACATACCAATATATTAGCCAACCACACTTGGCTTGTGCACGCACCAAACCACATACATTTCTCATGCTCAATCAACACTCAATTGTGGCCAATTACCCATTAAATCAATTCGGCCCGTGTGCGCACATAATAGCCCACATTTAGATCAATCAGCTCACAATTCGATAAACATACATGGCCACTAATAGGCCCACAATCACAGTCAATATCGTGAGCATAAATTCGGCATTTCTAAACTCATTTCAAGTTATAACAAGCATCACAATCTAGCCACTATACAACGGACCAAACCGACACCATTTGCCCCTAAATCGAACCATATGCTCGTCAATACGAGTCCCAATTTCCAGCATTCAATTCGACACCAATTCAGCCCCGAAACATCCCAATTCAACCTTAATTCAGTTAATACCAATAAGTCCTCAACAACCACAAATTTTAGCCCTAAACAGCCACTAATCTAAACAAATTAGCCCCTAATTAAGTCCGTTTAGTCCCTAATTATGTCTATCGGTACCCGACATCCTAAATAAGGTTTAGGGGGCGACTTACTTGGACTCTAGGCTAGCTCGGCTAGAGTGAAAAGGGTGGCTGATCGGCGGCCTCACGACGGTGTGCGGCGGTGGCGAGCGACTCGGCGGATGCACGGCGGCTTGGGCGGACAGCGGCTGACCTGTCTTGATTGGGCTGGGCCGAGTGATGGCTGGTGGTGGTTCGGTGAGGTAGAACAGGGGAGGGGGAGAGGAACGGTGGGGTGAGCGGCTGGGCATGGCGAGCGGCTGGGCATGGCGAGCGGTGAGCTGCTTCGGCACGGTTGCTCCGGCTGGATGGGAGGGCTGCGACGACGGTCGGCCTAAGCGGCTGGGTGAGTAACCGGTGGAAGGCTAAGGGAGTTCGGTCGGGAGGGAGAGAGGGAGAGGGTGGCCGAGAGAGGTGAGAGAGTGAGGAGAGAGAGAGAAAATTTTGGCATAAATTGGAAAAACACCAATAATTAGTGTCTTGCCCAATGTAAAATGACCATCATGCCCCTCTCTCACATTCCAAATCAACGGCCAAGGTTTGATCTTATCCTCAGATCAACGGCCAAGATTGAATCTTTTCCAAAATATCTAAGGGTAATTTGGGGATTTCATAAAAAGTCCAAGGGCAAAATTGTCCAAAAAGTTTTATTTCTAATGCTAGGGTGAAATGACCAAAATGCCCTTCCCCAATTACATTGGCCTTAACAAACTTCCAGGGGTAAAATGGTCATTTTTCATTTCTCGCCGAAATTCGATTTTTTTGAAGGATTCGGGCAAATCCGAGGCTACCCGAGCAAATGACAATATCGTCCAAATGATCTGTCATGACTTTCTAAATTTCCAATGCCCAACTTGGTCTCTAATTAATGACTAAGTTCTAAATAGCGTAACTTGCGCATATCTCATTCTAACGGGTGGCTTTTGGGGAAATTCGCATTGTTGACCCGTGGCCGATACTAAATCAAGCCATGTTTAAGTTCACTCAGGTTGTGACGACCTCGGTGGTCACTTAATCGCGAGGATCGATCGCTAGTTCCAACGGGCACGATCGTTTGGTATAGGCCTGGGTTCATTCGTCAATTCATTTCGTGGTCAAGCGGAATCACCCGCGATCCACTCATATGACAATGGCGAATTGATCCCTAATTATGCTTGGATTGACCTACATTGGCTCAAAATGTCACATCGATAATTTTCATGATCGAAAGTCGGTTCACGATCGAGTTCTTTGGTCATGCGAATTTAATTTCCTGATTAGCCTTTCCTTAATGGTTAATATTCCTGAAGTGATCAATTTCGGGCGAGATCTAACTACAAGCACGTCCATAAATTATTCATTTTATAAATTCCAAGTGGATCGGATTTCAGAATATCACAACTCTTCCCCCCTTACAAAAATTTCGTTCTTGAAATTTACAATTAAGCTAACTACTCAAACAAGTAGGGGTGTTGACGTTGCATTTGCTCTTCACTTTCCCACATTGCGCTTTCTGTCCCGTGATGTTCTCAAACAACCTTGACCATCGGGATCGTCTTGTTCCTTAAAACTCGTTCTTTCCGATCTTCGATCCTTATTGGTCTCTCAACATACGACACCCTATCGTCAACTTCTATCTCTTCGTAATTCAACACGTGGGTTGGCTCCGGTTCATATTTTCTCAACATCAATACGTGGAACACATTATGCACTTGCGACAAGTTTGGCGAAAGTGCAAAGCGATAAGCTAAATCTTCAATCCTTTCTAAAACCTCAGAAGGTCCCATGTACCTCGAACTCAACTTCCCTTTCTTATCGAATTTGGACAGTCCTCTCATGGGCGATATCTTAAGGAATACGTGATTCCCTACTTGAAACTCTAAAGGTCTTCGCCTTCTGTCTGCATAACTCTTTTGACGGCTTTAAGCTATTTTCAGCCTCTCACGAATTACCTTAACAGCTTTAACCGATTGCTGAACTAATTCTGGCCCGATTATACTCCTTTTTCCTACTTCGTCCCAACACACGGGCGTCCTACAAGCCCTGCCATATAGCGCTTCAAATGGCGCAATTCCGATACTTTGCTGAAAACTATTATTATACGCAAATTCTACTAAGGGCAATTGCTCTTCTCACTTACCCTGAAAATTCAATACACATGCCCTAAGTATATCCTCTAAAGTCTGAATTGTCCTCTCAGACTAGCCATCCATCTATGGATGGTAAGCTGTACTAAACTACAGTTTTGATCCTAATGCCGTCTGCAGAGTTTTCTAAAAATTGGCGGTACCTAGGATCACAATCTGAGGTAATCGTCACTGGTACCCTATGCAACCGAACTATTTATTGCGCATACAACTTAGCATATCGATATAATGCGAAGTCCTTTCACTCGGTCAAAAAGTGTACCGACTTTATCAATCTATCGACAATCACCCAAATAATATCATGGCCCTTTGACTCCTTGATAATCCCGTCACAAAGTCCATAGTTATATGTTCCCATTTTCACTCTGAGATTTCCAAAGGTCGCAATAACCCTCCGGGCTTACAATGTTGCGCCTTTACTTGCTGGCATATCAGGCACTTGGTTACATGTCAGGCTATGTCCACCTACATGCCATTCCACCAATAATATTGCCTCAGATTCTGATATATTTTGGTACTACCTGGATGGATACTATAACTACTACGATGCGCTTCTAACAAAATTTCTTCCTTAAGTTCCGCATCGTCAGGCACACATAATCGTCTACGGAACTTCAATACCCCATCTTCGAATATCTGGAAGTCCGGCTTTCTCTTGACATCATCCATCTCTAGAATCCTTTGGATTTCTTGATCCATAGACCGTAAAAGTCCTAATCTTAGCTTGGATCTCTGATTTAATCCTAAGCGTGGCTAGCAAGCTCGAGACTTGATTTACTTCAAATCTAAATTCCGAGTCTCGCACTTTTTCCAATAATGCTCATTCCTTGACCATCAAGTGTGCGATGCTTGACTTTCGACTCAATGCATCGGCTACCCAGTTAGCCTTCCCGGGATGATATAATACATCATAATCGTAATCTTTCAGCAATTTCATCCACCAACGCTGTCTCATATTTAACTCCTTTTGAGAAAACAGATATTTAAGGCTCTGGTGATCTGTATATATCTGAAATTTCTCTCTGCATAGATAATGTCGCCAGATCTTAAGGGCAAATACTATAGTGGCTAATTCCAAATCATGCATTGGGTAGTTCAGCTCATGCGATCTTAACTGTCTTGACGCGTAGGCCACTACTTGTCCATTTTGCATGGGTGTCCCAGTCTTTTCAACGATGCATCACTATAAATTCCATATCCTCCGGGTCCTGTTGGAATAGTCAATACCGGTGCCGTTGTCGATCTATGTTTTAATTCCTGAAAACTCCTTTCACATTTGTCGGTCCATTCAAACCTTGTTTCCTTTTTCAACAAATGTGTCAACGGTGTCGCTATTGCCGAAAAACCTTCCACGAAACGCTAGTAATATCTTGGCAAATCCAGAAAGCTTCGAACCTCTATTACTATCGTCGATCTCGGCCACTTAATTATCGCCTCAATCTTCATTGGATCCACTGAGATTCCTTCCCCAGAGATCACGTGTCCGAGAAATGCTACTCGATTGAGCCAAAACTCGCACTTGCTAAACTTAGCATACAGTGCGTTCTCTCTTAAAGTCCGCAAAACTTTATTCAAGTGAAACTCATACTCCTCTAGGCTCTTCGAGTACACCAGTATGTCGTCTATGAAAACAATCACAAATTGATCTAAGAACTCCTTAAACACCCAATTCATTAAGTCCATAAAGCCAGCAGGGGCGTTCGTCAATCCGAACGGCATTACCGTAAATTTATAATGCCCATATCTCGTCCTAAATGCCATCTTCGGTATATCCTCATTCCTAATCCTCAATTGATGATATCCTGTTCTCAAATCAATTTTAGAAAATATCGAAGTCCCTTGTAATTGATCAAACAAATCATCAATCCTCGGTAGGGGATATTTATTTTTGATCGTTACCTAATTTAACTGCCTGTAGTCGATACATAACCTCAACGATCCATCTTTCTTCCTCACAAATAAAACTGGCACTCCCCATGGAGATGCACTTGGACGAATGAAACCTTTGTCCAATAATTCCTACATTTACACCTTTGACTCCTTTAACTCCAACAACGATATTCTATAAGGTGCCTTCGAGATTGGCTCAGTCCTAGGAGCCAACTCGATTACAAACTCTACTTCTCTTTCTGGTGGCAATCTAGGCAATTTCTGGGGAAAAATATCGGGACAACCGCACACCATGGCTATGTCCTCTAGCCTCGGCTCCTCAGCAGTCGAATCAACTACAGCCGCTAGAAATCCTTGACACCCTTCGTTCAACAACTTAGTCATTTCTAGCGATGAAATCTATGGGATCGAGGGTACCCCTCAATTTCCCACAAACTTGAATTATGGATGTCCAACAGGATTAAATTGGATCACCATGCTACTACAATCCATTACGGCCCTCTGCTTAGACAATCAATCCATACCCACTATCACACCAAAATCATACATGGCTAGAACTGCTAAATTAATCATTTCCTCCCTATCAGCAATCACAATCTTACAATTCGGGCACCCAAACGAAAATAGCATCTTATCATTCAAGGGAGTTGTAACACACAATACAACATCAAGCAACTGCGATTCTATACCAGTCAACTCAACAAATTGCTCAGATATAAATGAATGTGATGCCCTAGGGTCAAATAAAGCGTACGCAACATGATCGCACAGAGAAACCGTACCTGTGACAACCCCTGGCGCGTTCTCAATCTCTGTTCTGGCCATGGTGTACACCCGTCCTTGTGCATGTAGCCTAGTCTGATTAGCTGTCTGGGCAGCTCCGGTTTGGTTCTCGTTCCGGGGTGGCGGCAACATAGGCGATCTATTTTGTCTGAGGTTGGGGAAAAACCTTATATGATGACCAAATCCGCCACATCCGAAACATGCTCCGCCCTTGGTTGGACAAGGTCCATTTCCATGTCTTTCCCCACACACCCAACATGGATCATTCTGGTTACGGGCAGGTTTCCCTATATTCCTTCTAGCAGGAGGGACAAAACGTTGATTACCCGTCATTGGCCTCTTTCCTAACTGTCGGTTGTCCCTACCCTAGGCAAATCTTGACCCAAAAGCAGCGGCCCTATCCGCCAAGTCCTACTCAATCGGTTGAGCCCTATCATAAATCTCGTTATACCCTCTCAAATTCAATGAAATCATTTGGCTGCGAAAATCCGGTTTCAAGCCGTCTCGGAACCTCCGAGCCCTATCCAACGGATCCTCAATCATCTACGGGGCAAACTTAGACAACCGAGCAAATTCAACCTCGTACTGATCTACTATCCTCTGCCCCTAACGTAACCTTATAAACTCAGACAATTTTTGTTTCTAGGCACTTTCAGAAAAATATTTATCATTAAAGGTTTCCACAAACATTGCCCAAGTCTGGGCAGTACCAGCGGAGAACACCTTTCCTCTGGTGGCTTTCCAACAATCATTTGCATTTCCTTGCAATTGATATACTGCTAGTGTCACTTTCTCCTCATCCGTACACCCCAATACTTTAAAAGCCTTTTCTAATTCGTCCATCCACAGCAATGCACCCTCAAGATCGCCTCTACCGTCAAACTTAGGAGGCTTTAATTTCAAAAACTACTCGACTAACTGGTGCATTTGCCTATTCGCATTCACTTGCCTTTGCCCTTGATTTCCATTATTATTATTGGCAGCAGTGGCCACAGCAGCCTTGGTAGCTTGGGCAATAGTGGCAGCTCGTTCTTGAGTCTGTCGTTCTATCAGATTACTAATTTCTTCTAGGGTCCTCATGACCGCATCTATTCTAAGATCTCCTACAGGTCGGGCTCGTGAGCTGGACGGACTCCCAGTTCCTCTACCTCGCGAACTCATCCTCACGATTTCTACCACTCGACTACCTGCTATAATTCCACTCAGGAATTAGAAACCTAGGCCAACTATACCAGTCTAGTCCTAAGTAGTGAATTAACACAATAATTCACTCAGCAGGTAATCAATCACCACAGCACAGGTCCACAATCAATAGGGTTTGTGCACTTACCTCAGTTCCAGACGCACTTGTATTTCAATCGTCATAACAATCAATTCACCCACTAATCACAACAAACAATATGGAGGCACGCGTAGCTCATTCCATTCTATGACTCACTAAGGTCTCCCTAGATTACTACCTCAGGGTCTCTGCTCCTTATCACTCCAGACTTCGACTAACTTAGATCGAGCTGTCCTCGCTCCGATACCAAATCAAACCGTGATGTCAAGTCTCGAACCCCATCGAGCACGCGACACACTTCCCTGGTCGAATAATGTGACGTCCCAGGGTATTGCCGACCCAGTTCAACTTATTAGAGATTTAAAACATCAGCGAAAGCTACCAACACCCGAACAAGAAATTGACTAGGTGTAAAGAGGGAGTATCGACATCCATTACTTATCATTCAAGGTTATACAATATCCACATATACAACCCATAATATACAAGCACACTGCATATCTAAACTTTGCACCACCGACATCAAAAGATCAGCAGCCTGGGTAAACCCTATCTCCCAAAAATGGTACACTTCAAAAAGCCTACACTTAGCCCCTACACTAGCCCCTACGCCCTCTAGATGGCGTCCACTTAGAGTCTGACTCCTTAGGACCCGAATCTAAATCCCCCTAAACTGTCTGCTCCTTTGAGGACTCCGATTCGACCTCGATCTCAATCGGGTTGTCTATATCACCCGATTCTACTGGAACCTCGAATCGCTCCACCTCTTCTGGGTCCTCATTCGACTCGTCTCCGACACAAACTCGGGATCGTACTCTGGCTCGTACTCTGGTGCGTCCACTGGTTCTTCTTCGGGCTCATCATCAGGCTCTACTTCTAGGGCCTTTTCAGGTTCTGCTTCAGGGTCTTATTCTTTTCTGGTTTTTCCTCTGGTATCACCTCGAGATCCACATCCATTAAATCATACCTCGCCTGGGATTCTTTCGGCTCCGGTTCATGCTCGGCCCCTGGAGGGCTCAGGTGCTGCAAGCGCAAGCTGAAGTCCATACTGCGCTAGACTAGTCTCCAAACTAGTCATCTCGCCATCAAGAGGGGGTATGGCTAATGAATCCTAATCCCCAACTCCATCAATGAGGATATCGAAGCCACGAACGGGGCCAAATTCATCTACCCCATCTCTGAACATCCAGGCAATGTATGTATGGGCCTGCCAGAGGGATAGTCCTATATCTACCCAAACTACCGTGGTATGCTTAACTCAGGTCATATTTTTATCTATCGGGTATTCTACAACATCGTGGTCGGTGTGCTTTGGAATCCCAAAACGCTGAGGGCGACAGTGGCGGAGGATTCATGGCTTAGGCCGGGGTTCTGAAATTGTTGGTTGAAACAACCATGAGATCACATCTCAATAAGCACATATCCTAAACCCCACCTAGGCTATCACGTACCTCCAGACGATCACAAACACAATCACACTCAACCATCACATAACAGGCACACAATTTATCCTTACCTGGGCCTTTCCTGCGTGCAACCTGCACGTTAGCCACAATAGCATAATTTCTAATCACATGCACATTCTAATTACATTTCACGTATTCATTCCTGCCTCATCACATTCTTTTCATCCAACTCACCGGTGACCTGCGTAATGGTACTGCCTCAGATTCATTATGTCCATCTCATATTTTTCCACTCAACTCGTCAGTGATCAGCGTAATAGTACCGCATCAGGTTCACTGCGATTAACTCATATTTTTCTACTTAACTCGCCAGTAACCCGCGTAATAGTACCGCCTCGGGTTCACTGCGACCAACTTAAATTTACAACACTTCTTGGCCCGCGTAATGGTACCGCCTCAAGCCATGTATCTTACCTATGTAATGGTACTGCCTCAGGCTCAACATCTAGCTGACTAGCATCTTTTTTGCTGACGTTGAAGGTTCAATGTGCAACTGCATACTCCCCGAGGCTTTCAAGGTTCCCTCTTCTACGACACAACCCACGTAACGGTACCGTCTCAGGTTGGCCGTTCTCCAGTAATATCGGGTATCGTCCCGCGTAATGGTACCGCCTCAGGACGGATTAATTCCCCGCGTAATCGTACTGCCTCAGGGATTTTTGTCACTACAAATACAGCACCACCACATAATTTTTCACTCATTCACTTGCTCGAAACCAACATGCTAATATATTAGCCAACCACACTTGGCCCGTGCACACACCAAACTACACACATTTCTCATGCTCAATCAACACTCAATTGTGGCCAATTACCAATTAGATCAATTCAGCTTATGCGCGCACATAATAGCCCACATTTAGATCAATCAGCTCATAATTCGATAAACATAGAAGGTCACTAACGGGCTCACAATCACAGTCAATATCGTGAGCATAAATTCGGCATTTCTAAACTCATTTCAAGTTATAATAAGCATCACAATCCAGCCACTATACAACGCACCAAACCGACACCATTTGCCCCTAAATCGAACCATATGCTTGTTAATACGAGTACCAATTTCCAGCATTCAATTCGACATCAATTCAGCCCCGAAACATCCCAATTCAACCTCAATTCAATCAATACCAATCAGTCCTCAATAGCCACAAATTTTAGCCCTAAACAGCCACTAATCTAAACAAATTAGCCCCTAATTAAGTCCGTTCAGCCCCCAATTACGTCTATCGGTACCCGACATCCTAAATAAGGTTTAGGGGGTAACTTACTTGGACTCTAGGCTAGCTCGGCTAGAGTGAAAAGGGTGGCTGATCGGCGGCCTCACGGCGGTGTGCAGCGGCGGCGAGCGGCTTGACGGACGGCGACGGCGGCTGCACGACGGCTGACCTGTCTCGATTGGGCTGGGCCGAGTGATGACTGGTGGTGGTTCGGTGAGGTAGAACAGGGGAGAGGGAGAGGAACGGTGGGGTGAGCGGTTGGGCTAGGCGAGCGGTCACGACGAGCAGTGAGCTGCTCCGGCTGGACGAGAGGGTGGCGAGGACGGCTGGCCTAGGCGGCTGGGCGAGTGACCGGTGGAAGGCTGAGGGAGTTCGGTCGGGAGGGAGAGGGTGGCCAAGAGAGGTGAGAGAGTGAGGAGAGAGAGAAAATTTTGGCTTAAATTGGAAGAACACCAATAATTGGTGTCTTGCCCAATGAAAAATGACCATCATACCCCACTCTCACATTCCAAATCAACGGTCGAGATCGAATCTTTTCCAAAATATCTAAGGGTAATTTGGGGATTTCATAAAAAGCCTAAGGGCAAAATTGTCCAAAAATTTTTATTTCTAATGCTAGGATGAAATGACCAAAATGCCCTTCCCCAATTACATTGGCCTTAACAAACTTTCAAGGGTAAAATGGTCATTTTCCATTTCTCGACGAAATTCGATTTTTCTGAAGGATTCGGGCAAATCCGAGGCTACCCGAGCAAATAACAATATCGTCCAAATAATCTGTTGTGACTTTCTAAATTTTCAATGCCCAACTTGGTCTCTAATAAATGACTAAGTTCTAAATAACATAACTTGCGCATATCTCATACTAACGGGTAGCTTTTGGGGAAATTTGCATTGTTGACCCGTGGTCGATACTAAATCAAGCCATGTTCAAGTTCACTCGGGTCGTGACGACCTCGGTTGTCACTTAATCGCGAGGATCGATCGCTAGCTCTGACGGGCACGATCATTTGGTATAGGCCCGGGTTCATTTGTCAATTCATTTCGTGGTCAAGCGGAATCACCCTCCATTCACTCGTATGACAATGACGAACTGATCCCTAATTATCTTTGGATTGGCTTACATTGGCTCAAAATGTCACCTCGACAATTTTCATGGTCGAAAGTCGGTTCACGATCGAGTTCTTTGGTCGTGCGAATTTAATTCCCTAATTAGCCTTTCCCTAACGGTTAGTATTCCCGAAGTGATCAATTCCGGGCGAGATCTAACTACAAGCACGTCTATAAACTATTCATTTCATAAATCCCAAGTGGGTCGGATTTCAGAATGTCACATTTCGATTCTGACATTTCCCTTTCTAATTATTTTTTCTTTATTGTTGCCTCTAAAGGATACACTTCCTCCTTTAATTCTTTCTAACTTGATGAATTTAAGAGGATCTTCGGTCATGTGTCTTAAGCAACCACTATCAAGGTACCATTTGTTCTTTCTTTTCTTTTTCTTAGGTCTATTTTGGTTAGAATCAATCATTCTCAGAATATCTCTCTGAACAGGCCTCCAAACCTTAAGACAGCCACTCTTAAAGTGATTTGAATCACCGCAATTATAGCACTTATAGGAAGTTTGACCATTGAATTTTACAAATTGCTTTTGAAAGTGATTTTGATACATAAATTTGGGGGGGTTTTTTCTTTAGTCTTTATTTGACATTTGGAAAAGTATTTTTCAATTTAGTATTTTTCTCAAATCTAGAGCTAATTTATTATAATAAGGAATTTGAATTGACAAAATATATTGAAGATTTTTCGAACCCATTGAAAATTTTTTGGTTATATTAGAAATTTCATTTTTCAAGAGTTCTTTTTCATTAGAGATGCGATCAAAACTTTCCTTAGAAATATTTTTCGGATCAGAAATTTACTTTTTCAGTAAATCATTTGCCATTTCAAGAAAATCTTTATTCTTCCTGATAAGATTAAACTCTTTTTGCAAGAAATTAATCTTATCCTTTTGCGAAATATCTTGCGGTTTTAAAAGATTTTTTTCCTTTTTTTAAACAATTAATTGACTCATCAGTATCCTTATTTTGAGTCGCACTTCTTAGAGATACAATCTTCTTCTTCAATACAGAAATCTTTTTGAAGGCAGTTTTATTAACAGAGATTAACTCATCAATATTATTTGCAACTACATCATAAATATTGGAATTACTTACTTCATCTTCTTCATCAGAACTTGATTCTGAGTCTGAATTTGCCATCAAACAAATATTAGCAAACTCTTGTTCGCTTTCTTCATCCTCTGAATCACTCCATGTTTTAGTTTTGAAAGCATTCTTATATCATTCATATTTTCCTTTGTTCTTCTTGAGAAGAGAACATTTGGGCTTTATATGTCCATTCTTTTTGTAGTGGAAACATATCACATCTTTGTTTTCTTCATCTTCGGCCCTTGCTTTCTTCTGAAAGTTTAGCTTCTTGGCTTTTGATGGCTCAAAATTCGTAAATAGCTTCTTTGACTTATTCATCTTCACCTTCTTTTGTAACATCCTGAATTTCGACCCAATTCTGGGATCAATGAAATAGATATTATTTCTCATTTCGTTTTAGTGAGTCTCGCTCGGAATTGATCACTCTCGGGATACTAACCGATGGGAAAAGGCTAACTAAGAAAATGGTACGTGGACCAGGGAATCGATCGCGAATCGAACACCGATTCCGAGAAACGATAAGGAGATATTTTGGGCCAATGTGGGCTGATCCTAAGAGAGTGACGGATTTAGTTTGGCTAACGACGTACGATCGGATCGTGGGTGACTCCGTCCGACCGAGAGTACACGTGACAAATAATCCTGAACTTAATCCGAAAGATCACGACCTCATGAACTAGTGATAAATCCTCGCGTTCTCCCGGTAATCGAGACCGTCACAACTTGAGTAACCCTAGGCCGATACGTGTAACCCTTAACTAGCCGCCCGTTAGTGAGAGATGCTGAAATCGCATTTGAGCGAAATCGATCGTGGAATTAAGTCCGGATTTCGGTGTCGAATTTCGTGAGCGTAAGTGACTATTTCACGAGGACGACATCTTATAAGTATGGCCAATGATATTTGGGATCGATATAGTCGAAAATTGAAAATTTGACCCGGGACCAGAAAATTATCAAATTGCCCCTAGACCCCTAAACTTGTATTCCGACTTTTGAAGATTATTGGAGGGTAATTTGGGGTTTAATGGTAGACTTACTCATCCCTATTAATTCTGAAAATTATGGCCAAGATTGCCCCTAGATATTTTAGTAAAATTTGATCCTAGCCATTGGTGTGAGGGCAAGATGGTCATTTTTGGGGAGTAGCTCAACCACTCCACTCACCACTCTCTCTAAAACTCTCCCTCAATCTCTCTCTCTTCTCATTTTCTCACCCTCACTAGCCGATCACTCCCCCTCTCCTCTCCCTCTCGCCGATTCTCTCCCTCTCCCCCTCTCGGCCGTGCGCCCCGCTCGCCGGAGGAGCACCGCCGCCACCCGCCACACAGGGGCCGCCGCTCGCCCCGCCTTGCTCCATCACCATTCACCCTCACTCTCTCTCGTCACTCTCACTCTCCTCCTCCTTGCCGTGAGATCGCCGGAGCAGCCCCACGCCGCTCGCCGGTGCCGCCGCGGGAGCCACCATCCGCCGCCGTGAGACCAACTTGGGCCGCCCGTTTCCCCCACCTATTCAGCCCTGTTTGGAGCTTAGAAGCCTAGGTGAGTATTAACCCTAAACCCTAATTAGGCTAATTAGCATTTCTAGATAGGTTTAGGGTAATCTATGAGTTAATTAAGTTGATTTAGGGTTAATTAGTGGGCTGATTATTAGTGGTGGATTATGTGATGATTTGAGAGTCTAATATGCTGATTTTAATGTGGTTTAGTGCCCTAGAGTGGACTTTTTATTGGCTGGAATTATTTGATTTAATTGGCCCAAGTTTGGTTAATTTAGGGCTCAATTGTGAGATTCCGAGCATGTCTTGAATTGTCCACGTTGTGGCTGGTTCGTGCTTAATTGTGATCAATTTCATGATGCTATGTGGCGTGTATGTTGTGGTTGAATAGTGAGAAGGCATCGCGGGCCGTGCGTATGCGTATTTGGATTGTCCTTATTGCATGAATTGTGAGTGCCAATTGTGTGTTGTGCCGAATGGTATTGAATTGGCTAATTGAGCATCTTGATGCGATTAATTGGGCACGATATGGCTGAATTGAATTATTAGATTAATTGGGTAAGTTGGTTTGTGGTATTGAGCATGTTGAGATGCACATTGAGTTGGCATTAATTGATTGTGTTCCTATGTGAAATCGAGTACTCATTATGCATGGCCACGCATTTCGTATGCTGAGCATTAGCATGATACGAGAATTGTGCGAGTATGCGTGCCTGATATGAGCATGTGATCACCTAATCGCCCTGATGCGTCTTACGCGGGATTCAGATAAAATCTTGTGTTTTCTCGAATAGAAACTTTGATGTTGATACCTTACCAAAAAAAAAAAAAACTTTGATGTTGTTCCATTCCTTCATAAGAGCTCTCGGCAATTTGTTCACCTTCATAGGTTCTGAGATAGGATTGTTGTGGAATTCAAGCCCATTTATGATCTCAGTAAATCTGCTGTGCATCTCAGAAATTGTTTCATTCGGTATTTGAGTGAAAAACTCGTACTGCCCAAGGAGAATGTTGAGATTTGTCTCCTTGACTCTTTCTGTTCCTTCATGGACGAGCTTGAGATGATCCCAAATTTCTTTTGCAGTTTTGAGATTTGCAATTCGTTTGTATTCAACAATTGCTAGACCATTGTATATGGTCGTTCTGATCTTTGCATCCAGGTAGATTCTTTTGGAAATTTCCATGACCGAGAAAGGTAAAGCTTGAGGTCTGATTTGCTCTTTAATTCCTTCAGAGGAAGGTGTCTTATTTTGCCCTTTTGAAGTTTCTGGGGATTTTGTTTCGTTTGGAATGATTCTATGTTCAACGATGTCCCATATATCTTGATCTATTCCCAAAATGAATGTCTTCATCTTGTTTTCCCAAACACTGTACTCAATTCTATTGAAATAAGGTGGTCTGTTGTTGTGACCTGACTCAGCATTACTAGCCATCAAGAATCGTTAGCTCAGAAGTAAAATAACACTTCAAAGAAAAATGAGCACTAGGCTTTGATACCAATTGTTACGGCTAGTACTATCACCTAGAGGTGGTGAATAGGTGTTTTTATCAAATTGAATGATTTAAACGTGCGGAATGAATATAGTTAAGATCAACAACTTGTATGGTCAATATCAGATGGATGTATATGTGACATTTTAAATTTCGACCCACTTGGTATTTATGAAATGCGTAATTTCTATAATAAACTTGTAGTAAATCTTGCCCAGACTTGATCACTCTTGGGACACTAACCAGTAGGGAAAGGCTAATTAGGGATCTAGATTCGCGAGACCATAGAACCTGACCATGGACTGACTTTCGACTATAAGGATTGTCAAGGTGATATTTTGGGCTAATATAGACCGATCTAAGGATGGTCATGGATCGATTTGTGAATGTCGTATAATTAGATCGCGGGTGATTCTGCCTCGCTAGAATACGAAATTTGCGAACGATCTCAAACCTATTCCAAACGATCATGTTCATTAGAACTAGTGATTGATCTTCGCAATTATATAACAATCGAGGTCGCCATGGCTCAAGTGAACTTAAGTGTGGCTCAATTTAGTATCGACCACGGGTCGAATATACGAATTTTCCCGAAAGCCGCCCGTCCATTAGTTTGAGATAAGCTCAGGTCGCGTTTATTTGAGTTTGGCCATTGAATAGAGATCGAGTTTGGGTGTTAAAAATTTTGAAAGTCATGACAGAGTAATTGGACGACGTCGTTATTAACATGGTCAGCCTTGGATTTGTCCGGATTCGTCAGAAAACTAGAATTTTGACAGGAAGTGAAAAATGATCGTTTTGCCCCTGGGATTTTATGAAGACCAAGTGTAATGTGAGAAGGGCATTTTGGTCATTTCATACCAACTTTAGAAATAAAAAATTTTGGACGATTTTTCCCTTGCACTTTTTGTGAAATTCCTATTTTACCTTTGGATATTTTTGGTAAGAATCGATCTTGGCCGTCGATTTTTGGATAAGCTTGGATCTTGGCCGCTGGATGGAAAGTAGAAAGGAGGGTAGGATGGTAATTTCAGCTTGGGGTAGGACACCAATTATTGGTGTCACTCATATTTATTTTCTTTTTTCCTCTCTCTTTCTCTCTCTCCCTCTCATTCCCACGCCAAAACCCTCTCTCTCTCCCCCTTGGCCGAACCAACCCTCTCTCTTCCCCTTAGCCGTGTATTGGCCGGAGCCGTGACGGATCACCGTGTGCTTGCTGTCCGCTGTGCGTCTGACCGCCGGACCGCCGTGGCCGCCGCATCCTCACCACCTTGCTGCCCCTTTGATAGGTTGTTCTTGTTTGGAAATTTCAAGTAAGTGACATCCTAATCCCTATTTAGGATATCGGGTATTAACGGGCTCGTTTAGACACGGTTTAGTGTAGTTTTAGAGACTATTTTGGATAAGGGTTTTTATGGACGAATTTGTGGTGATTTGGTGGGTAATTAGAGGCTAAATGAGGGCTGAGTATGGTTGGTATAAGTGCTGCAAAATTCGATTTGGTGCATAGGGTACATAATTTGGTTCGACTCTTAATTGTGTGAAATTGGGGTGTAGTGCCGTGTTTGTTGTGCCATGATTTTTGTGATGAAATATGGCATGTTATGTGATGGTTATATGTATGTTACATGGGCTGAATTGAGATGGTTGAATTGGGTGCATTTGAGTGCATTTAATTAATGTTCGAGTATGTGAACATGTGAGATTTAAGGCGTGTGATGTGCGTGTGATCACTAAAAAGCCCTGAGGAGTGTTTACACGGAGAATTGAACCGGCTTGAGGTGTGTTTACGTGGGTCGTGATACGAATGTGGAGTCTGAGGCGTGTTTTACGCGAGTTGTGGAAAGAGACTGAGATTGAGATTGAGATGTGTGATGTGGCAAGTGGAAATGAGATCGGACCTGAAATGTGTTTACGCGGATCACGATAGGAATATGGAGCTCAAGGCGTGTTTATGCGGGTTGTGGAAAGAGAATGAGAATGAGATGTGTGATGTGGCAAGTGAGAATGAGATCGGACTTAAGGCGTGTTTACGTGGATCGTTGGTAAGTTTAATGAAAATGGTGTGGTGGTGCATAAATGAGTGTGAAATGCGGAGTTTGGGAATGCCGTGTGTTCGACATTTGCTTTTGGGCATGAGATTAGTTTGGAAAGTGCATGTGGTTTGAAATTTGTGGATTTGAGACTAACGTGCAAATTTGTGTGTACTAAGAGCCCAGGTAAGTGCATTTGTGTGCATGTTATGTGTTTATTGAGTGATATTGTGTTTGGACTGGGCTGGAGGTACGTGGTAGCCTAAGTGGGGTTTAGGCTGTCGACTTATTGAGATTCATCTCATAGTTGTATAAATTAACCTTTTCAGAACCCCGGCTTGGACCATGAATCCTCCACCGCCATCGCCTCAGTGTTTTGGCATACCTATGCATACCGATCATGCAGTAATAGAATACCCTATAGATGATAATATGACTTGGATTAAGCATACTACAGTAGTCTGGGTAGATGTAGGACAACCTCTTTGGCAAGCCCACACTTATACAGCCTGGTGTTTCCGGGAGGGTTTGGATGAGTTCGGACCGGTTCATGATTTCGATGTCCCTTTCGATGGAGTGGGAGATTGGGATCCATCGGTTATACCTTCTCCTGATGGGGAGATGACCAGCCTCGACGCTAGCCTCGTACAGTCGAGTCATCATCCTGTACCTGCAGAACTCGAACCCATGGTGGTTGAGCCTGAACCGGAGCCGGAAGAGTCACAAGCAGGGTATGATCCAATGGATGTGGATTTAAGAGAAGAACCTGAGGAGGAACTCGAAAAAGAACCTAAGGGAGAACCCGAGAAGGAACCAGAAGAAGAGCCAGAGGAAGAACCCGAGGAAGAATCGAAGGAAGAGCCGCTAATTGATGTCCTAGACAATTCTGATGATAAGCCGATTGAGATTAAGGCGAATTCTGAATCTTCAAAGGAGCAGGTGGATCAGGGGGAGTCAGATTCATATTTTTGGGAGATCAATTCCGAGTGGACACCGTCAAGAGGATGTAGGGGTTAGTTAGGGGTAGGGTAACCCTTTTTAAAGTGCCCCTTTTTGGAGTTAGTATATACCTAGACTACTGGTTCCTTTTAATGTGGTGGTGTGAACTTTAGAAGCCGGTTTGCGTGTATAACATGTTTATTGTGAATATAGTGGGTGTATGAAGTCGTTGGATGGATTGTAATGGATATTGTATATATCGCAGTGTAATATAGTGCTTGGTGGTTTGGTAATTTGTCTCTCCCTATTACCCCATGATTATATTGTTAGGGTTTACATTCTCGTTTTCGCCATGTTCGAACTCTGATGTGTTGTTTTGGGTCGGTGATGTTCCTGGGATGTCGCACTATTCCGACTGGCTTGGGGTGTCGCGCACTCGTCGGGGTTCGAGGCGTGATGGTATATCACTAACTTGTATATAAATTGTCGTCAGATGATTGTGTCTGACGATTAAAATGATGTTCTGACGAACTTGTTTGACAGATATATATGTAGTATAATGTTAGTAATAATAAATAAAAGTTTAGGGATAGAGAATACTGCATATAAATCTTTATAGTGTTTTGGCTTTGTTGAGCCTACATCTACTCTCTACGCTGGTAGCCTATTGGCTGTGTTTTACTATCGAATCACCAGAAGATTACAAGAGCAGTGCTTTTCAAATGATAGATTACACTATCACATACACTTTCCACTCAAGTAATTTTTTTTCTAAAGTCACAACGTGGAATACAGTAATCACAAGTATGTAAGATCGAAACTTTATTCAGACTTTGGAATTCTCGATTCTGGTTATTCTTCTTGTACGACATTTGCACTCTTTTTATACTCTTCTATTTTCAATCTATCCGTTGGAAAATCTTCAAAGAAATGAACTCCAAATCAAACCGTTGGAGAAACTTCCCAAAAGAAAATGCATAGCTGTTAGAAGAAGAAATATTATCTCCAGGTGATTTAATCGTCCATACAATCAAATCAAAGTTTTCATAAGTGTAGTTCTTTATATTGAAGGAACGATCTTATGATTGCCAATTAGAATATCTTGAAATATTAATTTGATTATCCTGCATAAACTTGCAAAAAAATAACACTTATTGAACCTGACAAGTAATTTTGAGTCTGATGAGAAAGTCCTTTATCGACTAAGTTTGATGACTCGGCATTTATCTGCATCAAATAACTTAAGTGCAATTCTGATTAGTATTAGATTGTTTTGTCATTACTCAAAACTTATTAGGGATTTTGCTCAACAAGGAGTTAATTTGATGATGCGCATTTGAGAATTTTTTTCCCACTTCATGCAGCTAGTGCTCCTGACACTTTCTTCAATTTTCCCGACAAATGTTCATGTTCCATGCCTGGAGACCGCCATACAGATTTGACGTCAGCTACATTCTTCATCTTTGAGCAAAAATGCTTCAAATTTAAGTTCGTATTCTACTTTTCGCTGGTTCAGAGAACAGCGACCGAAAAAATGGGTTGCGGTCAAACCCAATAGCAGGCAAACCATGGGCTTCAGCGTTGGAAAACTTACCTTTCCACACTACATAACACTTTATTTAATCTTTTTTCAACAAAGGCAGCCTCCTCCCTATTATTCGCCAAAGGAAATGCACATTACTTTTATTCCACATCCATTAAGAAACAATCATTTAAAAAATCGCGAAAGGTATTTAATCTGTAATGCTCCGCCATACGGCTCCCCACCTTCTCTCAATGCTAAAGAATTTCATTGAAATTTCCAAGATGAATCCAAGGAAGATAATTGCTGGACTTTATTCTTTTCAACTACTCCCATAATAATATTCTTTCGTAGAACACATTTGGCACATGAAGAAAGGTGATTCTCATGGTTTCGTTGCTTTTGTTCTCTTTACATATCAAATTGATGAGCTTTTCTAAGGCAGATTCAACAACATTCAAAGATACCAAATTTGTCCAGAGCACTGCTAATCCTCCTACAATTCTGACTGGATTCACATTTGAATGATTTTGAAAGTGTAGATGTCTCTTTATGCGCTGCACATGTTCCTGATTTTTTTTTTGGTAAGGTGTTCCTGATTTTTTTGTCTCCACGAGAAATAAAACATTGGCCCTTTCTTGAGTCACTAAAGCTCTCAAAGCTTGACTGTTAGAAATGTGTCTAACCCTCGACAATTTCAGCTTAATTTAATTTCTTCATTCATACCCTGGTGACTTGTTACGAGTAATTATCAAAGCCCATTCATTTGAGCTATCTGGACATTAATTGGAGTATCAAGTAATTTGCTCTCATTAATTACATTTACACTAGCTACTTGTATTTCATGGGGGTTGTATCTTTTCTACTTCTTATTTGCTGGAGATTTTTTGCCCTTGCTACATTTATTTGAGAAACCGCCATTTTACTCGGAGACTACACAAGTCTGAGTTGTTGTGAGCATTAACTGGCCTATCTTGCTTCTAGACCCTGAAATTACCTTGGGTCAGCTCTTTTCCACACACTTCATGATGAGCCAATG
Organism: Syzygium malaccense; assembly: GCA_031216405.1. Lineage (NCBI taxonomy): Eukaryota > Viridiplantae > Streptophyta > Magnoliopsida > Myrtales > Myrtaceae > Syzygium > Syzygium malaccense. Next base: position 16,637,145 of record CM062259.1, on the reverse strand, counting down.
TGCCTGTATCTCCCTCTTCCTCCTCACTGTACATTCTGATTGGGCTCTTTCCTCTTGAGTCAAAAGGAAAGCAGTGGAATTTAGTTTGCCTGAGTTTTTGAATTTATCTCATCTTCAATACTCTCTTTTGTCTTTTAGAATAAAAAATGTTCCAAAAAGGACTAACATCATTTACTTCCATGCTAAGGCTTCGATTGTTTCGCCGAAAATGAATAATTTGAAAAATATTTTCTTACAAACGATCGTTTGTATCGCTTACAAAATGAAGCCGTTGCTCGAAGTATTGTTCATTCTCATTGGAGGGCCTAGTTTCTTCATATATTACTTCTTCATAATATGTGGAATAACGCCCAATTTTCCCGTAAGAACAGAAAAATGACGGAGTCTTTCATAATTAAAATTTATCCATAATATTTTCATTCAAAACTTGTAACAGTTCCAGATTTTAAAAGGGCCATCAGATTTTTAAGACCGGTCCGATCTTTGCCGCTGTTCTTAGCATTGTTTCTTCCAAGAACCATTCATAAGGGAGCCCATGCATTTGAACCCAAAAAGCACCGAGTAAATTCATAGCAATGAGGCCGTTTATTAGGCTTCCATGGGTTAAGAATTAACAGGTGATTAGCGAATGACCATAGACCAGCTTCCAGAATACAATTCTTCTCATTTTCTGATTTAAATGTGAACCAGCTTCCACTTGCCAACAGGTGACCGAATCTAATCTCCAAGCTTTCCTCATTGTGTTCTGGAATGCTTGATAATTGATATTAGGGTCTGTTAGAGTTTCCCAAATAGTGTAAGACGACATTCACTTATTTTTTTTCCAAGGATACAACACCATTCATCACAGGCACATCCACACCTGACCAAAGCTTACTTAATTTTCTGCAGAGAAGGGCTAATCGAGCTTCCGCGGCATCTTCCCTTCCATCTTCGTTGCGATGGGCTGGGAACCCGAGATTGAAGCAGGAACAAAAGGAAATGTCACTAGTTAGAGCTAATCAAGAGGGTTAGAGAGGAGCTATTCCATAAAGAGAACTCTGGGAGACTATTTGTTGGAAAAATTTGTTAGAAAATATTAAAATAAGAATAAATGTCTAAGGCGCGCAAGCACTGTTCTTAAGGATAATGCCTACCCTCGGAGTACGATACTTGGTGCGACAATCTTTAGCGATTATCTTCCTAGGATATAATGGATCTTTCTCTTTTCTCTGCACAGAATAAATAGAGGAAATAGGAACAATAATGTTATATGTAAAATCCAACAAATAAATGGAATGAAAAGAGAGCATTTCTTGTTTTTTGTATGTTTTGATTGTGATTTGGATATTCTTTTTATAGGCAAATGAAGGAACAAATCAAATCAGATGTTGTTTTGAAACCGAGCCTTTCCAGCAATGGGGCTTAGGGAAATCTAATGTGACCATATTTTATTAATTTTTGAAACCGACGTGACTCGCCGGCATGCCCAGTTAGCATATATAGCCATAAACAACGTCATCTACATGTTTTGCCCTAAATATAGACCCTAAATCAACCATTCGAGGAAATTCCCAAATTCAAAACCCTAAATCGACCATTCAACCCTAAATCAAATCCGGAGTAGTTTGCTAGAGGCTCAGTGTTATTAGAGGAGAATTATCATGAAACAACGCATATGAACAACAGAAGCAAATCCGGCCAGAAGAAGTCTCCGTCTTGTCGTTGCGAAGCTGAAGCGACCTCCATCTCGATATTTAATCGAATTGAATCCGATCGGAGCCTGTACAATTCACTTGTTCACCGATACCCATCGCCAGCATGGGCTATGAAGACGATTCGTACGATCCCGAACCCTAGTTTTTTTGTTCTTTCAATTTTTCTGGCAATTTTAGTGACTAATCGAGGTATTTGTTGTGGATTTCTTGCTGTAGGTACTGGGATGACGAAGGAGAGCCATTGACAGACTTCAACGATATGCCGTCAGATCGGGGCCGATCACCTGAGCCACAGCAATGACAGGATCACTTCCTTGACGATGACCTCGAGGACGTGGTTTTTTCTCCGGAGACTCGTGCAACTTCATGTTTAGACAACCCAGCCTCGTTGGCTCATGCGACGTCATTTAGGATGTTCACGTGGACTGGTTTTTAATAAAAAAAAAAGGCTAACTCATATTGAAACTTTTATTATAAAAGCCATGTAATATTTTTTGCCAGAATTTCTCGCTAGAGGCACTTAAGCGATCGTTTTTTCTCCGATTTGACACTTAAGTGATCCGGCAAAAACTTTTGGTACTAAAATTAGCGCCATACAAAACTTTTGACACTTCTAATGTGTTTATGCCTTTTCTTTTCTTTCATTTTAATTTTCTTTCTCCTTACTTCCACTGGCGACTTGCGTGACACTTTTTCTTATTCTTTCTTTTTCGTTTTCTTCGCAGAAAAAGAGAAAGAAGAAAGAAAAAGAAAGAAAACTTAAAAAAATGCTCCTAGATGAAAATGCCATTGGCCATGGCTTGGAAAGTGCCGTATAAGTCGAAGGTGCTTGCCGGCCAACGAAGATTTAGTCGGCCGGTGAGCTCTAGATCTTATTTGAGACTAAGTTTGGCACTGTATAGCCTTTATGTGATACAAATCCACTTTGGGCCCTCTTTTGAAAAAATAATCTCATTTTAGAACCTTATTTGAAAATTTTCCTTAGATTGCCTTTGCTATGGTCATGGTGGGGTGGCGCTGCAATTAAAGAGAAAGGAGATGCCGCAAGAAAGGGTAAGAGGCAAGAAATCAAAAAAGACTGGGGACGCGAATGATAATCATTCTGTTCCAAAAGTCAATTTTTGGTCAGAAATAGATTTTTCTATTTTTATTCCATAGATGAATTTCTAAGTCAAAATACGCATTTGATAATGACATAAAATTTCTATTTTTGAAATAAAAATTTGTTTGATATTGACAAAAAAATGTTCCCTCTAGGTAACTGGCGAGCGAGCAACGATGGAGAATGGCAGGCGGTGGCGGGAGGTAGCCGGCAGCGGAGGACGGCGACCGGTGGCGGGCGGCGGCAACGAGAGGTGGGCGACATCGGGTGTTGGCTGAGGATGGTAGACGTTGGCCGATGAAGGATGGCAGGAGGCAGCCAACGGTGGTGGATGGTGGCGGCCGATGGTGGGAGGCGGCCAACGTTAGGCGATAGGGGATGGTAAACGCAGGCGATGGCGGACGGCGATGGACAGTAGATGGCGGGCGGCAACAAACGGAGGTGGACAGCAACGGCCAACGATGGACGATGATCGGCTGGTGACGAAGGACAGCAGCGGCGGCGGCGATGGATGATGGCTAGCGGTGGGTGAACGGCCAATGGCGAGGGATGAGAAGAGTTTTTATTTCTCATTTTTGTTCTGGAAATAAAAAAAGTAGAAAATTTTTACTTTTGATTTATGTTCCAAACCAATTTCTGGAGTATAAATTTGTTCCAGAAATAAAAAAAAAAGAAATCGCATTACCAAACAGATTTCTATTCCAAACCTATTTTTGAAAGCAGAAAACTAGAAAAACAGAGAAACATATTGGTTATCACGCGTGTCCCGAGAAACCTGTTGTTGGGAATAATCGGGGCATTGACGAGGAATGGGTCTTTTACTTACAAATCACTTGACAAGTCATGTTTCTGGACTTGGGATTTTACGAAAATGGAGGAAAGTCTCATACGGCAAGCCCTCTCAAAGGTTAGACGAATAGATATTGATGCATGACCGGTGTTGAGTAGATAAAATCAAGATAAATATGCAAATTGTGAGGAAAAATTAATACCACAATATGCAAGCACACAAGATTGATATAATGTCCCATCCTCGGACCAGCATAGTTGGTACACAGCAGTATCACTGATATAACAAGCTAGGTTGAGATTAACATCTATAAAGGACCACCAAACACTGGCAATCCATTATCATACTTCAAAACTTATCTATAGAGCATAATCTACGCACACTGTAGTTTGGCATACTAATCCTTGCTCTAGTCAGAGTTCAAGAGATCCTCAAGATCGATACCGCCGTTTGGAGAATTTGGCATATCACAACATTCATCGCTAGGTCCATCAACATGCTGATTATCATCATATGCTAAATGTTGCTCTTTGCACGTTTGAGTCTGCCCTGTGCTCCCGTCAGAGTTCAATAAATCCGTGAGATTGATGCCATTGCTCAGAGAATATGGTATATAACAACGTCCATCACTAGGTCCGTCAACATGCCAATTATCATCATAACACAAACATTGCTCTTTGCACGTTTGAGGCTGCTGATCAAGAATAGGCAGGTTCCAGTCTGGTAAACCAGTATTCAATGTCTCGGTTGGATAGTCGGATTCAATAGTAATTCCTGGAGTTGCCTGAGTGAAAAATAAAAAAGAAAGAACAAACAGAACTCGAGCTTTAGTATGGTTAGATGTATCTATAGATCATATGTTGCGTTGTATCAACCGAAAGCAACATTTGATCACCTGTGCACTATTCAGATTACTCAGGCTGCTTAAATCGGTTGAAGCACTTGTTGTTGCTGACTTTGCTTTCTTACTTTTCCCTTTCATTATCCGACAGAGAACCAATGCCGTCTACAAAGACAATGATACCGGTGATGAGTATCAGAGTTACGACAACCGAAACCCCATTGTTGCCCAAAAGTATTTTCTGGACGAGATACATCACGCGTCACTTATCAAAATTGAAGTAAGTTAAATTTCAAGAACCAATTGTCCCCTTTGTTGCTGCAGAATCACCAAATTTTGGCAGTGTAACCGTCAGTAGAGTTAAAATGATCAATGGTGAGTTTCGTTTCTCGATCTTCCTCATGAAATTCTACGAAATACAGTAGGAAAAGTTCTGACTTGCGAAAACAAATGTTCAAAGGACAGCTGGAGTTAAAAGTAAATCGCACTTAAATCATGGCACAGAGGGAGGAACTAGCCGATCGTGAACTCACAAAGCCAGAAACCTCAAGAAGCTCAATGAGGAACATATATATGTATAGAATTGAAATCAATTTTACCTGCACTTGTAACCATGTTAGAGATGCTCAGTTAAGGGAAGCAAAAGAAGAGAAGTTGAGTACCGGGTCCGAAATTTCACTATCTGAAACATCCAAGTTTAGGTGATATTCGCGCATGGCGACATCAGTCCAGCGGCCCTTTGGTTGTCGACCTTCATAGTAAACGAAATATCTCTTGGTCCCCATTGGCTTACCCGTGTTGGCTCCTACAACACGCTCGATACCCGTTTCTTTCCAAAATCCCCACTTGGTCTTCCTCTTACGACCAGGGGGACAAAAGAAGAAACACTCTCGTCCATCCGATGGTTCACTTGATAATACTACAACCAAAGATTTTTTAACTGTTATTTTTACTAAAGTCTTAATGGCAACGACCAGTTACCAACAAACCATAAGAAAATAGAGAAATCGAGAACTCTAAGGACTAATTGTAAGTTACCGTCGTATAGGATAAATAAATCCGGAGGCTCCCAATCGTAGATGTATAGCTCGGGAATTTCGCAATTAGCTTCCATTTCTCCCTTGAGCTTCTTTCTCAAGAAATGACCAACGAGTTGCTCCTCTCTCGGATTGAATCCGTGTCCCACCTTTCGTGCCTCCATTGATCCTGCCATGCTTTATGCTTGCTGTCTCAAATTCAATTCTGCAATGGAAAAAAAGAAGAGAAGAATAGAGACTGGGACTGGGGAAATAAGCAGAGGAAGAGAATACAAACACAGGAAACAGAGCCTACTCTTGCTTTGGCTTTGCTTTGCTTGAGACTGCTGACTCCAAACACTTCCAAGTGGTTCGATTTATAACCACAAAACAAGTAATTTCCTTTAGCTTGATGAAGAAGGGACTAGTGTTCAAGTGGATCCCACCTCAAGCTCAAGACGACGAAATTTTCTCTAAGATGTGATGGTATGACGTTAAATAGGACCCATCTGGTCGTTCTAGTCAATGGAAAAGTATGAAAGCTTATAGCTTCATGACATCGCATATGCATGGAGAAGCATGTGATGGTATCATGTTGAATAGCGTTTCCTCAGTGAAGAAGACTCTAGAATTTCATGTACGTAACCATGCATGCAGATCATGATGTGAAGATGTCTCAAGCGTTTCCTCAGTGAAGAGGATTCTAGAATTCCTAGCGACATGCATTGTTTGAGCAATGACGTTGAAAGCGAAAGGGATAAGAAGATTCCCGTTAGTGCGATTTGAAAGCACAATCGACTGTCTTTACATATTATATGCATCTTTATCTTCCGGTGTGTGAACTTTGGGGGGAAAAAACACAAAAGTGCAGACTCGTACACTTTAGCAAAACTTAGATGCGTGTTCTTGACTCAAAAGTTTAGCTTCTTATTATAATTTAGAACCTTTATGCAGCCGCCATTGGATGTGATACAAGTGCAAATGTTTAGTTACGTATCTAATTCTTATGTACGCATCCCGTCTTTCTAATGATTATCGATATTGAATTTCGTTCATTATCGGTGGATTTGATAATTTGCAGATTCTATCAGGCACCACCCGTATATTAACTAGCAGGTGTTGTTCGAAGGAGCGTATTAGTAACTTTTCCATTGAAGTAGGTAAATCTGACGTCAAGGTAACAAGATTTGAATTTGGTATATTTCCATAAGTTAGGAAGATTAGATTATGCCTTTGAAATTAGAAGTGGATTGATAACTGTTCAAACAAGGTTAGTATATCCATACGAGTATGAATTCAAATTGGTAAAATAGCCGTCGGTTTTGAGCCCATTAAACTAAAACCTGACTTGAAATAAAGTTTGTGAAAGCCTAGAAGTTCGAATTATGTCCGTGTTTGATGGAATTCTGTTACTTTGTGCCCAAATGCATGGATTTTAATTTCGTGCTGATAAATCTCAGCAAGTGTTGGTAGGAGTAAAAAATTTGTTAGTAAGAAAAATGATAGCTGACTATTTTTCTAGTAACTTGTTGAAAACTTATTGATACTTTTATGAAATTATAAATTTATAGTTTGCACATTAGCAATTTTTATACCAACTTACCAACTTTTATTTACATAACTTATTGACATTTTTTATTTATGAACTCTTATATGAAATTGCCAACCTGAATTAGAAGGACTTACCAACTTTTGTCATATTGAACGGTTAGTTATTTTTGTGTTACCAACTCTTATTTGCATTACTTACCAATTTTTATTGTTTTTGTATACTCTACCAATTTTTCTATTGAATTACTGAGTTTCATTTGCCTAGTTTACGACCACTTACGTTCACCAACCTTTCTATCATTGATTACCACATAGGATTAGATTACCAACTCTCATTTGAGTTATTTACCAATGTTGATCTGACTTCTTTAATTTGCCAATTTTCCTTATCATTTGGAAACATTTATTTACATTACTTAATTTGCAACGCCTTGAATTTACCAACTTCTTTAGAAATTACTAACCTTAGTTAGAGTGAATTATCAACTTTTTCTCTGATTAAGTCGTCAACTAGTTTTAGATTACCAATTCTCGATTGAGTTATTTAGCAAGTTTATTTTTCTCTTAACTTTGTCTTAAATATATAACTCTTATATAGCATTACTAAAGTTTCTCCAATTAATTTATCAATGGGTTATAGATTATCAACCATCAAATTAATTACCAATGATTATTTGGTTTTATTAATCTAATCTCTCTTATCTTGGGTTACTTAATCGGGAAAAAAAATTGTTAAGTCGCTCAGATAGAGTTGGTAACTTTATAGAATTGTCTATAAACTTAAGGCGTTTGAGATTAGAAAAGGTAGTAATTTTCAAACTAAAAAACCAAACAAAATAACTAACAAATCTGTTGACACCTAAATTTTGGTGATCCATTCAATTATTCATTACTTAAAAATTAGGGATCGACCCGATCTCTAAATAAAAATATTAATTAAATTGCATATAGATATTAGGAACATGTGCGCATTTATTGGACTGGCGGTGGATGGACTTAAGTGAATGGTTTTGAGCTTAATTGGACTAAACCCGCGGTGGCCGAAATTATAGGTGCCGAATTAGAAAGAATTGATTTTTTCTTGATTAAAATTGAGAAGCAATTAGGCCATTACGTTAACAAAGTTTTGGTCACAGGGTGATACTTGTATGTGAGAAATTGGGGGTTAATTTTAATCTTAAGATCTTTCTCTTTGGCGTTTCCACTTCTGCAAGGCTAAAAGAAATATTCAGGGTAAGACTAAAAGAAAGGAAAGAAAATTGTCACACGTGGGGAGCGTGTATTCGGCCATGTACGAATCCCTTTGGGGCAGATACGAATCTTCTAGGGTAAAAAAAAACAAAGAAGAAATAATGGATATTGGGATTAAGAAAAGATCAGCATTATCACAAGGATCCAATCTTCATCACCCCTCACATGCGCGCAGGCACACACATATATATATTGTCCTCACAGGTGGTGTTGAAAAATTAAAAATGGGTAAATATCATGAAAAACCAAAAATTGGTACAAGTTGGATAATACGTGACATTTGACGGATGTACCAGTTTGGGATTTTACTCTTCCTTAGTCACAAGTGTACCATTTTATGATTTTCATGATATTAATCAAATTTAACAGAAAGTAACGGAGAGTAAACTTATTGCAAATGAACCTGTTTTGGGTTTTTAGTTGTCACAAAAAAATTAATTTTAGATAAATTTATTATAAGTGTACCAGTTTAGCTTGTATTGTAATAATGACCCATCAGAAAAAGCACACACCCACAATATATAGTAAAATCGTGAGATTTGGGTGATCGAGGTTCACGGAACAGAGGCATACAAGAGAAGAGAATTCACGTTCTTCATCGCAAGAAGAAGGTCCCTCAGCTACTTTCCTCGCTGTTGCCTCTTGTTCGTAACTACCACCTCCTGGAGAGGTTGCTTTGCCGTTGTCCAACGAGCTGCTGTGGCTCTGTTTTTCGCTGCCGCTGCGTCATCTTTTGCTGTCCAGTTTCGCTGTCGCTGCTCCTCGTCGTTGTCTGGAGTTCATCAGTTGCTGCGCTTCTCGGGGGGTCGCAGTCCAGTTTTGCGTCAACTCGGTGACCTTTGCTGACCAGCTTTTATTGCTTTTGCGGTAAACCGACCAACGTTGCAGTGGGCTTGGCGTGGCCGCCCCGATCTCTGATCTTTCCTGTTGTTCACACTCGGCCAGTTAACATCACAAACCGTGACGTGATTTCCCTGCTGCTGTTCTCGAACTTTCTTGCTGCTGTTCTCGAACTTTCTTGCTGCAGGTCCTTCTGGTGATCACCAAGCTGTTGCCGACGTGAACCGAGAGCCGTCCTCACCGATGGCCAAACACCAAGAGTTCTCCTCATTGCTGGTTGCCATCCACAAACCTCCCACCGATTCGAGAAGACACAGCTGTGAGTCCATCGAGCGCCAGCCATCCTCTGAGCCTCATCCGCAATCAGCTAATCCAAAGTTCAATTCTAATTTGGATTATTTACGTTCAAATTAGGTAACGATCTAATCCGATATGATTTGAGTACTTAATTGCTAATTTCGGATTGATTTCGTTATATAACCGTGATATACGACATTTTAGGCATTATCCTATTAGGGTTTGTTGATAAGAGTCAATTTAATTACTAATTTGATCCGTAAAGATTTTTTTTATTACTTTGACTTAATATTGGATAATTGTTCTTCCTAAGATTGCGATAATCTTTTACTTAAAAATCTTCGTGCATGTCATGTGCGGATTAGGTAAGTTTTTATCTTTATTTAGGCTCCGTTCGTTTGGCGGAAAATATTCTCCCAAAAATATTTTCTGGATTTTCCGGTGTTCAGGGGGCAGAAAACGTTTTCCGTGGGAAAATATTTTCCTTCCCCCCTCACAAAATAGCCTAAGTCTATGGAAAATGACTTCCGCTTCTTCAAAAGCGGAAATCATTTTCCGGAACTTCTTCTTCTTCTTCTTCACTAAGGTTGCCGGTCGTCGCTACCGCCGGCCGCCTGCCCCCGGTCGCCGCCGGCCGCCGCCGCCGCCGCCGCTGCCCGCCGCCGGTCGCCCCCGCCGCCGCCCGTCACCGCCGGTCTCCCAGCCGCCGCCCGCACGCCGCCGCCGGTCGCCGGCCGCCGCCGCCGGTCGCCGGCCGCCGCCGCCGGTCGCCGCCGGTCGCCGGTCGCCGCCGGTCGCCGGCGGCCGCCGCCGGCAGCCGGTCGCCGCCGCCGGCAGCCGGTCGCCGGCCGCCCGCCACCGCCGGTCGCCGCCGTCAGCCACTGCCGCCGTCGTCGCCGCCGAAAAATATTTTCCGAAACTTTTTTATATTAGTCGCCGAACACCGGAAAATTATGTTTCGGGAAAATATTTTCCAAAAAAATGACTTCCGAAAAAATATTTTCCAAAAGAAGAATATTTTTCGCCAAACGAACAGAGTCTTAAGTTAACTTCCATGTTTTGAAATTGCATGATAGGATAATTTAGATATTTTCTAAGTTGAATTAAAATTGCATGTTCTGATAATATCTAGGATAGATAAGTTTTCTAAATAGAATTGCATGCAAAATTTGGTTTCTAAGTTAAAAAGGATTTAGGTTAGTCCATTAGCTAGTTTAATTTATATAATATTTTAATCTAGATAAATTTTCATTTTTATTAATTTCTAAATATGAATTTTAATGACAAATCAAAAAAATAATATGCACGTCATTGGAACTAAGTCATTTATCAAGCATATAAACTATATGGATCTAAACCTAAACACACTCACATGCTTCTCACGTATATATGTTTAACTCCAGTGCTATATTAGCTCGCTTTCTATAATGCCCAATTAACTACTTGCATTCGGCTTCCATCAGGAATATATGATTGTGGGACTATCATATTCGATCTTATCACATATAAATCACAGACCTCATCTTGATCCTAATCAAGGCGACAAAAAAAATAAAATATAATTACTATAGCGCTTAAGGTAATTGCATGTGTGAGTGAGCCAATCACTGCCTGATGACATACCTTTCAATAATACATGTGTGTTTGTGTTAGTCTCATAACAAATTGTACTAATTGATAAAACATCAATTCGTTAATGAAAATAAACAAGTACAATTCATATATGTACATTTATGCAATGCAATGATCCTAAACAATTTTACAAATTATATTCTACACAATCTTAGAAACATCCTGTGGATTAAGAACGCGCCTTTAGAAATAGGCTTAGTGAATGGATTAGCAACTATTCTATTTGTAGAAATATATTGTAGGATCACTTCTTTCTGTATTATATGCTACCACGATACTTAGGATCTTTCACATAGGCAATGGCTGAATGATTATAATAATAAACTTTCACTGGTTTTGGAATGTTAGTGACAATGGCTAAATCTTCCAAGAATCGTTTTAACCATATTGCTTCTTACATTGTAGAAGAGCTATACTTGTTTGTTTTTTGCTACTCCAAGAGATTACACCTTAATTAAGCAAGTACGCATACTCATATATCAATTTAAGCTCATCTCAGTTTACTCGCCAATATCATCAGAGTAACCTAACAAATGTAAATCATTTCCTTGATAACAAATTTGATAGTCTATAGTGCCTCTCAAATATCTGAGGTTCCTTTGAACTGCTTTCCAATTTGCTTTTCATGGATTTGACTGGTATCGACTCACTAATCCCACGACATAACATATGTTGGGTCAAGTACACATCTTAGTATACATCAAACTTCCGACTACACTAGATTAAGAAATAGTTTCCATTTCTTTCTTTTCTTTTAGAGTCTTATGACAAATCTTAGAGTTTAGGCCTTCGCGTTGTATGATAGGGGTATCAGTGGGATTATAATGTTACATATTCAATTGTTCAAGAATTTTTATAATATAAGACCCATGTGATAGAGCAAAAAATTTCCTTGAACGATCTCTTTCGATCTTAACTCCTAATATATAAGCAACTTCTCGCATGTCCTCTATTTCAAAATTAGACTACAACTATTCTTTTATGATCATAACCAACCCTTATCATTCCCAACTAACAAAATATTATCTACATAAAGTGATAAAATTAGAAATCTATCCTTGAACCACTTAACATACACACAGTGATCTTCTTTTATCATCGTAAACCCGGAAAAAGTCATGGCTCGATGAAAACGAAAGTACCACTATCTGCAATATTGGTTAAGGGCATATATCGATCTTTAAGGTTTGTAAACTTTGTGCTTCTAACCTTTAATTGTGAAACCTACTGGTTGTTTCATATAGATATCATCATCTAGTTCTCTATTGAGAAATGCTATCTTTATATCCATTTGATGTATTTCTAAGTCCAAATTTGCAACAATAGCTAGGATAAAGTATATGGAGGCAAACCTTATAACTAGTGAAAAAGGTTTTCTTATAATCTATATTCTCTTGCTGAGTATAGCCTTTCACCATATGGTGAGCTTTATACTTTTCAATAGATTCATCCACCCTACACTTGATCTTGAGAACCTATTTATTCCCAATCACCTTGCGTTCAAGTGGTAGATCAATCAAGTCTCAGACATAGTTGTTTTCATAGACTCCATTTCATCTTCCAAAACTTTTTTCCATTCTTCCTTGTCAGGAGATGAGAGAATATATTTGACTGCCTTAGGCTTTGCATTGTCATGTGAAGCAATCACAAGTGCTTCCCTTTCAATCTCAAAACGATGATGGGTAATGCTTATACGATTACTTTTACATAACTGAACTCCTTGTGAAATCAATTCACTAGGCAATGCGACGGGATAAGAACACTAGGAGTGCCATAACTTTCGTATGGTACTCACTTGAGTGTCATAACTTTTTTTTTTCTCACTTGAGTACCAAAAATTTGAAAAAGTGATCACTTGAGTGCCATTGGCGATTTGGCTCGCCGGAAAATCCGAGGTGGCATTAAAATAACATTAAAACAACTGACGTGTCTTGCCGGCAAGTTAAAGTCAGCATTTGACATGCTAAACGACGTCGTTCACCTATCCAATTACAAGAACCCTTGCCTTATTTCAACAAATTGGGGCAAAATCCAATGTTCATCTTGAAGAACCCTAAACCTAACCTTGAACTCGCAAACTCTTTTCAAATTGAAGCAAATCATTTCATCAAATTCACAATGGGGAGCAGAAGCAGGAGAAGTGACTCATAAGTTTATGAACAAAGCGAAGATGGAAGTCAATATTTCTATTATTGTAGGTTGCAAAGTCCAACAAGAACAACTTGGATGAGAAACAATCTTAGGAGAAGGTTTAATGGATGTGTTAGGTATAGAGAAGACTTTAATTATGGATATTTAGGTGGGTTGACACAAAATTTTCAAATGGAGCAACGAAGGTGATCTTGGAGCAACTTCAAGGACGACATGAACTTCCGCCTAAATTAAAAGATGAGTTGGACGATGCAGACGCAATGCAAGCGGAAATCAAGGGTATGGAAACTTTGGTGAATCATTTGAAGAAGGAAGTTTCAAGGATGAGAATTCAAAGAAATATTTATCGAGTGTTATTTGTCTTGTTGTTGTCGGGTTCGGTTTGGTTTGTGATCATATGTAACCTCAGTAATGAGAAGAAGCTACCGAGTCTACCATAGTAGAAGAATAATGAAATGTGTTGTTGTATTTAGTGCAATGAATTTTACATATGGGAATGTTTTGATGCTGGAATGTTATTACTTTTGGCAAATTTGTGGGTATGGGTTGAATGTTGAATGGCTAGGTTTGTGTTTACTTGTAGGTTGGTGAAAGGTGTTATACGGTGCATTATCGTTGGTTATATAAAGGATAAATGGTTTGCAAGTTGTAGAATCTGTAACAAGAGCAGAGATGGTTCTGTATTCCGTAGTTGGTTTTGGCTTTTTTGCATATGGTGTTGATGGACAGTAGAAGTTCCAAAAAACTTTACAAAGGATCGTTTGAGTGCCACAAAATTTTTTAAGTAAACACTTTGGTTTATTAACTTTTTAAAAGTTACAACTTAGGTTCCTTAACTTTTTAAAAGTGACCACTTCGGCTCCTCAATTTTTTTTTAATAAATAAGCTATTAGTTTCACTTTTCTTAACCTATCATGTCTAGCTTAAGCAAGATTATCTTATTCCTGCATCCTGTAACAACATATAAAATAAGTATTATTTCATTTATGCCGTCAACCTTGGCATGGGTTAACACCAAATAGCATTGCATTTACACCAAACATAAAAACGTAATCATTGCATTCGGAAAATCATGTTTTTTTACATTAACATCGATGTTCTCACATTCAATACCGAAACAACAACATTGCTGCTAAGTACATCTCTAGGCACAATGCAACAATAAATAATCAAACACCTAACAACATTGCTGCTAAACACATTACCAACCAAAAATGCAACAATATATAATCAAACAACTAAAAACATTGCTGCTAAACACATTACCAATCAAAATGTAGCAATAATCTCAAACACCTAACAACAAAATCCTAAACAGATATTGACAGCTAACAACAAACATAAATAGATGGCCTTCTCCCATCGGTCAAGCTCAACAACCTGGTCACTTCCTCTTCTTCTTTTTTTTCAATGGACTCTTGAAATTATTCATGATTCTTGCACTCTTCCAAACTAGAACTCTAGACACATCCTTCAATCGTGTTCTTTTTTCCACCGTCTTATCTTTTGGAGGATCCATTCTTTTCTTTGGAGCTTCATGTGTTTTGGTGTTGCATCCTATTGAACTTTCAGTGATTGGTCTTGGCACTTGGCAGTAGGTTGAGATTGATATATATTGACATTTTCAAGATCATTTGATTGAGATGGAGCTGATGTTTGGGTCTTTTTAGGTGCATGTTTTCGAGCTGCCCTCTCTACCCTCTGTTTTGGAGTTGTCGTTGGTTGCTGCTTCTTTGATTGTGCTCGAGTTACCATTACTTGGTTTATTAGTGCTTGCCCTTAGCTTCTTCATGTGGATGCAGCCAATTTTTGACTTGGTCCTCCTTGAGATATCAACACTTCGGAACTTCTCCTTGGCTACAACATATAAAAAAACATGAGTAGTTACCATATCAATCAAATGACATACATCAAATGCATAACACCTAAAAATCTGACATTCAAAACCGTCATGCCAATATTCATGTCTACAAATAACCCATAGCCATATTCCCTTAGTCTTTTCCCAATTGCACCATGTGTATGTTATGGTACAAAACTTTTAGAAACCTCTTCAATTGCTCTTTTTTTAACCTACAAAATGACATAACATAATGAAGTTAATGCACCAAGAAGTACATATAATGGCAATGACCATAACAAATAGCTTATTTGAAATTTACTCCTCTGTTGTACACTATTAGACTGAGTTGGCATTGTAGTTGGTCCTGCATCATTACTTTTTGAGTTGCCTTGACATACCCCTGTATCATTGGCCTGTGTTGTCTCCTGCTACTATTGTTACTGCATTTTAGTTGGACAACCAGTCTTGTTGTGCCCTTTCCTATAATAGTGTGAGCATCGAATTGTTCCACCACCCTGCTCATTTTGGTACTAGTAGTCTCAATTTCCTGCATTCTCCTTTTCTTTTTAAGCCTGCTAATTTGCTTCTTCAATGGTTGAGGTTCTAGGGGGTTGATGGTTTGTTTTGTCCAAAACTTGCAACTTCTCAGAGACTGCATCATAAATTGGTATGTAGCAAGATACTTGCTTTTCTTGTAACAGTCTTCTATATAATCCTTCAAATTGAGCTGTATCAACTAGATTGCACAAATGGCATGTGAACAAGGTATTCTAGCCAATTGCCATGCTCGACAGGAACACTCTTTTTTCTCTCCAAATGGACAACATGCTTGTAACTATTATTCATGATCTCATATCCATCGTCCCCATTCCAAATTGGATAACAGAACTTACTAGTAGCAATGTTGTCATCCAATTTTTTTATAATCCTAGGCCCACATTGTCTAGGCTACCTTGAACATTTATCTCTTTGTCTTTCTAGCATCATCATAACCATAACTCTGATGTCTTCAAGCATACTGATATTGGATTTGCACTTGGCTCCTATAAACTTGTCGTTGAAAGCCTCGCAAAGGTTGTTGTCAATGGTATCGCACTTGAATTCTTCACTGAAGAAGGCTCTACACCAATGCTTCACTTCGGTTTGAAATAATGCTTCACAAGCTTTAGTTGACAAGGCATTTAGAGCTTCTTTATGAATTTTGAAATTTTACCATATTTGTGCTCTTTGCAATCAGCCAAAATTGCCTCTATAGTTGCTCACCTCTGTACTTCTTTGCCCAATTCGCATATATGCGGCGAGCACACATTCTATGCTTATGGAATTGCATCAACTTAGCTGTCGCTGGAACAAGTCCCTGCAAAACCAGCAAATATTTGTAACCTACATGAATGATATTAGAAAGCTAATAATTTAATGACATTACCTTTTGTTGGTCGCTCATGAATGCCCAACCTCTTCCATTAGTTATTCCACGGTTAGTCATTAAATTTTTTGGAAATCGGGACCAATTTTTCAGATCTCTATGTAATCTTCCTTGTAGGTACCTAGCAATGTACTTATGACCTTGTACTTAGCCCTTTTGCACTAATTTTTAGACATGTTAACACCTAGCTGCTCTTTCATTAGCTGTTTCAATTGAGGAGTCTTAATTTCTGGCATTTCTTTGATGGTATTGAAGAAGTGCTTGGCCAATCACACACTAGTCACTATTTTATTATCAAATACAATACCGTAGTTATGCTTCTCCTGGAGTGACCAGATTTGGAATGAGCCACTCTCCTTACTCAATGCACTGTATATTTTCCGTGGATAATTGTCTTGTGCATATTTTGCTCTAATAAAATTATTGGTATTTCTGGTGAATTTAACATTCCTCTGTTGAGTGATTGAGTACCTGATAATAACATGTCTAAAATGCTTGGCATCATCAAAATTCATCGATACGCAAAAGGTAGGATTTGTACCTGTTGAATAATAAGAAGGATACTGACTTCTTCTTCTATGCTGCACCGCACCATCTTCATCATTGTCATGCTCTGAGCTATTGCTATCATCATACCCATTTTTCTCATTATTAGAATCATCACCATCAGCTGCAAAAGCTCCTTCATTCCTATTGAATGAAATGTCCTCATTCACCACCCCAAAATGGTATTTTCTCCTTTACTAAAATGCCCTCACTTCTTCCCTTGCTTGTGTAATATCCTCATCATCAACATCACTTGTGCAATGGTATGCACTAACGTTTCTTCATTTTTGTCACTCGACAATGCAATTTCCCAAGAGCCTAGGTTTATTCTAGTCAATTCTTTAGGCAGTGTATCTTTGCCATCAGATAAGCCACGAGTATTCTCAAGTTGGTCAAATAAATCTAACACAACATATATATGTGAAGCCTCGGTCTCCTCTACTCTCACATCTCCCTCTAAAACAGCTTTATCATTGGCCTGGGTTTCAGCACTAGCTTCTAACACTACTTGCTCATCTTCATCGCCATGATATTCAACATACACATAAATATAACTACCATGAAGATAATGATAAACAAGATCCCTCACACCACTATTATTATGCATATATCTCAAGCCATCTTTAAGACTCTTAGCAGGTACTTGATAATGTAATTTCCTTTTTTTTGCAACTGTTCCTCTATATCCTTCTTAAAGTCTTTATATGATTGCCTACCGAGACTAATAGTGATAAGAACAACCTTTCCACCAACGTATTTCCACTCTTCCCCAATCACAAACCCCCATCGTAGCAAACTTTAATGGGTGCATTAGTATCACACATGTAACGCCCTCACCTCAGGGTCATTAACGTGATGTCCCGTTCATTGTTATCTTTCTTTACACACAAGCGGAAGCATAATTTCGGGACAATCACATTTAATACACGTAGCGGAATAAGACAAGAAGCATCATGAGCAAACCCTTATGTTTACAATGCATGCAAACATATTTTAACAAGCCCTTCGGGCCATGACAAACAACACATATTTCATAGCCGACTATGAATAGCAAATCTTGATTTGGGTTATCCTATACCCACTACGGCTTCTCTCTCCTCGCTTCTTCACCTCCACCCCTATTCCATCCGCTAGGCCATCTCACATCCCACCCATGGCTTTATCCCAGAGCCGGCCCGCCTACACAACCAAAGCACCGTTGAACCCACATAAGGATCCAACCTATATAGCGATACCACGCAACGTACGGATGAGGCACCAAGTCCGTTAGGCCCTCATCGAATTGTCACAAGTATCGTGATTCGGCGGTAGGCACGGTCTTCTCTGACATCTACCACGGTGAGCACTTCGGCTCTGTGCTTCATGGGATTGCCAACGCGGGCTGGGGGAGATGCCATCCTATGGACCGGAAATGGGTAAACAACAGGGGATGAGTTGGGGAGACTCAACAAGTGAAAACACTAATATCAAGCGAGGATGAAATAATCGTTGTTCACACAAGTCGACTTTTACCGTACTGGCATCGATGGCAATTCAAATAGCAAAGTCATGCTATGAAACCAACAAAAAAACAAACATCAAACGTGAGTATCACACGTGAACATCGTTAGTCGAGAAAGAACGAGCAACCATGAAACCAAGAAGCGGGCCAAGCAACTCATGTTACAACATATCGCAACTTCCTTTCCCGATATTAGGGAATTCACTTACTTAACGACAAACAAAACTAAAGAACGGGGTTTGAGACGAGTGAGCTCGGGAAATTTCGAGCTTTCTCCTTGCTTCCTTCTTGCTTGGCTGAGCAAACCTAGGCCTACGAAGGCTAAACCGTGGGCTCTTGGGTAGGAACGAGAAGAAACATGGGCCAGTTCGGGATTTATTTGGGCATGAGCTTCTCGGGCCAAAAGACGAGAAAACAAAAATGGAGAGGAAGAAGATTGTGAGATTGCCATGAGAGAGATGGGTCTTCACGTGGGATTCCCTTTCCCTATATGTAATGGCCTTTGCTTGGGTCATGGCTTAGGTTATCAAGAGATTAGGTCATGGCTTATGTCACTAAGAGATAAGGTCATTTACGCTCATTGATGGGCTAAGCCTCTTAGTCAAATTTCATGATGGCATGTATTTAATGTCATTAATGGACTAAAATGATGAAGAGGCCAACCTTATCTTCACCTCATTAGCTCTCTCTCTCTCTCTCCCTTCTTCTCGGCTTCTCTCTCTCTCTCTCTCTCTCTCTCTCTCTCTCTCTCTCTCTCTCTCTCTCTCTCTCCGTTTCTCTCCCCCCCTTGGCCGATTGGCCTTGGTTATCAAGATTCCATTATAGAATCATTCCAGAAGAAAATATTTCAGCTTCTGCCACTATATGTAAAGTCTCATTTTTCCCTTCATATGACCTCCAATAAAAGTGTAACATATCTCATTTGAAAGATCATAACGTGTAAATTAAATCACGAGAAGACATCAAGTTGAAATTCGAACGTTCTCGGATAGAAAATGCTGAATATTTGAAATATGAGAAAACCGGACATCTTTGCACTGTTCACGAAATCGGACTTGAAAACATAGTAAATGGACTCCAAAAGTTCTCAAATTTGAATATGTCATAAACAAGGCCTTAACAAACATTTCTCGTGTGGAACACAAAATCGGAATCTCTCTGTAAACACCATTTTTAGTAGCTCAAAGATAGACTAAAAATAGTTCACTGGAACAGAATTCTTGTTTCTCAAAGTAAGCTCTGTCCAGAATCCAAATTATCTCAAAAAATTCTAAAATTTATATACATTATAGAAAAAGAAGTTCTCAACAACTTTTATGAGGAAAACTTTTCCAAAATCATCCCGGAAAAGCTTGTAGAAAATAAAGGAAAGGTGAGCATCATCGAAATATCCATCCTGGGTAATTTTATGCTGTCCGAAAATCAAGCCATTGTACCACTCATATCAAGTCCAAAAATTCTAAAATTAAAGTACGTAAAACTTCAAGATGTTTGGAGAAACTTTTAAGAATGAAGTGTTTGAAAATTCGGATCACAAAAGTCTCCCCAAAAATAACAAGACGAAGGGATACAAAGGATCCAAAATTGAGTTTTCCAGAATAGGAGTAAAACTTGGTTTGAATTGAAAAACTACAAAACTTAAGCCATAGCCATTTCCCAGGGACTTAAATTGAGGATGTTACAATTCTTCCTCTCTAAAAGAATTTCGTCCTTGAAATTTAAAACGTACCTGAGATTTAACTTACCTTTCCTTCCGAAGTGTGACACACCCCTCATTAGTGACACCTTCAGAAAGACATGGTCACCTACTTAAAACTTAAGCTGTTTCTGGCGCTTGTCAGCCTAATTCTTTTACCGACTTGTGCCGTCCTAAGTTTTTCTCTACTTATCTGGATAGCATCTATGGTGAGTTGGACTAGCTCTGGACCCGTGACCTTCTTTTCCCGACCTCGTTCCCACATATTGGAGTTTTGCAAGCTTGACCGTATAATGCCTCGAATGGTGCCATCTTGATGCTTTACTGATAACCGTTATTACAATTGGATTCTACCTCCCTTTCTAAAGGTAGCCCTGCTTAGTTTTTTCGGAAAACGCCCAAAAATTTCTTTAGGTGAATGTCTTCAAACTTTGGCTTTCCTATGCTTTTGCTACGCCACTCTGATTTATCTTTTACCAATCTTAAATATTTCTTAGGCTTGCTTGCTTGGATTTTTCGGTACATTGAAACGTTGTACATAAATACTATGATAAAACAGTACAAGTACAGTTCCAGTCACCTGATTTATCAAGTCTCCATAATAACATTCTTGGAGTTTTCCGCTTCCTCTTGAGTAATGGCGTGAATCTTTCCTTGAGCTGGAGGATGATTATCATGCGGTGGAACTCTGGTTTGTTGCATCACTTGTGGTTGCTGTGACCGCTTCACTTGCTGTTGTTGCGAGCAATCCTTTATGCGGTGGCCTTGTTGACCACAGCCGAAACATGCTCCGATTTGTTTTAGACACAGAGTATTTCCATGAAAACTTCCGCAAGTATGGCATGCATCGCTTGCAGTGGAAATTGGCTTTTGATTTGTGATCTTCTTGTTGGGAGTGGAGAAACGGTTTTCTCCCGACATTGGTCTCTTGTCATGATGCTGGTTGGATTGAGAAGCCGAATGATAGGGCTTTCCTTGGTTAGTCGCAATGGCAGCCCGTTCCAGGGACTCTTTCTCCACTAGCTGGGCTCGTTCATATAGCTCATTGTAATCCTTGAGGTTCAGCAACACCGTCTCCGGATGTCTGGGTTCAAATCATCTCGGAATCTTTTTGCCCTTTCCACTAGATCTTTAATAAATTTAAGGGCGTACCTCGACAGTTGAGTGAACCTTGCTTCGTACTAGTCCACCGTCATGTTGTTCTGCTGAAATTGCAAGAATTCTTTCATCTTTCGGTCATGAGCACATTCGGAAAAATACTTTCCGTTGAATGCTTCAACGAAAGCATTCCAGTTGACAGCAGCATTTTCTAGGAACACGATTTCCTTGGTCGCTTTCCACCAATAGCTGGCATTACCTTGCAGTTGATAGGCTGCTAAGGTAACTGTCTCTTCCTCAGAACATCTCAAAAGCTCAAATGCTTCTTCGGGATCTCCAGTTCCGATAAACTTCGGGGGTTGGAGCTTCAGGAATTGCTCGACCAATCCGTGCATCATATGGCCACCATTTCCATTTACTGCCACATTCTCAGCATTAGGCATTCGTTATTGGGCCTGCTGTCCCAACAATTCTCCCACGGTCGCTAGAGCTTATAGAATTCCGTCTATTCGGGGGTCTTGATTTGACTTCCCCTTCGAGGTTGAGGTTGCAGTTGGGTTTTGAGCACTTATATTGGTATTCTAAGGGGTCTTTCTACAACACAAGAATAGGTCAGTGGTCACAAATAAATATTAGCACACAACCTGTTCAACCATAATCAATCATTCATATGCGCAGGGGTGTTTCCTAGCTAACTACCCCAACTTGAGCGCACCTTATCACTCTAGGTCTTTATTTCCGCTTAGATTTCAGAATCATTCTCCCCCATTCAATACATAGTACGGTTTCTTCCTCTCTTATCCATCATTCTAGAAGCCTGCCAGGAGTCGCACCTTATTCAGGTCTTCAACCCCGGCGACCACTCTTGCTAGAAGCCGCACTTTAATCAGATCTCAAGCCCCAGCATCCACTTCATAGCCAAGAGCCGCTCTTTGATTAGGTTCTACCTCAGCGACCACTCCTCGCCCTCATCGGATCGGGTCCTTTCAGGATTCCACAACCTTTTCTTGGCTCAACACCAAACTTGCACCTACTGGAGGGGAACCTGCTCTGATACCAAATTAGTTTGTAACGCCCCCATCTCGGGGTCATTAACGTAACGTTCTGTTCATTGTTATTTTTTTTTACACACAAGCGGAAGCATAATTTCGGGATAATTACATTCAATAAACACAGCGGAATAAGACAAGAAGCATCATGAGCAAATCTTATGTTTATGATGCATGCAAACATGTTTTAACAAGCCCTTCAGGCCATGGTAAACAACACATATTTCATAGCCGACTATGAATAGCAAATCTTGACTTGGGTTATCCTATACCCACTACGGCTTCTTGTTCCTCGCTTCTTCACCTCCACCTGATCTCACATCCCACCCGTGGCTTTATCCTGGAGTCGGCCTACCTGCATTGCCAAAGTACCGTTGAACCCACATAAAGATCCAACCCATATAGCGATACCATGCCACGTACGGATGAGGCACCAAGTCCGTCATCGAATTATCACAAGCGTCGTGATTCGGCGGTAGGCGTGGTCTTCTTTGACATTTATCACGGTGAGCACTTCTGCTCTCTACTCCACGGGATTGCCAACGCGAACTGGGGGAGATGTCATCCTACGGACCTGAAAAAGGGAAATAACGGGAGATGAGTCGGGAAGACTCAGCAGGCGAAAACACTAATATCAAGCAAGGACGAGACAATCGTCGTTCACACAAGTCGACTTTTACTGTACCGGCATCGATGGCAATTCAAATAGCAAAGTCATGCTACCAAACCAACAAAAAACAAACATCAAACGTGAGTATCACATGTGAACATCGTTAGTTGAGAAAGAATGAACAACCATGATACCAAGAAACGGGCCAAGCAACCCATGTTACAACATATCGCAACTTTTTTTCCCGATATTAAGGAATTCACTTACTCAACGACAAACAAAACTAAAGAACAGGGTTCGAGATGAGTGAGCTCGGGAAATTTCGGGCTTTCTCCTTGCTTCTTGCTTGGTCGAGTAAACCTAGGCCTATGAAGGCCAAATCGTGGGCTCTTGGATAGGAACGAGAAGAAAGACGGGCCGGTTCGGGATTTATTTGGGCGTGAGCTTCTTGGACCAAAAGATGAGAACACAAAAAGGGAGAGAAAGAAGATGGTGAGATTGGCGTGAGAGAGAGGGGTCTTCACGTGGGGTTCCCTTTCCCTATATGTAATGGCCTTTGCTTGGGTCATGGCTTAGGTTATCAAGGGATTAGGTCATGGCTTATGTCACTAAGAGATAAGGTCATTTACGCTCATTAATGGGCTAAGCCTCTTAGTCGAATTTCATGATGGCATGTATTTAATGTCATTAATGGACTAAAATGATGAAGAGGCCAACCTTATCTTCACCTCATTAGCTCTCTCTCTCTCTCTCCCTTCTTCTCGGCTTCTCTCTCTCTCTCTCTCTCTCTCTCTCTCTCTCTCTCTCTCTCTCTCTCCGTTTCTCTCCCCCCCTTGGCCGATTGGCCTTGGTTATCAAGATTCCATTATAGAATCATTCCAGAAGAAAATATTTCAGCTTTTGCCACTATATGTAAAGTCTCATTTTCCCCTTCATATGACCTCCAATAAAAGTATAACATATCTCATTTGAAAGATCATAACGTGTAAATTAAATCACGAGAAGACATCAAGTTGAAATTCGAACGTTCTCGAATAGAAAATGCTGAATATTTGAAATCTGAGAAAATCGGACAGCTTTGCACTGTTCACGAAATCGGACTTGAAAACATAGTAAATGGACTTCAAAAATTCTCAAATTTGAATAAGTCATAAACAAGGCCTTAACAAACATTTCTCGTGCAAAAGACAAAATCGAAATCTCTCTGTAAACATCATTTTTAGTAGCTCAAAAACAGACTAAAAATAGTTCATTAGAACATAATTCTTGTTTCTCAAAGTAAGCTCTATCCATAATCCAAATCATCTCAAAAAATTGCCAAATTTATATACGTTATAGAAAAAGAAGTTCTCAACAACTTTTGTGAGGAAAACCTTTCCAAAATCATCCCGGAAAAGCTTGTAGAAAATAAAGGAATGGTGAGCATCACCAAAATACCCATCCTGGGTAGTTTTATGCAGTTCAAAAATTAGGCCATCATACCACTTATATCAAGTCCAAAAATTCTAAAAGTAAAGTATGTAAAACTTCAAGATATTTGGAGAAACTTTTAAGAATGAAGTGTTTGTAAATTCGGATCACAAAAGTTTTCTCAAAAAATAACAATACGAAGGGGTACAAAGGATTCAAAACTGGGTTTTCCAGAACAAGAGTAAAACTTGGTTCCAATTGAAAACTACAAAACTTAAACCATAGCCATTTCTCAAGAACTGAAATTGAGGATGTTATAGCCTAGGGGTGTCAGAACCGAACCGAAAAATCTAACCGAGATACGAACCGAACCGAACCAAACCGAAAATTTCGTGCATTTCGGTTCGGTTTCGGTTTGGATCATCAAAATAAACTAATTTTTCTTTTCGGTTTGGTTCGGATCGAACCGAACTAGAATAAACACTTCGGTTTATGGCTATTTTGCCCTCTCTCTCTCTCCCCTTCTCTCTCCTCTCTCCTCTCTCTCTATGCTTAATGAACTTTAAACCGAAAATCGATCCGAACCAAACCGAACCAAATCGATTTTTCGGTTCGGTTCAAATTCGGTTCAGTTCAAGGGGGCACCCTTAATGGTTCGGTTCGGTTCGATTTTTTTGAAAAATCGAACCGAGCCGAACCATTTACACCCCTACTATAGCCCATGTTAACACTGCACCGCATAAAAAAGTTATTTATGTAATAAAGGACCACAATACAAATAAACAACTTCAACAAGCAACCCCCACAACCACAATAAAAACATTGCACCCCATACAAAAAAAAGTTATTTCTGTAATTGGGGACCACGACACAAACAGACAACTTCATCATTTAGTCCTCACAACCACAGAAAAAACATTGCACCCCATACAAAAAAAATTATTTTTGTGATGAGGGACCACAAGACAAATAGGCAACTTCAACAATGGTCCCCACAATCACAATAAACAATAAGGGGTGTCAGTCAGTGAACACAAATCGACAAAGTATAATAGAGAATAAATTAAAGCACTCATCTTTACACTATGACACCAAACTCAAATCGACAAAGATATCACCTTTTCCCGTACTTTTACACTCTGTCAACAACACGAACTTGAATAATCATTTGCTCACTTTGTCAATCAGTCAACACAAAACAACAAATTAGTAACCTTTACTCTCTATCGACCAAGATTCGTTATGCGACAAGCCCTAACTTTTCCCTCTAGTTCGTCGCCTTTTTAGTCTCTGTTTAGTGAGCAGCAAAAATAAAGATCGAAACCCTAATTTGCCATTACAGAGAGTGCTAGTGAGAGCTACGATTTGGGACTTTAGGCGTACTAAAAGAGTGGTAGTGAGAGCTCGATTTGCTTTAGAAGAGATGAAGTGTTGAGGAGTCGAACAACGTACACGAACAGGAGGAAGATGACGTGCAAGTGAGAAGCCCTAATTTGGCACTTACACGCGATGTCGTCACTTTCAAGCTATTACACTCCTAGAAACGTCGTCGTTTCTATTAAAGGGAGAGATTTGTACACAATTTAGGAAATGATGTTGTTTCTCTTGGACAAAAATTTCCATGTATGATTTTTATTTGTTTTAAAAAATTCCCCATCAAATTGTAAAATAAGTGAAAAATCCATGTAGGACGATTTGCCGTAAGTGACATTCAAATGACCTATTTTACTCTAATGTGGCACTCGAGTGAGAAAAAAAAAGTTATGGCACTTAAGGAAGGATAGATTTGGCGGTTTTAACTATGCATGACTTTGATGTGATTGTTGGTATGGACTGGTTAGTTAAACAAAAAGCTGTAATGGATTGTAGTAATAGGGTAATCCAATTCAATCTGGTTGGATATTCTAGATTCGAGTTTGTGGAAAACCGAAAAGGAACCTCGATCCCTTAGATCTTGTCACTTGAGGTGATGAAGCCGTTAGATGAAGGGTGCCAAGGATTTTTGGCGACTGTAGTTGATTCGACGGCTGGAGAGCCGAGGCTAGAAGACAATCGTAGCGCGCAATTTCCCCGATATCTTTCCTCATGAATTGCCGGGATTACCACATGATAGAGAAGTGGAGTTTGTGGTTGAGTTGGCCCCCAGGAAAAGAACTGATCTCGAAAGCGCCCTATAGGGTATCGTTGTCAGAGTTGAAGGAATTAAATGTTCAAATGCGAGAGTTTTTGGATAAAGGCTTTATTCGCCCAAGTGCGTGGAAGCACCAGTATTATTCGTGAGAAAGAAGGATAGGTCTTTGAGGTTGTGCATAGACTATAAACGGTTAAATCAGGTGACCATTAAGAATAAGTACCCACTACCAAGGATAGACGACTTGTTTGATCTATTGCAAGGGGCATCGATATTTTCTAAGATCGACTTGAGGACGGGTTATCACTAACTGAGGATTAAGAAAGAGAATATACCAAAAATGGCATTCGGGACAAGATATGGGCACTACGAGTTTACAGTGATACCGTTCGGATTGACTAATGCCCCTGCTGCCTTCATGGATTTGATGAATAGGGTATTTAAGGAATTCCTAGATCAGTTTGTAATCGTGTTCATAGACGATATCCTAGTATATTCGAAGAGTTCTGCCGAGCGCGAGTTACACTTGGAAAAAGTTCTACGGACCTTAAGAGAACATGCACTCTATGCCAAGTTTAGTAAGTGTGAATTCTGGCTTCACCGAGTGGCATTCTTAGGACATGTGGTGTCCGGAGAAGGAATTGCAGTGGATCCGGTAAAGATTGAAGCCGTTACGGATTGGCCGAAGACAATAATAGTAACCGAGGTTCGGAGTTTCTTGGGTCTAGCAGGTTATTGCAGACGCTTTGTGGAGAGGTTTTCGGCATTAGCGACACCATTGACGCTGTTACTAAAGAAGGAGATGATGTTTGAATGGATGGATAAGTGCGAAAGAAGTTTCCAGAAGTTAAAGCAGAGATTGACGACCGCCCCAGTATTGATAATCCCATCATGTCTAGGAGGATATGAGATTTATAGTGACACGTCGCTAAGGGGCTTAGGATGCATGCTAATGCAACATGGAAGATTAGTAGCATACGCATCGCGACAATTGAGACCGCATGAGCTGAATTGTCTAACGCATGACTTGGAATTGGCCACGATTATCTTCTCTCTTAAGATTTTGAGACACTACCTATGTAGGGACAAATTCTAGATTTATACGGACCATCAAAGTTTAAGATACTTATTCTCCCAAAAGAAATTGAACATGAGATATCGTCGTTGGATGGAACTCCTTAAGAACTATGATTGCGAGATTATTTATCATCCCAGAAAAGCTAATAAAGTAGCGGATGCACTGAGCTAGAAATTGAGTATCGCGCATATGATGGTCAAGGAATGGACTTTGTTGGAAGGAGTTTGGGATTCGGAATTTAAGTTTGAAGTGAGTTATGTCTCGAGCTTGCTTGCAGCATTGAGGATTGACCAGGAAATCCAGACTAAGATTAAGGCCTTACAATTGATGGACTGGAGATTCAGAAGATTCTGGGTATGGATGTCACAAAAAGGAAATCGGATTTTCGGGTATCCGAGAATGGGATTCTAAAGTTCCGTGGACAGTTATGTGCACTCGGTGATGCAGAACTGAAGGAAGAAATTTTGTCAAAAGCTTGCCGTAGCAATTACAGTACTCACCCGGGTAGTACAAAGATGTGTCGGAACTTGCGACAACATTATTGGTGGAATGGCATAAAATTGGATGTGGCCAAGCCCGTGGCCAAGTGTTTAATATGTCAATAAGTGAAGGCGCAACATTGCAAGCGGGGTGAAATATTGTAGCCATTATACATCCGTGAATGGAACTGGGAACACATCATAATGGACTTTGTAATGGGATTACCGAGGAGCTAGAGGAGTCACAATTCGATTTGGGTGATAGTCGATCGATTGACAAAGTCAGCACATTTTCTACCAGTGCAAAAGGACTTCACCCTGGAAAGGTATACCGAGATATACGTGTGACAAATAGTCCGTCTTCACGGAGTGCCAGTGATGATTACCTCAAACCGTGATGCTAAATTTACTGCCGCTTTTTGGAGAAGTCTTCATACGGCATTAGGAACGAAATTACAGTTTAGCACGACTTATCAGTCCCAAATGGATGGCCAGTCTGAAAGGACAATTCAGACTTTGAAAGATATGCTGCGGGCATGTGTATTGGATTTTAAAGGAAATTAGGAGGAACAGTTGCATTTGATTGAATTTGCCTACAACAATAGCTTCCAGTAGAGTATCAGAATGGCACGTTTGTGGTGCTGTATGGCAGAGCTTGCAGAACAACGGTTTGTTGGGATGAAGTTGGTGAGAGGAGCATCACAAGTCCTGAGTTGGTTCAGCAGTTAGTTGAAACAGTCAAGGTGATTTGAGACAAGCATAAGACCACTCAGAGTCGTCGAAAGAATTATACAGACCGGAGACATAGGCCTTTGAAATTTCAAGTGGGGGACCACGTTTTCCTCAAAGTATCGCCGATGAGAGGATTGTCATGGTTTGGCAAGAAAGGGAAGTTGAGCCCGAGGTACGTGGGTCCATTCGAGATCTTAAAGAGAATTAGCACCTTGGCCTATCATCTCGCACTACCGCCGAATTTGTCCCAAGTTCACAGTGTGTTCCGCGTATCTATGTTAAGGAAATACGAATTGAATCCGACCCACATGCTGAATTATGAAGAAATAGACGTGAACGACAGAGTGTCGTGCATGAAAAGGCCAGTAAGAATCGAGGATAGAATGGAACAAATGTTGCGGAACAAGACAATTTCGATGGTAAAAGTGATTTGGGAGCATCATGGAATTGAAGGTGTGACATGGGAAAGCGAAGAGCTGATGCGACACCAACACCCCCATTTGTTTGAATAAGTAGGTTGGGTTGTAAATTTCAAGGACGAAATTTTTATAAGGGGGAAGAGTTATGACATTCCGAATTTTCACCTATTTTTGGGATTTATAAAACGTGTATTTCGTCAGTGCGCTTATAATAAAATCTCACCCAGAACTGATCACTCTTGGGTTATTTTTAAATTAGAGATTTCGCTAGAATCGCACTCGATCGAATTTAGCCGTTATTTAGAGTCCGAACTTTGGTGTTGAATTTATCGGAGTTTCGTGACAAATTTAATTGGACGGTGTCGATATTATTGTGGCTAGCGTCAACATTGCCCGGGATAAATGTAAAGTGAAATTTGGACCGGGTACGGATTTGAACTAGTGGACCTTCCTCGTAGTGTGTTTTATTTAGTGTTTGTAGGCCAAATCCTAATTTATTAATTAGGGTTTTTCGTGGACCGTTGGATCGAATTCGGATTCGAACGAGGATCGTCGCTGCTCGTCCGCCTTCACCCAGCTCCCCCAGGAGCTCCGTCGCCACCAGTAGCCGCCGTGCTCACCTGGGCCGCCCGGGCCACCCCAACTCAGCCTTGGCCATACTGTCTCGGTTGTGGCCAAGCCTCCGCCGCCTAGCCGGCATTGCCCTTGCCCTCACCTAACTGCTTGCCCAGGCTGTGGCGAAGCTGCTCGGCTACTCGCCCGTGGCCGAGCCGCTCGCCCGACCGTGGCCGAGCCAGTTGCCTGCGCGTCCTGGCCACTTGCCCGCTACCCTTGCCTATGCCGAGCTTGCCCAGGCCGTGGCCGGACAGCCCAGGCTGCTACCCCTGCCCATGTCGAGCTCGTCCAGCCGTTGCCGATCGCCCAAGCCGTTGCCCACCCATGGCCGAGGGCAGTACCGAGCGTCCCGGCTGTGGCCAAGCACCTTGCTGGCCACTGTGCCCACCGCACCCTCGCCCGCGTCGAGTCACCATTGTTCACCCGAGACATTTTAGCCCCTAGCCAGTTTTTCCCGGGCCAAATTTAGGTAAGTGATTTCCTAAATCCTACCTAGTACTTTGGGTATTTTTAGACTTGTTTAGGGGTTAATTAGTAGTGGTTTTGTGGCTAAGCTTGGAATATGATCGTTATGTGAATGTGATTAATTGGTAGATTAAATTGTAGTGATAGTGTGGCTTATTTTGTGGCTGATTTATGTGGATACGATGATCAGATTATCGTGACGTTCGTTGGTGAAATTGACATTTGATTGGGCCGACTTGAGTGTTGGATTGGTGGGCTAGTGTGGTGAATTTGTGATTTGAATTTGAATTGTACGATGTGTTAGAATGGCGAATTGTGTTATGGTGCATGTGCATGAGGAATGTCCTGAGACGTGATTACGTGGGACTAAGCCTGGATTGATCGGAGGGCTGCCAACATGAGGCGTGGTTACGCAGGTGTGGCTAGAAAGGCAAGAAATGACCTGAGGCGTGGTTACGCGGGTCGAGAGAAATGTCTTGAGGCATTATGCGGGACTGAGCTCGGATTGATCAAAGGTTACCAACCTGAGGCGTAGTCATGAGGGTGTGGCTAAAAAGGCAAGAAATAACCTGAGGCATGGTTACGCGGGTCGAGGGAAAGTGTCCTGAGACGTGGTTACGCAGGATTGAGCCCGAATTGATCGGAGGGCTGGACCTGAGACATGTTGACGTGGGTCGTGGAAAGTTGCTTGGCTATGCATGCAAATTGTGTTTGATTGAATTGGGTGAATGTACATGATTATGGAGCTTGAGTGTTTATATTACGTTCTTGAGTAATTATCGCATTATGGTAATTTAGCTAATATGTAGGGTTGGCACTTGATTTAAGACAAGGTAAGTATGTTTGTGTGGAATTGAATGTGTTGGCTGTTAGATCACATGTTAGACTTGTCTGGGTACGCATTGGCCTAGATGGGATATAGGTTGTTTGCTTATTGAGATTTATCCTCATTGTTGTAGTGCAAACCTTTTCAAATCCTCGACCTTGAGCATGCCGCCAGCTAGGCATTTTGGGGTCCCCATGCACACGGTGCATGAGGAGACCGAATATCCAATAGGCCCGAATCAGTTTTACATTCGGCACCTTACCACAGTTTGGGTAGATGAGGGTTTAGAGAACTTGCAGCCCCATTCTTATTTGGCTTGGTATCACCGTATTGGGTTGGAGACTACTGACCCAATCCGTGGCTTTGAGGGGCTTCAGCATGATAATGAGGATGCGGTGAATTGGGAGCCCTGGGACAAGTATACTCCCGATGGTGAGGTGACAGATCCCGACGATCCACCGGAGAACCATGGCCCAGGACCCGAGCTCGTACCAAAATCTGAACCCGAGCCCTAGCCTGAGGAGGAGCCTATGGAGCCTAAACTCGAGGAGGAGCCTATGGTGTCCGAGCATAAGGACGAACCGATCAAAATCAACTCCGACACTGAGTCGTAGTCTTCAGGGTTTGATTCGAATTGGGCACTGTAGGAGGATTTGGGTGTTGGGGGTGTAGAAGCCTTTTTGGTAGAGCCATTTTTGTATAATCAGTAGTCTACCTGCCACTTGTCTCTTTTTGATGATGATGGTGAATGTAACCCTAGGGGCCTGTTGTCTGACTGATTTCCTTTGTTATCAAATTATTATTTTGTGCTATCTCTCTGTCTTCATTTATTGTCTGGGTTGTTTGGATTCCGCTTCCGCTTGCATTTGTCTTCGCATGTTTTGTTTGGGTCGGTGACGCATCCTGGGACGTCGTGTTCAATATGATCGCAGTAGGGGTGTAGCGAGCCCGTTGGCATTCGGGGCATGACACACTCAATATCAATGTTGATCTTTCTGGCCTATCCAAACATATCAGCAATTTCGACTCTACTAAGTTGTTCATTCTCATGATCCTTCCAAACTTTACCAAACATTCACGTTCTAGGCTTGTTCACCATCACCATGTCCATTCAACTATTCACCCGATCTTTATACCTCCAAACTATCACGAACATCCCTGTTCTTCTTAGCTTGTTCATCCTCGATCAAGGTCTTTCCAGATGTTCACCTTATCTGAGGATCCTTCCAGCTTGTAGACATATTTAATTACTCAATATCTTATTCACCTTAGATATCAGCAGAATATCTTGACAGTGGCAGAGCACTCCTCATATTAGATTGTTTTGGTGATGTTTATGAAAATATATGCATTTCGGGTTGTGCATATATCACATGGCACTACTCAACCAATACACACATTAGTAGCCTTTAATTATCTTTGTCATCTTAAAAACAGCATAGGGGATTTTCCCAACAATCACCATATTGGTGATTTTCTCAACATTTATTTCTTCTTTGTTCTCTTTTTCTTTTAAGTCTCTTTCAGCATAAGGACATTAGAAGTGCCAAAAATTTCATATAGCGCTCATTTTAGTACCAAAATTTTTTTTTCGAATTATTTAAGTGTCACTTAAAAAAAAAAGATCACTTAAGTGCCAACTCCATTATGGGTTGTCAGAAATCCAACGTTGTCATATTTTATTAAATTTTACGACCAATGTGGCTTGCCGGCGTGCCCAATCATGATATATACCCCTAAACGATGTCGTCTACGTGTTTTGCCCCAAATATAAACCCTAAATCAACCATTCAGGAAATTGCCATATGCAACACCCTAAATCAACCATTCAACCTTGAACTGAAATCGAAGTAATTTGCTAGAGGCTCAGTGTTATTAGAAGGAGAATTATCGTGAAACACCACAAATGAACAACAAAAGCAAATCCGACCAAAAGAAGTCCCTGTTTCGTTGTTGCGAAGCTGAAGCGACCTCCATCTTGATATTTAATCAAATTAAATCTGATCAAAGCCTATACAATTCACCTGTTCACAGTTCATACACCGTCATCTCTTAATTACTCCTTTGAATCTAGCTGAATCACCGATACCCATCACCTGCATGGGCTATGAACACAATCCGGACGATCCCAAACCCTAGGTTTTTGTTCTTTCAATTTTTCTGGTAATTTGAGTGACTAATCGAGGTATTTCTTCTAGGTTTCTTGTTACAGGTACCGGGACGATGAAGGAGAGCCATTGATCGACTTTGCTGACATGCCATTGGATTGGAATTGATCGCTTGAGCCGCGGCAACGATAAGATCACTTCCATGACAATGATCGCCAGGACGCCCTTTTTTTTAGGTTTTTAATAAATAAAAAATGCCGACTCATATAAAAGTTTTTATTATAAAAGTCACGTAATATTTTTTGTTGGTATTTATCGCCGAATGTACTTAAGTGATCGTTTTTCCTCCAATTTAGTACTTAAATGGTCTGGCAAAAACATTTGACACTAAAGTGAGCCGACTCTACGAAACTTTGACACTTCTAGTGTCCTTATGCCTTTTGCTTTGTTTTGTTTTGTTTTTCTTTCTCCTTCCTTCCACCAACGACTCATATGCCACTTTTTCTTTTCCTTTCCCTTTTTCTTTATTTCTTTCGGCACTTCTAGCGTCTTTATGCATTTTCTTTTCTTTCGTTTTATTTTTCTCCTTCTTTCCACCGACGACTCACGTGACACTTCTTCTTTTCCTTTTCCTTTTTCTTCTTTTTCTTTAGGCACTTCTGGTGCCCTTATGCCTTTTCTTTTCTTTCGTTTTATTTTTCTTTCGTTTTGTTTTTCTTTCTCTTTCCTTCCACCGACGACTCATATGACACTTTTTCTTTTCCTTTCCCTTTTTCTTTATTTTCTTTCGGCACTTCTACCGTCTTTATGCATTTTCTTTTCTTTCGTTTTATTTTTCTTTCTCCTTCTTTCCACCGATGACTCATGTGACACTTTTTCTTTTCCTTTTCCTTTTTCTTTTTTTTCTTTAGGCACTTCTGGTATCCTTATGCCTTTTCTTTTCTTTCGTTTTATTTTTCTTTCTCTGTCTTTCCACCGACTACTCATGTAACACCTTTTCTTTTCCTTTTCCTTTTTCTTTCTTTTCTTTCGGCACTTTTATTATCCTTATGCTTTTTCTTTTCTTTTCTTTTCTTTTTCTTTCTCCTTCCTTCCATTGACGATTCATGTGACACTTTTTCTTCTCCTTTTCCTTTTTCCTTTGTTTCTTTCTTTTTCATTTTCTTCGAATTGAAGAAAACGTAAAAGAAAGAAAAAAAAATAGAAAGAGAGAAAGAAGAAAGAAAAAGAAAAAGAAACTAAAAACATGTTGTTGGACAAAAATGCCCTTGGCCATGGCTTGGAAAGTGTTGCATGAGTTGAATGTGCTTGCCGGCCGAAGAAGATTTGGCCAGCCGGTGAGCTTCAGATCTTATTTGAGACTAAGTTTGGCACTTTGTTGATACCAAATCCACTTTGGGCTAAGAAAAAGTAATCTCACTTTAGAACCTTATTTAAAATTTTCCCTTACTTTGCCTTATATGTCGTCATGGTGGGGTGGCACTGCCATTAAAGAGAGAGAAGAGGCTGCGAGAAAGGGTAAGAGGCAAGAAATCGAAAGAAACTAAGAAACCCGCCGTCTGGAGTAATCGGGGCACTGATGAGGAAAGGGTCTTTTACTTACAGATCACTTGACAAGTCATATAAGTATGGACTTAGGATTTTACAACAATGGACGAAAGTCTCGTACTACAAGCCCTCTCAAAGGTTTGACAAATAGATATTGATGCCTGACCAGTGTTGAGTAGATCATATCGAGATAAATATACAAATGTGATGAAAAATTAATACTACAATATACAAGCACACAAGATTGATATAATGTCCCATCCTCGGAGAAGCATAGTTGGTACACAGCATTATCACTAATATAACAAGCTAGGCCGATATTAACATCTATAAAGGACCACCAAACACTAGAAATCCATTATCATGATTAACAACTAATCTATAGAGCATAATCTACGCACGATGTAGTTTGGCATACGAATCCTTGCTCTTGTCGGAGTTCGAGAGATCCTCAAGACTGATGCCGTTGCTTGGAGAATATGGCATATAACGATGTCTGTTGCTAGGTCCGTCAACATGGTGATTATCATCACTTCCGAAATGTTGCTCTTTGCACGTTTGAGTCTGCCCTGTGCTCTCGTCAAAGTTCAGGAAATCCGTGAGATCCATGCCGTTGCTCAAAGAATATGGCATATAACATCGTCCATCGCTAGGTCCGTCAACATGCCGATTATCAACATTAGACAAATGTTGCTCGTTGCACATTTGAAGCTGTTGATCAGGAATAGGCATGTTCCAGTCCGGTAAACCAGTATACAATGTGTCGGTTGGATCGTTGGATTCAATAATTACTCCTGGAGTTGCCCGAACAGAAAAAGAAAAAAAAAACAGAAAAAAGAAAGAACAAAAATTACTCGAACTTACCACCCGCCTGGGTGGCGCTGCTGGAGATGACACTTTTCCTCTCGCAAAAGGTTGAGTGTTTGAATCCCGGGCGCCGCAGGGTGACTTAACCGGTGCACGTGTGTGGTGGCTAGCACGTGTCGCCCCCAGGGTTTACCTCCCGGCTGTCGGCCGTGCGGGGGTTCCCTGGATTATCAAAAAAAAAAAAAAATTACTCGAACTTTAGTAGAGTTAGATGTATCTCTAGATCGTAGGTTGCTTTGTATCAACCTAAAGCAACATTTGATCACCTGTGCACTATTCAGATTACTCAGGCCACATAAATCGGTAGAAGCACTCGCTGTTGCTGACTTTGCTTTCTTACCTTTCCTGTTTATTATCCGACAGAGAACCAACGCCGTCTACAAAGACAAAATGATACTGGTGATGAGTATCAGGGTTACAGCAACCGAAACTCCATTGTTGCCCGAAAATATTTTATACACGAGACACATCACGCATCACTTATCAAAGTTGGAGTAATTTAAATTTCAGGAAAAAAATTTCCCCTTTTGCTGCAGAATCACTCTATTTTTGGCAGCCCTAACCTTCAGTAGTCACTGGAACCAAAACTTAAAATGATTATTGGTAAGTTTCGTTTCTCGATCTTCCTTATGAAATTCTACGAAATACAGAAGGAAAAGTTCTGACTTGCGAAAACTAATTTTCAAAGTACAGCTGGAGTTAAAGGTAAATCGCACTTAAATTATGGCACAATCATGAAATCACAAAGCCAGAAACCTCAAGAAGCTGAATGAGGAACATATCTAGAGAAAAGAATCAATTTTACCTGCACTTGTAACCATGTTAAAGATGCTCAATTAGGGGAAGCAAAAGTAGAGAAGTCGAGCACCGGGTCCGAAATTTCACTATCTGAAACATCTGAATTTAGGTGATATTCATGCATGGCCACATCAGTCCCGCGGCCCTTTGGTTGTCGACCTTCATAGTAAACCAAAATCCTCTTGGTCCCCATTGGCTTACCGGTGTCCAGTGCTTGGATAACACGCTTTTTACTCGTCTCTTTCCAAAATCCGAACTGGGTCTTCCTCTGACGACCACGGGGACTAAAGAAGAAACACTCGCGTTCATCTGATAATTCACTTGAAAATACTACAACCAAAGATTGTTTAGCTGTTATTTCACTAAAGTCTTATAGGCAACTACAAATTACCATCAAACCATAAGAAAATAGGGAAATAGAGAACTCTAAGAACTCAATTTAAGTTACCATCGTATAGGAAAAATAAATCCGGAGGCTCCCAGTTGTAGATGTATAGCTCGGGAATTGCGCAATTAGCTTCCATTTGTCCTTTGAGCTTCTTTTTCAAGAAATGACCAACGAGTTGCTCATCCGTCGGTTTGAATCCGTATCCCACCTGCCGCGCCTCCATTGATCCTGCCATGCTATACGCTTGCTGTCTCACATTCAATTCTGCGATCGAAGAAAGAGGAGAAGGATAGAGAATGGGACAAGTGAAATACGCAGAGGAAGAGAGTACAAACACAGGAAAGAGAGTCTACCCTTGGCTTGGCTTGGCTTTGCTCGACACTGCTGTGCTCCAAACGCTTCCTAGTGGGCAATTTATAAACACAAATAAAGCCAGTAATTTCCTTTAGCTTGATAAAGAAGGAACTACTTTTCAAGTGGATCGCACCTCTAGCTCAAGATAACGAAATTTCGCTAAGAACAGCATCTTCGAAGTCCACAACGCGGATTAAACTAGTTCTAATTGGTCTTAGGTGATTGCTAAGAAAATAAATTCTTTTTAACTACATCGCATCAAAACGATTTGACGACCCTAAAACTATGTTTTCATTTTTTTTTTGCGTGGACGTCACAACTAATTAAATGATAATTTGGAGTTAATTAAGAGAAGTAAATCCTCCAATTATGATTATATGGGCCTATACGTGGAGGAAATTTGGTCAGCGTGGGAGGCAAAGTTGGCTTGCCTTGCACTTTGATGCGATGTGCTGTTGACACCTAAATTTTAGCGACCATTTAGTTGTAATTTGTACAGAAAATTAGGGATTAAATTTTTAACCCCTAAACAAAAATATTTAGGTTGCATAACATATAGTTTAAATTCATTTTAGATTAATTGCATTTCGCATCGGACTGGCGGTGACGAACGAACTTAAATTTCATCGAATGGGACTCGGCTCGCTTGGAACGCAAGGGCCGGGAATTACAAGTCAAACGGGCTCGGTTGTTTTAATTTGAGCTTAATTTAGCCCATTATCCTTAATTAATTCAGCCCATTTAAATTAAATTAAAATCTAAGCCCAAGCCTAAGCCCATTAGGACTAGAGAGCCCATCTAATTGACCTAGATTAGGGTTATATATACTTCATTAGGTCAGAATTTTTGTGGGGGGAACTCATAATTTTCAGATCAGAATTTTTAGAGTGTGAGAGTGAGAAAGAGAGGGAGAGAGAGAGACCGGCGAAGATCGCCGCCGCTCCCTGCCGCGCCTGCCACCGCCGCGGCTTCAGCACCGGAGCCAACCCACGCCGCCGCACGCCGCGCCCCGACGCCGCTGCCTGCCGCCCGCCGCACGCCGGAGCCGACCCACGCCTGCCGCGCCTGCTGCCGCCGTGCCTGCCGCGCCTGCCGATCGCCGCGCATCACCGCCGCGCCTGCTGTCGCCGTGCCCGCCGCGCCTGCTGCTGCGCCTCCCGTGCGCCTGCTGCCGCCACTCCTCGCCGCGCCTGCTGCCGCGCCCGCTGCCGCACCGCCGCTGCCGCCGTCGCTCCACCATCGCTGCTGTCCCGGAGTTGCGCCATCACAAGCACCATCGTAAACAGCGTCGCCGCCGTCCTCGTGGTCGCGCCACCGCCGGTCCGCCGTTCCCGCTCATCCCGATCCGCAATCCCGATCCGCGAGTTCAAATTTGGAAATATTTCGAAATTAGGTAAGGATGTTATCCGATATTTTCAGAATATTTGGTTTCTTAATTTTTGGATGCTTGAATATTCTGTGAATATTGTGTGGATTGCTAGATATCTTAGGATGATGTTTGCCTTATTCGCAATATTCGAAAATATTCAAAATTAGGAAAACTTTCCTAATTCAGCAACGTATCTGAACAACTATCCGACCTTATCCCTAAGGTATGATACGTGGCGATACGGAGAATCATTATCCTACCCATAATCACTTGGGTACGACAATGAATTTTATCTGCTTTCCAAATTTGAATGATCGAATTTCCGTCAATATCTGTAACCCTATAGATATGATCGATAGTTCGATTTTTGTGCCTGATCCGAGTTTGAAACGAATTTTGCGGATCGCGTGGTTATTTTAAATGTTGATGCTATCTCTGTTTAAATTGTCTTTCCTTTTCAAATAAAAAAGAAAATTCAAAAATATCAGTTAGGATTTGAATTTGAGTTTTACATGTTTAGGAATCCTAAATATATCTACACGATAGAGTAATTATTTAATTTAAATTAGGATTTGAGATAATCTATTTCCTAGTTTAAATTAAGTAATATTCTAATCTTAATAGATTATTTAGGTTATTTTTTTAATTCCGAATTTTCATGAAAACCCCAAAAAAGAATGAATTGTTTTATGGTAGATTAGGATAGATTGCATTCTTAATTTAAGTAATTTATTATTTCGAATTTTAACAAAAATCCCAAAAATAAGTCATGTTAGGATATGTTAAGTCATCATAGGTTGCATGTTAATTTAGGCATATTTTTATTCCGAATTTCATTAGAAAATACCAAAAATAAATCATTTGCCCGTCATCAGAATTAGGTCACGTCGTCGCATGACATATAGTTTGTATGCTAGGTTGCATTACTTGCATGTCATTTTTGCACGTCATTGCATGTAGATTAGGTTTCATTTAAATAAGCGAAAAGTCAAAAATTGAGTGAATTCCTTGTTAATTAGAAATCATATTAGGTTGTTGATGTGATTTTCTAGCTAACAATGCAGATGCTTACGTTGCTTCGAGGTAAGTAATTCTTCCAACTTGCAATTTATTTAATGCTTTTTTGGGTGTTAAATTGGTGGTTTGCGCACCCGCATGAGCACCTCACATGTTAGTGACTAAGTTAAAATGGATCCAGATTGCTTGCCAAAACATTTTTGAAAAGAAAAGGTACCGAAAGGGCGTTAGACTAGATCTAGCATAATCAAGTCCCCGGGCTTAGAATCTCTGGTTCGTAGGAATAAAACATATCTCCCTATGTTTTATTTAGGTTTCTAATCGACCTACCACAAATTGATTAGTGGCGACTCCGAGCATGAAAACTTTTGCATGTTAAAAACTTAAACCTAAGTTGCGAATTGGTAGGGCTTGGGAGGGACTGAGTTAAGCTTAGTCTTAATAATCCATTAGCCTAAGAGGAAAAATTTTAGGTCGCGACAGCTTGGCGACTCCACTGGGGATTATTTTGACACTCTTAGTGGACTTAGGCCAGTTTTTCTTTTCAAAAAATATTTTTTGCTTGGCAGCGAGGATCCCAGGTACGTCCCTAACATTTTAGGTGTTAAATATTTTTGCAGAATGGGAGGTATAAGGGGAGGCGTGACTGTTAACCCTTGTTTTGCAGGGAGGTGTTTGGATGAATGGTTTATTTTATGCACGAAGCGCTGTATGATATAACTTGTTGTGCATGCCTTGCATTTACACTACACCGCACACACTTCCCGCTGCCGGACCTGGGCGGCACAGATTTAGGATGGTACTGAGAAAACGGACACCCCGACCACACCCACATGGTATGGGTCGCCTTTCTTGGTCCCGAAAGTTCTTTCATGATGTCATTGAATACCTACCACGGTTGCACCCTTTGCAAACCCGGGTCGGCTCTTTGACTAAGCCGGAGTCAGGGGAATCCCAGCCTAACCACCACCATGATTGGTTTAGCTCGGTAATCCTCATGTCTCCATTTCGCAAGCCAGAGTCTAGATAGAAATCGAACCTCACATTTCATGCGCATGTTTTTGTGATTGCCATGGTCCTATTGGTGAAGTAAGTTTTTCTCAACCTTTATCTAGCAATTTATTTATGTTTCGTATTTTCTTTGGTCGGTCCATGATAGGTCTAGGTTGGTTTTAAATTTGAAAGTAATAATCATTGAGTCCTTTTTAAAAAAAGAAAGAAAGAAAGAAAGCTCTTTTAGAGAATTTATTTTCAATCTATGTCTTTATTTTCCTAGATGTGTCATAGGTAATTATTTTCCTACAAAGTTTGCCGTCATCTTTCTTTTACAAAAAAAAGGGCTTTAGAGAATTTGTTTTCAGTCCATAGTTTCTAGGGAGTCTCACTTTTTGTTTTTCATAATTTTATGATTAGGGATTTTGGTGCTTCTATTTCCTAGGTTGTGTCTAGGGCGTCATTTATATTTCTTTTCCTAGATCACTTTTCATAAAGTCTCGTCCATGTACGAATATTGTCATGAATAAACAAAAAAAGACTAGAAGCGTGTCATGGACCAACCTTGTCTTGACCATGTGCTTATTTGGTTCATTTCCTTTACATTAGGTTATTACGGACCGTCAACGTTCCCCAATCCGTACTCGCTCAAGAGCAAGAATGACTGACCAAAATGAGCAAGTTCGTGTTGCTGTCCTTGAAACCGAGATGAAGCAAGTCCTGAATGTGCTCGAGAATCTCACCAAACAAGTTGCTTCTCTACAGACAAGCATTTCCACACTGTCTGCACCCGCTCAACCGAGTGTAGAGATTGTACTGCCCGATGACTCTCCTCCTATTAAGTCAAAAGATAAAGGAAAAACTGTTGCCATTGGCACTTCCTCGACCGAGAATGGTGCAACTTTAACTGACAAAGCTCGTCCGATCATTACAAATGGGGGTGATGCATCTTCTAAGCCACCAAAGAGTGATGAGGCTGAGCGTATTGATAAGCTTGAAGAAAAATTCCGTCAAATACAAGGCTTTGATGATCAATTCTCACGAGGTCTTGCTCACATTGTCAAGGTTCAAGTCCCTAAGAAGTTCAAGGCGCCTGAGTTTAATAAGTTCGATGGCCTTTCCTGTCCTAAGGTCCATTTACAATACTACACAGCGAGGATGGCGCCGTATGCTGATAATGTGCCATTCATGATCCACACGTTCCAAGATAGCTTAACCGGACCCCCCTTACAATGGTTCGTTTTGAAAAAGATTCATTTGCTCAAGACATGGGAGGATTTGTCTGATGCTTTCATTCGTCAATACAAATTCAATATTGACGTGGCCCCGTCACGTGAGGATTTGATTCGCACTGAGAAGAAAAAGACTGAGACCTTCAAGGCCTATGCTACTAGGTGGAGAGCTCTAGCTGTGCAAATTACCCCCGAGTTGACTGAGAAGGAGATGCTTGATACCTTCATGAAGACTTTACCGTTTGAGTTTCGTAATCGAATGTTGGGTTCTAATTTCAATTCTTTAGCTGAGTTGATACCTGCGGGAGAACGCATTGAGATCGCTCTGCGCGATGGTTGGGCCACTGAGCAGGCTACCTCTGCTAAGAAGTTCACCCTCAAGAAGGATAAGGAACCGACACCTGAAGTGAATGTAGCTTACTCTCAACAAAGCCGTGACACTGCCTCGACAATGCAGTCTGTTGGCAAACAAGGTGGACGCCAATTCACTAGTCGGCAACAAGGTACTAAAAGGAACTTCACGCATCTGCCTGGGCCGTTATCCAAAGTTCTGCCTGTTCTCCAAAAGAAAAATTTGCTTTCAAGTGAACCGAAACGCCCGAACCCCGAGCGGTTCTCTGGCTATGACTCCTCTAAGAAGTGTGAGTATCATATAGGGGAGGTCGGTCATTCTACTGATGATTGTTACGTACTGAAGCATAGAATTCAAGACCTCTTGGACACAAAGGCATTCTCTTTCCGCAGTGATCAACTAAATGTCCAGCGGAACCCTCTACCCAACCATGCTGGAAGCACGGATGCTGTTATTGAGTAGAGAAATTTTTGTTTTTATACTCCTCTGCGAAGGAGTCTTTCATGCTTTCTAGAATTTCAAGTATTTTCTAGGATTTCCTACTTTCTAGGATTTCAATTCATGTTTATGTTTTGATTCGTAGGGCTTTGATTATTTGCATTTCCCTTCCAATAATGTAATTCATTTGATTCTATTCAATGCAATTGCAAGTTTGTTTTCATTTTGAGGACATGTTAAAGTATATTAAACTAGCCCAGTGATGATATCCAACCATGAAAAGAAAATATCATCCAAGGAGAAATTCTGAGGGCTGGGCTTTCTCATGCTCCCTCCAAAAAAAAGACTTTTCGAAAATAAAAAGCATTTCATTTAAAAAAAAAAAACTTTCCAAAGCGTGCATCAAATAAACCCTGTTTGTTTGTCTGACTCATTTACTTCATGTCTCAGAGCATAATTCTCCAGCTTATTGTGATAAGGAATTGACACATCGAGTTCTATTGATGATGAACCTATGGGGCAAAGGATCACCACCTACTTGGGCATGATGCTAGAGCGAAGATGAGTGCTCAACAGGGCAAAAGCAAAGATGGAGTGTTCATGTGTCCATCATTTCCAAATAAGAGCAATCAAAGGACTCTCATTCCTAAGGACACTCTTCTTGTTTGATATTGTTGAGCGATGACATGTTCTTGAAATGGATGTTATGCTTCTCATGCATTTAATGAAATTTTTGAATTATGAACCTTTGCATGC
The DNA here is from genome assembly GCA_031216405.1 of Syzygium malaccense. Lineage (NCBI taxonomy): Eukaryota > Viridiplantae > Streptophyta > Magnoliopsida > Myrtales > Myrtaceae > Syzygium > Syzygium malaccense. The sequence continues at coordinate 16,593,833 of CM062259.1, read as the reverse complement.
CTAAAGCCGATAGGTATTTAAAATACTAATATCCTTCGAAAGAGGGTTTTGCATGATAATTTACCTGTTTAACTCACCAAGTTCATTGAGAATGATCCAAATGGACAATTTATTGAATGATGTGGCATTATTTTAGTATGCTAAATGAGATGTGTCGGGATGATGAAAGGCAAACCATATCCTATACACCATCCCCTATTCATACGCTTGTGAGATGAGTGAAATATTCCATGTCCACAAGGTAAACGGTTATCTCGCGAAAGGTACAACTATCGAAATGATGAGAGGCAATTCACTTCTCTATCCTAAACAATACAGTTTATCCATTGTTTCGCCACTTTGAGCCTAAACACTTGGAGAAATTCATTCAAATTACCCCTGTCAAGAACCACCCCACATCGGGGCGAACTGGAGGTAAGTTAGCATCATAAGGTGAAAAATGAGTAGAAATTTTCATGCTCTCACTTGCATCAATCTTCGAGTGTTGCTTTTTCAGATGAATTCACGCGAACTTCAAGTGCCTTAGGATGACGAAGAGCATTTCTTTCTCTATCCTATATACACTTTATCCATTGCTTAGCCCACTTGAGCCTATATTTTTATTTCATATGAACCTAGTTGGTGATCATCCCCCACACTGGGGCAAAGCAAAAACCATCATTGTCCAAGCAGCATATTTGGAGTACCAACTGAAGACGAAGACCTTTGAGAGTCTAAATGTCAAGTTGAAATATAATCGGCCAATGTATGCATTGTAGACAGTGTGTGTTAAAAAAAATGAAAGCTAGGGGGCATAAAAAAGCAGTGTGCCTGGTAAAAGCAAGGCCATCACCCTGAAAAAAAAAAGGGAGAACTTTAGAAAAAAAATGTCAAGATATGACATGTCAAAGTCATGAATCCCAGTGGAGCAGTAGTCCTACAAGTTTCGAAGGAATCAAGTGACGAACTCTCAAGGCCAATAGAGCATCTGCCAAGAAGGCAACCCCTAAAGAAAAGAGGACCGGTGATTATGCCTAGATGATCACCAACTCTCACCTTTATACACATTTTTGAGCCTAATATATCCTTTCATTTCTCAACCCATGAGCCTAGCCTACATTACGTCCCTTACAAAGTCTCTTCAGATTATGGCACTTGAACTAACGTAGAGTTTCCGATGTTTATAAGCTTAGCTCGAAGAAGTGCGAGCAAGTCCACTTCTATCTCATTTTGCAGGGTTCTTGACTTGTAAACCCGGAGACGATTGTGGAGTATTTTCTTTCAACAGCCTCGACTCGAAGAGTTCCCTTTGTTAAGCCATTGACCAAACCAACGCTACGATCCTGATAAAGACCTCTTAGATTGGTAAAGTCGTACCGCTTGCGAGAATACTCGGATCCTTGTCGACATGATGATGGTAAGATGGAGTGATTCTCATAGAATAGCCCTTCCGAATAAGAGTGAGTGAAAGCCCTTTCTAACTGAAAATCTCTCATTTAGCACTCTTAAGAAATCCACGTTATGAGTGAAAATTGTCTTAATTAATGATTCTCCCCAGTGGAAATTTGGTGATGCAAATATGGTAAAACCATCATGCATAAACCTCAATTGAATTGATGAATTCTGAAATGTGAGTTCTAGAATAGCTGAGATTGCTAATCTCCTTGAATGAATGCATATGTGTTTTGCTCTAATCATATCTGACAGGTAATGTTTCCTCAAAGACTAAAGAGTTCCTGACGCTACAGTTGTTTTTTTTGAAGCTTCGTGTTCGTCTAAATATTTGTGAATATTCAATTACCTGATTGTAGTTTCAGGTATCATTTCCGAAAATCTGAAGAGAATTTTCGATCCTATTAATCATATCTGATTGCAGTTTCAGATATCTTTCTCGAAGATCCGAAGGGAATCATCGAGCCCATATTCAATTACCTGATTGTAGTTTCAGGTATCATTTTCGAAAATCTGAAGAGAATTTTCGATCCTATTAATCATATCTGATTGCAGTTTCAGATATCTGTCTCGAAGACCCGAAGGGAATCATCGAACCCATTCAAATATCTTATTGAAATTTCAAGTATCATTACCGAAAATCCGAAGGGAATTTTTCGAGTCTTTCAAGCACCTGGGTCGCCTTTCAGATGACTTTTTCGACTACTTGAGAGGGCTTCCAGATACTTGGTAAGTTTTCAAAAGTTGTTCCATACCCCAAATTTGTTTTCCCAAATCTTCAGGTAAGTAAATGCAGGTATGTTTTCTATTTTTGCATTTGCATTTTCATATCACATTAGAAAATGGGTGTGGGCTCATTGAGATCTCATTTACTCGACAAAAAGACTAATTTTTCTCATTGCATTTGCATAGTCAAAATTTAGGTATCATTTAGTCTTTGAATGCAACCTCTGCGAGCTCACCTTCAAAGAGGGGCAGCTGTTGACACCTAAATTTTAGCGACCATTTAGTTGTAATTTGTACAGAAAATTAGGGATTAAATTTTTAACCCCTAAACAAAAATATTTAGGTTGCATAACATATAGTTTAAATTCATTTTAGATTAATTGCATTTCGCATCGGACTGGTGCTGACGAACGAACTTAAATTTCATCGAATGGGACTCGGCTCGCTTGGAACGCAAGGGCCGGGAATTACAAGTCAAACGGGCTCGGTTGTTTTAATTTGAGCTTAATTCAGCCCATTATCCTTAATTAATTCAGCCCATTTAAATTAAATTAAAATCTAAGCCCAAGCCTAAGCCCATTAGGACTAGAGAGCCCATCTAATTGACCTAGATTAGGGTTATATATACTTCATTAGGTCAGAATTTTTGTGGGGGGAACTCATAATTTTCAGATCAGAATTTTTAGAGAGTGAGAGTGAGAAAGAGAGGGAGAGAGAGAGACCGGCGAAGATCGCCGCCGCTCCCTGCCGCGCCTGCCACCGCCGCGGCTTCCGCACCGGAGCCAACCCACGCCGCCGCACGCCGCGCCCCGACGCCGCTGCCTGCCGCCCGCCGCACGCCGGAGCCAACCCACGCCTGCCGCGCCTGCTGCCGCCGTGCCTGCCGCGCCTGCTGCCGCGCCTCCCGTGCGCCTGCTGCCGCCACTCCTCGCCGCGCCTGCTGCCGCGCCCGCTGCCGCACCGCCGCTGCCGCCGTCGCTCCACCACCGCTGCTGTCCCGGAGTTGCGCCATCACAAGCACCATCGTAAACAGCGTCGCCGCCGTCCTCGTGGTCGCGCCACCGCCGGTCCGCCGTTCCCGCTCATCCCGATCTGCAATCCCGATCCGCGAGTTCAAATTTGGAAATATTTCGAAATTAGGTAAGGATGTTATCCGATATTTTCCGAATATTTGGTTTCTTAATTTTTGGATGCTTGAATATTCTGTGAATATTGTGTGGATTGCTAGATATCTTAGGATGATGTTTGCCTTGTTCGCAATATTCGAAAATATTCAAAATTAGGAAAACTTTCCTAATTCAGCAACGTATCTGAACAACTATCCGACCTTATCCCTAAGGTATGATACGTGGCGATACGGAGAATCATTATCCTACCCATAATCACTTGGGTACGACAATGAATTTTATCTGCTTTCCAAATTTGAATGATCGAATTTCCGTCAATATCTGTAACCCTATAGATATGACCGATAGTTCGATTTTTGTGCCTGATCCGAGTTTGAAACGAATTTTGCGGATCGCGTGGTTATTTTAAATGTTGATGCTATCTCTGTTTAAATTGTCTTTCCTTTTCAAATAAAAAAGAAAATTCAAAAATATCAGTTAGGATTTGAATTTGAGTTTTACATGTTTAGGAATCCTAAATATATCTACACGATAGAGTAATTATTTAATTTAAATTAGGATTTGAGATAATCTATTTCCTAGTTTAAATTAAGTAATATTCTAATCTTAATAGATTATTTAGGTTATTTTTTTAATTCCGAATTTTCATGAAAACCCCAAAAAAGAATGAATTGTTTTATGGTAGATTAGGATAGATTGCATTCTTAATTTAAGTAATTTATTATTTCGAATTTTAACAAAAATCCCAAAAATAAGTCATGTTAGGATATGTTAAGTCATCATAGGTTGCATGTTAATTTAGGCATATTTTTATTCCGAATTTCATTAGAAAATACCAAAAATAAATCATTTGCCCGTCATCAGAATTAGGTCACGTCGTCGCATAACATATAGTTTGTATGCTAGGTTGCATTACTTGCATGTCATTTTTGCACGTCATTGCATGTAGATTAGGTTTCATTTAAATAAGCGAAAAGTCAAAAATTGAGTGAATTCCTTGTTAATTAGAAATCATATTAGGTTGTTGATGTGATTTTCTAGCTAACAATGCAGATGCTTACGTTGCTTCGAGGTAAGTAATTCTTCCAACTTGCAATTTATTTAATGCTTTTTTGGGTGTTAAATTGGTGGTTTGCGCACCCGCATGAGCACCTCACATGTTAGTGACTAAGTTAAAATGAATCCAGATTGCTTGCCAAAACATTTTTGAAAAGAAAAGGTACCGAAAGGGCGTTAGACTAGATCTAGCGTAATCAAGTCCCCGGGCTTAGAATCTCTGGTTCGTAGGAATAAAACATATCTCCCTATGTTTTATTTAGGTTTCTAATCGACCTACCACAAATTGATTAGTGGCGACTCCGAGCATGAAAACTTTTGCATGTTAAAAACTTAAACCTAAGTTGCGAATTGGTAGGGCTTGGGAGGGCCTGAGTTAAGCTTAGTCTTAATAATCCATTAGCCTAAGAGGAAAAATTTTAGGTCGCGGCATGTGCCTAAGTCGATTCTTTACGTGTGAACAACTTTGGATTCCCACCTCTTTTTATGTTCTTTTTCTCTACTTTTACTTTTGGAAGTATAATTTCTCTATTTTTGAAAAGTATAACACAGAACACCCTCGGTTCCCTGGGTTATCAAAAAAAAAAAAACACTGAACACCCTCCCTTAGATTTTCAATACCAAAGTATCATCCTCACCCGTGAGGCACGGGCACGTAACCATTAAGATCAAGTAAGCACAAGTGGTGTCCGTCTAATAATTAACTAAAATCCGGTACTGTGACTTTGCATAATTGTTTTTTTTAATTCCTTGATTCCGGGGAAGTAAGAGCAAATGAAAGATTGAACGGATGGAACACATTGACGTTCCCGCGACCTTTCCCATGTGAACTGTTTCGATGACCCCCTCCCAAATGCATGGATTTTTATTTCGTGCTAATAAATCTCAACTAGTGTTGGTAAGTGTCAAAAATCTGTTAATTAAAAATAAGGTTGATACTATAAAAAACTCCAAACTGATAAACTTGTGACAAATTAATCCCAAAGTAGTAAACCTAAGATAAATTTACCCTCTGTTAGTTCCGTTAAAATTTACTGTTAAATTGTTGAGTTGAATAACACGTGGCAATTGACGTGCATACCCGTTTGGGGTTGTACCCTCTGTTTATCACAAGCGTGCAAGTTTGTAGTTTTTGTGGCATTAATCCAAATTAATAGAAATTAACGGAGGGTAAATTTGTCACAAATGTACTAGTTTAGGGTTTTTTGTGATAAAAAAATTAGTTTGGGGTACATTTATCACAGGTGTACCAACTTAAAATTTTTTACGGTCAAAAAATTAATTTGAGGTAAATTTATCACAGGTGTACCAGTTTGAGGTTTTTCGTGGTATTCACCCTAAAAATATAGTAGCTGACTATTTTTCTAGCAACTTGTTAGTAATTTAAAGACACTTTTCTAAAACTACAAATGTATAGTTGCAAATTAGCAATTATTATACTAATGTACCAATTTTTATTTGCATAACTTAGGGATGTCTTTAATTCACAAACACTTATATTGAATTGCCAACCCGAATTAGAAGGACTTACTAGATTTTGTCATATTGAATTGTCCATTACTTTTGTGTTACCATCTCTTATTTGCATTGCTTACCTATTTTTTTATTGTCTTTGTATACTCTATCTATAAACTTTTCTATTGAATTATAAACTTTCATTTGCCTTGTTAACGACCACTTACATTTACTAATTCCGTTTAGAGATTACCAATCTAAATTAGCATGACTCACCAACCTTTCTACCATTGATTACCCTGTAGCATTAGATTACAAACTCTCATTAATTACTTATGGATGTTTAGTTCATTTCTTAATTAGCCAATATATCTTATCATTTGGGAACATTTATTTGCGTTACATAATTAGCAACGCCTTGAATTGACCAACTTCTTTAGAAATTACATACCTTAGTTAGATTAATTTACCAACTTTTCTCCAATTAAGTCGATGACTAGTTTTGGATTACCAACTCTCATTAGAGTTATTTAGCAAGTTCATTTTTCTTTTAACTTGGCCTTAAATATATTAGCTCTTATATAGCATTACTAAAGTTTCCCTAATTAAATTATCAACTAGTTTTGGATTATCAACCATAAAACTAATTACCAATGTTTATTTGGTTTTGTCAATGTAACCGCTCTTATCATGGGTTACTTAATTGGGAAAAAAAATTGGTAAGTCACTCAAATAGAGATTGGTAATTTTATAGAATTGTTTATAAACTTAAGGCATTTGTAAGATATGCAAATAAAAGTTGGTTGGATAAGAGAGGCTTTTGTTATGTTGAGATAAGAAAAGGTAGTAATTTTAAAACTAAAAATCAAACAAAAGAACTAATTAGTCTCGCAAAATTAGAATGTAAGTTAATCACGTATAGGGTTGGTATGCAAGGGAAATAAGAAATGTTGACTATATAGAAAAGTTGGTAAAATTGAGAAAAAAGACAATATCGAGCAACTCAAATGAAAGTTAATAACCCAAAACTAGTTATAACTTAATCAAAATAAGGTTCGTAAGTAATACAAAGAAGGTTGGTAATTCGTAAATTTAAGGCGTCGCTAAGAGCATTAAATAAATGTTAGTTATAGATGATAAAAGTTTATTTTTCTTATTAAGAGACGAGAGAAGTTTTTTTTTTTTTTATAACCGAGGTGTCCGCCCGGCCGGCGAGCTAGGGCTCAAACTAGCGGTGATGCTCGACTAGTCCTCGAGGGGGGCTAGCGCAGCATCTCACAGCCACGACCCCCCACTTAAATCACCGATGGGCGAGTTTGAACCCAAGACCTGAGACGAGAGAAATTGGTAATTAGGAAAACAAATAAACATTGGTAATCAACTCATATAAGATTTGGTCACACAAAACTAGTTAGAAACTCGGAGACTACTCCGGTGAAGTTGATAATTTCTAAAGAGAGTTGACAAATATAAAAAAAGTTGGTAAGGCAAATAAAAGTGTTAACTTAATAGATTAGTTGATAAATTTAAGAAAAAAATAAGTAGGTTGGTTATTAATGTAAACAATTCACATTACAGTTGGTAATCAAACCTTGATAGTAACTTAATCGAAAATAAAGTTTGTGACTCATACAGATTTTTTTGGTAATTTCATATAATAGTTAGTAAATTTAAGCTTCTGGCCAGATTTGTATATAAAATTAGGTAGATCTTAGATTAAAGGTTTTCATCTTTTTTTTTTGTCAGAGATAAGAGGAGTTAGTAGTATTTAAAAAAAACAATATTAATAACTAATTCAAACCAAGTGATGGCCACAAAACTAATTGGATAATTCAATCAAAGAAAAGTTGGTAATCACTCTGATTGATGTTGGTAATTTTTTAAAAGAATTGGTAGATTTTGAAAGTTGGCAAGGAAGTCAATAAAAGTGGTAACTCGATAGAAAATTTGGTAAATTTAAGAAAAAAAAACATCGTAAGATAACTTAAATGAAAGTTGGTAACCTTAAGCTAGTTGGTAACTTAATTAAAGAAAATTTGATAAGTCACAAAGTAATTTAACACAATCGTTAGTAAATTTAAACTTTGGTAAGAAAGGGAAAAAATTAATTTATGATAAAAGATGTTTTTTTTTGTGGCAGAAGTAAGAGAATTTGGTAATTTTAGGAAAACCAGAAATATATTGGGAATTAACTAAAATGGAAGTTGGTCGCGGAAATTAGTCGCTGGCTTAATAAAAAAAAAGTTAGTAATCACTCTAATTGAAGTTGATAACTTCTAAAAAGAGTTGGTAACTTTAAAAATTGGTAAGCAAGACAAATAAAAGTGGTAGTTCAATGGAAAAGTTGGTTAATTGATAATGAAAATCAAATAAACATTGATACGCAACTCAAATAAATTTTGGCAACTCAAAACTAGTTAATAACTTAATAGGACAAAAATTGGTAAGTTACTCCAATAAAGGTTGTTACTTTTGTAGCGTAGTTGGTCAATTTAAGCCTTTGGTAAAAAGCTAAACTAAAATTAGTAAAGATAAGAGAAGATTTGTTTTTTTATAGAGAAAAGATATTGTGACATTCCGAATTTTGATCCATTTTTGAGATTTATAAAACGTGTATTTCGTTAATGCACTTATAATAAAATCTCGTCCGGAACTGATTACTCTTAAGTTATTATTTTAAACTAGATTTCGCTAGAATCGTACTCAATCGAATTTGGCCGTTATTTAAAGCCAAAACTTTGGTGTCGAATTTCTCGGAGTTTCGGGACGAATTTAATTGGACGGTATCGATATTATTGTGGCCCACCTCGATATTGCCCGGAATATGTGAAAAGTGAATTTTTGACCGGGTGCGAATTTGGACTAATAGATCTCTCTCGTAGTGTGTTTTGATTATTATCTTTTGGCCCTTTTTCCTAATAATTAATTAGGAATTTTCCTGGACCATTAGATCGGTTGTGGGTTTGAACCATGACCGTTGGATCGCACTCGAAGACAAATTATGACTTTTGTCCTCTCTCTCTCTCTCTCTCTCTCTCTCTCTCTCCTTCCTCTGCCGCGTCTGTACCCTCTGCCCCATGCATGCACGTCCCCTGCCCTTTTTCCGCTCACGTCTCCTCCCTCTCTCTTTTCCTTTCTTTTCTTTTCTTTCTCTTTTTTTTCCCTCTTTTCTTCTTCTTCTTCTTCGTCTCTTTCGCCCCCGACTCCTACTTCTTCTGCTCTGGCTTCCTGCTTGCTACTCGCAGCCCAACCAGTCACCGTCGATCGCCCCTCGCCATCCACCTTGCGTCGTCGTTGCCCGACTGCCGCACGTCGCACCGTCCGCTAGCCGCCGCCCTCGACCCGATTGTTCTCTCCCTCTCCTCCGCGTGAGCAACAGCTCGCCACCGCGCCTGTCACGGCTCATTGCTACCCAGCCGTCGCCGCCCTACTCATCCCAGCCGTCGCCGCCCTACTCACCCCACTACCTACGACGCCGCCATGCCACCTACCCGTCGCCGCCGTGAGCCTAGCTCGCTCCTCGCAATCACTGGGCCGAGCTCATCACTGATCAGCTAGCTCGACGGGGCCAGCACACCGCCATGTCGCCAGTCACCGCTCGACATCACCGTGCCGCCCCGACCGACGCCGGTTTACCCCCTCAACCTCAGCCCTTCCTCTCCATCGCCACCACCGCCCAGCTTTCCTCCTCCTTCCCTCCACGCCATCGCCGTGCCAGCTCGCGGGGACTAACTCGCCACCATGTTGCCATTGCAGTTGCTCATCGCCTCCGCCGGCCAGCCAACCAACCAACCAGCCAGCCGGCCAGCCAGTCCACCGGCTAACTAGCTAGCCCAGGTCACGGCCAAGTCGCCTAGGCCGTGGCTGAGCCGTTGCCCGCTTACCCTAGGCCGCTACCCGTTGCCTAGCCCGCTACTCGGGCTGTGCCTGAGCTTGCCCAACCGCTGCCCTTGCCGTGGCTGAGTGTCCTAGGCCCTTGTCGAGCGCCGCGCCGAGCCGCCGGGCCGTGTGCCGAGCCATGGCCAAGCCCCATACCCGTCGCGCCCTAGCCCATGCCGAGCCCAGCACTATTCACCCGAGCCATTTCGGGCTCGCCAATTTTTCCCAAGTCAAACTTAGGTAAGTGACTTCCTAATCCCTATTTAGTACAATAAGTATTTTTAAACTTGTTTAGGGGTCAATTAGAATTGGTTTAGTGGCTAAGTTAGGGAATAGATTAGTTGGTTAGAATGTGATTGGTACCGGTTTAGGGGATAAATGTGGATTGTGGGCAATATTTATATGTTCGTAATTGTTAGACTAAATTGTGATGATTATTGGGCTTAAATTATGGTTGATTTATGTGAGTGTGATGATCGGCTTGTCGTAGTGTTTGTGGGTGATTTGATGATTGATTGTGGCCGACTTGAATGTCGGATTGGTGAGCTCGCGGTTTGGAATTGGGATGGTTTTTGGGTGCATATTAGTGGTTAATGTTGGTGGGTCAATGATTGGCTTCTTATGGCATTCGTGGGTGGATTTGATGTTCGTATGTGGTAGGCTTGAATGTCGGATTTGTGGGCTAGTGTGATGGGCTTGTGATGTGATTTGGATTCGTACGACATGTTGAATGGTGAGTTGTGATGTGGTGAGCATGCCATGAGTTTGATTGGTACGACTTGCGAGAATGGCAAATTGTGTTGTGGTGCATGTGCATGAGAAAAGCTCAAATTGATCGGAGGGCTAAGCCTGAGGTGCAGTAGCGCGGGCTGAGAGATTAAGCTTGAGGCGCAGTAGCGCGGGCTGTGGGATTAGGCCTGAGGCGCAGTTGCGCGGGCAGTGAGATTGGGCCTGAGGCACAGTGGCGCGGGCAGTGAGAATGGACCTTAGGCGCAGTGGCGCGGGTCGTGAGAAAGATGTTCGGCCACGCATGCGAATTGAGTGGAATTGAATTGGCTGGTTGAATGTGTAATTGAATTGGTTGAATTGATTGAGTGTAAGTGTGGTTGGTGTTTGAGTGATTGTAATATGTTATTGAGTTATTATTATTGTATTATCTTGTTTTGACTAACTTGCAGAGTTGGCATATGTTTTGATGGTAAAGGTAAGTACAATGATGTGAGCTCGTTATGTTGTTTGCTAGATTACATGTATGACTGGTCTGGATACGCATTGGCCTATGTGGGGTTTAGGGTGTTGCTTATTGAGACTCGTTCTCACGATTATTATATAACCATTTCAGATCTGTGACCGTGAGTGATTAGAGACGCTGCAAGGGTATCTCGGAGATCGAGGACGGGTCAAGTATCTTGTATTTTGAGTTTCTTCCTTTTGTAGAGGAGTTAAGTTTACGAATCACTATCCCCTTTTAATGAACGTGATTCTGTTGTTGTGGCCTAGCTTGGGGATTGTCTTTTTGTGAACGTTGTATGTATCTGCTAAGTGTAGGAATTACGGTTATTGTTTCGTTCTATTGCCACCCCTTGTCATTATTAATTGTTTGAGTTGTTTCAATTTGTTTCCGCGCGTGCCTAATATTTGATATTTAGGTTGGGTTGGCGACTTGCCTGGGACGTCGCATTCAATGATCGACCATCGAGGGGTGTCGCGAGCCCGTTAGGGTTCGAGGCGTGACATCCTGATTGATTTGGTATCAGAGTAAGGTTAGATCGATCCAAGTTGGTCGAAACTTGGAGTGATAAGGAGCGATGACTTTGGGGTAGCCAATTAGGGAGACTTGTATGCCATGCGTACCCCAGACTGTGTGATTGTGATTGCTGAGTGATGTTATGCGATAACGTATGAGGTGCAGGTGCGTCAGGACTTGAGGTAAGTATGCGAACACTGTTGGTTGTGTTTGAGTGACATTGTGATTGGCCGCCTGCTTAGTGAATTGTGTTGTAATTCACTGCCTAGGGCTTAGACTAATATAGTTGGCCTAGGTTTGTAATTCCTGCGTGGAATTTAGCAGGTGAGCATTTGTGAGAACCGGTAAGATGAGCAATCGAGGTAGAGGTCGAGGTTGAGGTCGTGTAGCATGTAAGCTGGAGTTGTGGAGGATCCTAGGTTGGATGAAATGTGGAGGGCACTTGAGGAAGCGGGATTATTATCGGGTAGACAGATGGGGGAAAGGAGCACTACTGTCGCCGTTGCGGCTGCCAGCGAGATTTTTGGGAATAATGGAAATCAGGGGAATAATGTGATTGGTGGAAATCCTGGTCTAGTGCGAGTAAATGCGAACATGCCAATGTCCAAGCTAGTCGAACAGTTTCTAAGATTGAAAACCCCGAAGTTTGATGGGAGAGGCGATTCGGAGGCTACACCAAGATGGATAGAAGAGCTAGAAAAAGCCTTCGAGGTGCTGGGGTGTACTGAGGAAGAGAAGGTAACGCTAATAGTCTACCAGCTTCAAGGAAATGCAAGCGATTGATGGAGGGCCACCAGAGGTCATGTGTCCCCTGTTGGTACTACTCCAACTTGGACTATTTTTACCGAGACCTTTAGTAGCAAGTATTTCTCGAAAAACGCCCGAGAACAGAAATTAGCAGAATTCATGAAGCTTCGCCAAGGTCAAATGTCGGTGGATTAGTATGAAGCTGAGTTGTAAAGCTATCCAAGTTTGCCCTGAGAATGATAGAGGACCCCTTGGACAAGGCCCAGAGGTTCCGAGATGGGTTGAAGCCGGACCTCCATAGTCAGATGATATCACTGAACTTGAGGGGTTATTACGAGATTTATGATCAGGCTCAAGCAATTGAGTGTGATTTGATGGATCGAGCTGCCGTCCCTGGATCGCGGTATGCCCAAGCTAGGGACAATCGTCACGTTGGAAAGAGACCAATGATGGGAAATAGTCGTTTTGTCCCTCCCGTTAGGAAGAATATCGGGAAACCGACTCACCATTTGAATACGACTTGTCGACTTTGTGGGGAAAGACACGGAAATGGGCCTTGCTCGAGTAGGGGTGGAGTATGCTTTAGATGTGGTGGGCGAGGTCACCAAGTGAGAAACTGCCCGAACCGATGGATTAGGCCGCCAATACAACCACGGCAATCGCAAGTAGGACATCAAGCAGGAGCTGCTCCACCGAATGATCAGAATTGACTAGGGGCGTAAGGAAAAGTGTAAGTCGTGGCTGGGAAGGAAACTGATGACTTGTCTTAAGGGTCTAAATGCGATGTATAAGGATATTTGGTGTACTAGAAGTGATTTTTTTTTAAATTTTAAATTTAAATGGCCCTGTAAGACATATAATTGCTCATGGTAAATTGACGCAATCAGTTTATGTATTTTGGAATTACTGATGATATCCTTTGACAAGATTTGGGTGAATGAGTTATCGCTTGGAAATTTCGGATTTTTGTAAAGAACATGAATGATTCACTTTGGGAGACTGTTGGATTGATATTGATTGGATTAAGCCTTGTTTTTTAGGTGTGGAAAGATGATTATCTTGTAGTTAACTCGTTGGTTAAGGAGCCAAGGCTAGAAAACATAGTCGTGTTGTGTAATTTCCCCGATGTCTTTCCTCAGGAATTGTCGAGATTGCCACCAGATGGAGAAGTGGAGTTCGTGATTGAGTTAGCCCCACGGATGGAACCGATCTCGAAAGCGCCCTTTTGGATGTCACTGTCAAAATTGAAAGAATTGAAGGTCCAAATGCATGAGTTGTTGGATAAAGGCTTCATTCGCCCGAGTACGTCTCCATGGAGAGCACCGGTGTTATTCGTGAGAAAGAAAAAAAGGATCTTTGAGATTATGCATTGACTATAGACAACTGAATCAGGTGACCATTAAGAACAAGTACCCACTCCCAAGGATAGACGACCTGTTTTGATCAGTTTCAAGGAGCATCGATATTTTCTAATATCGACTTGAGGATGGGGTACCACTAATTGAGGATCAAGAAGGAGGACGTGCCGAAGTCGGCATTTAGGACGAGGTATAGGCACTACGAGTTTACAATAATGCCGTTTGGACTGACTAACGCCCCTGCAGCTTTTATGGGTTTAATGAATCGGATATTCAAGAAATTTCTGGATCAGTTTATGATCGTGTTCATAGACGGTATCCTAGTGTATTCAAAGAGTTCCGCCAAGCATGAGTTACACTTGGAAAGAGTTCTACGGACCATAAGGGAACATGCACTCTACGCTAAGTTCAGCAAGTACGAATTCTGGCTCCATCGAGTGGCATTCTTAGGACATGTGATATCCGGAGAAGGAATTGCAGTGGACCCAACAAAAATTGAGGCCGTCACAAATTGGCCGAGGCCAACAACGGTGACTGAGGTTCGAAACTTCTTGGGCCTAGTGAGTTATTACAAATGCTTCGTGGAGAGATTTTCGGCATTAGCGACGCCGTTGACGCGATTACTAAAGAAAGAAACGAGGTTTGTATGGACGAATGAGTGCGAAAGGAGCTTGCAAGAGTTAAAACAGAGGCTGACAACCCGCACCAGTATTGACAATACCGTCAGGTCCCAAGGGATATGACATCGACAGTGATGCATTGCTAAGAAAATTGGGATGCGTGCTAATGCAACACGGAAGAGTAGTGGCATATGCATCGCGACAATTGAGACCACACAAGCTGAATTATCCGACACATGACTTGGAGTTGGCCGCGATTATTTTCGTTCTTAAAATTTGGAGACACTATCTGTGTACGGAAAAATTTCAGATTTATATGAACCATCAAAGTTTAAGGTATTTGTTTTCCTAAAAGGAATTGAACATGAGATGGCGCCGTGGGATGGAACTCTTTAAGGACTATAACTACGAGATTATGTATCATCCCGGAAAAGCTAACAAAGTAGCGAATGTACTGAGCCAGAAATCGAGCATCGTGCATACGATGGTCAAGGAAAGGACTCTGTTGGAGGGAGTTCCGGATTCAAAATTTAAGTTTGAAGTGAGTCATGTCTCGAGCCTACTTGCAACATTGAGGATTGAACCGGAAATCCAAACAAAAATTAAGGCTTTACAATCGACGGACCCGGAGATTTAGAAGATTTTGAGTATGGATGTCACAAAAAAGAAATCGGATTTTCAGGTATCCGATGATGGAATTCTAAAGTTCCGTGGACGGTTGTATGTGCTCGACGATGCAGAACTTAAGGAGAAGATTTTGTCTGGAGAACACCGAAGTAATTATAGTATTCACCCAAGTAATATGAAGATGTCTCAGAACTTGCGACAGTACTATTGGTGGAGCGGCATGAAAGTAGATGTAGTCAAGCATGTGGCTAAATGTTTAACATGCCATTAAGTGAAGGTGCAATATTGCAAGTCGGGTGGAAGGTTGCAGCCGTTAGAAATCCCTAAGTGGAAATAGGAGGACATCACAACGGACTTGTAATGGAATTACCGAGGAGTCAGAGGGGTCATGACTCAATTTGGGTGGTAGTTGATTGATTGACAAAGTCAATACATTATCTGCCAGTGCAAAAGGATTTCGCTATGAAAAGGTATGCCGAGTTATATGTGCAACAGATAGTTTGTCTTCATGAAGTACCAGTGATGATCACTTCGGACCATGATCCTAAGTTTACTATCGCTTTTTGGAAAAGTCTTCACACGACATTAGGAACGAAGTTACAATTTAGCACGGCCTATCACCCCTAAACGGATGGCCAGTCTAAAAGGACAATTCAAACTTTTGAGGATATACTATGGGTATGTGTATTGAATTTTAAAGGTAGTTGGGAGGAATAGTTGCATTTGGTTGAATTTGTCTACAACAATAGCTATCAGCAGAATATCAAAATGGCACCGTTTAAAAGCATTATATGGCAGAGCTTGCAGAATACCGGCTTATTGGGATGAAGTGGGTGAGACGAGTATCACGGGTCCCGAGTTGGTTCAACAGTCAGTCGAAACGATCAAGGTGATTCGCGACAAGCTTAAGATTGCTCAAAGCCGCCAAAAGAATTATGCGGACCGGAGACGTAGGCCTTTGGAGTTTCAAGTAGGGGATCACTTTTTTCTCAAAGTGTCGTCAATGAGAGAGTTGTCACGGTTTGGCAAGAAAGGAAAGTTGAGCCCGAGGTACGTTAGTCCATTCGAGGTTTTAGAGAGAATTGGCACTTTGGCCTATCGTCTCGCGCTATCGCCAAATTTGTCTCAAGTATATAATGTATTTCACGTGTCGATATTAAGAAAGTATGAACCGGACCCGATCCACGTGCTGAATTATGAGGAAATAGACGTGGACGACAGAGTGTCATACGTGGAAAAGCCAGTACGAATCGAGGACAGAATGGAGAGAGTGTAGCGGAATAAAATAGTTCCAATGGTCAAGGTGATTTGGGGAGCATCATGGAACCGAAGGTGCGACATGAGAAAGCGAAGAGTTGATGCGACATCAATACCCCTATTTGTTCGAATAGCTAGATTGGACTGTAAATTTCGAGGACGAAAGTTTTGTAAGGAAGGAAGAGTTGTGACATTCTAAATTTCGACCCATTTTTGAGATTTATAAAACGTGTATTTCATCAATGCGCTTATAATAAAATCTCATCTTGAACTGATCACTCCTGGGTTATTATTTTAAATTAGAAATTTCGCTAGAATCGCACTCGATCGAATTTGGTCATTATTTAGAGCCTAAACTTTGGTGTCGAATTTCTCGGAGTTTCGGAACGAATTTAATTGGACGGTGTTGATATTATTATGGCCCGCCTCGATATTGCCTGAGATATGTGAAAAGTTAATTTTTGATCGGGTGTGGATTTGGACTAGTAGACCTCCCTCGTAGTGTATTTTAGTTATTCTCTTTTGGCCCTTTTTCCTAATAATTAATTAGGAATTTTCGTGGAACGTTAGATCGGTTGTGGGTTTGAACCATGACCGTTGGATCGCACTCGAGAACAAATGATGACTTTTGTCCTCTCTCTCTCTCTCTCTCTCTCTCTCCTCCCTCTGCCGCGTTTGCACCCTCTGCCCCATGCATGCACGTCCCCTCCCCTTTTTCCGCTTACGTCTCCTCCCTCTCTCTCTTCCTTTCTTTTCTTTTCTTTTTCTTTTTTTTTCCTCTTCTCTTCTTCTTCTTCTTCGTCTCTTTCGCCCCTGACTCCTGCTTCTTCTGCTTTGGCTTCCTACTTGCTGTTCGCCGCTCGACCAATCACCACCGACCGCCCTTCACCATTAGCCTCGCGCCGCCATCGCCTAACCGCCGCATGCCGCACCATCCGCCAGTCGTCGCCCCCGACCCGACTATTCTCTCCCTCTCCTCTGTACGAGCAATAGCTCGCCGCCGCGCCTGTCACGGCTCGGTGCTGTCCAGCTGTCGTCGCCCTACTCACCCTGCCGCCTATGATGCCATCGTGCCACCCACCCGTCGCCACTGTGAGCCCAGCTCGCTGCTCGCAGTCGCCGAGTCAAGCTCATCATCGCTCAGCTAGCCCGCTGGGACTAGCACGTCGCCGCGTTGCCAGTCACCGCTCGACGCCGCCGTGCCGCCCCGACCGCCGTCGGTTTGCCCCCCTCAGCCCCAGCCCTTCCTCTCCCTCGCCACCACCGCCCAACTTTCCTCCTCCTTCCCTCCCTGCTGTCGTCGTGCTAGCTCGCCGGGACCAGCTCGTCGCCGCGTCATCGTCGCAGCTGCTCGTTGCCACCGCCGGCCAGCTAACCAGCCGGCCAGCCAACCCACTGGCTAGCTAGCTAGCCCAGCCCACGGCCAAGTTGCCAGGGACGTTGCCTGCTCAGCCAAGGCCGCTGCCCGTCGCCTAGCCTGCTGCCTGGGCCACGCCCAAGTGTGCCCAACTGCTGCCTTTGCCGTGGCCGAGTATCCTAGGCCGTGGCCGAGCGCCGCGCTGAGTTGCCGGGCCGTGTGCCAAGCCATGGCCGAGCCCCGTGCCCATCGTGCCCTCGCCTGTGCCAAGCCCAGCACTATTCACTCGGGCCATTTCGAGCCATCGCCAATTTTTCACGAGCCAAACTTAGGTAAGTGACTTCCTAATTCCTATTTAGTACAATGGGTATTTTTAGACTTGTTTAGGGGTCAATTAGAATTGGTTTAGTGGCTAAGTTAGGGAATGGATTAGTTGGTTTGAATGTGATTAGTACCGGTTTAGGGGCTAAACGTGGATTGTGGGCAATATTTGTATGTGCGTAATTGTTAGACTAAATTGTGATGATTATGGGGCTTAAATTATGGTTGATTTATGTGAGTGTGATGATCGGCTTGTCGTAGTGTTTGTAGGTGATTTGATGATTGATTGTGGCCAACTTGAATATCGGATTGGTGAGCTCGCGGTTTGGAATTGGGATGGTTTTTGGGTGCATATTAGTGGTTAATGTTGGTGGGTCAATGATTGGCTTCTTATGGCTTTCGTGGGTGGATTTGATGTTCGTATATGGCTGGCTTGAATGTCGGATTTGTGGGCTAGTGTGATGGGCTTGTGATGTGATTTGGATTCGTACGCCGTGTTGAATGGCGAGTTGTGATGTGGTGAGCATGTCTTGAGTTTTATTGGTACGACCTGCGAGAATGGCGAATCGTGTTGTGGTGCATGTGCATGAGAAAAGCCCGGATTGATCGGAGAGGTGAGCCCGAGGCGCAGTAGCGCGGACTGTGAGATTGAGCTTGAGGCACAGTAGTGCGGGCTGTGAGATTGGGCCTGAGGCGCAATGGTGCAGCCAGTCAGATTGGGCCTGAGGCACAGTGGCATGGGCAGTGAGAATGGACCTGAGGCGCAGTGGCGCGGATCGTGAGAAAGATGTTCGACCACGCATGCGAATTGAGTGGGATTGAATTGGTTGGTTGAATGTGTGATTGAATTGGTTGGATTGATTGAGTGTAAGTGTAGTTGGTGTTTGAGTGATTGTGATATGTTATTGAGCTATTATTATTGCATTATCACGTTTTGACTAACGTGCAGAGTTGGCATGCTTTTTGATGGCAAAGGTAAGTACAATGATGTGAGCTCGTTATATTGTTGACTAGATTGCATGTACGATTTGTCTGGGTACGCATTGGCCTATGTGGGGTTTAGGATGTTGCTTATTGAGACTCGTTCTCATGGTTATTATATAACCATTTCAGATCCGCAACCGTGAGTGATTGGAGACGCTGCAAGGGTATCTCGGAGATCGAGGACGGGTCAAGTACCTTGTATTTTGAGTTTCCCCCTTTTGTAGAGGAGTTAAGTTTACGAACCACTGTCCCCTTTTAATGAACGTGGTTATGTTATTGTGGCCTAATTTGGGGATTGTCTTTTTGTGAACGTTGTATGTATTTGCCAAGTGTAGGAATTACGGTTATTGTTTCGTGTTATTGCCACCCCTTGTCATTATTAATTGTCTGGGTTGTTTCAATTTGTTTTCGCGCGTGCCTAATCTCTGATATTTGGGTTGGGTCGGCGACGTGCCTGGGACGTCGCATTCAATGATCAACCATTGAGGGGTGTGGCGAGCCAGTTAGGGTTCGGGGCATGACAGATATAAAAAGAAAAATAAGCATTGGTAATTAATTCAAAAAAGAGTCGATAATGTAAAGCCTGTTGGTAACTTTATCGAAGTACATTTTGGTAATTGAAGGATAGTTGTTTCTCAAAATTGCTAGTAAATTTAACTTATGAATATGTAAGACAAATAAAAGTTGATAATTTACAAATAATAAAAATAAAAATTAGAAAGCAACTCGGATGAGACTTGATAAACAAAAAATAATTGGAAATTTAATGGAGGAAACTAGTAAGTTAATCGTATATAGAATATATAATAATGAAGAGAGAGGTGAGGGAGAGGGACTAGGTTAAGAATGGACCCAATGAGCCAAGATTGCTAACTAATACTAATCTAACATTAATAAAGTAGAAAACAACTGTCCTTTTTGTATACTTTCCCCGGTTCCTTTGCTACTGCGGACTTTACGCAATCGATCGATCATATAGATCCTTCAACACAACATAAGTAATTGAAAGGATCTCAAAGACCCACCAAAGCACGAAAGTTAGGATGTTTCAGAAAATGGATTCCTATTCGCAAAGTGCATAACCGCATGGACAAGCTCACACTAACCCATCAACTTGGGATTGAATTTGGGATTTTCCTCGGGAGGTATCAGCAAGGAATTGGAACTGAATAATATCCATTCATACAAATATAGAAAAGGAAAGGTTCTCCATCGATTCAAGTCTGTACCTACTGGATAGGGATAGAGAAAGAGGAAAAAAATGAAGAATTCACTCAAATAGTACTTTTGAAAAAAAAGTCAATCTTTCGTACCGTTCGCTCGGGTGAATTCCCTAAAAAACTCCAAACTTTAGGTCAAATTCCAAATCTGCCCCGAACTTTTTTTTGTCTAAGAAAAAACCCTAAACTTTAGGTCCAGTCTCAAATCTGTCCCAAACTTTTTTTTGTCTCGAAAAAAGCCCCAAACTTTAGGTTCAGTCCCAAATCTGCCTCGAACTTTTTTTTGTCTCGGAAAAAATCCCAAACTTTAAATTCAGTCCCAAATCTACCCCGAATTTTGTTTTATGTAGAAAAAATCAGCAAATTTCAATTTATTTTAAAAAATATACCCCCGTGATCCCATCCCAACTTGACGTGGCACTTCCACGTCATAACAAATCAACATCAGCAAAGTAATGGGGTGATAGAAACAGACCGACGTTGAGTTTTCACTTCGACAACAAATCAAACGAAATAAAAATTGTTGAAATTCTTCGAAATAAAACCAAATAAAATCATTTATTATGGACATGGAAATGCCACGTCAAGTTGGAACTGGATTATCGGGGTATATTTTTGAAAATAAATTGAATTTTGGTGATTTTTTTTACATAAAATAAAATTTGGGGTAGATTTGGGACTGAACCTAAAGTTTGAGGTTTTTTTCAAGATAAAAAAAAGTTTAGGGTAGATTTGGGATTTGACCTAAAGTTTGGGGTTTTTTCTGAGATAAAAAAAACTTCGGGGTAGATTTGGGACTTAACTTAAAGTTTTGGGTTTTTTCTGAGACAAAAAAAAGTTCGGGGTAGATTTGGGACTTAACCTAAAGTTGAGGATTTTTTAGGGAATTAGGCCCCGTTCGCTCATTAAGAAAATGGATCAGTAGATAGCTACCAAATGATTAGAGAGTGCAAAAAAAAAAAATTGTTACAAGGAGCATGATCAATCCTTTTCTAATCAGAGACCTATGTTGTCAACCGTCGAGGCAACTCTTAAAAAAGAAGATAGTAATAGATAGATATGGACAAGTGATTGCATTTGGTTGCATTCTTTTAAATAACAGCAAAAAAGGCACACATGAATGTGCATGTAGAATAGAAAAAAGGGCAATGAGCAAAGTCTTTTTATTCTTTTTCTTGACGAGGAAGCCATATTTATTTTGATAGGCAAATCTAGAATAAATGAAAAGTCTTAGTGATCTTATGAGTCAAGTAAGATGTGAGCTAAAACTCGGGTGGACAAGTTGTATATTGAATTGTTTGCAATTGGTGGCATGATGAATTTAACTTGCACCGCTGGCCTAATTTACACACACGTCTGCTCCTTGACAATGGAGTATAACTCATCGTCGTTATTCGAATTGTTCTCTAAATTGTACACAGTAGTTTATCATCTTGAAGGGTCAGATTGTCCTTAATTCACTGGGCGGAGGAAAAAGAGAAAGGATCTCGGCTAATGTACGAAACACTCTTAGCAGACTGATCGAACATAAGGGCATCA
The DNA here is from genome assembly GCA_031216405.1 of Syzygium malaccense. Lineage (NCBI taxonomy): Eukaryota > Viridiplantae > Streptophyta > Magnoliopsida > Myrtales > Myrtaceae > Syzygium > Syzygium malaccense. The sequence goes on along the minus strand of CM062259.1, from coordinate 16,572,382 downwards.
ATATGTCCCCCAAAAATGTAGCAATTCAACAGAACTAGGAGGCTCAAAAATCTGAAACCGCAAGCACTGCCCTTATGGAAGCTCAATGTGCTTTACATTGCAGTCACTCAAGGAAGGAAACCAACAAACCGGAGTCGAGGTTCGTGAGCTGAGGCAACGTCTCCTGCTGAATTACGATGCCGGCCACTTCCACAATCGCAAACATGAATTCCACGATCAGTCTCAGCATTTCTATGCACATCTCTATCTTCTGTATCACCATTTGTGCTTGTTTCTTGTTCTTATCCGCGAGCTCATCAAATGCAGAGAGCACTTGGATGTTCTTATGTAACATGCCTAAAAGTATACATAGAGTTGACAGATAGCAATGAACATAAACCAGAAACGAGAGAAAGTATAGAGTCATGGATTGAAGAAGCCATTAAAATGGCCCTTCGAGAGCCCAAAAGACCTTATAACACATCTCTCTCTCTCTCTCTCTCTCTCTCTCTCTCTCTCTCTCTCTCTCTCTCTCTCTCTCTCTCTCTCTCTCTCTCTCTCTCAATAGATATGTCTTTTCACTGGTTGAAGAATATGACAAGTATGTGTCAAGAAGTCAAGTTGACAAGCAACATGTTGGTACGACAACTTTCATTCCAGAGTGTGAGTGACCATGACTTCATTATCGAGTCATCATTACCACACAATGCGAATTGCATGCTGGGAAGTTTGAGAGAAATTATTATTTGGTGTGCTATATATACAAAATTGAATTTGGACCATTGATGATAGTGGGTCCAATAGAAAAAACTGGTAGGATGCTTATTTCTCAAAATCGTTGGTAAATTTAACTTATGAATATGTAACAGAAACAAAAATTGATAAATTAATAGATAAGTTGGTAAATTGAGAAATAATAAAAATAGCATTGGTAAGCAACTCGGATGAGACTTTATAAACAAAAAATAATTGAAAACTTAATGGAGGAAAACTAGTAAGTTAATCGTATATAGAATACAAATTAATGAAGAGAGAGGTGAGGGAGAGGGACAAGGTAATAAATAGGTAGCAAATTGATTAGAGAGTGCTACAAAAACACTCATTACAAGGAGAAGGATCAATCCTTTACAAACCAGAGTCCTAAGTTGTCAACCTGGGAGGCAATTCTTTAAGAAAGGATAGTTATATATTAATATGAACACGTGATTGCATTTGGTTGCATTCTTTTGAATAATAGCCAAAAAAGGCACACTTGAATATGCATGTTAGATAGAAAAAGAAGGACAAGGAGCAAAGTCCCTTTTTTTTCTTTTTCTTGAAGAGGAAGCCGTATCAATAGGCATATCTCGAATAAATGAAAAGTCTCACTGCTCTTATGACTCAGATAAGCTGTGAGGTAAAACTCGGGTGAATGAGTCATGTACCAAATTGTTTGCAATTGGTGGCATGAAGAATCAAACTTGTACTGCTTGCCTAATTCATACACACTGGTCCACTCCTTGATAACGGAGTCGAACTCATCACCATTATCCGAATTGCTCTCTACATCATACACAATAGTTTATCATCTTGAAGGGTCAGAAATTGTACTTAATTCATTGGCCCAAGGAAAAAGAGAAAGGATCTCGGCTACTGTACGAAACACTCTAAGCAGACTAATAGAACAAAATCTATCGTACGTCGATAATAACAAAAAATTGGTCATTTTTTGGTATAAACATATGACCCTTTTAAAAGAATTGAATAATTCATCGATCAATCAATTATTTTAAGTTAGGTAATCAAGAGTTTTCTTGTGCCCCCTTGTCATCGACAAATTTGATTTTTTCTTGCTGAATTTAATCTTGCTCAGATTCATCATATGACTCAAACTTTTGCATGAAAGGCATGTAATTTGTAGAGCCTTCATGCGGTCCTCTATCTCTATTTTTAAGTAGTTGCTCGTACTTAGACACTTTCATTGTCAATTGGAATAAATCAGCCAAATTTTGGCATTCGAGTTTTTCTCTAAGATTGAAATTCAATCCGTTGAAAGCTAAATTTGTAAATTTTTTTCTCTAGGAGTGAAGTAAGGCATCTATTTCTAGCCCTCTTGAATCTAGACATGAATTGGTATGCTAATTCATAATTATGTTGCTTAATAGTAGCCAAATTAGCAATAGACACATCAAAACTGACCTGTAGATACGGCAATGGAATTGTGTCTCCATTTGCTTTGATGAATGTATAGAATTGGCCAAGAAAGATGTATACTACATGAAGGCTGTCTTGGATATTGACAAGAGAAGTAGCCTTAACTTCCAACAATCGGCATGAGATGCATCACTACATTGTGCACCGAATCAACTAACATGCTTCATGTCGATTGATCATTTTCGTTAGAAAAAAGAGAGGTTGAAAACAGTCAATTCAAAACCTCTTGCATATGTAGAAGTGCTTAAAACCTGATTAATCATCTTTTACTCGACGATGGCTCTAGTATCACTGATGAGCGGACTCTCAAGGATATGGTAATGTCCTATTACCACCACTTACTTGGAAACTCTTGTCATAGTCACATCCCGTATGATAGGATCGCATCTTTATTTCATGAAGATATTAGTGCTCTAGTCAATACATCATTTATTCAAAGAGCAGATATTCGTGGAGTTGTTAAGGGTTTCAACAATTTCAAAGCTTCTGGTCCAGATGGGTATAATAGCTTATTCTACAAAAAAGTCTCATCATAGGACCTGACATTGAAGATGCTATCATAGAATTCTTCTCTATAAGGAGAATGCTGAAATCGATAAATTCCACACTAATCTCTCTTGTACCGTAGGTTTCAAATCCATGCTGCCTTAAGGAGTACAGACCCATTTCATGCTGCAACGTTATATATAAAACCATATCAAAGCTACTTGCAGAAAGAATAACTTATATTCTCCCCTCAATTGTTGGCCTCAACCAAACTGCTTTCATCAAGGGAAGACAGATTTTAGAGAATATTCTATTATGCTATGAACTTATGCATGACTACCATAAAGGCAATAAAGGTGAACGAGTGGTAATCAAAATTGATCTCATGAAGGCTTATGATATGGTAAAATGGGATGCTGTTCTTGAGGTTCTGAAAGTTGTTAATACCCCTCAATACTGGATTGATATGATAAATCAATGCATTACTACCCCAAGGTTCTCACTTATCTGCAACGGTGAACAAATTGGGTATTTTGCTACCACTAATGGGCTACAACAAGGTGACCCCCACTCTCCCTACCTCTTTGTCCTGGTTATGGAAATCCTTAATAGAATTATCACGGGAAAATTGCCACTTCGTCTTTTAAGTTCCATTGGCGTTGCAAATCACAAAGGATTACTCATTTATGCTTTGTTGATGACCTATTCTTATTTGCCTATGGGGATGTGAACTCCGTCCTTTGCCTTGTTGACGTACTTGATGATTTTGCGACTCTTACAGGACTTAGGTTTAACCTAGACAAATGCCATATCTTTTTCTCTGGGTTGTCTGAAGATGAAAAGCTCTTTATATTGGATCACACGCATTTCTCCATAGGCACTCTGCCCATCATATTCCTCGGAGTCCCACTTGTTACGCGAAGGCTCACACATGCGGATTGTAAGGGTCTAACGGAAAAGATATTCCAAAAAAATAGATGGGTGGGGAATGTATCATATAAGCTACGCAGGAAGACTTCAATTGGCCAAATCGGTACTTTTTTCCATTTGCACTTACTGGATGCAAATGTTTCTCCTCCCAAAGCAAACTATATACGAGATTGAAAAGAAGATTAGGTAGTTCTTATAGGTAGGAAATGCTGAAACTCACAGATCTCACAAAGTTGCATGGAAAGTAGTATGCTCACCAAAAAAGGAGGGAGGACTAGGCCTACTTGATTTAAAACTCTGGAATAAAGTATTGCTGGGTCGCATGCTTTGGAGCCTCATCAATCATCCGTCCTTATCCTTATGGAGTACTTGGGTTCATCACATTAAATGTAGAGGTACTCTTATTATGCAACTCGACATAAATGGCAGTATGGCTTGGAGTTAGCGATGTGTTCTCAAGCAAAGACTTGCTCTAACACCTATTACTCTAGCCAAACATACTGTTGCAAAGAGATATACAAAGAATTCAGATAGGAGGGACCGGCCGTGTAATGGTATCAATTAATTTGGACAAGCGGTATTAGTAAGCATAATTTTATTGGCTGGCTTGTTTGTAGAGATAAGCTACCGACAGCAGTAGCCATAGAACGATGGTTGTCTTTAGTTGATACTAAGTGTAATTTTTGTATGACTGGTATAGAAGACAGAAACCACTTATTCTTTGAGTGCACTTGGACAAGCAGCGTATGGCGTAGTATTCTGGCACAAAATGGAATTTGACGTTCTGCAGGAGGTTGGAGTTTAGAATTTTAATGGATGATCAGGGCCACCAAGTGCAAAAAATTTGAGGCGAGACTCCTTAAGTTGTCTTTCTTAGTGACTATCTATTGCATATGGATGGAACACAATCGCATATGGTTTCAAAACAAGTCGATTGAGGCTCGTCTTTTGTTGGCTAGGATACGAAGGATTGTAAGAGATAAGGTGTCACTCTACCAATAGTGTAGGTCTTCCTAGGCAAATGTTTTATTGGCTACTGTATGGAAGCTTCCTTCCTCCATCTTCTCGCATAATTAGTCTCTTTGAAATGCTAGGTGTTTCTCCTAAATTTTCATACTTCATCTGATTAATGATATTCACATATTTATACCAAAAAAAAAAACCTCTTGGATGCGGTACTACATCCATCCACTTGAGATACGGCTTTCGATATACAAGTATGATGTATCCCATATCATACCCATATTACCACATCGTCTAGTTAAACATTAGTAGAGCATTTTGTTGATTTTGCCCAGGAACTACTGTAACATGCACCACAGAGGGCTGTGCTCCAAGAATAGGCTGAAGCAATAGTTGTGCTAAATATTATGGAAATGGTTGCGGTAATTGTTGTGGAACTTCCTTCCCCCTAGGCGGGGTCGGCAGCCTACTTGGGTTATCGATGACAACATTGGGCCTATACAACATAGGCACATTGCCACTATTGTTTCCACCTAAATTGGCTTGAGCGGGATTCGGCAAATTACTCCCATTGGTAAACATTGGCCCACAAGTTTGGGTCATATTAACAAAAGCCGTAGTATCAGGCAAATTTTTTCCACCAACATGTATCACCCTATAGCTCTAGTTGTACCAATAGCAGCTACAGTATTAGGCAAATTACTTTCATCGATAGGTATCACCCTGCAGGTTTGGGTTGTACCAACAATTTCAGCCCTTTGCAAGATCCCAAAAGGTATAGGATTGGTAGAATTCGCTTGCCTCTGAATTGCATGGCTCGATGTTCTTAGCCAGTGTATGATCTCATGGAAGGTGTTGACAATCATAGGCTTGACCACATTGACAATGTGTTTCATCATGTGGTTAGCCATTTCCTTTTGATATTTGTCGAGAATTTTCTTCACAATAGCCAACATCATAGGGCTTGGCTCCAACTAACTTCTCAGCTCATCAGTGAGTTGTCTCAAGATGTCGACATCTCCACCTTGCTCTTGTTCTACCACTTGTAATGCAGTCGATGACTTGGAACATCCCCCTCTATCATTACCAAGTTGCAATGACAAATTATGACCACTAGCATTGTCAAGATTAAGTTGATCCTTCGTGCACACCATCATATTTCCACAAATCAACCACACTGGTCCCACCATGCATGCCAAAAAGATGTTTTGCCGGAATTGCTCTCGTGACAAAATATCTTTCACCAAAAGTCGTTCTTTGGCTTTTAATGAGAGGAAACGGATTATTTGGCGATTCCAGACAAGAAATATCCAGGCAAATAAGAAATAACTATGAACTTTTACTTCGAACCAAACTATATGTAAAAACCATACCGGAATGCAATCGATAACAAAGCTTGAGAATACAGTCACTTTCACAGCAACACATGTACACAAACTGTGCCGGAATTTAATCTATGACAATTTTGAGAACGTGTAAAGATGTAATGCCGGAATTTATTCAATGATGCAACACTCAAGATATAGGTTCACGCCAAAATTTAATTGATGACGCAAATTAAAAAGCTATAGCTAAGGAAAAATAAAGTGCAATACAAGAAAGATAATTGAAAGATAACATTTTGATTGATTTATCAGGGGGCCCTTCGAATGAGTACGATGTGGCTTTTTTAAGCCTACAATCGGTGATTATCAATGGAGGTTACAAATAGCAGTATAAACAGAGGTTACAAATAGATGTTATAAGAGGAAGTTACAAAGGAAGATTACAAGCAGAAGTTACAAAGAGAGGTTACCAACAGAGGTTACAAACAGTTTTCGACGGTTGTGTTATCTCCATTATCTTGATGCTCTCTTCGACTCTACTACATTGAAGGTTGCTTTATTCCATTACGTTGGCAGTTACTTCTTTGATGACTGCGTCCGATATTGTTGATTCTACTTTTTTATCGATTCCTTCAAGCTGTCGATTCTTCACATTGTCCATAACAAATGACCAAACTCTACTCTCATCGACAAAATCTATCATACGTCGATAATAACAAAATATTGGTCATTATTGGGTGTAAACACTAACGCATATCTGCTATCCCAATTGTTCTCCACATCGTACACAGTAGTTTATCATCTTGAAGGGTCAAATATTGTACTTAATTCATTGGCCAGAGGAAAAAGAGAAAGGATATCGGCTACTGTACGAAACACTCTTACCAGACGGATAGCACAAAAGGGCATCAATACGTCCCCCAAAATCTGTAGCAATTCTACAGAAAATATGAGCCTCACAATTCTGAAACCGCAATCACTGCTCTTATAGAAGCTCAATGTGCTTTCCGTTGCAGTCACTTAAGGAAGGAAACCAGCCAATGGAACGGAATCGACGAAACTGGAGCCGAGGCTCGTGAGCTGAGGCAACGTCTCCTGCTGAATTACAATGCCGACTGCTTCCATGACCACGAACACGAACTCCACAATCAGTCTCAGCATTTCTATGCACATCTCTATCTTCTGTATCACCATTTGTGCTTGCGTCTTGTTCTTATCCCCGATCTCATCAAATGCACAGAGCACTTGTATGTACTTTCACAGATAGCAATGAACATAAACCAGAAACGAGAGAAAGTATAGAGTCATGGATTGAAGAAGCCATTAAAGTGGCCCTTCGAGAGCCCAAAAGACGTTATAGCCTCCCCGCCCTCTCCCCCTGCCCCATCTCTCTCATAATATATATCTTTTCACTGGTTGAAGAATATGCCAAGTATGTGTCAAGAAGTCAAGTTGACAAGCAGGGAGTCGCGTATTGATCCTCCCATGTTGGTCCGAGACAACTTTCATTATATTGGGAGTAACCATGACTTCATTATCGAGTCATCATGACCATATACAAAGCGAATTGCATGCTCGGTAGGTAGAGAGAAATTATTATTTGGTGTGCTATATATACTGAATTAAATTTGGACCATTGATGATAGTGGGTCCAATCAAATAAACTGGTAGGATGGTTATTTCTCAAAATCGTTGGTAAATTTAACTTATGAATATGTAAGACAAATAAAAGTTGATAAATTAATAGAAAAGTTGGTCAATTGAAAAATAATAAAAATAACATTCGGAAGCAACTTGGATGAGACTTGATAAACAAAAAATAATTGGAAACTTAATGGAGGGAAACTAGTAAGTCAATCGTATATAGAATGTATAATAATGAAGAGAGAGGCGAGGGAGAGGGAGAAGGTAATAAATACGTAGCAAAATGATTAGAGAGTGCAAAAGAGAAAACACTCGTTACAAGGAGAATGATCAATCGTTTACAAATCAGAATCCCACGTTGTCAACCTTGGAGGCAATTCTTTAATAGAGGATAGTTGTAGAGAAATATGGACACGTGATTGCATTTGGTTGCATTCTTTTAAATAACAGCAAAAAAGGCACACATGAATGTGCATGTTTATTTGACCAAAAAAAATTATGCATGTTGAATAGAAAAGAGAAAGACAAGGAGCAAAGGCCTTTTCTACATGTTTTCTCGACGAGGAAGCCATATCAATTTTGATAGGCAAATCTCGAATAAATGAAAAGTCTTACTGATCTTGTTAGTCAGGTAAGAGGCGAGTTAAAACTCGAATGGACAAGTCATGTATTACAATGCCGACCGCTTCCATGAGCACGAGCACAAACTCCGCCATCAGTTTTAGTATTTCTATGCACATCTCTTTCTGTATCACCATTTGTACTTACATCTTGTTCTTATCCCGAGCTGGTCAAATGCAGAAAGCACTTGTATGTGTGTGTGTATATATATATATATATATATATATATATATATATATATATATATATATATATATATATATATATATATAAAAGAAATGCTTGCAAGATGGTACCATCACTTTATGGGAGGTGACGGTATCCTTCTGACCACACATATCCAAGTGTATGGTCAGGTTTCCATTTTTGAATAATTTTTAAATAAATTGTCAATTTAAAAAATCTCACATTTGAAGATACGTCAGGATGGTACCGTCTGTAACAGACTGAATTTTCGATCCTTTTCCCGAGATTTGAGGAATGAAATTGACCAATGCACTATAGTGAGATCTCACCCGGGACCCGCGCATTCTCGGGATGCTAACCGTAGGGGTAAGGCCATTACGGGATTAAGTTCGCACGACCAAAGAACTTGGCCTGTGTTCGACCTTTAACCATAAGGATTGATGAGGGAATATTTTGGGCTAACAGAGACCTATCTAATTGATTGATCATGTCCTAAGGAAACTAGCGACAGACCCTTGCAATTATATGACAATCGAGATCGTCCTGGGTAGAGTAAACTTAAACGTGATTTGACTTAGTGTCGGTCACGGGTCAAGAGCGCGTAATCCCAATGAGCCACCCGTTAGCCAGAGATAAGCTAAAGTCGCGATTGTTTAATTTTAGTCATTTCTTAAAATTCGAGCCCGGGAATCAAGGATTTTGAAAGTGACAATTTTGAGCGGCTGATGACGTTTTTGGCTTGGCCAACCTTGGGGCCACCCATTTCTGCAAAAAAATGGATTTCGGTTCGGGACCAGAAAAATTACGATTTTGCCCCTCTAGTCACCGATGTCGATTTTGAGGCCGTATGAGATTATTTTTCGCAGCCGATGTCATTTTGGGGTGGCCACGCACATTTAGAGTTGTTATGGTCAAAAATTGGAATTTTGGCTTGGAAGTGAAAAATAATATTATTTTATTCCTCAGGACTTTGCAGTCGATTTTTGAGGGCTTAAGAAGCTATTTTCGCAATTCCGACGCCATATTATGTTGGTCACACCCATTTGGGGTTGGTATAGCCAAAAATTGGAATTTCGCCCCAGGACCAGAAAAATGACCATTTTGCCCTGGGCTATTTTTTAGCTCCGAATTTTTGGGATAATTTTCGATAAATGAAGTCTGATTTTTCCAGCTCAATTATTGAGGCAAATGACCTTAATGCCCATCAATTATTGGATGAGAACGAATTAGGTCCATCGGATTAGAGGTATTTTGGTCAAATTTCCAGATCGGCGACATGTGGCGCCCTCTAAGACCCTATATTTGACCGGTCTGACCAGCCCACTCTCTCTCCTCCCCCTCATTCGGTCCTCCTCCTCCTCTCCCGATCAACTCCCCTTCCTCCGCCGGTTCTCCCCCTCCCGCCGTCTGTGAGCCAAGCACCGCCAGATCGCCGCCGCCGCTCGCCGGAGCTGGTCGTCGGTCCGCCGTTGCTGTCCACACCTCGCCGTCCCCATCCCCCTCTCGTCCCATCCTCTCTCTCTCTCTCTCTCTCTCTCTCTCTCTCTCTCTCTCTCTCTCTCTCTCTCTCTACCCTTGTTTTCTCTCTCATGGCCAAAGGAACGCCGGAGCAAGCCGCCGCCGTGCCGGAGCTCGAACTTCCGAGCCACTGCCGTCGGGAAGCCTCAGCCGTCCGTACACAGTCCGTATGTCGCCGGCGACGCCCCTGCTGCTGCTGCTGTTCCACCCATTTCAGCCCCCTATCCAGCCGAGTGTCCTATTTTTATTAGATAAGTGTCTCCCCCAAAAACTACATAGGATCTCGAGTATTTCTAGGCTCGTTTAGGACCCGATTTAGGCAATTTTATGGCTATTTTGGGATTGAATGAGTGGCTGATTGTTTGGTGGTTGTGGACTGATTTGCCGATGAAAATTTGAGGTTTAGGAAGCTCGAGTAGGACTGTGATGTTGTGGTTGGATCGAGGGTTGATTTGTGCAATCGATCGGTGGGATTATGCTATGAATTGAATTGTGTACATGATTGTGCAATTTGTGGTTGTTGGCTGATTTGGGAATGTGTTTCGGGTTGTGTACGTGTGGTCGTATATGTCACGTGCGTGGCCGTGTGTGCCCATGTGTGTGGCCGTGAATGTGGTGGTGTGGTAGTGCATTCGCGTATTGAATTCGCGTGCCAAGAATGTGTAATTGGGTGGCGTATTCATGTGATGAGAATGTGAAATTGTGAAATGTGTGTGTGAGGTGTGTATGTTTGGCCGTGCAGTTGTTGGCCGTGTGTAAGTGTGGTTTGAGTGGAACGAGGATACGGAAACGTAGGATTGGTTGAAAAGGATCTGTCCTGAGGTGTATTCGTTTACGCGGGACGATGCCATCCCTGACGAGGTGACGATGCCCAGCCCGACGGGATGTCAATGCCTGACGAGGTTAAAAGATCGTTGGCCTGATGCGTTTTACGCGGGCACGGTAATTAAGGAAAGGGAGAGGTAGGATTCCGTCCTGAGGCGTGTTTGTTTACGCGGGACGATGCCGTCCCTGACGAGGTGACGATGCCCGGCTTGATGGGGTGATGATGCCTGACGAGGTTAGCAGACTGTTGACCTGATGCATTTTACGCGGGTGCGGTAGTGGTGGAAGAGTTGAGAATGAGCGAGAATTGGCTTGAGGTGCGAGATTTGGAAAAGTGATGTGTGGTGTAGGTCAGTGTGCGAGTGTATTTGTATCGATTGCTATGGTGCTCGATTATGGGGTAAAATACTGCTAGGCACGGTATGGGACGTGTCCAAGTAGGTTTTGCTTTATAATCGAGGTACGTGCGTGACTGTGATTGATCGCTGTGGTGTATTAGCTGTGTTATTGTCTAACGTGCAGGGACATGAATGATGGATTCCAGGTAGGGTCGTGTGTGGTTGTTAGTTTGGTTGATTATGTGTGTTCTGCATATTTTCGTCTGGCGGTACGTGAGTGCCTATGTGGGGTTTGGGGTTGTACACTTATTGAGATTCGTCTTATAGTTGTATAATCCACAATTTCAAACCCCCAGCCGTAAATCCAGGGAGCCGCCTCCTCTTTTTGAAGTGCGAAGAGTCGCTCTTGGTGCCCAGTGGAACTGCAGGTGAGTTTCTAGAGACTCAAGCCCGAAGAATCAGGAGCAGAATGGAAAGGAGGACAACCAGTAGGCTTTCCCTAGGATATTTTAGGGGTTGTTTAACTTGGGTTATCTGATAGTGAAGTTAAGATAACCAAACCCCTGATATTTTGTTATAATGGTGATTTCGAATGCTAGTTTGTTAATTATGTCTGTAATATAATGTTTGTATATTTGGTGTTGTATATATATGTGTGTATATATATATATATATATATATATATATATATATGTTGTTGTTTGATTCTTATGGTGTTCTACCCCGTCGTCGTCATCTTTCTGTCCGGAGTTTTTATACTCGTTTCCGCATGTGGCTCTGATGTTTGGGTTGGGTCGGCGACGTTCCTGGGACGTCGCATCATTTCGACCGGAGCGGGACGTCGCGAGCTCGATGGGGTTTGGGGCGTGACACCGTCACTTTCCATACTGTCCTCTAAGCATTGCCTTGTGTGTGTATATATAAGTATGATACATAGAGTTGACAGATAGCAATGAATATAAACCAGAAACGAGAGAAAGTATAGAGTCGTGGATTGAAGAAGCCATTAAAATGGCCCTTCGAGAGACCAAAAGACGTTATAACCACCGCCGCCCCCCCTTCTCTCTTATAATATATATCTTTTCACTGGTTGAAGAATACGCCAAGTATGTGTCGGTAAGTACAAGCAAGGCGTTGCATATCGATCCTCTTATGTTGGTATATTTGTCAAATGGATAAATTGGATCGGGTTTGGGTCAAGTCATTTAACCCATTTATGACAAATTTATTCGCAGTGCAAATTTCTCGATCCATATCCGACCCAATCCATATTACTAAAACATTTCCATATTTAACTCAGTCTAGGAAAACTTGTTTTTAAATTTATTCGTGGTGCAAATTTCTCGGCCCATTTTCGACTCGATCCATATTACTAAAATACTTCTATATTTAATCCAGTCTAGGAAAATTTGTTTTTATGATTGTTTATAAAATTTATATTGCTAAAACACTTATATGCAATACAAATCAAGTGTGCAATTTTATGATAGTTTTTAGAAAAATTGAATTTTTTATAATTTTATATATTTTATTTTATTTTATTCTTTTCCTTTCTTTTCTTCTACGTCCGGCTAGGATTGCCAGCCGACCCTCGCCGGCCACTAGGCGAGGGCTGTGACCCTCACCCGTGACCAGCGAGGGCTTCTTGGCCCTCGTTGGATTTCATAGAAAAAAAAAGGAAAAGAAAGAAAAAAAATAACAAATTGTAAAAAATTCAAAAAATTGAAAATCAAAAATTAAAAAGTGACTTATTTATGATTCACTTAAACTTTTTAGGTAACCCATTTTGACCCATTTAAAAAATTATTTAAGATTCATTATGTCGTTAGGTAATCCATTTATGACCACCTTAAGGTTACTCATTTGTGAGTCACATCAGTAAATATGAGTTCTAGACCCATTTTGCCAGCCCTACATGTGGGAGTGTCAAAAAGACCCGAGCCGGCCCGGCCCGATCCTTCCTGACCCGACTCGGCCCTAAAATTTGGGGTATTTTGGGATTGGGCCTCAACTTTTTAGGGTAGGGCTTTTAGATATGGGTATTATTAAAATTAGGGTAGGGTCAAGCCCGACCCATTGACACTTCAGAACCCCATTTTCTCTCCCTTTTCTCTCTCCTCTCTCTCTCTCTCCACGTAAAAATTACCTTCTCCTTCTCTCCCTTTTCTCTCTCCTCTCTCTCTCTCTCTCTACGTACAAACCCTAGATCTAGACAAAAGTTGCCGACGACGGAGGCCCATCTCCGGCAACCAGGCGAGCTTCTCGGCGGCCATGTGCTTGGTCGAGCTGCCCGGCTGCCGGCCGAGCGCGGACGCGATCTGGAGAGTGGACTTGTCGACCTCGAGGATGCAGTTCTCCTGGTGCGGGCACTCCAACGCGGCGTACACCGAGCTTGGCGAGTCGGCCACGGCGGTGACCCAGGCCTTGTAGATGCGCGGGTCCTTCGGGTCGTTCCAGTGGGCGGCGCCGACGTGGAGGCCGTTGGAGAAGTCGTAGAAGTGGAGGCCAGCAGCCGATTCCGACCCCGCGGTGGCTATCTCCGGCCAAACGCGATAGATCGAGGTGACGTCGTCGAAGTGCGTGCGGATTATGGCGGAGTGGGAGAGGTTCCAGTCGTAGCCGGAGATCTGGCCACCGTGGGCGATCCAGACGGAGCCGTCCGGGTGGGCGAAGAGGGCGGAAGGGAACCCGTCGGAGGCGGGGCGGATGGTGGCGACGACGAAGGCGTCGATGTCGACGAGGGGAGGGGGGGACATGGCGGAGCGGAGGCGGGAGTCGACGCCATAGTAGAGGGCCTCGTCGGCGAGGTCCTGCTTGGAGAAGCGGAGGGCGGTGGAGGGGAGCCGCCCGTCCATAGACCCTTCAAGCGAGAGAAAGGGCTGTCGGCGCCGGACAAAGACTGAGCGGGAGGATGTTTTGGCATTGTAGCACCGGCACTGACTCGATCCTACCCGACCCATCTCCTGAGCGAAATACTAAATAGGGTCTTGGGTAGGGGCGGGGCGGGTCAAGCGCGACCCTCTACATTTCGGGTCGGGTCGGGTATTAGAAAAGCCCAACCCGACCCGACCAATTGACACCCCTACCTACATGTTGGTACAGGACAACTTTCATCATAGAGTGTGAGAGACCATGACTTCATTAGAGAGTCATCATTACCATACAAAGCAAATTACATGCAAGGTAGGTTGAAAGTAGGGATGAGCGGTTCTAAGTTTCTTGTAGATTACACTTAAAACTTGAAACTTACCCTCGAGTATAGGTTTCTCATTTTTTGAAATCCGGAACTTACTGGTCGAAACCTAGAACCTGTAAGCTATCCCGTCACAAGTTCCAAAGTAAGTTCTAGGGTTTAACGAGTTCTTTTTTTTTATTTCATTTTTAGTTAAACAAAATGAAATTGAACGCAATAATACTCAACAAGCTTGTCATTTACTAAAGAGAATACAAAAGACTAGTTTTCCTAACATTACGATTCAAATAAATATAATTAAAATGAGAAGTCATCGATACTAGGGGTGAGTGGTTCTATGTTCCGTTTAAGTTTCACTTGAAACCTACCTATGAGAATAGGTTCCTCATTTTTGGAATCCGAAACCTACCCTATCACAAGTTCCAAGGTTAGTTCTAAGGCCTACCTAGATTCCACCTGTATTATCAATTGAACAATTGCAGTGAATTATCAATTTTAATAACCACCACTTTTTGTTATAATCCACTAACCACAACTTATATTTAGACACACAAATAATATGAAACATTAACAAGTCATTAAATGAAAGCTCAGACTAATGGTTCCAGATTATAGACTCATAATCTAACTCCATCAAATACCACAGGATAACGTGAATACATAGACAAAAAAAATGCAAAAAACTTGTGTAGGTTTTAGGTTCCAAGTTCTAAGTTTCACCTATCTAGAATCTAAAACCTACCCGTCAAAATATATTCTCCAATTTTTGGAACCTAGAATCTACTATGCATACATTGGAACTTGAAACCTATAAGTTCCTGCCAGTCAAGTTCTCAGGTTCCAGGTTCTATTTTGGAACTATGCTTACCCCTAGTTGAGAGAAATTATTATTTAGTGTGCTATATATACTGAATTGAATTTGGACCATTGATGATAGTGGGTCCAATCAAATCTAACGGTCTGATGAGGTAGAGCCTCGCTTGAGGCTGGCTTGGCTCGCTGGCATCTAACAAGCTACAGCCTCGCTAGCTTGTGGCGAGGCTCGATTTCACCTGTGGTCGGTCGTCGAAGAAGAAGGAAAAAACAAAGCAAAAAAAGTATAAATAAAAAAGAAAAAATAAATTTAAAAGAATAAAAATAAAAAAATTATTAAAAGTAGTGAAGGGAGGAAAATCAAATCAAATTTTCTATACAAAACAGCAGAAAATATTTTCTGGGTCATTTTCAAATTTCAGTTGAACATCGGAAAATTGTGTCATTTTCTTGAAAAATATTTTCCAGAAACGTCACATTTTCCGCAAAATGAACAGAACCTTAATTAAACTTTATTCATGACACTAGGTGTAACTCCCATGCCCGATGATAGATAGGCGAGGGTTTGTAACAGGTTCATAAGTAACATCCATCCCCAATGATTACTTCTCGTGTGATTATTTCAAGTACTCCTTTCAAGGGCTTGGCATGAATAAGACATGCTGTATTTGTTGCAGATGACATCAAAGCAGGACCTCCTCTAATAGATGTATGTACGGGCCAACATTGACGGTACGTCGATTCTCAAGTGGGTGAGTTTCTAACATTATAAAGTAGTAAATAACTCTTCAGAAAAAATTAGCAAAAATCCCTGATTAAAATCAATTGAGGTTAGGAATTGCATTTAGCAATGGAATTAAAAATATATATATACAAACTCAAGGTATCCAGTTGAATCCTTCAATTGAACGATTGAACCAGCAAAATGAAAAGGTGATTTGAACAGGAAAACAATCTTCTTTACAGTAAAATAGAACGTAACTCCCTTCCTCCTAAACTTCTTCATACAAAAAAAAAAAAAAAAGAAAGCAACTCCTATTAATACCAAGTAGAGATTTAGGAATTGAATTTAACAATGGAATTAGACAAATGGTACACAATCGAACCAAACGAATCTCGAATCCTTCACATGAACCTGGTATATGATGAAATTATTGAACCAAAGAAATAAAAAAAGGTAATACGGAAAAAAAATCCTGTAATAAATTAAAATAAAAAATAACCCTAATTAAAACCAACTAGAGATTAACAATGGAATTACATAAAAAGTACACATTCAAACAAAATAAGTTTTGAATCTTTCAATTGAACTACTTAGTGTGGAACTGAGTTATTGAACTAATGAAATCAAGAGAAAAGTTGATGTAAGGATAAGAACAATTTTTTTTTTTTGACAAAAAGTATCCACTCGACCCAAATAAATCTCGAATCCTACTTAATGGAGAATCATGAATTATATTTTTAACATTGGAATTAGACAAAAAATATACACTCAAATATTTAATAATATGTTAAATTTTTTCCTTTGCAAGTACAAGAGAATAAAATTCGTCATCTGCTCTAATCCGGGGCTTTTACCTTACCTGCTTCCCGCCACTCGTCTCCACCAGTTACAGACGACGGTTCCACCACATCACCGCCGCGAACAACATTTCGACGACCACGAGTGACGTTTTGAGCATCATGAGCACAATTTCCATGCCAAGCGATCGAGATTGGATTTTCTTAAAAACAAATTCGTTCTTTCTTTTGGTTTTTGAGAAGAGATCTTGCTAAACAATGAGTTCTTGCGAAGAACTCTTGCTATATGTTGGTATTTCTCTTAGGCGGGATGTGATCTTTTAATATTTTCTTCCGTTTTTCTTATATATAAAAAAACACGGTTGTTTCAGGCTTGGGTGGAACCGAGCCAGCCCGGCCTGGCCTGAGAAAAATCATGCCAGGCCAAGTTTTGCCCTGTTGATTTGGGCAAACAAACTCGGTCCGATAAAAATCAAGGCCGAATTGTTCGGTCAGGTAGATTCTTCTATTAAAAAAACCCGGCGCAAACCGGAAAGGCTTGGGAAATGGCTCTATCGGGTGATCCATAAGTAAATGCACTCACGAAACAATGACCACCTTATGTGGCTACCATTTGCCTCGATTCGGGTCGTCCCCAAAAGGACTACTTGTAGTAGTAACCACATAAGGCGAGAGCGAAGTGAGACTGCGGTAGATCCTACTTATGAATAACATCGGGATTAATTTTCCTAGACTCACTTTTTTTTTTCAAAAATCGAAAAATAATTGGAGAAAAAAAAAAAGAAAACCGAAATCCAGAGGAATGCATTGTGAACGATGTAATTGGGCTAAGGCCCATGGGCCCATGGGCCTCGATTAGGCAAACTTTATCCGCCGCTGCTGCTGCTGCTTCATCTACTTCTTCCTCTTTTCCGATAGGCCATTGTCATTTCTTCCTCATTCCACCGCCGCGCAGAGCGGCAGCTCGGAACGACATGCTTCTGAACGCCGCGGCCTCTGAGCTCCCTCTCTCTCCGCTCCCCGCCGCCGCCGCCGCCGCCGCCCCCGCCGCCGCTCTTCGGGCAACCCCCAGTCCCTCCATGCGCGGTTCCCTCTCTCTCCTCCGCTCCCTCTCCCTCTCCCTCCACCCCCACCACCTCCACCACCACCGCCGCGGCGGCGGCGGCCGCGACGCTCTGTCGCTCCTCGGCCACTCGCGGCGCCGACTCTCTTTCGCCGCTCTCCGCCTGCCCTTCTCGCGGCTCCCCCTTCTGGGTTCGCCCCGCGCCTCTCCCGCTTCGCTGAGTAGTTCCGTCGAACAGGTGGCGGACAGACCCGATTCTGACGAGAACTGTGAGCTCGCGAGCGAGGGTGGTGAAGCCGATGGGTTCAGCTTCGATATGGGGTCCGTGGGGAGTGACACGAGGCGAGTGCTGTCGCCCGCGGTGGAGGTTAGGGAGCTGGAGGAGATGCCGGAGCAGTGGCGCCGGGCGAAGCTGGCGTGGCTGTGCAAGGAGTTGCCGGCGCAAAAGGCGGGTACTTTGGTAAGGATTCTGAATGCGCAGAGGAAGTGGATGAGGCAAGAGGATGCCACTTATGTGGCTGTTCACTGTATGAGGATCAGGGAGAACGAGACTGCCTTCAAGGTATGTGGCTTTGATTGTTACTTCGTCACTTGTTTCTGGGCTTTCTTCATGAGCAATGCGGAGGACATAGGCTTGGTTTGTTCACTACTCACTAGCATGTTAATCATTGCCATTCTTTGAGTTCGCTCCTAGTTTCTTTTCTAACAATCAGGACTTCTGCCTCCTCAATTTGTTGCAAAAGCTATGTTCATGACTTTGAAGTACATCACCACATTGTAGGTGTACAAGTGGATGATGCAGCAACATTGGTATAGATTCGATTTCGCGCTTGCAACAAAGCTTGCCGATTACTTGGGTAAGAACCGGAAATTCACGAAGTGTAGGGAGATGTTCGATGACATAATAAACCAGGGACGGGTTCCCAGTGAATCTACTTTCCACGTTCTCATTGTTGCATATCTGAGTGCACCCATTCAAGGTTGCCTTGAGGAAGCATGTAGTATTTACAATCGCATGATCCAGTTGGGAGGGTATCAGCCTCGACTTAGTTTGCACAACTCTCTATTCAGAGCTCTGGTGAGTGGCTCAGGAGCCTTGTTGAAACATCATCTTAAGCAAGCCGAATTCATATTCCATAATTTGGTGTCATCTGGGCTGGAGATACACAAAGATATTTATGGGGGTCTCATATGGCTGCATAGCTATCAGGACACCATAGATAGAGAGCAGATCGCACAACTTAGAAAGGAGATGCAAGAATCTGGATTTGAAGAGACTCAAGAGGTGCTTCTGTCTGTACTGAGGGCTTGCTCTAAGGAGGGGAATTTAGACGAAGCCGAAACGGTTTGGCTCAAACTTCACCATTTGGGTGAAAAACTTCCTTCTCTAGCTTATGTGTACAAAATGGAAGTCTATGCGAAGGTTGCAGATCACGTGAAATCTTTGAATTTATTCAGGGAGATGCAGGAGCGTTCAGGTTCTGCCACCGTGGCAGCATACCATAAAATTATAGAAGTGATTTGTAAAGCTCAAGATGTGGAATTGGCAGAATCTCTCATGGAAGAGTTCAAGAAGAGCGGTCTAAAGCCGCTTGGTCCTTCTTTTATTGATATGATGAATATGTATTTCAACTTAGGCCTGCATGATAAGCTGGAGTCAGCTTTCTCCCAGTGCCAAGAGAAGTGTCCGCCGAATCGTGTAATATATGGCATATACTTGGATTCTTTGGTGAGGATTGGTGACATTAGCAAGGCCGAGGAGATTTTTAGTGAAATGCATAGTAGTGGAGCAATTGGCATCAGTGGACGTAATTGCAACTCCATTTTAAGTGGGTATTTGTCCGCTGGAGACTATCTGAAAGCAGAGAAATTATATAAGCTCATGTGTCAGAAAAAGTATGAAATTGAACCGGCCTCAATGGAAAAGCTTGACCCTATCCTTAGTTTAAGAGGAAAAGCTGTTAAGAAGCCGGTGAGCCTCAAGCTGACCAAAGAGCAAAGAGAAATTTTAGTAGGCATGCTCTTAGGTGGTGTACAAATAGATTCTGATGAACAGAGAAAAAACCACATGATCAGGTTCAAGTTCAATGAGAATTCCGGGATGCATTCTGCTCTGAAGAGACATATCTATGAACATTACCATGAGTGGCTACATCCTTCTTGCAAGCTAGATGATGACTCCAAGGAAATACCAAACAGCTTCTCCACCATTTCTCATTCATATTTTGGTTTCTATGCAGACCAGTTTTGGCCCAGAGGGAAACCAGTGATTCCAACGTTAATACATCGGTGGTTGTCACCTTGCGTCCTTGCGTACTGGTACATGTACGGGGGTTACAGGACATCGTCAGGAGATATATTGCTTAAACTTAAGGGAAGTCAAGAAGGAGTCGAGAGAGTTGTTAAGGCGTTAAAAGCAAAGTCCTTGGATTGCAGGGTCAAGAGGAAAGGACAAGTTTTTTGGATAGGTCTACTAGGAAGCAATTCTACGTGGTTTTGGAAATTGATCAAACCTTACGTACTGGACTTAAAATTTGATCAAGAGGATGATGGAGAAATCCTCAGCTTCAATAGTGGTTCTGACTCTGATAAGGATGCTGACAACACTGAAGAGGATAGGTAGTGGAGAAGTTCAAGTGAAGTTTGTTTTTCTATCTTGATGACATTGCATTGACTTCACTGTGAGAAATTCCCACCCTCCACCCTAACACTGCAATTTGTGATGAAATCTAGGAAATCATGTGCAATGATTGGTGAAGGATTGCGGCCCTTATGACATTTTGAGTTCATCTGAAGCTATATGTATATATAAAATGTAGAGCAAGCTTTTACAGAGCGAAAGTGTGATGCACTAAATTAAATTTCTTTCCTTTCAATTCATTTCATTGTTATGAATGATGCTTTTCGTTTCTGTGGGGGGGCTTCTCTGTTATATGGTCAAGAAAGAGTGCAGACTTAGGTGGCGGGAAGTGGCTTGGTTTGCTTCATCTTCTGAATTCTGAAATAAAATAAGATAAGAAGGTTGAGGCTGATGGAAAAACATGGCCCTCTCGTTCCGCTGTGAAGGAGCCTGCTTAGAAGGAGTAGAAGCTTAGAGTTTTTCCGGTCCAACTCTCTGAGAACGAGCTTGTCATCGAACGGCGGAGCGCTTCTCTAGGTACAAGCGTGCATCACAACAAGAGAAAGGGTTAACCGAGACTTCCTTTCGGGGACGTGACCTGTCGGCGTCACTCAGCTCCAAAAGTTGGGAACGTTTTCCGGGAAATGCCTCTCAATCGATTGCGACAGAGCAAGCGTTACAGGGAAAAATATTGGTGGCGAGTGTATGGCGTCTCTGAAATATGGGTAGGGATGATGGAGCTAGAGGTGGTAAAATGGGGAGAAAATAGTCAGTAGTATCATAGTATCATGTTAGCGAATGATGTAGTGTGCAATTACCTGGTCAGATTCGCTTAAAAATTGACGCGTGGCAAGCGACTTGAAATTAACTTAAAACAAAGTGAAAGTCGGTCTAGCTGCAAAATAACATCGGCAGCTTTAATAATACTTGGAAAAATGAAAGGCCAGCCAAAGGCCCATTTGTCTGACTTTAACCCATCTTGTACGTTTCGTTAAGAGAAAAGCTCTGTCCTTCCATTTTCGTTTCAGAAGAGCTCTGCTAGAGAAAAACCATGAAAACTTCTACTGTCTAGGCTTCATAAGGATCACCATGATAATTCTAGCAAAAAAACAAAAAAGGATCACCATGAAAATTCCATCCCTTAAGGTTTCATCTTTCATCATTTTACAAAACTTCTACAACATAGGCTCAAGGGAGGTTTAAAGCATTGACTCCAGTTCATTGCGAATGTTGAGCGCAGCAGAGACGTGCTATGAAACTAAGGGAGAGCATGGTTGAGCATTCTAGTTCATTGCGATCACTCGGTTTTATTGCGAAGGTTGAGTGAGCACTCCTGTTTATTGCGACAACTTCGGTTCATCGTGTGGGTTGAGCATGCTTGGTTCATTGTGAAGGTTGAGCATGCTTGAGCACTCCAGCCGGACCACCCAAGCGCTCTCATTCTTCAGCTGTAATAGGTTCTCTATCTTCAACTTTGGAAACAAATTGTTTTTCTTTTTCACTTTCTTATGCCAAAGGTATCACGAATGAATTATTTCAAATTCCATTTTCCACTTCTAAATTGGACGCTTCTAATAAGGAGAAAAGAATGTGTTGTTAGGGCTAACATACAACGTAGGGAGGGTGAATAGGTTGATTGGAAACTTATAAAATTTTTCCTAGTAGATAGCACGATATACTTTGTTACTTGTAGAAACAAATTGAAGATACCAGTTGTGTGTGCATGCTAGAATAACTTAAGCAATAATAAGCATCGAAGATTTATAATGGTTCAACTTTATAACCAAGCCTACGTCCACTCTTTATACTAACACCTGAACACCAGCCGAAATCCATTAGTAATCTTCAAGAGTGTTACAACACAGCAACTACTACTTTCTCAAATGGTAGATCACCCTATCAAAATGCAAATATTGCTTTCAGTTTTGTACACAACTCTTTTCACTGATTACAACACAACAAGAAGTCTACAGATGAAAGAACGTTGACCAGACACAAGTGCAGTTTGCTTGAGACAGATCGAAGTGGATAATATTGGAAATTTTCTGTCCAACCCTTTTCCAGCTGCTTTGATCCTCATTATATACACGTGCGTCCTCCAACCGATCTGTTGGAGATCTTTTCGAGGAGTCGAAAAGATCTTACAAGTTTATTAGAGGAGCCGCCTGCGTTTAGTCCGCCTATATAGTTTGTTCTCACTAGCAAAGCTTGGTTACCCAACATAGAGTCTGCTCCTACTATCACATCAATAGTCCCTCTGACAATTTGACCAAAACTGACGCAGCTGCTGTGGCTTCTCTCTAGTTCTGTTGCCACGGATTTCAAACGGTGTTAACGGCTGTTTTCTTCTCGTTTAATGATCATCGTGACATGAATGAATGACCAGCACCATCAAGGATCTGGCAGTGGCATAATATGTTGCTCATCACTTGATATTTGCACATAGTCCGTTGGTCTGTCCAGCGTATTCCTTGAGAATCGACTAGCGATCAGTTGTCCATTGGTCCTTCTGCACATATCACAAGACTTTACCTTGATGTTCACTTGATGATGGTAGCTCCAAGTCCTTATTAACACTTCATTCTATTTGACTTGTTCTTAAGATCTTCATCACCACCATATACATTCATAGTTCACGGTTTATTTCCTCTTTTCTCCATTCACATATGCTTGCAACTTATTCATTCAGTCCATATTTGCACTCAACATCACAGCAACATATGCAACGAGATCACGCACTTCCGAACACACGGCTCTCATACACATTTCGCACTCACTCACAGCATTTTCGTGGCTGGTTTGTACGCACAAAACTCACCGACTCTCTTGGCTCATGGTTTTGACACAACCAAAACTAACTTGTCCACACAGGCACTCGATATTACAATAGAGCATACAGCAGGTTTCTGGCCTATTATACTCAATTTTTCTTCAATTCTACACGCTGATTTCTGGCAAAGACCTAGTTAAAACCCTCACCTTACTTCCTAGTTGCTGTAACTTGAAGTTCTTGGCAAAGGAAGCCAGCTGCTCCGCGAGTGTGGAAGAAATGGGTCTCCTCTCCTGGAAACTGAACACCACCAGCAACTTGAACTCCTTAGCTAATCACGGGCATTTACAATGCACATATCACGTGTTTTCTTTTTGTTTCTAGCCACTGTTTTTGTGAGTGGATGGATGATGAGATGATGATGCCTGGCAAAATTCTAGGGTTTATGATTTGTTCGGCACATCACGTGTTCTTCGACTGTTTTTTAGGTACGCTTGGCATAGCGGGGGTGAGGGAAAAAAGTGACGGTGGAGTCGTTCTGGTTAGCGAGAACATGCGCGACTGATTAGTACATGTTGGTCGACGCGCCTAACGCTGTGGCTTGTGTCTATTCGAAAGTGAATTTCTAAAACACCGTGGAGTTTTGCGTCGACACGGTTTCGATTGGGTAATGCAGTTGCGTTCAATATGTGGGAAGCACGGGAAAATGGGATAGAACGCGTTGGAAGTGAAATTAGCTTGATGTGTTTTTTGTACTGCGATTTGTTCTCTATCGTATCGATCCTTGAATGGATTTCTTGTCTAGTATCTTCTTTGGATCGTCTTGTCTCGATTCAATATTTACTTACAGATCACGACCTTATTGTCTTCAAGTTGACGCTTGCAAATATTTGTGTGACTATTACCAACCATTTTAAAAGTTTAAACTATTTGATAAATATATGATTTAATATTCAAATATTTTGACACTCCTCCTCAAGCTTGGATTGGACTTTAGCCTAAGACTAAAGCATGGAAATATATAATAGGAGAGGTAAATAGGGGTATAAAAAGATTTAAACTGAGGACCTCCTGTTGCAATACCATGTAAAGTTTTGTGGGGTCATTACCAGTGAAGCATGGTGTTCCGTTTGGGCAAATTCAAAGACTTAAAGGCACGGGTTCATAACCGAAAGAAACAAGAACTGAAGTATTGAAAATAAACATAACGAACAAATGGGTTAGTGGCAGCATAAAGAGGCGCATACATCCGCTTGAACTTGTGAGGTTTGACGCCTACTGGGTGGGATATATTAGGCTTAAGGCTCCCAACCCAATAGCTTAAAGGCATCCCGCGAGATGAGCGGGGCTAAGTGGGCTCACTATCGTCTCCAACTCGCAGACGGGTGTGGCCTCTCCAGCACCATCCTAATTGTCTTCCTAAAGCGTAATCCGGGGCTTTGGATCATAGGACGTCTGTGCAGAAGTGTGCTAGTAGAGCGGAACAACATGCACAACAGGGTTTTGTAATGCATACACCTCTTCTATTTGAATTTAAAACGCATACATGGCAAGCATCTCTCTGCAAAACAAATGGTTAACAAACACTCATCTCTTTATAACTTCCATTATGCAAAACCAATCAAAACAGTCATTAGCGGTGTACCCTAGACTCCACTCAATGGTTGAAGATTTACATAATAATGTTAAAAGAGACAATTTAGGCTTAATTCCTCTATAGGTTTTAACCAGTCACCAGTGGAGTCACCAAGCTATCACAATTCTTCCGAGGTGAACCCCAGGTGGTTTGACATATTGCTAAGTGGGTGTGACTAACCCTCTTGGGAGGCGTCTCTTGTGCTTAGCAACGGTTATTTAAAGTCCTACCAATCGCAACTTGTTTTTCTCATTAATTATCTGTTTGATGTTAAACTTAGGAGTCACCACTAACATATTATGACTTTGTTCGAGTAAGATGCAGGAGCCTACCTTACTTCTAAATAAGAGATTTTGGGTTTAGGGACTTGTTTATGCTAGTTTTTAATGCCCATTACCGGTACCTTTTCACTTTTAAATAAAAATGTATTTCATGAGATCTTTTCCAAAAAATTTTCCCTAACATGCATCTAAATATCCATGCATAAGTGTTCAAACAATAAAATTAAATCAATCAAGCAGAAAGAACGGGAAAAGAAAAAATTAGCCGTACAACATTAATACAAAACCGCCACACCCTCTTCTTATTATTTTTTAATTTGCCACAAAGAATTCAAGTTTGTTTACAAAAGTTCCTCGATTGATTCCTAAGAGGATTGGAAACTCTTTCTATCGACAAAAAGTTGTTCGATAATTAAGTTGTTCAATTTCATTAGGAAAAGTTAGACAGTTCCAACTGTTTGAAATGGTCATTAATCGTCTTACAAGTCTCAATAGCTCTACTAATTGCGCTAATTCAGAGGGATTATTGGGGAAAATTTTTTTAAAAATAATTGGGAAAATTCCAATTAAAGATCCCAAGTAAGGTCTTTTTCTCAAAAAAGAACCCCAAGTGGACATAGTGTCAAATAAGGACCTGAAGTGTCCAATCAGTCTCAAATAGGGATCCAAAGTGCCCAGTTAGTCTCAAGTAAGGGCCTGAGTTCACTGGCTGATCAAATGCTCACTGGCCGGCTAGCATGGTTATTGTTCCGAGACCGGAAAAGGGCAATTTCGTCTTTTTCTATTTTTTTCCTTTTCTGTTTTTTTTTTCATCTCTTCCCTTTGCCAGCCACAATCGAGGCCGGCGAAGGTCGCCGGCCTCAGGTGGAGGCTGCCCTCGCCAGCATCGGGCGAAGGCTGCCCTTGCTTGGGCTGGGCAGGTGAGGGCAACCATCGCCCTTGCCCGATGCCAGCGAGGGCGGTCCTCGACTAGGCTGGTTGGGCGAGGGCAACCCACGCCGGTGTCGGGTGAGGGCAGCCCTCACCCACCTAACCCAGGCGAGGGCGGCCCTTGCTTGACGCTGGCGAGGGTAGCCTTCACCTGAGGCTGGCGACCTCCGCCGGCCTTGGCTATGGCCGACGGAGGGAAGAGAAGAAAAAAAAACAAAAAAGGAAAAAAAAAGAAAAAGACGAAGTTGCCCTTTTCCGGTCACCGGAAACAGTAACCGTGCTTGCCAGCAAGTGAGCATTTGACCAGCCAGCGAACCCAGGCCCTTACTTGAGACTAATTGGACATTTCGGGCCCCTATTTGAGACTAATTGGACATTTCATGCCCTTATTTGACACTATGTCCACTTGGGATCTTTTTTTGAGAAAAAGACCCTACTTGGGGTCCTTAATTGAAATTTTCCCAAAATAATTTGGGAAATGTCAAAAGATTGAAAATATTTGGACAGTAAACTCATGGACCACCAAATCCATGGTGCAGAGAGAGAGAGTGCAATAGCAGGAACGGCGTTTAACATGCTCCGACAAAAACAAGACAATGATAACTTTTTAATTTGACCTACCCCAGATTTTGAAGTTTTGCTAAGAATTTCGTTGTCCATGCATTGTCGAATATCGATAACTCCTAGAAGTGAAGTCGGTAAATAATAAAATCGAAGAAGAAATTCATGCAAAAGAGCGGAGAAACCTGTAAAAATAATGCTTCCTATGAACACAACTATGGCTCTTATATAAGAAAGCAAAGCTAACCAAGGATGAGCAACCAGAAATCGAGGTCAGAGACACACATGGCTTCACTCCTCAGAATCGAAACAGTAGACATTGCGCTCCTTCACGCATCGTGCAACATTATAGAAGGCGGCCCGGACCTAACTATGCTATACGAAATCTGTGATGGGGACCACAAACCAACAAGAGCGTACATTGAATCAATCGATGATACCCTTCAAGATATAGTCGACAAGACCTCAAGTGCCCACTTCTATGGTTACTTTAATGAGATGCACCAAATCTTTACCGATACTTGCTTCGGCCACAGAAAGTGCATTAGCATAATCTCTTATCAAGATTGCGATGCGTGCTTACATGCCGGTAAGCAGCTGCTACAACAGACATGGCTTTACAGTATTGGTGCACAAGTTCAATTCGTTGATTGTAAAACTTGGTACGAGAATTTTGTCTTCTACGATGAACCGCCGCAATGAGATGTGCATCTTAGTATTGTCAAAATTATGGAAAAATCTATCATAGTCACGTTATGAAAGAGTTCTTGACAAGTTTTGCCTAAAAAAACAAATCGTTGGGTTCTCTAACACCAAACTCCTTCATATATCTTAAAAGGTAAGCAAACGGATAATTTATGGGCCTTTCTCCCGCTACTTCTGGCTTTGAGCCTCTATTCTGTATTATGGACCTTGTGACCTTTGTGCATATCGCTTATGTTTAAAATTAAATTGACAAATCGTCAAAATATTTAGGATTAAATTAGCATAATTGAAAGATTTATGACTAAATTGATCATCGTACAATAGGTTTAATACTTTTTGGACAATTTTCCCATGTTTTTATAGGATTGGGTTTGTCTATGATATCTCAGTAGTGATAAGCATGAGTGAGCTAAGCTAAGTTGATTATAGTGATACGCTTCAATGAGATGAGTTAATTTTTCATTGGGTATTTTGGCAAGGGTGCTTAAAATGTCTTAAATTTGATTTTTGTATAATTAGTATCCATTGCAAATTTTATGTACTAATTCTTTGATAATAATGCATGTATAGAGGAATGAAATTACTGTAATCGTAAATCGTGGAAAATGAAGCCCTGTGTGTCTTCGGCTTCCTTTTCTGGTTACTCCTGTTATGTTGCTGCGTCTACTACACAGAGCTAGAGCAATGTGCATATAAAAGTGAATGCTTTTATAGTCATCAACTCTTCTTCGAGAAGCTATAGAAACTCAAATGAAATAGATGATGAAATTCTTGTTACTTCAACAAAGATTTGAAATCTCGTACATACTAGAGGACTTATTTTGCTGATGTCATCTTGTTAATAACGCCGAGTGGTGTTTGGTCGAGTCGAGTTACATCCGTTCGATTAATGATGCCGAGTGTTGTTGGTCGCCCCCGGTGGCTTGGTATCCGAGGTTGTATCTTTCTCTATTCTTATTGTTTGTTATTTTTTGGGCGGTCACATGACATCTTTGTAGCTCGACTATTAACATCGATCTATCATTAATTGATTCCTCATGGCAGGCGATAATCTATCTATCTCAAGATGTAGATTGCGCACATTATTAGACATATATGATTTCCTCAAAAAACATTGAATAATAGTAATGATTGTAGTTCCGCCTATCAACGGCTGAGATTAACTTTTGCGGAATGGGTTGAGAGTATGAGATTGTATTCATAGTCAATTGAGTACACAACATGTATAGGTATGTAGAACATTAGAAAAGCAAAAGGCCGAAAGGCCTACGAAACGAAATGACATAACGCCTTTGCACAAAGGCCACAAGGCCCATAACACACATCCTGAAGCAGTGAGAGGAAGGCCCATAAATTATTATTTCGCTTACCTTTCAAGTTATTCAGTATAATAGATTTTGCCATAATTTTGACAATACTGAGATGCGTGTCTCAATGCTCTTGCTAATTTTCGGTGAATTCATAGTTTTCGTACCGAACTCTACAATCCACGAGCTGAATTT
Organism: Syzygium malaccense; assembly: GCA_031216405.1. Classification (NCBI taxonomy): domain Eukaryota; kingdom Viridiplantae; phylum Streptophyta; class Magnoliopsida; order Myrtales; family Myrtaceae; genus Syzygium; species Syzygium malaccense. Next base: position 16,543,779 of record CM062259.1, on the reverse strand, counting down.
GTCCGCCGATGCTCCAAGGGCAGGTCACTTGTAGCATATTACTAGCGACACGTAAGCACGTACTGCAATCATCGTGAGAGAGTATCCCGTTGCACTTTCCGTGGCCGTAGCAATGATCGGAAAAGACTTGGGTCCTCTCATTTTTGTAATCATAGCCGGAGTTTGGCATCTGGTCTACTAAATCTTGAAGGAGATCACCGACATTGTCAATGTAGATGACGCTTCCATGGTTTCCGTTACAGATTTTGTACTGCACAGATGCGTCTGGAACGCCTTCTGTACCGTCGCCCGCAAGAAGGAGCAGAACTACTGCAGTTGCGATTCTGGGGAGTGAAGCCATGTGTGTGTGTCTGACCTCCTTTTCTTGTAACTCATCCTTCGTTTGTTCTTGCTTTCTTATGTAAGAGCCAAAGCTGCGTTCGTAAGATTGCATTGTTTTTACCGGTTTCACCGCTCTTTTACATATATGAATTTCTCCGTTTAAAATACCATTTACCAGCTTCACTTCTAAGAGTCATCAATATTCGACAATGTATGGACAATGTAATTCTTGGTCTAGCAAAAGTTCGAAATCTGGTGTGGATCAAATTTGAAAGTTCTCGTTGTCTTATTTTATAGGAGCATTTTGAATGCCGTTCTTGCTATCCTATGCATTGAATATATAGAATGGGGGAAATTGACGGATTCAATTGGTCGATTAGTATGCTACACTACAAAAAAACGATTTTTTTCCGACAAAATTTCCAACGAAAAATTCTGGAAAATTCGTTGGAAAAAGAATTTCCAACGAATTTTCCAACGAAAAAAAATTCGTTGGTAATTCGTCGTCGGAAAATTTTCCAACGAAAAATTTGAATTTTCGTTGGAAATTTGCGACGAATTTTTTTTCGTTGGAAAATTCGTTGAAAAACTCGTGGCTAAATTCGTTGGAAACGAACTTTTTTTTCCGACGAATTTTTTTTCATTGGAAACTACAATTTTTTTTTGTCGAAAAATCGTGGAAATTTTTTTTCATCGAAAAAATTTTTTTTGGTCGAAAATTTTTTTTTTGGTCGAAATTTTTTTTTTTGGGGCGAAAAATAGCCCTCGCCGCCGGCGAGGGCCAGCCTCGTCGCCGGCGAGGGCCGAGCTCGCCGGCCATGGCAAGCTCGGCCCTCGGCATGGCCGACGAGGGCCGGCCTCGTCGCCGGCGAGGGCCGAGCTCGCCCAGATCTGGGCGAGCTCGAGCTCGCTGGCCATGGCGAGCTCGGCCCTCGCCATGGCCGGCGAGGGCGAGCTCGGCCCTCGCCGACGACGAGGCTTGCCCTCATGGCCGGCGAGGCTGTTGCGCCTCTCCAGAACAAGAAGATGAAGAAGAAGTAGCAGCAGCAGCAGGGGCGGGAGCAGGGGTCGCCGCCCGTCGTCGTCTCCTAGCCTCGCCGACGACGAGGCTTGGTGGCGTCGGGGGCGTCGGGGGCGTCGGAGGTTGGAGTCCATGGCGCCGGAGCCGGAGCCGGAGCCGGAGCCGGAGGAGGAGGGGGGGCGGCGGGGGAGGAGGCGGAGGGGGAGGCGGAGAGGGAGAAGGACAGAGAGGGCGCAGGCGAAGGAGAGAGGGTGAAGGCGAAGGAGAGAGAGAGAGAGAGAGAGAGAGAGAATGAATGTTCAAATTGAGCGCGAAAATATTTGATTTTTTTTGTAATTCGTTGGAAATTTCCAACGAATTTTCCAACGAAAATTGTACACACTGAATTAATTTCCCGGAAAATTGAAATTCGTTGGAAAATTCGTTGGAAATTTCCAACGAATTTTCCAACAAATTACAAAAATTTGGGTTTTTTTGTAATTTGTTGGAAAATTCGTTGGAAATTTCCAACGAATTTTCCAACGAAAATTGTACACATTGAATTAATTTCCCGGAAAATTGAAATTCGTTGGAAAATTCGTTGGAAATTTCCAACGAATTTTCCAACGAAAAATGTGCACTCTGAAGTAATTTCCCGGAAATTTGAAATTCGTTGGAAAATTCGTTGGAAATTTCCAACAAATTTTTTTTCGTTGGAAATTTCCAACGAATTTTGCGACGAAAATTTTTTCGTTGGAAATTTCCAACGAATTTTGCGACGAAAATTTTTCGTTGGAAATTTCCAACGAATTTTGATTTTCGTTGGAAAATTTGTCGCAAATTTGCAACGAAAATTTTTTCGTCGGAAATTTTCGTGGCAAAAATCAAGTTTTTTTGTAGTGCTAGATAACCCCTCGGTATCATAGTCAGAATGTTACTTTGATGTCAATGGTTAAAAAGAGGACTTACATGATATTCAGGCGCATAATTGTTGGTCGTCGTTTGATTCGGTTATCCAATTCAGGTAATTTCCTAAGTTATGTCAGATTCAAATATTCGATTACCTATATTGTGGCCATTCGATTCTAATACGATTTGATTTGAGATTTTAGGCGTTTCCCAAATAAGAAATTTTCTCTTTCAAGTTGTTACAATTGGGGTTTCGATCTTTAAGACCTAAGATTGGATCCATGATTACCTTTGTTTACTAATTTCTATGTTATGAGTATTTGATTATGTGGGCTTACATATTACATGTCAGTAGTTTAGGTAACATCCCTATTATGAAAGTACAAAAAAAAAATTGCATTGCATTTATGATAGATTGCATTCATGCATGCTCCCTAATGTAGAAATTGCATATCTTAGGTACATTAAGAGTCATATAAGACAATTGCACATCTTTGATAGATATTGCGGCTCTTGAATGATATTGCATGATTTCCATGAGCATTAATGCATAGTAATAATTTTTGAAGTTGTTCATTGGTACCGTGCTTCCATCAAATAGGGTGCGTTTGTTGACACCCGAATTTTGCCAATGATTCCAAAATACAATATTCTGAAGAAAATAAATTAAAGACATTGCGATATCAATACCTCAAGCCTACAAATTACAATTTTGACAAACGAAAGATCAAAAGTCGTTCAACTTTGGCAGGTCCAGTTTGACGTTCGCTCTGTCCGAATCAAACTCATTAATTTTAAATTTCTGGCCCATTAACCCCCGAGGGTTATTAAGAACAAATTGAGATGAGCTTAGGTTCATAATGCTCAACTAATCTGGTCCAACTTCATTCGATGCCCTCCATCTCACGCAAGGAGGATTTTTTCCATCATTCTTTAGAAGGGTAGTTTCGTCATTCTTGAAGGAAGTCAAAAAAATCAAGTATTAATATCACCAAAATTAATTTTTTAACCACAAAAAATCTTAAATTTGTACACTTATGATAAATTTACTCTAAATTAATTTTTGGATCATTAAAAATTTCAAATTAATATATTTGTGATAAATTTGCGTTAGAGTTTCTGGACCCTCCGTTTGATTACTGAGGAGCCTGCTCAGAAGGAACAGAAGCTAGAGCTTTTCGAGTCCTACTCTGAGAACGAGCTTGTCATCAGACGGTGGAGCGCTTCTCAGGTACAGGCATGCGTCACTACAGGAAAAAGAGTTAACAGGGATTTCCTCTCGGGGACGTGACCTGTTAGCGTCACTCCCCTCCGAAAGTCAAGGGAACAAGCGGCCACAATGGAAGACATTTTCTGGATTTCAGGGATCACGAGCGAGCTCCTTGGGTAGCAGTTGGAAAAACCCAGCAAAAAAAATTCCAAAGGCTCGAAACAAAATTTAATATTCTTGTTATTATTGCACCGGGAATATTGACAGTTCATTCGATCCTGAATGATGAAGACTCTTGCTCGAGAAGTCATAAAATCTCAAATGCAATAGATCATGAAATTCTTATTACTTCAACAAAGGTTTCAAATGTCGTCTCGATGAACTTTGCAAGTTCTGTTGCCTTATTCTATAACAGCTTGTTCTCTTCCACTCCTCTCTCTCTCTCTCTCTCTCTCTCTCTCTAGTATACTCTTGACAAATTAATGCGGAAGTAAAATAATCAAATTAAATTCGAGTGAATTTTGAGTCCGAATACTAATAGTAATATGATGATACTCACCCGTGTGCAAAATTCTCTCAAAATTATAAAAAGAGTTGAGAGATAGAGAAAATTACAAAGAAATTATAGTTATTTGGCTTAGTGCAAGCTTACATCCACTCTCTCACATACTGGTTGGATTCCACTAGGTAATCAATGAGAGTTTACAGTTAAGTTGTGCTGCTAATATCCAAGTGCTTTTACCCAAAGCTGGTTTTGCTTACACCAAAGTCAATAGGTCTCACTATCTCACACCTAAGCACAAACTATAACATTGTGAACATCTCTCAAATTATTACAATTGTAAGCTCACGGAAGATAAAGTATGTAAGATTGAACTCCTCTTGAACTTTGGAATTTTTTACTATGGATCTCTCCATTCTCTTCGACACCTTGGTTTCTTTTTATATTCCTCAACTTCCAATCTACTAGTTTGATGGTTTTTAGAGGATCACTCTTTAATCAACCCGTTGGACAAGATTACATAATGAAGATTAAGTCGTTGAGAGATAACATATGAATCTCCGTTGATTTAGTTGCCCATACAAGCAAATCTCTCATTCCATAAGTAGAGTTTTTCAATTAAGGAATGTAGCTTGCCTTTGGAAAGATTGTGAGTCAATCAAGATGTCTTGCATGAAGAATTTCATTGGAAAATAATTTTTAAGGTTGAAGATCAATCAACGCTTTCTATATTCGAAATCCAAGCCATATTACTAGCTGTGATCATATAAACAATGGAGTTTGTGTCTGAATATATAGTCATAAGTAGACTTTGTAATATGATAATATTCAGCTTTATCATTGAATTTGAAAATATTCAGCATTATGATAATATCCAAGGGAAGTCCGGCTAATATTCAAGTGTAAACTCTAATAATATCCAACGTCTGTCTTCCTGATTTTCACATAGTTCACTTGCTAATATCCAAGTCGCACGCTATTGATATTTAAGAAGTGAGATGCTAATATACATATTATAACTAACTTTTGATTATATCCAACGCCAGTCTTCTAGTGATATTCAAGTCCAGTCGTCTGATGATATCCAACTATAATCCTAGACATTCCTATTAGAACATTATTTGCATAATTGTAGATCATTCACCTAGTTTACTCAACCATTAGATATGCTAGTAGCCTTTGATTATTTTATCATCTTCAAACATCACAATGGATTTTCCCAACAATATGTGTATGGCTTAGTGTCTAAACGGCTTCTTTGGTAACGTTTCTATTTTTCTATATTTTTTTTTCTTTTGCTCCTCGTAAAAGAAATAGAACAGAAATCCATTTGATAATGTTAATTAATTTTTCTATTCTCCAGAAGAGAAAAGTGGCTAGGGAATAGATTTGAAACAAAAATAAGAAGTGAAAAAAAAAAATCTACTTTTCTGTTCCTAGGAACAAAAAGAGAAAACGATAGATAAACAAGATCATCTATCTCTCTTTCTTTCACAAGATATTCCCATGCTAAATCCTAAACCTTAACCCTAAACCGAAAATCCTAAAACCCAAAATCCCAAAACCCAAAATCCTAAAGCCTAAGCGCCAAAACCCAAAACCTGAATCCCTAAAACCCTAAACACCAAAACCAAAACCCTAAAATTCCAAACTTCAAACCCGAAACCCTAAACCATAAACTCTAAACCACAAATCCCAAAACCCCAAACTCGAAACCCTAAAATCTAAACATTAAATCCATAAACCTCAAAACCCTAAACCATAAAACCCAAATCCTAAAACTTCAAACCCTAAAATCCAAAACCCAAATCCCTAAAATCCTAAACCCTAACCCTAAAACCATAAACCTAAACCCTAAAAACCTAAACCCCAAAACTCCAAACTCGAAACTGTAACCCTAAACTGTCATTTTCTCGATCATCACCCAGTATTTGCTTTGTCTATAATGAGTAATTTTATTTATGATTGTATTAAGGTCATCCAATTCTATATCAGAATATGTTCTGATTCTATTTCTAGTCCATTTTTATCCAAATATGAATTGTTAAGTCTCCACTGACATTTTTATAACTAAATGAAAAAATTGGGAGTAAAAATTTCTAAGGTCGTATCAAACGTATTTTTATTTTTTTTTCTATTATGGGAATATAAACTTTGTGCAGTTACCAAGCGCGTTCTTCCACTTAAAAACTCATATAGGGAATAGAAATAAAAAAAAACTATTTCTGAACAAAAATTGTTCTTGGGAACGGAAAAGTTAACAAACAGACCCTAACTCATCATCCATGTGATGTCCTAGTCAGTATACTCTACGATTTGTAATCCCTACTTATTCCCGATTCTAAATGAGAAATGAACATTTCATACATTAAACTGAGAAGTGTGTATTTGCACTTGTAGTTATATCATAATGTCGATTAGCGTGGGTTGCCCTCGGTGGAGTGGTATCCAGGGTTGTTTCCTTCTCGTATCTTATTGTTTGCTATTTTTGCTTGGCACGTGAAATCTTCGACAGTTATCATCGATAAAATTATTAATCGATTTCACATTAAAGCTTTTAATCTTTCTACATCAATATGTGGATCGCTCACATTGTTACACATTTACAGTTTCCTCCAAAAACATTTGATAACGACAATGACCATAATTTCTGACTATCTAGAGCTATGATAAACTTTTGCGAAAAGGGCCAAGAGTATGAGATTATGCTCATAATCATATTGATTGCGCAAAATAATACACAATAGGAGCTCAAAGCCTGAAGCAGTGGAAGAAAGGCCAATAAATTATTCTCTTGCTCACCTTTTAAGATACACGAAAGAGTTACTTGTTCAAGAAAAACCACAAATTATTCTCTAGAAAAAACTTCTCAAGAACCGTTTGGTAATTTGACTCTGACAGATTTTTCCATAATTTTAACAATACTGAGATGCCCATCAAGGCGCCTTAAGCATTATGCGACTTAACCTTCATTGAAGAAATAATTTCCGTACCGAATTCTACGGTCACTTAGTTGAACTTGAGCACCGACGCTCGCCTGGCATGTTTGTCGTAGGAGATTCTGAGCAGCACATAAACATGCATTGCAATCTACATGAGAGAGTATTAAGTTGCACTTTCCGTGGCCGTGGCAAGTATTGGTAAAAACTTGGTGCATCTCATTGTAGTAATTGCAGAAGCTGGAGTTTGATGTCTGGTCGACTATATTTTGAAGGGTATCCTTGACCAAATCAATGTACGAGACGGATACTCTTGTGTCTCCATTACGGATTTTGTATTGCACAGATGCGTTTGGATCGCCTGCTACAATGGTGCACCAAGAAGGAGCGCACTTACCACTGTTGTGATTCTGAGGAGTGAAGCCATGCCTCCGACCTCCTTTTCTTGTGACTCATTCTTCCTTAGTTTTGCTTTCTTATCTAAGAGCCATAGCTGTGTTCATAAGAAGCATTATTTAATCGCATCATCAATTCTTGACGGTTCATTAGTTCCTTAATGACGTATGGCCTTAGTCGCCTCGAATTCAAGCGGGTAACATCGTATCTTGACAGCATATCCCATTACTTAAATCAATGGGACGTCTGCGATGTTAAGGATTTGACGAATGAGAAGACCAAACTACCTTCAGTTTTTCCGACCTTTGGTGAGATTATCCTCTGTATCGATCCGTGTCGTTGTCGAGTTTGCCAAACAAACATGTTTAACCGTGTCAATTTCGTGTTAGAAATTGTCGGCCTTAATAGCAAGTATCAACGGGCAATAATTGTTCTTGCTCATTGTAATAACCGATACCGTCAACGTCAATCTATGTCAGCGTGTCTTGGTCTCGTGGCCTTGCTCCTCAATTATACTTCTCTAGAATCGGGCAATCATTGACCACTTAGTCGCAATCTCGTAGCCTTCTCGTTTCCTTTTTTTTTTTTATCTTCTTCTTTTGCCTCAATGAATCAATCTTCCTCTCAAGCATTTCTTTTAGGGTTAATATCACGAAAAATCTCAAACTAATACACTAATGACAAATTAACCGTAGACTAATTTTTTGATCATAAAAAATCTTAAACTGAAACACATGTGATAAATTTACTCTAAACTAATTTTTTTATCACCAAAAATCTCAAACTGACACACATATCACAAATTTACCCTATATTAAATTGGATTAATATCACGAAAAATCACAAATTGATACATCTGTGACAAACAGAGGATAAAATCCCAAACCAGTACATCCGTAAACACTACAAAAAAACATGTTTTTTCCGACGAAATTTCCAACGAAAAATTCTGAAAAATTCGTTGGAAAACAAATTTCCAGCGAATTTTCCAACAAAAAAAAATTCGTGGGTAATTCGTCGTTGGAAAATTTTCCAACAAAAAATTTTAATTTTCGTTGGAAATTTGCGACGAAAATTTTTACGTTGGAAATTTCGTTGGAAACTTCGTGGGTAAATTAGTGGCTAAATTCCTTGGTAAGTTCGTTGGAAAATTCGTCGGAAAATTCGTCGCTAATTATTTGTTGGAAAACTCGTGGCAAAATTCATCGGTAATTATTCGTGGGTAAATTCGTGGATAAATTCCTTGGAAATTTCGTTGCAAATTTCGTCGCGAATTTTCCAACGAAAAATTTGGCAAAATTCATTGGAAAAAGAATTTCCAACGAAATTAGCGACGAACAAAAATTCGTTGGTAATTCATTGTCGCAAATTTTTGAGACAAAAAATTTAAATTTTCGTTGGTAATTTGCGACGAAATTTTTTCGTCGCAAAATTCGTTGGAAAATTAGTTGCAAAGTTCGTTGAAAAATTCGTCGCTAATTATTCGTTGTAAAAATCGTGGCAAAATTCGTCGGTAATTTTTTCTAATAAATTTCGTGGCAAAACGAATTTCCGACGAATTAGCGATGAAAAAAATTTCGTCGCTAATTCGGCTTTCATTGGTAATTTGCAACGAAAACAGAGTCGTGGCAAAATTCGTGGGAAATTTCCCATGAATTTTACCACAAAATTCAAATTTTCGGCATAGGCGGCTTGAATTTGAATTTTTTTCGCAAATTTTGGTGATGAAAATTTGAATTTTCGTTGATAAATTTGAATTTTCATTGATAAATTTGAATTTTCGCCGGAATCGCGGCCACGATGCCCCCCCTGCCGGAATCGCGGCTGCAACCCCCCGCCCGCCGAGAAACACGGCCGCGACCCCCCCCCCGCGCCGGAATCGCGGCTACGACCCCCCCTGCCGGAATCGCGGCCGCAACCCCCCTGGGCGGAATAGCACCATGGGTGGTCTGGATACGGGCCGACGAGGACAGCATGAGGGGGACAATGAGGGCCTTGATTTGCTCCTTCTCGGCATCGGGAATCGGGGCCGAGGAGGCGGCCGGGGCGGCCTCGGCGGCGGCGGCGGCGGCATCGTGGGGGGTAGGCGAGGAGGCCCAGCGGGCGCGGAGGTGGTTCTTGAAGTTGACGGCGGCGGCCTGGCGGATCTACTCATCGACGGAGGGCTCGGCGACAAGGCGGAGGACGGCGAGGGCATAGCTGGGGCGGTCGACAGTGTCGGCGAGGGTGGACTCGGCCTGGCGGCGAGAGGCGAGGGAGGGGGAGAGGGTGTGGAGGAAGCAGTGGGAGAGAAACTGGAGCGTCTCTTGATTCCAATCCATGGGGAAGCTACAGCTCGGGCGAGGAGGAGCTCCGATGGCCGTTCGGGAGTCCGGTCGTCGCCTAGGGTTTTAGGTGAGATTTTTTCGAATGAGGAAGAAGCCATGGAGGAGGGTGCGCGATTGCAGAACTGTTCCAGTAGCAGCTGCGCTAGGGGGGGGGGGGGGAGCGGAAGGAGGAAGAGGGGAAAAAGTTGGGGCTCTTGTTTTTTTTCTTTTGCCTTTATTTATGTTTGTGGCATTTTAAAATTTTGTGGCAAAATTCGTTGGAAATTTCCAACGAATTTTTGAATTGAACAAACACCTTGTTATTTGGCTTAATAGAAATTCGTTGCAAAATTCGTTGGAAATTTCCAACAAATATTGCAACGAATTTCAATTTTCGGTATATTAATATACTTATGTACTAATTTTGTTGTAAAATTCGTTGAAAAATTTGCAACGAATTTTGCAACGAACTTCAAACATGCAGAACAATAATGTGTTTTTTGAATTCGTTGCAAAATTCATTGGAAATTTCCAACGAATTTTGCAACGAATTGAACAAACACCTTGTAATTTGCCCTATTAGAAATTCGTTGCAAAATTCGTTGGAAATTTCCAACGAATTTTGCAACGAATTTCTATTTTCAGTACATTAATATACTTATGTACTAATTTCGTTGCAAAATTCATTGGATATTTCCAACGAATTTTACAACGAACTTCAAATATGCAAAACAATAATGTGTTTTTTTAATTCGTTGCAAAATTCGTTAGAAATTTCCAACGAATTTTGCAACGAATTGAACACACACCTTGTTATTTGCCTTAATAGAAATTCGTTGCAAAATTCGTTGGAAATTTCCAACTAATTTTGCAATGAATTTCTATTTTCAATACATTAATATACTTATGTACTAATTTTGTTGTAAAATTCGTTGAAAATTTCTAATAAATTTTGCAACGAATTTCAATTTTCGGTATATTAATATGCTTATGTACTAATTTCGTTGCAAAATTCGTTGGAAAATTTGCAACGAATTTTGCAACGAATTTCAATCATGCAAAATAATAATGTGTTTTTTCAATTCGTTGAAAAATTCGTTGGAAATTTCCAACGAATTTTGCAACAAATTCAACAAACACCTTGTAATTTGCCCTATTAGAATATCGTTGCAAAATTCGTTGGAAATTTCCAACGAATTTTGCAACGAATTTCTATTTTCAGTACATTAATATACTTATGTACTAATTTCGTTGCAAAATTCGTTGGAAATTTCCAACGAATTTTGCAACGAATTCAACAAACACATTGTCATTAAGCCTAATAGAAATTCGTTGCAAAATTCGTTGGAAATTTCCAACGAATTTTGCAACGAATTCAACAAACACATTGTCATTAAGCCTAATAGAAATTCGTTGCAAAATTCGTTGGAAATTTCCAACGAATTTTGCAACGAATTTCAATTTTCGATACTTTAATATACTTATGTACTAATTTCGTTGCAAAATTCGTTGCAAAATTTGCAACGAATTTTGCAACGAACTTCAATATATGCAGAACAATAATGTGTGTTTTTAATTCGTTGCAAAATTCGTTGGAAATTTCCAACGAATTTTGCAACGAATTGAACAAACACCTTGTTATTCGGCCTAATAGAAATTCGTTGCAAAATTCGTTGGAAATTTCCAACGAATTTTGCAACGAATTCAACAAACACCTTGTTAATCGGCCTAATAGAAATTCGTTGCAAAATTCGTTGGAAATTTCCAACGAATTTTGCAACGAATTCAACAAACACCTTGTTAATCGGCCTAATAGAAATTCGTTGCAAAATTCGTTGGAAATTTCCAACGAATTTTGCAACGAATTTCTATTTTTGATACTTTAATATATTTATGTACTAATTTCGTTGCAAAATTTCCAACGAATTTTTCAACGAATTGAACAAACACATTGTTATTCGGCCTAATAGAAATTTGTTACAAAATTCGTCGCTAATTTCCAACGAATTTTGCAACGAAAAATTTTTCGTCACTAATTTCCAACTAATTTTGCGACGAAAAATTTTTCGTTGGAAATTTCCAATGAATTTTGTGACGAAAAATTTTTCGTTGGAAATTTCCAACAAATTTTGCGACGAAAAAGTTTTTGTCGCTAATTTCCAACGAACTTTACTTTTCGTTGGAAAATTTGTCGCAAATTTGCGACGAAAATTTTTTCGTCGTAAATTTTCGTGGCAAAAATCCAGTTTTTTTGTAGTGAAACTGCCATGTGTCAACCAATTTGGAATTTTGACGATAAAATTTAACGAAAACTAATTGAGGGTAAAATTGTCACAGGTGTACCAGTTTGGGGTTTTTGGTAATCAAAAAATTAGTTTTGGGTAAATTTGTCACATGTGTATCGGTTTGAGATTTTTCGTGACATTAACCCTTTTTTTTACCTTCTCTTTGGAATTTATTTGATTTTCGTAGAAATGATTATAATAGTTTACGTGACTTGTTGGTAACCTTGTTAAGATACAAATTTATCTGTCAAGAAACACAATTTTAAGGGCTTTTTCGTAGATATTTGACCTTTATTTCTCTTTTGATTCCTTTTCAGCCGTTTCTCAATCGCTGTAGTAAGGACATCCATCTTTCCAAAATTTAATGGCACCGCCTTCACCATCGCCGACCATCTCCGCCTTGAATGTGCATCCGTTGTGATCTCCTCTCGCAAGCAGGTTTGTTTCTTCTTCTACTTTATTTTTTTATATTTTTTGCCTTTAATGTTTTTCTTCTCTCGACGTAGTTGCAATGAAGACACGCTGTGCGAGTTTTTTTTTTTGTCTATCCTATATTTAACCTTCCTCATTCTCTAACTTTTTGCTATACCTCTTATAGAGCGCAGGAGTCAAACCCCGCACATGTTATATTAGCATCTCCACCCCCCAATCCATTTACCAACAAGGCCGCATGCCTATTGACTAGTGTGCGAGTTTGATTGCATTGATTTCTATAGTGTTTATAGGGGAAAATTGTCTAACAAGTCCTAAACCAATTATACGAGAGTAAATTGAATCCTAAACATATTGTACGACAGCCGATTCAATGTTAAGCCTTTCAACTGTGCCAATTTAGTCTTAACCCAAGGGTTAAGATTACTATTAAAAAAATTAAAAAATTCAAAATATTATTAAAAATTATCCACGTCAATGTCGAATAATGCCATATAGGACGGTCGACGTCCACATCAGCGAATTCAGGCCACAATTGGCCGAATGGACTCAATTGATAAAATGTGAAAAGGTTTAGGATTCAATTGGCAAAATTGAAAGGTTTAAGACTGAACAGATAAAAGTTCATTAGATTAATGACTTTTTAGATAATTTTTCTCTATGTAAAACAATAGAAAATAGAAAGGCCGAAAGGCCTACGGAACGAAATGACATAAGGCCTGTGCAGAAAGGCCACAAGGCCCATAACACCCATCAGAAACTCAAAGCTTGAAGTAGTGGGAGAGCGGGACATAAATTATTATCTTGCTTAGATTTTGCCATAATTTTAACATACTGAGATGCACATCTCAATGGGCGTGCTAATTATCGGCGAAGGAATAGTTTTCATACCGAATTCTACAATCCACGAGTTGAACTTATGCGCCAATGCTCCTGGAGCATGTGTCTCGTAGCATATTACTAGCAACTAATAAGCACTGATGGCAGTCGTCGTGAGAGAGTATCCTGTTGCACTTTCCGTGGCCGTAGCAAGTGTCAGTAAAGAGTTGTTGCATTTGAGTAGTGTAATCGTAGCCGGAGATCGGTGTCTCGTACGCTAAATCTTGAAGGAGATAATCGACACTGTTACCGTACGCAAGGCTTCCCACATTTCCGTTACAGATTTTGCTTTGCGCAGATGTTTTTGGACCGCCTTCTATACCGTTACCCGCAAGAAGGAGCAGAAATACTACAGTTGCGATTCTGGCGAGCGAAGCCATGTGTGTCTTCGCCTCCTTTTCTCGTTACTCATCCTTCGTTTGTTCTAGCTTTCTTATATAAGAGCAACAGCTGTGTTCATATGATGCATTGTTTAAGAGGTTTCACCGCTGTTTTACATGAATTTCTCTGTTGATTTTACCATTTACCAACTGCACTTCTAGGAGTTATCAATATTCGACAATGTATGGACAATGGAATTCTTGGTCTAGCAGAAGTTCAAAATCTGATGTGGATCAAATTAGGAAGTTCTCGTTGTCATATTTTATAGAAGAATATTGAATGCCGTTCCTGCTATCCTAGGCATTGAATATAGAATGGGAGAAATGGATGGGTTCGGTAGGTCGACTCCACCACAAATTACAACAAATGTTAAAACAACTATCCAGTCTGAATATAATGATCTTCATCCAGTAAAAAATGCATTAGCCTATTGTCACGACCTACCCTCGAGGGCCCCCTCGGGAAGTAAGTTTAGAGGTATTGCTCGAAAGGCAGTCCAAATGGTTCATTGAAAAGACGTCCCAAATGATCCGTCTAATGTCAACCTCAAATGGTTTATTAAAAGATAAACCAAATGGTACATCGAAAAGAGAGTTCAAATGTTCCATCTTTGTCAACCTCAATCAGTCCATCGATTAGTAGCTTGAGCACTCCGAAGCCCATACCCCGAGTGATGTTTGGACATTTTTAGTTCTTATAAGCCTAAGTGCTGCTAGGAGCCGCCACTAGCAATTGTTGGGGTAGGCCAGAACCCCTCAGTATCAAAGTTAGAATGTTACTTTGATGTACTCTCCAGTCTCCACCATAAATTACAACAATTGTTCATACCACTATCCACTGTCAAATCTTCATCCAGTCAAAATGCAGTAGCCTAACAAGTGCCCAGCATTCGAATTAACTCAATGTGAATGATCAAAAAGAGGACTTACAGAATATTTAGGTGCGGAATTGTTGCTGCTCTCTCTTAACGGGCGGCTTAGGTTTTTTTTTTTTTTTTGTGTTAGAAGGGCGGCTAAGATTACGTGAAGCTATTTTGTAGACCTTGGCGTGAGAGTTTAGTTTGTACCTCACAGCATGCAGTTTAGCTACAGAGCTGCAAATAAAATAAGCAGAAAATCCCATAACTTTCTCGCGATTGTCAGCGTGTCTGTACCAATCTGCCATGGTCCCCAGACACTTATTCATTTGAGCATTTGAACAAGCTTGATCGGAGCAAGGCATTGGAGTGCAAGGTAATGGCTCAGGTTTTTTATCACCTCTAGCGAACTTAAGACGCCTAAATGGACAAATACATTGCTGTAAGCCAGCAGTAACCCAAACCAGAGTGCCCGCAGCTTTTGCACTCACGATTTTGCGTCCGGGAGCGGTGTACCTGAGTGTTGGGAGTATTATAGACAGTGGTTTCCTTCCGAATTTGCACTGCGTCGTCTCTAGGCCCTCGAATTCTTTTAAGAAATGACCCCCCGTACCTAATATAGTCCGTTTTCCTTGACTTCTCTTTCCCAGAAGAAGGAACAAACTCTGGCGATGAAGGGTTATGACATCCATCATCAATTGTGGTTTTCCATAAGTAATCAAACTCAGGTGGTTTGAACTTGAAGAACTCAAGAATCTTATGTTCAATGGAATGATCCAGTTCGTTCAGACAAACATTAGCAAGTAAAAGGACTTAAAATGTCACAACAACCCTAATTGGGTACCTTGGCAGCCTCCTCTGGTGCAAAGTCGACGAAGGTCCTTAACCACAAAGGATCTGGTTTTGGCTCGTTCTCATGTAAAATCTTCTTCTTGGTGTATGAGAATTTTGTGAAAAATCAAGACTACTATGGTATGGATAAACTATTCCTGGGCGGTGCATGTGACGCAGTGACCATGATATTTCTAAAAGTGATAACCGACCCAAAACCCTACCATCAACCCAAGCCAAAGATATCAATCTCTATTCCGTTTGGATTTATTCAACACGTTCCGTGCAGAGACAAGATCTTCTCGTGTCCAAAAAATATTATATTTGACATATTGATCCATAAAAGAAAAATAGCATTTTTCCGTCTTCAACATTTTACAAATTACATGATTATTATAGGAACAAAATATGAAAGGTTAGAAGCCTATCGTTTGGTTCTATATATTCCCAAACTGGCCAAACCGATCAACAGTTGCTTTCGGTTTTGATTCTATATATTCCCAAACTGGCCAAAAGGTATCCCCTTCTATGATCAGCTAACTCTGTCCACAAAATGAAAAGAAAAAAGTAGAATCACTGAAGTTAATAGAACAAATTTATTGTGATCATAAGGAACTTTTCTTCTTCCTCTTTTTAGACTCTCGTTCACCTCTTTGATAGATGAAAGTGACTTCTGTCTTCGCGAAGAGATAGATGTATATAAGAATACACGGCATTGGTAACAAAAGAGTTTTCTTTTGTTTGTCACTATCAAAGCGTTGGTTAAGGGCAATTATTATTAGAGACTTCTAGTTCTGATAACCATGAAAGAGCATTGATTTTACTAATGTTTCATCCAAAGTGAAATATCACTACTTCGAGAGTTGGAGCAATTGGTTGGGGTATTAGGGATTCCAAGTTAGGAACCGAAAGTCGCTTGTTCAAACCTATAACTGGTTAATAGGCTTACAATGCGTTTTATGGACCTCAGAACAAACAGATCTCGGCGCTTGTGGCCTTGACTTATATAGAAAAATGAAACATTATGTTTTAACTAACTCAACATTTGTAAATGAAGTATAGTTGTTTTTGGATAAAAATTGATTGCATGGGGAACCAAGCAAGTCAAGATCACTTAATATTGGACATCATAGATTGAGAAGCACAAGAGATCATGTTGCCCCTCGAATTATTCGCTATATGAAGCTTCTCAAGAACACTTCATATGACCATGATATATTTTTGCCATTATTTTGACCATACTCAGATGCATATTTATATAGAACACGATTATCACCTTATGAGCGTGCGCAATTTAACCTTCATTGAATTCATAATTCTCAAACCTGATTCTACAATCTTTAAGTTGAAGTTGAGCGCCGATGCTTTGGTGACAATCTTCCTTGATCAATTGCTTGGCTACCAATAAGCACGTGTCACAATCCGGATGAGTGAGTAGTCCATTACATGCTCCGTGGCCGTACCAGGTTTGACTGAACAATTCATCGCCCACGGTATAATAACTGAAGCCGGAGTTTGATGTATGGTCGACTATATCTTGAAGGACATCATTGATCGCATCCTCGTCCGCAGCGGATGCAGACGTGTCTACGTTGCAGATTTTGTATACGAACGTAACATCTGGATCACCTTTTATAACGTTGCATGACCAAAGGAGTGCAATTAGTGCAGTTGCAATTTTGTGGAACGAAGTCATGTGTTGCTTACCTTCTTTTCCTGTAACTACTCATCCTGCATTGCTGCTTATATGAGGGCCATTTCCAAGAAAAGCATGCTTCTCATAGGTTTCTCCACTCTTTCACGTGGATTTTCTTCTATGGAATTTATCAACACTCAAGAATCTAATAAGTAGTTTAGCATCTTTTGTCTCATCAAATTAGGAAAGTTGTCATTGTCTTATTTTCTGTGAGTACATTTTATGCCGTCCCTCTTATCAAAGTTTGTTCGGAGCCGTTGGACTTCTTTCTAATCAGCCGCTTCCAGAGATATACCTTGTTTACCATCGAAGCTTAATATGATTTTATAGTCATATGTCCTAAACTTTTTTCCTTCATTCGAGGCGAGTATATTTGCACGACATGTAAAGATACCATTTTTATGCGAGTATATCTGACTAGGTCAAAGCTACGTTCCTCCTTGACCTTTCCCTTTTGACGAAAATATGAAGTGAGAAAAGATAAAACAGCAATGAAAAAGGAAAAGAAAAGAGTACCCAAATTTTCTCTCTCAGAAACATTTTGCAGGCTTAGGTTGTGACCAACCAATTGTCAAAACACATGTGGCTGGGAACGATAAACCATCCACAAGAAGTTTAGTGACCTGATCTTGGAATGACACTTGGATGAAGGTGGGAGGAAGGTAAGTTTGTCTTAGTGTTTAAGATCATGTACTCAAACTTAGTTATGACTTGATTAGGGTGTTTAAAGTAACTTATTTATTTCTGCATTTTTTCGTCTTTTGTTTTTATTTTGAATTATATGTTATAGCTAACTGGGTCTAGTAGCCCAGTTAGTTATTTTACCAAACTCCGTCCCTTAAGGTTTCATCTTCCGTGGTTTTACAAGACCTCTACAACATAGGCTCGCGGGACTTTTCAAGCATTGACTCCGGCTCATTACGAATGTTGAGCACAGCAGAGGGGTGCTCTCGAAGCTAAGGGAGAGCATGGTTGAGCACTTGGGTTCATTGCAACCACTCGGATTCATTGCAAAGGTTGAGTTTGCACTCATGTTCAATGTGACTACTTTAAGGGTGCGTTTAGTTCGGCATTTTAAAAGCTCTTTGAGACCTGAAAGTACTTTGGAGAAAGTTTGGGGTGTTTGGCAACCATTTTCCAGTGGGTTTTGGGGTAAAAGCTAGCCTTGAGAATGCTGAAACCTCAATACTGGTCCCTACTAGCATTGAGCTTTCAGCATTTTCGGAATGCTGAAATCATGAATTAATGAAATTTTGTCAGTTTCCTATTTTGCCCTCAAAAACTTATTAAAAGTCCAATTTTGCCCCTTTTATAAAACCCTACGGAAGCGTTCTGCCTCTTTTGCTTCCCTCTCCATAGCTCAACTGCTCCTCCTTGCTTCGCTCTCCCTCGCTCGAATGCTCGTTCGCTCCGCTCTGTGCTCTCCCTCGCTCAGATCCGTGCTCTCCGAGCAGGAGTCCCTCGCCCAGAGCCGCGCCAAGCTCACCCACGGCCCTGCCACGTCGTCTGGGACGCCAAGGTCACCTCCCGCGTCGGCGTGCAGCTGGGCTTCCGGTTGATCGAGAACAGGGTCAGCAACGTCGAGACCGACCTTGACGAGAAGCTCTCATGGCCGACTCGTCACCGCCAGATGGCGTTGCCGCTGTTTGATTCGGTGCGTCGTGCCGGGGTCTACGAGGCCGAGACGAGAATTTGGGAGGGATAGGGTTCGTGAGTCGCCAATCAGGCATCGTGTGAGTGTAGAAATGGTTGCTGTTCATTGATTCTTTTTTTCTGTTTTTTTGGATCGAAGGTTGCTGATTGTTGATTCATTGAAGAGAAGATGGCTTCGATTGAAAGGTGTTGACCTGCTTATTGCAGGTGAGTAGCGATTGTCCGTGGAGACAGAGCAATTGGTTAGGATCTGGTTTGTTCTGGATAGGTGCCTTGACGTGCTAATGCTGCTGTTGTCTTGATTCTGTGTTGGTTGTTTGTCTTTGGCCTGATGCACTCTCTTCGTTGTCCTTTAGAATTTGTTGTTGTTGAGATGATGCTGGGAGTTTATTGTAGATTGCTAAAATTCACTAAAGTTTACTTGAATTTACTGTAATTTGTTCAGAATTGTTGAAACTCACTAGAAAATACTCGAGTCTTGTTGAAATAAACTTGGTGATGCTCTTGCAAGATATAGATGATTGTGCAAGTGGGTAGCATTTTATTTCTCTCTTAAGAAATGCATGTGTTCATTCGAATTTGTTCACGTCACTTTACTAGTTGATGACAAGTTCATCAAGTGTGGTTGTTCTCATCGGACTTGGGTTCGCATTTTGTATGTGTGTTTCATTCATCGAAGCATTGGCAATTGGAATGTTGAACTGTCTTTGTTGAAGCAGGCCGCTAAAGGAAGTGATTGTGCAGGTCTCTTTAATTGGTGGAGAGCCAGGAACTCCAAGCTGCATTGAGTCTCTTCCTCTTGTTGATGCTGTGATTCAAACTGTGAGAGTCAGAGTCAAATACTACTTCGAAGGATGTAGGGACTTTTGAAGTAGAATCACCTCTGTGTTGCGTTTGAGATTACCTGCTTTGGAGAAGTTGTTCAGTGGAGGAGAGCTCCCTTATATTTATGGACCTCTAGATCAATAGTGTCCATTGTGCAGGAGCTTTTAGATTTTAAAGGGTGTGTGTACATTGGACATGTAATGTTCTGGTATATTTTGATCGTAGAATTTGAACCTTTTGTTTCTTGGTCCTTGATGTAATCAGTTCATGTTAATTAATATAAAGTCTGTTTGCTGCAGAACAAATTTTCATTTGCAAATAATTAGCGATGTTTGTTGTGTAAGTTTAAGTTGCTTGTAACGATGCATATATGCACCTACTTTTCTGAAAGTGAATTGAAGCATGAGCAGGTTTAGGTACAATTGAGATTGATGTAAAACATGAGCAGTTTTGCAGCTTGAGAATGAAAAAAAATAATTGTTACATGTAGGTGCAATTGAGATCGAAAAATTGCAACATTGGGACATCCGATTGCTAATAGCAATAGCTATAAGTTTAAGAAATATATAAAGATAATGATTTTTTTCCTCAGAGCATGTGTTACCACGTTTATTGTGATGAAAGTACTCTTTTTTAAATTGGGAAAGAGACCACTTTTATGTGAATTTTTTCAATTAAAATATTTTAGCAAAAAAAGAATTTTTTTATAATAAAATTTTTTACAAAGTTTCTCTGACATTGTTGTCAATATTTAAATTAAAAAAGTTGCAAGCATTATTTTTTTCAATTATAAAAAAAATAAAGAAAGCTTAAATTAATAGCCAAAGGGGCTTTTCAAATATGTTTTCACTAAATGGCTTTTCTCTCAAAGTTGTTTCTCAAAACAAAATTTATTAAACAGTCTTTGCATTTCCTCAAAGCCCTTTAGGCTAAACTACTTTGCATTTCCGCAAAATCCCTTGAAAATGCTGAATCAAATGCACCCTAATTCATTGTGAAGGTTGATCACGCTTGAGCACTCCAGCACGACCACCCAAGCATTCTCATTTTTTCAATCATAATAGGTTCTCTATCTTATGCGGATGAGTGATACAAACTTCAGCTTTGGAAAAAAAGTGATTCATTTTTTCGCGTTCTTATGCCAAAGGTAGCATGAATGAAATATTTCAAATTCCATTTTCCAATTTTAAGGTATGCTTCTAATAAAGTGGAAATAGTTTGTTGTTAGGGCTAACACAATACAACCTAGAGGGGGGTGAATAGATTGATTGGAAACTTAAACAATATTTTGTGAAAAATAGCATGATATATTTTGACAGCTGCAAAAACAAATTGAAGATACCAGTCATGTGTGCATGCTAAAGACAAACTTGAGCAATAATGAGCAAAGAGATAATACCTCATAAAGATTTATAGTGATTCGACTTTATAACCAAACTTACGTCCACCTTCCATGCTAACAGCCTTAACACCGGCCGGAATCTACTAGGAATCTTCAAGAGTATTACAACACAGCATGTATAGGAAAAGTGTCAGAAAAGTCCTAAACATTTTGCATTGGTACCAATTGAGTCCTAAACCTTTTATCTTTATGCCAATTCAATCCTTTCGACTAATTTTGGCCGGATATTGGTGACGTGGACGCCGGCCGGCTTACGTGGCACTGCCAGTAATGACAAGGATATCTTTTAATAATATTTTAATATTTTTAGATTTTTTTTTCTTTCCCTTTTGTTGTCCTCCAACAGGTCGCCGATCCAGCGAACAGCTGGAGGGCAGGACCGGCTAGGCTTACCCTCACTAGCGACGGCGAAAGCGAGCCTCGCCCTCACCAGCGACTAGGCGAGGCACAACCTCGCCGAATTTAGCAAGGTCGGGCCTCACCCATGTCCAGCAAGGCTTGACCCTCGCCAAATCCGGCAAGGGCGAGCCTTGCCCAACCCAGCAAGAGGCTCGAGTCCTTGCTGGATAGCCGCGAGGGCGACCTTGAGCTCAGTTGGGTGAGGCGCGACCTTGTTGAAGCTGGTGAGGTCGGGCCTTCCCCATGGCCGGCGAGGCTCGACCCTCGCCAAATCTAGCGAGGGCAAGCCTCGCCCAGCCCAGCTTGAGGCTGCCCTCCTGACCATCTGGCGAGGGTTGAGCCTCGCTGCCCTTGCCAATGGCCAATCAGGTGGGCCTCGCCAAGGAGGCCGGCGAACCTGGCCTCCAGTCGGTTGCCAGTCCGACAATCGGTTGGTAGAAGAAGAAAGGGAATGAAAAAAAAGAAAAAGAAAAAGAAAAAGAAAAGAAAAGAAAAGAATTTCAAAAATAAATAAATACTACGAAAAATATTAAAATATTATTAAAAGTAGTCCACGTTATTGCCGGTGGTGCCACGTAGGCAAAATCCGACTAAAATTAATCGGGAAGACTGAATTGGCACAAAAACAAAAGGTTTAGGACTAAATTGACATCAGAAAAGGGTTTAAGACTACATTGGTACAATTTCAAAAGGTTTATGACTTTTCTGATACTTTTTCCTAGCAAGTACTACTCCTACCAAACGACAAATCATCACTATCAGGATGCAAGTATTGCTTTCAGCTTTGCACACTACTCTTTTCACTTATTACCACACAACAAGAAAGAACTCTGCAGATGAGTGAACTTTGAACAGACGCAAGCGCATTTTGCTTGAGATAGAAGGAAGTAAATATTATTAGAGTAAGCTTTCTCAATTTTCTGCCTAACCGTATTCCAGTTGCTTTGATCCTCATTATATAGATGTGCTTCTTCCAATCTACCCGTTGGGGATCTTTCTGAGGAGATAAGAGGACTTAAGAGTTTACTAGAGCAGTTGCCTAGGTTCAGTCAACCTGTATTGTCTGTGCCTAGTGGCAAAAGTTTGGTTATCCAAAATAGAGTTTGCTGTTAATGTTACAATGGTAGTCCCTCTGACATTTTGACCAAAACTGGCGCGGCTGCCATGGCTTCTCTCTAGTTCTCTTATCACTTGATATTTACACATACCAAAATTAGCAGGCAGATGGTGATGTCCAGGGTAATCCTTGAGAATCGACTTGCAATTAGTTGTCCATTAGTCCTCCTGCACATATCACAATACTTAACGTCGATGTTCACTTGATGATGGTACCCCCAAGTCCTTATGAACGGTCCATCGACGATCACCACAATATATATTCACAGTTCACGGTTCATTTCATCTTTTCTCGATTCCCACATGCTTGCAACTTACTCATTCTGTCTATATTTGCACTCAACGTCACAGCAACATATGCAACTAGATCATGCACTTACGTACACATGGCTCACATACGCATTTTTCACTCACTCACAGCATATTCACGGCTCATTTATTCACACAAAACTAACCAACTCTCTTGGCTCATGTTTTTTACACAACCAAAACTAACTTATCTTGTCCATACATGCACTCGATATTGCAGCAGAGCATACAGCAGATTTCTAGCACATTCTACTCAATTTTTCTTCAATTCTACACAATGATTTCTGGCAAAGACCAAGTTAGAACCCTCACCTTACTTCCTAGCTGCTCCTTGTCGCGCCGCGCTTTTTTTTTTTTTTTGGGCTTTCGGGATTTGCGTGCTAAGGAGATATTTCCGTGTAAGGATCTCTCTCAGACCATACCTCACGGGACAGTAGAAGGTGATTTCTTATTTAGTCTAGGTTTGTGATTTTTGGAGCCGCCACTAGTCATTATTGATAGGTAGACTAGAAACCTAATCGAGGTACGGGAGAAATACCACGATTCTACGAATCAGAGATTCTGAATACGGGGACTTGGTTATGTTATTGATCCCGAATCGAGATCCCTAACGCCCTTTCAGTACCTAAGAACGATACGATGTCTAACGCGTCATGCGAATTTCCGAGGTTTACCCACAAATTCTATCCGTTCTAATCGCGGAAAAAACCAAACAAGTATTAAATGCACAATCAAAATCAATCAAGTCAATCAATCCTAAGTGTTCTCTAAAACGAAAATCAATCAAAACACTCAAACCCTAATGAAGCTCTAAAAGCTCATTCATTTCATGATTTATATTTTTTTAGGGTTTTAGGGTTTTTTAGAGTTATAACCCATGAATTTGAGATTTTCTAAAGATACCACTTGGGCACTTTCAAAAATTCAAATTTCCCTTTTTATGTTTGGCCACGATATTTTTGGACCATTCTGTGAATTTTCAAAATTTTTGAATTTTTGAAAAAAAAATTTTGGAAATTTTTTAACCGAGAATTGATTTTTATGATTTTCTGAAATTTTTTTGAATTTTCCAGTTTTTCAATTTTTTATCGATTTTCAAAATTTTTTACATTTTTTTGTTTGTATTTTCCGAATTTTTTGAATTTTTATGAATTTTCTGAAAATTTTGGAATTTTTATGAATTTTCTAATTTTTTGTGAATTTTCTATTTTTTTGATTTTTTTAAATTTTCAAAATTTTTTTGTAATTTCTTGATTTTTTATTTTTATTTTTTGATTTTTTTATATTTTGATATTTTGATTTATTTTTTTATTTTTTTTCATTTTTTGAAATTTCCTGCCGGGAAACGACCTGAACCGGCCCGGTTTGACCCGGTTCGGCTTGGCCGAACCGAGTGTCACCGGTGCCGATGCCGGCGCCAATCGTCTTCTTTGGCAGGCACGGTGCCAAAACGATACCGTTTTTGGCCTTCTTCACTGAGGCATTTTTTCGTGCAGGTGGTGTGCACGATTTTGACTTGAACATTATCAAGGCCGTGACTTTGGATCGGAATCCGGTGATCTTCCGACGATTATCTCGCCATTCTGATTGCACCATCATCAAGTTCATATGTTCCAGTACCGATCTAGCCCAATTAGATTGCCGCCGGACGTTCGTCGATCGGCAAAAAAATCAGTCCAAAAACCCTAACTTGTAAACTGTTTCGACATGGATTTTTCAGAATATAAACCTTGATCCCAATCGTCCTAGCAGTCTAGATCGATCCCAATCAATATAAAATCGACGAAGAGAGTCTAGGGAGTCTAACTTGGATGGCCTACGGGCGAAAGGAAGCTCCGGCGAGGATCTCCGAGCTCCGACGAGGGGTTTCAATGGTGGCCGACTCGATCAAATGCAAGTTTAATCACCCAAAATGTAATCAAGCAATGGAAAATGTGATTAGAGGCTCATTTTATACATCAATAAACTCAAAATTGTAAAAAGAACCATCCGATTAGCAAAATCAAGCTCCAACTTACAATCTGGAAATTTTGACGAACCGTGATAGGAATCAAAGTTTACCTGCTTCGTGGGGCGTCAAATGAGATTTTCAGGACCTCCGACAACCGTATGACGCTTCCTTGACACTTTAGCTTCAAGCCTATGGCTTTGGATTCGCCAGAGAGGCTCTAAACGCTTCTGTCGAGGTTGATTTTTAGGCCTTGATGACCAACTTCGCTTCTGGTTTGCCGGTGAGGAAACTCACTGACGAGACCAATTTGCCGATGCCTTTCAATCGGAAAAGCGCTGATCACTTGGCCTCAAGGAGTCTCAACCCACTTCTCAAGCTATCTCTCTCTTTTCTCTCTCTGGTTCTCTCTCTCTCTCTTCGGCCATTCATCGAACAGGTTCCCCCTCTCGGGTCCATTTTTTTTCGTTCTTGTTCATAAAAAATTCCTGCTAAAAGATCGTTAGAACCGATTACTGATCGGTTCACTGGTGCCAGCTGAAGATTTTTCGGCTGGCCCAATCGATTTTCACGTGCCAAAATAGCTAGAAATGATCGGTAAAGTCGCGGGCTTGGAATGGTTTTTCTGGGTTTAGTGTGTTTTGGGCAAGCCGGGAGAAGAAGGTGACCGACTCGAGTCAGGTCGAGTTGACCCGGTCGACCCGGGTTGGTCTAAATTCACAAATTCAACCTGATTTTAACCCAATTTTTCAAATTTAACCCCAAAATTGAATTCCTCATCATATTCCGAACCCAAATATATAATTTTTCCCAATTTTTATTATAATTGAGTTCAAGATTTTCTCATTTTTTATTCGGGTTAATAGGGTTTTATTCAATTTGATGTCCTAATGACCTGCTTAGGCAAAATTGATACCAAAATTGAATTACCTACATCTGATTAACCCTAGAAATGATGACCTCCTGATTCAACAATTTCATATTGGGCACGATTCCTAATTTGGGTTCAAAAATTTTTTATTTTCAATCGAATTTTAGGTATTTTTGATTTTTATGTCAAATTGTGCAATTGGGCCGACCATTATGCAATTCAAGGTCACAAAACCATTTGTTGTGAAGACACTATGACTTAAAAATGACTAGAAAAAATTTAATTGCATTTTTGGTTCAATTCGGGTTTAATTTTGCGCAATTTTGTGAAAAACATATACCCGATTGAGATTTTTCAAAATTGATGATGTATTCATGAAATTGGATTTAAAATAAGACTAATGACTTTTTTATGGAATTTTCTGATTCCATTTGCTATTTTTCTTGATTTTCTTACTTATTTTGACTAAAATAAATTAAGGAAAAATGCAGAAAAATGATAAAAATTTATTTTTTGGTTTAGAAATAGGTTTCTAGGCTTGGCCAAGATTCCTAGTCCTAATTTTGAAATTTTTGAAAATATGAAAAATAAGCTAAAAATTAGGTGTTAATATCTACCCCTTTTTGAGATTGAATTCGTTAGAGGTTGATCTCAAAGATAATGTGACACTTAAATTTTTAGTTGGCTCACTGAATAAGATAAGGTAGAAATTTCACAACAACTGATTAGGGATCTTGCTTTTTTAAATTCGTGATCTAATCCAAAGGTTCTCTTTTCAAAATATAATTCGAAAGATTCTTAATGATTAGACCTGTCAAAATGGATCATAAACTCATTTCTTAACCCATATATTAGTAAATTGATCATAAATGTGTTAGTTATATTTAGTAAATTGGTCATAAATGGGTAGAAGTCTTATATTAGTGTTAAATGGGTCATAAATGGGTCGCAAATGGGTCATAAATGAGTTTACAACTGATTTAAATTCAACGCATTTCTCTCACCCTCACTCAATCTTGCACTCACTCATTCCGCACTCTCATTTCAGCTTGGGTATGAATTTTCTTATATTTAATTAAATATGAAAGTATTTTAGCAATATGGGTCTAATCGGGTATGGGTTGGGTATGGGTTGGGTATGGGTCGGGTCGGGTATGGATCAACAAAATTGCATTACGTATAAATGGGTCATAAATGGGTTAATGGGTCAATTTGGGTCAGATCATTTATGACTCGACCCAAACCCAACCCGACCCACCCATTTGACAGGTTTATTAATGATTAAGGGAGAAAAACTTATTTGATTGTGAGAGTTTCTTTGTTGCTTATCCAAGGGATTGAATTGATGGTGGTGATGATTATGATGGTTATTCTGATTTCGTGGTTTAAGGACGAGCTCACAAACCATGAACGCCTAAGGCTCTTTGCTTGAGAATTTTAGAGACTTGCCAAGTGGTTCCACACCCATAAGATTTTGAAAATTGCCTAGGGGTTCCTTGCCTATAGGACTTTGGATTTGCCTAGTAGTTTATCACTAGTAGGACTTGAATTTGTCTAGAGGCTCCTCACCTATAGAACTTCGAATTTGCCTAGTGGTTTCTCACCAGTAGGACTTGAATTTGCCTAGTGGTTCCTCATCAGTAAGACTTGAATTTTGGAGACTTACCAAGTGGTTCCTCACTAGTAAGATTTTGAAAATTGCCTAGAGGCTCCTTGCCTGTAGAATTTTGGATTTGCCTAGTGGTTCCTCACTAGTAGGACTCGAATTTTGGAGACTTGCCAAGTGGTTCCTCACCAATAGGATTTTAGAAATTGCCTAGAGGCTCATCGCCTATAGGACTTTGGATTTGCCTAGTGGTCCCTTGTCAGTAGGACTTGAATTTACCTAGAGGCTCCTCGCATGTAAGACTTTAATTTACCTAAGGCCTCCTCGTCTGTAGGACTTTGGATTTGCCTAGTGGTTCCTCACCAGTAGGACTTTGAGAAGACTTCAAACAATGAACGCCTTGACCGTGAGTTTTGTGATTTTGAGGTTTCACTAACCTTTACATGGTTTTTAGTTGACCAAAAACTATTTTGAAAAGTAGTTTTGAAATTGATCAAAACTATTTGAAACGTGGCTTTTTTTTTAGTTTACCACAAATTGTTTGAAAATTTGATTTTAAGTTGATCAAAAACTTTTGAAAAGTGGTTTTGAAACATGCATTCTTTGCATTAACGCATTTCAAACAATCAAATTTTCTTTTCAAGGAATTATTTGAACAAAATGCTTGTAATCTTTCAAGAAATGTTTAGAATGATCGTTTGGAAGACCTTCATTAGAAAATATTTGTTTTAATTTATGAACTTGGTCTTTTCTTCATTTGATTGAAAAGGGGACTTGTCTGATATCCCTCAATTTTTCTCTCTTAATCAATCCTTAGGTGTTCGGAGATATTCGCAATGTATACAATCCAATGATCCGATAAGGTCTTTCAAAAGGTTGTAATATTGGCTTGGTTAATAGCTATTTCAAAGGATAGGCATTCTGAGGCCAAGAAAAGGATTTCATCACAACTGACTTCGGGTTTACAAGTTAAGAACCTCGAAGACAAGACAAGATATTATTACATACATTTCTTTGAGTGATGACTTCTTGTCATAAATTCATGTTTCTACTCTCAACATCCCAATTTGAAGAGTCTTTGGGGAGAGATTGTATTGTTGGTATTGGGTAGGCTCAAAGCTCATTTGTTTGAATTCAGGATTTTTTTATGAAATTGATTATCTTCTTGGCATCACCACTTTTCTTTTGTTCTTTTTTCACTAGAGATCTTTTCTTCTATGAATATTAGAGTCTTATAAATATTCATCGCAATCTCTTTTCTTTTGCTCATTCTCACTTATTGTGATCTATGATCTCTCATGATCTTGATTTTGCTTTGTCATGGCTTTTTTGTCGTTTTGAGCTTTCTTTTGCACTCTCTTTTCTTTTTCATTTTTCTCAAGCATTTGGCCTTGCTTTTACTAGGCACACTGCTTATTCATGCCTCAGACTTTTTTGTCTTTGATCTTTTTGAATTCTAAGAACTCTGTGTTTTGCCCTTTTGTTTCTTATCTATTAAAGTGGATCATATGCTCATGCTCCAGTGCGAAGAGATGATCACCAGTTTAGGGTTCTGAAATGAATATTCAAGCTCAATTGGACTCTGCCAAAGTTAATGTGTTTGGGTATAAAAAATGAAGTGCTCTTCTTTCTCTTGGGATGTCTTGAGCTTTATGACTTCATACGAAGTTATCACAGAAAGATTGATGCAAGAGCATGCAATAAAATCTTTCTTAATCCTGTTCTCCATGGCTATCAATCCATAAACCTCCTGATTTGCCCAGATGTGGGGTGGTTCTTAACAGGGTTATTTTGGGAAAACTTTTCTACTATTTTGGCTCAAATTTTGGTTTGCAAGGAATAAGTATGTGTTTAGGATAGTGAAATGATTGCCTTTCATCATTTCAATCTATGTAATCATTGCGAATATTCACTATTTCCTTCAAATGAGTTTTTCTCACTCACCTCTCTATTTTAACTTTGAGTGTATAACGGACGTGTTTGGATATGGCTTACCTTTCATCATTTGAAGGTCTTTTCATTGGATTTGATCCAAACTTTCTCTTTGAAATTTTTCAAAGTCTTTTGTCTAATTATCCCTTTTAGGAAATTTTGATGCTTAGTGCATTTTCAAAGAATGTGTGTTTCAAAATCTTTGATTGAAACATTTCTGAGGTATTTTCCTTTTCAAAACAATTTGTTTTGTTTTTGCTTAGCCTTAGTGTCATTCCGCTTGGGGAAGAAAAAGTTTGATTTTTCTCTTAGAAAGGCAACCTCTTTAGCACATGCCCTCACGATTTAGGGATGCTTGTCTGATCAATTTATCAAGATCATTTTTGTTTGCATGTTTTTGCTTTGGTTACACTAGGGATTTTTTCTGTTGTTGCTTCCTTTTCTTTGTCTCTCTAATGGATGATAAAAAGGAAAGCACATTAGAGGATATCAATGGAAAATAGAATTGGAAGTGATACTTCCCTCTACTATTTGATAACTCCATTGGGAATTCTGAAATCATTAACTGGTTCATATTCTTTTTGCTTTCTTCTATAAAACAGATAAACATGTTCATGAAATGTATAGCATGCATGATATGCACATGTTCTAAAGTGACCTGAATCTTTTCTTGAATGTTTGTCTTCATTTCATGGGTAGAAAATCTTGACAGCATCTGCATTTATAGGATAGGCTAATTCTGTTCCTACCATATATACAAGAATCAATGCTCCTCCAGAAAGAACCTTCTTGACAATATATGGATCCTCATAATTCGGAGTAAATTTGCCACGAGGATTTAAATTGTTAAAGATGACTTTCTTCACTATTAAATCCTCTATTTTGAAATTCCTCGGTTTCACTTTTCGATTAAAGGATTTAGCCACTCGTCTTTGATAGGCTTGTCCATGGCATATAGCTCTTAGTTTCCTTTCATCGATCATATTAAGTTGTTCATATCTTTGTTGAATCCACTCAGCTTCTGAAAGCTTTAACTAGGGCAGTATCCTTAACGAAGGAATTTCTACTTCAACGGATAGCACTGCTTCCATTCAGTAAACCAAGGAAAATGGGGTTGCTCCAGTTGATGTTCAAATTGAAGTTCGGTATGCTATCAAAGCATACGGCAACCTTTCGTGCCAATCATGATAATTTTCGGCTGTCTTGGCTAGTATCTTCTTGATATTCTTATTTGCTGCTTCAACTGCCCATTCATTTGTGGACGATATGGAAATGAGTTTAGATGTCGAACATGGAAGTGTTTGAGTAAATCATATACGATCCTATTGTTTAGATTTGAGCCATTGTCCATAATTATTGCTTCTGAAACTCCATACCTATCAATGATGTCCCGCTTGATGAATCTTGCAACGTTCTTGGCATTAATATTTGTGTAGGAGTTTGCTTCAATCCATTTAGTGAAATAGTCAATAGCAATCAGGATAAACCGGTGTCCATTTGAGGCTTTGGGGTTGATTGGACCAATCATATCAATGCCCCACATTGAAAATGACCATAGCTCAGACATTTGATGTAGCTCATTTGACGGTGCATTGATTTTATCTCCATAAACCTGATATTAATGGCAACATCTCACATGTTGGATGCAATTTGATTCCATTGTCATCCAATAATATCCCAATCTCATAATCTTTCGGGCTAGAAGACGTTCATGTGCGGTCCACATTTACCCTTATGAATTTCTTTCATGATCTGTTCAGCTTCTGTAGCATCCACACATCTTAACAGGGTTGAATCAAATGATTTCTTATAGAGAGTTTGAACACTGAGGAAGAATTTGTTGGCTATCTTCCTTATAAATTTCCTGTCACCTGGTTGGCTTTCTTCAGGAAATTCTCATGATTAAAGATATCTTTTGATGTCATGATACCATGGTTCGTTGTCGAACTCTGCTTGGACCATCATGCAATGAGCTAGTTGTTCAAGAATATTGATTCTCAATGGTTTTATATCCATATCATCTTCATCCTGTAGTAAGGATGACAAAGTTAAAAGAGCATTTGCAAAATGATTCTGAGCTCTTGGAAGATAATCGAATGTTACCTCTTTGAAACTTTCTATCATCTCTTCTAAATATTTGTGATAAGGAATCAGCTTGGCATCTCGAGTTTGCCATTCACCAATTGTTTGCAATATGATGAGCATAGAATCTCCATATACTTACAACATTTTTACTCTCATTGAAAGGGCTAATTGTAAGCTGAGAATGCATGTTTCGTATTCAGCGACGTTATTAGTGCATGAAAATATCAATTTCGCAGATATCAGATAGTGTTGGCCTTCTGGGGAGATCAGTATTGCCCCAGTTCCTGATCCAGATAAGTTGATTGCACCATCAAAATACGTGGTCCATTTGTCATCGACTAATGTCAATATATGGTCATCAAGTCGTTCTTCAGAACTGGCAATATTCTGTGAATTTTCTGCCAACATATCTGTTATTGCTCGTTCTTTTATTGACTTTTGGGATGAACTTCTGATGTCGAACTCAGATAACAAGACTTGCCACTTTGCTAATTTCTCGATCAAGGAGAATTTCTCAAGAAGGTACTTGATCAGATCATTTTCGGTCACTAGCAAAATTTGGTGACGAAGGGTATACTGTCTTAATCTGTGTAATACCCAAATCAATGCAATGCATGTCTTCTCAACTGCTGGGTAATTCACTTTTGATGTTGTGAATTTCTTGCTCAAGTAATAAATGACTTGTTCTTTACCATCATTTGATCCTCTTTGTACAAGCACCGCTCCTAACGACTCATAGTGAATTGTTAAATATAAGATCAGTGGGACTTCAGGAATTGGTCGTACCAACACCGGTGGGCATACCAGATATTCTTTGATCTTGTCAAAGGCTTATTGACATTCCGCATCCCACTTTACTTTGGCATTTTTCTTCAATAGTTTGAAGAATGGCTTAACAGTCTCAGAAAGCTGATATATGAAACGGGCAATATAGTTTAATCACCTCAACAAGCTTCTCACTTCTTTTGCCATAGTAGGAGTCTTTAAGTCATATATTGCTTTGATCTTGGAAGGATCTATTTCGATGCCCCTGTTACTAACACAAATTCTAGCAATTTGCCAGATTTTGCCCCAAATACACACTTGTTAGGATTCAGTCGCAACTTGTACTTTCTAAGTCTTTCGAACAATTTGTGAAGCACCTCAACATGATCTTCTCCTTGTTTGGATTTTGCAATCATGTCATCTACATATATCTCGATTTCTTTATGCATCATATCATGGAACAAGTTACCATTACCCTTTGATATGTGGCACTGGTATTTTTCAGAGCGAAAGGCATCACCTTGTAACAAAATGTGCCCCATGGTGTTATGAAGGACGTTTTTGCCTTATCCTCTTTTTTCATGAGGATTTGATTATATCCTGAGAAATCATCCACGAATGAAAATATTTCGAACCCAGCAGTGCTATCCACTAATATATCGATATGTAGAAGTGGAAAATCATCCTTAGGGCTTGCTTTATTTAGGTCACGATAATCAACGCACACTCATACTCGACCATCTTTTTTCATTACGGGCACTATGTTGGCAACCCATTCTGGATATTGTATTTCTTTAATGAAACCGACTTTGAGTAATTTCATCACTTTTTCTTCTATTTTCTTTGCCAATTCCGGCTTTGTTCGCCTCAGTTTTTGCTTTTTTGGTGGAATACTTGGATCAATTGGTAAAGCATGCTCAACTATGCTTGGATCAAGGCTTGGTATATCAGCATAAGACCATGCGAATATATCTTGATATTCGTTGAGCAAATCTGTGATCCTTTCTGCCTTTGCTGAGAAAAGACTTTTTCCAATTTTAACCTCTTTAGGATTCTCTTTATCGCCTAGATTAACTGTAATCATTTTTTCTAATATGAGTGACTTTGATTCTTCATGATGGATCCATTCCCTTCTGACCCATTCCTCATCTTTATTATCCACTTCAATATCGCAAGTGATCTCCTTGAAAAAATTTGGGTCAAATATGAACCTATTATGGATATATGAATGCTCATGCTTGACATGTAACAAATATGATTAGCATTTGCATACAAAGTAAGTAACGCATATGGTCCTATGAAAAACTTTTTGAAATTTGTTTCGAAAGAGTATAAAGACAAAGCTAGTCCTCATATTATCAGACTTTCTTGCTCTTAAAATCATTTTCAGAATGAGGAGCAATATAGAAACCCAAAGTCTCAAGCTTCATGAATGAGGATAATGTTCATCATAGGTTTGGTTTTATTTCTACATGTCCTTAACAAAACATTTGATCAGTTTTATTGAATTGGAAAACGCGATTACATCTACATCAAAAGGAATGTAAATTGTAACTGAACTGAAATTGCAAATGAAATCACAGGAAACTTGAAATTGTGATCAATAAAATGCAATGGAAAAAGCTAGTAGCAAAAGTTCAAGAGAATCTTCCTACTCCAGTGTGTAGGTAATTTTCACCTCAGTTATGATAACGTTAATGGTATTCTTCTTAAATAAACTTGATAAAACAGATTCTTCCTCTGCATGTAAGTCCTCTTCTTGAAGAAGCTTGAAAGATCCAGGAAAAGTTTCCTTGATGTGGATTTGATGATAGGAAAGCTCTTTAGCTTTGCCCTTCTATATGGATGGATTAATGATGCAATTACCTCGGCCTCTACAGCCTCCGTAGTTCTTTCGACCTCGGCCTTGGCTTCCATGGTGATCTTTAGTATCATCTGGAATATAACCTACTCCGTATTTCATCTTTGTAGCGAGAGGAGTGATAGGTTCTTTGATTCCTTGGGATTTCGATCCAAGGCCATTACCGAGAGTAAATCCATACTGGCATAACATCCTTCTAGACATAATGGATGGTGTTGAGAACTCTGGAGATTTTATGATGCAACTAGCAGGAATTTGCACCATTGAGATCATTTCAAATGAATGATAACTTGATTCTTTTTTCACTTTGAGTTCGACATACGGTATTGCACTCTCCTTGTAGGTGGTGAAATCTGTCTCTCCATGTACGGTGATCATTTTGCCATTAATGACGAATCTGACCTTCTGATGAAGACTTGAAGGAATGGTGCCAGCCATATGAATCCAAGATCTTCCGAGTAACAAGTTGAAAGTCCTTGGAATATCTACTACTTGGAAGTCAATTGGGAAAGGCACAGGGCCTATGTTTACCTCAAGCTCAATATCGCCAATAACGTCTTTCTTCATTCCATCAAACGAGCGCACTGTTACCTTAGAAGGTTTGATGAGCTCTTCACTAATTCTCAAGCGATGCAGTGTGCTTAATGGACATAAATTAAGTGTGGAATCATTATTAATAAGCACCTGTGACACCTCCTCGCCTCGACATTTGACGGCAATATACAAGGCTTTATTGTGGGAACGCTCGTCAATTGGGAAATCTTCATCAGAGAAGACAATTTGATCCTTCAGAAGAATAACGCCGACAAAGTCTTCCAATTGTATTTCATTAATCGTTTTCGAGGTGTGCACCTCATTGAAAAGCTTCATAAACACCATTTTATGGCTTTCTGAAGTCTTGAAGAGATCCAATAGAGAAATCTGTGCCGGCATCTTTCTTAACTGTTCAATTACCACAAATTCACTCGTCTTCATGACTGAAAGTAACTGTTTAACATCTTCTTCGGTTGCTCCTTTCTTTTCGTGTTCACTTTTCTTCGGGACATTGCATCTTCCCGACCGAGTTATGGCATCGACTTTCTTGGAAGAGTAATTCCAAGGTACACACTTAGTGTCAAACTTTTCTTTTGGAGGGAGAGTGATGATCACAAGCTGCGTTTCTTCTACTTCGATCCTTAGCTAATCAATGGAAAGTTGAATAGTGATTGGTGTGACAGGACCTTCATCCTCCTTATATTTATCTACCTCATCAAGCTTGATTAGAAATGGTGTGACCATGAATACCATGCTTCTATTGGCTTCGTCGGCATCCATTTCACCTCAACCATCAGGTGTGATTATTTCGTTTTTGAATGCCTATGAAGGAGGTGTATATTTGACATGGTAATTGTGTTTACCGCTGTCTTGACCCAAATAATCAATAACTTCACCTTGTCTTCGTGCTTTTTGAACAAATCGTCTATCACCTCGGCGAGTTTTTTTCTTCTTTTTCTCTTCTTGATCTTCATTCTCGAGATTCAATTGGCTGATCTGGACCTCATCCATGCCACCCCATCCGTCTGGTACAATGTCTTCATTTTTGAACACCCATGGCGATGGTGTATATTTGACACAGTAATTATATTTACTGCTGTCTTGACCGAGTAAGTCTGCAATTTCGCCTTCCCTGGTCAATTTCTGGGTGAAACACCTTTCACCCTGACAGACTTTTTCTTTCTCTTTTTCATCATGATCTATTTCATCTTGAAGCATTTCTTTCTTGGGTAGAGCTTTCTCCTCAGGACTGGTTTCATCGTCCATACCACCCTAGCCATCAAGCACAATTACTTCATTTTTGAATGCTCATGACGGTGGGGTATATTTTACTTGGAAGTTATATTTTTCGGAGTCTTCTCCCAAGCTGTCTATAATCTCGCCTTTTAAAAGTGCTTCTTGACGAAAGCGAGCATTTCTTAATCGAAAAATTTTAATCTTGACTTCATATTCATCTTCATCATCGGACTCGATCACTGTTTCCTCATCCCTGATTATGTTTACTGTATTGTGCTCAGGAAAAGGATTCTGATGTACATTTGGCTCGAGCTATTGGAAGTTCAATATCTTCTTATCAATGAGCTGTTGAACCTTGTACTTTAGAGTGGGACAATTATCTACATCATGTCCCTTTTCTCTCATGTGATAGGTGTAAGTTTTTGGCTAATCGTACCAAGAAAATCTAGCCAGATTGTCTCTCGGTACTTCCTTAGCCACCAAATGCCTTTCTAGAAGCATTGGTAATAGCTTTGACAGGAGTCAAGGCAACGGTGTATATTGTCTCACGAGCCTTTTATTTGGCTTGAATTGCCTTGGATTTTTCCAAGCAACATTTGATTGCTTCGGAAATGATGCTTGATGAGTACTTGGGCTTGACACCATAGCCACTTCTCGGATGGGTTCTTTGTCTTTTTTTCCCGGGGTAAGGCCTTCGTGCTGCTATTTCTTGAGCCTTCTTTTCTTTCAAACCCCATTCAATTCTTTCACCCACCTTTACCAATATAGTGAATGTTTGACAGCCTGATATATGAAACTTGTCGTAATACTCAGTTGGCAATGATTTTAGAAAAAGTTCAATGAGCTCGTCTTCACTTATGGCGAGCTTTACTTGTGAAGCAACAGCTTTCCATCTCTGAGCATAGGCTCTGAACCCTTCATTCCTCCGTTTCTCGGTCCTGACGAGATTCTCTATAGTTGGAAATACTTCAACATTGAACTTGTACTGGCAAAGAAATTCTCCCGCTAAATAATCCCATTCAATGAAGTCTTCTATGTCGAGGGCTGTATATCATGTAAGGACTGCCTCTCTCAAACTATCTTGAAATGTACTAATAAGCAGTGGTATGTTATCTAAATATCTTGCCATCTTATAAAGATAATACTTCAAATGGCTTTTGGGACAACCAGTGCCATCATACTTGCTCATGAACTCCGATTCTTTATAGTTTTATGGAACAACCACTTTTGCGTATGGTGAGAACTTGTCGAACCTTTGAAGCTCATAGCCTTGACTTGCTAAGCATTTTTCAATTTTGGCCAATCTCTTGACCTCTTCTTCATCCTTTGTTTTGGATGCTTTTTTGATTTGATCATCCTCTTCCAAATTCACTACCTCAGGTGTAGTCTTTGGAGGATTTTCTTGAACCGGTTCTTTATTTTTGATTGGGTCTTCAATTGGTGTTTTGATAGCATTTGAAGCTCCCACATTTGGAGTAGTGGGATAAGATCCTCGATATGCGAGAATAAAGGCCTTCATTTCCGCCATCATTGCAATCATTTTGGTCATTTGATTCTCAACTTCAACTAGTCGAGCACAGGTTTCTTCTTCTGTCATTCTAACTTGTAGGCAAGTTCGAGGTCTTTTACCTTCATTGCTAAACAACCTGCTTTATAAAAAGACCTAATATTAGCATAGCAAAATGATCACGTAACCCTATATCCTTTTAATTATATGGTTTCATGAGATTGTCAAGGATAAGAAATTCCATACAAGTCTTAGCCTTGTATAAAATTCTTTATCAGTGTCTTTCTCAAGGAATCATATAATTCAAAGAATTACAATCCATGGTGATTCCTTTATATTTTAAAATCATGTTTTGAAATTATCTATGCATGTTTAGAAAATGATCAATCCATCATTGCATATAAAATTTGAAATTGTTTGACATCATGATTTTAAACTCAAATGGGAATCTAAATCATCCAATCTTAGGCTTCTTGCTAGCTAAGATAGCTTCTGCCTTTTGGTATTCTTCTCATTCCTTGGCTCGAGACTCCTATTCTTCCACATCGATCACAACCTCTTCACGAACGTAGGGTTCCACTTCAAGCATGCTTGGAACAATGTATTATAGGACATACTCATCCACAGGATCCGGTACCATACTCAACGGGATATATGACTCGACATCAATTGGGTGCTTATTTTCTATCCATTTGATGTATTCTTTAGAGGCCATACAAATCTTCATATCTTCTTTCAAGCTTTTTGGCCACTCGATTATTTATTCGAGTGGGTTATCTAAAGATAAGATGATCTTATGAATTTTGACTTGAAGGACATTCTTCTCCTTTTCGGGTATAATTCCACTTGGGATGTCAAAGGCAAACTCTTCGAGATTTCATACCGGTGGTACTTGCTGAAGTATTCCAAATTGTCTAATAATCCTTAGAGGACAGTAAGCTGCTCCTCCACTCAAACAAAGCAATGGTACCGCATTTCCCTCTCGGCTTGTGATCTTCACCTTATTAATCTTTGGCCAATTGATCCGCCATTGAATTTGATCAGGAGTTAAGGCTCTAATGAAATTGGCCCAATCTAAGAAAGATTGTTTGGGTAATTTGCTTTGAAGACAAAGATATCATTCAATTAGATTTATCGCCGAACAAATTTCGCGAATGTTCATGAAGCGACACCATGGTCGAATGTGTGAAATGAACCATAATGACAAAAGACCAGTAGAAGCTTGAAAGATACCATTTTCATGATTTTGGTATGTGTTTAAGGAGATGACGGTTTGGGCAAGAAGCATATTAGAGAAGTCCCACTTAAGACATGCTTATCTTGCAATCACAGCCACTAAAGGGTCTAATCCCATTCTAGACACGAGGAATAGAATAAAGCCGAAGAAAGCTAAAATGAATACTCGAGCTAAAGTGTTTCCCATTTTCCTGGGAAGTTTTAAAAAGTTGTTCACTAGAAAGGATAATGGAAATCTACCCGTATTTGATTTGATTAGCTTTTCTATTTTGGAAGTTTTGAGGTTGAGGAATTCAGTTAAAAGACTCATAGGATTAAGACCAACGGATGGCTTTACGATCCTAGGTTTAGAATTAATTCCAATGGCGGTTTGATATTCTTCTAATGTTGGTATCAATTCATATTCTCCAAGTTGGAATGTGGCGGTGGAAACTTCCCAAAAATGTGCCAAAGCTTGGAGTAAACTGACTTGATGTGTTACATGCATAAGCTCGAGAAGGTATCCAAGCCTTTCTTGGACATAAGTTTGGTTATTCTTGGACATGCCTTTTCACCAAGCAATAAGTTCCTTTCGAGAAATGGGAATTACTTAGATGTCTAGTTTTCCCATTGAGCGTAATCATGCAAAAAGATTTGTCATTAATCACCATGGATTGCGAATCAATTTCAATGCCTCCATTTCAATCATATGTCCCTTTGGGGTAAAACGGAGATAAAATACGCTTGCATGCTTCGAAAGTAATGCAAATGTCATTTTGAGTCCGTTTAAACCTTAAAAGAGTATATAGTTGAGATTATGGAAAAATTCAATATGTGATGTAAATGCCTATTCTGTCATACTTCATTTAGACCATAAAGTCCTAAACTATGGTTTACAACTTCGAATACATTGAAATGAACAAATAATCACTTGAATTACATGGAGCATCCGCCATGGACTTATACATTTCATCTAGAAATGAAAGAATAGTCAAATGGAGTATGACGCCCTAATCATGCATTCTAAAATAAAAGGGCATTTAGACCAAGCATTGAATGTCATTTAGGCATTTTTTGAAAATATGCCAACTAACATACATAATTGTAAAAGAATGGAATGGAACGATACTTACTTACCATGATATTTTGGTTTGGTTTTAGGTATACCAACCATAAAGACAAGCAAATACAACTAGTGAA
The DNA here is from genome assembly GCA_031216405.1 of Syzygium malaccense. Taxonomy (NCBI): domain Eukaryota; kingdom Viridiplantae; phylum Streptophyta; class Magnoliopsida; order Myrtales; family Myrtaceae; genus Syzygium; species Syzygium malaccense. The sequence goes on along the minus strand of CM062259.1, from coordinate 16,504,372 downwards.
GTTTTGACGCCTAAAAGGATAGGATATACTAGAGATTCAAGGTCATCACCTTAATGGACAAGGGATTCCATTTCAATAGGCAATTGGCCTAAAGTTATGAAATATTATTCCACCTCGGTGATCGGTATTGCATTTAAACGATCCCATGAGCAATTGGCCTATAATTCCACTTAAACGCATACCTCCTAAGAGTAATCCTAAATGTAGCCGGGGTTGGGCCACGGGTGGTGTGTGCTAATGGTATAGTGCTAAAGCAATTTAAAGACATACATAGTAATTAATGACCAAACAACACTTCTAAAATTCATTCAAAACACATTCAATCACAACACCATCCTGCAAAACAAGGTTTAACAAAGATTACACCCCTTATACCACCTGTCTGCAAAACCATTTAACACTATCAGTAGCGAGATGTACCTGGGATCCTTACAAGCACAAAACATAAGCATATCATTCTATCTAAGCCTAAGTCCACTTAGCAAAGATTCATAGTCCCCAGCGGAGTCGCCAAGCCTGTCGTGCCGCGCTTTTTCTTTTTTTTGGGGGGGGTGGGTTTTAGGATTTGTGCGCTGAAGAGGTATTTCCGTGTAAGGGTCTCTCCCATACCATACCTCACGTCTCAGTAGAAGGTGACATCTTATTTAGTCTAGGTTTATGATTTTTGGAGTCGCCATTAATCATTATTGGTAAGTAGATTAGAAACCTAATCGAGGTACAGGAGAAATACCACGATTATACGAACAAGAGATTATGAGTACGAGGACTTGGTTACGTTATTGATCCCGAATCGAGATCCCTAACGCCCTTTTGGTAACTAAGAACGATATGATGTCTAACGTGTCATGCGAATTTCCGAGGCTTACCCATAAATTCTATCCGTTCTAATCGCAGGAAAACCAAACAAGTATTAAATGCATAATCAAAGTCAATCAAGTCAATCAATCCTAAGTGTTCTCTAAAACGAAAATCAATTAAAACACCAAAACCCTAATGAAGCTCTAAAAACTTATTTATTTCAAGATTTACATTTTTTTACGGTTTTAGGATTTTTTAGGGGTTATAACCCATGAATTTGGGATTTTCTAAAGATGTCACTTGGGCACTTTCAAAAATTCAAATTTCACTTTTGATGATTGGCCACGATGTTTTTGGATCATTCTGTAAATTTTCAAAATTTTTTAAATTTTTTTTTGAAATTTTTAACCGAGAATTGATTTTTATGATTTTCTTAAAATTTTTATGAATTTTCTAGTTTTTCAATTTTTTATTGATTTTCCAAATATTTTACATTTTTTAATTGTATTTTCTGAATTTTTTGAATTTTTATGAATTTTCTGAAAATTTTGGCATTTTTATGAATTTTCTGAAAATTTTAGAATTTTTATGAATTTTCTAATTTTTTTTGTGAATTTTCTGTTTTTCTGATTTTTTAATTTTCAAAATTTTTTTGTATTTTCCTGATTTTGTATTTTTGATTTATTATTTATTATTTATTTTTTTCATTTTTTGAAATTTCCTGTCGAGTAACGAACCGGACCGGCCTGGTTTGACCCGGTTCGGCTTGGTCGAACCAGGTGTCTCGAGTGCCAGTGCCGATTATCTTCTCCGGCGAGCACAGTGCCAAAACGGCACCGTTTTTGGCCTTCTTCACCGAGGCATTTTTTCGAGCAGGTGGTGTGCACGATTTTGACTTGAACATTATCAAGGCCATGACTTTGGATCGGAATCCGGCGACCTTCCGACAACTATCTCGCCATTCTAATTGCACCATCATCAAGTTCATATGTTCCAATACCGATCTAGCCCAATCAGATTGTCGCCGAATGTTTGGCGGCCGGCGAAAAAATCGGTTAAAAAACCCTAACTTGTAAACTGTTTCGACATGGATTTTTCATAATATAAACCTTGATCCCAATCGTTCTAGCCGTCTAGATCAATCCCAATCAATATAAAATCGACAAAGAGAATCTAGGGAGTCTAACTTGGACGGCCTACGGGCGAAAGGAAGCTCCGGCGAGGATCTCCGAGCTCCAACGAGGGGTTTCAATGGCAGCCGACTCGATCAAATGCAAGTTTAATCACCCAAAATGCAATCAAGCAATGGAAAATGTGATCAGAGGCTCATTTTATACATCAATAAACTCAAAATTGTAAAAAGAACCATCCGATTAGCAAAATCAAGCTCCAACCCATAATCCGGAAATTTTGACAAACTGTGATAGGAATCGAAGTTTACCTGTTTCGTGGGGTGTCAAATGAGATTTTCAGGACCTCCGGCGACCGTATGACGCTTCCTTGACACTTTAGCTTCAAGATTATGGCTTTGGATTCGCCGGAGAGGCTCTGAACGCTTCTGCCGAGGTCGATTTTCAGGCCTTGACAACCAACTTCGCTTATGGTTCGCCAGTGAGAAAACTCACCGACGAGACCGATTTGCCGGTGCCTTTCAATCAGAAAAGCGTCGATCACTCGGCCTCAAGGTGTCTCAACCCACTTATCAAGCTATTTCTCTCTCTTTCTCTCTTTGGTTCTCTCTCTCTCTCTCTCTCTCTCTCTCTCTCTCTCTCTCTCTCTTCGGCATTCATCGAACAGGTTCCCTCTCTCGGATCCGTTTTTTTTCGTTTTTGTTCATAAAAAATTCTCGCCCAAAGATCGTTAGAACTGATTACCCATCGGCTAGATCGGTTCACTGGTGCCAGCTAGAGATTTTCCAGTTGGCCCAATCGATTTTCATGTGCCAAAATAGCTGTAAATGATCGGTGAAGTCATGGGCTTGGAATGGTTTTTTTGGGTTTAGTGTGTTTTGGGCAAGCCCGATGAAGAAGGTGACCGACCCAGGTCGGGTCAGGTTGACCCGGTCGTCCCGACAAACCCGGGGTTGGTCTAAATTCACAAATTCGACTCGATTTTAACCCAATTTTCCAAATTTAACCCAAAAATTGAATTCCTCATCATATTTCGAACCCAAATATATAGTTTTCCTCAATTTTTATTATAATTGAGTTCAAGATTTTCTCATTTGTATTCGGGTTAATAGGGTTTTGTTTAATTTGATGTTCTAATGACCTGATTAGGCAAAATTGATGCCAAAATTGAATTACCCACATCTGATTAACCCTAGAAATGATGACCTCATGGTTTGACAATTTTATATTGGGCACGATTCCCAATTTGGGTTCAAAAATTTTTTATTTTCAATCGAATTTTAGGGATTTTTAATTTTTATGTCAAATTATACAATTGGACTGATCATTATGCAATTCAAGGTCCCAAAATCATTTGTTGTGAAGACACTATGACTTAAAAATGACTAGAAAAAATTTAATTGCATTTTTTGTTCAATTCGGGTTTAATTTTGCCCAATTTTGGGAAAAACATACACCCAATTCAAAAATTTTTTATTTTCAATCGAATTTTAGGGATTTTTAATTTTTATGTCAAATTATACAATTGGACTGATCATTATGCAATTCAAGGTCCCAAAATCATTTGTTGTGAAGATACTATGACTTAAAAATGACTAGAAAAAATTTAATTGCATTTTTTGTTCAATTCGGGTTTAATTTTGCCCAATTTTGGGAAAAACATAAACCCGATTGAGATTTTTCAAAATTGATGATGTATTCATGAAATTAGATTTAAAATAAGACTAATGACTATTTTTATGGAATTTTCTGATTCTATTTTCTATTTTTCTTGATTTTCTTACTTATTTTGACTAAAAGAAATTAAGGAAAAATGCAGAAAAATGCTAAAAAATTATTTTTTGGTTTAGAAATAGGTTTCTGGGCTTGGCTAAGATTTCTAGTCCTAATTTTGAAATTTTTGAAAATATGAAAAAAATGAGTTAAAAATTAGGTGTCAACACTCCTCTTCTGGGAACTGAACACTAGCAGCAACTTGAACTCCTCAGCTAATCACGGACATTTACAATGCACACACAGCATCCACACAGATTCCACACATATTCTACAGCTTGCACAAGCTCGCTCACGCGTGGCTTAGACCCCCTAGCTCAGTCGCAAGACTCGAGCATCACATACACAACTCAGAAAAGCACTGATGCCCACTGATACTCATGCCAGAACACATTCTCCTCTTGCTCTCTAGAAGACCACACTTTTGTTAGCTAGCACCCCCTCCATCTCTCTGTGTTTTCCTGCCTTTGAAACCTCGCTTTCCGCCTCCCTCAAAAACTCCCACGCCAACCTCCCATGAAGCTCTCTCTTCCAACCCCTTTTATTCCTCACGTTTCATGCCCATGCCTTCAGCTGAGACCTATGCTTCTTCAGTCCATCATTGCCTTATCTCTGCGGATGCTTTTCTCTCTTTCTTTTCTAAAATTTTTATTTTTTTTCTTTCCTTTTTTCTCTTTGGTGGCTGGAAGCCCTCTCTCTCTGTGCGGTAGATCACCTTCTTTTACTCCAGCTGCTGCCCCTGCTTTCCTCTGCTTTTGTGCTTCTTATTCTTTCATTTGGAGGGTTTATCCTTGCTGCTTTGGTCCTCATTTCCACCCCCACAAGATCAGCCATGGTGGGTCCCATTTCCTTGCATTCATCTACCAAGTTCGCCCCTCGGAAATTTTCACTTGGTTTAGGTCCTGCTTGGCCGATTGTTACAGGGGTTTTGGTCCTCAATTTTCGTCCTTGTTGGTCTCCTTTAGTGTCTATTTAAAGGCCACAATGTGGTTTTCATATGGGGACTAATGGTGTAAAGAAACGGGGTTGACTGAGGGGAATGAATCGATGAGAAACATAGTGGATTTTCCTCAAGGATTTGAAGGATTTTGGAGCTCGGTCGTTTCTGCTGATTTAAATTTTTGACACCAGGTCCAAGATACAAAAGCCACGATGTCTTTAATTTGCTAAAAACGGGGAAATGCAAAGAAATATGAATGCAAGGTGTTGCAGATCGCCGTTCTTGGTTAGTGGTTGAATTTCGTCATTATTGGCGAATTCGATCGCTAATTTTTTAAGGAAATGCAATAGTGACCTACAGACGAAAAATTTAGGTGCAGGCACGTTTATGAAAATGGGCTTACAAACTAGATCCATTCGGGCAAATTCAGAGACTTAAAGGCGTGGGTTCTTTAACGAAAGAAAAAAAGAATTAAAGTATTGAAAATAAACATAACGATGGGTCAGTGGCAATATAACAAGGTATAAACATCCACATGAATTTTGTGAGGTGTGACACCTACTGGGTGGGATATCCTAGGCTTAAGGATCCCATCCCCACAGCTTAAAGGCATCTGCGAGATGAGCGGGGCTCAGTGGGCTCACTACTGCCTGCAACTCGTAGATGGGTTTGGCCTCCCCAACGCCATCCTGGTTGTCTTCGTAAAGGGCAATCCAGGGTTTTGGATCATAGAACGTGTGTGCCGAAGTGTGCTAGGAATGCAAAATGACATGCACAACATGGTATTGTTATATTTACAATGTGATCCCACGTTTAGGGATATAATTTTTGAAATAAAAACTTATCCATTAGGTTTGGACCACGTTTTCTTTTTTAAGTGACGGTTATCCACATACGATTTTTCCACGCTTCGTACCCCTTCAATGACAACTGCCCTCTTCGGTAACCGTCTTGATGGGAAGCGGTTTATAAAGACGAACGTTTATTCCATAAAGGGCAGACACAAGGTCTAATGCAAACCCTCTCATTCGGTAATACACCATTAGTACGCAAGGGAATTGGGTTAGTAGAATGCGCCCGTGATTGCTGTCGAATTAACGTTGAACTACCGTGGATTTCTGACGAAGGTAAAGTTGAACAATGGCTGGAGATCAGTTTATTTTTTATCCTGTTTTCCGCATTTGATTCTAATTGTGCTTAAATTTTGTTCTTCTATGTATGATTAGAATCCTTCAGTTTTAGTCTAACATTTGGTATCAAAGCATGTTTAGTGCCTTTGCCTTGTTTTTGTCGAATTTTGGGTGCATTTTTTGGGGCTTTTGAGATGAATAGTAATTCGGGCTTTTTGGGGCTAAGAGGGAAATCGCCGATTCCGGCCAAATTTCGACGACTCACCGCTCGACTTCGGACCGGCACGGTCACACTGCCATGGAGAAGAACAGCCCTAAGTTAATCTAGCATATCGGTGATTGCCGGAGGCTGTTTGAGCGGCAGAAGTTGCGGGTTAGGGTTTGTGCATTTTGACGAAATTTTGCTTGATTCAGGCCAATTTCTTGGTTATTTTTGCCCATTTTTGGGTCCATGTTGTCTCGCCGACATGGTCTCTGAAACCCATAAATTATTTTGGTGTGAGATGGGCTACCAGAGGAGACCCATTCGGTCAAAGGCGCGGCGGAACAGCGAAGAACGTTGGAAAATTAGGTCTGATCGCGTTGAGAAAGAACACGCGTGGTCCCACGCGCGAGAACCGCTGGCGCGTGGGAGCCACGCGCGCGCAACCGCAACGAGCGGCAGTTGCCAGGCGCGTGTGCCGCATGCGCCCGCGCGTGCGCAGCACGCGCTAGAGCAAAGGGCAAGCGCGTGCGCGGCACGCCCCTTGGGAACCGGCGCCCCTTCGTTTTTACTCTTCTGCCTCCGCTTTTTACCTGTTATTACGATTCTACCCCTTGCCCAATTAAATTTATTGTTTTGCCCTTCATGCATTATTTGTGAATATTTTATGCATGAAATTAAATGTCCAGTGATCCATATATTTTAATTAATTAGAGAATAGCCACATCTTTAATTAATTAAATTATATATTAAGAGCCTTCGAATCACATTTGGAAATGGACATTGATTGTAATTAATCTTATTAATATGATGAATTTTATCCCACAGGAATTTTCATTATATTAATTTGATTAATCAGGTTGAAATATCATATTATTTTTCTTAATTTACCCACAAGGATTAAGGAAAAGAATATAATATGATAGTTTCTTCATGAAATATATATAAATCTATTTAAATTAAAACTTAGCCTACAGGCAGTTTTTATGTTATGTGATTCATATTTTGTGACATGCTTTACGTTGGTAAAACATGATTTATGTATACTTTACCTCAAATTTTGTGACATAAGCATGATTGTTTGATATGCAGTTTTGCAACATGTGAATTTCTCTAAATTTAAGAGTGATGTTCCCATACTGAATAGTGAAAACCATAAAGTTTGGAAGGAGTCAATTCTTTTTCAATTGGGGTGCATGGACATTGACTATACTATATGGAAAGACGAACCACCTGCTCCTACTGACACGAGTACTGCAGCTGAGATAGCCCTTTATGAACAGTAGGAGCGATCCAACTGCCTTAGTGTGATGTTCATAAGAACTAAAGTATCTCCTAGTATCTGTGGTTCAGTCGCTCAGCATAGCAATGCTAAGGCTTTATTAGAGGCCATTAATGCGCAGCTTGAGACTTCAGAAAAGGCACATGCCATAACCCTGATAATGAAGTTTTCATCTCTAAAGCTCACAAGCGTTAAAGGTGTGTGTGAGCACATCATGAAGATGAGGGACATTGCACCTCAGCTGAAAAATCTTGAAGTTAAGATATCTGAATCATTTCTTGTGTACTACATTCTTAACACTCTCCCACAATAGTATGCAACTTTCAAGATCTCCTGCAACACACATAAGAATAAATAGTCAATTAATGAACTTATGACCATGTGTGTCCAAGAGGAAGAGAGGCTGATTATGGAATTGAGAGAAAGTGCTCATTTGGCAACACAAGAAAAAAGAATAAGGGTCACGGCAAGTAGAAGGGAAAAGGTAAAATACCTCCCTAAGCTGACATTAAGAAGGAATCCAAATGTTTCTTCCGTAGAAAGAAGGGGCATATGAAGAAGGATTGCGTCAGATTTAAGACCTTGCTTGATAAGAAAGGTAATCCAACCTCTTATGTTTGTTATGAATCTAATATGGCTGATGTGAGTCACAACACTTGGTGGATTGATTCTTATTCTACAATCCATATTTCGAATTCTTTGCAGGGTTTTCAAAACCATAGGAAGCCAGTGAGAAGTGAACAAAGTATCTATTCAGGAAACAAGATGCATTCGTATGTAGAAGCTATTGGGACATGTAGATTAGTTCTCAACAGTGACTTTGTTTTGAATTTGGAAATGACCTTTTATGTTCCAAATTTCTCTAGAAACTTAATTTCAGTTTCAAGACTTGTTCCTTTGGGTTACTCTTTTAACTTTTTAGATTCAAACTTCAGTTTATTGTTTAAATCTGAAATTGTTGAGAGTGATATTTTGTCTGATGGTCTTTTTTGAATTAATTTACAAGACAATGCCTATTATAATGCGATACATGTTCATGATAATGCTGTTATAAAACTATGTGTTGTGAATAAAGATTCCTTTATATTGTGGCACCGGAGATTGGGACATATCTCCATAGATAGAATTAAGCGTTTAGTAAATGATGGAGTACTCAGTACTTTGGATTTTACCGATTATGATATTTGTGTGGACTGTATAAAGGGAAAGCAGACCAATAAGACAAAGAAAGGTGTCAAGAGGAGTACATATGTATTAGAAATTATACATACGAACATTTGTAGTCCTGATATGGACTCGTATGGTCAAAAATACTTCATCTCCTTCATTGATGATTACTTACGTTACATGTATCTCTACTTGCTTCATAATAAGCATGAAGCGTTGGATGCCTTTAAGGTTTTTAAGGCGGAAGTAGAGAAATAATGTGGCAAGCAAATTAAGATCGTGAAATCAGATAGAGGTGGAGAATTTTATGGTAGATACACTGAAGATGGATAAGCACCTGGTCCATTTGCAAAGTTTCTTCAAGAGAATGGGATAGTTGCCCAACACACTATGACAGGTTCTCTGGACCAAAATGGCGTAGCAGAAAGAACAAACCGAACTTTATTGGACATGGTGTAGAGTATGCTTAGTAGCTCCAAACTTCCTAAGTCCTTGTGGAGTGAAGCTCTTAAGATGGTAGTGTATATATTAAATTGAGTTCCAACCAAGGCTGTCCCAAGGACGCCTTTTGAGTTATTCAAAGGTTGGAAACCAAGTTTGCGACATGTGCGCGTTTAGGGATGCTCGTCTGAAGTAAGAGTCTATAATCCACAAGAAAAGAAGTTAGACCCAAAAACTGTAAGTGAGTATTTCAATGGATATGCCGAAAAATTCAAGGGATACAAGTTTTATTGTCAATCTCATACTACTATGATTGTGGAATCAAGAAATGCTAAGTTTCTTAAAAGTGACTTGAATAGTGAGAGTGATCGATTGAAGACATTGTTCCTGAGAAAGATCATTCAGATACTCAACCTTCCACTTCAAGAGTTAGGTTAGTTGTTGTTCATAATGCCCCTGCAGTTCAGCCGACTATTGAACAACCAACTATTGAAGTTCCATAACCTGCTGATATTCATCCGGTAGATCGAGTTGTTCAGCAATTACCAAAAACTGTTGAACAACCAGTTGAACAACAAGCTCCTCAGGAGAATGTTGATACAACATTAAGAAGATCTACCAGAATGAGGAAATCAGTAATTCTTAGTGATTATATTATGTATCTACAAGAGTCTGACTATAATATTGGAGTTGAGAATGATCCTGAAACATTTTCACAAGCCATGAATAGTGATGAATCCAATTTGTGGTACAATGCCATGAAGGATGAGATGAGTTATATGGCATCAAATAAAATCTGGGATTTGGTTGAGTTGCCTAATGGTGCAAAAGCCATTGGTTGTAAATGGGTATTCAAAACTAAGAAGGACTCATTGGGCAACATTGAGAGATATAAAGCTAGACTCGTTGCCAAAGAATTCACTCAAAAAGAAGGAATCGATTACACGGAGATATTTTCTCCTGTATCTAAGAAAGATTCTCTTCGTATTGTTTTAGCCTTGGTTGCCCATTTTGATATGGAATTATATCAAATGAATGTGAAAACGACATTCCTCAATAGGGAACTAGAGGAGAAGGTTTACATGAAATAACCTAAAGGATTCTCCTCTAGTAAAGGTGAGCAATTGGTATGCAAGCTTAAGAAATCTATATATGGCTTGAAACAAGTATCCCATCAATGGTACTTAAGGTTTCATGATGTCATCTCTTCATTCGGTTTTGTAGAGAATATCATGGATCAATGCATATACCAAAAAGTCAGTGCGAGCAAAATTTGTTTTCTTGTGCTATATGTGGATGATATTCTACTTACAACCAATGATAAGGGGTTGTTGCATGAGGTGAAACAATTCCTCTCTAAGAGTTTTGACATGAAAGATATGGGTGAGGCATCTTATGTCATTGGCATTAAGATCTATAGAAATAGAACTCGATGAGTTTTAGGACTATCTCAAGAAACCTATATCAATAAGGTCTTGGAGAGATTTCGGATAAAAGATTGTTCACCAACTCTAACACCCATTGTGAAGGATGATAGGTTCAATTTGAACCAGTGCCCGAAAAAATTTCTAGAAAGGGAACAAATGAAGAACATCCCATATGCTTTTGCTGTCAGAAGCTTGATGTATGCTCAGGTTTGCACTCGACCTGACATCGCTTTTGCTATGAGAATGTTGAGAAGATATCAAAGTAATCCAGGGATAAACCATTGGAAAACTGCAAAGAAAGTGATGAGATACCTTCAAGGTACTAAAGGCTACATGCTTATGCATAGACGGACTGACAACTTGGAAGTAGTTGGTTATTCGGATGCGGATTACGCTAGTTGCGTTGATTCTCTAAAATCAACATCAGGATACATCTTTATGTTAGCTGGTGGAGCCGTGTCATGGAGGAGTGCGAAGCAGACTTTGACTGCTACTTCCACTATGGAGGCTGAGTTCGTTTCTTGTTTTGAGGCTACCTCGCATGGTGTATGGTTGAAGAGTTTCATTTCAAGACTTAGAATTGTTGATTCTATTTTTAGGCCATTAAAAATATATAGTGACAATTCAGCTGCGGTTTTTACGGCTAAAAATGCTAGAAGTAGCGGTCGAAGAAAGCACATCGACATTAAGTATTTAGTCATAAAGGAACGTGTTAAGGAGAATAAAGTGATCATTGAACACGTTCGCACTGAATTGATGATAGCTAACCCTTTAACTAAAGGCATGCCACCAATGAAGTATAAAGATCATGTGGCTAGTATGGGAATAGTTCCCATAATGTGATTTATTGTCATACGGACGACTTTTGTTGTTTGAAACTCTTATTCAATTGTAATGTTATTCTCAATTTCTGGTGTACACATTCAATTGTTTATGAGAATAACAATTATCCTTGGCTTTGGAATAAACATAGGGTTTATTCATTAAGATGTGTTATCACATATGGGCTAACATTAAAGGAATAAGATGCATTGTGATACATGGAAGATATTACTCGCTCTTAGAGGATATGTTGCCATGATTCATGTGTCTTGTTTCTTTTCTTAAGCATATGGTTTTCGTGGATTTGATTGGGTAATCTGTATGATGAAAATGTTGGGATCAAGTGGGAGAATGTTACATTTATAATGTGATCCCACATTTAGGGATACAGTTTTTGAAATAAAAACTTACCATTGGGTTTGACCCACGTTTTCTTTTTTAAGTGACGGCTATCCACATACAGTTTTTTCACGCTTCGTACCCCTTCGGTGACAACCGCCCTCTTCGGTAATCGCCTTAATGGGTAGCGATTTATAAAGACGAACGTTCATTCCATAAGGGCAGACACAAGGTCTAACACAAATCCTCTCATTCGGTAATACATTATCAGTACGCGAGGGAATTGGGTTAGTAGAGTGCGCCCGTAATCGCTGTCGAATTGACGTCGAACTACCGTAGATTTTCGACGAATGTAAAGTTAAATAATGGCTGGAGGTCAGTTTATTTTCGATCCTGTTTTCCGCATTTGATTCTAATAGTGCTTAAATTTTGTTCTTCTATACATGATTAGAATCCTTCAGTTTTAGTCTAACAGATATAATAATGCACACACCTTCTGGTTAATGACCTTTCTCGAACCTGCACCTGAGGAGGCGGCCAAGATACTAATGTTTGTCTAAATGAACTGGATCTTTTCATGGAACAGATGATTGTTGAGTTCTTCAAACCATCTGAGTTGGAGATAAGAGCGAGTCAGTAGAGGTATCCAGCTCTTGGACCATATTATTGTCAGTGAAGTAATGCACCCGACACTCAGGCACGCCGCTATAGGAGGCAAAATCTTGAGTGAAAAAGGTGCGGGCACTCTGCTTTCGGTTACTGCTAGCTTACAACAATGTATTCATCAATTTAGGCATCTTAAGTTTGTTAAGGGTGATAAGGATCCTGATTTATTACCTTGCACTCCAATGCTTTACTGCAGTCAAGCTCATTCAAATGCTCAATTGAATAAGCTTCTGAAGACCATGGCAGATTGGTACAGAGATGCTGACAGTACCAAGAAAGTCGTGGGATTTTGTTCTTTTGTTATTCAAAGCTCCCTAGCTAAACTCTTTGTTGCTAGGTATAGACTAAAATCTCGTGTCAAAGCATACAAAATTGCTTCACGTAACCTTAGCCGCATGTTAATAGAGAGAAGCAATAATTCTGTGCCTGAATATTCTGATCTTTCGAGGATTGGGCTTGTTGATGCATTTGAGTTTGCTTCTCACACGTCATTGATTCCCTCCTGTGATCACACTCCCTTTCCTGGGAACTGGAGTTCCTCATCACGAAAGGGTAATGCACGAGTAGATCAATAAAGAGGTGGGGTTTAAGTTTGCCTCAAGATGAGGTATCTGATATAGAATGGGCCTGTAAAGTTCGTCGCTTAAGGCGTTATCACATTGATGTGTGAAGGTTGGTTCACTCAATCTCTTCTTCAATAATGCCGGAGGAATATAAAGATAGTAAAAATTCCATCAAAACTGCCTTTTGTTAGTCCTTTTCCGAATCATTCATCTTGAGCTAAGTTGAATGCTGGGCACTTGATAGGCTACTGCATTTTTGACTGGATGAAGATCAACATATTCAGTGACTCTGGTACGGAGGGGTTATCTACCATACGAAATCGACTTATTGAACCTACCACTTTCTCCCTTCTTATTCAATGCCTAGGTTGGCCTTCTGTTCTGTTTTTGCATCCTCAACTTTAAGCATAACCCTGAAAATGTCTGTATTCTCTCCCTATTTGTTCGGTTATTGCAAGGTGTATTTTCAAATGAACTGTCAATTATATCTGGTGCGATAATAACAAGAAATAACCACAACATCCTCTTCTTGTTTTTTTTTACTTTTTCTTTGCCACAAAGAATTCCAGTTTGTTTACAAAAGTTCCTCGATTGATTCCCAAGAGGATTGGAAACTCTTTCCATCAACAAAGAGGAGTTGGATAATTAATTTGCTCAATTTCATCGGGAAAAGTTACAGTTCCCAGCTCTTTGAAATGGTCATTAATTGTCTTACAAGTCTCAATAGCACTATGAATTACGCTAATTCGAAGGGATTATCAGGGAAAAAATTTAAAAAAATAATTTGAGAAATGTCAAAAGATTGACAAAATTTGGACAGTAAACTAATGGAGCGCCAAATCCAAGGTGCAGAGAGAGTGAGAGAGGGTGCCATAGCAGGAACGGCGTTTAACATACTCCTACAAAACACAACAATGATAACTTTTTAATTTGACCTACCCCCGATTTTGAAGTTTTGCTAAAGAACTTCGTTGTCCATGCATTGTCGAATATTGGTAACTCCTAGAAGTGAAGTTGGTAAGTAGTAAAATCGAAGAAGAAATTCATGTAAAAGAGCGGAGAAACCTGTAAAAATAATGCTTCTTATGAACACAGCTATGAAGAAAGCAAAGCTAACCAAGGATGAGTAACCAGAAAAGCAGGTCAGACACACACATGCCTTCACTCAGAATTGCAACAGTAGTAATTGCGCTTCCTCATGCGCCGTGCAACATTATAGAAGGCGGCCCAGACCAAACTGTGCTATACAAAACCTGTAACACGTACATTGAATAGATCGATGATGTCCTTCAAGATATAGTCGACAAGACCTCAAGCACCCGCTTCTACAGTTACTTTAATGAGATGCACCAAATCTTTACTGATATTTGCTACAGCCACAGAAAGTGCATCTGCAGAATCTCTTATCTAGATTGTGATGCGTGCTTACATGCCGGTAAGCAACTCCTTCAACGAACATGCCCTTACAGCATTTGCACACAAGTTCAATTCGTTAATTGTAAAATTCGTTACGAAAATTGTCTTCCACGATGAGCTGCCGCAATGAGATGTGCAGACAGTATTGTCAAAATCATGGCAAAATCTATCATAGTCACATTATGAAAGAGTTCTTGACAAGTTTTGCCTAAAAAAATATCAGTGGGTTCTCTAACACCAAACTCTTTCATATATCTCAAAGGTAAGCGAGCGAATACTTTATGACCTTTCTCTCTCTACTTCTAGCTTTGAGCCTTTATTCTATATAATGAGTCTTGTGGTCTTACTGCACATCACTTATTTTCAAGATTAAACTGGCAAATCATCAAAATGTTTACAACTAAATTAGCACAATTGAAAGGTTTAGGACTGAATGGACCATCATACAATAAATTTAAGACTTTCAAACAGTTTTCCCATGTTTTTAGAGGATTTGGTTTGTCTATGATATCTGATTAGAGATACGCATGAGGGAGCTAAGCTGAGTTGATTACACCGAGACACTTCAGTGAGCTGAGTTAATCTTTCGTTAGGTATTTTGGCAGGTGTGCTTAAGATGTCTTAAATTTGGGTTTTTGTATAATTAGTATCCATTGCAAATTTTGTATACTAATTCGTTGATCTGCATATTCTTTGATAATAATGCACGTACAGAGGAATGAAATTACTGTAATTGTAAATCGTGGAAAATGAAGCCCCGTGCGTCTTCTGCTTCCTTCTCTGGTTGCTCCTGTTATGTTGCTGCGTCTACTACACAAAGCTAGAGCAATGTGCATATAGAAAAGAATGATTTTATAGTCATCAAGTGTTCTTCGAGAAGCTATAGTAATTCAAATGAAATAGATGATGAAATTCTTATTACTTCAACAATGATTTGAAATCTCGTATATACTAGACGACTTACTTTTCTGATGTCGTCTTGTTAATAATGCCAAGTGGTGTTTGGTCGAGTTGAGTTACACCCGTTCGATTAACGATGCCGAGTGGTGTTGGTCCGCCCCCGGTGGCATGGTATCCGAGGTTGTATCTTTCTCTTATCTTATTGTTTGTTATTTTTTGTGCAGTCACGTGACATCTTTGTAGCTTGACTATTAACATCGATTAATCATTAATCAATTCCTCATGATATGCAATAGTCTATCTATCTCAAGATGTAGATTGCACGTGTCATTACACATATACGATTTTCTCCAAAAACACTGAATAACGGTAATGATAGTAGTTCGGCCCATCATCAGCTGAGATTAACTTTTGCGGAATGGGTTGAGAGTATGAGACTGTATTCATAGTCAATTGAGTACACAACATGTATATTGTATAAGTATGTAGAACATTAAAAAAGTAAACGGCCGAAAGGATTATGAAACGAAATGACATAACGCCCGTTCACAAAGGCCACAAGACCCATAACACACATCAGAAGCTCAAAGCCTGAAGCAGCGAGAGAAAGGCCCATAAATTATTATCTTTCTTACCTTTCAAGTTATTTAGTATAATAGATTTTTCCATAAGTTTGACAATACTGAGACGCATGTCTTAATCTGCTCGCTAATTTTCGGCAAAGTCATAATTTTCGTACCGAATTCTACAATCCATGAGTTGAATTTGCACGCCAATGCTCCAAGGGCAGTTCGCTTGTAGTATATTACTAGCAACAAGTAAGCATTGGCGGCAATCCTCATATGAGAGAATCCCGTTTCACTTTCCGTGGCCATAGCAACGAACAGAAAAGACTTGGTTTCTCTCGTTTGTGTAAGCGTAGCTGGAGCTTGGTGTCATGTCGACTAAATCTTGAAGGAGATCATGGACATAGTCAATGTAGATTATGCTTCCACGGTTTCCGTTACAGATTCGGTATTGCACAGATGCGTTTGGACCGCCTTCTATACCGTTGCCCGCGAGGAGGAGCAGAACTACTCCAGTTGCGATTCTGGGGAGTGAAGCCATGTGTGTGTCTGACCTCCTTTTCTTGTTACTCGCTCTTCGTTAGTTCTTGCTTTCCTATGTAAGAGCCAAAGCTGCGTTCGTAAGATTGCATATTTTTACAGGTGTCACCGCTCTTTTACGTGAATTTCTCCGTTGAAAATACCATTTACCAGCTTCACTTCTAGGAGTCATCAATATTCGACAATGTATGGACAACGTAATTCTTGGTCTAGCAAAAGTTCGAAACCTGGTGTGGATCAAATTAAGAAGTTCTCGTTGTCTTATTTTATAGGAGCATATTAAATGCCGTTCCTGCTATCCTAGGCATTGAATATAGATTGGGAGAAATGGATGGATTTAATTGGTCAATTAGTATGCTAGATAACCCCTCAGTATCACTGTTAGAATGTTACTTTGATGTGAATGGGCATAAGAACACTAGAAGTGCCAAAAATTTGATACGATTCTCACTTTGATGCCAAAAGTTCATTTGATCACTTTAATACTACTTTTTAAAAAAACACAATCACTTAAATGTCAACTCCAATTCGGCTTGCCAGAAATCCGACATGGTAATATTTTATTAATTTTTCTGACTAACGTGGCTCGCCGGCATACCCAATCAGCATATATACCCCAAAGCAACGCCGTCTACCTGTTTTGCCCCAAATATAAACCCTACATCGAAATCCTATTTTGGTTTTCTCCCAATTTCGAAGCACTAACTCAGCTCCAAAATATAATTGTCACATCAGAGTATGTTTAGATTACTAGTTGACGCCTAATCGGAATCAATTTTCACACAAACTTCAGCGGCAACTCTCGGACCTAAGCTCACCTAAACAAAGCAAGGAGTCATTGGCCTCGAATCGGTGTTCAAACCAGAGAGCAAGGATCGTGGAAGCGCCTTCACTAGCAAAGAAGGACCGAGCGAGCTTGACGCATGTCAAGCTTTCCGGCTGAGAAATAGAGCAAAACAACGGGATTTGCGGCGTGGCTTGGAAACGGTGACAGCAACAGCAATGACAATTGATTGCAAGGCCTTCTTTTCCTCCTCCAAGCTCGAAGGACAGGTCCCTTGTTCGCCCATGTTTAAGATTTCACTGTCCAGAGCTGCGGGGAACGAGAATCAAAGCGTCCCGAAGGCGAACCCTAGGTTGAGACAGAGCTCTGTTTCCGCTTGTGAAAGCAGATCTTCGTTCCTTCAGCTCCACAAAGAGAGAGAGAGAGAGTGTGTGTGTGTTTTCCGCAAAGAAAAATACGTCGTTTTGTTTATTTTGCCGGGTTAATTCCAAAAAAAAGTACTAACTTTAGGTCGAGGAACAATTCTGGCCCGAACTTTTTTTTGTCCCGTAAAAAAGCACTAACTTTAGATTGAGAGGCAATTATGGCCCAAACTTTTTTTGTCCCGTAAAAAAGCACAAACTTTAGGCCAAGTGACAATTCTGGCCTCAACTTTTTTTTGTCTCATAAAAAATAATCAATTTTCACTCCGATCCTAAATCTGGCCTCCCGTTAACTATCTATCTGAAGTCACCATTGTTTGAGAAAAGAGGTTATTGTGGTAAGCCTGGTGAATCTCATCCATGGTGTCTGTCGACGGGCGGTGATCTACAGCTTCATATTACGACAAAAGGATAAAGTCTGACCAGAGATATTCAATATGGAGATATTTTTTACTTGCCGGTGAAGTGAAGAAGATGAACAGTTTTACCGTTATTCTTCAAGCTATAGCTTAAAAAATAATATAATGAATAGTATTTTAAATCCGGTCAGCAAGTCACGTGAATTTATTGCTAAGGTGGAATAGTCAACATGGATAATCAATGGTTTTAAGTCAATGGAGACCACATTTGGGATTTTAATGAAAGTTGGTGCTTTTTTACCAGACAAAAAAAAGTTGGGGTCAGAATTATCACTCGTCCCAAAGTTTGTGCTTTTTTACGGAACAAAAAAAAGTTTGGGTCAGAATTGTCCTTCGACCTAAAGTTGGTACTTTTTTACCGGACAAAAAAAGTTCAGGCCAGAATTATCTTTCGACTTAAAGTTGGTGTTTTTTTTTTGGAATTAACCCTATTTTGCCAAGGTCGACAAAAAAATTTCCATTTTGGACTTCAATTTCTTTTAAAAAAGCCATGTCGGAGCAAAAAATTAATTTGAAAAGTCACATAGGACTTTTGGCTGGAGTTTGTTATCAGAAGCATTTAAGTGATCATTTTTTCTTTAATTTGACATTTAAGTAAGCAGGCGAAAGCTTTTCACATCATAGTGAGTATCGCACAAAATTTTTGGCATTTCTAATGTCCTTATACCGATGTGAATAATTTGAAAAGAGGACTTACAAAATATTTAGGCGCATAATTGTTGGTACTCTCTCTTAACGAGCGGGCTATGGTTACTTGAAGCTATTTTGTACGTATACCTTAGCACTAGAGTTTAGTCTGTACCTCATAGCATACAGTTTAGCTAGAGAGCTCCTAATAGCATAGGCACAAAATCCCATAACTTTCTTGTGATCGTCAGCATATCTATACCAATTGTTAAAACTTATATTTTGGCGACCCATCGTCACATAAAAAAATTAGGGATTCACCGACCCCTAAACAAAAACATTGTTAAATTACATCTGCATATTAGGAGCGTTGTCATTTAGTAGTAATAAGCCCACATAAACTGCATTATAAATGGATTGAATTAAGCAAGGATGCTCTAAGCTTAGTTGGATTATCCGGACTAAGCTCGATAGAATACAAAATTCGACTAAGCCTATAGTAGCCAAAATTTCGCATATGGGATGCGCATGAGGGAAGTCAAATTAGGAAAGGTTGCATTCTTTAATTGGAGAACAATAAAGCATATTAAGCTCAAAATTTCGGTTATTAAATAGGAAATGAAAGAGATATTTTATATTCCTATCTTAAATATATCACAATTTCTTTGTTGCAATTTAGGAAAGGGATGTCTCAAGGAAAGCCCTAATCTTTCCCTATATAAGCACATTTTTCTTTTGAAGTCTAACTTTAAAAGAAAAATGTGCTTATATAGGGAAAGATTAGGGCTTTCCTTGAGCCCTAATCTTTCGACCAAAAAGTTAATGAGGTTGTTCAATATTGGGGTTGGCAATACACAATAAAAAAGAAAAAGGACACAAGACAGCCCAAAAAAAAAAACATACACACAAGCTCTCTTTCTCTCTCAACCCCCAGTAAAATTATAGTGCACAACTTCACAAAATCGACGAGTACGCATCCACTATCCATTGGATCGCGCTCAAATTTTGTGGAGAGTACAGTAAGAGAATATTCTTGAGCTTGTCTGGTGAAGATGGTGAAATAATATTTGAAAGTATGTCTTTGAAGTAGAAAATTGTACTAGTCAAACGGTTAGAGAGTCCAACGAGCGATCGCGCAAAAATGGTGAGTATTTGATATGCAGGCTTACATATTACATGTCATTAGTTTAGTAAACATTCCTATAATAAAAATACAAAAAAGAAATGCATTGCATTTAAGATAGATTGCTTTCATGCATGTTCCCTAATTTAGAAAATTAAGAGTCGTATAGTAATATGCATCTTGGATTAATCAAGGAAATTATCTTTGCATCATAATTTGATAATTGCATATCTTTGATAGATATTGTAACTCTTGAATGATATTGCATAATTTCCATGACAATTGATGCATAGTAATAATTCTTGAAGTTATTCACTAATACTGCGCTTCCATCACATAGTTTGTGCTTTCATCAGATTTTGAGCTTTTATAAGATATTCGTGCATGTTGCATATTTTAGGTCATATCTAGATTACATTTAAATAATTCAATCTCATTTCATTAGTCTAATGGTTCATGCATGTTAAATTATAATTCACATAGCAATAAGTTAGATTAAAATTCCATTCATTAAAAAGAAAAACGCAAAAAGAATTAGTTAACATTGCATAATCAGTCTTAAAAATCATGTATAGGTCATGCACTGCATTATTGTTTGCTTATTAATTAATACCTTACAGAACCTTTGTCACATTAGGTGATAATAAAGCTTAACATTTACTTTGCTTAACACATCGCAGTTCTTTTTCCTTTTTTAGTAATTTATATATTGCTTTGATTTATTGAGTGTTAAATCTTGCTTGTGCACCCGTAGAATCACCTTTCACATGTATTGGTTTAGGCTTTAAATTGATAAAAATTGTTTGCAAAATATTTTTGTAATAAAGAGAAAATATACTGAAAAGGCATTGATTCATTTAGCACAACCAAGTCCCCATATCCATGAATCTCTAATTTACAAAAGTAAAATGCTCTTCCACATTTTACTTGGCCTTCTAATCAACCAGCAATAGTTAAAGGAGACTCCTAAATGAATTAAATTGCATTTTAAAGGATTAAATCAACCCCAAAATTGCAATTGGTATAAGCTTGAGAGAGTCCGTGCTAAATCTTTGGCTTAGTAACCCATCAGCTTTCCCTTGGTGGTTCAACTCTAGAAGGTTGCAATAGTTTGGTGACTCCACTAGGAACTTGAGTTAAAACTTGTAGTGGATTAGGCCTAACTTTCTCTTTTTCAAAGATGCTTTTGTTTAAGAAGTGTGGCGAGAAGGTACGCCACTAACACGTGTTAAATGGACGTGTAAATGAGAGTTATAAGGGGTGGAATGTTTGGTAATCCTTGTTTTGCATAAAGGTGTTGGCATGATTGTTTTAATTTAATATTGAAGCGGGGATTAAATCCTAAATTTTTGTACATGCTTTTAATGCTTTAACACTACACTCTTGTACACACAACCTACCATCGAACCCGGATCTCAATTTAAGAAAAAGTTAGTCAAGTGAGTCAATTGCCATACCATTTTTACCCAACATCATATCGAGTTACTTTACTGCACTTTACCTTGTTACTCACTCTTCATTACTATCCTCGGTATCTCTCTATATCGCCTTCCTTTGTCATTGGCCATTGGGAGGGACTCTCCTTATTTGTCGACCATTGAGGAGAGACCCTCCTTATTTGTGGACCATTGGGCATCCCTTATAAAAGGGGTGAGCACCAATTAATGTAAAATGATCAATCACTCCTAATTCAACTTAGAAAAGCACCTTGCTAAAAAAAGACTCGGAATTGGGAATGAAACAATCGAGTGGATCATTTAACGTCATAGAGCACATAGAGGATGAGGATGTCATTTTGCTATCGAATGATAGGGCAAGTGAGGAAAATCTTGAGTATCTAATAGTGCTGGACCAACCACTCATAGTAAATGAAAGTAAAACCAATGATGAGATTCAAAAAGCTCTGAAGAATTAATGGAGGCCATAGAGTGAGTCTTCCCATGCTTCATAACATTAGACGCAGAGCGAGAGAGAGAGAGAGAGAGAGAGAGAGAGAGAGAGAGAGAGAGAGAGAGGACTCACAAACACCGAGCTAAATGGAGGTCATGGAGCTTGCGATAGCACATTTTAAGGAGTAATTGTTCCGATAGGGTTCATTGGAGGATCAAGGTCCTCAATCGAAGTGGGTTGGACGTTGCTATCGACCTCAGGATCACTACATGTGTCTTCTGGTACTTGCAAAGTAAGTCAATTGGCACACAGTTAATGGCGTACAGCCCTAAGAGAAACTAATGTTAAATTTAAAATCGGGCTATAAAAGAGGAATAGAAAAGCAAACTTACATTCATCAATTCTTTGGGAGCTTCTTGAATCTCATACCGGTGTTACTTTTACTTACTAAGACTGATTGGTCCGGCACTTTTAAATACTCAAGATTTTCCTCACTTTCCCTCACATTGGAGAGCAAAATGCTATCCTAATCCTTCATGTGCCCCATGATGTTAAATGATCCACTCAATTGCTACACTCCCAATTTCGAAGCGGTTTTTTAGCAAGCTACTTTTCGAAGTTGAATTAGAGGTGATCGATTTGTTGCATCAACCGGCGCTCACACCTTTTATAAGAGATGCCCAGTAAATAAGAAAGGTCTCTCAACTCTAATGGCCAGCAATTAATGAGGGGTCAAAAAATTAGGAGGGATACCCAATGACCAACAAATAAGGAGGTCTCTCCCCATTGGTCGACAAATAAAAGGGATGCCTAAGGGCGACAAATAAGGAGGGACCAAAACAAATAAGGAGGTCTCTCCCCATTGGTCGACAAATAAAAGGGATGCCTAAGGCCACAAATAAGGAGGGACCAACAAATAAGGAGAGTCCCTCCCAATTGCCAACCACTAAGGAGGGCGACAGAGAGGGATATCAAGGATAGTAATGAAGAGTGAGTAGAAAGGTAAAATATTGTAAAGTAACCCAATATGATGTCAAGCGAAGACTATTACAAGACTTTGTTATTTAGCTCCAGGATAACGACCCTGTAAGCTGAAGTCGAAATCTAACTTTGACTAAAAAAATCTCATTCTAAACATCTTCACTTATGACATTAAATGCCAAAAGCGAAATTCCCACTAAAAGTAGATCGAACATAAATTATAATGATTTTTATCTTTTTTTTCTTGGTTATTTGAATCTTTCTATGTTTTCTTTTTTCTTTTTTACTCTTTTTGAAATTTTTTAGATTCCCACTTTTTTATTTTTGTTATTTCCATATTTTGTTTTTACTTATTTTTCATTATTATTTTTTGTTTCAATTTTTTCTCTTTCTTCTTCGATCCCTCTCCAGAAGACATGAGCTACAGTTCGCTTTCCTTTTTCTTTTTTTTTTTTTCATTTAACGCCCAAACACCATAATCCTAACCCCCAATCCTATGTTCTCCACTGAGATAAATCAACTTCGTCTTCTTCAATTTTTTATTGACCGTAAATCCCGTTCTTCATATACACCAGTCTCAGTTTATTTACTTTCAGCAAAGTGTACTAGGAACGCCCAGCAAACACAATTGCTTCCCTCCCGAATACACATTCAAGCTTGCTTACAATTGATAGAGACTCAAGTCACTACAAAAAATCATGTTTTTTCCGACAAAATTTCCAACAAAAAATTTCGAAAAATTCGTTGGAAAACGAATTTCCAACAAATTTTCCAACGAAAAAAAATTCGTTGGTAATAACTCGTCGCAAATTTTTCCAACGAAAAATTTCAATTTTCGTTGGAAATTTGCAACGAATTTTTTTCGTTGAAAAATTCGTTGGAAAACTCGTGACTAAATACGTTGGAAACAAATTTTTTTTCCAACGAATTTTTTTTCGTTGGAAACTACAAATTTTTTTTGGTCAAAAAATTATGGAATTTTTTTTTCCATCGAGTTTTTTTTTTTGGTTGAAAAATAGCCCTTGCCGGCGCCTCGTCGCCGGCGAGGGCCGAGCTCGCCCAGATCTGGCCAAGCTCGAGCTCGCCGGCCATGGCGAGCTCGGCCCTCGCCATGGCCGGCGAGGGCAAGCCTCGTCGTCGGCGAGGGCCGAGCTCGCCCAGATCTGGGCGAGCTCGAGCTCGCCGGCCATGGCGAGCTCGGCCCTCGCCATGGCCGGCGAGGCTATTGCGCCGAAGAACAAGAAGATGAAGAAGAAGTAGCAGCAGCAGCAGGGGCGGGAGCAGGCTTCGGGACCGCCGCCCGTCAAGTCCGTCGTCGTCTCCTAGCCTCGCCGGCCATGGCGAGGGCCGAGCTCGCCATGGCCGGTGAGCTCAAGCTCGCCCAGTCGGCCCTCGCAGCTCGGCCCTCGCCGGCGACAAGGCTTGGTGGCGTCGGGGGCGTCGGGGGTGTCGGGGGTGTCGGGGGCGTCGGTGTCCCTGGCGCGCCGGAGCCGGAGGAGGAGGGGGGGCGGCGGGGGAGGAGGCGAAGGGGGAGGCGGAGGGGGAGACAGAGGGAGAAGGCGAAGGAGATAGAGTGGGAGAATGAATGTGGAAATTAATAACGAGCGGGAAAGTAGCGTAGGAAAATTGAAATTCGTTGGAAATTTCGTTGGAAATTTCCAACGAATTTTTTTTCGTTAGAAATTTCCAACGAATTTTCCAACGAAAAATTGTACACACTGAAGTAATAGTCCGGAAAATTGAAATTCGTTGGAAATTTCCAACGAATTTTCCAACGAATATAAAAAATGCCGAAGAATACCGGGTTTTTTGTAATTCGTTGAAAATTCTAAAAATTCGTTGGAAATTTCTAACGAATTTTCCAACAAAAATTGTACACATTGAAATAATTGCCCGGAAAATTGAAATTCGTTGGAAAATTCGTTGGAAATTTCTAACGAATTTTCCAACGAAAATTGTACACAGTGAAATAATTGCCCGGAAAAATGAAATTCGTTGGAAATTTCGTTGGAAATTTCCAACGAATTTTCCAACGAATATCAAAAATGCCGATTTTTTTGTAATTCGTTGGAAAATTCGTTGGAAATTTCCAACGAAAAAATTTTCGTCGCAAATTTCGTTGGAAATTTCCAACGAAAAAAAATTCGTTGGCAATTTCCAACGAATTTTGCGACGAAAATTTTTCGTTGGAAATTTCCAACGAATTTTCCAACGAAAATTTTTTCGTTGGAAATTTCCAACGAAATTTGCGACGAAAATTTTTTCGTTGGAAATTTCCAACGAATTTTACTTTTCGTTGGAAAATTTGTCGCAAATTTGCAACGAAAATTTTTTCGTTGCAAATTTTCGTGGCAAAAATCCCTTTTTTTTGTAGTGAGTTGAGACATCTTAGTGCGGAAGGATACCTTTAATTAAAGAAAAGCAGGCCTAACACTGAGCTCATATATGAGAGGAAAATTGTTGAGATATACGTGTAAGTGGTGTTAGAATAGTCTCGTATTGAAAAATTAGTATGGTGTGGATAGTTAAAATATTCTAGTTTGCCCGTAACTCATTGATGTAAGTTTTTGAGTATAGATAAGTCCAAATCGGATGTGTTGATGGGCTCAGACTTGGGTTCCTTCTTGACAGTCTCCCCAAATGAAGATATCGGAAGATATGGAACTTCTATTGCGCGCTCCCAATAGTAGTTAAATGGTTCAATTGTCATTTGCTCATTTGACTTATGTTCGGCCTTGATTTATCCATTCCATTGAAGCACAATATCAGCTTCAGCAATGGATACATACACGTCTGCTGCAAATCTCAATATCAACAAAAATATTATCTTCAATCCATTATTTTTTTATGGGGAAAATTATCCAAAAAGTCATTAAATTATTATATGGTACCCAATTCAGTCTTAAACTATTCAATTTGGCTAATATAGTCTTAAACCTTTTGAAGATTTTTCAATATAATCCTTCGGGCCAATTTTGGCCAAAAATTGCAAACATGAACAATTTGTGCAATTTTTTAAAAAATGTTTCTGAATTTCATCCTTTTTTTCTTTTTTTCCTTTTTGTTTTCTTTTCTTTTTCTTTTTCCTTTTTACCTATTTTCCTCTATCGATCATCGAGTCTCGACAATGGCTAGTGGAGGTCGCCGGCCATAAGCAAAAGCCATGATGCCCTCACTGTGTCTAGTAAGGGTTGTGGCACTTGCCTATGGCCAACGTTTGTCGACCATCGCCGAGGCCCGAGCAACCGACAAAGGGAAATAGGGAAAAAAAAAAGAAAATGATAGGAAAGAAAAAATATTTAAAAAATGCGGAAAGAAATTACAAAAATTGTCCATGTCGGCACTGGTCGTGTCATGTAGAATGGCTAGAATCCACGTAAGTAATTTCCGACAAAAATTGGCTAAAATGAATTGTCAAAAGGTTTATGACTAAATTAACCCAATTAAAAAATTTAGGACTGAATTGATCGCAGTACAATAGTTTGGTACTTTTTGGACAATTATCCCCTTTTTTTTGTGCATATAAGTGCTTCCTAGCTCATTGATCCTGAGTATGGTGGAGGCTTTTATCAATGCTCAAAATTGGCTTACATAGCACCACTTTCATTTTCGATTAAGACCATCTTAGAAGAACTTGAAAAATTTGAGTCAGATGAAAAAACATTTTTATAGAACAATATATACCGTTCTAAATTACAATGGATACTTTAGTTCTCATTTTCATTGGGAATTCAATATAGAGTTGTCAACTACAACGGTGGGACCGGACTCAACATTGGTCTCTCTTGATGATTGACGAAGTTGGAGATGGGTACTTGTTAATTATATTTCTTAATCTTATTGTGAATTTCGTTCTTGGTTCGGATTAGAGTGCTAATTAAATAGTGCTCTTGTTGATACGACTCCTCTAACTTATCTTTTGTGCTAGGCAGCAATGATCGCACTTGCCTTTGTCCCTATTAATACTTTCGCAACGGTTATTGCCTTCAATTGGTATGCAGAACAGAACAAAGTTGACCAAATATTTGTTCCTGTCGTTGATCTGTTGGCAGCATTGATGGTATTGACTGCTTCTTCTGGCAATCTTATGTTTTGTGTTTTGTTTCCCTGGCAACAAGATTACAGATTCTATCTATTTTGGCGGAGTGCATGACTTACCTGCTCTCTCTTCATTGACATGTTCCATAATGTCTTTCATGGGAGTTGATGGAGTTGTCCGAACATCATTGCTTACTATGAGTTTGTTTCATGAGTAAGTCTCATGTAATGGTCTGCTGGAACCATGGCAAGAAGGAAAGATCTCCTGCAGTGCGAGTTACTCTGATTGTATCAATTCTGCAATTTGGATAATCTGTGATCGGAGTTTTCCAAGTCCGGTGTGACAAATGGAATAGGAGCATCTATACAGGATCTCGATTACCAACATAAAGTGTATACGGTTCGGATCTTTTTGTAATGGAACTTGGAGTACTTGCAAGGAATGAGCTAGAGGCAGAAGTGCTGCATTTTCAAGCGACGATCAGCAGCTTCTGAAGATGGGGATACCAACTTTTGCTGGCGGTGCTAGACAAACTGAAGCTAAAGCCTTTTATTTTGCTCTTTTTTTTTTTTTGGTTGAAATTTAGCTCTATGTTTAGCTATTCATTATATTCATCTATCATAGTGACCATGATTCGTTCCAATTATGCAAGCATTTAACATCTCCTGTCACTGATTTTTGCTTAATCCAACTCCATTTCTCCGGTTGTTAAGTGTTCAGTGGCTTGTTTTGATAGATGTATCGTGATGAAACTTCCTAGAAAATGTAATATGATTGCTGATGGTTCAGGGAAATCTTAGCATTATCATATTGGTGAAAGATAACTTCTTTTGATTCACCATCCATAACCTACGTGAGAGAGAGAGATGATAATCCGAATTGAATCCGCCTGACGCTCGGGTCGGATCGGATCCGTGAAAACCCGACCTGTTGACACCCCTAACTATAACAATCTTATCTGAGAAATGCTACCCATAAAGTAATTTAAAATGTTCCGAATCACTTAATGGAAAGAAGCATTAATTTCTCAATTCAAAAAACGTGGAAGAATGGTGGAGGAGCTAGAACGGTCAATCTCTATACGATCTCCTTCCCCACATGAAATGATGAAGAATCGAACTTCAAGAATCAATGTTCATAGCGGCGCGACAGGCCTACGAAAATGTTAGGAAACCTGATGATTGATGCCTGTACGCGTATAATGTCCCCACAGCTCTTTCCAAAAGTAGATCATGCTCTTGGGTTTTTCAATCCCATCACAACGACTTCACGTAAGAGCACAGCATCGTGTTTGGCGTGGGATAACCCGTGACGACATGAGCGGTGGACACTGTGCCAGCCACTTTTGCTTGTTGCGTGGGGATGGTGGACATTTCATCGAAGATTTTGTTTCTATCTTTTTTACCTTTATATGATCAATCGACTCGTTCTCTCCTCTTGACATCATGAAGTGTCATACCAACTATCTATTGACCATACATTTATTTTTCAAAGTGACTTACACGTTTTTTCTTCCTAATAGTTCAAGGGCAAGGGTGTAGAGATTCAATTATCTGGAAATTCATTCAACAAATTGCAAGCCCTATAGACTAAGTGCGGGCCTTCAATCCTATACAAGTGACCCTTCGACCAAGAATTAGTTTATATGATTCTAACGTGACGTTGAGCTAGACAATGCCCTACCGATTGCATTTACCTTGAGAGATTTAGCTGGATAATCATCAAAAAAGACTTAAACCTATTGTATGAATGTCAATTCAATCCTGAGCATTTCAATTTGACCAACTTAATCATAAGCATTTTGACGATTTGTCAACGAAGTTCTTCCGATTAAGTGATGTGGATGCCAGTTATCCTATAGGGCATAGCCGACCATAGTCGACGCTAATGTGGACAATTTTCTGAATTTTTTTAATTTTTCTGAATTTTTTAATTTTTCTTATTTTCCTTTTCTTTTTTATTCTATTTTTATCTTATTATTTTTTTCCACTGTGGCTGGCGATATGGTCGTATGGCCTCGCGACGAGGGCCGCAACCCTTGCCAGTGATTGGTGGGGGCTTTGCGGCCCTCATCCAATGGCCAGCGAGCTCTAGTGACCCTCCCTGGCCATGGTAAATAAGAAAAAAGAAAAAAAAGGAAGGAAAAAAAGAAAAAATTAAAAAAATTCAGAAAAAACTGTTCACATTTGTGCCGATCGTGCCACATAAAACGGTCAACGTCCACGTAAGTGATTTCCGGTTAAGATTGTCCGAAGAATTGCATCCGTACAGTATGATCTCGACGGTCAATACTTCCTCTTGGTGAAAACAGCTGTCCAGGGATTACCCAAGGAACGGACGGTGAAAAAGGAACCCACGAAAGAAGTGGGAAGGAGAAAAGTGTTTGGAAAGGCAAAAAGCAGCCCACCACACCCGACAGTAGAGATCGTTTTAGACTAAGCACCGCCGCTGGTTATGCGGCGAATCGATTCCACTTGCTTCTGCCCTGTCATACATGCACTCCGACAAAGACTGCCCAACAAATGACACTCCACTCCAACATGTAAATGATATTAAATAAAGAAAAGATATTACAAGCCCCATAAAATGAACCTTCAGATGATGTGGATACTCTTTTAATGTAATGAAAATCGATCTGATCAGACATGTTAGTGCCCTGGAATGGGCCTCATCTTTCAATTTTTTCTTCATAAAGTAACCTTTTCTCAACAACATGTCATAACTAAAGCAGATGATGTGAATATATCAATCCCCCTAGAGTACATTGACTTTTTGCAGGAATGTTTGAAGGAAAAACCTCATGAATTACTGGTCATTTGTCAAAGTATAATCTTCATTGCAATTCGATCGGTCAAGTGGTAGTGACTATAGATGAAGCATTCAGTTCACCGACTTAGTGATATGACGAAAGCGGTAATCCGATGGTGGTAGGGCAGTTGGTAAAATGGATCAAAGTTTTTCCGGAGATGAAAAGCTAATGCTTTATAAAAAAACCCACATCGATATTGACTCATCACATCCCGGAGGTGAACAAGCTTCTAAGGTTAGGGTTGTGAGTATGGTTTATTGAACTTCTAGTAAAGGTGAACATCTATTTTAGGATTATATAAACTATAAGCGCTGAAGTGCAAAACTAAATAATTTTTTGGCACTATTTTTTTTCACGTGCAATATATGTGCTCTTTATCTAGTTACAAAAAGAGGTGGTCGTTGTTGACACGAGACGCACCTCGACGATGGTCATCCTTGACAAACGACCCTCGCTGCGATGGCCGCCCCGCAAATGAGATCCATATTGATGATCTCGATCTGCTCTACCTCTATCGCGATGATCAACCATTTTGACAAATGCGACGGCCACTACAAGAGTGGTTGTCGTGGATAGGCAACCATAATAGTGGTGGTTACCATCAAGTTGGCAGGACCATCGCGACAACGGCTGTCTTGCAACCACTGAGTTCTTTTTATGTTTTTTAAGTTTTCACTGAATTTTTTGTTGTTATTTTTTTATAATTTTTACAAGCAAACTTTTTTAAATTTAATTTTCATGACCACATTAGCAACAAATGTACCAACAAATGTGTCACAAGTGTTCTCATATTGCCACCTTAGCTTTTCAGCTGCCAACTCAGCACTTCGACAATCAAATTTATCCGAAGGCCAAATAGGGACACTTATTAAAAAGTACAAAAAAACATTTTTGAACAAAAAAAAAGTAGAGAGGCGATTTTGAATTTCGAGTGAAAATAAAGAGATCACCGGTGCTGTTTCACCTTATCAAAACACAATGAACCAAACCAAAAAAGCTTGAAACCAACCCAATTGTCCAATATATTAGCCCAATGGGTCGTATAAGACTCAAAACAACCTCCTCTCTCTTGTCTAAAAGTGTATGAATTGTGTGATAAAATAAAAGCACAAATAGTTAGCTCAGAAATTAAATTTACTTGGGAATCGATGGTTGCGAGTTGGATTATTAGTAGGGTACAACTCATATTTAAGTGGGAGGTCATCAGGTGGATTGCTAGGTTAGTTCCCCTTTAGATGACCGGCTAATTATGGTCGCGCCCTTAGATTATAAAAAAAAAATAGATAATTGGAAGTGGAAGATGGAAAGCGACCTATCAACTATTATCAGTGTTATGAATGTTTGGAAGGAAGATGTGAGAATTATATATGGCAGTGTAAGCACATATACACCATATACAATAATGAATGTCATGTCTCCTCCGAGGAAAGCTAAAGGGAATAAACAGAAAGGTACCACGATGACCATTTTTTAGACAGTTTGATAATATATATATATATATATATATATATATATATATATATATATAGTTAATTTTTTCTATTTTCATGTTTTTTGCAAAGCTTTCATTGTATTTTCACCTTTGTTCCCAGTGGCGTCAGGAACCTTCCGTAACGAGTCCCCTGTATCAAAAGAGATTTTTCAAGGATAAGCTCACCCAAAAAAAAATAGAATAGTAATAATAACTACTATTGAGGAAAATAATCCGGTTAATCCTGCACCTCTTTTATAGATACCAATTTAGTCTTAAACTTTTCAATTTTATCAATTTAGTTCTAAATCTTTACGCAAAATTTCAATGTAGTCATTGCGGTCAATTTTTGCCATAAATTGCTAATGTGACGGTCCAATCATCATCGACCGTCTTACGTGTTACATCTATACATCAATGATTTTCGACAAAAATCGACCTAAAAGATTATACTTGAACTTCGAACAAAAGTTTAGCACCAAAAATTGAAAAATTTAGGATTAAATTGATATATCTGATTGCATGATTTTCTTACCACTATTGACTGGATACAGAAATCTAGGTCATTGTTAGGCCCCATTTGCGACTCAACAATTAATGAGATACATTGGGTCTGTGTCTTTCATTAAATTGCCCAAAACCCCAAGTTCTTTGATGTTCAGATTTCGTTTCTAAATTTTCGTGTTACCAGCAGTTAAATATTTTTACCCTGGAGGACTGATTGATAGAGCTACTCGTAATTGTTATAAAAACTCCATTTCTCAGCTCTCGTCCGACAAGATACAATTAGGAAAAAAGAAAGACTTTACTAAAGATAAGTTCAATATATGAAAAGGGTGCGGTGAGCCAAATTTTTGTGTAGACCTGATCATAGATTTAGCGACTTGTTGAGTCCTCTTAGACCCGCCGAGCTATTGATGGTTGAAGCCCGAGTTGGGCTGGCTTGGACAAACAAATTTCTTATTGGGCCTGCCGCTTGGGCCCTTTGAGCCCAGTTTTTTTATGAAGAATATTTCATTTTTTTTAAATCACAATCGATCTTGGGTAAGGAACTTCAAGCTTGTCATACGGCTCGGTCCGCCCATTAATTAGGTCTAGTTTTGTATAAGCATATGAGTGAGAAAAAAATTCACAAGAGATTTGAACCGTTTTGCGTACATCTTAGCCAAAGACTATTCTGCTAAGGGTGTGTAGGTTCTAGGGTGGGTAGGGTAATTGCCCTATCCTGAAATCATTTTATAACCTTTCCAACATGCATTGCACTAGCTACGCTCCGCAACACAAAGTCCAAAAATTCTTTATAACAACCAAGTATTGATTGTTTGCCAAGTCAATTGCAAAGATCGGTTATTGGGTATTGTTTATATATTAGATTAAGCATTTTCTCTTACAAAAAAAGTGAGAAACAACCAACAATATTATAGGTTTCCATGAAAACGGGAATATAAGCATGGGGCAAATGTATGTGGTGAAGTTCAATAGTCCAGTTATCTACTCAAGGAATCAAGGAATACAAGTTTGCCTGGTTGGTAGGGCATTTGCGCTACCCTGGAATCTACCATATGACTACTATTTCAAGTTTTTGAAACTTGGATCTTACCCTAGAACCTGTCGTCTCCATAAGTTCTTGTGTACCTTGTTATACCCTCTCTATTTTTTAAAAAATGTTTTCAAAAACTTGTTATTGATAAAAAAAAAAC
The DNA here is from genome assembly GCA_031216405.1 of Syzygium malaccense. Lineage (NCBI taxonomy): Eukaryota > Viridiplantae > Streptophyta > Magnoliopsida > Myrtales > Myrtaceae > Syzygium > Syzygium malaccense. Next base: position 16,472,005 of record CM062259.1, on the reverse strand, counting down.
TTCCCCATTTTATTTACTAAAATATTGAACAATCAACGCACAACATAAAAGGATTGCAAGATAAAATACATGTTCACTTACTTATAACATAATGTTAAGACAATGATAATTTCCAAAGTGAAAAAAGAAAGAAATAAATCATGTTCTACTAAGAACATGAACCAAAATGTAGCCAAACTCATCTAAATGGAGAGAGAGAGAGAGAGAGAGAGAGAGAGAGAGAGAGAGAGAGAGAGAGATGAAATGGTTTGGAGATCGCTCATCAATTAAGTCTCTCATACATTTGAACGTGAAAATCTAATAAAGAAAAAGATAAAGTAAAAATACAATTAAGTAAAGATATATTTACTTAAGAAATATTATATGGGCCAAACCGTACTTTTTAATAGGGTGCTGGGCACAGAATGGGTACATGTGGTATGACCCAAACCTTGCTGCCTACTTTGTACTAACCAGATTCCAAAATATTTGAACTTAAAACTTACACTCTGAGTTTGAAAACCCATCTCGGAACCTACCAACCTACCAGTTTCGCAAGGTCCATCGATTCTCCTACACAACTCTATATCATTCATCTGTATTGTAGTAATCGAATAGCATTTCAGCAAAAGAACAATTATATCCATTATGTACAATCTAGGTTTAAATTTCAACTCGGTTTAAGTTGGACTTTTGAATAATCCATTCCAACTTGTAGATTGATACAGCTATATCTGCTGCGTACATATACATATATTATATAGTGCACAATGATCGAGAGGATTTTCAAGTTGTGTGAATGTACATTCTCTAAACCGAAAGGGGGGAAAGGTAAAATAAGAAAAGCAACATGAGAAAATGATGATGTAGTGGGGGTGAGGAGAGTGGAATATTTTTCGAGGACCAAGAAGCAGCAACAATAATGTCACTCAACAACTCCCATAAAGTAGACAGGGACGCCAAACCCCCTTGTCCGATAACATCAACACCCCTCATAAAAATCACATTCCCTGTTCTTATTTTTGTTTTCATTTCAGCTGCTCACAGCTTGCTGCAATGTCAATTATTACGAAAGATTCCATCTTGGCACAGTGGGTGGGCGGGAGAGAATTCAATGGGACAAAAGCTAGCCCCCCCTCCCTCCCTTAGAAAACCTACATGAACGCCACAACCCATGACCTTTGTCATCACGTGAAAGATGCCCCTTGGTTTTGGACAAGGATTGTGCGGGTTGTCTTGCTCGAAAAGCCCCCTAATTTGGGTGTCTCGTTTTCGTCTTTGGATTCAACCAAGTGGGGTTTTGGAGTTTTCCTATTTTTTTCTGTCTTTTCTTTTTCCCTCCTGATTGATGAGAATTTGACACATTCAGTGAATCTTGTGGAGAGATTTTGATGAGCTTCCTATGCCCTTCACTTCACGCTGTTCGTTTTCATGGGGGGGGTCTCTTCTTCTTAATTCCCCTCGAGAAAGGGCAGGTGCTGGATTCAAGTATGCATCTGTCTTTTTACATTAACTTCGAGACAAAACCATGTCCCCAGTGCCTACACAAACATGTCTAGACTGATCTCATTATGAAGCATGGGTTAATTAACATCGAGATGAATAAAGAGGGATGGTTCTCCAAGGCCAGCATTGGCTTCATTCGAGGGTGGGCGGAAAAACCCCAAAAAAGATTGTCCGCTTTCGATTTTTTTTCTAGGGTTATGTGTGTGGAGACCCGGCTATATGGAGGCCAACGAAATACCCCGCAAGCCCTAGCCCTGATCCGAAATTATTCACACACAATTGTTATGATTTGAATGGCTGACCTTTAGTTTATGAACTGAAAATTCTCTAATGTCCCTACTAGTTGTGCCAGTTGTGCCAGTTGCGCCAAACGACAATTGCTTTTGACTCTTATTAATATTATCGCGAAAATTAGGTGTGAAGATAGTATGGCGAGATTACCTTCCATGTGGTCCATGTCAAGATTCTTGTTACTATATTTTATCGCGTACTCTTTAATGTGATTGAAATCTAGAACCAACCAATGCACATCATCTTAATAATTGTATTAGGTTAAATTATAAAAAGATTATTCATTTAAAAATTATGTAAAAGAAAACGGAGCAATAAGAAGTAAGAACTGTTCTACAATGCCAATGTTAGGTGAACTTAACAATTAGTCATCAACCGACAGTTACTCGATTGTCGCAACCCTCAACCATGCGCACAATCAAGGGCCGGTGATCATTAATGCTAAATACTCGAAAACTTTAAAAATTGGCTTAAATAAACAATTAGATTTTACATGATTTGTTTATAATGTTTATTTGGATAATATTATGAAATTTGATGGAAAAATACAAAAGCTACTGTTGACTTTTCATAAGTCTAGAGAAACAAATACTCCATTAAAGCTAATAATTTGCAAGCGGAATACATTTTTCAATAATAAATTTGGACGCCCAATTCCGATATGCTAAAAATATTCCGAAATTTATCTGGTTGCAACCAAAAAAGAATTTCTATATAGGTTAAAATACGAAATATTATTACCATCTTTTTTATTGGGTAAATGACACAAATGATCTATGAATTTTGGCCAAATATATAATGGATTCCTGAACTTTAAATTTTTTCAATTTAGTCTTTGAACTTTAGCCCAATGTGCAATATCGTCCTTGAATTTTTTAATTTGTTCAATATGATCTCTGGACTTTTTATACATATTCAATTTAGTCCTTGGATTGTATACAAATATTCAATGTTGTCACTAAACTTGAATATATGGAAGGACAATATTAAACACTTTCATACAATTTAAGGACTAAATTAAATGTGTACCAAAAGTCCATAAATAATATTAAACAAATTTAAAGTTCATGAATCATATTATATATTGGGCTAAAATTCATGGATTATATTGAATAAATTTAAAGTTTAAGGGTCACAATACATATTTAACTAAAGTTCATGGACCATTATCATTTTCTTTTTTTTATACGAGAGAGAGAGAAAAGGATCTTATTATTAAAATCATAAATTTATTTTATTTTCGGGATAAGCATGAAATAGTTGACCGCGGAGGTACAGATACCAACTCTTGGATTCCTGAGATATCAATTATTATAAAAATGCTCTGATTCGACCCCCACACACACACGAGAGAATCGGCAGAAATTCCAAGAAGTCAAGCATTTTTTTCTCCACCGCACACGCGAATAAAAAAAGCTGAGTTTCCGGCTATCGGTTTCGCTGTCTTTTCTTGAATTGCCCCAGATGAGGTTTCTTGGTTTGAACACTGACCTTTCCTGAACTGGATCCACGAAATTTCCTTCAAACCCACATGTAATCTAGACTGTCAATTCATCCTTTTTAAAATCGACATTTACTTATTCTAAGAAAAAGAGAGGTGATGATTTTGAAATTCCCATTAATTCCTCTATTAAAAAAAAAGCCTTATTTGTTTACGTTTAAGAAAAAGCAAAAAAGCTTTCCTGTTAAAATTTGAAATACCATTTAAATTTCAAAAAATTACGAAACAAATCACACGTAAATTTACCCGCCAACATTTGAGCCTTAATATTTATGCTGAAGTGCCTAATTTTTTTTTTAACATGAACAATTTGCGCTTATCTAGCAATTTTACATTTGCACATTGCGCGTGATTCCATTTTCAAACTATCGAACTTCATCGTCTTGTGTTAAGAGGTATTTATTATACTATGTTTCCAACTTTTTTTAAAGTTAATAATGTGGCATGCATCTTCTATTATGTTTGAAATTGTAGATGATAAGAGCACACACTTTTCAAGTGCTTTAAGATTGTCTTAACTCTAAATATCAGGAGGACAAATAAGAAAAGAGTGAATTCTTAGAAAGCGGAAATTTCACTTCTTTTCATATATTTATACGATTAACAGCCAAGCTATATTTTTATCCATCGCGAATTCGAAAAATCTACTCTATCCATGCATTCTATCTCCAATGAAAAAAGGAACAACATGGGGCCCTTAACAATTAGCTCCTTGTAGTATTACATACTACAAAATGATTTATTAGGTGGAGGTAGAAAGAAAGATGCTAACCGATGCTCCTATTAAAATCAAAGATAACTTCCAGAAAAAGCTCGTTATTTTGTGAATCCTATTCATATGAGGTCTTATTTTACATACTACAAATGATTTATTGACAATAATTTATGTTTAAATATTTTGTGAACAGTGAAAATAAATTTTTTGTTCATTTATATGTTTAAGTGATTCAAATGAGCATTTATAGGAAAGTATTTTACAAATATTTCATTTTTCACGAAATAAGCAGAGACAAATAATCAAGAAGCATGTAAAATTCCAAAAAAATCACTAATTTTTTAACTTGTGAAACGGGGCTATTGCAATCGGACACAACTTGTTTCATATTTGTAAGCTGAGGGGGAGGCGTGGGGCCCACTTATGGCCTTTTCTATTTGGTATGTGAGGTGTGAATTAGTAGGAAGAGGCCCAGACAAATGTCGAAGATTCTCTTGCTCCGAGCATCCGACAAAGCCAGTGTAGATGCGGGAAACCGACACCACCAGCCATAGAGATAAAATTAAAAAATGAAAACCAAGAAAGAAAATACAAAATTCCCCAAATAATCAAGCATGCCTCCCTAGAAAATATTAAAAAAATCAAAATTAAAAAAAATAAACTAATATTAGAGATTGATGGGCAAAATGTCTAGATTCTCATTTCTGTGGAAGAGGTGATCGGAATCTTGATGCCTGTAAAGCTTGTCCTTTCTTGCTCGAAAAAGGGCATCTTCTTCCCCCCCTCTCTCTCTCTCTAAACTAAAAGATCTCAGCCAATCTTGAAATTGGGACCCATCTAGGGTACGATTCAAGATTCCTTATCACGATGTGACCTAATCGAGCCCCTATAACTTCACATGCCGATTGGTGCCATCTAATCTCTGAAAAAGCATTATGTCTTATTCAAATTTTAGCTGGAAAAAAAAGCAGCAGATGGGGTGCTTTGAGCACCAGCTTAAATCAATGATGATGCCCATCAATTAAGTCCCTCACGAGCATCACAACAATGGGTCTCTTTTCAAAGGCTAAACACCACCTCCTCTGTCTTAGCTGTATTTTTAATTTTTGGTGGTTTGACCACCCAAGACCAATTAGTTTGGAATTGGGGAAATATTGTCATTTTTTTCCTTATAAATGTTTAATGGGCGATACTTTTGACTTGAGGTGGTCTATAATTTGAAGTCTAAGAATTTTTTTTCTTGGTGCCAATTAAGTGTTACCATAAGGTTCTTTTTTTTCGAGAATTGTAATTTCCAAGTCATTAGTTTTTTTTATTGAAAGAAAGATTTCATTCATTTCGAGTAATAATACTCGAAATGTACATAGAAAGCTTTTAAATCTAGCAAATCCCAAATAACTACGGAATAAAGCAAATGCTAGAATGCAAATAACAAAATAAAGTCTGCAGTTAGAAACACACTCTCATCCCTTAGAAATAGAACTGCTACTATAACATTGGGCGGTCGATCACTAGATTCAATGATGAGTACGCACCGAGATCTCTCACTCCATTTGCAACGGTTTGCGATGTGCATCTAAGTTTAACGTCTTCATCACCATCGCCGTGCAAAGACACCAACATCAATATATTAAAAGAACATAGATCAAATAACTATAAGGAACTCCCATATCTATATCTAGATCTCCTAAAGCCCTCATATCGAGACCTAAATTTAAATCGGGAGAGAAAAACGACATAATCTCGCAGAGGTTATGGAGCCACATCACAAACATCCTCCTCGGTGGCTGTTGATCGGACGAATGGCTGTTGGTCTCACGTTCAATCAAGATTAGCTGTAGAAATTTATTCACACAAGCAAACTCCTAAAACAGATTGGGAGAGAAAATTAAAGACAATTAAATCAGAGAAAGAGAAAACCAAAGATTAAGTAGGCTCTCAACTTCAGAAACTGAAACCGAGAGCCTATAAGAGAGTTTCAAAAGAGGGAAGAGTTTTTGGAAAACGAAGGGGTTTGCCAACAGAGAGAGAGAGAGAGAGAGAGAGAGAGAGAGAAGAACGAAACCATCCAATTTAGTTTGATCACAAGAACGTTACCCACACTTAATTTTTTATTTTTATTTTTGGGGGAAAAAGGCACAAGAAACTTTATAGGTTTGGAATCAAACTTACTAATATGTATAACTTGACCTGAAATCGAACTTACCAAATTATTAAAAGTATATGAGTCATCTTAAGCACACGCTAAAATCTTATATGTTGATTGCGTTTGGTCCATTGGATTCTAGCTAAGATATGACTAGATGAGATATGATATGAAATTCAGAGATTTTGTTATATCATATCTATTATTTGGTGAATCACAATAATAAATCGAATATTTTCATTTCCTATCATATCCATTGTTTAGTATGAACGGCATATCGATGTGAATGAACCTGAAAATGCACAAAGGTAGATGGTAAGAAATTCTCATGATTCACAGGTAAAGAAATTACAAATGTACAAATGGAGAATTTATAATTATTGTACAATCTACATTTTAAACATGTTCAACAATGATAGGAAATGTAAATGGACTATAACAACATGACAAGGTAGATTAGTCAGCTCACACCAAATCTAATAAAAGAGACAAAACGTGATTTTTCACTTTCGCAATTCCGAAAAATATAGTGCTTTGACTTTCACCACATATGTGAAACTTCAACATGAATCATAGAGTTACAATAAACAAAGTAGTTTCAACTCTTTTGCTATTTCAATGGACTTTTGACCTGAACCAAAGAGTTACAGAGGAAAAGAGTTTCGACTCTTTCTTCTTTTTTGTGAAGTTTTGACGTGAAAAAAGAACTATGGATGAGTCGTGAATCTTCAACATGAACCAAAGATACGGAGAAGAAGGAGGCGCAGTAAATTAGAAGGATCAAATATTAAGTTTAAATTTGTTCATTTAAAATCAAGGTTCTCCTATTTCATCTTCATTTACTTATTTTTTTTAATTTTTCCTCTCATTTTATTTCGCTTTTATTCCCTTCCATCATTACTTAATAAATTTTTTATTAAATAATAAACCATAATATAGATACTAAATATATATTATAGAATAGAAAGAAATTCAAATATATAAATAAAAATAGGAATAAATAAAAAAAGAAAAGGATGTCCATTATTTTTTTATTTTGAATTTTATTTTTCTATAGTAGAATCAAAATATCATTTTAGATTCAATTATTAATTTAATTTTGTAATTTAAGTATTTGTTATTCAAGAATAGCTTTTATGTCATGGATATAAAAAATCTTATCCACATTATATTTTTATTCGTGTTGTATCCTCTTTACATCCAACTTTATCCTATCTTAGGCAGGAACCAAACACGAGATATGATAAAACTTATTCTATCCTGATATTTATCCTAGTTATCAAATATAGGCTTTTGAGAAATATTGATATAACAGCTCTAACAACCCGACATGTGTATGTGGCGTGTAGACCGCCCAAGAAAAGGAATCAAAACTTTGAATTTCTTTGGAATCTGCACATCTCCATAATTTTGTTTTTTTTATCCCAAACAAAAAAATCTGCCGAATTGACCTATGAAGTCTTAAAGAGGGGCGATTTCACACCGTCATTCAAAGAGCGCCTACATTATTTTAAAAGGGCCGAATCTTGAGAGTAAAGAAAGAAGAAAAACATATTTTGAACAGGAAAGAATCTAAAGAAGATCTCGTTTGGTTTTTACACGTGTCGGAATCTCAAGGTACAACAAATTTTGGCCCTCATTCCAGTTTGGTGGCCTCACTTGTTCCCATAAAGGTAAATACTTTTCACCGTCGAATTAATTTATTCCTTTATGTGACTAATGACTTTGGCGCTCACGCCACAGACATAGAATTGATCCTTTAGAAAATTTAAATTTAATTTTCTTGGTGTTACTTTAACCCAAAAGATTAGTGAGAAAAGGGTTATAGAAACACTTGGAAAAAGTCATAGATTTGACCTATTCAATAGCTCAAGATTTCTTGGTTTTACCTTTAATGGAAGAAAAAAGAATTTGTCTATCATGATATCATCCTCTTGTCGTCGTTCTCGTTGCTCTTACACTTTACCTCTCTCCGACCACCTAAAAATTGTTACCGCCCCTTTGAAAACTTGCATTTAGTGTTTGATAAGAACAAAAATTTTATACTAACAATAGACTAATCACAAATGGTAACTGAGTCTTTTAATTTGATCAATGTGGAGATGATCTTCCATTTTATGTAATGAGCTTATTAGTGCTGGCGATGGCTTGCTTGGTCTATGTTCTGATTCTATGACTGTTTTCTTTTCGCCCTTTTCGAGTTCATCTTTTGTAGGGGAGATCTCTTTTTGCAAGAGAAATTTTGAAATGTGCACATTAAACGGTGCACAAGTAAAGGAGGAGCGAGAATATTTACTTTTCTTTCGACATAGATTTCCTGAATCAAACCCAACAAAGTTTTAGCAGAAAATTGGTCTTCACGTGATCCTTCCTCGTAGACTTTGAACGTTGATATCGAGGTATTTTAGAATATCAAAAATCAAATCTCAAGTACTCAAAGCATGAACATAACAAATATATATATATATATATATATATATATATATATATATATATATCCATAACATATAAGTCACATTAAAAACCGCTTAAAATCTAATAAATTTTTGAGGTGAAATCCATTTCATATGATAATATAAAGTAACGAGGGGAGTATATTTATGAATAATATAATGAGTCCGAGCCCATTCGATAGGTGACACTTAGGGTGTCACAAATTTCTCCACCAAGATCACTGTTGGTCCATACCAACCGGCGTTAGACACCCTACTGATGTGTGGTCAGATCCTTTTATGCCCCTTCTAGAATCTTCTTGTACTAACAATTACTCCTTGCCCTCATTGGATTGGAATCTACTAGAGAGAGTCCTGCTTTATAGCATTTATAACGACGCGGTTTGTTCCGTACAGGCCAAGCTCAAAAAGTGGTCTCATAAAATGATGTAATAAAGTGCATCTTATTTATGGCTAATATCACAAGTCCTTGCCCATTCAATATACAAATTCCACTTAGATCAATGACATTCTCATCAATGTTGGTCCATACCCCCCCAGTGATACACCCCCTATTGGTGTATGATCCGATCCATTCATGCTCACTTTGCTACCTAAAAACCTTTTTGCCCGGACGATCACTTGCTACCCTTTTCGGATCTGAATCTATCGGAGGGAGTGCTATTCTTATAGCATATGTAATGACCTGCCGTTTAGCACGATGCAAGCCCCAAAGGGAGTAGTCTCAGTAGCTACATGAGACAATGACCATTTTTTGTATGTCTCATTGATGACTAACTATCACAAGATTTCATGCATCTGATGACGAACTCACGTCACGAAAATCCAACCAAAACTCTCTGTAATTTTCATTTTCTATAGTATAATCCACGGCTCAATTCAGTGACCTATGAAGTCTGCAAAACGGGTGATATCACCTAAACATTATTTTAAAAACCACGGCATGTGAAATGAAGAAACTTCAGGGCGAAGAAAGAAACAACATAACAGTCTCCACAAGGAAGCGGTAAAGAAGATTTTGTTTGTTCTACAAACGTGTTGGAATCTGAAGGTACGGCCAAATCGACCCTCGACATTCTAGGTTTTACCGGCCTCATTTGTTAGCAAGCACTAGATCCTCTCTTTGATAATTCCAATCTCTGTTCGAATTCTCTGTGGACCATTTCCACAATTGAAGGCTTTCATTGACTTTTGAATCTTATCTTATACTATGTCAAATTATTCTTATCGTCAAGGGAAAATATATTGTGTTCAGGATCAAAGTGATGTTTGGCCGGCTAGCCCATGTTTAGTAGACTAGACCAAATCAATGGAAGATTCTTGGACTTTCATTCATATCATTATGCTTTTAGAGTGATTCCCATTTATTTAGATTACGGTTATCAAATATAATTTAATTTATCCTAACATAGGTTATTTTATGCTCCTTTTGACTCGTTCACAGGCACTCCAGATAGTGTGTGTGGGAGAAAATTCTGTGATAGTTTCAATTGTTGGGCGACATAGATCAAAGGTGTGACAATCTTTATATGTATACATAAACCTCTCGAACCAGAGACGCGGAAATCCCCCTGATCTAATGGCGGGCACTTGGACAAACAACTCATGTTTGCGTCTATGTGTTCGTGTTGACTATTCTTGTCTTTTTTTTTGGTAAGGACATAATGACTTAATATGAAAATGATGTTGAGTATTCTTGTCATTTTGTATCATTTACAAAAAATGTTTAAACGTAATTAGATGATGGTTTTAATTGAAATGAGTGAAAACGTATCAGTTTTGAGTGATGTTATGTCGTGCCATCTTCTGTCGGGTTTGAATTTTGCTTTCTACATTCATTTTGGATACGAGTCACGTTGTGATTCTTCCACATAGATTTAGTGATTCTACTTAGTGCTATTAATGAAGATGGTGGAGAATTAATCATTGACTCAATAAATCAATTATCAATTAGTAGCTACTTTTTGATTAGGTATTATAAGGTTAATTTTATCAATAATATATATATTTTTTATTTTTAACCAATTTTGAAATTTTATAATTCATTTTTGCAGTTATTGAACATGAACGTACTTGTATTAACTGTTGTGGAATTGCTACTACATGAACAATTCGCAAATGTTTTGTTACCCATAATAATAAGTAAATAATCTAGGCAAATTACCATGATAACTTTTTTACAAGAATCATGCAATTATATATATCTTTTTAATCTCAACGGGTTATTGGGCACATTAATAGCTAGATAAAAGTTTTATAATTTTCTGAATAATGTCATCAAATGAGTTGTATCGTTTCCTTTGGTATGCTATTACATACTTGAAGAACATCAATATAGAATGAGAATCATTACAGTAAATTTGCACATTAACTTGTCATATTCCTCTTTTGATTTACCATTCTATGAAATATTTTCATCATATCTTATCTTTTGTTTAGATGAGAGTCCTCTTTTATCTCATTGGAATTTCAACAATTATAATAAGACAGACATTTAATTAAAAAAGAGAGTCATCAGTCTATAGAGGCATTTAGGTTCCGAGGGGGTACAACATTTGCCAATCTATTTTTTAACTATCAAATCCAAATTTCTAAAGATACCTTTTGAAGTTGCGATATACGTATGGGCATGGGACGGGACGAGACTGGGGATGGCATTCCCCATCCCCACGCCATGAGGTGACGCTTTTCTTTGCCACAGCCCTATGCGGGCCGAGGCGCCCCACAGGTCACCGTTCCTTGTGCGGAGAAAAAAATTCATTAATCTTTTTTAACTATATATTAAATTATACAATGAATTAGAGTTGTCATGACAATTATGAGTTATGTTACTATAAACTTATTCACATTCTATAGCTAGCTATTAAAAGTATCACAATCTAATGACCGTGACTCCACTTATATATAATATTAATTACATTTCTAGTGTTATTCACTTAATAATGTTTATATTGTTCTTCATTTTTCTTTGGTGTTAAACTAAGCGGGTAATGAATTAGCTTGAGCTACATAATATAACAATATATGCTAACATATTACTTGTAACTAATATCTATTATTTCGACCCAAAAAAATTAATATTATATTAACATATAATTTTTAACAAATATATATGGGGCCAATAAACAGGATGGGATAGGGCTAATACCGTTGAAACCCTTGCGCCATCAATTGCCTCACCCCACTAAGTGCCTTGCGCAGCAAGTTTCATGGGGGACATTTGCCCCATTCCGGGGCATCGTGGGGTACAAATTCCTCATGCCCCATGCCCATCTCTAATCGTCAACAACTCTTGAACTTTTCAATTTCTCAAGTTTAAGGATACTTTGTACTACACTTTTCTTTTGACTTTTTTTTACTGGAAAATGGTCCAATTCTTATTAATTCAAGGTTTAACAAAAGCGCATGAATAAAAAAGTACATGTTGATGTCTAAACAATGACATAATCTTGACACATAACTATATCATTCAATAGATAAATATGCTTCCTCCCATCATTCCACATATAAACATGAAAAAAAAGTAGATAAAGAGAAAATCATAAATAGTTCAGTACATATGCATTGACTCAAAAATGTTATACGGGGGTACCTTGCATTTTATTATTGGATCCCTTGCAAAGACAAAGGGGACACTGTATAAGGTACATGGTGGCTATCATGTACTCACTAGAGGTTAGCAATAGGGCCAATTCAATATGGGAACCAGCCTTACTCGGCTAATTCAAGACGGTTCACAAAGGGACCGATATGGTTCCCTATTCCAATAACTAGGAATTGACATTGATCGGTTCGATTCCAGTTCTATATCCCAAACATGCTGGTTCTAATTAGGAATCTAGAATAGGGAACCTGCAAGGCCAGTTCCACGGTAGAACTTGAAACCAAATCTGTTTTGAACCGGTTTAACCCTAACCCTAAGTAAGTTCCCTCACTGTTTTTTTAAATCAGAAAATAATGTTGAGATTAAATATGTTTGGCATGTTATTCTCAATATGGAAAAAATTTATTCATGTTTAGCCGGTGCATATTGTATATAATAAATTGAAAAAAAAAAGGCTTGGCCGGTTCACAAGTTGAACTTAAAACTAGCCTAAATGGGTTCATGCTAGTTCTGGAGTCAACATGGTCGGTCCTTAATTCCAAAAATCAGGAGCCAACCTAACAAGGTAGGTTTCGGGTTGTATATCTGAAATCTGGTCATCCTTGAACCGATCACCACTAGTATTCACCATTTCCGAAATTTTGAAACTTATTAAAAACCTATCCAGTTATCCCTAAAACCCACCTCAAAACCTATTCGGCTATGCCGGCTCCATAGGTTCCAGATTCTCTCGCACGCACCCCTGCTTCACGAGGAGTTGATCCTGCGAATTAATTACATACCATATCCCCTGGCATTTCCAATTGCCATGCGCAGATCATTTCACATCCATCTCGCCTGCCCGAGCTTCGGCTCGCTCCATGACTCGACCGACGGCATAATTTCATGACCTCGAGGTTTATCTCATCGTGCCGTACTTTCCCAAGCCCTCAAAAAAAAAAAAAAAAGGTGGGGGAGGAGGAGGCATTTGGAGCGAGCATCGAAACAGACTGGACCGACCGACGCGAAATCTCGCGTTTGTGCGTTGTGCGGGGGTGGATAGAATACGCGAGGAGCCGCGTCGGTTTTTACCTCCTCTGTTTTTCCTCTCTTTCAAAACAGCGTCTCCCCACGAACAGAATCTTCTCCTCCAATCTTCTCTCCCATCTCTCTCTCTCTCTCCATCTCTCCGTGCATATATACATACATGCATCTGTAATTATATATTCAGTATTCACCATCCAATCCCTTCCTCTCCCTCTCTCTCTCTCTCTCTCTCTCTCTCTCTCTATTTCTGCACCTGCGCAACGCCATCCCAGGAGACGACACAGTGTACCTGAAGACGATCTGAGCTGCTGTGGAGGAGGGGGGCCAATGGGGTCGAACCCACCTGAGCTGAGCTTGGATTTCAGGCCGTTGTTCGTGCCGGCCACGATCGGGGATCTCCTCCGGGAGGTGTCGGCCATTGGGGACGCCCGCGCCCGGTCGTCCAAGCTCGACGGTTACGTGGCGAGGCTGCAGGGGGAGATGAGCAAGATCGACGCCTTCAAGCGCGAGCTCCCGCTCTGCATGCTGTTGTTGAAGGATGGTTCGTTTATCTGACCTCCTTCTTTCTTTCTTTTCTGGGTCTTGGAGATTCTGCTCGTTGGGGGATCGAAAACCGTCGATTTGATTTTGCAATGGAGGTGTTTGATGAGAGTTTCTTCTCCTTTTGCCGAGGGATTTGATTCGTGGGTTCTTGTCGGATTCGTGTTTGTTCTTTGGTTTCTGATTCGCAGCTTTCATCGCCTCTCCGTTTTCTTCCTTTTTCCTTTTCTGGGTTCACCGTCTCTATTCTCTGGCTGATTGCGTGGTATTGTTTGTGTTTTGATTATCTTTGGTAGCTATTCTGGCATTGAAAATGGAGTCAGAGCAATGCGCTGCAGCGACGAGTGCTCAGCCTGTACTGGAGGAATTCATTCCACTGAAGAAGGACAAAGACGAAGACGACGAAAAGCTTGAATTAAATGAAGGGGCAGACGATTCTAGGGACAAGAAGAACTGGATGAGCTCCGTCCAGCTCTGGAACGCGGACGATAGTCCCCCCGCCGTTCACTCCCCTGATCTTAAACAAGAACTTAAACTAGAAACCACGGTAAAAAGCAAAATTTTGACCACTTGACACTACGAAAAATGTGTATTAATCAACTGTTGTATAATCTGTTGTCGAAAAGGTAGAGGATCTAATGTGACTGAGCGATTTCTTACCCAGATAAATCAGGCACAGACTCTCTCTGCAACGGAAGATCTACTGGAGACATGTAAAGGGAGAAATGGGGGGAGGCCATTCGGGCAACTTAAGGGGCATTCGCCTTTTTCGGCAGCCCCAGTCACTTCCGTTCAGGAGGAGAAAATGAAATTGCCTATTCAAGGCCTCTCGCTTCTCGCTGCTGGGATCAAGAATCCGAGGGAAAAGTCGTTTTGTGCCGATACCAGGACGGGGTGCGCGAGATTGATTCCATCCCCTGCCCACAATGTTCAGTCCAATCTACCGAGCAGAGGACATCAGCCTCCGCAGCAGACCGCAAGGAAGCAGAGAAGGTGCTGGTCTCCTGAGTTGCACAGGCGGTTCGTCAATGCCTTGCAACAACTCGGTGGCTCACAAGGTTAGAGTTAGAATATGGAGTTGTATTCAATACAGGTTCTGATAATCATACAACTTCTTAGTTGACAATAGAGAGCTAGACTTCTATAAAGTGGGTGCAGTCTTTGATGTTTCTGTGAATTTATCTTTTCTGCTGGTGGATTACACATTGATGAACGATTGAATCTGCAGGGGACGTAGATTTTTGGTTTTTTTGTTATCTGGACTTTCTTTTTTTTTTTGTGTGTGTTTGGTAGTTTGGAAAAATTGAATGAGAAGTTGTGGAGATGGATGATTGGTCTTGTTGTTAACCCATGTGTTTCCTCACCATGGTCTGATATAAATCTATTTGATCCTTGCAGTGGCTACTCCGAAGCAGATTAGAGAACTTATGCAGGTCGATGGCCTGACCAATGACGAGGTGAAAAGTCATTTGCAAGTGAGTTTCTCACAAGATCCCAGTTCCTCTTGTGTGTTTTTTTTTTTTTATGATCTTCCAAACATCTCCTTGACATAGTATGAGAAATCGAGGTGCTCAAGTAATTTTCCAACAATTTCTTATATCATTTACCATCTATAGTCTGAACAGATATTCGACCGTGCAGTTCTGTTCTTGTCAATTTCTTCTTTTGATGGTCAAGACTGATTTTTAGATTCTTTCTCCTTTCAGAAATACAGGCTTCATACTCGAAGAATCTCGTCTGCTACATCTTCCCCGGCAGATCAATCAGTTGCCATTTTGGGTGGTTTATGGTTGTCCCCGGATCAGTATGGCGACTCCTCAAAAGGAAGTAGCTCACAGTCTGATTCTCCACAAGGTCCGCTCCAGTTGGGCGGAAGCATGGCGGCTACTACCTCGACCACTGGAGGCAACAGCATGGAGGATGAAGAAGACGAGAGGTCCGAATGTTATAGCTGGAAAAGCCATGTTAACAAACCCGGTACAGTCGATGTATAGAGTTTCGTCGGCGGTGAGTTTTTGCAGATAAAAATTACACGGGAGTTAGTATCTATGAATAACGGATCATACATAAAAAGTAGAAGTATCTCAGCTGAGATGAGAGGCTTCGAAATTTTGCAGAGGTAGCTTTATTTTTTCTTTTGTTGTTATATCCCGAACTCTGTTGAGTTTTGCTTTTACTCGCTATCGGTATGGGAACACTGTTGTGAGAGCATATATGTAAGAAGTTGGGGCCATTTCATTTATCATCAATCTTACCATCTATGTGTGCATGCTGAACCAGAAAAATGATCTGTTTCCTCGTGAGAATCTGAGGTATGTGTCACCTACCATTCTCTGCTTGAATTGAGAAAGATGGTGACTTTAACATTCATCTCATCAAAAGAGCACTGGAGGGTTTCTCTTCTTGGTTTCAAAAGTTCTATCATAACATAGAGAAAGAATTAAGGATTAGCACAGCTCAATTGAGGAGGTGGGTTTTGCTGATCATCCATGAAAATGATGGAAAGATTTGGAAAATTGATAAAAAAAAAAGAAAAAGAAAAGGAGAAAATTAAAGTGCTGCAGCTAACTTTCCAAGGAAAAAGTTAGATCTGAGTCCTGTTTTCATACCCAATTATGCAAAAGTCAAGATGGAGCTTATAGTCCCAAGCTGTGCAATTGTCGTTTTATCCCCCTTTTGGGCTTTACTTCTCATTGGTTCTTTCCTGGAAATGCAGAATCTTTTAGTTGTACATGGTATGATTTGAATGAGCGCCTGCTAAGAATGTCAATGATGATGGTGGCATCAATCCATTCCATGCCACTATTTTGCTTTCTCCCATTTGAATAATGATGACACCGAAACGTGGCTTCAAGAAAATAATTGTATTTTTTTAGTGTCGTGATAATGGGAATTCGCTGTGAAGTGGTTGATACAGAAGATTATGTCTCTTTGTCTTGAATTTGCTCGTGATTATCGATAATGCTTACCTTTATCTGCAAGCATATCTCCCGCTTATCCTGGGGAAATCCGTCTTCTTGCTTGACGAAACGGGACATATGTGGATGAGAACCAGCTGTGACCTTTTACCAGATAATATTGTTCACCACCATACGCAAGTGCAATATATAATGGCGGATTGAGTATACAATAGCCCCTGATTAAGTTGACTTTAGGCCATGTCTAATTAACTCGTGTGTTAGCACTAATTGTAGATAAAAAAAAATTGGTTTCGTGATTGAGTCACACGTCGGCCGGTCGACCCGGATCGTTGTTTCTCGGTTCCTTGAAAATTTAATTAATTCTACAAGGAAAAAGCAAGGAAAAACGGAAATGCATTTTCTTGATTACGGTATGCATTTTCGGGGGCATTGATGGTGAATAACATGGGGTAGATAAGATATTTCTTTATTAATCAAGATCAAGATCACATTTAATACTACATAAAATTAACTTTTAGGTCGCCAAAGGACCCACTTAACTCGTATGTTAGCACTAATTGTAGATAAAATTGGATTTCGGTGATTAAGTCACACGTCGGCCGCTCGAACCGGATCTTCGCTTCTCAATTCCTTGAAAATTCAATTAATTTGACGAGGAAAAAGCAAGGAAAGACGGAAATGGATTTTCTTGATTACGGCACGCATTTTCGAGAGGGGCATTGGAGGTGAATGACATGTGTTAGACATTTCTTTATTACATGAACAGGTGCACTGATGTAATCAAGATCAAGATCAGAATCAATACTACCTAAAATTCATTATTAAGGTGGCCGATGGACCCTTATAATTGGTCAAACAAATGGTTCAAGATCCCAAGATTTTATCCCTCGCAACCTAACCCAGTCACATCCCACTTAAAAAAACACAATCAGTTGTTGTTATCTCCATCGGGGTTCAGGACAAAGCTGTCCATCTCGGAAATCATAATAATAGAGAGAATCTTGCAGACAGTATATTATGAAGGACCCACCTCGGGACAGATCCATTTTCCATGTACCGTGAATTGTTTGGTGAAGGAGGTGAGTGAAAACGATGGAACCGCCCGCCCTTCCATCATTTAATTTCTTCTAATTTGGGTAATATTCTCTTTTAGCTTGGAAAATGATAATTGAGTAATGTTTTCTAGTTTGAGCAAACCGGGTTCTTCATTCAATTTTGCAATGACCTAGAAGGAATTTTATATGAAATTCTGGCAGGTTTCCTCATTCAATTTTGCAATGTTCAATTTCATCATCTACTCTTATTGAACTTAATTTCTGTTCTTCCATCTTCATATAAAATAATCTTTTCAATTTCTTGATTTTTTTTATAGGTCTTTAAACCTTTTTTGATCGGGAAATCCATTTTTCTAGAAGTTGAATTTATTTCATTCTAATTGCCTCTGGCACCACTAAGTTTGTTTCTTCAGCATTTGCGCGTAGCAAAATGGTATCTCTTTTATCCGAACCTAACTTATGTGTTCTTTGATCCATTGTTGTTGACATAACCTTGTAATACACCGTAATACATTGTATATATTAATGCTAGATTTTGAGATCCTCTAATCATGTCGAATTCTGAGGTTTTTATACTTACAATTCAGTCCCAACATTTTTTATTTTGCTGACATAGTACTGAATATTTGTCCAAAATTTTAATGTAGCCCTTTCAATCAATTGCTACTAGAAATCACTGATATGGCGAAAGTAAAATTGTCACGTCAGCATGTCACATAAGACAATTGGCAATGACTAGACGCCTTGTCAACAATTTTCGACGGCAATTGTTTTTTCATTGTTGTGAAATGAACATTAGTCCTAGCCTCCTCCTCATATTTGATATCTATGGCAACTTAATTCCTTGTCCAACTTGCTCTGCTTCCTTAGAGTCAGGACTTAGATCATAATAACCCTCTTTATCTCCATGTCAAAACTGCTCCTCAAGGACCTTAAAATACATTCCCAGTATCAAAGGTAACAACTCGCTTGCCTTTGTTATTCGCTACAAGGTGAAGCCTACTTCTCTAAATTAAAATCGATGATCACTCACACCAAAGGAAATATAGTCCTAGTACTTAACAAAAGACTGAAGTGTTATAAACTATCACACAAAATCACAACATCCCATAAAATCTACATCCAAACAGATTATAACCTAAGCTTTGATACCAAAAGTTATTACATGCCGAATCCTACCATAATGGGGGAGTGACATGGCTGTCCTTTCACCCGAATAATGCAGCCCCAAACTATGCCCAAAAATACAACTCCCAAAAGTCCCCGTCGATATTGCTCTCCTTTATTGGCTTTTTACTGAGGAACTTGAAAAGATTTGGAAAAAATAGAGTGAGCAACCACAACTTAATGAGTTATGAGTTATGTGTATCTCTTCTAAGTAGATCAAGCATCCGCTATGCACTTTACGAAACAATATCAGAACTCATTTATCTAAATTCCAATATCTAATATGCACATACAATATAAGAATGAGTTATATTGTTTTAACATGACTGTATACATATAAGAAAATATTAATTAAATCAACAATATCATAACAAACATCAATGATCCAATCCATTGATCAATCTCATCGATTCACATATCAATTGTCTATTTCATTGCTCAATCTCATCAATCAAATGTCAATGGTCCATTCCATCGACTAATCTATTACTCAATATCAAATCATGGTTGCGACACAATGCCCGGTGATAAGACAATCAAAATTCCTCCCTTAAAAAGGTCTCCACCTATGATCAACTGGTGATTTGGATCAAAAGGATATCTTAAAATTGATATACATACCCCGAAACCCTACTCGGGTTCATAGCCATATTGAGCATCAGACAATCATCCTCTAGTACTAGAAATCCAATCAAGAATTAATCTCATAAGCCATAATACATTTTATAAATCAAAATAGATAACCTTTTCGTAACACGTCTCATCCATTGAAATACATTTCTCAAAGCATTTCTCATATCATTCAAAAATCCTTTAAAAACCAGTTCACAAAGTTATAAGTATATATATATATATATATATATATATCTCTTCACGAAACCTTGCATAACACGTTTGCATAACACATTTTCTAAAACATTACCAAGGAGTAGTAGATGCTCGATCTCACTTTTTATGCAACAACAACGCCATTTCGTAACTCATAATATACATACCATATTGCTTTTGAAGTATTAATTTACAAACTCGAATAAGAGATAATACCATTCACTTGGGAATACCCAAAAACCAAACAACGAAACTCACACGAATGATGATCTTGTAATCCTAGCAATTAAACGAGAATTGACATTAAAATCAAGTAAAACACTACTTCGACTACGAAACAACTATACTAAGCTTAAATGCTAACAAAACGACTCCTACAAGACAACAAACTGCTCACTCAAAGCGATTATTCAAGCCTAAACGCAACATGAAACCCGTACACGAAACCCTAAAATTCTCACTCTAACCAACCCGTTGCTTAGAATCGACTCATGTCAAACCCACGGCTCCACAATGCCATGATCTACCATTTCCGTGAAATCCCATAACTTAACAATTCAAAAGTCGGATTTTGCAGCTCGAATTTCACAAAACTTCGAATTTAAGCCTTAATTCCTAAAACTTATCTAATTGGGTGAACGAAGGGCGCGGACACTTACTGTGCGTTGCAATACATAGTAAATCTAACTTGGTGAGGTGTCCATGGTGTGTACGCGAAATCTCTCTTTCCCTTTCTTCTTCTTCTTTTTTCTTCTCTCTTTTCTTTTTTATCCTTTCCCCTTTCCTCCTATGTTTCTTGTCGCGCGTGCTCTCGGTCCCTTCTTTGCGTTATTTGAGCTTAACCTACACTGTTCTCTTCCTTTGACTTTCAACCCTTTTTCCTTTTTCTTTTTCTTGATTGGTCAAAAATCCAAATATTACATCTTGCACGTTGGCTATTTCTACATGACTATCCCGAGGATTTTTCTCTTCGTCATCGACTGACACTTGAGGTTCCTACGGTCCAGACGACAAGCCAGGTTACTCGCCGCACGCCTCTTGCCCTCCGGCATGATCGAGCTGAATTTTGCCAAAAGTCCAGTTAGGGGTCGAGATCATTTGATGGAGGAAGCTTCTAAGGACCCAGTTAGTTTCAATCATAGGAGGTACACATAGAGATGCTCTCGCCCAATTACAAGTTGCAAAAAACAAAACGAGTGACTATCAGGCGAGAGCCCTCTCTACGACATATTTGTAATGACAGGGTAACAGGCTAATATAGCCCCACAAATCAATATTTCCAATAGGTTAAATTTAGGACCCGTGGAGTGAGAGAAGTTGTGGTCCTGACTTATTCTAATGGAATATACCACTCACCTACGAAGAAATGGTGCAATGCACACTCGGAACCCCTCAAAAGTAGGGGTGATCGGTTCCAGGGTGGATTGGGTCCATACCAGGAACTTGAAACCAACCCTATTATAACTGGTTTCCAATTTTTGGAACCTGAAACCAACCATGTTTTCCCTTGACCCTATTTTGGAACCGACCCTGTTTTTCTGGTCCGGTTTCAGGGTCTACCTAATAACCTATTTTTTTTTGTTCCTTTTTTCGGTTTCTTTTTTTTTTCCAGCAAAATAATATAGGTAGCAATGAAACGATTCAAAGTAAAAGATGAATAATAAAAATCATTATTCGCCAAAAGTAACAATCTCCAAAATGAGCAATTGAAATTACAATCCATCAAAATCAACAATCCAAAAATACTATGTGGCAAGACATAGTCCAATCGCATAAATCTTTAAGAGTCACATTTCCAAGGAATCTGTTCAACATATTTAGCTCTTTATTTTGCGCCATGATGAGAGAACTCCTCACTTTTGTTTCCGAATGAAATATCTTGAAAGGAAAATCAAGAGACTTAGCAGTAAAGCATTTGCTCTCACTAGAGAAATGTCTATATATCTCATTTGAATCACACAATGTTTAGATGACTTTAAGGACCGTGCTGTTTCGTTCATATTTGTGAAACAGATCCCAATATTAAACCGGAAACCAGTGCTAAAACCAGTGAAGTAGGGTAACGTGATATAGGGTTTCTATTTTTTTTTTTACATTATCTCAAAAACCGGTTCAGGTTGGTTTTTACTTGGAACCGGAAATCGGACTGGTTCTAACCGGTTCCCAAAAAATGGAACCGGTTCCCGAACCTGTTTTTCGGATGGGCCAGTCCGGTTTCCAGGTAAACCTGGTCCCGTTGCACACTCCTACTCAAAAGCATAAGTTTCCACGCAATTTCTATTTATTTTTAAACTATAATTGGCTCTATCCATCGCGTCATTCATAAAATAAAATTACCCAGATATTTATTTCTTCGAACCAGTTAGTCGGGCCCTAAGTACACCTAGAGATAATATGCACGAAAATTCTCGAGTCATATATATGTCACTCAAGAAATGAGTTTACCCATTACACGTCATTCAGAATTAGCTTTATCGTTAGAGCTGCGGTTCCTGTAGTTCATCCCAAGTCCGATTAGGCCAAAGAAACCACTGAAAGGGCCTTCAGGCCTTTGACTAGTAGAGGCATACGCGTACGAAACTGAGCATATTAAGGCCCGTTTGGTTTGTGGAAAGGAGTTCACTTTTCAACGTGAAGAGAACTATCTATAACATATGCACCTGTATTATTCAACCTGAGAAGACATATAAGTTGCTATCGACGTGTCCTTTTCTTAAGAACTAGTTAAAATATCGATGTCAAATCTTATTATATTAGTTAATATATATATATACTATGTAGAAGTTATATGAAAGTGAGAGCAATAATTAAAATCAAAGCAGTATATCTATAAAGCTTTTAAAACTCGGGACAACAGAAGAAACATGACAAAATGTACAGGTTGAATATACTTGTTGGTTATAAATCAGGTTGCCGATTGGACTACTAAGGCCCAACGTAGACAGGCCCTTTCATGCTATGTAATCCCTCAGTCCCTATGGGATATTTTAAGTTTAGAAGCTCATCGATCTTGTTTTAAACTTGTTGGTCAATGAAATCAGTAGATTTTCTTTTGACTATATATATATATACCTGTGTGTGTTTGTATGACATGACAATAAAAAGAAATTGAAAGAAAGATATTTTTTTTCACTTGACAGACTAATTTTCATCGCGGAAGATAGTTAGATGATGATGAATCATCAGTGCTCGATTCCTCCTTGTATTGTCAGCTTTCCCTAAGTGCGGCTGGACGGCTCCTTTTTGTTCCACATTTGCAAGGGCTTCGGGGCGTCAAAGTCTCTTGCTCAAATGCAAATAACGTTTGTCAAATTTTTTAGAGAACTTTGGGAAAGTACAATTGCATTTCCAAAGGCTTTTAGTCCAAGACAGGTCTGGAGATACTTTGAAAAATAGCATTCTCAGAACGTGTGTCTTGGCACTATTCACTGTTCATCGTAGTTTGCACAGAGGAACTGGACGAAGGCTAGCAATTGTAGCCTGGGTTTGCGTGACCCTGGCAACCATCGGCATGGGTCTTGCAACTGCCACCTAGGGTCATGCAACCAAGGCGACCATCAGCCTTGGTCATTGG
Organism: Syzygium malaccense; assembly: GCA_031216405.1. Taxonomy (NCBI): domain Eukaryota; kingdom Viridiplantae; phylum Streptophyta; class Magnoliopsida; order Myrtales; family Myrtaceae; genus Syzygium; species Syzygium malaccense. The sequence goes on along the minus strand of CM062259.1, from coordinate 16,448,699 downwards.
AACCCAAGCGACGCCTGAGGTTGCACGACCCCAAGTGAACGTCGACTTCAGTTACGCGACCCAGGCTGCATCACCTGAGGTAGGTTGACCTCAGGTGAGGCTAGACGACGGCTAGATCTGGTCGATGACCAATCGTCGGTGGCCATTTTGGCCTATCGGTGACTGAATCTGCCTTTTGAGAGTATTTCTTTTAAAAACAAATATAGTAAAAGCTCTTTACAAAATACGGTTTTTACCAAAAGGCATTTAGGTCAAAGTTGCATCCCAATGTGCTTTTAAAATACATATTACCAAATACAATTTGCATTTAGAAAAATCCTTTAGTCCAATGGGCTTTGTATTTTTCCAAAAGCATTCCCTCAAAGCCAAACCAAATGCAATGTCATTATGAACCTCTGTATTTTTGCCCATAAATCAAAATCTCTGTACATTTTTTTTTATTTAGAACGGTTCCTCCACTTTTTGAAATGTTCCACTTTAGTCCTTCTATTATACTCTTTCTCATTGCAGATATGGACGTCGGAGCACGCATATCTTCTCTCTCTATATATATTGATCCAGATTCCTCATCTCTTAAGGCCACTATCCCAACTGCTAGAGGTGGCAAAATGGATCTTGACCCCATATTTTAACTAATATTTAATGGTGTAGGTCATAAATGAGTTATGTTAAATTTTAAAAAAAGCTTAAATAGGTCATAAACGGGTTACTTAACAAACTTAAGTGATTCATTAACAAGTTGTTTATATTATTTTTTTTGTTTTTTATTTTTATTTTTTTTAAAATTTTCTGATTTTTTATTTTATTTTATTTTATTTATTTTATCTTTTTTTATCTTTTTGTTCTTTTTCCTTATCTTTCTTCCTCACAGCTAAGCTCGAGCTCACTGATCTGGCGAGGCCGAGGCTTCACCAGCCTCAGGCTATCCTTAACCTTCGCTAGCGCTAGAGGTTGGCGAGCTTGAGCTTGCCCGAGGCTAGTGAGCTTGAGTCTTGCCAGATTGGCGAGTTCATCCCTTGCTTGTGGCTAGTCACCAACTGTCGCTGTGGCTGGCGATTGGCCAAAGACGAAAAAGGAAAAAGAAAGAAAAGAAAAATAGAAAAGAGAAAACAAGAAAATGATTAAAAATTCGATTTTAAAAAAGAAAAAATAAAATAAAATATTTAAAAGGAGCACATGGAGAAAATTCAAATCATATTTTTCATACCAAACGAAAGAAAAAATTTTCTAGTTCATTTTTAGGTGTCAGCCAAACATTGAAAAATATTATAATTTTTTTGGAAAATGACTTCCTAGAAAATATTATCAGAAATGTCACATTTCCGATATACAAGCAGAGCGTCAATTTTTAAAAAATCATAAGAAATAAGTTTTCCTTTATTAGGTTAAATACGGAAGCGTGTTTGTAATAAGGGTTGAGTATGTGATGGGTATGAGTCAAGAAATTTACATTATGGATAAATGAGTCATAAACGGGTCAATGGGTCAATTTGAGTCGGACACTTATGACCTAACCCAAACTCTACTCGATTCACTCGTTTGACAAGTCTAATGTCAGCTCAAACTTGGAGCTTGTAGCCAGCATGGCCATATTTGGAGCTCATAAAATCTCAAGCTTGTGCTCGTGGATGCTCGAGGTTTGAGCTCACAACAGCTATGCCAAATTTGGAGCTCACTAAGTCTTGAGCTTGAGTTCGACCAAAAGAAAAGTCCTGAGCTTGAGAACTCTTGACCTCTATGGCTACTTGAGTTCACAGCCGCCTTTGTCAAATTTGAAATACCCATCACTCAAGCTCGAGCCCATTGTTGCGCAAACTCGAGATCAAGGCTCACTATTGCCATGGCCATGAGACCTAAAGCTCACAGATCTCGACCATTTGGCCACCGTGGCTGCAATATCTAGAGCTCGCTGAGTTGGAGCTCAAGAAGAAGGAGAAATATGTAGCACATTTTCTTACATTGTAAGGTCTACTCACCAAGCCAATAGGCATGTGGCCCTGTTAGTAAAAGGATTGAGGGGGGGTTGAGGATGCTAGTATCATAGGTGCGGGGTTCAACTCCCTCACTCTACAAGAGGTAGAGCAAAAGTTAGAGAGTGAAGAGAGTGAGAGATAAGACAGAAAAAAAAAGATCTACTCACTAAAATCCCTTTTATTCTAATTGAAATAACAAAGATGTTATTTTATCCGTCTTTTAAGGAAAACAAAACTTGGTCGTTCACTAAATTGATCAAGAGAAGAAAGAGAGTCAATATCATTTTGTGTAATTGGACCAACTATTAGATTGGGCATCTAATAATTTTTTGCACTATGTCGATCGATGTCACGTGCATTGGACTCAATTTTTTAATACGGCTTCGTATTTGTTTTACTATGTTAAACTAGATCTGTCAAACGAATTGGTGGGATCGAGTTTGGGTCAGATTTGGGTCGGGTCGAAAATAGTTCAACCCAAAATGGCCATTTACCCTATTTTGATCTATTTATGTGCAACACAAATTTAGTGACCCATACCCAATCAATATCCGACCTTACTCATATTGTTATAACACTTTCATATTTAACCTATTTTAGAAAAACTCATACCCAAACTAAAGTGAGAGCAAGGAGTGAGCGAGCGTGAGATCGGGTGAGGGCGAGAGAGTGAATAGAGGTGAGTTGGGTCTCAGTAAGTTGTGAATCCATTTATGACCCATTTTACTTGATATAACTAACCATATAACAACCAAGCCCATCAAATATGATTTAAAAAATGGGTTTATGAGTCATTTTGGCAGGTTTACGTTAAATCTAACTCGAGAAAGAGTTCTTGGAGCCATCAAAATGCGAGGGTTTGAAAGGTAAACAATTTGTATCCCTTTGATTAAGTTTTTCGGTCTATTTAGGTGTAATTGGAGTTTGGATAACACTTCAAATTTTTGTGTTTGAGTGATTATAACATCTACAATTTAATTATGGTGGAATATCTCATCAATCTGATTGACGTGAAATAGGCACATCCGGCCAAATCACCTAAGTTCTCCATTTCAATTTTTTTTTTGTATTCATCTCGGTTAAGTTGTTTGCATTTGTTCCCCGCTTTTGGTTTTGCATAACACCACCAACACTTTGTTTAGTGAAGTCTTTTAGAACTAGATTCAGTTTGTATGCACTAAGCTTTCTTTCTGACAGTAACTAAAGTTCTAAGCTAATTACTACATTAGCATACCACATAACATAAAAGGCTAAATATAATCAGGGATGTTAAGTATCGAATGTGCTAAAATTCGCCTCATAGAGTGACTAAACGCGAACAAGTAACTCTAGTGCTGGCCAAAAAGTGGCATAACGGGAAAATTATTCAATTAGTCCTAAATCTATTGTACGGATGTCAATTCACTCCTAAATTTTTCAATTTTACCAATTTAGTTTTAAACCTTTGCAAGTTCCATTGTAGTCATCCCGGCCAATTTTCATTGAAACCGTCGACGTGACGGTCTAGTCATCACCAGTTGTCCTACGTGGCATGTTGCGACGTCAACAATTTTCGCTGGAAGGATTACATTGGAACTTTCGTGCAAAGGTACGGGACTGCATTGGAACTTAGTGCAAATATTTAAGATTAAATTGGCAAAATTGAAAAGTTTAGAACTTAATAAATATTTGTACGATAAGTTCAAGACTTGATTGGACAATTCTCCAAAGTATTACATATACTGTCTATGTGAAAAAGTTTTTTTTAGATAAGCAATCTTATCTGCATCCAATTCAAGGGTACTGAATCTCTTGAACCAAATACGTATCACTTATGTTAGTTTATCTTTGACAGCTGCCATCTTTGAGGATCTAACGGATGCCATGCATTTATCTCAACTGTTAAGTATATAACAACCATGAATTAAAAAAAAAATCTAGTGTGAAACTTATGAAAAAGATAATTAATGTCACGTAAGTAAGCAACTGATTCCGTCAACTTTTCATTGATTGAGCTAAATAACTTGTGGTAGTGAAGAACTTTAAAACTCCCGTATTTAGTAATTCCGATCCTTAAAAATCTGGTCAAAACTCCGCCACCAGCGGCTAAGTGTAATAAGACGGTCCTCTTCTTCTCTCTATCTCGTCGGAGAGAAAGATGTCCGTACCCGCGCGCCAAAGGTGGGTTCAACATCACACATGGTCACTTCTACTAGAGAGAGAGAAAGAACAAGAGAGAGGGAGATCTCAGAGAGAAGAAGCTGGAAACTAAAGGGAAGACATCTCGAATAGAGACGCGCACAGATGAAAAAAAGAATGTCGCAAGCAGAAGCGCATGAGAGAGACGGCGATAGCACGAAAATGGTGACGAGAGAGAGCCACAGCAGCGACGTGCCCTTCAAATTCAATGCTCAAGCGGCCGAGTTCGTGCCCAGATCGCACACCCAGATGCCCAATCTCTCTGGCTATTACTATCCCTGCTTTCAGTTGTTTAATGGGTCTAGTGCAGGATCTGAGTGGTTCTACTTTGGGGACCAGATAGAGCCATCCAATTACTCCATTCCCAACATCAACTTGATGCCTTCTCATTGTCCCAAGAATGGTCTCAGTGATGACCTTCAAAAGAAAATCATCAAGCAGGTTTTGATTGTTTTTTGCTTTGTTTGCTACTAATGTTTATCCAATGTGAGGATTTTTGCTTTGCCTTGCGATGTCTGTTTCTGATGATAAGCCTTCTGGATCCTTAGTTTTCGTTTAGCCAAAAAGTTCATACAATTAAATGGGTAGTTTGCTGAGGGAAAAGCTATTCAATGACGAAAAAGCACATGCATAGAGAGAGTGATGTAGGACAAGTTTAGCTAATGTTATCCTATGGAAACTCTAGTTTTCTTTAACTTTTCCAATACACATATGCTCTTTCCATACTTGCATTTTCGTGATATTTCTGTTGGTCATTCACCAAGTTCGATCTGATTTTCCATATCTTGCAAAAAGAGCAAATTGAAACATAACGCTTAATGAGATCCACGACTACGGATTCTTTTCCCTTTTTCAGTCTTGAGATACTTTCCAATACACATATGCTCTTTCCATACTTGCATTTTCGTGATATCTCTATTGGTCATTCACCAAGTTCGATCTGATTTTCTTTCTCTCGTGAAAAGAGCAAATTGAAACATACGCTTAATGAGATCCACGACTACAAATTCTTTTCCTTTTTTCAGTCTTGAGATATATGCATCAGATTGCTGTAAGTTGAGAGAGTTTGTTGGTACCGTTGGTTGTTCTCCGGGTCTGACTTTCTCTTACCATGACACCAGTCTTTGCAACTAAATGTGAGAGAGTCTATGTCATGAATTTTCTCTCGCAAGAATTAATGAATTTACTTCCTCCAAATTCAAATGTTATGTTTTTCCCATGGTGTGTATTCATTAACCAGAAGAAATAATTTGTCTAAATGTGTTAAAGAAAAGAAGTTTGCCTCTTAGATGGCTGATTCTCTCTCATGTATGATATGGCAAGAATATTCTGGCGAGTTCAGTTGAGCTTGAGAGTGTTTCTTTATGCACAAAAACAGGTTGAATATCTGTTTAGCAGCATGAGCTTGCTCTCCAATGACTTCATTGCTAAACATGTAAGCAAAGATCCTGAAGGTTACGGTAAGGACGTCAACATAATCACTTGATTTAATATCTTTTTCAATATTTCTACTTCATATTCAATTCTTTTAATTTCCGCATATTGTGACTTGTGACATATTGCAGTTTCAATATCAATAATTGCTTCAACAAAGAAAATCAAATCCCTAGTAACCAACAATCAGTTGCTTGCACAAGCACTGCGGTCCTCGCCAAATCTCGTAAGATTTGTTTTAGTCGAGTTGGTCGAATTTCTCCGTCAAAATTTACTAAACTTGAAAAAGGTTTCCTGCTATTTGGTAAATGATCCTTTTGATGATCTTAATGCCCCAAAAGGTTGTCAGCAGTGATGGAAAGAGAGTTAGACGTCGATTACCTTTCACTGAAAAGGAAAAAGAAGAATTGCAGGTTTGTTTGTGATATCCAAAATATGGAATAGCACATGATGAAAAAAATTTGTTCATTGCAAATTTTATGCTTTCAATCTCACAGTCTCGCACCGTTGTCGTGGAGAATTTGCCTGAAGATCACTCTTATCATAATCTAGAAAAGATATTCAGCGCAGCAGGAAGGTTTGTAAGAACTCGACTTATCATCGCTATGCTCCTATCTATGCTAAAATCATGTAAAAATCTCACTGTGTATGGTTGTTCTTGGACAGCGTTAAAAACATTCGAATATGCCATCCCCAAGAATCGAATTCTTCCCGCCCCAAAGGCGACCTCTTTATTCGTAACAAGGTACTTGGAATGGGCTTGACCAATGTCATTTACTTGTATATCTAGATAACTTACCTCATCTTTGTAATTGGGTGTCCATTGATACACAGCTTCACGCTCTGATAGAATATGACAGCATTGAGACTGCGGAAATGGCGGTATGTCGTAACATACTCGTGAATGCAATGTATATCCTCTTTATTCCTTAATCAAATGTTACAATAGTGACGATTATACTTGACCAGGTTGAGAAGTTAAACGATGAAAGGGACTGGAGGAAAGGACTTCGAGTCAGATTACTTCTTCGGCGCACGGTATCTCCTCTGCAATAGAACATTGACAAACTTACTAGACCCTGTATGATTGGTTGCCAAATGTCTTGATTATTGTACGTGATTGTGCAGCCAAAATCTGTCTTGAAGAATAGAAAGTTTGATTTTGATTCAATTCTAGACGAAGACGAGGGACTACTTTCTGATCCAACAGACGATTTGCAGCCAAGCGACGCAGATCTCTCTCTTGAGGCTAATGTAAGTATTGCTATCTTCCTACTGAAATCAGCAGATTACACTCGAACAGATCATCAGTATGTTAGTTTACCAAATTTTCTGTCATTAGCCCCTAACTCTAGCAATTTCTATCAAAGTAAATGTTTCCCATGCCTATCTTTTCAAAATATGTGAAGTCTTTGATTAAGATTTTGATCTTTTGATACTTACATACACGACACATCGTCTCAGGCGGAAGAATATGCAGCAGGGTCGAAAAAGGGATGGGCTAGGGGCCGTGGAAAGTCGAGGGGACGCGCTCAAACCTACAACGCGCACGGAGTTCTGGCTCCTTCACCACAGGCAGGCAACACAATCACCTTCCAGTCTGAAGCTATGTCGAAGCAGATGTCAAAGGGCCCGAGAATGCCGGATGGCACGAGGGGCTTTACCATGGGGCGAGGAAAGCCAATCCCTTTTCAAAACTCGAGTCAGTCTATGGATTGATTGATTGGGATACGTATCACGAGGAGATGGCGTTAGGTTACTATTGCGGCTCAAACAGCTAGGTAAATTTTGTTTAATAAGGATATTGCAAAGATGTTCTGTTGGCACAAGATTTGTCCAAATACTCGACCTTCAATTTTTGCTGCATCTCTATCTTCTTCTTTTTTTTTTTCTTCTCAGTAAGGTTAATATACTTTTCCAATGAAGTATGAAGTTTGTCTTCCACTTTTACCTTTGTCAGTTCGTATATCTCGAGTCATCTCTCGAATTTGACGAAGGCCTTTCCATTTGGCCTAAATACTTACCACCATGAGGAAAATTGGCTTGATTTTGTCACCAAAAATCATGTTACTTGCTTCCCCAATATTTTACCTGTAATTTGCTTGTAGCAACCCTGTCAGATAACCAACAAAACCCATTTGCGTGAATTCATAAAAGTATAGTCACTGTCGAATTTAAGGTTGTTTCGATTTCCAACGTGGATCCTTGAAAAACTTCCTTCGCTGTTAAAAAAAGGCTACTGACAAGAATGTGATATTACGATGGTATTTTAGTCAATTACCTTATAATGGGTGTTTTTATCAGAAGGGGTGTGGAAGAAGTTTACTAATAAAGTATCTTTACGAGTAAATAAAATGTTGCTAACCATATTTTGACGTACGAAATTACGACATCTAACTTGCACATGTGGTTGATAAGTTTTAGTTAAAAAAATTAGTTTCCATTCACTATAAGAAGTAATTCTTTTTTTAAAAAAATTTTGGTAATTCAATCTGAAAACTAAGTTTTCTTCTACAAGTTATCTATACTTTATCTAAGTTCATTGTAAATTTCCCAAGTTAACACTAGGGTTAATACCTCGAAAAGCCCTAAATTGGTACACCTGTGACAAATTTATCCCAAACTAATTTTTTGACCACAAAAAACCTTAAACCAGTACGCCTATGATAAATTTACTCAAAACTAATTTTTTACCTCTAAATTTTCAACTATTACATATTACCCCTGGACTTTGATTTTGTTGTAGTTGTTAAACCTTTGTTAAATTTTTGGTTAGCATGTACAGTGCACATAACTTTTAAGAATTAAATCTGCATAATCATTTTATTTTGCCGAAGGAAATCTCTCATTTACAATAAATATCAATAATAATGTTAAAAAATACAAAATAATAAAATTAGTGGTGTATTATTTGAACTAACAAAAAATTTTAAAGAAAAAAAACACAATTAGGTGAAAAGAGAAAAAGGCATTAATAAAAATAAGGTCAAATAACAAAAAAATGGACACTTATTCTTCACTTAAATGGTAAATTGATGAAAATTGATTGATCAATTAAAAATGTATAAGAATATCACCTTGATTTTGGTTGATTATTTCCTTTTATGAGTTGAGGACATCATTCCCATTTTATTTTTTTAAATATTATATTAATCAATCAATTTTGCTTTAATTAAGCCTTTAAATGTACATAGGGAATAACTTTTTTTTTCATTTGACCTTTTTATTATTGAGGCATTTTCCCTTTTTACTTAGTGTATGTTTGTTCTTTTTTTTTTAAATATCTTAATAAGGTTTATCAAAGTGTCTAGATTTATCAAATTTTAACAAATTTATTGGTTAATTTTTTTATTGCTACTTATTTTTCTATACTAGTATTTAAGTTAAACTAGTTTTCTCTCATGTTCTTCATTTTTTTTGTTTTTTTTACAGTGGTTAATTGTAAAAAAGAGATTCCCTTCATAGAAAACTTTGAGATTAAAGTATGTTTTTACCCTTAGTAGTAGTCATGTGTATTGCCCATGCGAACGGGAAAAAAAATGGAGGTTAACGATTATAATAAAAAGAAAGTCCAAGGGGTAATAACCCTTACTTTTACTCTATTAGTAAACTTATTTAACAAGTTCCATAAACAATAATTTAAGAAAATTCAAAATAAAGTGGATTTAAGGAGAGCTTCTTCCTCGATCGTCAGAATCCCATCACCCAAACGTAATACAACTAGACTTCTAATCACGCAACGTCTCGCTTTCCACACTTCGTCAATGCTGCAACTGTTAAAACAACAACAAGTTTTGACTTTAATTCTTGTGTTAAAATGTCTTTCATTTTCTTTGATTGGTTCAACTTTGGATCAACATTGTCAAAATGATGAAGTATTCTTCAGAGAATTTTTTAATTTAAGAAGGTATACTCATAGTGGTTGACTCTCTGAAGTTCTTTGTCTGGAGCACGCGGAGGGATAAGACTCATCTTTTCCTAAAACCCGTTTAAACCTCCAAAACAAATTAAAGGGTATAAACTATGAATTTAGAGCGATGAACTTACGTCGGTAAAATCGGGATATTTAAGATGTAAATTCACCATCCTAAATTAAGATCTCAATCCTAAATCCAATGGCCTTACGCTTTTACAAATCTTAGATTCTAGTCGTCGTTTATTTATTTTGTTTTTACATTAATGGTGTCTAATCTTTTGTAAGTCGTGCAATTGCAGAAAGACCATTGTACGAAATTGCTCAAGTATCTTCCCTAACCTCTCTCTACCGGCTATGGGAGGCCTCTGGGAGGAATTGATCATGCTTTAGAAGGTCTAAGAGATGTAGAGGTTATGCAATTGGATTTTTCCGAAAGTAACAGATTTTGCATAATTGCTCAACTTATATAAAAGTTTATGGACCACATAAACGTCCAAAAAAAAATTGTTCAAGAACAAAGTTCTTTTATAAGGTTTAAGGACTAAGTTTCGACACTATAGGCATATTTAATGGAAAAAATATTTATATAGTTAAACATTTGCATAAGTTCCATTGAGTATTGAATGCATAGGATGTGGGAAAATTACCCAATCAGTTATAAACTTATTGTACGGACGTCAATTCATTTATAAACTTTTCAATTTTACCAATTTAGTCCTAAATATATGCATGAAATTCCAATGTAGTCCTTCCAATCAGTTCTCATCGAAAATTGCCAATATGGTTGTCCAGTCGTCGCCAGTGATTCTACACGGAACACCGATACGTCAACGATTTACGGTGAGAACTGACTAGATGTACTAAATTAGAATTTTGTGCAAATGTTTAAGACTAAAGTGGTAAAATTGAAAACTTTAGGATTGAATTGATATGCGTGTAATAGGTTTATAACTTATTAGACAATTTCTTTGGATGTCATTGAGGGTTCTTCCCCGAGAAATTTTCTTCCCCATGGACCAAGTCAAAACGGGCTTGATTGATTAGGTCGGGTGGCAATGATGGGGATGGTTAATTGGTAAAAGGCCAGCATTCCGTTTTTGCTGACTTAATCTTGATTAGAAAATTCTGTCTGAGACCGACACAAGTTTGACATATGTTGCGGGTCGGGGAATTTGAAATGGTGAGCACAGTACTTGGTGGCCTAACTAATGAAGATCTTTCTTGTGTTGTTCCTACTTCTTTATTTGATCGTACAACGAGGAGAACCATTCGCTATACAAATTAGGATTGAGAGTCTCTAAATTTAAAAAATAATCACATATTACCATTATTAATGTATTGTTTATCCTTTAGGAGTTTATACATTACTTACTATGTATGTTGGACGATCTAGATCTTTTTTTTTTTCGCTGCCCTCATTTCCGCCTTTTTTCCCTTTTTTTCTGCTTTGCTTGTCTACCTGCGTACAGCCACCCTTGACACTTCGCCGCTCGAACTGCAATCCATGTCCCTGGCCCCTCTCTCTCTCTCGACTTAGGCTCGTGACATTAGGTGTAATGTGTCGAGTCAACCCGGAATTTGGCGTTGAGCAAGGTTGGGTCTCCGTTTGAGGTGGTCGCAAGGAGGTGACCATTTTGGTCTCCTATGTCTTCGTTGAGAGAGAGTGTGTGTGTGTGTGTGTGTTAGAGTGGCGCAACAGCGAGAGGATGCAACGACATCTAATGAGGGAGCACCTTAAGTACGTAGTTAGACTCCCATCTATGAAGAACTCCACTAACCTCTTAATCTAAGTAAGAGACCAATCAAAATTTGGTAGTTGGCCAAACTATGTGATTGTTTTCATTTAGTAGTATGGTTATTGGACCAATATTGGGTAAATAATCCACAAACAAAGTGTTTAAATGGTATAGCAGTGATGTGTTGTAACTGTAGCCGCGTTGTTGCTATGCTATGAAGTATTGTAACAAGTGTATTTGGTAGTAGGGATAATGACACAAATAGTCTAGGAACCTTATTTGGCCCAATGTGAAATGTAATCCCCAAATTTTTAATTTATTCAATATGGTCCATTAACTATATAAAAATATTTAATGTTGTCCTTACATTAATTCAAGTTCATGGATAATATGAAATATTTTCATATAGTTCATGGACTAAATTAAACATGCATCAAAAGTTCAGGGACCACATTGAACAATTTAAAAGTTCGGATATAACATTGCACATTGGGCTAGAGTTCAGGGACCACATTGCACATTATGCAAAAGTTTAGGGACCATTTGTGTCATTTTCCTTTGGTATTACAAGTTTTAAAGTTGCTACACCTTAAAACTGATTGAGATTGCTTCCTAAAAGCTAATTAAGAGTGTTGCAGCAGTGAGAAATTTGTCAAACATCTTATACAAGCTGCAAATTTCTTTTGAAATCTGTAATTGCTACGAGAAAGCTGTACAAAACATGCTCAAAAGTTTGTATTATAACCACTAAGCCAACAAACATAGGGTTGTTGACCGGTTTTTCTCCTTTCCAAATCCCCTCTTAGGTTGTTAGTTCGATGTTGAGCGTAAGTGTACCTCACATTCATAAGCGTACAGCATAAAAATATGCACATTTAGGTATACGATGCTTAAAAAACTTTAAAGACAAGCGAGATGGATTTGTTCAATAGCTGGTTCACTCTATATAGAGTCTAGCGGATCAGTGAGACAAAGCTTGTAGTTAAGAGACAGGGACAAAGAAATATACACAGCCTACAACACCAAATCTAAAAGACTACTCGACTCATAGAACCACGGAATCGAATTCAAAAGTCGCCTATCGGCAGGGACGAAATCCATATTGTTTGCGGAGGTCAATATGGATCTGTTTGGCTGAGTGTTTGTATAGTTCATCGACGTCGTCATACTCGTTGTCCACTTTCTCCAAGGAATCATTTATTCATACTCACGTTACGGTTGTGATACGATAAGATAAGCTCTGGTGACATATTCATTACATGTACCGTTGCTGTGCTCTGGTCTTTCCTGGGGAGACCTGCTCAAAAACCAGGAACGGAGGAGTTGACTCTGAACAGTGAAAACACATTGACTCTCTGTCGCACACCAACCCCATCTGTTGAAGAAGAAAAAGAGGTCCATTTGGCCGTTTTCCACTACCACCTTTCATTAGAAACATCAAACATAAAATTTCAACGATGTTCCTCCTATAAAAAGCCCATCAGACATTCCTCGAATGCACCAACCAGTTCCCCAACATCTGAAGATCTGTACTTGTCCAGTTCCTTCATCACCCTCCAAATTGGAAAAAAACAATAAAATGGCCATGAAATTCGGAGGAGCGATGGTACTTGTCGTGATAGCTTCAGTGACGATTGGAGCTTCAGTGGCCTATCCAGGATGGAACAACAATAATGGCTATGCTTGGCCTCCGAAGCAATACGACGGTCCCACCGAGGTGCCTCCGAAGAAGGTCGTCGTCGGAGGGTCCGAGAATTGGCATTTTGGATTCGATTACAGCGCCTGGGCTCACAAAAACGGCCCCTTTTACGTCAACGACACCCTCGGTAAGTGCTGCTATTGCTCAATTATTCATATCTAGGTTCAGCATCTATTATGCCCCATTTCTGTCAGTGTAAGTTTGTTCTTATTCTCATTTTAACAGTTGACATGGGAGATTGATCGATGATCTTTACGGTATTAGAATCGATACGAATTTGTCCTCACACGACTTTATTGTCTAGACATTCACTCATGACGAGACTCTTGTATAATGCAATCTTATGCATAACAAGTAGAAGTAGAGCGCTAATGTTTTTCGAAGATAATTACTTAGTAAAAAATGCCTTTTGAAGATAATTAAGAAGCAGAATCGCCTTATTGATCCTTCCCAAATAAAAAATGAGTAGTCTAAGTAGCATTATGGGTTTTGTAGAAAAGTGGTCCGTGGCACTATTTATAACTGGCTACACTAGTGTATATACGATCAATACTTTGAAAAATGAATGTTTCCTCATTAAGCATGCTTAACAAGTATCTCCGAATCATTTCTTGTAAAATATTATTCCAAACAACATTCATTTTGGTACTTGCAGTGTTCAAGTACGACCCACCGAGCGACAAAAACACGCATCCACACAGCGTCTACGTGTTCCAGACCTTCTGGAGCTACATGAGGTGTGACCTCAAGAGGGCGACCATGGTGGCCAACGTGTCGGACGGGGCGGGAGATGGCTTCGAGTTCACCTTGAGCCAGAAGTGGAAGTTTTACTTCTTTGCCTGCGGCGAGAGCGGCGGCCTCCACTGCTCCACCGGGAAGATGCGGTTCTCTGTGGTGTCGCTTCCTCGCCCCTGGAAGTGGCACGGCTGATTGGCCCCGATAAGCCAAGGAAGAGGCAGTGCCAATGCTTGTCATGTAACCGAAGTTACTGTTTTCTTTTCTTTTTTCTATTTTCCGTTTCAATTAAGTTCATGGTATGATTATCTGTCTCTGTTGAAGTTATATTGGGTTGTTAGAAAACAATAACTTATTTCGGGTTTGAGATAAATTTGTGACTGATTCCAAGTAAACGAAATAAAGAAACGTGTTTTCCTTTCATAGTGAAACTATTCTTGATTTTAACTTTCGCATTACCAATTTTCTGTTTTTTGGCCAGATTGATCACATATATACTTGAAGACCCAATCCTTATACTTTTATCTGAGTTGCGGATTAGCTTGGTCGACTACATAGTACAATGCACTTAGGCAAAATCCACTCTTAGAGTGAAGGAGTATCTCACAGATTTTTGCCTCTCTCTCTTTTAGTAATAGTATGAGTGTGTATGTGCTAATCGTCGGAGAGAACCGGGCAACAATTTACCAAGAACCAAACCCAATCCAGGATCAATATCTCCTCCACATTTAAACCGACTAAAATCAACTTAACCCCAACAACAACTAACAACATTCCAGCAACACAACCTCGCATTTATAAGAAAACAAATGCAATAAATAACACCAAGATTTAACGTGGAAATCAAGGGAAAAATCACGGACTGCTCAAAAACTTCCACTAATTACCAAGAATAGTACGATATACAAAATTCTTCTCTAGTCACACACTAGAGGCACAACATCAACAATACATCATTTTCATTACCACAAAAGTGGATTTACATAAATGAAGAAAAAAATCCCAACCGCGATTAAAGAATTCAAAGAAGGTTCTCAATAAACAAAATCGATCAGCACATAGCCCTCGATCTCATGAACAACATACCAAAATTTGAGCCAATTTTAACAATGTTTGGACTTCGAATTGAACCCATAAAGTTACAATCATCTGTTCTTCTAACTCTCACCTGTTCTCTCCGTACTCTCGGGGAGCACACTCACTTTGGTCTTCTCTCTCTTCTTTTTGGGCACATTTCACGCACGCACGAAGCACTTGCTTTCTTTTGTTTACTTTTTTGACTTCTACTCCTATTTTCTTGATTTATGCTGGCTGGACCCCACATAGAGTTGGACCCAGCCAACACTAATCATTAGCTGTTATTACAGCATGACAAGTATATACCGAAAATAGTTGCTTTCACCTTGTTAACATGGGTGAGCAAGATGGATCGCCTAAATCGGGACCGAACCGATTGATTTGATCCGATTCTCGAGAATATTGATTTGGTTCTCAGTTCTTAAAAGTAGAACCAGTTTCCGAACGGTTCGGTTCTCAATTTTAGAGTGGGAACTGGACCGACCGGATCAAACCATTGGAACCGGTTAAAAATTAATGTTGCATAGGAAGATGATGGAAGCGGACCGGGTCATTGATAGAGTCCTTTGTTTTAGCAGCTCTCTTATGGCCATTGTCGCATAGGAAGATGATGGAAGCAATGTAGATTGGCCAGCTTTAAAGCTGGCTTTCACGCCTCCATCATCTTCCTCTGCAACCGGATTGGACCAGTGATCCGGTCCGATCCATGGTCCCAAGATTAGTCAGTTTGGTCCTCAGTCCTAGAAATTGAGAACCGGTCCTCCCGGTCCGGTTCTCGATTCTTGGATTGGACCAGATTGGATCAAGAACCGCTCACCCCTACTTGTTGATACCAAAAAAATGATCAACTCTTTTTATCAATAAGTAGTGAGTTCAATTGGTAAGAATAAAGTTTGGTCAAAACATAAGTCATCAACGAATAAGATAATCCATGAACTACAAGCATTTTTTTTGTCAAAGAACTACAAGCTTGTTGACTGTGAATGAAATTGGCAAAACACATTGCGAGAGTTATTGACAGAAGCCTTAATTAAGACTTCAGAGAAATTGATTGACAAAGTCATTGACAACAAGGGATCTTAGATTTTGGTTAAGTGTTGAGGTAGTGCAATAATTAAATAGAACAGAAGGCTGGCGACACATCAGTCGAAGATAGATAGTGGATCGACTCAAGCACTTAATTGCTGGGAGGTGATGCCAATATTCTCGGGATTTGTAACTCTTAGTAGATTATCATTATTAGATAAGAGGAGATTGTGTCTAGTATTTGCAACTTCTTATAATTGCCAATCGAATTAAGAAGTTAATTCTGGATTCAAAATCCATAACCGTTTGTAATAATTACTCTTAGTGCGATATAAAAACCTACGTTGTAATATTTGTAATAATCATTCATCCAATCAATGACAACAGTCTATCATTAATATCCTCACAAATTTACTTTTCTTGCAATCTTTCGTTTTCAGTGCTTGCTCTGCCATCTACTTTCATGTCCAAAATTAATAAAGGACCATTTCACAATCTTTGTCGATTTAATTCAACCCATCCTCTTTTTGAAAGATCTTTAGCTTTTATGGGAGAAACAAAGCCATGTTGGTGTTGTGGTTTGATTTGGTTGGAGAACCGTGCAATGTCTATGGCGGGTATTAATTTCTCGACAAAGTAGTTATTGTACCAAGTAACTAATTTGTAGTTACTAGTAAATTTCCTAATGTTAAGTAATTTCTCGACACTGGACGTAACTTTCGTATAGTTAGCTTCTACTAACATTGCCATTTGTTTAGAATCTTACTCAAAAACTTGCGCAGCAGATTGAGAGTTGGAGAACACTTGCTTGATACAACAGTGCTCATTGCTTCCTTAAAAATGAATGGTGGAGATGACCCACTTATGGATATCCATAAAAGAGCCCACGATAATGCAGGATTTGCCCAAAATTAAAGGGAAAAGACCAATAAAGCTTCTAAATGATGTTCTTTTCTAGACGCAGATCCAAGTGACCAAAACCAAATAACTATGTGAGGAAATTACCCAGAACTCTCCCAAGGGATGGTACACAGTTGCCTTTGAACTTTCAACTGTTAAATATTACCCTCTTGAACTTTGATTTTCTGATGGTCGTTAATCCTCCATTGTAGTTTTAATTAGCATGTACATTGCACATTAAATTGTATTTTATCTCATTTTCTAAAAGAACGCTCTTTTCCCTCGATTTCTCTAAAAATAAGAAAAAATAAAGGAAATGGATAAAAATAAATTAACTAAAATATTAATATAATAAAAATAAGATATTTTAAAGACGAGACTCACGATTAAGTAAAAAGGAGAAGGCTTCAATTTCGATAAGTTCAAATAAAAAAATTGGATACTCATTATGCAATTTTAAATGGTTAAATAATGGAAAAAAATTAGAAGGTAATTAAAGAAATCACCTTGATTTTGATTAATCATTTCCTTTTATAAGTTTCTAAAAATTATATTATTGATCAATCATTATTCACATTCATGAAACCTTTAAATGTACATAATTAGTAACTAATTTTAGTCAGTTGGCCTTTTTATTAATGATGCATTTTCCATTTGTTTTTAGTTTGTGTTTATTCTTTTTCTTAACATGTCTTATTTAGTTTTATTAAAGCAGCTACATTTATCAAATTTTAAAAAAATTATCATTGATATTATTATTAGCAATTTTTTTCTATTATTAGTATTTTAGTCAATCTAGTTTTCTTCCATTTTCTATATTACTTTCCATTTTTTGCAAAAATTGAGGGTAAGAAAGCGATCATCTAGAAAAAAGTTGAGATAAAAAACACTTCTTTACCCCTTAAAAGTCATGTGCATTACACATGTTAACGGTTAAATAGCATAGGGTTAACGTTGTAACTAAATGGTTGTGAGTGAACATATCTCTTGGCTAAGGAAAGAAACCCCACCATGTGAACGCCTCCGCCCATTGCCCACCGCCCTCCGTCCGACTTCCGCCCACCATCCGGCTTTCCCTCTACCCACTGTTAGCCCTTGCCCTTACCCTCCGTCACTTCTTCTAGTTCCGCTCCCTCTTTCTCACCCATCACTCTTGCCCACCTCAGCATCTCTCTCCCGTCCTTCACGCTCGCCTCAGTTCTGCTTTCCTTCCGAGTCTGTTTGCCCGTGCTCGTTCAAAGCCCCTTTGTCGCTGCCCAGCCTTCTTCGTCCACGCCTCTGCCCAGCCCTTAGTAGCTGTTGCACTATCCCCCTTTGCTTAGTCCTTCACCGTGTGTATTTTGCTTTCCTTCCGATTTGTACGGTCTTGCTCAAATTGAAGCGCCGCTCGTTGTGTCGTGCATCCATTCACTGGGGTGATGTCTCTGCTTGGTTGATAGGCTCCATTCCCCCCTTCTTACCTTGTGATTTCCTCTCCATAATATTGGCATCTAAGGTGTTTGATATATTTCCTAAGTGAAGGTCAGTGTGACACCGTATCTCCCTTTGCTACTCACTCCTCTCCCAAGCCCTCTATAGACATTTGTTGCTCAATCCCTCACCCCCAACCACTCTCATTCGATGCTGGCCCTCACTTCATTGTCCCCATCGCTCTACATCGAGCACAGCTTGTCCTAACCCCCACCGCTCTCATTGCTACCATTGTGGTCATGTCCCTGCTTGGCTGCTCATGGTTTGTTGACGCTCACGGTCCAAGTCCTTGAGCACATCGATCCAACCCATTTTGGCCGGAGACAACATTACGTATCGCCAGCAAAAGTTTCGAAAATGGTGGTTAGAACGCGATGCGGTAGAGGAGGTACTGGGAGAGCCTCATCATCGAACAAAATAGAACTCAAAGCTTTATCCACCGAAATAAATAGTTTAATAAGTTCAGAGATAGAGGCCGCCAATCTAGGGCCTACAACAGGAAATGAAACGGGCTTGCCAGGAACAGTATCTATCACCCTTCCTAATTGTAATGATAATATTATGGCCGAGGATACTTGTACTGTTGGTGACGTTGAATTGGGAGACGGAAATCTAACTGATGTTGTTGATGGAGTTAGCAACTGTACGTCTAAATCTAGAATAGCGACAGAACCTAAATCTATCCAGTTACCCTTTTTGGAAAACACTATTGTTGCTACTTCATGTATGTCTTGGAAAAACATTGCTATGGGTAATTTTGCCTAATCTGCTGAATTAAATTTCACCCACCGGTCGAGAATGGCGATAAACTTATCTTTGTTCTCCCACCCGAGGTTTTAGACAAGGGTAAATCTCACTTTCAAAATTGCCTAGTGAGTTACTTCCTTACCGCAAAAATGTCCTTCTATCTAGTCAGAGGAGTTGTAAAAAAAATTATGGGGCAAAGAGAACATTCATGATATTATGGCCATAGAGGATGGCTTCTTCTTTTTTCGCTTCTCCAATATTGCGAAAATGGTGGAAGTGATGGAGGTCAAGGTATGGGACACTACAGGAAAACTTATGTTTCTACATAAATAGTACCCCCATATTAGATTAGAGAGAGCACAAATCACCTCTGTTCTTGTCTGGGTCCATCTTTATAATGTCCCCCATGTTCTATGGACCAAGCAAGGTTTAAGTTATGTTTGTAGTGTTCTTGGTAGACCTTTATATATGGACTCGGCCACTGAACAAAAGTGGCAGCTATCCTATGCGAAGGTATGCATCCTTATGAATGCAAATAGCTCATTCCTAGGAAAATTTGATATCTACATGGGTAAGGGTGGCATCTTTAACGCCACGGTACACTACAGCTGAGTGTCTGTGAGATGCATGACATGCAATTGCTTTGGCCACAAAGATTGTAGTGGTAGAAGTACAGAAATCTGGATTCCTAAGACCCAAAATAATGTTGCCCCTCATAACTCAGTCTCAATCCATCAAGGGACGATAGCTACTAAAGAAGTTGAACGGGTTACTCCAGTGTCATCTAATCCATCTCCCACCCCGAAGAGCATTGCTAACCCCATGGTTACAAATGCCCCTGCTGCTGCCATGCATGGTCCTTCTTCCTCACAAGTTGATAGAAAGGAAAGAGGATCAAACAGTACGAACAAAGGTGACAACAATATAGTGCCTTCTGATAATAGATTTGCTCTTTTGGAAGTGGAGGTTGCTTTGGATTGTTCCGTGGATACACTGGGGGGTTTTGGGGGTTGTAACGAAGCCTCCTGATTTATGAATATTGTCGCATGGAATGTAAGGGGCCTTAATCGCAGCCCCAAAAAAAGGGAACTAGTGAACTTTGCTCTATCCCTAGATTCCCAAATTCTTCTTTTGTTTGAGCATAAGATTAAAGGAAGAGAATGCTGATTTTGTCATTGACAATAGTTTTAGAGGTTGGAGTTATATTCATAACCATATATACTGCAGCTTGGGTAGAATATGGATCCTATGGAAACTGTCCATACTTAGTCTAACCGTTTTGGAGGTATCTGCTCAAGTCATACATTGTCTCATTGAAAAACCTGGGGTGGACCCTTTTTTGCTATCTGCCATCTACGGTTACAATACTGAAGTTGAGTGAAGGTTTCTTTGGTGCAACATTTCAAATTATTTTTCCGGACAAACAAGAGACCTACCTTGATTGTTAATGGAGGATTTCAATGAAACAAGGGACACAAGTGAAAGGATTGGCTCAATTATTTGTTAGACTATGGGTATGGAAGAACTAAATACCACGATTGAAGAACTTGCACTTATTGAACCTCCATCTACGAGAACTTTCTTCACATGGACAAACAAAAGCATGGGGGATAATCTCAAAGCGAGAAGAATTGACAAAGTCTTAATTAATGCAGAATGGCAAAATAAATATAACCAATATTTAGTTGAATTCCTGCTCCAGGAGTTTCAGATCACTCTCCATGCTTAGTGGGACTTGACACCACATATAGGAAAAGGAAACCTTTGTTCAAATTCTTTAATTTTTGGACTACTAGCTCGGGTTTCTAGCGTTTGGTCTTCACTTGCTAGCAACAGGTTATCAAAGGATCAAGAATGTTTACAATGGTGTCAAAGTTCACAACACTAAAACGGCAACTCAGGGACTAAATAGATCTCAGTTTGATGACTTTCACTTAAAGGTCAAACAAGCTAAAACAACTATAGTAGGAGCTTGTGATTGACCTTTATAATATCATTACTCCGGTTGAAGAAAAGGCGTAGCTGGAGGAGTTACTTGTTTTTAGTAGACATGAAGAGGTTTTGCTTAAACAGAAATCCAAAAATCTATGGCTAAATGAGGGTGACAATAATAGTAAGGTTTTCTTCACCTCCATGATGCGGAGGAGTGCCCAAAACAGGATCAATCATATCAAACTTGAGGATGGCTCTATTATTACCGAGGAGGGTGCTCTCAAGAATGCAATTATAACATATTATCAGCACCTCCTTAGAAACCCCAGTCATACTAGCATTCCATATGAGAGATATGCTTCTTTATTTCATGAAGATATTAATGCTATTATTACCTTTCCTATACTTCAGAGATCAGAAATCCTCAGAGTTTTAAAGGGTTTCAACAACTTCAAGGCTTCGGGTCCAAATGGCTTTAATAGTCTATTATACAAAAACGCCTGGCACATCATAGGGAAAGACATTGAGGAAGCTATCATGGAATTCTTATCGTCAAAAAGAATGCTGAAGTCTACAAATTCCACACTGATTTCGCTCATACCAAAGGTTCAGAATTAATCATATCTCAAGGAGTTCGGACCCATTTCATGCTACAATGTCATATACAAGATCATATCTAAGCTTCTTCCAGAACAAATTAGTTGCATGCTTATAAAGATCATTGGCCACCACCAAACTACTTTCATCAGCGAAAGACATATCTCGGAGAATATTCTGCTATGCCAAGACCTTCTACACAACTTCCACGAGGGAGGAAAGGGTAAACGAGTGACAATAAAGATTGATCTCATGAAAGCCTATGACATGGTAAAATGGGATGCAGTCATCGGGGTTCTCAAAGCTGCAAATACTCCTTACAATTTGGTTGCTTTGATAGCCAAGTGCATTACCACTCCGTTGTTTTCAGTGAACTTCAATGGCGAACAAGTTGGCTATTTTAAGAGTACGAATAGGCTGCGACAAGGTGATCCTCTTTCTCTATACCTTTTTATAATGGTTAAGGAAATTCTTAACAGAATTGTTAGTGCGAAAGTTGGTACTTCTTCTTTCAAGTATCACTGGTACTGCAAAACGCAATGAATCACACACTTATGCTTCGCATACAACTTGCTATTATTTTCTCATGGAGATGTAGATTCCATCCTTTGCTTTGTAGATGCCCTAGACGAATTTGCAACTCTCGCAGGACTGCGGTTCAACCTAGACAAGTGTCGAATCTTTTTTCTGGGTTGAATGAGGATGAGAAGCACCTTATACTGGACCGCACGCCTTTTTCTCCAAATACCCTCCCTATCAGATACTTGGGTATCCCCCTTATTACCAGAAGACTTACCCACACAGATTATAAGAGTCTTCCTGATAAGATCTTCAAGAAAATTGAAAATTATGGCATAAAGCATATCAGTTATGCAAGGCACCTACAGTTAGCCAAATCTGTCCTTATCTCCATCTGCACCTACTGGATACAAATGTTCCTACTTCCAAAGCACACTATATATGAAGTTGAGAAAAGGATTAGACAATTCTTATGTGCTGATAATATAGCAAATCATGGCTCGCATAAGATTGCATGGCAAGTAGTTTGTTCACCTAAAAGGGAAGGAGGATTAGGATTGCCTAATCTGAACATATGGAACAAAAGTATTGCTAGGCTGCATGCTATAGAACCTTATCAATCGTCCATCATCTTCCCTTTCAAGTATTTGGATTCACAACACCAAAATGCAGAGGCACCCCAATTATGCAGCTTGACATTAAGGGTAGTATGGCTTGGAGCTAGAGATGTCTCCTTAAACTGCGACCTATTCCAATGTCGATTATCCCTAGCTCAAGGTACTGTTGCCAAGATATATATGATGAACTTAGACATGTGGGACTAGCTGTAGAGTGGTATAACCTAATTTGGACCAACAGTATTAGCAAACACAATTTTGTTACCTAGCTAATTTACAGAGATAGACTACATACAGTAGGAATCGTCGCACAATGGATGCCCTCAGTTAATATCCAGTGTAATTTCTATAGGGATGATATTGAAGACATAACACATTTGTTCTTCCAGTGTGAGTGGACAAGCAGCATATGGCGTTGTATCCTAGCACAATATGAGATTAGGAGCCCTTTAGGAGGATGGAATGAAGAACTTTAATGGATGTTTAGGGCAACAAAGAACAAAGACTTGACGGCAAGACTTGTCAAGTTGTCCTTCCTAGCAACCATATATTGCATTTGGATGGAGCACAACAGTAGACGGTTTCCAAACGAGTCTTTGAAGTTCCAAGTGTGGAGCACGAGGAGGGATTTTGGCTCATCTTTTCCTAAAGCCCGTTTAAACCTTTAATTGGGTTGCTGATATGTCACTCATTAAAGAAGATAAGTTTAAGATGTAAATATATCATCCTAAATTTAGAATATCTTGATCCTATCTCAATCCTAAATTCGATACCCTTAAGCTTTTAGAAATGTTCAATTTTAGCCATTTTTCTTTTATATATATATATATATATATATATATATATATATATATATATATATATATATATTAATGGATCTCTAACCTTTTATACGTCGTGCAATTGTAGCAAGACCATTAAACCATTATATTCTCTGATTATATAATTGGCGAAAAGTACACAAGTATCTTCGCCAACCTATATGTGGTGATTGACTTTGAAAGCAATTGATCATGTTTGAAAAGGTCTAAGAGATGCAGAGGTTCGGCTACCAAAGGATGCAATTAGATTTTTGTTAAAATAATATAGTTGTATAATTGCATTAGTTCCAATCGTATTGAATGCATAGGATATCATTTAGTGGTCTTCTTAGAGAAATTTTCTACCACATGGACCAAATCAAAACGCACTTGATTAATTATGTCAAAGTGGTAGTGATGGGTACCGCTAATTGCTAAAAGGCCAGCTTTTATTGAATTCGTTGCTTGATTTTATTTCCTTTGTTGCGACCCACCAAACTATACTTTTCCCATATGTTGTGGTTTATGTCCATTCAGTTTTTATTGACTTAATCATCATCAAATAATTTGTCTGAGACCGACAAAGAATGAGTTAAGTAGGAATTTAAAATGCTGGGCAGAGTACTTGACAGCAACTTATGAACTCTCTCTTTGAGAAAATATTTGATGGTTTGCTAGGGCCACTTCAATAGTTGACGTGGCATGCATTTTTTCACTTTGAATCAATCACAGATTGACATTTATATAGTTATGTGGATTTAGGATTTAGATGAACAAAATAAAAAAATTTCCATCCACTTCACTTTTCCTCCTCCTAGGGTTTCCAATGTTGGAGGAGTTGCCAGCACTTCATCCTCTTTCATCTACACTTCATCGTCCTCTATCTGGTTCAAGCCAATCATTTCCTCCTTCACCATCACCACAGGCGGAGTTGCCAGCGCCGCATCTTAGGCGATCAATGCTAGGCGTCCCACCCTCTCCTTCATCTTTGTGGTCGGCGTTCATGGGGATGGAGTTGTAGATTTGAAGTCGACCACCATCGCTCACAACCATGGATGAGCCGCTATCGTTGAAGCCCTGGTTACCAATTTAGAAGTCCTGCCACAGCCATGGACAAGCTGGTATGGCCAAATCTGAAGGGAAGTTTTCTCAAATTTGGAAGCCCAAAGGTGGTGATGGTGGCCGTGGCGAGGTGGTTCAAATCCGAAGGCATTTGGAAGTTTGCCATCTAGATCTCAACCTTGCCTGCCGTCGTCATGGACGAACCTTTCCTGTGCTCAAAGAAAATGAAAACAAAAAAAAGCTTCACAATTAGAACTCGCCACCGAAACTTCCCCATGCTCGTCATCGTCAAGGAAGAAACTCTTCCTTTTCTATGTTTTTTGCTTGGCCGAACTTTTAGATCTGGAGCCATCTTATTTGCGGCCATGACTCCAGATATGGAACTCACGGTCATGAGCTCTTGCTTTGGAGCCATGGTCGTGAGCGACGATAGCTTGTTCGACGTCGATAGCTGTCCATGGCCGGTGGTGGCGATGGCCATGGAACATTGCTAGGTCTAGAGAAAAAATGTAGGTGGAGGAGGAAGAAAAGAAAATTTAGATTTTTATTTTTTTTAGTTCAACTCAACAAACACTTGTGAATCTAAATTTAAATGTCGGGCACAGCATTTGGCAGTCTCTAACTAATGAACCCTCTCTGTGTGTTCCTACTTCTTTGTTTAGTCATACGATTGACAAAACCATTTGCTATGCAAATTGAGATTGACATTATCTAAATTTGGAGGATAATTGTATGTACATATCCAATTATCCTTAAGGTGTTGACTCGTCACTTACTAGGTATGTTGGTGACTCTAACATCACCAACATCCGCAACATCGTACTTAACGTTATTTTTTAACTATGCTTTACTACTATCCATGCATTGATAAGTAGTAAATCAGTTCCTATATAGTATAACATGAAACAAATAACCAAAATCCATGGTCAAATTGTCAAATGATGAATCCTCAGTGACAAACAAGACATAATCAATACTATCCGAATTACTATTGGCTATTGCAGTAACATCATTAATAAATTCAATTTTAATTCTCTTACCCTTCTCATTCTTTAGCTTAAGACAATATGTTCTAAGATGCCCCTTTTTACTACAACTCCAACAAGTAGCACCACCAATCCTAAACCGATTACCTTTATTCAGGTTTATACTACTTTAGCTAACATGAGTACTAGCTCTTCATCTACTTTCACCTATCAAAGTAACATATACAGGTTCACCAGATTCTCTTTTACGGATGTCTTCACTCATAATCAAATCTTGAACCCTATCAAAGGTCAAATTTGTTGATTCAGAGGAATTACTAATAACAGTAATAGTAGTATTCGAACTATCAAGTAAGAGGATTATAAAATCAAAGCATGTACCTAATTTTCAAAGTCAAGCTCAATTGAACTCAATTGATTAATGACCATATTAAATTCATCGATAAAATTGGCAACCAATGCACGCTCGCCCATCTTCAAGTTAAACAGATGTCAAATTAAGTACACTTTGTTGATCAAAGAAGGCTTTCTTGTACATGTCGAATAGGGCCTCATCAAACTCGTAGTGGTTTTCTCATTCACAATGTTACAAGCCAACGTCAGCCGAATAACACCCAACACTTGTCTATTTAGGAATTCCCATTCATCTTGTTTCATCGACTCTAGTTTCTCCCCAAACAAGGCAGGTGTAGTTAGTTTCTTTGGTACAAATAATCTTCAATTTGCATCTTCCAAAAACCAAACTCTTCTCATCAAATCTGTCATCATCAATTCACTTCGACTTAGTCAAGCCTAGCTCTGATACCAGTTATTACGAAAGCAAGCGATCGAACAATAAAATAAATAAAATAATAAAATAAAATCGGATACCAAATTTACGTGATTTGGTCGGTGACCTACGTCCACAAGTAAAGCAGCAAAAAATTTTACTATAGATCAAGTGATACAACAGAAATTATAACCATACTCGAGTCACTCAAATACTCTTAGTGTTTCCCAAGCCCCAAGTACTCTCAATAACTCACATAGTATTAGCCCACAATTCCTCACGACTAATCTCTCAATCTCACAAAGAAATTCACAAATCTTATAGTAATATTTTAAAAAACATCTTTGTTGGAAACCTACTCCAACTAGGATTACCTATTCAAATTAGGAAATTTTCCTTTTAGGACTCAAACTCAAGACATATTCTCAATAAATACTCTACATGTATTGTTGTTGTACACTGTATTTCTTGAGGAGACCTACTCAAAAACCATAAACGAGCGACTACAGTTGACTCTTAACAGTGAAAACATGTTAACTCGCCGTCTCAGACCAACCCAATCTATTGAAAAAGTAAAAAAGGTCCATTCGGCCATTTTCCACTACCACCTTTAAAAAAAAATAGACCCACAAAGTTACTCCCATAAAAGCCCATTCAAACATTCCTCAGATGCACCAACCAGTTCCCCAATGTATGAAGATTTATATATGTCCAGTTCCTTTATCATCCTCCAAATCGGGAAACAAAAGAGTGTTGAGGAAACTCCTAATGAATTTTGAAACTGACAAAACTTTTTATATTTATCTTGTGAATCTGAAATGCATTCCATTCCAGGTTAATATATTCTGAAAGTTCAGAAGGAAATATCAGACTTCACAAGTTCTCAGAACTAAAAGTTTAGACTTAGAATGAGAAGTTCAGACTTTACCATGAAAGTCATTCAAACTCTATTTTAAGTCTTTAAAGAACTTCAGACCCTATGAGAAATAGGTTCATATCTTATTAAAAGAACTCCACTAATATAAGTTCTAAAAGAAACGCAGACGCAGAAGTTATGCAGACGCAGACGCAGAAGTTATGCAGATGCAGACACAAAAGTTTTTCAGATGCAGACACAAAAGTTTTTCAAACGCAGAAGCAAAACTCTTTCGGAACGAAACATTATAGCTAGTGATTTGGCATGAATTTCACAAAAAAAAAGTTTTGATTGTCTCAATCTAAGGTTATAATTGATTTACAACCCAACATCATGACAAGTATGCATTACAACGGAGAAAGCTCTACTTATAGAAATCAAGATTCTAATTTTATGGGGGACCAGAATCAGTGGACTTCAAATTTTGTTAGCAAACGGCTACTC
This sequence comes from Syzygium malaccense, assembly GCA_031216405.1. Classification (NCBI taxonomy): domain Eukaryota; kingdom Viridiplantae; phylum Streptophyta; class Magnoliopsida; order Myrtales; family Myrtaceae; genus Syzygium; species Syzygium malaccense. Next base: position 16,421,166 of record CM062259.1, on the reverse strand, counting down.
AATCCATTTATTACAAATCTATCCAAGATGAAGATTGGAAGATGATCCTCTGAATACTGCTCAACGGCTAGTTTGAAAGTGAAGGAGTATAAAAGGAGATCAACGAGGAGCAGAATGAATAAGAACGAAATTGAGAATCAACAAGTCCAAAGTTTGAACACATTCCAATCCTTTCTCTTGTTTTTCTTGAGCAAAACACTAAGATCTTGAGAGATACTTTCTAAGAGTGATTGTGTGAGATAGAGAGTCCTATCATGCATAAGAGTGCTGTTACTCAGAATCTGTAATTCCTCTTGATTACATAGTGAAATCCAGCCAGTAGGCTGTCAGCGTGGGAGAATGGACGTAGGCTTGCTATAAGCCGAACCACTATAAGCTTGTGTATAGTTTTCTATCCCTTATTTCTTGCTTTACATACTACACACCAAGAACACTGTCTATATAAACTGTTTAGAATCTAAGTTTTATTCAGACTCTACTGTGATCAATCATTTTGCTATAAATTGATCAAAATTATTTAAAATCACCTATTCACCCCTCCTCTAGGTGATCCTTGCTAGCTACATTAAAGAGAAACCAGAGAAAAGCACAACAATGGCCATGAAATTTGGAGGAACGATGATGCTTGTCGCGATAGCTTCAGTGATGATGGGAGCTTTAGTGGCCTATCCAAGGTGGAACAACAACAATGGCTACGCTTGGCCTCCGAAGCAATATGATGGTCCTGCCGAGTCCCTCTGAAGAAGGTCATCGTCGGAGGGTCTGAGAATTGGCATTTCGGATTTGATTACAGCGCCTGGGCTCACAAGAATGGCCCCTTTTACATCAACAACACTCTTGGTAAGTTGCTACTATAGCTTAATTATTCATATCTGGGTTCAGCATTATTATGGCCCATTTTGTCTGTCTAAGTTTGTTCTTATTTTCATTTTAACAGTTGATATGGGAAATTGATCGATGATCATCACGGTATTAGAATCAATATGAATTCGTCCTCACACGACTTTATTGTCTAGACATTCACTCATGATGAAACTTGTGTATAATGCAATCTTATGCATTACAAGTAGAAGTAGAGTGCTAATGTTTTTCGAAGATAATTACTTAGAAAAAAAATGCTTTTTGAAGATAAGTAAGAAGCAGAATCGCCTTATTGACCCTCCACAAACAAAAAAAGAGTAGTCTAAGTAGCATTGTGGTTTTTGTAGAAAAGTGGTCCGTGGCACTATTTAAGTGATTGGATAGGAAAGGAAATATTGTAAAATATTTTGAAAAATGAATGTTTCCTCTATAAGCATGCTTAACAAGTATCTCTGGATTATTTGTTGTGAAATATTACTCCAAACAACATTCATTCTGGTACTTGCAGTGTTCAAGTTTGACCCACCGAGCGACAATAACACGCGTCCACACAGTGTCTACGTGTTCCAGAATTTCAGGAGCTACATGAGTTGTGACCTCAAGAGGGCGACCAAGGTGGCCAATGTGTCGGACGGGGCAGGAGACGGCTTCGAGTTCACCTTGAGCCAGAAGTGGAAGTTTTACTTCTTCGCATGCGGCGAGAGCGGCGGCCACCGCTGCCCCACGGGGAAGATGCGGTTCTCCATTGTGTCGCTTCCTCGCCCCTGGAAGTGGCAAGGCTGATTGGCCCTAATAGGCTAAGGAAGAGGCAGTGCCAATGCTTGTTCCTTTTTTTTTATTTTCCTTTTCAATTAAGTTCATGGGATGATTATCCGTCTCTGTCGAAGTTATATTGGGTTGTTCTTATACTAGAAAACAAGAAGTTATTTCGGGTTTGGAATAATTTTGTGACTGATTCCTAGTAAACGAAATAAAGAACTGTGTTTCCCTATCATGGTGAAACTATTCTTGATTTTATCTTTCGCATTATCAATTTTCCTTTTTTGGCCAGATTGATCACATGTATACTCGAAGACCCAATTCTTATATTTTTATAGGAGTTGCGGATTCGCTTGATCGACTCCAAAGTACAATGCACTTAGGCAAAATCCACTTTTTGAGTGAAGGAGTATCTCACAGATTTATGTCTCTCTCTCGTTTTTTGGTAATAGGCAGAGCATGCATGTACTAATCGTTTTTGTTATTAAAATATGACAAGTATATAGTGAACGTAGTTGCTTTTAACTTGTTGATACTAAAAAATAATCAACTTTTTAAAATTAGTGAGTAGTGAGCTTGGTCAATAAGAATAAAGTTTGGGCAAAGCAGAAGTCATCAGTGAACAAGATTATCACCGAACTACAAGGTTGCTTTTTTTTTTAACTTCAAGCTCGTTGACAGTGAAGAAAATTGGCAAAACACAAAGCGGGAGTTATCGGCAGAAGCATTCACTAACACTTAAGAGAAATTGATTGACAAAGTCATTGAAGGATCTTAGATTTTGGTCCGTTGAGGTAGTGCAATAAATAAATAGAACAAAAGGCAGGTGACACATTAGTCGAAGACTGATAGTGAATCGACACGAGCACATAATTGCTGGGTGGTGATGCCAATATTCTTGGGATCTGTAACTCTTAGTAGATTATCATTACTAGATAAGAGGAGATTGTGTCCAGTATTTGTAACTCCTTATAAATGCCGATCGAATTAGGAAGTTAATTCTAGATTCAAAATCCATAACCATATGTAGTAACTGCTGTTAGTGGGATATAAAAATCTGAGCCGTAATCTTTGTAACGACCACTGATGCAATCAATGATAGTACGTCTGTCTATCTTTTTTTTTTTTTGGTAAGAACGTCTGTCTATCTTTAATATCCTCACAAATTTACTTTTCTTGCAACTTTTCATTTTCCGTACTTGCACTAACATTTACTTTCATGTGCCAATAAAGGACCTTTCACAATCTTTGTCGATTCAATTCGACCTATCCACTTTTGGAAAGATCTTTCGCTTTTCTCGGGGAAACAAAACCATGTTTGGTGTTGTGGTTTGATCTGGTTGGAGAACTGTGCAATGTCTTTCTAGATGCAGATCTAAGTGACCAAAACCAAATAAATATATGAGGAAAATTGCACAAAACTCTCTCAAATTTTGGGAATGGTACATAATTGCCCTTAAACTTTCAATAGTTACACATTGCCCTCTTGAACTTTGATTTTGTTACAATCGTTAATCCTCCATTACAGTTTTCGTTAGCATGTGCAATACACATGATTTTTAAGAGGTAAATCTGTATTATATCTCATTTTCTGAAGGAAAGCTCTTTTTTAGCCTTGATTTCTCTAAAAAAGAGACAAAAATAAAGAAAATGGATAAAAATAAATTAACTAAATATTCATATCACAAAAATAAGATATTTTAAAGACAAGAGGCACACTTAAGTTAAAAGGAGAAGGCTTCAATAACAATAAATTCAAATAACAAAATTTGGATACTCATTATGCAATTTTAATTGGTTAATTTATGGAAAAAACAAGAAGATAATTAAATAAATCACCTTGATTTGATTAATCATTTCCTTTTAGGAGTCGAGAACATCATTTCCTTTTATAATTTTCTAAGAATTTTGTTATTGATCAATCGTTATTTACATTTGCGAGCCCTATAAATGGACATAATTAGTAATTAATTTTAGTCATTTAGCCTTTGTATTATTGACTCGTTTTAACTTTTTTGTCTTTTAGTTTGTGTTTACTCTTTTTCTTAAACATATCTTATTTAGGTTTAGTAAAGCGGCTATATTTATCAAAGTTAAACAAATTTTATCATTAACATTATTATTGGCAATTTTTTCTACTAATAGTATTTTAGTCAATCAAGTTTTCTTCCATTTTCTATATTAATTTCCATTTTTTTACAAAAATTGGGGGTAAGAAAGAGATTTCCTAGAAAAAAAGGTTAAGATACAAGTACACTTTTACTACTCAAAAGTCATGTGCATTACACACGTTAATGAAAAAATTACGGAAAGTTAATGGCCATAACAAAATGAAAGTTTAGTGGGGCATCATATATCAATTAGAAGTTCAAGGCAAACATGTATCATTCCCAAAGTTCATGTGTGTTTTTGTATAGTTTTCCCTGAATGTATTTGTTTTGGTTTTTAACGTTTTCCACTTACATTTCACATAGTAAGAGAGCTTCTTCCTCCATCGTCAGAATGCCATCACCCAAACGTAATGCAACTGGACTTGTAACTACGCAACCACTTCGCTTTCCCACTTCGGTCAATGCTATACCAGGTAAACAACATTAGGCTCTTTACCTAAATTCTTTTGTTATATTTTCTTCCTTTTTTATATTTTACTTATTTTGCTCGGGTCAACTTTGGATCGACACCCTCAAAATAATGACATATTCTTCAGAGAAAATAATAACATATTCAGATAGTGGTCGACTCTCTGAAGTTTTAAGTGGGGAGCACTAGGAGGCATTTTGGCTCATCTTCTCCTACAACCCATTTAAACCTTCAATTGGGTTGCTGAAATGTCACTCATTGAATAAGATAAGTTTAAGATGTAAATATATCATCCTAAATTTAGAATATGTCAATCCTAAATTCGATACCCTCGAGCTTTCAGAAATGTTCTGGCACCGTTTCGCCCATGATAGGATGTGGGTATAAGTGGCACCCTTTGATGGTGTGTTATTGGTTGTCGGTTGAATGAAGTTAATATATCTTCTTCCTGGTGAGAGAGAAAGAAGACAACAAAAAGACAACGAATAGAAAAGTAACGTATGTTCTCCTCTCTATTGAATAATACACAAAAAGAGCTTATATTGTTACTTTGAGAAGATGATAGATATTAACGCTGTGAAACAAAAATATTTTACTCTTGATTATATTCGGACCGGGGTGAAATTATAGATTGGTCCAACATTCGCTGGTGATTCAATTCACATTCCTGGGTAATTTTTTGATTGTGCATCGAAAGGTTAGTCAATTTCTTCTACGACTTTTTCCCAACATGTTTAATTTTAGTCATTATTCTTTTTTTATATATAATAATGGGACTCTAACCTTTTATAAGTCGTGCAATCGTAGAAAGATCTTTAAGCCATTAAATTCTTTGATTATATAATTGAGAAAAGTGCACAAGTACCCTCGCCAAACTATCTCTAGTGATTGAGTTTGAGAGCAATGATCAAGTTTGAAAAATAATATAGTTGTATGATTGCGTAAGTGGTATTTCGTATTGAATGCATTGGATGCCATTTAGAGGTCTTCTCAGAGAAATTTCCTACCACATAGACCAAATCAAAACGCGCCTGATTAATTAGGTCAAAGGGGTAATGATGGGTACGGCTAATTGCTGAAAGGCCACATTTTGTTGAATTCGTTGCTTGATTTTATTTCCTTTGCTGCAACCCACGAGACTATACTTTTCATTCAGTTTTTATTGACTTAATCATTATCAAAAAAATTGTCTGAGACCAACATAAGTATGAGTTGTTGGGCACAGTACTTGGCAGCCTCTAACTTATGAACTCTTTCTTTGTGTGTTCCTACTTCTTTGTTTAGTCATACGACGGACAGAACCATTTGTTATGCAAATTGGGATTGAGATCATCTAAATTTAGAAGATAATTGTATATGCATGTACAATTATCCTTAAGGTGTTGACCCATCACTTACTAGGTATGTTGGACGGTCTAGATCTAATTTTCTTTTTCTTCCTTTTTTCGCTCTCCCCCCATTTCTGCCTTTCTCCCTCTTCCTTTGCTTTGCATTTCTGGCTGAGCACGACCACCTATGACACTTGCAGCAGTAACAGTAATAGTTCATCCTGCGGTCGTCGCTGCTCAAGCCGCGATCCATGTTTCCTCCCCCAACCCCCCCTCTCTCTCTCTCGGGATCTAGGCTCGCAACGTTAGATCTAACATGTTGAGAGCAGATTCTACGTTATCGGAATTGGTTGACCCCAGATCTAGGATCGAGTCAGGTTGGGCCACCATTTGAGGTGGAGAGAGAGAGAGAGAGAGCAACAACGACGAGATGGTAATTCAGCGACAACTAATGAGGAAATACCTAGTCTATGTAATAAGAGTACCATCTATGAAGAACTCCACTGATTTCATCTACTAGGCAAGAAACCAATCAAAATGTGAAACATGTCCAAAATATGTGATTGTTTTCATTTAGTAGTATGGCCATCGAACCAATATCGAGTATATAATCGACAGACAAAGTGTCTGATTTGGTATAATGATGTGTTGTAACTATAGCAATGTCGCATTGTTGATATTATGAGCATAGTAATTTGTATATTTAGTAGTATATGTTTTAAAGTTGTTACACCTCAAAACTGGCTGAAACAACTTTCCAAAAGTGATTTTAAATTAATGCAAAAGTGAGAAATTTGTCAAATACCTTAAAAAAGCTGAATTCCTTTTCCCCGGCTGTAATTACTATGAGAAAGCTCTACAAACACACTCAAAAGGTTGTTCATATGTTTTGCCATTACAAACCTCACTACAACCATACCCCCCCCCCCAACCCCCCACCCCCTAGCTCTCATGTTGTTAGTTCTATGTCGAGCATATTTAGGGTAAATCAGTCCCCTTGTAAGCCCATACAACAAATCATTAGATTGTTTCACCACATTCATACTCTCCCTCTCCCTATCTTTCTCTCACACAAAAGTTGTTAGTTCAACCATATCGAGTTCGATCAGTCCCACAGCAAGCCCGTACAACAAATTATCATTAGATTGTTTCACCACATGCGTAGGTGTACATTATAAAAAATACTTATCACGACGTGTAATTGAGCTCTAAAATTATATGGAATTAATGGAGAGACTATATTGCCTCAAATTTGATAAGTTTTAAAATTTAATTGTATTATTTAAAAGTTTTTGAACTCGATTGCATTTTCGCGATAATTTTTTAGAATTCTTGGTGCCCTTATCCCTTTTAAATTTTAGAGGCGGGCAATATGGATCTATTCGACGGAATGTTTGTATAGTTCGTCGACATCGGGGTATTCGTCGAACATGGTAGAGTACTCTACATCTGCCCTTGCTGTACGCCTGTATTTCTTGGAGAGACATACTCAAGAACCAGAAATGAACGACTTGAGTTGACTCTTAACAGTCAAAACACAACTCGCCGTCTCAGACCAACCCAATCTATTGAAAAAGAAAATAAAAGGTCTATTTGGCCATTTTCCACTACCATCTTTCACTAGAAACCTCAAAAAAGAAGAAAAAAATCCACGAAGTTACTCCTATAAAAAGCCCATCAGACATTCATCAAATGCACCAACCAGCTCCCCAACACCTAAAGGTTTATACTTGTCCAGTCCCTTAATTATCCTCCAAATCAGGAAAATAATGGCCACGAAATTTGGAGGAGCAATGATGCTTGTCGTGATAGCTTCAGCGATGATGGGAGCTTCAGTGGCCTATCCCGAGTGGAACAACAACAACGGCTACGCTTGGCCTCCGAAGCAAGACAACAGTCCTGCCGAGGTCCCTCCGAAGAAGATCATCGTCGGAGGGTTGGAGAATTGGCATTTCGGGTTCGATTACAGTGCCTGGGCTCACAAGAACGGCCCCTTTTACGTCAACGACACTCTCGGTAAGTCGCCCCTATAGCTCATTTCTTCATATCTGGGTTCAGGATCTATTGTGTCCTATTTTTGGAGATTGATCGATGATCTTCACAGTATTAGAATCGATACGAATTCATCCTCACACGACTTTATTGTCTAGACATTCACTCATGATGAGACTTGTGTATAATGCAATCTTATGCATAACAAGTAGAAGTAGAGTGCTAATGTTTTTCGAAGATAATTACTTAGTAAAAAAATGCCTTTTGAAGATAATTAAGAAGCAGAATCGCCTTATTGATCCTTCCCAAACAAAAAATGAGTAGTCTAAGTAGCATTACGGGTTATGTAGAAAAGTGGTCCGTGGCACTATTTAAGCGATCGGATAGGAAAGGAAACATTGGAACTGGCTACACTAATATATGCACGATCAATACTTTAGAAAATGAATGTTTTCTCGTTAAGCATGCTTAACAAGTATCTCCAGATCATATATTGTGATCTATTATTCCAAAAAACATTCATTTCGGTACTTGCAGTGTTCAAGTTCGACACACCAAGCAACAATAACACGCATCCACACAGCGTCTACGTGTTCCAGAACTTCTTGAGCTACATGAGGTGTGACCTCAAGAGGGCGACCATGGTGGCCAACGTGTCGGACGGGGCGGGAGATGGCTTCGAGTTCACCTTGAGCCAGAAGTGGAAGTTTTACTTCTTTGCATGCGGCGAGAGCGGCGGCCTCCACTGCTCCACCGGGAAGATGCGGTTCTCTGTGGTGTCGCTTCCTCGCCCCTGGAAGTGGCACGGTTGATTGGCCCCGATAAGCCAGGGAAGAGGCAGTGCCAATGCTTGTTGTGTAACCGAAGTTATTGTTTTCTTTTCTTTGTTCTTTTTTCCCTTTCAATTAAGTCCATGGTATGATTATCTGTCTTTATTGGGTTGTTCTTATACTAGAAAACAATAAGTTATTACGGGTTTGGAATAATTTTGTGACTGATTCCTCGTAAACGAAATATAGAAATGTGCTTCCCTTTCATGGTGAAACTATTCTTGATTTTAACCTTCACATTTCCAATTTTCCTTTTCGGCCAGATTGATCACATGTATACTTGAAGACCCAATTCTTATACTTTTATCTGAGTTGCGGATTCGCTTGGTCGACTACAAAGTACTATGCACTTAGGCAAAATCCACTCTTAGGATGAAGGAGTATCTCCCGGATTTATGGCTTTTTGTTTAACTTTTTAGCAATAGGCCAAGCGTGTATATGCTAATTACGACATTCCGAATTTCGGCCCATTTTTGGGATTTATAAAACATGTATTTCGTAAGTGCGTTTATAATAAAATCTCGCCCGGAACTGATCACTCTTGGGTTTTTTTTTTAAATTAGAGATTTCGCTAGAATTGCAATCGATCGAATTTGTCCGTTATTTAGAACCCGAACTTTGATGTCGAATTTCTCGAAGTTTCGTGGCAAATTTAATTTGACGGTGTCGATATTATTGTGGCCAATCAGATATTGCTTGGGATATGTGAAAAGTGAAATTTTGACCAGGTGCGGATTTGAACTAGTAGACCTCCCTTGTAGTGTGTTTTATTTGATTATCTTTGGCCCTTTTTCCTAATAATTAACTAGGGTTTTTCGTGGACCGTTAGATCGATTTTGGGTTTGAATCATGACCGTTGGATCGCACTCGGGGATAAATTTTGACTTTTGTTTTCTCTCTCTCTCTCTCCTCCCCCTCTGCCATGCCTCTGCCCAATGCATGCAGATGTCCCTTCCCCCCCTTTTTCCGCTCACATTTCCTCTCTCTCTCTCTCTCTCTCTCTCTCTCTCTCTCTCTCTCTCTCTCTTCTTTTCTTTTTCTTTCTTCCTCTTCTCTTCTTCTTCTTCCTCTCTTCCGCCCCCGACTGCTGCTTCTTCTGCTTCTGCTTGATGCGCCTGACCGCTACCGCGCCATCCGTCCTGCTCGCCGCCCGTCCCGCCGTTCGCCCCTATGCCCGACTGCCCCTCTCTTCTCCTCCCCCTGTTTTCCTCTCCCCCTACCCGGCTGACCTCCCCCTCCTCTTCGCGCCATCGCCTTCGCCGCTGCTCGTCAACACCAGCTCGTCATCGCCAGCTTACCACCGCGTCGCCGTGCCAGCTCACCGAGACCAATTCGTCGCCGCATCGCCATGCCAGCTCGCCGTCGCTGCTGCTCGTCGCTGCCGCCAGCCAACCGGCTAGCCAGCTTGCCAACCAACCGACTAGCCAGCTCACCCCAGGCCGTGCCGAGCTCGCCTAGCCCAATGCCTAGCCGTGCCTGAGCCGTCCTAGCTACTACTTGTCTTCACCGTGCCCGTGCCCGTGCCCGCGTGCTTGCCTGCACGCCAGGCTGCTCGCTCGATCGTGGCCGAGAGTCCCAGGCCGTGGCCGAAGGTGTGCCAAGCCGTGGCCGAGCCTCGTGCCCGTCGCGCCCTCACTCGAGCTGAGTCGCCACTGTTCACCCGGGCCATTTTGAGCCCGTGTGGATTTTTCCTGGGCCAAACTTAGGCAAGTGACTTCCTAAATCCTACTTAGTATAATGGGTATTTTTAGACTTGTTTAGGGTGTGATTAGTACCGATTTAATGATTAAACTTGGGTTAGGGCTAATTTATGAATGTGGTTAATTGGTAGATTGAATTGCAATGATTATGTGGCATGTTTAGTGGCTAATTTATGTGGATGTGATGATCGGATTGTCGTGGCGTTTATGGGTAAAATTGATGTGTGATTGGGCTGACTTGGGTGTTGAATTGGTGGGCTAATGTAATGAGTTTGTGATTGGAATTGGATTTGTACGATGTGTGAGAATGGCGAATTGTGATGTGGTGCATGTGCATGGGAAATGTCCAATGGGGGACGAAGCCCGAATTGATCGAAGGGCTGACCTGAGGCGTGTTGACGCGAGTCGTGTGAAATGTCCAATGAGGGACGAAGCCCAGATTGCTTGGAGGGCTGACTTGAGGCGTGTTGACGCGGGTCGTGGAAACTGTGAAAGGTCCAATGAGGGACAGAGCCCGGCTTGATCAGAGGGCTGACCTGTGAGGTATTGACCCGGGTCATGGAAAGTTGCTCGGCCACGAATGCGAATTGAGTGTGATTGAATTGATTAAATATACGTGGTTATGGCGTTTGAGTGGCGATGTTATGTTATTGAATTATTATTGCTTTATGGTGAATTGACTAATATGCAGAATTGACACATAATTTGAGACGAGGTAAGTATGTTGTGTGAAAATTGATTGTGTTGTCTGGTGGATTGCATGTTAGACTCGTCTGGATATGCATTGGCCTAGGTGGGACTTAGGTTGTCTGCTTATTGAGATTTATTCTCATTGCTGTAATGCAAACAGTTTCAGACCCCCAACCCCAACCATGAGTGATCCACCAGAACATTTTGGCATCCCGAGGCATACTGAGCACTCGGCGATAGAGTACCCCGTAGAGAACGGGGAGGCCTATGTTAAGCGTACCATGGTGGTGTGGGTAGATGTGGGTAAGCCGGAGTTGCAGCCCAATACATATCGGGCATACTGTTATCGGGATTTATACGGAGTCTATGGACCGCTCTGGCATTTTGATGTTCCGTTTAACGGGGCAAGCGAGTGGGACCCCTTAGCTGTTCTTGTTCCTGATAGTGAGGTCCTGCACCCTGTAGATTCCCCGGTAAACCCTAGTCCTGAACCAGAGCCAATACCCGAACCTATGGCTCCTGCAGACCTCAAGCTTGAAGAGGAATCAAGGAGATTGAGCCCGAGCGCGAGGAGGAGCCCATAGATCCCGAGATCGAGGAAGAATTAGAAGAACCAGAGCCTGAGTCTGAGCCTGAGAAGGAGCCTATGGTGTCCGAGCATGAGGAGGAACCAATCGAGATCAACTCAAACACGAAGTCAGAGCCTTCAGGGTCCGATTCAGATTGGGCACCATAGGAGTGTTTAGGTGCTGGGCCTAGAAGCCCTTTTTGGTAAAACCCCTTTTTGTGCAGTTAGTTTGTCTATCCGGTCACCTATCCCTTTTTTATGATGAAGGTGGATGCTAACTCTAAAGGCCTAATGTATGAATATTTGTTGTCTCAAGCTAATGTTATGAGTTTACTGATTTGTGCATGTACTACCCCGATGTCCTTATTAATTGTCTAGGTTATTTAAATTTCGCTTCTGCTTGCGTACGAATTTGTGTGTTTCATTTGGGTCGGTGACATGTCCTGAGATGTCGCGTTCATTACAACCATCAAAGGGGTGTCGCGAGCTCATTTGGGTTCGGGGCGTGACATCCCCGATTAATTTGGTATCAGAGCAAGGTCAGCTCGATCCAAGATGGTCGAAACTTGGAGTGATAAGGAGTGATGACTTTGGGGTAGCCAGTTAGGGAGACTCGTATGCCATGCGTACTCCAGACTGCGTGATTGTGATTACTGAGTGATTTTATGCAATAATATGTGAGGTGCAGGTGCGTCAGGACCTAAGGTAAGTATACGAACTCTGTTGGTTGAGATTTGGGTGTTGTTGTGATTGGCTGCATGCTTAGTCAATTATTGTTGTGATTCACTGCCTAGGGCTTTAAACTGGTAAACTTGATCTAGGTTTCTAATTCCTGCATGGAATTATAGTGAGTGAGCATTTGTGAGAACCTGTAAAATGAGCAGTAGAGGTCGAGGTCGAGGTCACGTAGCCCCGTTAGCTGGAGTTATGGAGAACCCCAGGGTGGATGAAATCTAGAGGGCGCTTGAGGAAGCAAAAATATTATTGGGTAGACAGACGGGGGAAAGAACTGCTACTGTCGCCGCTGCAACTACCAGCAAGATTGTTGGGAATAATGTGATTGGTGAAAATCCTGGTCTAGTGCGAGTAAATGCGATTAGGCCAATGTCCAAGCTAGTCAAGCAGTTTTTGAGGTTGAAACCCCTGAAGTTTGATGGGAAAGGCGATTCTGAGGCTGCACCGAGATGGGTGGAAGAGCTAGAAAAAGCTTTTGAGGTGCTGGGATGCACTGAAGAGAAGAAAGTAACACTAGCAGTCTACTAGCTTTAGGAAAATGCAAGCGATTAGTAGAGAGCCACCAGTGGTCAAGTGTTCCCCGCTGGTACTGCCCCGAATTGGACTGTTTTTACCGAGACCTTCAATGGTAAGTATTTCTCAGAAAGTGCCTGAGAATAGAAATTGACTGAATTCATGAGACTTCGCTAGGGTCAGAGGTCGGTAAATCAGTATGAAGCCGAGTTTGTAAGGCTGTCCAAATTTGCCTCCAGAATGGTGGAGGACCTAGTGGACAAAGTTAGGAGGTTCCGAGATGGGCTGAAGTCGGACCTTCGCAGTCAAACGATCTCATTGAACTTGAGGGGCTATCATGAGATCTATGAAAGGGCTCAGGCAATTGAGCGAGATCAAACGAATCGGGTTGCCGCTTCTGGATCGCGGTATGCCCTAGCTAGGAACAATCGTCAATTTGGGAAACGACCCATGGCGGGAAATAGTCGCTTTGTCCCTCCAGTCCAAAGAAATATTGGGAAGCCGAACTACTTTTAGCACGCCCCGTGTAGGTTATGCGGAGGAAGACATGAAAATAGACCTTGCCCAAATAGAGGCGGATTGTGTTTCAGATGTAGCGGAAGGGGCTATCAGAGGAAGGACTGCCCCAACAATAGACAGGCTAGGTCGCCTGCACTACTGCCATTGCCACCCTAGAATAGAAATCAATTTGGAGCCATTCAGCTGGCCAATCAGAATAGGCCGCCGGCCCAAGGACGGGTGTATGCAATGGCAAGGAAGGAAGCTGAGGATGCGTCTGGCATGATCACAGGTACGGTCTCTCTCTATGATCATGCTGCATATGTTTTGTTTGATCCAAGGGCGTTGTATTCATTTATATCTGAGCAATTCGTTGAATTATCTAGGATTGAGCCAAAACCGCTTGACGTCATACTATGTGTGACTACTCCGCTGAATGATAAAGTGTTGATTGCGTTTGGATGTCCTAATTGTAAGATAGTAATTGGCAATAGGGAAAGAAGAATAGAATTGGCGGTTTTAACTATGCATAACTGTGACGTGATTGTCGGTATGGACTAGCTAGTCAAACAAAGAACTGTTATGGATTGTAGTAGCAGGGTGATCCAATTTAATCCTATTGGACATCCTAGATTCGAATTTGTGGGAAGCTGAGGAGGAACCCCGATCCCTTGGATCTCGTCGCTCGAGGTAACAAAGCTGCTAGATGAAGGGTGCCAAGGATTTCTGGCAAATGCAGTTGATTCGATGGCTGGAGAGCCGAGGCTAGAAGACATAGCCGTGGTGCGTAATTTCCCTGATATCTTTCCCCAGGAATTGTCGGGACTGCTACCTGATAGAGAAGTAGAGTTCGTGATTGAGTTAACCCCAGGGACGGAACCGATCTCGAAAGCACCTTATAGGATGTCACTGTCGGAATTGAAGGAATTGAAGGTCCAAATGCAAGAGTTATTGGATAAAGGCTTCATTCGCCCGAGTGCCTCTCCATGGGGAGCGCCAGTATTATTCGTGAGGAAAAAGGATGGATCATTGAGGTTGTGCATTGACTACAGACAACTGAACCAGGTGACCATTAAGAATAAGTACCCGTTGCCAAGGATTGATGACATGTTTGATTAGTTACAAAGGACGTCAATGTTTTCTAAGATCGATTTGAGGACTGGCTATCACCAATTAAGGATCAAGAAGGAGGACGTGCCGAAGTCGGCATTTAGGACTAGGTATGGGTACTACGAGTTTACGGTAATGTCGTTTGGACTGACTAACGCCCCTGCAGCCTTTATAGATTTAATGAATCGGGTATTCAAGTAATTTCTATCGTGTTCATAGACGATATCCTGGTGTATTGAAAGAGTTCTGCCGAGCATGAGCTACACTTAGAAAGAGTTCTACGGATTTTAAGGAAACATTCGCTCTACGCTAAGTTTAGTAAGTGTGAATTATGGCTTCATCGAGTGGCATTCTTAGGACATGTGATATCCGAAAAAGGAATTGCGGTGGACCCGATAAAGATTGAAGCCGTCATGAATTGGCCGAGGCCAACAACAGTGACCGAGGTTCGGAGCTTCTTAGGTCTAGCGGATTATTACAGACACTTCGTGGAAAGGTTTTCGGCATTAGCGACATCGTTGACGCAGTTATTAAAGAAGGAGACGAGGTTTGAGTGGACGAATAAGTGTGAAAAAAGCTTCCAAAAATTAGAACAGAGGTTGACGACCGTGCCAGTGTTGACAATCCCGTCAAGTCTGGGAGGATATGAGATTTACAGTGATACGTCGATAAGAGGATTGGGATGCATGTTAATACAATATGGAAGAGTAGTGGCATACGCATTGCGACTATTAAGATCGCACGAGCTGAATTATCCGATGCACGACCTAGAATTGGCCGTGATTATCTTCACTCTGAAGATTTGGAGACACTACTTGTATAGGGAGAAATTTCAAATTTATACGGACCATCAAAGTTTAAGGTACTTATTCTCCCAAAAGGAATTGAACATGAGACAACGCCGTTAGACGGAACTCCTTAAGGACTATGACTGCAAGATTACGTATCATCCTGGAAAAGCTAACAAAGTAGCGGATGCATTAAGCCGAAAATAGAGCATCGCGCATATAATGGTCAAGGAATGAACTCTATTGGAAGGAGTTAGGAATTCGGAGTTTAAGCTTGAAGTGAGTCATGTCTCAAGTCTGCTTGCAGCATTAAGGATTGAGCCGGAGATCTAAACTAAGATTAAGGCTTTACAATTGACGAACTTGGATATGAAGAAGATTCTGGGTATGGATGTCACAAAAAGGAAATTCGACTTTCAGATATCCGAGGATGGGATTCTGAAGTTCCGTGGACGGTTGTGTGCGCCCAATGATGCAGAACTTAAGAAGGAGATTTTGTCTAAAGCATACCATAGTAAGTATAGTATTCACCCGGGTAGTACGAAGATGTATCAGAACTTGCGACAGTATTATTGGTGGAACGGCATGAAAGTGGATGCAGCCAAGCACGTGGCCAAGTGTTTAACATGTCAGCAAGTGAAGGCACAACATTGCAAACCGGGTAGAATGTTACAGCCATTGGAAATCCCTGAGTGGAAGTGAAAACACATCACAATGGACTTTGTAATGGGATTACTAAGGAGTCAAAGGGGTCATGATTCGATTTGAGTGGTAGTCGACCGATTGACAAAGTCAGCACATTTTCTGTCAGTGCGAAAGGACTTTACCTTGGAAAGGTATACCGAGATTTACATGCAATAAATATTCTATCCGCATGGAGTGCCAGTGACGATCACTTCAGACTGTGATCCTAAATTTACTGCCATTTTTTGGAAAAGTTTTCATACGGCATTAGGAACGAGATTACAGTTTAGCACGGCCTATCACCCCCAAACGGATGGCCAGTCTGAAAGGACGATTCAGACTTTGGAAAATATGCTGCGAGCATGTGTATTGGATTTTAAAGGTAGTTAGGAGGAATAGTTACATTTGGTTGAGTTTGCCTAAAATAATAGCTACTAGCAGAGTATCAGAATGGCATCATTTGAGGCGTTGTATGATAGAGCTTGCAGAACGACGATTTTGTTGGGATGAAGTTGGTGAGAGGAGCATCACGGGTCCTAAGTTGGTTCAGCAGTCAATCGAAATAGTCAAGGTGATTCGGGACAGGCTTAAGACTGCTCAGAGCCGTCACAAAAATTATGCAGACCGGATACGTAGGCCTTTGGAATTTCAAGTGGGAGATCACGTTTTCCTCAAAGTGTCGCTGATGAGAGGATTGTCACGGTTTGGCAAGAAAGGGAAGTTGAGCCCGATGTACGTGGGTCCATTCGAGATCTTAGAGAGAATTGGCACCTTGGCCTATCATCTCGTGCTACCGCCGAATTTATCCCAAGTTCACAATGTGTTCCATGTGTCTATGCTAAAGAAGTATGAATCGGACTCGACTCACGTGCTAAATTACGAAGAAATAGACGTGGACGACAGAGTGTCGTACGTGGAAAAGCCAGTAAGGATCGAGGATAAAATGGAGCGAGTATTGTGGAACAAGACAATTTCGATAGTCAAAGTAATTTGGGAGCACCATGGAACTGAAGGTGTGACATGGGAAAGCGAAGAGTTGATGCGATACCAATAACCCCATTTGTTTGAATAGTTGGGTTGAATTGTAAATTTCGAGAACAAAATTTTTGTAAGGGAGAAGAGTTGTGACATTCCGAATTTCGGCCCATTTTTGGGATTTATAAAATGTGTATTTTATCAGTGTGCTTATAATAAAATCTCGCTCGGAACTGATCACTCTTGGGTTATTTTTTTTTTAAATTAGAGATTTCACTAGAATCGCACTCAATCGAATTTGGTCGTTATTTAGAGCCCGAACTTTGGTGTCGAATTTCTCGGAGTTTCATGACGAATTTAATTGAATGGTGTCAATATTATTATGACTAGCCTCGATATTGCTTGGGATATGTGAAAAGTAAAATTTTGACCGGGTGCAAATTTGGACTAGTAAATCTCCCTCGTAGTGTGTTTTATTTGATTATCTTTGGCCCTTTTTTCTAATAATTAATTAGGATTTTTTTTAGACCGTTAGATCGATTTTGGGTTCGAATCGTGACCGTTGGATCGCACTCGAGGACAAATTTTGACTTTTGTCCTCTCTCTCTCTCTTACTCCTCCCCCTCTGCTGCGCCTCTGCCCCATGCATGCAGACGTCCCTTCCCCCCCTTTTTCCGCTCACATTTCCTCTCTCTCTCTCTCTCTCTCTCTCTTCCTTTGTTTTCTTTTCTTTTTCTTTCTTCCTCTTCTCTTCTTCTTCTTCTTCCTCTCTTCCACCCCCGACTGCTACTTCTTCTGCTTCTACTCGCTGCGCTAGACCACCGCCGCACCGTCCGTCCTGCTTGCTTTGCCCAACCGCCGCCGTGCCGTCGGTCCTGCTCGCCGCCCATCCCGCCGTTCGCCCCCAAGCCCAACTACCCCTCTCTTCCCCTCCCCATGTTTTCCTCTCCCCTGACCCGGCTGACCCCCCCTCCTCTCCGCGCTGTCGCCTTCATCGTTGCTTGTCGCCGCCAGCTCGTCACTGCCAGTTCGCCGCCACATCGCAGTGCCAGCTCGCCGCCATGTCGCAGTGCCAGCTCGCCGAGACCAGCTCACCGTCGCAGCTGCTCGTCACTGTCGCGGCTGCTTATCGCCGTCGCCACCGCTGTGCCGCCAGCCAACCGGCCAGCCAGCTCGCCGACCAGCTAGCCGAGCTCGCCCTAGGCCGTGCCCGAGCTCGCCTAGCCCGCTGCCCAGCCATGCCCGAGCCGTCCCAGCCACTGTCCGTCTTCGCTGTGCTCGTGCCTGTGCCCATGTGCTTGCCCGCACGCCAGGCTGCTCGCCCGGTCGTGGCCGAGAGCCCCGGGCCGTGGCCAAAGGTGTGCCGAGCCGTGGCCGAGCCCCGCGCCCTCGCCCGCGCCGAGTCGCCACTGTTCACCCGATCCATTTTGAGCCCGTGTGGATTTTTCCCGAGCCAAACTTAGGTAAGTGACTTCCTAAACCCTACTTAGTATAATGAAAATTTTTAGACTTGTTTAGGGTGTGATTAGTACCGGTTTAGTGGTTAAACTTGGATTAGGGCTATTTTATGAATGTGGTTAATTGGTAGATTGAATTGCAATGATTATGTGGCATGTTTAGTGGCTAATTTATGTAGGTCTGATGATCGAATTGTCGTGGTGTTTATGGGTAAAATTGACGTGTGATTGGGCCAACTTGAGTATTGAATTGGTGGGCTAGTGTGATGAGTTTGTGATTGGAATTGAATTTATACGACGTGTGAGAATGGCGAATTATGATATGGTGTATGTGCATGCAAAATATCCAGTGAGGGACGGAACCCGGATTGATCGGAGGGCTGACTTGAGACGTGTTGATGCGGGTCGTGTGAAAGTATGAAATGTCCAGTGAGGAACGGAGCCCGAATTGATCGAAGGGCCGATCTGAGGCGTGTTGACGCAAGTCGTGGAAAGTGTGAAAGGTCCAATGAGGGACGAAGTCCGGCTTGATTGGAGGGCTGACCTGTGGGGTGTTGACCCGGATCGTGGAAAGTTGCTCAGCCACGAATGCGAATTGAGTGTGATTGAATTGATTAAATATACGTGGTTATGGCGTTTGAGTGGCGATGTTATGTTCTTAAATTATTATTGCTTTATGCTGAATTGACCAATATGCAGAATTGGCACGTAATTCGAGACGGGTAAGTATGTTGTGTGAAAATTGATTGTGTTGGCTGGTGGATTGCATGTGAGACTCGTCTGGGTACGCATTGGCCTAGGTGGGTTTGGGTTGTCTGCTTATTGAGATTTATTCTCATTGCTGTAATGCAAACTATTTCAGACCCCCGACCCCGACCATGAGTGATCCGCCAGAACGTTTTGGGATCTCGAGGCATACTGAGCACTCGGCGATAGAGTACCCCGTAGGGAACGGAGAGGCCTATGTTAAGTGTACCACGGTGGTGTGGATAGATGTGGGTAAGCCGGAGTTGCAGCCCAATACATACCGGGCATACTGTTATCGAGATTTATACAGAGTCTATAGATCGCTCCGGCATTTTGATGTTTGGTTTAACGGGGTAGGCGAGTGGGACCCCTTAGCTATTCTTCTAAACCCTAGTCCTAAACTGGAGCCAATACCCAAACCTATGGCCCCTGCAGACCTCGACCTTGAAGAGGAATTCGAGGAGACTGAGCCCGAGCCCGTGGAGGAGCCCATGGAGCCCGAGATCAAGGAAGAATTAGAAGAACCAGAACTCGAGTCTGAGCTTGAGGAAGAGCCTATGGTGTTCGAGCACGAGGAAGAGCCGATCGAGATCAACTCAGACACGGAGTCGGAGCTTTCAGGGTCCAATTTGGATTGGGCACCATAGGAGTGTTTAGGTGCTGGGCCTAGAAGCCCTTTTTGGTAAAACCTCTTTTTGTGCAGTTAGTTTGTCTACCCGGCCACTTGTCGCTTTTTTATGATGAAGGTGGATGCTAACCCTAGAGGCCTAATGTATGAATATTTGTGGTATCAAGCTAATGTTACGAGTTTATTGATTTGTGCATGTACTACCCCGTTGTCATTATTAATTATCTGGGTTTTTTAAATTTTGCTTCCGTTTGCGTACGAATTTGGGTGTTTCGTTTAGGTCAGCGACGCGTCCTGAGACGTCGCGTTCATTATGACCATCGGAGGGGTGTCGCGAGCCCGTTGGGGTTCGGGGCGTGACACTAATAATTAGTTGTTATTACAATATGACAAGTATATACCGAAAATAGTTGCTTTAAACTTGTTGCTACCAAAAATGAGTAACTTTTTATTATTAACAAAGTTTGGTTAAAACAGAAGTCATCAATTTACAAAATGATCAACGAACTATAAGCTTGTTAACAGTGAAGGTAATTGGTAAAACCCAGTGCAAGAGTTATCGACGGAAGCCTTCACTAAGACTTAAGAGAAATTGATTGACAAAACCATTGACGCAAGCTATCTTAGATTTTGAGTGTTGCGATAGTGCAAAAATTAAATAGTACATAAGGCTGGCAACACATCAGTCGAAGACAAAAGGTGGATGGACAAGAGCACATAATTGCTAGGTGGTAATGCCAATATTTTCGGGATTTGTAACTTTAAGTAGATTATCACTACTGGATAATATGAGAATGTGTCTAGTATTAGGAAGTTAATTCTGAAGGTAATTCTAGATTCAAAATTCATAGCCGTCTGTAATAACCGATGTTAGTGGGATATAAAAACTAACGATGTAATCTTTGTAATGACCACTTACGCAATTAAGGACAGCATGTCTGTCTATCTTTTATTATTTTCAAATATTTACTTTCTTGCAACCTTTTGTTTTCAGTTCTTGAACTTTAATTTTCTTTGCATTTCATGTCATTTACTTATCTTTCCAAAATCAATAGAGGACCCTTTCACAATCTTTGTTGATTCAATTCGACCCATTCTCTTTTTGAAAGTTCTTTCGCTTTTTTCGGGGAAACAAAACCATTTTTCCAAATACTGAGGTAGACTGAACTCGAATGCGTTTCAATCTTGCATTATTTACAGCAACCTTATCATGCTTTAATATATCAAATTGCTACCACAATTTTGAAATGGATCTTGTTAATGAGTATCCCAACACTTAATAATACTGCTACGAAACCAGTTGTTATGTTGAATCGAGACCATGCTCCACTCGGGATGATGAAATGTCCATATTGATGGGATACATGGAACGATCAATTACAATGAGGCGTTTCATGATACAACCCATCATAACGATCCTTAGAAAGGAAGATTGGCTTGGTTAATTGGCCCAGCAAGCGTTGCACAGTCCCCTGACCGAGGCTAATCGGCTTGGGTTGTGACAAATGGTATCAGAAGAAGGTTCCCAATTTGTATGTGGATATGCTGTCCGTTACCATGTTTCCATAGAGATGAAAACCTCTGTTGGTCTTGAGTGTGACTCATAGAAAAGACAAAAGATGTGTACTTGTTGGGCCAGCGTAGGCCATTCGCGTAAAGCTTAGGGAAAGGCAGTGATCTAGGGAGATGCGGTGATGGTTCGGAGAATTCAAGGATGTGAAGAATAGCTCACAGTGAGGGCATTGTGAAAATCAAGTGGGAGAGAATGTCATTATCCAACATTTCCTCATTCCATGAAGGCATGGAAGTGAGTTCCCTAGTAGCGGGAGAAACATGAGGGGTTCAATATGACTGATACAACTAGATGGAGAGAGTGGTATCGAGGACTTTGTGCTAGGAATCAAGTGATGAAAGGAATATCATGTGAAAAATGTCTATTGGTGAGGTGAGCTACCCAAGTACAAACTGGTTAGGAACTGATGCCACTCTATTGGTGATATGTATGGCAGGCCAAATCAAGTTGTTATGTTGAATCAAGACGCATGCCTCAATTGGGATGGTGAGATGCCCAAGTTGATGGAAGACATTGAACAATTTATCATAGTGAGACATTTCATGCTAGTAGCCCCGGAATCGATCCTTAAAAAGGAAGTCTGGCTTGGTGAATGGACTGCCAGGCACTACACGCTCCCTTAACCGAGGCCAATCGGCCCAGATTATGATAGCTGGTCGGCGCTCCTTATTCTTTTGATTTACAAAATAAAAAAACAAAAAAGTAAAATATAGTTCGTTGTCGTTTTAAATCATCTCTCTGTGTCACGATCATGCACTCTAAATCTTGGGGCTCATGTAGAGAGAGAGAGAGAGAGAGTATTTAAGATAAGATTGAAAATTATTTGTCGAGAGTGCTCAGGGTTAACATATACTATTTTATTCTTTGCTTGATATGATACTTTTGGTGCATGTACGTAGACTTCTTCACTCGAAATATCCTAAACTGTGGTAGCATTTAAATGTCGAGACATTTATTAATATGTAACTTTCCATAAAATTTTAAGTTTAGAAACAATTTTAAATGTTGATGGGAAAACAAAGAGGAACTTTTCCATATACTTAATCGTAAACAAATAACCTCTAAGTATGTTATATGTCCACAAAAGTACATCTAGATTGTCAGGTTGAATGTAACGCACTCACTGAACAGACGAAGAAGAAGAAGAAGAAAAGAGGGAATGAGCGTGTACGGAGGAGATAGCTGGGCAAGAGAAGCACAGCACCCGAAGAGAAGAGTACATCTTCCCAGCTATCGTGCACGGTCCATGTGGTCCCTTGGGCACTGGCATTAATGTAAGAAGCCTAACAATTTTTTAGGGTAATTTCCCAATAAACCTAGTTGTTGTGACGTAAATTATATAATTAATGTATTTTCCATCCGGTCTCTAGAATTTCGGAGTTGGCCTCGGCTGGCAAACAACCAGCAAGTTGTGATTTTTAATCTGATCAAGTTTGTTTGCCAGCGTCCTGCCGGCCAACTATCTTTTGATCTCCATTATTGGACTCCCGTGCCCCGAAATGTCACATTGCTAACATGTTGGTGTTGCGGTTTGATTTAGTTTGAGAAGTGTGCAATGGCTATGGCAGGTGGTAACTTCTCGACAGTGTTGTTATTATGCCAAGTGACTAATTTGTAGTTACTAGTAAAGTTCCTAATGTTTAGTAATTTATCCACACTGGATGTAACTTTCATATATTAGCTTCTAGTAACCTTGCAATTTGTTAAGAATCTTACTCAAAAGATTGCGCAGGAGATTGTGAGTTGGATTCCACTTGCTTGATCCAACAGTGCTCATTGCTTCCTTGGAAGTGAATGATGGAGATGACCCACTTATGGATTTTTATGAAAGAGCCCACGATAATGCAGGATTTGCCCAAAATTAAAGGGAAAAGTCCAGCTATATTTCAAGCGAATGAATGATGTATTTACCAATAAAGCTTCTAAATGATCATTGTTGTTCTTTTCTAGACGTAGATCTATCATCTAAGTGACCAAAACCAAATAAATATATGAGGACATTACTCAAAACTCTCCTAAACTTCGGGGATGGTACACACAGTTGCCCTTAAATTTTCAACTGTTACACATTACGCCCCCGAACTTTGATTTTATAATAGTTGTTAATCTTCCGTTATAGTTTCCATTAGCATGTGCAATGCACATGACTTTTACGAGGTAAATCTGTATTCTATCTCATTTTTGAACGAAAGCTCTCTTTTACCCTTGATTTCTTTAATGAAAAACCCTTGATTTCTTTAATAATAATAAAAAAGAGAACATAAAGTAAATGGATAAAAATAAATAAACTAAAATATTCATAACATGAAAATAAGATATTTGATAGACTAAAGACGCAATTAAGTAAAAAAGAGAAAGCTTCAATAACAATAAGTTCAAACAACAAAATTTGGATACTCATTATTAAATGGTTAATTAATGGAAAAATGAGAAGATAATTAAAGAAATCAGCTTGGTTTTCATTAATCATTTCCTTTTATGAGTTGAGAACACCATTTCCTTTTATAAGTTTCTAAAATTTTTGTCATAAATCATTATTTACATTCATGAACCTTTTATATGTACATAATTAGTAACAAATTTTAGTCATTTGGCCTTTTTAATATTGATGCATTTTCGCTTTTTTTTTGTTTTTTAGTTTGTGTTTATTCTTTTTCCTAAACATATCTTACATAGTTTTATTAAAGCGGCTATATTTATCAAATTTTAACAAATTTTAACATTAATGATTATTGGTATATATTTTTCTATTATTAGTATTTGTGTTAATACCACCAAAAACCTCAAACCGGTACAATTATGATAAATTTGTCCCAAACTAATTTTTTTACCATACCAAAATCCCAAATTGGTACACTTATAATCAATTTACCCTCCGTTAGTTTCCATTAAATTTTATCAAAAAATTGCTAAGTTGGATGATAAGTGGCTATTGACGAATGTACAAATTTGGGGTTTTACCCTCCATTTGTCACAGGTGTTCTAGTTTATAATTTTTCGTGATATTAATTCAATTTAACAGAAACTAATAAAAAGTAAATTTGTCAAAAATGCACCAATTTAGGATTTTTTGTGGTCAAAAAATTAGTTTAGGATAAATTTATCACATATGTACCAATTTAAAGTTTTTTGTGATTAAAAATTCAGTTTTAGGTAAATTTATCATAGGTATACCAGTTTGGGATTTTTAGTCATGTTAACCTTTAGTATTTTAGTCAATCTAGTTTTCTTCCATTTTCTATATTATTTTCCATTTTTTACAAAAATTGAGGGTAAGAAAGAGATTTCCTAGAAAAAAGTTGAGATAAAAGTACACTTTTTTGCCCTAAAAAATCATGTGCATTGCACAAGTTAGGGGAAAAAACAACGGAGGGTTAAAGGCTGTGACAAAAATAAAGTTCAATATGGGCATCATATATTAGTTAGAAGTTCGAGGCAAACGTGTGTTATCCCCAAAGTCATGTGTGTTTTTGTATAGTTTTTTGTGAATATATATATATATATATATATATATATATATATATATATATATATATTTTTTTTTTTTTTAATTTTTCCACTTACATTTAATTGACTCGAGAAATTTAACATGGTAAGAGAGCTTCTTCCTCGATCGTCAGAATCCCATCACCCAAACGTAATGCAACTTTTGACCCAAAAAAAAAAAACGTAATGCAACTGGACTTGTAACTACGCAACCACCTCGCTTTCCCACTTCGGTCAATGCTATAACAGGTAAAATAACATTAGGCTCTTTACTTAAGTTCTTTTGTTAAATTTTCTTCCTTTTCTTATATTTTACTTATTTTGCTTGGGTCAACTTTGGATCAACACTCTCAAAATAATGACATATTCTTCAGAGAAAATAAGAACATATTCAGATAGTGTGTTGACTCTTCATGTTCCAAGTCTGGAGCACGAGGAGGGATTTTGACTCATCTTCTCCTAAAACCCGTTTAAACCTTCAATTGGGTTGCCAATATGTCACTCATCAAATAAGATTAGTTTAAGATGTAAATATATCATCCTAAATTTAGAATATGTCAATCCTAAATTCAATACCCTCGAGCTTTCAGAAATGTTCGATTTTAGTCATTTTTCTTCTTTTATATACATTGATGGGTCTCTAACATTTTATAAGTCAATGCAATTGTAGAAAGACCTTTAAACCATTATATTCTCTGATTATATAATTGAGAAAAGTGCACAAGTACACTCCCCAAACCATCTCTAGTGTCCGACCAAAAAAAAACTATCTCTAGCGATTGAGTTTGAGAGCAATTGATCAAGTTTGAAAAATAATATAGTTGTATGATTACATATGTTCCATTTCGTACTAAATGCATAGGATATCATTTGGAGGTCTTCTCAGAGAAATTTTCTACCACATGGACCAAATCAAAACGCGCCTAGTTAAATAGGTCAAAGGGGTAATGATGGGTACAGCTAATTGCTGAAAGGCTACCTTTTGTTGAATTCGTTGCTTGATTTTATTTTCTTTGCTACGACCCACGAGACTATACTTTTCATTCAGTTTTTATTAACTTAATCATTGTCAAAAGATTTGTCTGAGACCGACACAAGTATGAGTAGTTGGGCACCGTCACGCCCCGCACCCTCCGGCGCGCAACATCCCTCGCAAAGGTCAATTCTAATGCGACGTCCCAAGACGCGTCGCCGACCCAACACCCAAACAGAGTTCAAATGCACACGCGAAAGCAATACAAATACCCAAATATATTTAAACCACATAACCAAGGATAGCCACACAATCAACAACAGAGACAAATATACACTTGCATTGATGCTGGGAAACATATACACTATCCATTTACAGCCCAAGCTCAAAAATCAAAACGGGTCAATGGCCACCACTAACAAAAAGGGGTAAGTGGCCCGGGCGGTAAGGGTTGCTAACAACTAGAAGGGCTTTGGTCAAAAAGGTACTGGCCCTAACTACCAAGGACTAAGACTATACCTACGGAACCCAGTCCGAGTAAGATCCTGATGACTCGGAAGAGATATCGGACATCTCAACCTCAGAGTCTAGGGAATCCTACTCGGACTCGGCCCCCACTGACTCCTCCTCGGAATCCATCGGCTCGGCCTCGTCCTCCGGCTCCATGTCCTGCTCCATGAGCTCCGGCTCCTCGTCCTCCGAATCCATCGGCTCGACCTCGTCCACCAGCGGTCGGTCGGGGCTTGCCAGTTCCCCATCGGGACACTGAGGGTTAATGTCTCCAGCATCGGTAAGTGGAACCTCAAAAGATTGGAAAGGGCCGTAAGTCCCGTCACGGTTCCGTATACACCATGCTATATAACGATGAACCTGATCAACCTCCTCGCCAGCATCAACCCAGACTGTCGAAAGATACCTAACCCAAAAATCCTCGTTCCCTACGGGGTACAGCGACTCCTCCCGGTCTATCCGGTAAGGAATCCCAAAACGAACAGATACGGTTGACATCTCAAGGTCGAGGGTCTGAAAAGTTGGTTTTCAACAACAGTAAGAATAAATCTCAGCGAGTAGGTTTCCTAAACCTAAACTAGGCTAACATGCACTTCCTGATGAGTACCAAATAACACACAGATCAAACATAAATGACTTAGGCCCTCGGGCCCAAATCCAAAATTTACTTGACCCTGCAGGTTAGGTATTTGATATATAATCGCAATAATGCCACATAATTCAATCACGGCACATATACGCATATCACTTAGTCACGACACATGTCATGCTTATGCTCGTGCTCACACTTATGTTCGTGCCTCATCAATGCATTGTCGCACACTTGCACTCTTGCACACTTGCCATTTATCAATTTCTCCTCCGACCTGCGTTAAACGCATCAGGTCTGACCCGCGTAGAACGCATCAAGTCCATCACTTCGAGATCGATCTCTAGCTCGCGTAATACGCATCAGGCTCATGGCACAACACTCGCATAAAACGCATCAGGTTTGGCCATCTTCCGGTAGTCCGGGCATCGTCCCACGTAACATGCCTCAGGGCTGGTTCAATACCCAGCGTAAAACACATCAGGGCTTTATATGATCACACATTCACATACACCAGTCATTATTTGAACCTCGCGTAAAACGCATCAGGGTATTTAGGTGATCACATGCTCATGTCATTCGTGCACACTCGTATATGCACATTTGATGCCAATGTTCAAAGTGCACACTCATGGCCATAACGTTCACACTTGGGCATTCAAGAAGTTCACAGTGAGCAATCAATTGCACGCATCACGTATTCAATTTCATGATGCAACATGCTCAATACAATACATTACAAGCCCAACTAATCACATTATTCAATCCAGTCATGACACAAACTTGGCACCCGAAATCACGAAATTAAATCAACATGAATTTGCGCACTCGAAGTCCGCCAAGCTACTCAAACCTTAGTCGCACTAGGCACATGGCACGGCATCACAAAGATCAATCACAACCAAGGATAATCCAGTCAACCAACCAGTCGATCTAAACCTTCCCGGTAATTACACCATTAAACCTCGAATTGATCACGCCTTGCCCAAATAAATCCCGATATGGCCAGCCACTAAACAGATTAATTTGGGCCTATAAATATCCCCAATTTACTTCACTTGGCTCCCCACAACATCATCCAAAACAGCTATCATGAGAACAATGCGGGGCACACATAAAACTCCACAATTAAGCCCGAACTTAACCGAACTCGGGCCCATTTCGACCTCATAATTCTAGCCATCGCACAACGCCTTACGGGCCTCTAAACCTCAATAAAATCATCACGATAAGCCACCAGATCAGCCACAATAACAGCCACCATACGGATCGCAAATTTCACCCGCCAAATCTACAATTTTGCTCAAATCAATGCGCCAAAGTTCAACCACCATTGAGCACACCACAAACCACTAAACCTCGATTAAATCATCACGCTAAGCCACCAAATCAGCCACAAAATCAGCCCCTAATAATCTCCACAATTTAACCCCTAAAATACCCTAATTAACCTCTAAAACCCATCTAGAAATGTAAATTAGCCTAATTAGGGTTTAGGGTTGTACTCATTTGAAATCCTAAGCTTCACATAAGGCTGAATGAGTGGCAGGGAAGGTTGGATGGCGGCGGGGCAAGCGGCGGCGACGGGCGGCCTTCACGGCGGCGGCACCGGCGGCAACGGCTTGCGAACGACGTCCACGGTGGGGGCTGCTCACGTGGCCGGGAAGAGGGGAGAGAGAGAGAGAGAATGGGGCGGCTGGCTAGTGGTGATGAGGCGAGGGGCGGCGTCCTCGGCGGCGGCACCGGCGGGCGGTGGCACCGGCTCCGGCGAACGGCGGCATGAGGCCGGGAGGGGAGAAGCTCGCGGAAGAGGGGGGAAGATGGCTGGCCGGTGGCTTGGAGGAGAGGAAATGAGAGGAGAGAGAGAGGCTAGAGAGTGTTTATCAAAATGGCTTAGTGGGGGTAGGTGACCAACCTTTCCATATTGCCAATCTTGCC
This sequence comes from Syzygium malaccense, assembly GCA_031216405.1. Taxonomy (NCBI): domain Eukaryota; kingdom Viridiplantae; phylum Streptophyta; class Magnoliopsida; order Myrtales; family Myrtaceae; genus Syzygium; species Syzygium malaccense. Next base: position 16,392,654 of record CM062259.1, on the reverse strand, counting down.
CCTAATCTAATGGTTGGTGTTTAAACTTGCTAAATAACTTGGGGGCATTATGGACCTTAAAATACAACATTATTGGGCTGAAACACTCAATATAAAAACCTTAAAATGATCTCTAAATAACCCCAAAATTCGGAACCCTATAAATAAGCCTAGGGGCAAAACGGTAATTTCCTAGTCTCAGGTCAATTTTTCAATTTTCGATCCCATTGATCCCAAATATGATTGGCCACATAAAAATGACGTCGTCCTTGCAAAAACAGTCGCATACGCCCACGAAACTCGACACTGAAGTCTGGACTCAATTCTACGATCGTTTTCACTCAATATGCGATTTTAGCGTCTCTCACTAACGGACGGCTGTTTAGGGGTTATGCGTATCGATCTAGGGCTAATCGAGTCATGACGGTCCCGACTTCCCAGAGAACACGAGGGTTTATCACTAGTCCCAGGGGTCGCGGTCGTCCGGAATAAGTTCGGGATCGTTCGCCGCGCGTACTCTCGGTCGTGCGGAATCACCCGCTATCTGATCATACGTCGTCGGTCAAACTAAATCCGTCACTCCCCTTGGACCGGCTCATATCAGCACAAAATATTCCTTCGTCGCTTCTCGAAATCGGACTCGATTCACGGTCGAGTTCTTGAGTCCACGTACCGGTTTTCTAGTTAGCCTTTCCCTACTGATCAGTATCCTGAGAATGATCAGTTCTGAGCGAGACTTACTAAAATGAAATGAGAAATACATTAATTTTATTGATCACGAAAGTGAGTCAAATTTCAGGACGTTACAGGCACGGTACTTGGCAGCCTCTAACTTATGAACTTTTTCTTTGTGTGTTCCTGCTTCTTTTTTTAGTCATACGGCAGACAGAATCATTTGCTATGCAAATTGAGATTGAGATCACCTAAATTTAGAAGACAATTGTATGTGCATGTACAATTATCCTTAAGGTGTTGACCCATTACTTACTATGTACGTTGGACGGTGTAGATCTATTTTTCTTTTTCTTTCTTTTTTCGCTCTCCCCTCCTTTTGGCCTTTTTCCCTCTTCCTTTGCTTTGCTTCTCTACCCGAGCACAACCACCCATGACACTTGCAGCAATAACAGTAGTAGTTCATACTACCGTCGTCTCTGCTCAAGCCGCAATCCATGTTCCCGAGCCCTCTCTCTCTCTCTCTCTCTCTCTCTCTCTCTCTCTCTCTCTCTCTCTCTCTCGGGATCAAGGCTTGCAACATTAGATCTAATGTGGTGAGAGCAAATTCTACGTTGTTGGAATCGATTGACCCTAGATTTAGGGTCGAGTAAGGTTGGGTCACCATTCGAGGTGGTTGCAAGGTGGTGACCCCTGTAGTCTTCTATGTCTGCATTGAGAGAGAGAGAGAATGACAAGATGGTAATTCAACGACAACTACTGAGGAAGTACCTTATCTATGCAGTAAGAGTACCATCTACGAGGAACTCCACTGATTTCATGGACTAGGTAAGAAACCAATCAAAATGTGAAAGTCGTACAAAATATGTGATTGTTTTCATTTAGTTGTATGGCCATCGAACCAATACCGAGTATATAATCCACAAACAAAGAGTCTGATTTGGTATAATGGTGATGTGTTGTAATTGTAGCTGTGTCGCATCGTTGTTGTTCTGAGTATTGTAATTTGTACATTTAGTAGTACATGTTTTAAAGTTGTTATATCTCAAAACTGGCTGAGGCATCTTTCCAAAAGTTTATTTTTTTGGTCGCAAATCTTTCCAAAAGCTATTTAGTAGTACATGTTTTAAAGTTGTTATACCTCAAAATTGGCTGAGGCAGCTTTTCAAAAGTTATTTAAGATTAATGCAAAAGTGAGAGATTTGTCAAACGCCTTATAAAAGATGTAAATTTCTTTTCCCGGCTGTAATTGCTATGAGAAAGCTGTACAAAAATACTCAAAAGGTGCCCCCGCCCGCCGCCGCCCCCCCCTAGCTCTCCTGTTGTTAGTTCAATGTCGAGCATATTTAGGGTAAATCAGTCCCCATGTAAGCCCATACAACAAATCATTAGATTGTTTCACCACATTCATACCCTCCCTCTCCCTCTCTTTCTCTCACACAAAAGTTGTTAGTTCAAGCATATTCAAGTTCGATCAGTCCCACAGCAAGCCCGTACAACAAATTATCGTTAGATTGTTTCACCACATTCGTACATGTACATTATAAAAAAAAACTTGTCACGATGTGTAATTGAGTTCTAAAATTAGATGGAATTAATGGAACGACTATATTGCCCTCAATTTGATAAGTTTTAAGATTTAATTGCATTATTGAAAAGATTTTGAACTCGATTGCACTTTTGTAATAATTTTTTAGAATTCTTGGTGCCCTTATCCCTTTTAAATTTTAGAGGCGGGCAATATGGATCTATTTGACGGAATGTTTGTATAGTTCGTCGACATCGGGGTACTCGTCGAACATGATAGAGTACTCTACATGTACCCTTGCTGTACGCCTGTATTTCTTGGAGAGACATGCTCAAAAACCAGAAATGAACGACTCGAGTTGACTCTCAACAGTGAAAACACATTAACTCGCCGTCTCGGACCAACCAAATCTATTGAGAAAAAAAAAGTCTATTTGGCCATTTTCCACTACCACCTTACACTAGAAACCTTAAAAAAGAAGAAAAAAATCCACGAAGTTACTCCTATAAAAAGCCCATCAGACATTCATCAATTGCACCAACCAGTTCCCCAACATCTGAAGATTTATACTATCCAGTTCCTTAACAGTGAAACTAATGGCCATGAAATTTGGACGAGCAATGATGCTTGTCGCGATAGCTTCAGCTATAATGGGAGCTTCGGTGGCCTATCCCGGGTGGAACAACAACAATGGCTACGCTTGGCCTCCGAAGCCAGACCACGGTCCTGCCGAGGTCCCTCCGAAGAAGGTCGTCGTCGGAGGGTCAGAGAATTGGCATTTTGGTTTCGATTACAGCGCCTGGGCTCACAAGAACGGCCCCTTTTACGTCAACGACACTCTCGGTAAGTCGCCGCTATAGCTCATTTATTCATATCTGGATTCAGGATCCATTGTGTCCCATTTATGGAGATTGATCGATGATCTTCATGGTATCAGAATCGATACGAATTCATCCTCGCACAATATTATTGTCTAGACATTCCCTCATGATGAGACTCGTATATAAATGCAATCTTCTGCATATGAAGTTGAAGTAGAGTGCTAATGTTATTCGAAGATAATTACTTAGTTCAAAAAATGCTTTTATAATTAAGAAGCAGAATCACCTTATTAAACCTCCCCAAACAAATAATGAGTAGTCTAAGCAGCATTATGGGTTTTGTAGAAAAGTGGTCCATGGCACTATTTAAGTGATCAGATGAGGCAGGAAATATTGCAACTGGCTACGCTAGTGTACGCAGGATCAATACTTTGAAAAGTGAATGCTTCTTCGTTAAGTATGCTTAACAAGTGTCTCCGGATCATTTGTTGTGAATATATTATTCCAAACAACGTTCCTTCTGGTACTTGCAGTGTTCAAGTACGACCCACCGAGCGACAATAACACGCATCCGCACAGCGTCTACATGTTCCAGAGCTTCTGGAGTTACATGAGGTGTGACCTCAAGAGGGCGACCATGGTGGCCAACGTGTCGGACGGGGCGGGAGACGGCTTCGAGATCACCTTGAGCAAGAAGTGGAAGTTTTACTTCTTTGCATGCGGCGAGAGCGGCGGCCTCCATTGCTCCACCGGGAAGATGCGTTTCTCCGTTGTGCCGCTTCCTCGCCCCTGGAAGTGGCAGGGCTGATTGGCCCCAAGAGGCTAGGGAAGAGGCAGTGCCGATTCTTATTATGTTTCCATTTTTTTTCCTTTTTGTTTTTTTAAAATTTCTTTTTTTTCAATTAAGTTCATGGTATGAGTGATCAGCCTCTCTTAAAGTTGTATTGGGTTGTTCTTGTTCTAGCAAACAATAAGTTATTTTGGGTTTGGAATAATTTTTGTGACTGGTTATACGAAATAAAGAAATGTGTTTCCCTTTCATAGTGAAACTATTATTGATTTTAACTTTCACATTACCAATTTTCCTTTTTTGGCCAATCACGTGTATACTTAAAGACCTCAATTCTTATACTTTAACTCCATTTGTTTCGCGGAAAATAAATGATTTGGAAAATATTTTTCTAAAAATGATCGCTTGTATCGTTTATAAAAATTAATGAACGAAAAATGCTTTCATCGTCAACTAAAATGTTTAGATATAAATTGTTATCGGTAATAAAAATATTATTCATTGACTAATTATTTCAAGCAATATAAATGATCATTTTTACGAAAATATTTTCTAAAAGTTTTTGTCCGCAAAACAAACGGAGCATTTATCTTAAATTTGGATTCACACAGCCGACTACAAAGTACAATGCACTTAGCCAAAATCCATTCTAGGGGTGTGAAGGAGTATGCCGCAAGATATACTTTTTTAGTAATAGGCCACGCATATATATACTAATCAATAGTTGTTATCACAATACGAAAAATATATACCGTAAATAGTTGCTTTCAACCATTTTTCTATTTACTGGATGAATGTGTGTTATACCCTTTCTTAGTTTTAAGTAGCCTTCTCATGCTTTGAAGTGTTGGATCTTCATTTGCTTCCCCCTCTTGAAACGGGTCTTGTCAACGAATGCCCTAAAACACTTATTAATCATATTCATTTTCGTTTCAATGCATTGCTTCTGCATGACACGAGATGAATAGTATTTTGAAATGACAAATTTTCGTCATTTTGGTATATAGGCACTTGTTAACAAAAACCTTTTCAAATAATCAACGTTCAAATCCAACACACATGAAACGTTTAATTGACTTTCGCCATCGAGATTGAGGAGCAGCTTCATATAATTATCAAATACCTAGAAAAGCCTACATTTTGCTTCATAAAACATGTAAATTTTAATAATTTTGTCATTCAATAATATTTTTAAATATTGATGAGAAAGAAAAAGATTATGCTTTCTTATATACTTAATCTCACAATAAATATTTGACCCAAAAAAATCGCACAATAAATAACCCCCGACTATGTTATTGTACAAAAAAAAAAGTAACATCTGGATCGTCGGATCACATGCATCACGCTCGCTGTTCAAGTCGGAGAGGCCCATCCATGGACGGAGGCGCTGCGACTTGGACCGGGTCGGAGCAAGTGTCCGGCCGAATCCGGCATCAAAGCGGGTCGTCTCAGGTGGCATCTCTCTCTCCCTCTCTCTTCCTGGAGGCTGGAGGTGAACAGACGGAGGAGGAGGAGGAAGGAGGAGACGACGAAGAAGAGAGGGAATGAGCGTGTACGGAGGAGATTGCTGGGCGAGGGAAGCCCAGCACCGGAAGAGACGGGCCGACGATCTGGCGGTGGAAGGCCTCGACGCCGCCTCCTACAAGAGGCTCTCCTCCGGCAAGTTCGCTTGCCTCGTCTGCCCTCGCGCCCCCGTCCTCGATTCCGCTCTCATGCTCGCCGTACGTCTCGTATCTCTTCGCACGCCAGACTTTTGCTGTCCGTCGATGTGTTTTCTTTTGTGGGTCTGTGTTTTCTTGATCGGTTGTCAGCTTGATGAGTAGCTGGACGATTGTAGCGATATCTGCTAGATGTTAGAGAGTGAGACGAGACGAGTCGTGGGTCTGACAGAACATCTGGGTCCTCCGGCACTGGCGTTTCTGTGAGAAGCCTAACTAATTTTCAGGGCAATTTCCCCATAAACCCAGTTGTTCTGATGTAGAATGTATGATTAATGTGCTTTTTGGTTTCGGTCCGGTCGGCAGAATTTCGGTTGGTGTCGGCTGGCAAACGACCATCAAGTTGCGATTTTGAATTTGATCAAATGTGTTTTCTGGCTTCCTCTCGGCCAAACTATCTTGCTGATCTACTTTATTGTATTTTGGTTCGATTTGGTTGCAGAACCGTGTACTGCCAATGGCGGGTACTGACTAAAATGCTTGTTCTGCCCGTGATATTGATGCAAGGTTTTGCCTTGTCGACCGTGTCATGCTAGTTGCACATTAGATGTTATGAATTTTCTGTTCCTCACCTGCGAATGTTCAGTTACTTCCTTCCGTGGTGAATTAATTCACGTTATGCTTCCGTTTAAGAAAAGACACCAGAACAAGAAAGTTGTGTTTTTATTGGATTGAAATGCATGTGAGTGGACATTGCTAGACGTTTAAAAGAAGCGGATGTTATTTGGGACACAGGTGATCATTCATATGATCACTACATGTATGGATCGTTATAGTTTTCTGCTGCACAGATTGTCTTGTGGTTGTAGATCACTTCACTAGTTTTGCTTGTTGATATTCTTTTACTATGCAGATGCATTGCAAGGGGTCACGCCACCGTGTTGCATTGTTGAGATTGAAGGAGAGAGAATTGGAAAAGAAGGATGAGATCAACAAGAGAATAGCCTTGTCTGATTGTGCTGTAAACGCAGGCACTAGTACTTCTACTTCAAACAGAATAAAAAGTAAGCCCTTGATTGAGCAAACAAGGAAGACCGCTTTGGAAGCAATTGACAAGGGAAACACTAGACAAGACGTCCATAACGAAGGCCATAATGCAAAAATATGTGGGATTCTCCATGGTAATGAAACTTCACATGTAAGTGAAAGCTTCTCTTTCACTGCTAAAGAAGCAGCTGAAGAGGTGATTGTACAGCCACAAGTTAGTATCAGAGAGCGTCGTGAAAGAGAGCTCAAGTTTACTTCTGCTGGTTGGAAGCGTGATGGCAATGGCAGATGGTTCAAGGATGAAAATGTGAGTTCTTTCAGCAATTTGATAAACATTTTATTGTTCTGCAAGGCATCATGCGGTTTTAATTTGGAATATTTACAATAAGGATGACTGAAATCTTGGCTCTGTACAATTTACTAAATGCTGTATGTACAGATGTGATGTCTGTATTTTATCTTAGGCATTGATTGTGGCAATTTTATGGCATTTGCAGGTTGAATTTGACTCGGATGAAGAAGATCCAAATATATGTCTTGCATAACACATAAGATCACAACGATATTTTTGAGCAATTGATGCCAGAGAACAATAAGGACTAATGAGAGGAATTCATGTAAAAGTTTGATGACTTGACTTGCCAAGCTGATGTCCCATAATACCAATCAGATGTTACTGCAAATTTCCATCCAAAGGTCTGAAATACTTCAAGAAATGTATATATTTGTTGAGGACAAGTGCCTGCAATCGACTTCCAAGGGATTTGATTCATCTGTCAAGTTAGGGATTTAATTGATCTTCTTTGACTGCTAACCTGTGAGTATTGAACATACTTGATGGAGCACGAGATGAATGATTAGGTTGTTTGTGAGAAAGTTTCAGAGTTTTATCTGCATGCTTAAGTGGTGTAAAAGTTATTAGCACGCCATTCCTGTCTGACTTGAAGCTTTTCCTAAGTAGATAGAACTCAGAAACAGGTATTGAATTGGGAGAAGTTTTAGATATAGAGAATCACAATATCTCTACTTATTCTGTTCTTGGTGCAACTCATGTAAGACTTAGTGGGTCATATGTCATTACTGTACGTTGCACAAGGAAGTAAATTATGCCAAATGCGTTCCTCATTGTGTGTCGACCTAACTTAGTCTTTCCATCAATAGTTCTTTGTTCATGGTGCACGTCTCAGAAAGAGAATCTATGATCTATGTCGTGATATCTCCGATCTTGGGCCAGGCCATGATGAAAGGTGTGTCACACTGGCCGGCCAATTTGGTGCCACTTCAACCCATTGGGCTAGTTAGCAGGCTTAAAGAGATTAAAAAAATTGGTCTGATGGGCTTCTGCTGCAGAAATTGGGCAGTGTTGTTCATAGTCCTTTTCTTGTTCTGTCCTTTGCAAGTGAATTTGTCCTTGCCGATCTATCCTTCGACATGATCCTCATGGTGGTCCAACAATGAAGAGCTCGTCCCTTAGCAAGTGAAATGTCTTTTATTTCATGGAGGCTACATTTCTTTACATGCTGTATAAAGTATTTTGTCTCATGGATTCCCAAAAATGTTCAAAGGTCAAGGCATAAACATAAGGTTTGCAATATTTTACCCGGGAAAATTATCTAATACATTCCCATAGATCTTTATGTTGCATTTCCATGCTGAAGAGATCTAAAAGGAGGCCAAATCAAAATCCCCAAACCCTAAGCTCTCATTCATGTACTTGGATATATTGAGTCCTTATGATCACATCACTAATTGAATTCAAGGCATCTAGTTTCATAATGCCTTCGCACGCGCGCCTTCACAAATCTTGTCTTCACGTGGTCATCTTCCCTTAGTTCAAAGGTGGGAATCCAAAATAACGAGTCTATTAACATGATGTGGTTGAATCTAATTTCACTTGAAGCCTAAAAACATGAGCCAGCTATGTGCATTAATCGATCGTCATCATGTCAATAGTTCGATGTCAGAACTGTTTCACTAAAATCCCTCATACGTACACGTTCGACATATTTTATGTTTCATTTTTCCCCCTTCATTAGGAAAGGGGACTTGGAAGCTTTTTGGTTTGGTAGATTGGTTGTTGGAAGAAGTGACGGAAGAGGGACCCAAGCTGTGACAGCTCGAGTCATGTGAAGTACATGAACTTTGTGGTTGGCTTTCAACCTCCCCTCCGAACCCCGGAATATGGGATCTGATGCAAAAATCATGCAATACGAGCATCACCGGATACGTCCCCACATCCCAAAACATGTTGCCTGAATTGTTTATTGTACTTTGACCTAAGTTTTCTTCATTGAGACAGGGCTCATCACCGCGAAGTTTCGCCTGTTTTTGGCTCAACTCAATGGACACATACAAGTACCGGAACGCGGGTTCGTGAAAACAAGTTCATATGATGTTGTCTGCTCTCTTTGTAGCCAAAACGTTTCACTAAACCCACTTTGATGAGTCTTGGGGTCGATTATGAGCAGCTAACACTGACAGATAAAGGTATTGATTCAGAAGTTTACCAATAGAGGCTGCAATAAATGGTGGGTTGCAGCGTGGTTTCTATCAAAGGAAGATGATAGGGAAAGTGGGATCAAGGACCAGCAATCACCACAAGGGGGGCCAGAAGTATTTGAGAAAAAATGGGTGGTCTGTGTTTTACCCTATCTTGGACAATTTGCATATAAGGATCCAAGCTACATGCAATGTGTATTGGAGAATGAGTAGACAAGTTGAGTACCTAACCTACTAGAACACGTTAGACATGTAGTAGGCAATTTTGGTGGACGCGTGTAAGACATCATTTCCTGTGTAAGACATCATTTCCTCTGAAAATCTTGCCTTGCAAATGGAATTAAAAGTCTAAAACAGAACCTCAAAACTTTCTATTAGAGCGGACAAAAATTGACCAGAATTAAATATCACGTCGTTATCTTGATTAGAGTAAACCTAGGGGCAACATCGGTCACATCTTGTGAGTGAAGTCTTTCCAAAGATACGTGGAGACGACCGGTTACGTGCATTTGCGGGCTGGAGTGGACCCGGAGGTAGCTGCTGGTTAACCGTTTGGTCACTGGGGATGGTCCTTAGTATAACTTTTATTGGTATTTTGCAAAATCCCTTTTTAATTTTCGAGTGTAATTTATATATCTGCCCTCCCCCAATTTAGATTTGCTAACTTCACTGCCTCGCGCCCTCAAGTTAAAGTCTTGTGTTTGCTACTTTTTGTGAAGATCAATAGATTGAAAGATTCTTTTATCCCCATATTATAAAAAAACGAAAGCTAAAGAGTCAACTCGATTATTTTGGCCTCTCCATAGTTCGTTGTTGTCGTTAAACTTCCTTCCTAATTTTATCGGTATTTTCATCTCGAAAAAAGAAAAAGGTAAAAAATGTGCAATAGTTGGTCGTGTCTGTTTTTATGGAACTCAAAATCCCCCTCAACGTTTTTTTTTCCCTATAACCAAAAAGTCAGATGGGAAACCTCGAATTCATGGAGAATTTCGATTTATCTCATGGACTAGAAAAGGCGCGACATAATATTCAGGTGGATGGGTTAAAATGCGGTTGTTTCCATCTGGGGACATATACTAAACTAAATCCTAGGGGATCCGCGTGTGCCAAATTCCAAAATGAGCACTCTGCATACCATAAAAAAGAACATGTGTTACACGAGAAGGAAGATAATAAAACAAATTTTAAAGATGTGAAATATAATTTAAGTTCAAACATTTGACCTATTAGGTTTTAAAAAGATTCAATTTTAGAAAGTGTGAGAAATTTCGGGAATCATATTTTAATATTTGGTCAACTTCTAAATTATGATTTTATCCATTATTCATGAATAATAATGAGTTTCATTAACATATCATCCCTTAGTCCACCGTGAGAGTAACGGGTTGTTATAGACCACAAATTCTTGAAGGAGTGGACTCCATAATAATTTTTAATTATTTGTTATTTGTTATTGAGAAAATTTCAAATCTGACTCGAAAGTATCCTTATTTTCCCAAAAGATGGTCCACAGTGAACCTTGTTTCACTGACCGGCTAAATCTTCGCCAGCCGGCAAGCACATACATCTCACATGCTAATTTGGGCAACCCAGTGAAGTGCATTTTCGTTCAAAAGCATCTCTTTCTTTTCTTTTCTTTTCATTTTACTGTTCATCGTCGTGCTTCCTTGACTGGGTTCTTCTGGTTTTTTCCTTCCTTCCGCAACTTTGCTCTTTTTGCTGGGCAATTCCCACCACCATTCAATTAGGGCGACCAAGAAAACATTAAGCCGACTAAGTAGTGAGATTCATCATTCTCAAACCAAAGGGGAAAAAAGAAAAAGACAAAAGTAGGAAGCAATGCTTTGCTTGGACTCATGCGAGTCTCCAAAGTCCGAACCTTTTCGGTGAAAGAAAATACATAAAGTATAAGGGGAACTTCAAGTCATAACCATCAGCTCCTAAGATGAATCGGAAAGATGCATAGAACCACCCAAAGTGCAATGGCGTTTGAGGAAAATGATTGCAAAAAAGAAAGTTCCCAGTCTAATATAGTATTTGAAAAAACGAAGCACCCAGTCAAGGAAGGACGACGACGAGATGAACAGTAGAATGAAAAGGAAAGGCAAGAAATGATTTTGGACGAAAATGCCCCTCACTGTCTCACCGGGCCGGCGAAGATTTGGCTGGTCAATGGGGTAAGCCCTTATTTGAGACTAAGTAAGTCACTTTAGGTCATTACCTGAAATAAGGCCTACTTTGCATTCCTTTTTTGGAAAAATGATAGGACTTCGAATCTCTATTTGAAATTTTTCCTTTGTTATTTTGTGGCTCAAAACTGACTATTAGTCTCATGGAGGATTAAGAATAGTTACTTAATCATTTCTCATTGTAAAATTCATCTCAACACCAATATGGGTATCCTTTGATTTTTAGGAAAGTTTTAAAGCTGAAATCTTCCTTCTTGTTTGCTTTATATATTGCAGAGACCATTAGAATATCACTCTTTCGTTACCCCACTTAAAGCAATAATATCTTCGGGGTTTCAGCCCATATATCACTCGGCAATACATTCTCTATTTAATGTGATATAATTCATTCTTATTCCCCTCATCATCGTAGAAGAATATTAGGAGTCACGTCCTGTTCGAACTCTCTCATTCTAATAATCACTTCCCATCATCGTCAAATTGGCTAGAGATCTAATTTTAATCTTGAGCCATGCATGTCCTAGAAGGAGTCTTGCTTTTTACCGTTTGTAATGATCTACCTTTGATTCATGTGGAGCAAACCCCATAAAGAGTACTCAAGTTGTGATTATTTGTGTTAGAAATATATTTACTATTATAATATTTTATTTTAGTCAACAATTTGAAATGAAAGATCTTGAGCAACTCAGCTACTTTTTAGGCTTTGAGAGTTTTCAAAATCCTTTGTTTATTATCTTTCTCAAGCTAAATATGACACCGATCTTCAATACCGAGCAAAATTCATTGACGAGACTCATAAGGAGACTCATGTCAAATTTAATGCAAAAAATGTGACTCCTCTTTCAAATCCTACACTTTACCGACATTTGGTTTGCATTGTTTATATATCTCACTGTTACTCAACTTGACATCACATTTGTTGTTCATATTGTCAATCAGTACATAACCACATCCCGTTTGACTCATTTTGCTGCAGTTCTTCAAATACTTCGCTACTTCAAGGGTACATTATTTCACCGCTTTCATTTTTCTGCTCATTCTACATCTGAGTTGATAGCTGATGCCAACTAGGTTAGTGACCCTCAAGATTGTTGCTCAACTAAGGGCTATTGTTTCATTTTAGGCAACTCACTTATCTTATGGCGTAGTAAGAAAAAGACTGTTATTGCTTGCTCTAGTACAAAAACATAGTTTCAAGCTCTTGCTGATATGACATCAGAGTTATTATGGTTTACGACGTCTACTAGAAGACATAGGAGTGCATCATAATAATGGTGCAACCATTCATTGCGACAACTGAAGTGTTATCCAAATAGCACATAATGATATTTTTCATAAATACCAAGCACATTAAAATAGACTTTCATTTCATTTTATGCCATGTTTTTCATGGCGTTGTTCGACTTGCATCCATTGTATCCATTGATCAGACTTCTGATATCTTCACCAAGGCCCATTCACCTAGGCATTTTTTGGATCTTTTCTCCAAACTCAAGTTGACTTCTTGTAAGTCACCTTGAGTTTGAGAGGGGCGCTAGAGGTATATTTAGGATTATGATTTAGGATTAGTTAGTTGCGGTTTATGTTAATTGTAATTATGTCTAATTGCTTTATGTTCCTATATATAGGGGTTTTGTAGTCTTTTTATGATAATGTACATGATATTACACTTTTCTCTGTTCTGCTACAAATCTCAACTATTTGGGTTGGGTCATTACTTATGGATAACATTACAAGACTCTATAATGGGAGGTGAAACTTGAGATGTTATGTTACAATGACCAAGAAAAAGAATCTATTTATGTTTAATTCTTGCCCATATGCTTATGGATTGTGATTCTTTAGAATTCGTAGAGTGATTGCACGAGGCGCAGTCACCATCTTGAGGTGTAAATACATCATCCTCCAAGTTTATTGGACAGTTCGTATGTTTTTCCCATTTCCTTTCAATTTTCACTTTTTCCATTTTTCTCTTGCATGCTTCAATGGCAATTAACAACCCGAGCTCCCGCACGACCACAAGCCACTCGCATGCCAATTCGTCCACGACCAGCCTCCTCCAAGCTGGGCGAAATTGACCAAGCCGCGAGCCTCGACACCGAGAGCTTCAACACCGAGTTCACTCTCTCTCTCCCCGATCCAGGCTCGTTCCGCCGGATCTAACGTAACTAGGCCCAGATCTTTGTCCCGGTCTTTAGAGGTCTTGGCCTCATGACCACCGCGGGTTCCTTTTATCTACATTAACTGCGGAGGAGAGAGACATTGACCCGTTGGGATGGTGACTTGAAAACGTAGATGGCGGAGGAGCAGCAACGATGGGCATTCATGACTTGACGAAGGTAGATGGGAGGTGGAGAGAGAGAGAGACAGAGAGTCACGGGTTTCTTGTGCAATTTTTTAGGTAGATTTCTCAAATGGCAGGGGCTTCTAAATCATCCAAACGTGCATTGTGATGCTCCATACCTTTTTAGAGAATCCATATTCTTTGATCATAAAAGCGGAGATGAAAATTTGTATTGAGAAACAAAATTATGAAGAGTAACTAAAAAATACCTCGAAATGGTGCTGGTGATGAAGTGGATTTTGTCTCAATTAATAACTTGAAGTGAGGAAATGCATCTCAATGAACTCCCTTGGCTCATCGACGTTTAAATAAATGTCTTGTCGGACGGCCAGAAATGCGCGAAAAGGCTGAACTAGATGAAAATGCCCCTCTCATGCGTGAAAATATCCCATGAAAATCACTTGCTCGCCGTCGAGTGAGGAATTTGGCCACCAATGGGTTGAGGGGGTTGATCAAGACACATTACCCTACTTTAGGGTGTTAATTGAGACAAAATCAACTTCATGTATTGTTTGCGAAACTAGCACCATGTGTTTCCCGGAACTTGCCCGGATATTCTTCAAAAGTGTGCTATGAGCAAGCAAGAGTGGGCATCATTCTCATGGTGCATGCTGCACATAATGGAAAAACACAGCAACCTTTCTGGACAAAATGAAGACAAATGATCCCAATTTCGAATCGGAGAAGCTATATGTTCTAGACCATAGTAAAAACCCATCAACATCATTCTTATGCAGCACGAATTATGTCCTTCACATTATGCATCACACGTATGCCCATCAAAGGTGGGTGCCCAATTGGAGGACAGGCTTTGATTGGTGTGTGATCTCTCCATCAAATAAACGTTCGATCTTGGAGTTTTTGGTCCAAGAAATTAAGTACAAAAGGTGGTAGTGGTTGCTTTCCGAATGGTTGAGACTTGGGAGGTCCGTATCTGTCTTTCCTTTTATGACGATCGCCATTATTGTTTTCGAGTGTCTGAACTGTTTCCACAGCGGGTCTCTCCCTCCATCATGAGGAAGAAACAGGGACTCCCAAAGCAATTTGACCCCCCACCAGCGTATTCCACGATTTGGAAAAGGTTACCCTCTTGCGCATTGATTGAGTGCAGAACGGCAGGACATCTAGGGCTGGTAGGGGTCGCAATTTCAAACGCATCTTGATAAGATCGGATCATGTGAATCTTCTCCTTCTTTTCTGGCGTAATTACTTGTATCTGAAGAACAATTTGAGATATGTGAGTGGAGATAAATCACTTGGTATGTACCGGTGAATAATCTTCCTTCCCATGTGATGAGGATCCCGTCAACATGGGAGGCTTTCTTGTACTCTACAGCTTCTATAAAACGTTTAGAATAAATTCATGAGACGATGCAGGAAGCTCTAAAATTTATGTCTAAAGCGCAACTGATTTATAAAATATTCATTTCGCTCCATTGAGTTCTGAAACTTGCACTGGAAAATAAATGAGGGGCTATGCTCTTCTGTTAGTTTTCCTTAGTTGGAAAATAAATGTTAGATGCCGTTTTTTATATTTTTCCATCCTAGTCCTGTTTGAGGCAATTGAGTGGTGGTGGCGTCATCGTGCATACCAACATGGAGTGAGGGTCGGTTGGACCTCTCACGACAATCACGCTAGCTTGATGGTGTCGAGTGGTGGTGTCATAACATAAGATCGCTGTGATCTAAAAATTCATATTGAATGAATTATTATAGATCGATATTGCTTGATTAAAGTTCGGCAAGACATCCTTATTCTGCCACTGCGCCTAGGCTAATATGATGTAAGGTAACCCTAGGCGCATAGGAACCCGTGCACTTGCACGGGTTGCTTTTATCTAATAATATTCAACGACCTAGTTATATAAGAACTGTCAATTATCTCAAGTTGCTTGTCCTTGTTCGACTCGAGTGTTTTCTCAAAAATTGACCTATTTCCATTAAATATTCGGATGGTCGAACTCCAACATTCTAAGCACGTATTTTCAAAATATGTGCATCGTAATTTTTTAATTATCTTTCCTTGAATAAAAAGTATCGAAGTTATTAATTTCATGAGTTGTCTTTTTGGGATAATTTGTTTGAGGTTTACGACTTTTGTTTCGGTTTCACAACTGTAGGTAAAAAGCTGATTTGCATTTGGCTCAGAATATCAGTTTTCTTGATATTATATTACATATTTTAATTCATTTTCTGGACTTGTGATCTATATCGCATGACAATTTGAGAGGACGAGGACGCGAATGATAACAATTTTATCTCTTTATTTTTTTTATTTTTTTATTACTGACAACAAGTTTTGAATAAAAATTCTTTTGGCGAAACAATTTCATTTTTCTATTTTTGGGATAATCTTTTAACCCAGAAATAGGTTTGGAACATATATGAGATGTAAAATTTTTTTTACAATTCTATTTCTAAAATAGAAATAGAAATAAAAATTAATCTCAAGGCTCGACCTCGCTGTTCGCAGCCCCGCCGCCACCGGTCACCCCCCGCCGCCTGTTGCTAGCCCCCCGCCACCCGTCGATGTACGAATTCTACATCAACGCTATCAAGCGAATTTTTGTTCCAGGAATAAATTTTGTGTCGTTATCAAACGTTACTTTTTGCTCAGAAACTCGTCTAAGTAATTAAAATAGAAAAAATTATTTATGGCCAGAAATTGGGCTCGAGAAGAGAATGGTTATCATTCGAGTCCTGAAAATCAATTTAGTTGTTCTTTATCAAAAATATATTTGGAAAGTTTTATAAAATCACTCTTCGTAGCGTTAACACTTACCAACTTTTAATACTCTTTGAAATCCTTATTTTTTTTTTATTTTTACTCTTCGTTTTTCTTGAATTATATAGAATTTAAATGAGAGACCACGACAATTGTTTGCGACCCCTCTAAATTTCTTAAATTACACCAGACATTCATTTGTACGATTAAATTTGCAACTTGTTCTTATGTTTATAGTAATCATGTAAGTCACTCTTGGTAACTAATGTTTTACTACTCCTTATTTTTTTTATGTTTGAGATTTATCATACCTTTAATTCTTATTAATTGTAATTCTTATTAATTGAACTTACGGCAGAGTTTTTTTCTTTTGCCTTTTCATACTACACGTATATTGTATTGAACTATCATTTTTACAGGGAATGCATTTACTATAATAGATGATTTATCACTATTTGCGTGAAGTTTGCTTTTAGTAACTTTTGTTTTTACTATTCGTCGATTATTTATCTATGAAAGTATTCTTTTAAATTTTCATTAATTAAATTTAAAGTGGAAATTTACTTTTAGTCTTCCAAATTCCTATATTGATTAGGGACATGGATATATGGATATTTTGATAGATAAAAACAAATAGCTCTTCTGAAAGAAAAGTCATGTCAATGGTGCGCGCTTTTGAGTAGTAATAGTATTTGATGGTTACAAATTTTTCCTCAAATTTAGAGTGAGATTTGGAAGATCAATGAGAATGAAGGAGAGTCGTGACAAAAAGAAAATGACACTCAACATAGCAAAAATAATATTAGGTCACCTCATCTTAATATATATCTTTTTTCTTTCGAAGTGAAAAACAAATAAATCCGGTGCTCCTACTACAGGAAATCAATAAATAAATAAATAAATAAATATAGTAAGAATAGACATTATACCAGCGGTGCTCCATGATGTGAAATCCCAATGGTCTAGTGTTTTTCCATTACAATGATATCTCAGAAGTGAGCTCTCTTATGTTGACTTAGCAACGATGGCATGATGAGAGGGAATTTTTAGTGTGATTTTTAGTTGGACTTTCATGATTTTGAAGCCCCTTTACGAAACCACAAAGTAAAAGCGCCGTGGAAAGGGATTGCTCATGGGATTCTTGTACCATACCACAAGGAAGAACTTTCCATACAAATGGTCTCCGCCTCTAAAAAGTACTTTATGAGTTGATTGCGCGGCTAACATGATTTCACCGACCAATTATGTCACTCAGGTGATAGGCATGTTAGGAGCTTACGGCAGAAGCCTGATATTTTACTTGGGAGATTGCTAAAAGGGAGCTCAAATCTTAAACAGTCAACATATCTAGTCAGATCCATCTTCATTTAGAAATTTAAGCCAATGAATTACGGGCCAATTAGAATATATTAACTGCTTCTCATCACATAAATTATTCAATGAGATTTCTCTAACACAATTCAAACGTGTATATCAACAAGGCATCTGATTTCACTTAGTGCTTTAATGTTGGAAGTACTCAATTTGGATTTACTTGCTAAATCGTGCGGCATGGCAAGCAGCATAACTGTCATATAGAATACCTTCTTCTCTATCTTGGGCTCAACGATGGTGCCCGGGACCATGTACACGAGTGGTGTAGGATGCAATAAACCATTTTATTAATGTGGTAGTTCAATACAAAGTGTAGTTAATAGCATGCATTAAATTGTATGAGATCATCGGTAAGCATATTCTTTTGATCGTAAGTAAGCATAGAATATCATCAATCTCAACTTCTTATTTATTTATTTATTTCGAAAAATTCTTCTTTTTATTGAAAACTTGAAAAATTATCTTTTTTTAATGACAAGGATGCCCACTTTTAAGTAGATAATCTCAGGGACAATGAAATGCTCCGCGGTCCGCACTGATCTCGCAGTCTTGGTAAAATGCAACCCAAAGCCTGAATAAGTGGCCTATACATGAAACTCTTAGGTTTTGATGATATACGAAAACCAAACATGTTTCGTGCGCCTAATTAACCCTCATGTACCCGTTACTCAATCGCTAAAGCAAGCCCAAAAAGGGTTATTTCGACATTGACGGTCGATTATTTATCATAATTTCGTTTGCAATACATGTGAGGACTTGCGTGAAGAGAGTTTGGCCACTGTGCTCCACAATGTTGTATTGCATGCAGGATTAACTCGGATTGGGGGTAACATCTCGGGTTATCTCTATTCCCTATCACAATGAGAAACTTTAAAGAGTTTTGCCAATTGTTAAGCTAGGCATGGAGATAGCTCATGAAGGAAAGTCCGACATATTGATAAGATTTTCTAGTGGGTTTGATGTCGCCCATGTTCTTATGAAACGAGGCAATGCACCATTACAATGCATCCTCACAACACGGGATAACCTACCAACCGAGGACTCCATCGCCACTCGGATTTGGTTGGCGAAGGACCTCGCTACTAATATAGATGTCCACTCCCTAAAATATTTCGTATACGTAGAAAGAATCAAAGGAAGAGGTTTAGGCATTTTTACTCATATAATCTCCGTAATACGTATCCTGAATGGAATCAATTTTCAAGTTCGATTATAAAGTATCTAGAATCAACATTGGCATGTTACTCTCCTGTGAAACACAAGGTACTTGTATCATGTTCAATTAATTCTATATCTAGGTAATAATCAATCTATAAACTCGTAAGTGATTTGCTATAGTGATCTACTACAGCGATTGAACAGTGATTTGTCCGTATTGGTCTACTACAGTATCAGTCCGTATTGCCACAGTTTCTGACGGTTAATCTTCTTTTAGTGATTTTATTCTTCTTCTGACAAGTCGATCCCATAGGAGTTGTCTTCATTGGTATTCCCGTTGTAGCGTGATTTGGTGGAGCTGCTGCAGTCTATCGATTCTTTGATTTCCGAAATAATTTTTTTCCAATAACTACAATATATTCATCTTGTGCTTGTACACCTGCAAATTGTGCTACTGCAAAGGATTTTTGTTGTAAAAATAAAGTATTTGAAGGACCAGTCAATGTTTTGGGGATGTTGTGGTGATTTGGGAGGTACGGTGATTTAGCTAGTTTATAACTGACTCTTTTGAAGTTTGTTTAAAAAAATTAAAACTATCCCACCATTTGATTTTATATCTTATAATCAAATTTGGGATTTTGGGAAAGACAATTGTAATTAAATTCCCAGGCTAATACCCAGGAGATCGGAAGTTGATAAAGAAATGCATGAGACATGGAAAACATGATTCATGTTGTGATGGTACGAAATGCATATGCAAGATTTTGAAGCTACTTTTTGACTGGTAAGGGTAATATTTCAACTGTTGGACCATAGTGTTCCCACCATAGGTTGAACCAATTGGGTGATTGATGAATTGGGAATTATGATTTAAAGCAGAAGACCCATATATGTGTGTGTGTGTAAAATATGTCAAATGAATGTCAGCCCTCAAGGAAGACTCCCAAATGAAGACCAAACTCGAAATTGATAAATATGAAAAACCCGCGGTTGTTATATTATCAAACGATTTACAGCTTAGAAAAGAACACATAGAGGCTTATGGATGACTCGGAAGTAGAAGCCAATAGCACAAGCTCAAACAAACACATGAGTAGAGTTTGATAAAATGAAAGAATCAGAACGAAAACTTGGATAAAATAAATAAAATCTTGCGATTTGGTTGAGCCTGTCTCGTTCTTCATGCTTAAGATGTTCTTCTTGTAGTCATGAGCCTCTCGTTTTTACGTTTTAAGACTTGTTTCTTAAGTTTCGGACGTGTTCCCAAATTCTGGACATACTTCCCAAGTTTTGGATGCGGAGCCGACAAGCAGGGATCGTTTTTGGACGTACCTTTATAATCATGAGCCCCTAGAATCGCAATTCCATATTCTAGGTTTTGTTCTCCACATTTTGGAAGTGTTATTTGCTTCTTGGACATGTCCCCCATTTTCTGGATGGGTTCCTCATGTTTTGAGGGGGGCGGGGAGGGGACTGGTATCAATTTTTGCTGACAAGTTTGGAATTCATGCCAATTGTTTCCTAGTGTCTGGCTATGATCTCTATCACTCTGATATTTTAGGGATAACATTTGACAAGAGAATAATCGTTCCCTCACTTTTTTTAGACTTTTATCTAGATTGGCATCATCCTAACCACTCCTGCTGCGTGTATGCCAACAATTTCTTCCATGTGTCCGCCAGCTACTTGTGCCACGTGTATACCAATTGCTTGTGCCGCGTCTATGTCAACTACTTGTAACATTTCAATATTTGTTCCGCTCTTCAATACTAGCCATTGATGACGAACATGTCAAATTTGGGTGCCAATATCAGTCAATGCCAATCTCCCACATGGCAATCAACCCGTTGGTCAAACCCGCGTCAATCACAATCTGATTGGCATAATTTGCACGGCATCTTATAATTTTAAAGAAAAGTCGATATCCTGTTTAATATGGCCAATGCCTCACAAAATCAATGTCTCTTTCAATATGGTCAAGACTTATTTTGGCCATTTTTAAGTACCAACAATATACAAACAAGTTTTTTCCCCTTCTAATTTAATTTACCCCATAGGTGAACTACTTGCTACATATCAAAGACTTGGATCCCTCGATCAAACTTATAATATAATTAGCCGTGCCCTCATTTCCTTTCGCATTGATAAAAAAGATGATTGATGTTAGGATTCTCACCCCTTTTTATCTTCGCTCCTCTTGAATTGCGAGATTGATCAATAACAAGATGAATATTTTCACCACCTGCACACCAATCCAGGCTCTCTCGTGACCCGCAATACTCGAACGTTGTAGCTTAGCTTTCCTCCACATGGAAAAAATAAAATAAGATAAATCACTTTATTTTATTATTTTTATCAAATCACTTTATTTTATTTTTTTTATTGGCTAAACTGGCCCCCCGATCCTCGGCGATACGGTCCGCTACAACATTGACCAACTCCCACATTTCACTTTTGCTTTGCCATCATTTGTCTGGAGTGCCATTGATTGAAGATTTTGATGCATATGGCTATGGCATAATTATTTTATGCATGGTGGGCACACGACGGTTCTAGACTTCCAATAGAAACGAGTTGACAAATGCAAGAGTCTTTCCGAGGGGAATTTTTTTAATGGTTATTGTGTTTTTACATTGGAGCCCCGTGGTTCAAATCTTTGAAAGTGAACTAGATAGTTTCACTTCTCGTATCATACATAATCCGTTCTATCAGTAGAAGGTTTAGTTGATATGAGATTTATGTGTCTAAAAAGGATTTCGTCGGCATAAAAAAGTATCGAAGAATAGATTATCAATCGGGAAAAAGGATCTTGGTTGAAAAGAAAGATTTTATTATCGCCGTACCTTTTAACTAATAGAAAATAATTTTAGATTGGTTTAGCTGCTTGGACACTTGGCCCTTTTTTTGGCTTGTTTTTGTTCCCAATGATCGCACGCTCTAATATAAAAAAAGTAAAAATAGCGCATACAGCCCCAATGTCATGCAAGCAGTCATATCTACCTTCGATTTCAAGATTGTAATTACCCACTTTCTTAAATCAATAGTGTATAAGGCCGCTCGTGTAAAACCTTTTTTTTTTTCACATTAGTGACGTATGCTATAATTACTCATATAAAAGATGCACCAAGAAGACCTTAATAAACATAAATCCAGCCATGATCGGAGACCAATTAGTTATCTCTTGCAACGTCCCCTCCAATGACTGAGACCATTCACCGCCCCCATCACCTATGCAAAGTAGTCTCATTACTCAGGCCCATTGCTTTGGTCTCTCTCTCTCTCTCTCCACCCACGCTTGACGAGATCGGTTGAGGGCATCCCCATCCAAGATCTTGTCGATGGAAATGGGGATCGAGTGAGAGAGAGAGAGAGAGAAAAAAAAGTCTAATGTGAAGGTGGACAGAGAAGCCAATGCGTGGACATATGAAAGGCCTCCAAGACGATGGCGGTGCGATCATGGTGGTGGTTGATGATCGGAATGGGTGGAGCAATTATGTAGTGAGGTTGAGGGAGAGACGGGAAGGTTAAGGGCTGTATTATGTTTAGTTTAGGGGGGGTTCGTGTGGGTAATTCATACTATCATGAAATGTCTATTCCGTCATATTTATAATGGATCATTGATTTATTTACTAGTGTCAAGACATGTGCTATCTGTATATACATGGAATTGGTTAGTTGTCTATGGAAAGAAAATGGGCAGTTTCAAGAGAAAGTGGATGAAATGTGAAGTTACGAAAGATGTGCTCATTATGTATTTTTTATGCTTTATTATTTAACACAACGGTAATTTTGGAATATACATGTTCCCTTTCATATTTTTTTGGTCAAATATTCCCTTTGATTTAAAGAGTGACTTTGACTTAACTTGCCGTTCGAGTCATGCAGGTGCTTTACATCACTCTAACGATAGGCTTTGCCAATTTGGCGTTAAGGATATAATGAGTTTAAAAGAAGATGAAAAATCCAGCTAATCATATACTCCATCGAGAAGTGCAACCCTTGGTATATAAAGAGTTCGACACTTATAATAGTACAAATCAATCGTTTGATTCTTGAAACTACTTGTCATGTCAGGCAAATTCGTCTTTTATTTGTGATTTTTGATTGAATTTCTTGGCTGCATTCCTTCAAATTATTGATTGGCAAAAAGCCTCTCAACTTACAAGGCTGCGTTTGGTCGTCCGTATTTCTGATCAGGATAGGATAGGAAATTTAGGGATTTTGTCATATCCTATTCACTGTTTAGTGAAGTACGGATTTAAAGTCGGATATTCTCATATCCTATCATATCCTGCGTTTGGTAAAAACTGTATATCAATATAAATGACATATATATCCCTACGTGATGCTCATGAAATATTTCAATCTTATTACTATAAAAATAACATTCTCATACACAAATAAACTTGAAAATATGACATTTTATTAGATTTTCAAATTTCTTTGCAAAAAAAATAAAATGAAAATAGAAACAAATGAGACAAGAAAATTGTCATCATCGTCTTTCTCCGAGCGCTTTTCCGCAAACAAATCATTCTTCAGCTTCTTCTTAGGCGGAGGCTTCACTGCACCCGCACCCGTACCCTTCTTCTTCTTATTAACAGCCAGGCCACCCATTGATCTGCAAAAGCATCAAATACCAGGATTTACACATAACAACGTCGGAAGAATATCTTAAATGGGATAACAAAGATGGAACTCGAATGCAAAATAAAAAAACCATCTTTCGACATCAACTGAAGCCGCGAAGAGCAAAGAGACAAGCTCTAAGTTACCAAACCTCAACTCCACCGAACCACAGGGCATCGCAAGCACAAAACAAACAATCGAAACAACGAGATGGTGGGTTCCTTCATCGTCGGCAATCGCGTTATTTTTCGAAACAGACAAATCGAACAGAACTGAATCAGCAATTGCAAGGAAGAAGGGCCACCGATTCCTTGCTCCACCGCGAATTAGATACCATTCGACGAACGCCATTGATGACGGTGCGAAACTGGAGAGGACAGTAACAATACCTGAGCTAAGCTGAGCAGAGCAGAGCAGTCGGGGTGCCTAGAAGAAGAAGAAGAAGAACCGACGAAGAGGGTCGGAGCTTTTCTGATGTCGCCGGCGAGGTGCGGAAAAGCGCTTCTTCCCGACAAGCTTCAACAGTATTTCCGCAGACGACCACCTAATCTTCTCCTCCTGCGGGTCCTTCGAGTTCAGCATCTCGACGAGCCGCGTGGGTGAAGAGTGCGTGAATGAAGGGTAGGGTTTCTAAAAATTTGCTTTTATACGACGGATAGGAGAAATCCTATCCGACCTTATCCTACTCCCTCCCCTCGGATTTTTTTATCCGGGTTATATCCCCTCTATATCCGACATTATACTATCCGGGACACCTACCAAACATGGGATAGGATAAAACATATCATATCCCGAGTTTTATACGGACGACCAAACGCAGCCCAAGTGTATGGCTCCATGATTGACTTTGGAGGACACATTTATTGTGGCATTTTTAGAAAATTGGTTTGGAAGCATCTTTTGAACCACTTCTGCATGCCGGGCATAATTAGACGTAAATTCATTATTGATGTGTGGCGTGAGGTTCGGATGAACCACTCCATTACGCACCCTACCCATTAAAAATGTGTGGCAATGCACGTTTGCTGAACGAACAACCACTTGATCATGCAGGATCATGAAGATTTTAGATACTTAGGATGCATTAATTTTGCAGACAAAATAAATAGTTTGAAAAATATTTTCTTAAAAATGATAACTCGTATCGCTTATAAGAATAAATGAACAAAAAATATCTTCATCATACATGAATATATTTAGACAGAAATAGTTATTTCAAACGATATAAGCGATTATTTTTTGAAAAATATTTTACAAATCATTCATTTTTCGCGAAATAAATGGAGCTTGATGTTTTTTTTATAGATATATATGTTTTTTGCCAAGGAAAAGATAATTATTGCTGGCTAGGAAATTTTGCAGAAAGCTGGACTTCATATCTGAGACGCCTTCTTTGGTTAGTGTACGTATGTCGTTGAATAGGAATGGGTGGCTGATGTCTCAGGATCGGTTGAGTAATATGGAGAAGGTTTAGATATAACATGCATAGATCACGTGGCAGTGATACTGGGACGCAACCAACCGATTTCAAGGGAGATGCATACATACATGATGCTAGGTGGGACGAGATTCATAGGATTCAAACAATGATAATCGATCGGTTATACCATGTCGCCACTGTCGTATAATGTATTAGCCACACGAAATACTTTCTTGAGAATTATGATAGGCATAGTTATTTTAATAAATTAAGCAGTGCAAAAATTTCGAACCTATATATAATTTGCCCCATGAGTCGTAAGAAATCATTGAAGCGAATGGGGTAAAGTAGAAGGGCTATATTTTCTCCATCTATAGTTGGATAGAATTTTCTTCGATCATATTTTTGAATTGCATTTTTTAAATTATGGATATTACCACATGAAATCTTAATTAATGTTAAAAATGGGTATATAAACCACGAATCAACCGATTTTTGTGGAAGAAAAGATGTTCCTAAGCATAACTCTTAAAACGACAAGACAGGGGACATGAAGGAGATTAGCGGAATGATTTGGTTCACTCAACTGTGAGATCACTCACCCGATTCCCTTTCACGTGGATTCAATTTTGTCGTACGAATAGTTTTAGGACTTTGTTTGATTCAATGGGGAATTGAATTCTTCAAAAGATGGAATTTCAATTTCTACTATTTCATGCCCGGAGAAAATTAGACCACGGATTTGGATTCCACATGGAGCACACCTACTAAAAAAATGCGGAATTGGATTACCTAACTATGGTTAGGATTGCGATTCCATTCCACATCGTACTAACCACAAAATTATCAAAAACTCAATTCAACTACCGATCGCCGACGTCCCTAATACTATGCAACTAATATTGTCCCGATCAGTATATCATGAATAATCTAGTTCAAAATAGCTATTTATGTATAATCAAGATAAGATGATTTACCACTCAAATATTTGCTTAGTATTCAATATGAGTTCAGTTGTCGTTGATGCAGGTAGTGTAGCATTGATAAGGTGAATGGGAGAAAAGAGTGCAGTGTATTTTGGTTATGGCTATTTATAGCCCAGGCTGTAATATAGCTATTAGTCAAAGTAGTCATTTAATAGCTAGCTATAATAGGAACTCCACTGAAATATTTCTTATCACAAACAATCATCGAAATAGGCAGTCAACCTGTAATAGACTCGTCGTGCAATTAACGATATCGCAATCGCAACCAAACATGTTGTTTTTGTGTGGTTACTTAAGTATTCATTTTGGGGTTTAGACCGCGTAAATCCGGCCGTGTTATGATAAAATGATATTAGAGTTGATTTGCTTTCACTAGAAGTATCATGGGGCGAGTTGGGCAAACACTAATGAAGAAGTCAAGCAAAAGGAGAGATTACTTAATATGTTCAATGAAAAAGAAACATTTGATCAAAATTACATGTTACCAATTAGAATGTTATAATCTAAAAATAATATCCATTATCTTATTTTTTGTAAGAAACTAATAACATTCATTATTAAATTTTGGACAAATACCACAAAAAATCTTAAATGATGCCCATTGTGATACAAATATCCTAATTCTTTTAGTGTCACCCAAAACCTTAATCTTGCTCACTGTGACACAAATATCCTCAACTTTCTTTGTGTCACGAAAAAATCCAAACTTTATTATCTATTTCAATTCCGTCTATGATATATTTGTCACACTGATATAAGTTGTGAGTTTTTTATGGCACAAAAAAAAGTTTAGAGGATTTATGTCACAATGGGCAAGTTTAGAGTTTTTAGTAACACAAAAAAAGTTCGGGATATTTGTATCACAATAGATATAGTTTGGGGTTTTTTTGTGGTATTAACCCTGTAATTTTTAGCTATTATCAAATCACTTTGCCTACACACTTTATTCAAACGGTTGACACTTTATTTAGCATTTCACGATACCAATATTTCTTTTTCAGCTTAATCAAACAATAAATAAATTCTGAAGAGGTTATAATCCATGTAACATAGGTCACAAATCCCACTCACTTGTACTTATCAACTACAATTGATTTTTACCTGTGACTGTGTCTCCAAAATACTAAAATGCCAATGAATATACACACTTGTGTTTGAAAGAATTCTTGTAATCAATGTGGTAGTTAGTAGATGAAGAGACTGGATCTCCATCGTTATATTAAAGAAATATTTACGATTGTAATTAGAGACTCACATATATATAAAGGTCTCCTCCTCGTCATTTGTATCATCTCACAAATTCAATACATGAAGAGTAATAGAGCATTTCTCTTGAAACACTTCTCTTTCTAAAGTTTATCTTTGGGATTTGGGGTGAGCCCAGTGAGTGAGCATTAAATTGAGAAAAAGACTAAATTTAGGCAACTTTATTAAGGAATGAACAAGTCAAGCATTTCAAGTTAAGATAAAGATCAAAATGGGAATTTTTATCTTTATGATCTGGGGTGGGCCATATCTAGGGTAAGACACATTAACATCATCTCATAAAAACATATTTAGTGGCGATGAATTTCTACTCCTAACTTTTATATGCTATACTTCTTTCCAAAATTAAAAAATGTAGTAAGTTTTGGAAAAGACATAAAAAGCTACACATGTTATGATATATTAACATATGGGAAATTTTGAAAGATATCAGATATTTTTCCTATAAGGTCTACAATTAAAAGGTATGATTCACCCAAATTAATATTCAACTCTATACAGGTTGATTGATTTTCTCTTCTTCTTTTTTATTGTTTTTCTAGAACATTAATCCCATGACTTTTTTTCTTGATTTAATATTTTTCATATAAAATTTTTCATGGGATATTTAGAGCCTGTTTGGTAATATTTTTATTTCTCTATTTTTCTATTCTTTTATTCCCCGGGATAGAAAAGAAGAGAAATCCATTTGGTAACGAAAAAAAAGCAACAAGTAAAAAAATTTACTTCTTTGTTTTCGGGAACAATTTCTGAAATAAAATCATTTTTTTCTTTTCTTTTTTTCCTTCCTTCTTCTTCCTCCTCTAGTTGATCGCCGAGCCTCCACGATGGTCGGTGACTAGCTAGAGACGAGGGCCAGCGAGGCTTGACCTCGCCCAGGTAGGCCTCTCCGGGGGCCAGCAAGGCTTGCTCAAGGCCGGTGATCGTCTAGAGGGGGAAGAAGAAGGAAGAAAAAAAGAAAAATGACAGAAAATTACTAAAAAAAAACTAAAAAAGAATACGCGTCACGAAAAACGTTCTTTTGTTCTTTTTCTATCCCGAGAACATAAAATTTATGCACTTTCCAAATGGATTTTTCTATTCAGAAATTCGTTCAAAAATTAAAATAAAATAATTATTTATGAAAATATATTATTCTCGAAAATGTAAATGTTACCAAATCGCCATCATAATCCAATACAAAACTTCTGTTTCTCGATGGAGTCCGCTATGCAGGGAGAAAAGGACCGAAGTGGAGGGTAACTAAATTGACGTGACTCAGTCGCTCTAGAAGAATTTTTGTGAAGCGAAAGCAAAAATTTCGGATTAGAAAAGACTTTGCATAAAAAGAAAAAAAATCAAGAAAATAGACCCACCGAATATATTTTCCTTTTTTATATCGACAAGGAAAAAGAAAAAGAGGAATTCGTCGTATCTGATCCCACGTGGACAACGAGATCCACAGATCACTTCCTCTTCCCTCCCCTTCCCGTCCTCTCTCTCTCTTTCTCTCTCTCTCTCTCGCCCCTGCGTTCCTTGCTGCATCAAACGATACAAACCCCACCCTATCTGTTCCGGTTCAGCACCGGCATTTACATCACCAACCTGTACTTGCCCAGAAAAGCACTACCAACCTCTCTCTCTCCCTCTCTCTGGAAAGGGGTCAGTCAAGAAACAGAGAGAGAGTTTGAGAGAGAGAGAGAGAGTTCACCAGCACTGCCCTACCCAGTGCCCATATCTCTCTCTCTCTCGCTGTCTGTGTGAAAGTAACTGTTGGATCTCTCCCTCTCATACCCGGGAGCAAGAATGCAGTAGAAAGCTCTGTCCTTTCTTGGTCCACTTTGGTGAAAGGAGGAAAAGATGGGCACTTGCGCCTCAAAGCCACCAAAACCCAACCCTTATGCATCAAGAGAGCGCTCCCCAAATGACCAGGCTCAGCCCCCACAGGCCCCAAAGTCCCCTCCCACCCCTCTCCAGGACAAACCCACCTCAGCCATCGCCACCCCCAAGTCCCCCTTCTTCCCCTTCTACAGCCCCAGCCCCGCCCACTTCCTCAAGAAGTCTCCGGGCTCGGCGGCAGGGGGGGCGGCGGCGTCCGCCAACTCAACGCCGCGGAGGTTCTTCAAGCGGCCGTTCGCCCCGCCGTCGCCGGCGAAGCACATAAAGGCGGTGCTCGCGCGGCGGCACGGCAAGAAGGCGGCGAAGTCGATACCGGAGGGAGAGGAGGGGGAGGGGGAGGGAGGGGGGGAGCTGGACAAGAGGTTTGGGTTTTCTAAGGAGCTGACGAGTCGGCTGGAGGTTGGGGATGAAGTGGGGAGAGGGCATTTTGGGTACACCTGCTCTGCAAGGTTCAGGAAAGGGGAGTTCAAGGGACAGCAGGTTGCCGTTAAGGTCATCCCCAAGGCTAAGGTAGGTCCCAAGTTTATGCTTTTGCGTCGTAGAATACAAAGTTGTTTTATCTCCTTTCTAATGTCTGATCTCTGGATGTGTATGTATTTCATTTGATTTGATTTTTTTTTTGGGTTCAAGTAAAATTGGTTAGATCTTGTCCACTTATTACAGGTGCTATGGAGCAGTCCTTCTCCACTTCTGCAGATTTGCTTGTTTGTGCAAAATTTGCGACTTTGTGTTTGATCAGATTCCTTGTTCTAAAAGCTTTGAAGAATAGTTTTTGGCTTGTCTCAATGAGAAAACATGTCCTCTTCCAAAGAAAATTTGGGTGTTCTTTTCCTATTTGATATCCCGCTTCAATCGGTTTTTTTTTTCTTTTTTCTGCATAATCTTCCATATTTACTTTTTTTTGCGAATTTTTCGATTTTTCGTTTGATCAAATACCTTTCTTTGTTTAATATTCTTTGCTGATGTGTATGTTTGAGTACTTTGTTTTTTCCTTGGAAATCTCTGTTGCCCATCAGAATAGGTGGGAAATTGTGTGGTGTGGTGGATTAAAACTGATCAAATTGAAGACCTAAATTTGAATTGGATAGCTAGAAGTTATGTAGAGAAAGATGTGAATATCCAGTCTTTTTTCGCTGTAGCAATCCTTCTAGATGAAGTATAATTGGACTGGCTTCAGATATAGATGAGTCCATGTGCAACATTCTAAAGTGGCTGGCGTGTTTGTTTATTGATATTTTGGTCAATGCTGGGAATTGATAGAGAGCTTCACTTGTGACAGCACCATTAGTTTCGTCTGGGCTTTGCAATCGCGATCTTGATGTTTTATTCTTTTTAATCCTGTCATAGTCCCAAAAAGTAAATAGATGGGGCCTTCTTCGTTTAGAAGCTGTTGCAAGTGCGCTAAACTTAATCAGAAGCCCAAACGCAGTTGGAATATTTTATACTACTTTTCGCGTTATATTTATCGGTGCATAGTTGAAGCTTGAAGGGGACTTGTATGATGGCTGATAATGGAAGGACCAAAAGGTTGTTCAAGCGTCTAAAATGGAACTAATTATTGCCACAAGATCATGGACAAAGAGTAGGTGTTGAAATGGACCTATATTATAAGGTAATATGACATTAAAGCTGGTCAATTTTATACCTACTGGCCAGCCCAAACTTGTGGCCATCCAGGATACGTATGGAAAATTCTGATTGAGACATTGGTTCAATCTGGACTAGATGCATCTCCATTGTTTGGATATGGAATCTCATTCAATTATGATATGACAGGGCCACTGGTGGACAAAATAACAACTATTCGTTTGATAGATCTTTAGCCCTTAGAGGAAAAGAAAAGCCTGGTTGATTATTGTTTTTAAATTGGGAGATGTTGCAATCTATACGGTCAGAAGTTGATTGTTTGCACTATGTCTGGTGCATGCATAATTGGCTCTTCCATCTGAACAGAGGAAAAGAATGACAGAAGAACTAGTTATATTAGTATTCATGTAGTTGTATGTGGGCCAAGCCAAGAAATGTTAGGTCATACTCTTTTTCCGTCTTCTAAGATGGCAGTTACTGTCGCGTAAGACTACAATCCGATGGGTTTAATTGGTTTCCCTTAAGTGGAGAAGTACTGGACTTTTCATCTAGTGGAAATTGGATGAGAAAAACTTTTTTAAGGATGAAAGAATAATCTATCCTTTGTTCCACAAAATTTATTTCTCATCTGCGATATTACATCAAAGGTCAAACCCACCTGTTGTGTGGGCGGGTTTGACTTACTACATGGTCTCCTAGGCTGCTTGCTTAAAAACAGAGAACCCCTGATCGTATTGGTTTATTTATCAAAGAGCAAACATTGACTTCCCATTGAAAAATTGGGATTCGACGGCCCAAACCACTGTCGAGTATCGTAGTACTTTTGAATCCGCAAGTCGCCGCATCAAATTGGCCCAGGTCACACTTGAGTTTGAGGCGGACCCATTTTTATTCTTGTCCTTGAGTGTAGCATAGGTTGCATGTTGTAGCAATTATAACTTTCCATTTTCAATCTGAGTTCTGCAGTGGAATTTAGGTTGTGCTATCTCTAATCACATTTAAGTCGACTTGAGAAAGAAGTCGACTTAACCATATATACAAGGGGCCTTTGCACCATTTTTTGTTGAGTGAGGATATATGGTTCTAGGTAATGTAAAGTTGTATTCATTATAATGTGCTCATTCCCATTTACAAAGTAGAAAGTGTGCCATGCTCGGGACATTCAATTGTGTGTGAGTTTTTCTTGTGACTCTCAAGCTAGTAATTTGGTGATTGAGTTGTAGCTGGCAGACTCCCGACTAGAATTCTAACTGAAGTCCTAAGCGAACAACCAACCGAAAAAAAAGAAAAAGAAATAAAGCACAAATGATTATAAGCAGGACATAATAATTGGTTGCAAAAATCTATGGTCATCCAAACTGATAAATTCCTTGATCATTTCTCTTGGAGAGCAATTCGAAATCTTATATAAGGACAGGTCCAATGAATGCTAAAAGTAATCCCGGGTGAGATTGGCAGCTGTTCTCTATGTGTGTGTGGCGTGTGAAAAGCAAAATATAAGCCTGAAAAGCAAAATACAGGGTGGCTCTTGAGACCGTTTCATGGCAGTTGCTTTTAGTTGCTGGATGTGAGCAAGAGTTGAGCATATCACGAAATCTTACCATTTTATGCTCAGCCTGGTTATGTCAGATTTAAATAGAAACACATGAGTAATTTTAACCCATAGCCTTTTATGGAGACTCCTTTTGTGAATTGAGACTCATATGATGTCCCTAGTGAACTAATGAAAACTGGAGGATCAATTGAGGGTTTAACTATCAACTGCAAATGGCATTGTTACACGTGGTAGTTGCTCATTACTAGAAAGGTCAAGTATATGGCATTTCAAGATTTCCATATCAATATGAAACAAATTTATTGGAGTGTCCTAATGGACATTATGGTTCATGTCCAATGATTGTCATATGGAAAAGTTATTGTGCTTGTATGTGGGCTGGCCCTTGCTGAAATTCTTTGCCTTCATTGGATTGGAATCTGTGGTATGTGCTATATTTCATGTGTCATTAGTTTATAGTTTTTTTTTTTTGGTAACCGAGGATCCACCACCATTCCCCAGGGACGAGCCCGCATAGGTAATCGGGGCACCTATACCTCGGGGGAGACTAGCCTAGCAACCCACCGCCAGGGCCCTCCACTTAAATTACGGAACCGAGCGGGGATTCGAACACTAGTTTATAGTTTGACTGCAAATAACTAAATAATTTCAATTTTTAATATGTACGTTATAAAAAGAGAACATTTTACCAGGTCTTCATCTTGTCCTTATATTGGATATATTAAATTTGAACTAATCTGAAGGTCTCTTATCTCCTTGTCTTTTCTCTCCTTTTCAAGTTGTTGATAGCGATGGCATTTTTCTTCCTTTTCTTTTTCAGATGACAACAGCTATTGCAGTTGAAGATGTGCGGAGAGAGGTGAAGATATTACGAGCCTTGTCAGGACACAGTAATCTTGTTCGGTTTTATGATGCATTCGAAGACCCTGATAATGTTTACGTTGTTATGGAGTAAGTTTGCGTAACTGTTTTGTGCAATATGTCCTTTTACTGTTCTGTCTTTAGCTCAGATGCTGTTGTTAAACATGAGCTGTTTCTGGGAGGACTCAATACAGATTTTAGTTTTACTAGAGGTCTCCCGAGTTGTCTATTTCTTGGGTCACTGACTTTGTTTCTCTTTGTTCAAACGTGTAATTCTTGTGCTCTAAATATTGAGGCACTAGATCTATACCATTTCCATTACAGTCATATGCTATTTCTCATGTGACTGAACTGCTTGATTGTCGAGTTGACATTGTTTTACATGCAAATTCCAGGTTATGTGAAGGAGGAGAACTCCTAGACAGAATACTTTCTAGGTGAGGTTTTCTCCGCTGGCTACTTAGTGACTTCCTACTGGTGCTTTGTGACATGCCTCTTGCAAACTCTCTGATGGCTATTCTATTTGCAGAGGTGGCAAATATTCCGAAGATGATGCGAAGGCTGTTATAGTGCAGATACTAAACGTGGTCGCATTTTGTCATCTCCAAGGAGTGGTTCATAGAGATCTTAAACCAGAGGTGAACAAAACTCTGAGCTAGGTACATTTAGATAGTAGGCAGCTAGGAAGGTTACATGCCTAATTAGGTGTATACTATTGAGTGATTGTAATTGTAGTTACTCTTACTAATCCTCGGAGCTAATCAGCTACTCTAGGAGTTTCATGGAACTTGTGAATTCATGCGGGTTATGTCTGGTTTTACTATGATATCAAATTGAGAAACCCATTCAAAATGTTGTTATAGAAAGTGATTCTTTCAAAAGCTGATGCATTAGTGCAGCATGATTGCCTCTACTTGCACAATGTGCTTATTACTTACGCTAGTTTGGCTTTTGACTATCCAAAATATGTTTTTTTTTAATTGCGACAAGTAATTACACCTGGCCGTTCTTGTATAACCTGTGGTGATGTACTGGAATGAACTGTTCACATGATAAAAGTCATTTCACTTATGGTGGCTGGGTCTGTTGACTTGTATCATGCCGAATTTTGTGTGTTCATGCATTAAAATTTGCTAGTTGTTCTCATGCTTGGTCATTCCGAATTATAAAATACTGCTATTTGCTGGTTCAGAACTTTCTTTATACATTGAAGGACGAGAATTCCCAATTGAAGGCAATAGATTTCGGCTTATCAGACTTTGTGAGGCCAGGTTTGTCCCTGGGGCTTTAAAATAAGTCCCTACAGAGTGAAATTTCTAAGCATCAACATTATGGGTTCTGATCAGGTGTCTGAATTCTAATGCTTGTTAGTGCTCTACATGCATTACAGATGAGAAGCTTAATGACATAGTCGGAAGCGCGTATTATGTTGCCCCTGAAGTTTTGCATAGATCCTACAGTACAGAGGCTGATGTCTGGAGTGTTGGTGTGATAGCTTATATTCTGTTATGCGGTAGTCGGCCATTTTGGGCAAGGACAGAGTCTGGAATTTTCCGCGCTGTCCTGAAAGCTGAGCCAGGTTTTGATGAACCGCCATGGCCTTCTTTATCTTCAGAGGCAAAGGACTTTGTCAAGCGCCTGTTGAACAAGGATCCCAGGAGACGTATGAGTGCTGCTCAGGCATTAAGTGAGTGTTCGACTTGCTACTTTTGATAGTGAGCGGCTTGTAGAAGTAGTCTGACAGGTTGTAAGCTTTTTCTTCCATGCACAGGCCATCCTTGGATTCGGAATTATAATGGTGTGAAAGTCCCTCTTGATGTACTTATATTTAGACTCATGAAGGTTTATATGCGGTCATCATCTTTGCGAAGAGCTGCATTAAGGGTATGAAGTGTTGCACTTTTGTCTTTGTTTGAAGTTGATTAGTGTTGACACCTATTTTAGTCTCATAAAGTTGCTTGTTTCTTCGATGTTCTTTCTCCCCCAATATTAAATTATAGAAAGAATAGTTAAACTTCAATAAGGACCTCTTTTGGAGGCTTCATTAATGTAAAGCACTATTAGCGAGCTTTGATGAATGCATGCCCATTGATGATGTCTTATGATGACTACTTCCTACGCTGCAAAAAGTGGCTGCTTTGGCCAGGGCATTTTAAGTGACTCAGATGCTTGAGCTCCCACACTCGCACCCTTGTGTGTGTGTTTGCATTTGTCAATATCCTCTTTTTTAATTCTAAATAAACGATTAGGAAAACAGCAGCTGGCAGCATTGACAGATCATCTGGCTCAATGAGAGCTGTTTTGACATCAGTATGATTTATTCGCATTTCAAAACTTAGAAGGGTACGTAGTCTTTCAGAAAATGGATTCACATCATGAGTTGGTACAATTGCAAATTATCTTTACCTTGACTTTTTTGTGTTCTGATATCCAACCTCAGTTTACTTTTTAAGTTCCTGTAAGCGAAAAGAAACAAATAGAGTCCATCTGATGATTCAGACAATTGGAGGAGCACTCCACCTTGATTTTGTTAGTGTTATGATATCCTACCTATCCAAATTACTTTGGAAATTCTTATCTTAATTAAAAACATTGATACTTTCTGAGGAAGTGCATGACCCAGCAATACTTCAGTTACAGATTTCATTGTCCCACTTTTTTGAAAGCTTTACTACTTTAACGTGATTGATCTGTTTCAGTGCTTGAGAGTTTTGTTTGATCTGGGAAGCAGAGAGGCTTTTGATGAAGAGCCTCACAAATGCCCTTGGATCCAATTTAAGTTGTACCACAGGATTCTTCAGTTTCTCAGCTGATATCTAATTAAGAAAATGAATTTGTAAGAAGTGAGTATCCTACGGTTTCATGCTTGAATTCTTCATAAATAAAGAAAGAGAAAGCTTGAATTCTTGAGCTTAAATTTTAAGATCTGGTTTAGAGTGGACTTCTAGCAACATCTTAAATTGAGATGCACAATGAGTGTTGCAATTTCAAGGTTTCAGTGTTTGCTATTTGTTCAACCAAAATTTTCTGAATTCTATTTAATATGTCATTGAAGGCGTTAGCAAAGACATTGACAGTGGATGAACTAGTTTACCTGAGAGAACAGTTTGCGCTGCTCGAACCTAATAAAAGTGGCAGCATAACTTTAGAAAATTTGAAGCTGGTAAGTGTCATTCCCTTTTGCCCTCTCTCTCTCTCTCTCTCTCTCTCTCTCTCTCTCTCTCTCTCTCTCTCTCTCTCTCTCTCTCTGTTTTACATAACACGTGTTGCACACCACATGTACGCATTTGCTGGTACACGTACATATACATGTCACCGACATCGCATGGAGATCACGTAATTGTTATCATTGCAAGTTTCTCATTAATCTTATTCTTGGCAGGCCCTGATGAAAAATGCAACTGATGCAATGAAAGATTCTCGCATTCCTGATTTCCTTGCATCGGTAGACCATGGACTTTAATTTCACACGTTTCCATGAATTATTTGTCAATTTGAATTTTGCGTTTGCTAGCTGTCTAACCAATGATATGCTGTTCATTTCAGCTAAATGCCCTTCAATACAGAAGGATGGATTTTGAAGAGTTCTGTGCAGCTGCTTTGAGTGTCCATCAGCTGGAGGCACTTGATAATTGGGAACAGCATGCCCGTTCTGCATACGAACATTTTGAGAAGGATGGAAACAGGACCATCGTAATTGATGAACTGGCTTCTGTGAGTTTAATTGTTCTGGCTTTTGCATCTATTAGCATTGTCTCTGGATCAACTTTTAAAGTTTTAAATGTCTTTTAAACACATTATTTGCTTCAATTACCCTCTGGTAGTGCCAAGTCATTCAATCCACAAATACTTTACATACTCAAATGGTTCTCCTGGTGAGATTGCACACTGTGAAATGAGACGTGTCACTGAAAACAGAGAAATTAAAGCACTACTGAAAATTATCAGACATAAAACATGGGCAAAATGGTAGAGAAATAAGTGTTGTTGCCATATGTTTGTCATTTTCTTGTGCCATCTCAAATGTTGCGCTCTCCTTTGTATAATCCTTGTTCAATTGGAAAATGATTCAGTGATTTCACCTCGTTTCACTCTGAAACCTTGTCTTGCTTAGTTAGACCTTAGATTCTAATCTGTAAATAGGTGAAGGAATTTGTATGGTTATGCATATATGACTCAGCCTCTTTTTCCAGTGATGACAAAAACCACCGATGCAGCCGACATGATCAAACAAGTTTTGTTAATATATTGATGTGTCTATTACGAAGCTTAGTGAACATGGATTATTGTGTCAATTTTACTAAAATAAGAGTTGTAATCAGATTACAATTCTTCACCCGGTTGAATTTGTTGTCTTATCTATTTTGGATTTGACTTCTATTAGGATTTTCATTTTGCAAAGTTTGATTCGGATAGCGTGTTCTTTTATCTCGGTCGGTTTATTTATTGTTTTGTCACATTTAAGTTGAAGTAGTAATTTAGAAAAATCTGGGGAATTGTAACCCTCTCTCTGTATACTAGAGAGCGAATGAAGGTTATTGAATCCTTGTGAGTCTTTGCTTTTGAACCATGGGATGCAATTCCCCTCTGAAGTGATGCTTAAGAAAACCTAGCGCGATACTCATGTGGCCTGGGTTTGATGTCTGAAAATTTCTCTCATTGAGTAATTGTTTGCCATGGTTCTGGGCTCACTTCTTTGGGACTGATCGTCTTACATCAAGAACAAGTAGAACAGTAATTTTTCTCTTCTCCGTCTTCCTTTTCTCGTTGTTCCTTATTTTTTTCTACTTGAATTCTATGTCAGGAACTTGGTCTTTCACCTTCTGTCCCGGTTCATGCCGTCCTCCATGATTGGATAAGACACACTGATGGGAAGCTAAGCTTCCTTGGGTTCATCAAATTGTTGCACGGAATGTCCAGCCGAACAGCCACAAAGACGCAATGAACAACTATACTGTCCTCAAAGCTAGAGTATGAGAACTTTCGTGGGCATGGTTTTTCCCGGCAGAACAAGGTGCCGGACCCAAAATTCGCAAGCCATAAAATTGGCCTTTTGACAATTGAAGGCCCCACGAGCTCGGTCCTCCGTTCTTTCTGTATAGTATCAGGCGCATACTCGTCAAGTTGCTGAAAGACCTATCTATTGATCCGATTCATTATGATCCCCGGAAGGTATAATTGGCTTTGCAGTGTAAATTTTTCCTTTTGCTTTACTGAGGTTTACAGAAATGTTTTATGCTCCTATAGCGCCACATAGATGTCTTCTATCTTTCCCTCTTTTCCGTAGTTGATGCGGCTTGTACCTGGGAAGTGACTACGGTACCTGCATTTATAAGTTTAGACTCTCTCTATGAGCAGCAGTCCTATTGGGACGTTGCTATTAATCTAAACCCAGAAGATAATTGCATGTGTGAATGTATGGATCTGCCGAAAGTCTTATTCGAAGAATTTTGAAGAAAGCGAAACTCATGCGGGCAATCTTCCCCGCACGGGTACCTCGAGCTTGCATCCTGATTTTTACAAGCCAAACTTGGCTCGTCGTCACAAAGCTGCAAACCGTGCAAACCGTGCTTGTGTTGGGACGGCAACTCAAAATAGGGTAGCAAGTCATTGTACGTGTACACGATCGGAAACGAGAGTCAAACCATAGATCATTCTATTGTTCATGTAGTTATTCAAGCAAAATGACAAGCCTCAGTTGATTTGCACTGTGTTTTTCCCAT
This sequence comes from Syzygium malaccense, assembly GCA_031216405.1. Classification (NCBI taxonomy): domain Eukaryota; kingdom Viridiplantae; phylum Streptophyta; class Magnoliopsida; order Myrtales; family Myrtaceae; genus Syzygium; species Syzygium malaccense. The sequence continues at coordinate 16,353,962 of CM062259.1, read as the reverse complement.
TATGTTCCTTTAAAGAAAGTCACCAACTTGTCCTTCAAATCCAAAGCCTTGTCGCAGTGAGGCTTCAAGAGATGGAACACATGGCTCTCGCCCTCATGCTCCATAATCTCAACGGTCCCGCCCCATCCGCTCTTCTTCAGCTCCTCGTAGTACCACAGTCCTCGGCCCCTCAGGTGATCCCTTTCAGCCACGAACACCAGCACCTTCTCGCACCCGATCCTGGCCAGGTCCTCCGGCGGCGGCTTCAGCCTCGGATCTGCCAACCCGCTGTTCTCAGGGCACAGGTACAGCCACATCCTGTCGTCGTCGGTCCCTCCGAAGTACGGGTGTACCATGGCCACCCCTGCTATCATAACACCGGCAGGAAGCCCGGTGCGCCCAATCCGGACAAGCACGTTGTGGGATATATTCGCCCCAGCGCTATCCCCCGATATATAGACCCGCCCGAAATCCGCGTGCTCGTTCAGCCACTGGTCAGGGCCGTTCCCATTGGCATGTCCCAATGCCCACTGGGTCGCAGCCCACGCATCATCATAGCACGCGGGGATCGGGTTCTCTGGGGCAAGACGATACTCGATCGAAACGGCGACGACACGGGCTTTCGCCACGAGCCAGCTCACGTATTCGTGGTACCCCCGGTGGAAGGCAGACCCTATGGAGAAGCCTCCGCCGTGGATGTAAATTAGGACCGGCAGCCTCTCCGCCGGGCCGGGCCCGCATGGCATGAAGACGCGAGCCGAGACCGCTGGCTCAGAGGAGATGGTCACGTCCTTGGACCGGACCTCGGCGTCTTCGGATGGCGGCACCTTCAGTTTCTCCATCGGCATCAGTCTCTGGACACGCCCATCTTTGTATACTTTGAAGAAGGGGAAGAATTCATGGAGGACGTCGCCATTGTTGGCCTTGGTTGGCTCCATCCTCTAGCGAGAGAGAGAGATACGGAAAAAAGCTTCGATACAGGAACTTGCTAGGCCAAATTGATTCACAGACGTATCGGAACTCGTGCAAGAGATCGTTTTGGGGTTTGGACTTTATACTCGCTGCTTTGTCATTGCTTTGACAACTACCCTGTTTTGACAACTACCCGTCCCACGGAATTGTCGTGTACTTTTAGACTTTATTATGCATCGCATTGAACATTTTCTTAATCCAAGTAACAACAACAAAAAAAGGAGAGAGAATAGCTTTCTTCTTCTCTTGCTTTTACACTTTTCTTTAAGAAAAATTACTCTTTTCCCACCAGAACTTCAAAAATAATCCAAATTTTCAAGGGATTATAAAAATTTATATATTAATGTATGCATTAATGTTAACATATTATGAAAATTTCAAATGTTCGAAGTTGGAAAAAAAAACACTCGAAAGTGCGCTCGCCACAAGACTTAGGTTGAGCAAAAAAGTAAAAGTCAATTCGGACACACTTTTATGATGTTATCTATCGTTTAAGAATACCATCTACTAGACGTTATATGATTTTATGAGTACGAGTATCATCCGCAATTAATATTGAAATGAGCAACTAATTCCTGATTAAAGTTTTTTTTTAATAGTTTCCACCTAACAGTCAGATTATTATTTTTTTTTTTGGGGGTAAAGGGGATGGTAGTCGGACCATTTTGATTTAACACTACAAAGGACCGAGGTAGGTGCCCTTGGATCCCAACTCACTTTCTATCAATGAATAGAACCACTTTAAGATAGAGAGTCCCATTTAATTTATTCAACGGAATTTTTCTTAGTATATAGTGTGAGCTCAAGCTCCTTTTTTATAACTCTTGGTGCTCCGAAATTAGTTGGGCGGACGATCAAGCGATGCTCCGGCACTACTTAGAATTTCTCGGTCTATGTTTCGACCGGACATCCATTCCATTTCACGTGTTACATGCAAACTACATTATTTGGATGTATGAGATGGACAATGATAGTCCGTGTAACGTAATGCTACGGGTCTAAGGTTCCATTTGTTTGAAGGAAAACCATTTCTGGGAAATTATTTTTTGGCTTTCCGGTATTTGGATAACGAAAAACTAATAGATTTATAGAAAACGCAAGCTTAAATTGAGGGACAATGACTTTTCCTTCTAACACTAAAGAAATCGCTTTCCCTAACCACAACACAAATGAAAACTAACCGTCTTTCTTGAAAATTGAAAATATTTCTCTTTATCATGAAATTTTCAGTAAAACAAATGCACCCTAAATATGTGATTTTGAGGTTCTTGAGCAACTTTTATAGAATGAGATCACGTACCTTTTGGATAACAGAGTTAATATTTATATATGATATTTAGAACTCCCCAAAAATTGGCTGAGTGGTTAAACATTTGATTTGGACTCAACAAATTTGCATATCCGAATCTCGACATTTCCTACTCAAGTATCCCGCAAGCCACACTGACCGCCCGATCGGTGGAGTCTTACCCGGTATGTGAAAAAAAGGGAAAAAGAAGTATAGAGGATATTCTCGTATTCGCGTCCATGGATGTAATGCAATCGTTGCAATCGGAGGGCTTTATCCACCCAACTATCAAGCTTTCACAAAAATTGAATGGAAGATGCCAAGCTTAGGTCAATGTAATTACCTGATTTTTCTCTAGACCTTACCGTCTAGATAGTTGATAATAACAGGAAGATACTTGGTTTTTGTCTTCTAGTTTTATTTTTATTTTTTTGATTAAAAAAAAAAGATCTTTGGAGTGATGGGCCTGTTGGCCCAATCTTGTGGATGGCGATTTGGGCCTTTAGGTTTCTCCTTTTCGAAAGCTGAGACGAGCAAGATTGTAATTTGTCCACTGCTGTGTTTTTACCGAGACTCGAGTAATCCATACTTAGGTGAGTTGCAGCCCTTTTATCTTCAGTGGTATCGCATTACCACGTCAGCCGTTGACGTGGCACGAATTTATATGGTCAGATTCGGTCACAAATTGACAGGAGGCAAGCGACTTAGAATTAAATAAAAACAAATTAAACGTCTATTAGCTGCAAAAATCCCAGAAATTAATGACACTAGCAAGCTTTAACGAATGCTTCAGAATTGGAATGGCCTTCCAACTTATTTGTCTGGCTCTCTCCACTCTTTTATGTTGCTTTACAAAACTTTGTCCTTTCCCCATTTTACTTTTCAACGGGAGAAATCTCCTTTAGAGAATAGCTATTGAAACTTCTACCCATTCTTTTCATAAGGATCAAGATGAAAACTCCATCTCTAACAGGCTTCATCTTTTGTCGTTTTACAAAACTTCCACCACATAGGCTCGAGGGAGGTTTCAAAGAGTGGACCCCGTTTCATTGCGAAAGTTAAGCATAGAAGAGAGGTATGAAGTTGAGCACTCCACTCCAGTTCATTGCGAAGGTTGAGCATAGTGGAGAGGTGAGCACTTGATCCACAATGCATCCGAGTGTAGTGCTCAACCTTCACAGCAACCTTCACAATGTACTGAGTGGATCAAGTGCTCACGGTGCTCAACCTTCACAGCAACCTTCACAGCGAACTTGAGTGGAGTGTTCAATCTTCACACCTCCGTGGGGATAAGTACAGCACAAGTGCCATAACTTTTGTACGGAGGATACTTAAATGCCATAACTTTTTTTTGGCCCATTTGAGTGCCATCACTTTAAAAAAATGATAACCTAAGTGCCACTTACAAGCTGGTCGTGAGGGCCCGAAACCGCGGCTTTTCCGGTCGAACAGTGACCTTCCCGTCGAGGTGAGCACCACCAGCTTGAAGAGAGAGTGTCGGTGAATTATTCCATGGCCTCCATTCGTCTCGAAATTTCCGTTTTAATCTCCGTTGACGAAGATAAAAATACTTCGTAGTCACACAATTTATCGAGCCAATTTGTGTGACTACGAAGCATTTTGACCTTCGTCAACGGAGACTAAAACGGAAAGTTCGAGACTAACGAAGGCTATGCAATGATTCACCGACACTCCCTCTTCAAGCTGGTGGTGGTCGCCTCACCGAGAAGGTCACCGTTCGGCCGGAAAAATCGCGATTTCGGGCCCTCACGATCAGCTTGTAAGTGGCACTTAGGTGATCATCTTTTTGAAAGTTATGACACTCAAATGAGTCAAAAAAAAGTTATGGCACTTAAATATCCTCCGTACAAAAGTTATAACACTTGCGTTGTACTTATCCCCACCTCCGTGCTATACTCAACCTTTGAAATGAAACAGAGTTAACGTTTTGAAACCTCCCTCAAGCCGATGTGATAGAATTTTTGTAAAACGATGAAAGGTGAAGCTTGTTAGAGATGGAGTTGCCATGTTTATTTTTATGAAGCCTACCTCCGTGCTATACTCAACCTTTGAAATGAAACAGAGTTAACGTTTTGAAACCTCCCTCAAGCCGATGTGATAGAATTTTTGTAAAACGATGAAAGGTGAAGCTTGTTAGAGATGGAGTTGCCATGTTTATTTTTATGAAGCCTGTGAGGTAGAAGTTTTTATGACTTTTCTCCAATGGAAACTTCTCGTTTTGAAAAAAAATTGGGGAAAAGTAGAGCGAAAGGTCAAAGTCTTGCAAAGAAATGTAAGAGTGGAAAAAGTCAGACAAGTGAAATATGGGCCATTTCAATTTTGAGTCATTTATTAAAGCTGCTAGTGTCATTAATTTATGGGACTTTTGCAACATGCCATCGGCTACCATACTTTTAATTTATTTTTATTTGATTCCAAGTCCCTTGCCACGAGTCGATTTGTAAGCGGATCTGATTAAGTAAATGCGTGCCACGTCAGCTGCTGACGTGGTAGTGTGTTACCATTGCATTTTTCTCGAGAAACCACTTTCATATTCCTCTTTTTTGGAAAGTAATTGTTCATGTTCGGTGTTTGCTTTGAATGAGCTTTATAAGCAAAACGAGATTGCTAAAAGAGAGTTCCTTTATCAGCATGTAAAAGGCACTTATAGGGAAAAGTGCACAAAAAATCATAAACTTATTATATGACAGCCAATTCAGTCCTAACCTTTTAATTATGTCAATTTAGTCATAAACTTATAGTACGACGGCCAATTTAGTCATAAACATTTAATTGTACCAATTTAGTCCTAAATCTTTTGATGATCAAATTTAATTTAAAACCTTTTAACAAATTGTCAATGTAGTCATTCTGGCTAATTTTGATTGGAAATCGCTGATATGGCAGTTTAGCCAGTGCTGACTGTCTTACGTAGCATAACTAGCGCTGATGTGAATAATTTTTTAAATTTTTTTAAAAAAATTTCCGATTTTTATTTTTATTTCTTATTCTTTTCTTTTCTTTTTTTATTTTCTTCTTCATTGTGCCAACAGGGCTGTCGACCACTAGCAAAGGGCCAGTGAACTCCACTAACCCCTAGGTGAGGGCCATGAAGCCCTCGCCAAGTCCTCATGGGGCACAGCGACAGTGTCATGGCCCTCACTTATGGCCGGCAAGGCCCTTGTGGCTCTCGCTTGTGGCTGGCGAGGGCTTCACGGCCCTCGCCCAGGGGCTGGTGGAGGTCACTGGCCCTTTGCCAGTGACCATATTTCAGCAGCAATCTCTCTTAATATAAGGATATGTTGTGTCTGTTCTTCATGGGATAGTGCTTCGTGCGTAGATAATAGCTGTAATTTGTGAGAATAATAGTTGTCATGCGATTCTTATTTCTTGAATGAAGTCAGTATTAACTTGTGCGCTTTCTGTGGTGGCTAGCACGTGTCGCCCCCAGGGTTTACCTCCCGGCTGTCGGCCGTGCGAGGGTTCCCTGGGTTATTAAAAAAAAAAAAAACTTGTGCGCTTTCTCTTATTTTTCCTGTTCTCTGAATATTTCATATCTATGCAGGTTTTTTTCTATTTTTTCTTGTTAAATTTTCTCTCCTTGGACTCCCTTGAAATAATGAAACATAATGAGGTTTGTGGTCACGGATAATTATATAGATAGACATTACTTGACAACACCATATCTTCTCATAAGTAAAAGTTACTTTTAGTGATTTACGAAAAAAAGAGAGTAAACGAATCCTTGCTAGGGCCTTTCTTCACAAAAAGAGAGGTTCAAAGTTCGACCCGTTTTCTCCAATTCTTTGGGTCATCTTCAAGGGTCACGGACGAGTGCGACTCCATAACTATCCGATGTGATCAGGATGGAAGTTGTCACACCCTGTCGCGACCTAAAATTTCCTCTTAGGCTAATGGATTGTTAAGACTAAGCCTAACTCGGGCCCTCCCAAACCCTACCAATTCGCAACTTAGGGTTTAAGTTTTTAACATGCAAAATTTTTCATGCTCGGAGTCGCCACTAATCTATTTGGGGTAGGTCGATTAGAAACCTAAATAAAACATAGGGAGGTATGTTTTATTCCTACGAACCAGAGATTCTAAGCCCGGGGACTTGATTACGCTAGATCTATTCTAACGCCCTTTCGGTACCTTTTCTTTTCAAAAATATTTTGGCAAGCAATCTGGATCCATTTTAACTTAGTCACTAACATGTGAGGTGTTCATGCGGGTGCGCAAACCACCAATTTAACACCCAATAAAGCATTAAATAAATTGCAAGTTGGAAGAATTACTTACCTCGAAGCAACGTAAGCATCTGCATTGTTAGCTAGAAAATCACATCAACAACCTAATATGATTTCTAATTAACAAGGAATTCACTCAATTTTCGGATTTTCGCTTATTTAAATGAAAGCTAATCTACATGCAATGACGTGCAAAAATGACATGCAAGTAATGCAACCTAGCATACAAACTATATGTCATGCGACGACGTGACCTAATTCTGATGACAGACAAATGATTTATTTATTTTTGTATTTTTCTCATTGAAATTCGAAATTAAAAAAAATAACCTAAATAATCTATTAAGATTAGAATAACACCTAATTTAAACTAGGAAATAAATTATCTCAAGTCCTAATTTAAATTAAATAATTATCTTATCTTCTAGATATATTTTTTGGTTCCCTAAACATGCAAAACTTCTAATTGAAATCCTAACTAACATATTTTGGATTTTCTTTAAAAAAAATCAAACCACGTCATATCACAAAATATTACCGTCATCCATTTAAATTTAGAAACAAAGATTGACAAATCGTATCCCGGGCATGAGGATCGGATTGGCCAATTTTTCACGCAATCGCGAATCATATCTCGGGTGGGAGATCGGATTTGCGATTTTCCGTGCGACCGCGAGTCATATTTCGAGCATGAAATCGGACTGTCAATCATATGCACGTTGTGAAATTAGGAAAGTATCCCAATTTATGGACTCCGAAAAGATTTTTGGATATGACAATATCGACACGGCATATAATTGAGATTACAATAAATTCAAGTTAGGCAATTTAATATATCGAAATTGAATCGAATAATGTATTACCTAATTCGAAATATTGCACGGGCGACGTTTCCGAATTTGACCGACGGACGGCTTGAGCTCAGTGACCGGCGGTGATGAAGATAGCGGCGGTTTGGCTACTCGTGGTGAACTCGGGCATGTGGTGTCTCGGCGGTGCTTGGGAGTTCTTGTGAAACCTACAAAACAAGGGAGAGTCCCAGTTTGGTGAAGATACAGAGTAACGCAATAGCGACCGGCGGGATTTCGTCGGGACTGGTAAGTTTGCTGGGACCGTTCGTAGAAGTTGCTGGTCTCGGCGTTGTCACGGTGGCTTGGACTCTCGATCAGCGACGGTAAGGACTGGAAGGACGTGGCGGCTGTGCAGGGCTTCTCAGACTCGCTGAAGTTGTTAGCGTAGGGCTAGAAACAATGACGATCATGCGGCGCAACAACAGCAGGAGTCGTTGGTTTACTGGACGTGATGGAACAGGGCTGCCCTTGCCAAAGTTAGTCTCGTGGCAGCAAGACAAACCGATTCGTGTAGGAGCAGCAGCAAGCGGCGTGGCGTGGACACGAGCTAGAGACAAAACGCTGCTTGAAGTTGCCTAGAACAGGGGCAAGCTGTCACAAAGTCACTGTTCTTCACTAGTGCATGCAATCTCCTCTATTCTTTTCTTCTTTTGGACGTGCTGCACCTCCTCTCTCTATGCTCTCACTCTCAATTTTTGTTTTCTCCTCTCATCTCGTGTCCCCCTTCTGACAATTCTTTCTTCCCCTTTTATATGCAAGACAACCTAGATTTTTCGGGAAAGGACGTGGTCAACTTTCCTTATGCAAGACGAATATTTTATTCCTTTCCTCCCTTAGAGTAATATACATCCTCACATGAATATTCCTTTCCCAGTTGCTCTCACTATTTTCCATTGACAGACAAAATCTTGCATATTTCCGCAAATATCCGAAAAACAAAGTCTATGAAATCGTGGATATCTTCAGGAAATCATGAAAGATATTTCTGCACAAGTGCCCAACCAAAAATATATTGACCGAGAATCATGCATATATTCCGAAAATTCTTCATATCCCACGTGCGAAAATTCCACCCATGATAATGAACGAGTTTGGCGAAAATCTTTATTCGTGGGCTTTTAACTAAGCACATTTGCCATTGATTTAATGCACATGCAACTATGTGAGCCTATTACTATAAATGCTCCTAAAATCTATATGCAATTCAATTATTATTTTTGCTAGGTGTCGGGATCGACCCCTAATTTTTCTGTGCAATTAATCACCAAATTGTTAGTCAAAATTTAAGTGTCAACAGCTGCCCCTCTTTGAAGGTGAGCTCGTAGAGGTTGCATTCAAAGACAAAATGATACCTAAATTTTGACTATGCAAATGCAATGAGAAAAAATTAGTCTTTTTGTCGAGTAAATGGGATCTCAATGAGCCCACACCCATTTTCTAATGTGATCTAAAAATGCAAATGCAAAAATAGAAAACATACCTGCATTTACTTACCTGAAGATTTGGGAAAGCAAAATTGGGGTATGGAACAACTTTCGAAACCCGCCAAGTATCTGGAATTCCCAATAGTATTTGAAAGCTCGAAAATTCCCTTCGGATTTTCGAAATAAGACCTGAAATAATCTTGAAAATTCCCTTCAGATTTTCAGAGAAGATGCTTGAGATGAGATGGGCTCGAAAATTCCCTTCGGATTTTCGATAAAAGGTATCAAATAATTCCCTTTGGACTTTCAAGAAAAATTCCCGAAACTCCAATCAGGTATTTGAATGGCCTCAAAAATTCCCTTCGGATCTTTGAGAAAGATACTTGAAACTGAAACTAAAATCAGGTAATTGAATATGGGCTCGATGATTCCCTTCGGATCTTCGAGAAAGATATCTGAAACTGCAATCAGATATGATTAATAGGATCGAAAATTCTCTTCAGATTTTCGAAAATGATACCTGAAACTACAATCAGGTAATTGAATATGGGCTCGATGATTCCCTTCGGATCTTCGAGAAAGGTATCTGAAACTGCAATCATATATGATTAATAGGATCGAAAATTCTCTTCAGATTTTCGGAAATGATACCTGAAACTACAATCAGGTAATTGAATATTCACAAATATTTAGACGAACACGAAGCTTCAAAAAAAACAACTGTAGCGTCAGGAACTCTTTAGTCTTTGAGGAAACATTACCTGTCAGATATGATTAGAGCAAAACACATATGCATTCATTCAAGGAGATTAGCAATCTCAGCTATTCTAGAACTCACATTTCAGAATTCATCAATTCAATTGAGGTTTATGCATGATGGTTTTACCATATTTGCATCACCAAATTTCCACTGGGGAGAATCATTAATTAAGACAATTTTCACTCATAACGTGGATTTCTTAAGAGTGCTAAATGAGAGACTTTCAGTTAGAAAGGGCTTTCACTCACTCTTATTCGGAAGGGCTATTTTATGAGAATCACTCCGTCTCACCATCGTCATGTCGACAAGGATCCGAGTATTCTCGCAAGCGGTACAACTTTACCAATCTAAGAGGTCTTTATCAGGACCGTAGTGTCGGTTTGGTCAATGGCTTAACAAAGGGGACTCTTCGAGTCGAGGCTATTGAAAGAAAATACTCCACAATCATCTCCGGGTTTACAAGTCAAGAACCCTGCAAAATGAGAAAGAAATAGACTTGCTCGCACTTCTTCGAGCTAAGCTTATAAACATCTGAAACTCTACGTTAATTCAAGTGCCCTAATCAGAAGAGACTTTGCAAGGGACGTAACGTAGGCTAGGTTCACGGGTTGAGAAACGAAAGGATATATCAGGCTAAAAAATGTGTATAAGGGTGAGAGTTGGTGATCATCTAGGCATAATCACCGATCTTCTTCTTTGCTTTAGGGGTTGTCTTCTTGGTAGATGCTCCATTGGCCTTGAGAGTTCGTCACTTGATTCCTTCGAAACTTGTAGGACTACTGCTCCACTGGGATTCATGACTTTGACATGTCATATCTTGACATTTTTTTTCTAAAGTTCTCCCTCTTTTTTTTTTTTGACATTTTTTTTCAGGGTTATGGCCTTGCTTTTACCGGGCACACTGCTTTTTTATGCCCCCTAGCTTTCATTTTTTTTTACACACACTGTCTACAATGCATACATTGGCCGATTATATTTCAACTTGACATTTAGACTCTCGAGGGTCTTCGTCTTCAGTTGGTGCTCCAAATATGCTGCTTGGACAATGATGGTTTTTGCTTTGCCCCAGTGTGGGGGATGATCACCAACTAGGTTCATATGAAATAAAAATATAGGCTCAAGTGGGCTAAGCAATGGATAAAGTGTATATAGGATAGAGAAAGAAATGCTCTTCGTCATCCTAAGGCACTTGAAGTTCGCGTGAATTCATCTGAAAAAGCAACACTCGAAGATTGATGTAAGTGAGAGCAAGACAATTTCTACTCATTTTTCACCTTATGATGCTGACTTACCTCCAGTTCGCCCCGATGTGGGGTGGTTCTTGACAGGGGTAATTTGAATGAATTTCTCCAAGTGTTTAGGCTCAAAGTGGCGAAACAATGGATAAATTGTAGTGTTTGGGATAGAGAAATGAACCGCCTCTCGTCATTTCAGTTGCCGTACCTTTTGCAAGATAACCCTTCGCCTTGCCGACATGGAATTTTTCTACTCAACTCACTGGGGATTAGTGCATGGGACTGTGTATAGGATATGGCTTGCCTTTCATCATCCCGACACATCTCATTTAGCATACTCAAATAATGCCACATCATTCAATAAATTGTCCATTTGGATCATTCTCAATGAACTTGGTGAGTTAAACAGGTAAATTATCATGCAAAACCCTCTTTCGAAGGATATTAGTATTTTAAATACCTATCGGCTTTAGGCGTGCAAAGGTTCATAATTCAAAAATTTCATTAAATGCATGAGAAGCATAACATCCATTTCAAGAACATGTCATCACTCAACAATATCAAACAAGAAGAGTGTCCTTAGGAATGAAAGTCCTTTGATTGCTCTTATTTGGAAAGGATGGACACATGAACACTCCATTTTTGCTTTTGCCCCTGCACAAGAAAACGTGCATGAATTGGATATTAAGCAAATGTGAATTGAGACTCAGAAGATTCCAATTAAAATCATGACATTATCTCTGTTGGATTTGTCAGTCCATTATCATCATCAAAGTTCACCATGCCCCTCAGTTTGTCATCCCCTACTGTTGAGCACTCATCTTCGCTCTAGCATCATGCCCAAGTAGGTGGTGATCCTTTGCCCCATAGGTTCATCATCAATAGAACTCGATGTGTCAATTCCTCATCACAATAAGCTGGAGAATTATGCTCTGAGACATGAAGTAAATGAGTCAGACAAACAAACAGGATTTATTTGATGCACGCTTTGGAAAGTTTTTTTTTTTTAAAATGAAATGCTTTTTATTTTCGAAAAGTCTTTTTTTGGAGGGAGCATGAGAAAGCCCAGCCCTCAGAATTTCTCCTTGGATGATATTTTCTTTTCATGGTTGGATATCATCACTGGGCTAGTTTGGTATACTTCAACATGCCCTCAAAATGCAAATAAACTTGTAATTTCATTGAATAGAGTCGAATGAATTACATTATTGGAAGGGAAATGCAAATAATCAAAGCCCTACGAATAAAAACATAAATATGAATTGAAATCCTAGAAAGCAGAAAATCCTAGAAAGCATTAAAGACTCCTTCGCAGAGGAGTATAAAATAGAAATTTCTCTACTCAATAACAGCATCCGTGCTTCCAGCATGGTTAGGTAGAGGGTTCCGCTGGACATTTGGTTGATCACTGCGGAAAGAGAATGCCTTTGTGTCCAAGAGGTCTTGAATTCTATGCTTGAGTACATAACAATCATCAGTAGAATGACCAACCTCCCCCATATGATACTCACACTTCTTAGAGGAGTCATAACCAGAGAACCGCTCAGGGTTCGGGCGTTTCGGCTCACTTGAAAGCAAATTTTTCTTTTGGAGAACAGGTAGAACTTTGGATAATGGCCCAGGCAGATGCGTGAAGTTCCTTTTAGTACCTTGTTGCCGACTAGTGAATTGGCGTCCACCTTGTTGTTTGCCAACAGACTGCATTGTCGAGGCAGTGTCACGGATTTGTTGAGAGTAAGCTACATTCACTTCAGGTGTCGGTTCCTTATCCTTCTTGAGAGTGAACTTCTTAGTAGAGGTAGCCTGCTCAGTAGCCCAACCATCGCGCAGAGCGATCTCAATGCGTTCTCCTGCAGGTATCAACTCAGCTAAAGAATTGAAATTAGAACCCAACATTCGATTACGAAACTCGAACGGTAAAGTCTTCATGAAGGTATCAAGCATCTCCTTCTCAGTCAACTCAGGGGTAATTTGCACAGCTAAAGCTCTCCACCTAGTAGCATAGGCCTTGAAAGTCTCAGTCCTTTTCTTCTCAGTGCGAATCAAATCCTCACGTGACGGGGCCACGTCAATATTGAATTTGTATTGACAAATGAAAGCATCAGACAAATCCTCCCATGTCTTGAGCGAATGAATCTTTTTCAAAACGAACCATTGTAAGGGGGGTCCGGTTAAGCTATCTTGGAAAGTGTGGATCATGAGTGGCACATTATCAGCATACGGCGCCATCCTCGCTGTGTAGTATTGTAAATGGACCTTAGGACAGGAAAGGCCATCGAACTTATTAAACTCAGGCGCCTTGAACTTCTTAGGGACTTGAACCTTGACAATGTGAGCAAGACCTCGTGAGAATTGATCATCAAAGCCTTGCATTTGACGGAATTTTTCTTCAAGCTTATCAATACGCTCAGCCTCATCACTCTTTGGTGGCTTAGAAGATGCATCGCCCCCATTTGTAATGATCGGACGAGCTTTGTCAGTTAAAGTTGCACAATTCTCAGTCGAGGAAGTGCCAATGGCAACAATTTTTCCCTTATCTTTTGACTCAACAGGAGGAGAGTCATTGGGCAGTACAATCTCTACACTCGGTTGAGCGGGTGCAGACAGTGTGGAAATGCTTGTCTGTAGAGAAGCAACTTGTTTAGTGAGATTCTCGAGCACATTCAGGACTTGCTTCATCTCGATTTCAAGGACAGCAACACGAGCCTGCTCATTTTGGTCAGTCATTCTTGCTCTTAAGCGAGTACGGATTGGGGAGCGTTGACGGTCCGTAATAACCTAATTAAAAAATAGAGCATGGTAAGTATACGTCCTCAAAACGATCAGTCCATGACACAGTCTAATTGTCCCTTTTTATTCCCATTTTTCATGACATTTTTTATTACTCCATGTACTTGTGAAAATGATGGCAAATTTCTCAGGAAATAATGACTGATGACAGACCTAGGAAAATAATAGTAAGAATTGAAAGTAATTTCTTTTCAAAGCTTTATTTTTTTTTCTTTTCAAAAAATTCAATGATTATTACTTTCAAAAATTACTGGTGACCTAGACCTATCATTGACCGACCAAATATACGAAAAAGTAAGTAAATTGCAAAGCATGGGATGAGAAAACTAACTTCACCCGATAGGATAATGGCAATCACATAGATATGCACATGATACGTGGGGCTCGACTTCTACTCTAGAAGGCTTAACAAAGTGGAGCCACAAGAATGATCGGACTAGCCGCGGGCGTGCGGACTAAGTCGGGTCCTCATGACTCCAGCTTCATCAAAGAGTCGACCCATGTCGCAGGCATGCAGACCGGGGTGGTAATCTCTTTGACATCAAGAAAGAAGTTTCGGGATTGAGATGGGCAACTCGTACCGCGGGCGGACGGTCGGAGTGGTATCCATCTCAATACCATCCTAGGTGATCCTATGCGACCCAGGTCCGGCGACAGGTTGTGTGTGCTAGAGTGTAGTGAAAATGCATAGGCATGCACAACAGATCATATGCAAACAGCGCTTCAATATCAAAATTAAAACATCCAATCTCAACACCTCCCTGCAAGAAAATGGTTAACAAACGCTCCACCCCTTATAACTCCCATTCTGCAAAAACATTTAACACCTAAAATGTTAGTGACGTACCTGGGATCCTCGCTGCCAAATAAAAATAATTTTTGGAAAGAAAAACTGACCTAAGTCTGCTAAGAGTTTTAACTCAAATCCCCAGCGGAGTCGCCAAGCTGTCGCGACCTAAAATTTCCTCTTAGGCTAATGGATTGTTAAGACTAAGCCTAACTCGGGCCCTCCCAAACCCTACCAATTCGCAACTTAGGGTTTAAGTTTTTAACATGCAAAATTTTTCATGCTCGGAGTCGCCACTAATCTATTTGGGGTAGGTCGATTAGAAACCTAAATAAAACATAGGGAGGTATGTTTTATTCCTACGAACCAGAGATTCTAAGCCCGGGGACTTGATTACGCTAGATCTATTCTAACGCCCTTTCGGTACCTTTTCTTTTCAAAAATATTTTGGCAAGCAATCTGGATCCATTTTAACTTAGTCACTAACATGTGAGGTGTTCATGCGGGTGCGCAAACCACCAATTTAACACCCAATAAAGCATTAAATAAATTGCAAGTTGGAAGAATTACTTACCTCGAAGCAACGTAAGCATCTGCATTGTTAGCTAGAAAATCACATCAACAACCTAATATGATTTCTAATTAACAAGGAATTCACTCAATTTTCGGATTTTCGCTTATTTAAATGAAAGCTAATCTACATGCAATGACGTGCAAAAATGACATGCAAGTAATGCAACCTAGCATACAAACTATATGTCATGCGACGACGTGACCTAATTCTGATGACAGACAAATGATTTATTTATTTTTGTATTTTTCTCATTGAAATTCGAAATTAAAAAAAATAACCTAAATAATCTATTAAGATTAGAATAACACCTAATTTAAACTAGGAAATAAATTATCTCAAGTCCTAATTTAAATTAAATAATTATCTTATCTTCTAGATATATTTTTTGGTTCCCTAAACATGCAAAACTTCTAATTGAAATCCTAACTAACATATTTTGGATTTTCTTTAAAAAAAATCAAACCACGTCATATCACAAAATATTACCGTCATCCATTTAAATTTAGAAACAAAGATTGACAAATCGTATCCCGGGCATGAGGATCGGATTGGCCAATTTTTCACGCAATCGCGAATCATATCTCGGGTGGGAGATCGGATTTGCGATTTTCCGTGCGACCGCGAGTCATATTTCGAGCATGAAATCGGACTGTCAATCATATGCACGTTGTGAAATTAGGAAAGTATCCCAATTTATGGACTCCGAAAAGATTTTTGGATATGACAATATCGACACGGCATATAATTGAGATTACAATAAATTCAAGTTAGGCAATTTAATATATCGAAATTGAATCGAATAATGTATTACCTAATTCGAAATATTGCACGGGCGACGTTTCCGAATTTGACCGACGGACGGCTTGAGCTCAGTGACCGGCGGTGATGAAGATAGCGGCGGTTTGGCTACTCGTGGTGAACTCGGGCATGTGGTGTCTCGGCGGTGCTTGGGAGTTCTTGTGAAACCTACAAAACAAGGGAGAGTCCCAGTTTGGTGAAGATACAGAGTAACGCAATAGCGACCGGCGGGATTTCGTCGGGACTGGTAAGTTTGCTGGGACCGTTCGTAGAAGTTGCTGGTCTCGGCGTTGTCACGGTGGCTTGGACTCTCGATCAGCGACGGTAAGGACTGGAAGGACGTGGCGGCTGTGCAGGGCTTCTCAGACTCGCTGAAGTTGTTAGCGTAGGGCTAGAAACAATGACGATCATGCGGCGCAACAACAGCAGGAGTCGTTGGTTTACTGGACGTGATGGAACAGGGCTGCCCTTGCCAAAGTTAGTCTCGTGGCAGCAAGACAAACCGATTCGTGTAGGAGCAGCAGCAAGCGGCGTGGCGTGGACACGAGCTAGAGACAAAACGCTGCTTGAAGTTGCCTAGAACAGGGGCAAGCTGTCACAAAGTCACTGTTCTTCACTAGTGCATGCAATCTCCTCTATTCTTTTCTTCTTTTGGACGTGCTGCACCTCCTCTCTCTATGCTCTCACTCTCAATTTTTGTTTTCTCCTCTCATCTCGTGTCCCCCTTCTGACAATTCTTTCTTCCCCTTTTATATGCAAGACAACCTAGATTTTTCGGGAAAGGACGTGGTCAACTTTCCTTATGCAAGACGAATATTTTATTCCTTTCCTCCCTTAGAGTAATATACATCCTCACATGAATATTCCTTTCCCAGTTGCTCTCACTATTTTCCATTGACAGACAAAATCTTGCATATTTCCGCAAATATCCGAAAAACAAAGTCTATGAAATCGTGGATATCTTCAGGAAATCATGAAAGATATTTCTGCACAAGTGCCCAACCAAAAATATATTGACCGAGAATCATGCATATATTCCGAAAATTCTTCATATCCCACGTGCGAAAATTCCACCCATGATAATGAACGAGTTTGGCGAAAATCTTTATTCGTGGGCTTTTAACTAAGCACATTTGCCATTGATTTAATGCACATGCAACTATGTGAGCCTATTACTATAAATGCTCCTAAAATCTATATGCAATTCAATTATTATTTTTGCTAGGTGTCGGGATCGACCCCTAATTTTTCTGTGCAATTAATCACCAAATTGTTAGTCAAAATTTAAGTGTCAACACACCCGTTAGGAATTAATCGGTTTATCAAAAGATATTTTAAACAATTGATGTTAAACAATAAATGCATGCTAAAATACCGTCGGTTTTCCGCTAAATAATTCGACTTCAAATGGTGTCAGGCCACATCTTCCAATGTCTCTCATATTCTTTGACAATGACCCCGTCATCTTATCATTGCACATAGCATTGCTATTTGCTATTTGCTATCTAGTTATGCAACAGCGAAAGTGCTCTGTGTGACAACCGTTTGCAAACTAATCAGTTTAAGGCTCAATCTTTGAGTTTATAATTAGGGTTCAGCAAACCTTAAGAAAGTGATGATAGTGAATGACCAGCTAGGTGACCGACATAGTGCACAACTTATGTTACATGACTTCTTGCTAAACTAGAGAGACCTCACATGACGTTATGAGCAACGCTTCATAGATGGAGTCACCAAATTTTTCAGGCATGATCGTCTAAACACGAGCAATGATACGTCCAAAATTAACAACTAAAGTGCTAAAAATGTGATTACTCTTAACTTGGCTAAATTTTCAACTGCTTTGAAATGGTCACTGCTACGCAAAATCCCAATCATCATATAAAAGAAAAGGAAAAGGCAAAATTGGGTAGCCTTCACACTTTCCTGGTTAGTGATTCTTGAATTATTATAGCCAGGGTTTGACAGGCTCTTGAGGTGGGGACTTTGAGGAGGTTTCTTGGATGATTCCATTTGCTTTATCTTTGTCAATTGTTCAAAACACAATTGGCTAGTGATTATTAGGGCATGCCACTCTCTTTTGTTTGGTCCTCTTGAATTGAAGCTTCCACTCCTCTTGTGGTCCAATTACTTTTCTGGTTTATTTCTCTTGAAAACTTTATTTTGCAAGCAGATCAAAGAGAGAAAAAGAAATTCTATTTGTTGAAGATTTTTAAGCCCTTGTGATCATTTCCACCTCTAGTCATCTGTCTAGCTAGCTCACTAGAACTAATGCTTTAAGGCCATGTCCATTTTTTTTTTAATGAAACATTAGGATAAGCTATTAATAAAACTAATCCTCAATTGACACATCATGGAAGCTGGCCATGGGCAGGACGAAAGCACAGACCGTTTTCTCTTCCTTCACTGTTCATCGTCGCTGTGGCCACAGCTTCATCAGCCCTCAGCCACAGCTTCTTCAAAAAATTGTCTTTGAAAAAACAAAAAACAAAAGGAGAAAACTTGACATACTGGTTTGAAGTTCAGGAGACGGCTTGGACTTATTCCAGAAAAATGCACTAGTTGTGAGCTTCGCGAATCTTGTCCAAAGCGTCTCTCAACGGGTGGCAATACACAGCTTCACAGCTCTAGATGAGACGACGGAGGGTTATGGGTGAAGCGAAGGAGACAATGAATAACTTCATCATCGTCCTTCAATCTGTGATCAAAGTGACGCAAATGATAACTTCGGATTTCGAGCTAAGAAGACGATGAACAATGCTTTAAATTCAAGTCAGCAAGTGACATGTACTTCTTTATGACGTGGAATTGCCACTTTAGATAGCCAGTGATTCCAAATTAACGATTCCAGTGAAAATTGGGATTCAAGTGAAAATTAAAATTTTTTTATGAGATAAAAAAATTAGGGTCAAAATTGACACTAAACCTAAAAGTCGTGCTTTTCCAGGGAATTAGACCCATAATAAAAAATGAAAAGCCAAGAAGGCCAGTGTTTAAAAGTCAAAATGTTTGTAAAAGAGCGGAATCTAATCGTCGGATGCGGGCCACGTGGCAAAATTATATACGTGCCTTATTACGTGGTAAAAAGCGCTAACAGGAACATTCTCTCTACCCTAACTTTAAAAATAGACAAATAATTGAACAAAAGCACATGAACTTTATCATTATCAATTTCTCTAAAATATTTGTACTATACCATTTGAGATCCTTGATTCATATTTGAAATTTAAACACGATAAGAGATGAAAATTTCGTGATGACAAATTAATAAGTTAACACTTATTGGTCAGGGTCACATACAAAACTATGACAAATGTGTTGCCACTTGCCAACAATAAAAGCCAAATCAAGTGCCAACATTCTCTCAGCAATAAAGAAATTAATAGTACGTTTTCTTATTTTCATGATTAGTTTGGTAATGTTGCAAAGGCATTTTTTGTTGCAACATCATAAAGTTTTCAAATTAGCCAACTATTAAATGTTTCTAACCCAAAAATTTCACTTCAACACTTCAAAATTTCTCATTCATTTAGCAAACACATTTTAGCATTGTACCATTTATACAAAGAACCAAAATTCCAGCAGTAGTAATTAATATTAACATAATAAAAGTAAGTGGATCCATTAAGTGACCGAACTCTAAAGAAAAATCATTATTAATGGTCCAAGACCATACATATTGATAGATAAAACTTCTATTTATTTGCTGAATAGATAGATAGACCGAAAGTATCATAACTATACTTAAGAATAAAATACTAGGAAAAGCCCACATACGGCGAAGATTTTTTGTTGCCGTTGGAAAAAGTAGAAGTCCCACTCCTATTAACATAGGAACTGGAAGTGGAATGAAGGGGATAATCCATGAATATTGATATGTATATTCCATAAAAAAACCTTTTTATTTTTAATTAATTCTTTCTAATTCACCGGTTCTTATATCTTTTTATAGGTTCAATAAAAAATCAAGATATGGAAAACTTAAATAGACTTTTCTATTCCTAATTATTCTGAATCTTTCTTCTTTACCCAATACTCCAAATATTCAAATCAAGAAGTTCGAATTGGTCAAATGATATGAATATGATCAAGTTACTATTTATATTTAAAATGAAATAACACACTAATTCATTTTATTAATATTGAATATTAAGTAAGATTTTTAGGAAAATGCAGAAAAAAATTCAATTATTATTACATATTACGATAATTTATATCCATAGAGCAAATAATTATACCAAAATAGAGTAGTTAATGCATATGATAAATGCTTTTGTAAATAATACTACATTGTACATGTGAGTTTCTGATTTATCACTTGATCAATCTGAGGATATTAAGATTGATCTATAAAATTGATATAAAAAGTGATTTAGCAGACCACGAGTGGGCAGTCAAGCAAATGTATCAATTTTTTTTTTGGTCGGAAGGAAATGTATCATCTTCAACATCAGATAATTACAATTTATCACATCAGCTAGTATACCATCTTTGTCACTCAGAATTAGTAAAGACAGCATGGCCCTTGTCAATTATAGTGCATTCAATATCATTGTTTCATGACAATCAACAGTTTGGCTAGAGTCGTTTGTTTGAAAAGCAGGATACACTAAAAGTCTTAACAACATGCAAATGTATTGCACGTCAATTTCACCAACTGTATGAAATCACTTAATTGTACACTTTATATCATAATTATTCTATTATACACCAATGTTTCAAGCCAAAATGCTGGTTAAACATGTAAAATAAACAAAGATACAGGTCGAATAAGAATAATTCTTCACGAGAGAAAACAGAATACACAAGTATTAGAAGGGAGAAGTTAGTATATAGATTTAGTTTATATATATTAGCGTCACCGTAAATGTTGATTACGCGAGTCGGTCAAACTGAGTTTATGTAATAATTTTTCTTTTGGGAGGAAAAACCCATTAAAAATTGAGGAGATGATCATGTTCCACGTGTCATCGACCCAAAACCTCTTGCGATCTCGTGCCGGCTGCCGCCACTGTTAGCCCAGCATCCGAGCAAGCCATGCTTGTAGGGCAAGGTGGTCCTCCTTTTCATCTCCTCCGAAGCTGCTTTCTTCATCCTGTAATGCAACTCGTGAGTCGACTCAGTAGCTCTATGACTCGAACTCGACCCTGGACGACCCGCGATCTCTCCCGGCTTGAAACCAGGGGCGTACTTCCTGAACGGGTCCTTGCTCGTGCCCCGGCCTTCTGATGCGCTTCGAAACAATAACAGATCTTTGAAACTCCATTTCCTCCTATCACCCTTTGAGAACGATATCAGAGACGAAAAGTAGTTGGAGGAAGAAGAAAAAGAAGGAGACGGTGACGACAACGATGGCGACGAATTCTTGTGGATGTTCAGTACTGAATTCTCCTCATCCTCATCATCTCGCTCGACCAAAATGTCGGATATTCTCAGGGGCGAGAGAGATCTTGTCCCCTTGCGAGCGAAACTTGGAGAAGAGGAAGAAGATGATGATGGCCGCACGTCTCTCTCTCTACCGCGCTCTCTCCCTTTTTCTTGATAAACTGGCGTATCAAAATATTCGACTCGACTAATCTGGACAGGTTCAGGTAATTTGCCCCCACCACGTGCAGTAGGTAAGACTCCACCAACGTCGCCGTCCTGTGACTCGGCTGATGACAGAGGAGGTGATGATTTCAAGGGTCTGATTTTGCCGCCATGGAAGATCTCATCGGCAGACACGGCGGAACTCTCGCTGAAACACCCGCTGAAATCGAACACGAAGTCTTTGCCGTCATCGTCTTCAACGACACACCCATCCTCTTTCTTCGCATGGACAATCGTGGGCAGGGCGTTTTCCCATGCAAAGGCTATGGAGAACCGCGGGTCGTCATGCCACGAACACTCATCTTTGTCTTCATCCGAGATGAGGGAGATCTCGTGGAATTCTTCGGGCAGGAGAAGATCGAAATCGGAGCGACTAGGCGGAGTTGTCGGAGGAACTGTGGATGGATTGAAGAAGTTGCAGAACGTTCGAGGGCTTGAAGGAGCGGTGATGAATGGAGTGGGGGTTGCGCTGTCGAAGCTCAGGTCCATGGAGGGCACTGCCGAGACAACCTCCATGACTGGATCTTCTGAACGCAGAGACTCCTTAGAATTGAGAGGAGATTAGGAGATCTTGGAATATGTAGAGGGTGTAAAGCTCATGATTCATATGTGTGCGTAGTAATGATTAGTATGGCCACCGATTAACTTTTGTAAGCTGGATCAGTACGGTATCATAGTAAAGGATTTTTTAATTAACAAAAGAAAAGGACGATTAGGTTAATCATAATTTCCTTTTCTATTACATGATTCTGTTTAGACTAGGATTTTGGTTTTTATGAAATGGAGTGTGTTTGTGTATATACACATATATATAGTGTTTAATTTCCGTTCCATTCCGTCGTCGGATGATTCATGGGAATCCAAGTTTATTAAATCACTCGCGCTATGATAATCTAATTCTTAAGCGTTTCATCCCGTTTCATTCTGTCATCAGACAAAATTGACTATTTGTTTCTCGGTAAGATGTGTTCCAGATATTTCGACCAAAAAAAAAAAAGGATGGGTTCTAGATATGAATTTTCAAGGTAAGAGATTGAGGATTGTCTTGGAAATAAAGTCAGATATTGTGTTCTAGATCGACATCGATTACAAGGACAATAGCTTTATTCAGGGGCCATAGGAGTCGTGTTGTCCTTACAATAGGTGAAATGGCATAAAGGGCAAGTCGAAAAGATTAGAAATGTAAAATAAAAGGGAAAATGACATAAATGATCCTTAAATTTGACTCAATGTGTAATGTGATCCCCAAACTTTAAATTATTCAATGTGACCCATGAACTTTTGATACATGTTCAATTTAGTCCATCAACTATATGAAAATGTTTCAATGTTGTCCTTAAACTTGAGTTAATGAAAGGACAACATAGAAAATTTTCATAATTGAACATGTGCCAAAAATCAGATCATATTGAACATTAGAGTAAAGTCCAAGGACCACACCACATTGTATATTTGGTCAAAATTGAGAGATTATTTATGTCATTATCTCTAAAATAAATAATCGAGCATGGTAGTTTTGAATCATTTGTTCGCAATGGTCCATATAAGTATATGATAAGATTTCCTTTGATTTACGATGAGTCTATGGTTTGTAAAATCGATTGGGTTATTGTTGGCAATTGTAGTTTATGTTCTGCCTAAAACAGAAACCTGTTACACTGTATCCTACCTAGGGGTATGGAACCGGACCGGGTTCACCCGGGAACTGGACCAGATCATCCAAAAAAAAGATTTGAGAATCGGTTCTTGTTTGAACCGGTCCGGGAACTGGTTCCATTTTTTGGGAACCGGTTGGAATCGGTCCAATTTCCAGTTCCAAGTGAAGATCCACCCAGGAACCAAACTGACTAGACCGGTTTTGGAACCGGTTTGTAGCTTGTATAAAAAAAAACCCTAGATTGTACTATTACTACATTTTAAGTTGTTGCTTTTGGTGGATAATAATTTCTATTGCTCATCTTAGGAAATGTTGCTTTTGGTAGATAGTAATTTTTATTTTTCATCTTTTACTTTGAATCGTTTAATTACTACTCATATTATTTTGCTGGAAAAAATAAAACTAGAAAAAGGAACAAAAGAAAAACAAGTTATCGGGTAGACCTTGCAACCGGACTAGAAAAACAGGGAAGGTTCCAAAAGAGGTTCCAGAGCAAAAAGAGTAGGTTTTAGGTTTTAAAAATTGGAAATTGGTTATAATAGGGTAGGTTCCAGGTTTCACCTATCCACCTTGGAACCGATCATCCCTAATCTTACCAAGCTGAATTTCTTTCTCTAAAAGAAAATGAAAACCATAGGAGATGATGTTGAGATCTGCCGCCATCGCACAGTGGCGCTCGTTGGCCAACAACCATTCTAAGCGTAACTTGCATTCTCTGTTCCTATCGAACCATTGACTCCGAGACTTTGAATCCTCTATATTCTCCTTTTAAGGATGCGTTTGCTTAGCGAAAAATAAATAGATTGGAAAACGTTTTCTTAAAAATGATTATTTGTATCGCTTATAAAAATAAGTAAATGGAAAATAATTTCATTGTCCAGGAAAATATTTAGAAAAAAATTGTTATCGATAATGAAAAACATTCTTCATCTTACTAATTATTTCGAGTGATAGAAACGATCAATTTTAAGTAAATATTTTTCAAATTATTCATTTTTTGTGAAATAAATGAAACCTTAAAAGCTTGTGTTTTTGCTATGAAGATTAAAGTTCAGGGGACGAATAAGCTGCAGTCCACGTTTATTTGATTTCTTTTCCAATCAAGCTTGTGCGTTTTGCTGAGTTACAACTTTTAATTTTCTTGCTTACCAACTTTTTTAAAGTTTACTATCTCTTTCAGAAATTACCAATCTCAACTAGAGTGATTAAAATTTTTTTGCCGATGAAGTTACCGACCAACTTTGCATTAGCCGGAGTTTATTTGATTTTATTTCAAATTACCAACATCTCTTATGTCTAACCAAGCAAACAATTGTCTCACACTTTTATCAACTCTTATTAACCATTCTAATCAACGTTTTTTTAAACTTAACAACTTTCATACGAACCTTACCAACCTTTATGTGTGATCTACCACATTTTTTTATTAAGTTACCAATTAATTTGCATCCCTACGTATATTTAACTTTTCTTTATATATCTAGTAACTTGTTTTATTGAGTTACCATTTTTATTTATCTTGCAATTCGAAGCCGCTATTATTGCTGCGGATCGCGGCGATAAGCAACGGGGACCAGCTAAGTCCTGTTTGTTCCAACATTAAACTTTTTCCCATTTCGAAAAGATTAATTTAGCCTTTTCTTTTTCGGAAAATTTCCAAATAATAATAATGTAAAAGAAAAAAAAAAGACAATAGGATACACGTCTTTACAATCATATGCATTTCCTCAATCATCAAAGCAGCTAATGATTATGGCATGAAGCCCGGGTTCACTTCCCCTTGTGGGGATTCAACTTTTCTCCATAATGGTCCCAAGCCACTTTATATTTCTCTCACTCTTTGATATTTGAAAATTGCCTTTATTCACTTTACGAGCAGATTGAAAAACAGCCGAACACCACCCGCCTGGGTGGCGCTGCTGGAGCGCGCACTCTTCCTCTCGCAAAAGGTTGAGTGTTCGAATCCCGAGCGCCGCAGGGTGACTTAACCGGTGGCACGTGTGTGGTGGCTAGCACGTGTCGCCCCCAGGGTTTACTCCCCGGCTATCGGCCGTGCGGGAGTTCCCTGGGTTATCAAAAAAAAAAAAAAAAAAAAGAAAAACAGCCGAAATGGGTGGGGATATACTTCTTTTTTTTCGTCGGCGATGTATCATCAGTCGTTGCAATCATTGACATATTCCCCAGAATTCATATTAAGCTAGTTGTCTTTTGGGGCATGCATTTGATACTTGAAAAAGAAGAATGTGAGCTTCCTTTTCCGTGGAATTTGGCTTTCAGTCACGCGCCCTCCTTCATTAATCTAATGAAATTCTGACCTTTAGCGGTACTTTGCGATCTGAATCGTGAAATTTTATAGTATGATCTCTTTTCTTGGTCATATATATGGTATGCTTCTTTGGATACGCGGTTTCATGCGTAAATGACATTTGACACTAGCAAGCTTGTTTGTTAGCGAAGGCTCACCACCTAGCCGCACCGGAAGAAGCGCCACAAAGGCCTCTTTTCGGCCACTGGCCCGTCGTTAGGGTAATTTACCTATTGTCGTTGGAAAGTAGAAGCGATCAAGCAGGACCTAGCCCTCGAATAGGGCCAAATTATAGCTTAGGCCCATCCATGAGCAAAAAATATCTAATTCAATCCAGGAACAGGCCAAACCGGCCTAGACTGACCAATTCAAGACAGAACATGTTCGGTTACAGGGAGAACCTATTTAATACCAATTTTGCAAAACCTAGAACCAGCGTAGGACCAGTTCAATCCTTAGTTATAAGGTCGGACCATCGGTTCTACCCAAGAACCAGTTCACTTCATGGGTTGAACCGATTCTAAACTGGTTTTTAAGCTCTTTTTATTAAAAAAAAATACTTTTGCACCAATAAAAAATCAAACCATAGTCTTCAATATGAATAAACAAAAACAGAATGACTTGACCATAATAAGTTTATATAGTGAAATGATGCATTTTTTATATTCAATTATAAGAATTCGATTTATGGGCTAGTTCCCGGTATCAATTAGCTCAACTCCAAATTCCAATCTATTGGAACCAAGAGTCACAGGGTGGTGTGACGTCCCAGAATGTCACGCATGACACATGTCCTTTCTAATTTTATCTTTTAAATTATTAATGGCATGCGGAAGTACAACAAAATTTTACACCTTCCCAACAAGAAATCACACGAGTTTAATAATATACATATGCTTCTTTATATTAACATTTAGTTACTAACTTGTTACAACATTAAGCAAAACCCAACAAAATACATAACCATGGGAATAAGGTCGGGTCAACTAGCGACACTACTCCACTCTAACCCAAAAGCGTTCCTAAGCATTAATCAAGCCACCATCCATCTCAAGGGTTGATGGCCTTCTGCATCATCTTGTCCCCTCTATCGTCATGTCCAATGGGAACCATCCTACAAATTTGAAAAATAAGAAGTGAGCAGAAGCCTAGTAAATGAAATCTCTAGGTTTAAGGTAGAAGATCACATTGCCACTCAACATGAGAACAAACAAACAACGTGAGTTCAAGACAATACAAAATAATCATGACTGACTAGTGCATGAATAAATGCATTATCTCTCTTATTATATGCTAATGAAACCATTAACAACATTGCATAAGATCAATCACTTATATGCAAGCAAATGGCATATTATTCCACTATGCACAAATATCACATAGTAGATCACTAGTACACATGTGAGTGCCTGCTTGTCACTAGCTAGGATCATCTCGATTAACGAGGCATCGTCATCACCTGCTCATGGGGAAAGGAGTCATACATACCCTTTGCCATGCCTCAGCCTATTCATCACGGGTGTCCTCTACATTAGCGAGGATAAATACACCACT
The DNA here is from genome assembly GCA_031216405.1 of Syzygium malaccense. Classification (NCBI taxonomy): domain Eukaryota; kingdom Viridiplantae; phylum Streptophyta; class Magnoliopsida; order Myrtales; family Myrtaceae; genus Syzygium; species Syzygium malaccense. Next base: position 16,327,152 of record CM062259.1, on the reverse strand, counting down.
ATACATCCGTATGATGTTGGTTATCTAACATCATACCATGACTACACAAGTCATATCATACCATGACTACAATGATGTGGGCTAGCAATGATTACCTAAAGGGGGGGTAAATAGATGATTCTATAAAATCTTGACAAATTTAAAGTGGAATTAAAAGGTCAAGAACTGAGTATGAACTTATACTGTAAAGTTCAGATTCTATACAAACTTCAAAAGCATAATAAGTGTGAAACATAATATAATATGCAAAAGGAGTTTTAGGATTAAGAAAATTGGCACACAAGACTTATAGGCTACGTTTGGTAGTTAGGATAAAAGTACATCTATTATATCCTTTGTTTGTTCCTGCCTAAGATAAGATAAAGTTAGATATAAGCGGGATAAAGCCAAGAAAAAATTATCCCATGGAGTATGTGAGATAAAAGTGGATATGATTTCCTATATTCATGGTAAAAAGCTATTTTTTCTAGAAAAAAACTGTCTTAAATAATAAAACTAATATAGTAATGAAATATAAATAATATTTGAATTCTAATATTAAAAAGAAAATTCGAAATAAATAATAATAATTTTCATTTTTCTTTATTCCTATGTTTATTTATATATTTGAATTTCTTTCTACTCTATACTATTTATTTTGTGTGTGTGTGTGTATATGTAGTATTTATATTATTACATATTTTAGGTATAATAGTATAGTTTATTATTCAATAAAATTTTTATCAAGAAATGATGGAAGGGAATAAACATATAAAAAATAGATGGAAAAATAAAATAAAAAAATCAATGCCATTGCCTTTAATGTTTCCAATGAAAATCGTGAGACTTGCAAGAATGAGCGTCTTTTTGTAAATAAAAATGAAGTAAAAGAATCTAGATTTTAAATGACCAAAATTCAAAATCTAATGGATCTTTCTAATTCACGAAGAATGAGGGGCAATAAAATCTCTAAAGAAAATGAACATCATAGAATATGAAAATATCCGGCTTCATTAATGAAATTCAACAAATAGAGGATATGATATAACAAAATCCCAAGGTTTCATATCATATCATATCCAATTATATCCTGGCTAGAAGTCCAAACAATTAAACACAGTTATAGTGGTTTGTCTTAGATCAAGCCTATATCAACTCTTTTACGCTGACAATTTACTGATTGAATTCCACTAGATGGTCAATGATAGATTACAGTCAAGTTGTGTTGCTTGTACTTAAGCACTTCTACCCAAAGCTAGTGCTGCTTATACCTAAGCCGATAGATCACACTATCTCACACCAAAGCACATACACCTCTCAAATGATTACAATTTTAAGCTCAAGGAAGACTAGTATAAAGGATCGAATTTCGCTTAGATTTTGGAATTTTAGATTCTAGACTTTGTATCTTGTTTCTGCTCCTCGGCAGCTTGGTTTCCTTTTATATTCCTTTACTTCCAATCTAGCCGTTGGACAAATATGTATTAAGAAGATTGAGTAGTCTTTGAGTGACACAATCTAAATCTCCATTAATTCTGGTTGCCCATACAACCAAAGTCTTAGTTTTCATAAGTAGAGCTTCTCCGTTTAGAAAGTAACTTGTCTCTAGATTGATTTCTAATCAATCAAGATGTTTTTCATAGAAAACTGTTGCAAAACAATATTCAAGATTGAGTCAATCAAATATTTCTAAATGTGAAATCCGAGCCAATTCACTAGCCATTAAATACGTTTTGAACTTGTGTCACGTTCTAAACTTGTGTTATGTTCTGAACATAAGAAGTACTCTAAGGCTCCGTTCGTTTGGCGGAAAATATTCTTCCGAAAAATATTTTTCGGATTTTCCGATGTTCGGGGGGCGGAAAACGTTTTCCATGGGAAAATATTTTCCTTCCCCCTCTCACAAAATAGCCTAAGTTTATGGAAAATGATTTCCGCTTCTTCAAAAGTGGAAATCATTTTCCGGAGCTTCTTCTTCTTCTTCTTCTTCACTGTTGACACCTAAATTTTGGCGCATCATTTAGTGTTAATTGTATAGAAAATTAGGGATTAAATTTGTAACCCCTGAACAAAAAAATTAAAATTGCATAGCATATAGTTTAGGTTCATATAGATTAATTGCATTCCACATCGGGTCGGCGGTGGCAAGCGAGCTTAAAATTCATCACGTAAATCGAACTCGGGAATCGAACGAGACTCGGCTCACTCGGAAGGCAAAGGCCGAAAATCACAAGTCAAAAAGGGCTCGGTTGTCTTAATTAGAGCTTAAATTAGCCCATCAAGTTTAATTGAAAAATCAGCCCGAATTAATTTAGCCCGTTTGAAATTAGAATGAAATTAATGGTAAAGCCTAAGTCTAAACCCATTAGGACTAGGAAGCCCAGCTAATTAACCTAGGGTTGTTATATAAATACATGTTTATGCTTCATAATCAATGGGGTTCAGAATTTTCAGAGACCACATAATATAGAGGGAGTCAAAGAAGAGAGAGGCGTGAAGATAGAGGGAGTTCTCTGGGGAAAGCTTCGGTGGGTTTGCTGGGTGAGTGGACCAGTGTGTGAGTGAAAAATATATATAGCGCCTACAGTTGAAAGAAGCGGAGGGCCAAGAGGACTTTCGTGCAAATTCTTCACCAAGAGCTCACTTTCACATCCCATCATCACGTTCTTTCTTCCTCAGATTTACGGACACAGCAAGTCCGACGTTCACCAGGTCCAGCTGTAGCGCCTTGTTGCTCCTGCCATCAAAGTTCATTGCTTCAGCGACGCCGAGTCCCAGTCCAGTACAGCAGCCTTGTCCACGCCTGTGCTCCTTCGCTAAACCTGCTGTGACAAGCACAAGCAATCGTGCCCCGAATGCAACAACTCGAGCTGCAATATTGCAACAACATAGCTGTCGGGCCTCATTGAATCTTTCTAGTCCGTGACCAGCATTGCATGCATATCGCCGCTGCTCCCGATGCCGCGCCGCACTCCTGCATCGTCGCCGCTTGCCGCACGCCGACGCTGAACAACGGTGGGCTTGAAGATCCCACCGCCGCTCGTGCACGCCACCGCCGCACCGCCGCTCGTGCACGCCACCGCCGCACCGCCGCTCGTGCACGCCACCGCCGCGCTGCCCTCCTGCATGCCACCGCTGCTCGTGCATCGCCGTTTGCCGCAGCCACCTCCGTGCACCGTAGGCCACCGTTCCATTCCGATCTGCCGGTGATTCAAATTTGGAAACAAATCTTCAGATTAGGTAATTATCTTATCCTGATTTGATTTGAATATTTTGTTGCTTAATTCGTGCTTATTGATATCTAACTTTACATATTTGAACAATAGGCATTATTTCAATTAGGATTTATTTCCTTTTTTTTGAAATCTTGGATGTCTATTATTTGTCAAATTTGGATAGAATTTAAAATTTTCAAAATCTTTTGAATATATCCAATATATTTAAGATATCGAATTTTTCAAGATGTGATCGATTAGGAAAATTTCCTACTCCGCAACCACACACATGGAAATAAATCTATCTATCAGGCTTTAGATAGAAGTATTTCCATAGCGGGTATTTCGAATTTTAGGGTCGATCTGTCAGGTTTCAGATCGAAACTTAATTCGAAAGATTTCGCGGTTATATTTTTTACTTGATTTTAATTTCGAATTTCGATAAAAAAAATACCAAAAAGATTGCTTTAGAATAGGTCAATTTCTTTAGTTTAAAATTGCATGTTTAAATAATTGGCATTTTAATTCCGAATTTCATTTGAAAAAATACAAAAAATAATATGCCCGTCATTAGAAATAGGTCACGTCGTCGCATGACATATAGTGTGCATGTTAGGTTGCATTAATCGCATGTCAATTTTTGCACGTCATTCCATATAGGTTAGCTTTCATTTAAATAAGTAAAAATCAAAAAATTTCTACACCTTTGAAGTCTAAGTCAGGATTTATCAAAATTGTCAAATTGAGTATTTTTCTTGAAATTGGTACCGAAAGGGCGTTAGGGTAATCTAGCGTAACCGAGTCCCCGGATTTATAATTTCTGGTTCGCAGGAATAAAATAGTACTTCCGCTATTTTATTTAGGTTTCTAATCAACCTACCCTAAATGATTAGTGGCGACTCCCGTTGAAAATATTTGCACGCTCACAATTAGACCTAAGTTGCGATTTGGTAGAGTTTGGGAGAACTCGAGTTAGGTTAGTTAATTTAATTGATTTAGTAATCCATTAGCCTAAGATCTAAACACTCGATTTTTTTAGGGTCGCGACAGCTTGGCGACTCCGCTGGGGATAAACTTGAATTTTTTTAAAATTTAAGGAGGACTTAGGCTAAAAAAAAAATTTCATGGAAAAATCACTTTATTTGATAAAATTTGATTGAATTCTTATTCTTAGGTGTTAAATGGTTTTGCAGGATGGGAGTTATAAGGGGAGTAGTGATTGGCTAACCCTTTGTTTTGCAGGCTTGATGGAGTGGAATTGTGATTTAATTTTTACACTATTGAAGCGGTGTTTGCATATAATTGTTGTGCATGATTTACAGTATTTACACTACACCACTCACAACCTGTGACCGGACCTGGGTCATACCCATAGTTCTAAGATGGTATTTAGATGGTTCTTTAACCTTTGCGGTAAGACCTCGCTAAAGGTTATCCCATTTGGATCCCGAAAATTTTTTAAAAAATGGCTTAAGGGTCGTCCTCATGCACGTGAGGCTACTACGCATGGAGGTTCCCCTTATCGACCGAATCAAGCCGAAGTGATTGGACCCGACTAGTCATGACTATTGTATGCGAGGCTGCGGCTAGTCATAATGAGTGTGCGCGAGGCTGCGACATGTCGTTCCGTTCATCACTTCATTTTGCAAAAGCCTTTAGGGTAGATAGTTTAAGGTTTAAACTCACGATTCATGTGCATGTCTCTGTGATTGACATTCTCTCCCTAAGGATGGTAATTTCTCGAGCTTTTTCTTTAGTTTTCTTCATCTTATTTTGGGTCGGTCTATGATTTAGGTTGAGTCATTTGGCACATGGTCTATATAAGAATGGGTCGCCTCGATATCCGTTTCGTGCCTACTCCGAAGCTAGAGCTCAAGAAGTTATGGAGCCAGTTGAAGCCAGATGATCAGCAGTACGTTCTCAAGCGCATTGAATTCATGCTGCCAATCCTAGACATAGATGTTCAGAGCAGAATCATGCAGGCACTCGCTCATTTTTGGTGCCCCGAGACGACCATATTTGTGTTGGGAGGTAAGTTTGAGCTCACACCGACTCTGGAAGAATACAATTTTGCCATTGGGAAATTAATTGAGTTAGATATAGTCGAACCACCCATTAAGGTAGATTCTGTGGTAGTGCTCGCTGAATTTTTGAATTTGACCAAAAAGGAAATTGAAAAAGTGTTAAAGGATAATTGTCAAGCATGCCCGCTATCTTTTCTTATTGAATGTTTTGAAAATAACTCCGTCCTCATGAGGTCTAAGATTTTTATCTTAGCTTTTTTCGGACTCATCGTTTTTCCATTCCGTCAAAATGCTATTAATCCCGTCATAGCCTGGACGGTAAAACTAATATGTGGTGGAGTTAGTTTTATAAACGCAATTCTGGCAGAGACCTTCATATCTCTGACACGATTTAAGAAAGGAAAAGATAGAATTTTTCGAGCCCCGATTGAGCTTTTACAAATCTGGTTTTTCTCACACCTTTCTCAATTCGGGGAAAATATGACTGTATTTGAAATGAACATGACTGATAACCCTATTTTAAGGTTCAAACAAATACAAGATCAAACTAAGAGTTTGTACTATACACAATGGGTCCATCTGTTCAAGGATCCAAGCTCTAAGATTTTCCTTTGGCAAACTGTATGGTTTCGGGAGGTTGAGGCTCGATTATACCATGGCGATCAGAAGCCCGTACCTTTGATGGGCATTTATGGGGCAACCTACTATCAGCCCCTTCGAGTTACACTTCAGTTCCGAGTTCTGCAGGATATCCCATCTCCACTCAGGCCCAATGAATTTCTAGTCCAGTTTGAGAAGGGCGAGTCCTACAGAGTTGAGCTTAGGCGTCATTCCGACGCTTGGTAGAATTGTTCCACTCAGAAGTTGATTTGGCCCACGGATGAGCCCATCGGAAGGATGAAGAGTCACTTTGCCACGGCCCGGTATATTCAGCATCATACCATCCCGGCTGAGATACTTTCGAAGATCCCGGTCGTGACAGTGCGGCACACTCTTCATACTCAAATCAAAATCAGTGAAGAAAAGGCGATGAAGGCCCAGGACAAGGCAAATGCTCTGGCTGAAGAGAATGCACGACTGCGGCGTGCCTTGAAGGCCCATTCGTCTATAGATCACGTGGCCTCTAAAAAGAGTAAGATCACCGAATCTTCAATGCAACATCGATCCCATACATAGAGCCCGATCATGTTGAGAAGGATAGCTATCATTCATTTGAGATAGTTCAAGTTGTTCAGGTTTCCTCTGATATGTCGTTGCCCGTTCCTGAAGTTTCTAAAGCAGCTATCATGGTGGCCAAGGTCATGGTTGGTAATGGTTTTGAGCCAGGTCAGGGTTTTGGGAAGGAAGGCCAAGGCATTCATGCCCCGATTGAGACAAATGGACAATACCACAAGACTGGTTTGGGATATCATGGGCCTGTAAGCCGCGAACAAAGCAACGATTGTTGCAAAGGTCAAAGTCCTTTACCACCTCCCATTAACCACATCTTTCACTCGGCTGGAGTAGTGGGGGGATATGAGAATTTAAAGCTGAGCCCGACTGAGGATGATTTTGGGCTTATCTTTTCTGAGTCGTCACAAGCCCTAACTGAACCACCTAAGAAGCACGGTAAAGCGATTTTGGTCAGTCTGTCTGACGATTTCGAGGATGACCAGCCACCCTGTATTTTCAAGAAGCTAGAGTCAAGGGTGGTGAACTTTAACTTTAATGACGGTATACCCTACCTCACTGGTTGGTTTGCTGAGACTTCTATTGGTGCAATCACTGAAGGACCACTTGAAGGGATGGGCGCTGGCCCTCAAGAGACTAATCTCGAGGCATGCGAAGGGACGGGAATCGAGGATCCTCATATATGTGATGCAAGTTAATATGATGACTCAGACGATTCTAATCCGAATGATGAAGAGATATGACGGAACTTGGAAATCGATGAGAAATCTAAGCCTCTGACTGTTGAAGAAACTGTGGTGATCAACCTTAATAACACGGAGAATCCTAGAGAGGTGAAGATTGGGGCATGTCTTCCTCAAGATGTGGCCAAACGCTTGACCCAGTTGTTGAAGGATTATCAAGACATCTTTGCCCGGTCTTATGCTGACATACCGGGTCTTGATCGATCGATCGTCGAACATTGTCTACCAACTGATCCTTCAGTTGAGCCTGTGAAGCAAAGGCCGCGAAGAGCTAAGTCAGAACTGGCAAAGAAGATCAACGAAGAGGTCATGAAGCTTCTTGACGTGGGATTTATTGAGACTATCCAATACTCAGAGTGGGTCGCTAATGTGGTCCCAGTGTTGAAGAAAGACGGTCGGGTTCGAGTATGTGTCGACTACCGAGATCTGAACAAAGCTAGTCCTAAAGATGATTTTCCACTTCCGCACATTGATGTGCTTGTGGACAGCACAGCTGGGTTCGAATTATTCTCCTTCATGGATGGTTTCTCAGGTTATAACCAGATCTTGATGAACGAGGATGATAAGTTGAAAACGGCACTTACTACTCCATGAGGGACATTTCATTACAAGGTGATGCCCTTCGGTCTCAAAAATGCTGGGGTAACTTACCAGCGGGCAATGGTCACGTTGTTCCATGACATGATGCATAATGAGATCGAGGTCTATGTTGACGACATGATTGCAAAAACTCGGCGTGGAGAAAATCACATAGAAACCTTGACGAAATTATTCGACAGGCTACGCAAGTTCAAATTACGCCTCAATCTGGCAAAATGCGTGTTCGGGGCAGTCTCTGGCAAATTACTTGGATTCATTGTTAGCAACAAAGGGATTGAGATTAACCCGTCGAAAGTGAAGGCCATTTGTGAAATAAAATCTCCCTCTTCGGTGAAAGAAGTTCATAGCTTAATGGGTAGACTGAACTATATAGCCAGATTTATTTCTTAGCTATCTGAGACAGCGAAGCCTTTCTTTAAACTCCTCAAGAAGAATGCGCTAGTCAGATGGGATGAAGAGTATGAACTGGCGTTCGACAAGATTAAGCGCTACTTGATGAATCTGCCGGCGCTTGTTCCACCAACGCCGGGACAACCTCTGATCCTATACCTCACAATCCACAGTGAGTCCTTAGGCACCATGCTTGCTCAGAAAGGTGAAGAGGATGGAAAAGAACGTGCGATTTATTATTTGAGTAAGAAGTTCACCGCCTCTGAGATGAACTATTCCAAGGTAGAAAGAACGTGCGCAGCACTGGTCTTGGTGTTACACAGATTGAGGCAATACACTTTGCACTATCAGATATTACTTATAACAGAGTGTGATCCAATCAAATACTTGCTCAATCAACCCGCTTTGATTGGAAAACTGGCAAAATGGTAGGTTCTCATCTCAGAATTTAATGTTCAATTCATGTCTCAGAAATCAGTCAAAAGACGAGTAATTGCTGATGTCTTGACCGAAAATCCTGGGAAAAATAAGGATCTGGATCCGCTAGAGGATAGAATCATGCCAATTGATGAGTATATATGGACCATGTACTTTGATGGGGTCGTAAACTTGTCAGGATTAGGTATCGGGGCAGTCTTAATATCCCCAGGTGGACAACATTATCCGGTCGCAGCGAAACTGATATTTCCCTGCACGAACAATATCGCTGAATATGCATCCTCGGGTTACAAGCTGCAATCGAAATGGGAGTAGCTCGACTTAAGGTATTCGGGGATTCAGCCTTCATTATTCTTCAGACCGTCGGCAAATGGCAAACTAGAGATACTAAGTTGCAGCCCTATCACGTCTATTTAGAGGAGTTGGTGGAAGAGTTTGAAGACATTTCGTTTGAATACTTGCCAAGGACTCAAAACAGTTTTGCCGATGCTCTAGCTACGTTATCGGCAATGCTACGAGTGACAAGTGGTTTAGAAGTTGAACCTTTGAAGATAGAGGTCTTACAGAAATCGGCTTATTACATGGCCACGATAGAAGAGCCTGACGGCAAGCCGTTGTATCATGATATCAAGGCATATCTTCAAATACAGGAGTTTCCTGAGAAAAGTACCGCATCTGACTAAAAATATATCAGGAAAATGGCATCGAAGTTCTTCTTGAACGGAGAATGCCTATACAAGCGGTCCTATGATTCGATTTTATTAAGGTGTATTGATTCAACCGAGGCTGTTCATTTGATGCTAGAAGTACATGAGGGAGTATGTGGTCCGTACATGAATGGTCATATGCTAGCAAGGAAGATAATGAGGATGGGTTATTACTGGCTCACTTTAGAGAGTGATTGCATTCAGCATGTTCGAAGTTGTCACAAATGTCAGATCTATGGTGACAGATTAAAACTCCTCCGAATGAATTGCATCAAATGTCTGAACCATTGCTATTTTCTATGTGGGGCATTGATATGATTGGTCCAATTAATCCTAAAGCATCGAATGGGCATCGGTTTATCTTGGTCGCTATCGATTACTTTTCGAAGTGGATCGAAGCCATGTCTTATACGACAGTGACGGCTCGGGTTGTGGTAAAGTTCATTCGTCGGGATATCATTGCTCGATATAGTGCACCTGAGGCTATAATTACAGACAATGGGTCGAATCTGAATAATAAATTGGTGGATGAATTGTTCAAAGAATTCAAGATCAATCATCTGAATTCCTCTTCATATCGTCCGCAGATGAACGGAGCGGTCGAAGCAGCCAACAAGAATATCAAGAAAATTTTGACTAAAACAGCTGAGAACTATCGTGATTGGCATGAGAGATTACCTTTTGCGCTTATGGCATATCAGACTTCTATCCGGACATCTACAGGGGCAACTCCATATTCTCTTGTGTACGGTATGGAAGCAGTACTACCTGTTGAGGTTGAAATTCCTTCGTTACGTATTCTTTCACAGATACAATTGTTAGAAGCAGATTGGATCCAACAGAGATTGGACCAGTTGAACATGATTGACAAGAGAAGGCTTAGAGCTCTATGTCATGGCCAGTGCTACCAACAACGAGTTGCTAAATCTTTCAACAAGAAAGTCAAGCCTCGACATTTCCAGGTAGGCGACCTTGTCCTGCGGAAGTTATTGCCGATATTTCCTCTTGCAGAAGGAAAATTTGCCCCAAACTATGGTGGCCCGTACATTGTGAAGAAAGTCCTTCCAGGAGGTACTTTGATTTTGGCCGAGATGGATGGTCGTGTTTTTTCTAGTCCAGTTAATTCTGATTCTGTGAAGAAGTATTACACTTGATTTGTACTCATTCTGACTTTGTTGCTATTAAGTTTCAAATTGAATTTCATGAATCAATTGATATTACTAAGCTTTGTTTGAGGAAAGCTTTTGATCTGGCAATCTATTTCTATCCTAATGAAGCGATCATATTGCATGAGAGACTTCAAGATGACGAAAGGCAAGACATTTCCATACACGTTCTGAATAATAATCCCTAGTACGAGTTGAGTGAAAATTCCGTGCTGACAAGGTAAAAGATTATCTCACAAAAAGTATGACAACCAAAATGATGAGAGGCATTCATTTCCTCTATCTAAACACTACAGGTTATCATTTGCTTAACCTCTTTGAATGGAGTTTCATTTCTTACCCCTATCAGGAACAACTTCATACTGGGGTAATTTCTTAGAAAGTTCAAAATATTTAGAATTTTCTTGCTTTCACTTGCATCAATCTTCAAGTATATTTATTGTATGCAAATTTTGTGTTAGCTCAAGTGTCTTAGATATGACGAAGAGCATTTCTTTCTATATCCCTACACATTATACCCTTTGCATACCCAATTTGAGCGGTGAATTCATTTCAACCCAATTGGTGATCATTCTTGTGATAAACAAATGAAATCATCTCAAGACAAGTTCAAGGTGACTTGGGGCAAATGGGGGCTCGAAAGAAAATTCATCAGAAAGGATGCAAAAGGACTCCATCAAATTGAAGTTCTCTCTCTCAGAAAAATCTCTCGAAGAAAAGAAAATCTCTCTCTCAAAAAAAAATACCAAAAAAAAAAGAAGAGAAAAAAGAGAGAGAGAAAAGCTTCAGCAAGAACTGAGTCGATATGCGAGATCATTCTTCAAGGAAAAGACCATTTGAAGATTCATTTGTGAAGTAATTGCTAGATGGGACGATCACCAATCTCCATGTTCATAATACCCCTTTTGATGGAAATAGGCCATTCATTTCAAGCCTATCCAAACCTACGTTACAACCATTACCGAAGTCTCTTCAGAATATGGCACTTGAGTTAACGTAGAGTTTCAAATGCTTATAAATGTTGCTCGAAGAAGTGCGAGCAAGATTTTTCTATCTCATTTTTGCAGCATTCCTGACTTGTAAACCCAGAGCAGCTGGTGATATCAATTCCTTCAAAGCTATGACTCTCATGAGTCTCCATTATGAAACATTTGACCAAGCTCACGTTTTAGTCCTTATAAAGACCTCTCAGATTGGCCAAGTCATACTGATTTTGAAAATATCCGAACCCTTGTCAAGCACGATGAAGAAAGTTCGAGTGATTCTTATACCCGCATCAAAGGTCGGGTCAAAAGCCTTTCATTGAGAGTGAGTGGGAAGTCCTTTCTGATTAAAAGTCTCTCATTTAATATGATCAAAATGTCAAAAGGACGAAATGGTTGTTCTTATTAATAAATTTCCTAGTAAAGCTTGGTAATGCAAGCAGATTCATGAATTATGTTTTCTGCCTCTGCGTATGTGTTATTTTAACCTTTTCTCAAGTAAAAATAGGAGCGATGCCATTGGCTCCGTCATAAGAAGAATTCAGGTACGTCTGTTAATTATTCTTCATTGTTTTTCTCTCCGGAATAGGAGAAATTATCTCTCTCATATGTTCACCAAGTGGAACAGGTGACATTTGGTGTTGCTAAGTGGAGTACGCGGCATACCGTATTCTCATGTTCGCCCAGTAGGACAGGCGACATAATTTCTCTCTTGGTGTTGCTAAGTAGAGTACGAGGCACACCCCATCTCATATTCGCCCAGTAGGACAGGCGACATAATTTCTCTCTTGGTGTTGCTAAGTGGAGTATGCGGCGCATCCCATTTCATGTTCGCCCAGTAGGACAGGCGACATAATTCCTCTCTTGGTGTTGCTAAGTGGAGTACGAAGCACACCCCATTTCATGTTCGCCTAGTAGGACAGGCGACATAATTTCTCTCTTGGTGTTGCTAAGTGGAGTACGAAGCACACCCCATTTCATGCTCACTCAATGGAAAAGGTGACATGATCCTTTTCGTGATTGCCTAGTGGTATAGGCAACACATCCCATTCTTTCTTCGTATCATGCGCTATTTCGCATATGTAGGAAACTACAGGTAACAGGTAGGCAATCCAGTACCTCGAGAACCTTACTCCCAATAGACTAGAAGTTTGGAGATCGAGAGAATTCAAAGCATTATAAAGCTTTCCCCTACTTGGACGCTTTTTGTGCGATCCGTATGTAAGACTCTTTCACCGCTTTGTATGAAGTGAGAAGTCTTAGCATACGTCCTTATTGATTGCATATCATGCATCATTAAAAAAAATCATCATTCATCATTTTTTATAGTTTAAATTTAGGTCTCAGTCTTTGAGCGAAACCTCTACGAGCCTCCACTCAAAGAGGGGCAGCTGTTGACACCTAAATTTTGGCGCATCATTTAGTGTTAATTACATAGAAAATTAGGGATTAAATTTTTAACCCCTGAACAAAAAAATTAAAATTGCATAGCATATAGTTTAGGTTCATATAGATTAATTGCATTCCGCATTGGGTCGGCGGTGGCAAGCGAGCTTAAAATTCATCACGTAAATCGAGCTCGGGAATCGAACGAGACTTGGCTCACTCGGAAGGCAAAGGCCGAAAATCACAAGTCAAAAAGGCTCGGTTGTCTTAATTAGAGCTTAAATTAGCCCATCAAGTTTAATTGAAAAATCAGCCCAAATTAATTTAGCCCGTTTGAAATTAGAATGAAATTAAATGGTAAAGCCTAAGTCTAAGCCCATTAGGACTAGGAAGCCCGGCTAATTAACCTAGGGTTGTTATATAAATACATGTTTATGCTTCATAATCAAGGGGGTTCAGAATTTTCAGAGACCACATAATATAGAGGGAGTCAAAGAAGAGAGAGGCGTGAAGATGGAGGGAGTTCTCTGGGGAAAGCTTCGGTGGGTTTGCTGGGTGAGTGGATCAGTGTGTGAGTGAAAAATATATATAGCGCCTACAGTTGAAAGAAGCGGAGGGCCAAGAGGACTTTCGTGCAAATTCTTCACCAAGAGCTCACTTTCACATCCCATCATCACGTTCTTTCTTCCTCAGATTTACGGACACAGCAAGTCCGACGTTCACCAGGTCCAGCCGTAGCGCCTTGTTGCTCCTGCCATCAAAGTTCATTGCTTCAGCGACGCCGAGTCCCAGTCCAGTACAGCAGCCTTGTCCACGCCTGTGCTCCTTCGCTAAACTTGCTATGACAAGCACAAGCAATCGTGCCCCGAATGTAACAACTCGAGCTGCAATATTGCAACAACACAGTCGTCGGGCCTCATTGAATCTTTCTAGTCCGTGACCAGCATTGCATGCATATCGCCGCTGCTCCCGACGCCGCGCCGCACTCCTGCATCGCCGCCGCTTGCCGCACGCCGACGCTGAACAACGGTGGGCTTGAAGATCCCACCACCGCTCGTGCATGCCACCGCCGCACCGCCGCTCGTGCACGCCACCGCCGCGCCGCCCTCCTGCATGCCACCGGTGCTCGTGCATCGCCGTTTGCCGCAGCCACCTCCGTGCACCGCAGGCCACCGTTCCATTCCGATCCGCCGGTGATTTAAATTTGGAAACAAATCTTCAGATTAGGTAATTATCTTATCCTGATTTGATTTGAATATTTTGTTGCTTAATTCGTGCTTATTGATATCTAACTTTGCATATTTGAACAATAGGCATTATTTCAATTAGGATTTATTTCCTTTTTTTTGAAATCTTGGATGTCTATTATTTGTCAAATTTGAATAGAATTTAAAATTTTCAAAATCTTTTGAATATATCCAATATATTTAAGATATCGAATTTTTCAAGATGTGATCGATTAGGAAAATTTCCTAATCCGCAACCACACACATGGAAATAAATCTATCTATCAGGCTTTAGATAGAATTATTTCCATAGCGGGTATTTCGAATTTTAAGGTCGATCTGTCAGGCTTCAGATCGAAACTTAATTCGAAAGATTTCGCGGTTATATTTTTTACTTGATTTTAATTTCGAATTTCGATAAAAAAAATACCAAAAAGATTGCTTTAGAATAGGTCAATTTCTTTAGTTTAAAATTGCATGTTTAGATAATTGGCATTTTAATTCCGAATTTCATTTGAAAAAATACAAAAAATAATATGCCCGTCATTAGAAATAGGTCACGTCGTCGCATGACATATAGTGTGCATGTTAGGTTGCATTAATCGCATGTCAATTTTTGCACGTCATTACATATAGGTTAGCTTTCATTTAAATAAGTAAAAATCAAAAAATTTCTACACCTTTGAAGTCTAAGTCAGGATTTATCAAAATTGTCAAATTGAGTATTTTTCTTGAAATTGGTACCGAAAGGGCGTTAGGGTAATCTAGCGTAACCGAGTCCCCAGATTTATAATTTCTGGTTCGCAGAAATAAAACAGTACTTCCGCTATTTTATTTAGGTTTCTAATCAACCTACCCTAAATGATTAGTAGCGACTCCCGTTGAAAATATTTGCATGCTCACAATTAGACCTAAGTTGCGATTTGGTAGAGTTTGGGAGAACTCGACCTAGGTTAGCTAATTTAATTGATCTAGTAATCCATTAGTCTAAGATCGAAAAACTTGATTTTTTTAGGGTCGCGACATTCACTAAGGTTACCGGCCGCCGCCGCCGGTCGCTGGCCAATGCCGCCGGTCGCCCGCCGCCGCCGTCGGCCCCCGGCCGCCGCCGCCGGTCGCCCGCCGCCACCGTCGTCCACCGCCGGACCCCCGCCACAAGCCGCTGACGAAAAATATTTTCTAAAACTTTTTCATATTGATCGCCGAACACCGGAAAATTATATTCCGGGAAAACATTTTCCAGGAAAATGACTTCCGAGAAAATATTTTCTAAAATGAGAATATTTTCCGCTAAACGAACGGAGCGTAAGTCTGAAGTTCTTCATCTTCAGTATAAAGTCCGCATCCAACTCTAGTTTGACTCTACCTCGTTGTTCGCCTATCCATGGTACTTCCAAGTTTTACCGAACTCCTCGTTATAAGCTTATTCACCTTTTATTTAGGTACCTCCAGCTTGTAGACACCTTTAAGCCCAATGTCTTGTTCACCATTGATAGAAAACCTATTCTTTTTAAGACATCATTTGCATATCAGCTTGTGCATCTTTTACTTGGTTACTCAACCCTTAAACACGTTAGTAGCCTTTGATTATTTTGTTATCTTCAAAACACCATAAGGAATTTCCCTAACATACATGAGTCATGCCATCGTAGGATTTCATGTCATCTCAACTTTGTAGAAAATCGTCATACACGATTGAACATCTAGCTAACTCCAGAAATTCATCTGTTTACTTATATAAGGGAATTCACTCAGTACCGAATAGGCCATGGCAAAGATCTTAATCACATGACATCATTCACATGCAATAAATGATAAACAATTAATTACGTGCACTTCAACAAATATACACTCCTTGTTTCATCACACATTCATCAACACAATGAAATGCATTAGTCAAAAAATCAAGTAAGGAGCAACATGGGGTCATACAAAGTAGGTGGATATACTCAGATGCTAGATATATGCAGGTAAATGAATGTATCCTGGCAATTTAATATACTCATATACAGATAAATGAAAATACTCAAACTCAGGCAAGTGATTATACTTAGACTCAAATTAATGAATATACTTAGACTCAGATAAATGAATATAGTCTAATAAATGAATATACTCAGACTAAGAAAAGTGAGTCTGAAATCACGAAAATATCATTCTAAAGTCCATATTCATCATTTTCACATACAACCTGTTACCGTACCTTAAAAAATTGATCAAACACCTTTAGGCATGTACGAAATCAACAAGATAAATCAAAGAGTCACAACACCTTCATGCCACTATTGCACATGCTTACACTTAGCGTTAGATTTAAACTAAAACCAAAATTTGCACACGACAAACAATCAAGTCAAGAGTACTAAGTAGATCAATCTAACTTGATGCCTAAAGTTTTTACTTACCTCGAATAAAATTGAATAATCAAATGCCTTAACCACCTTGTGACTTTTGAAAGCTAAAATCTCCCCTATCAAAGTAGAAGAAATTTTCTTTTTAAAGAGTGAAGGTGAAGTGATACGGCCAAGGTGAAAGTGAGTCTGAACTACTAAAATTAAAGATGATGACAAGAGGTAGATGTGAGGTGGAAAGTTGCATGAGTCTACGTGTGGTATGCTCACAAAGTTTCATCTATTACATGGCCAAGTGGAAGGTTGCGTTTACATGTGGCAAAGCCTTGTCTAATATAGAGCCAAATGGAAGAAGAGGTGATGACTAATGTTTATGGTGATTATGGCTTAGTTTTTAGGTGTCAAGAGGCATGTAAGTATTTCAACTTAAGAGAAACACATTGCCTCACATGCTATCTAA
Organism: Syzygium malaccense; assembly: GCA_031216405.1. Lineage (NCBI taxonomy): Eukaryota > Viridiplantae > Streptophyta > Magnoliopsida > Myrtales > Myrtaceae > Syzygium > Syzygium malaccense. The sequence continues at coordinate 16,310,314 of CM062259.1, read as the reverse complement.
AAGAAAACAAGGGATAACAACACAAACAGTCCCTAAACTTTGGCTCAATATGTAATTTGGTCCCTGAACTTTCAATGTAGTTTCTAAACTTTAGCCTAATATTCAATGTGGTCCCTGAACTTTTGATACATGTTCAATTTAATCTTTGAACTATATGAAAATGTACAATATAGTCCATGAATTTGAATTAATGAAAGGACTACATTGAACATTTTTATAAAGTTCAAGGACTATATTGAATATGTACCAAAAATTCAAGGATCACATTGAACAAATTGAAAGTTCATGGACTACATTGAATATTGGGTTAAAGTTCAGGGACTATATTGAACAAATTAAAAGTTTAGGGATCAAATTTCACATTGAGTCAAAGTTTATGGACTATTTGTGTCATTTTCCCAAAAGAAAACAAGTGGCTTATCACGTGTCTTACTAAGAATGGTTAAAAGATACCGTTGTGAGAATGAACTTCTCCTCCTTCGGCCAATTGGGTGTGGCATCACTAGTATTAATGAGTCATTATAAACATTAATTAACTAAAGTTAAAATAAGAAAACCCATAACAACTAAGATGATAGTAAATTAATTAACATCATTCTAACTATCAACGTATATGTCAACATTTATCAATTTAATCTCAACACGTCGGACTCGGGACGATTACATTCGCGGTAAATCATCCTCTGCAAAATTAACAATCCAACTATGATTTTCTACGTGCCAACTCGAACTCCAAGCTAAATAATACTTAGCTTTATAACATAAGTATTATTATCGGATATGAAAATTTCCGGATGTCACAATCAACTCCCAACTCCATCTGACAATAAATCGCTCCTAATGAATATGATGAGTTTGTGGGCTAGGAATGCCTGGCTTGGGCATAACCGGGCCTAAAATGATAACGTCTTGCTTAGGCACAGCCAAAGATGTCTTTGGGCACTTGGGCTGAGCCTACGCGGGCCTATGGATCGTTAGGCCTATGATAATGTCTATCGGAAATTGGACTGTTGGGACCCTAAGGATTCTGTTCAAGTCATGTGTCCAACCATTCTAGTGCTCGCCCACATTTCATTTGCAAAGGTTTAGGCTTTCATTGTCATATCATTAGTCAAGCGGCAAGTATGAGTAGATAAAAGGACAACTCACAACATACTCTAAATAGTTTTAACTTATGGTAGAAAAAGCAAGCACATTGCGAGGAGTTTGATTCCCCACTTTCTTAAGAGAGGCTAAAGATGGGAACGTTTAGCTTCAGATGTGGATTTCGACTTCCATGCTCTGCAAGGAGGTAAGGTAAACGTTTAAAAGTGAATTGAGAGTTAAAGTAGGACGGACTAAAAATAACAAACTTATGGTATAAACGGTCGTACGCATTCCTTAAAGAAACTTGACGTGGACATGGTTATTAATGCACAATTCTCGAGAGTTTGGGTCATCCAAATCTAATTGGCGAGTCTTATGTTGTAAGCTCACTACTAAGCCTAAAGATGGAGATCCATGAATTTTGACACGAGAAGAGTTGCTGCAAGCCCGTTTGAAGCTATTTTGACCTTAAAATGAGTATTCTCACGTTTCGAGCAATTTTCTCATTTTGGTTCTCATTTTTCTCATTATACATATTTTTCAGTTTTGCTTTAATTCATTAGTTTGGGTTTGTCCGGAATTATCTTATGGATTTCAACGAATATATACGCTTGACTAAACGCATGCTATGCATTCGCTTGAGTTGTTTACATTCATTTTTAGATGAATTTGTAAATGAATGCCGTATAATTTGTTAAATAAATTACTTATCTATTTAATAAGCATAACCAAACAAAATTTGGACATTGCGAATAATGTAATAGGACACGGCAAAAAAAAATAATAGAAAAAAAAGATCGAAAAGCTAATTTGACGAAATATAGAAGTTAGAGGGTTTTTAGAATATTTTGGCGGGAGTGGAAATTATAAAAACAGTTTGATTTTACGTTTTTATATTGAACTTATTTTAAAAAAAATTATAGGAAGAAGGGTATGCTACTTCTTTTTGGGCGTTTTCTTTCTTCGTCGGAAAATTGTCTTATTTTCATCTTTGTTGTTCTCTATTTCTGCTTAATAAAGTCGAATTTGTTCCAATGAAGATTGGTGAGTTCTTTTGAAGCTGTGCTCTTGGCGAACTTAAAGAACTAAATATAACTAGTTCCTATCTAGCGCCGCTCGCGCAATTTGTTGAGTGACAAAGAAAATTAGCCAAATAAAAATTCGTTACTTGAGAATTTTCCATAATTCCATCAAAAGAAAAAAGCTTAGTCAATAAGCACGTTGGGCTTGATTCATAAAGACCATATAATTGTGAAAAAGAAATGCTTTATGGCTTCTTCTATAGTAGGGAATCACAATTTAGTCGGAACAAAATTTTAAGTGTGAATTAGACGCATAATGTAGGTTCAATCATCTACATCATAATGCAAATATTACATGATTTTTTAATCACGTCTTTCCTAATTCACGATGTTAGTAAATACTTTACAGTAAAAAAGCAATGAATCTAAAAGCACAAACAAAGAAAAAGTGAAATTAGAGATTTTAATCGTCAATGTGGATGATTCCGGGACTCCGAGATTCTTACTTGATCTTAAAGGTACCATAGGTCCAAGAGAACCATGCTATTATTGCCTTTTTCTCTCTCCAAGAAATTATTTCAGTTGTTTACACTTTTAGTCTTGGCCTATAAATTCTACGAAAGATCTCTTTGCATTTCTATATCGATAAATGTAACGAAAGTTTTCTGGAGGGGGGACATTAACTTGGTTTAGACTTGGATAATGGTAAATTAAGCAAAAGAGCAACTTCAAATTCAAGAAACAAATATAATCATTGTTAAGATGATAATAAGTAAAATCCTGAGATCAATAAAAAGAAAAAATGTAATCGAGGTGTACACCACGCGTACCAATGGAATGTCTTGGGCTCTTTGAACACTCGAGTAATTCTCATTGAATGAAGTACTCCCGTAATCATGCACACATCGGGTATCTACTGGAGATACACAAATCTTTACCTCATAGGGTAACCCCAAAGAAATTCCGACTATTGTAGTTTGACACTAAGCCTTGAGTGTGGAGGATAAATATACTTTCCATGTGAGCAACCCCTATGGTTAGTTTTGTTGAGGCTAACAATGCAACCTAGAGTGAGGAGGTTGAATAGGTTGTGTGATAATACTATAAAACTTTTGCGAAATATCAAACAATTAGCACACAAGGTAGTGTCAACTGCATGCCGGCGTGTGTAATGCTAGCAAGTAAATAGAGTGAGACAAGTATATTACATTTCGATATATAGTGGTTCGGCTTTATATCCAAGCTTACATCCACTTTCCAACTAACAACTTTAACAGTGGTTCTAGTAATCAATAGAGCAAGTTACAATTGGCTAAAAAAAATTAGAGACGATTTCTAGCTTATCTGTATTAGTAGTATTTAATGGGTTTAACCCTCTCTTAGCTTCGCCACTCCTTATATACTAAAGTCTTCAATCTATTCATCGAAGACCTTCAAGGACACCTAGCTAGCTATTTGAGAGTCATTAGAGACCTTAGATAGAATCGGGACTCCTACTGCAATTGCTTCATCTGGCTATCGTAGGTTTCTTAAAAGGGAGTCTACTATACTATCCTTAAGTAGAAAATTGTCAGCTACTTTTCTAATTTCGTTCCTGGTTTTCTAGCTACAAATTTCAGTCCTATAACGGCAATATTTTGTACCATAAATGATCGTTTTTCAACGCATATCTCACCATCATCAGAGCCAATGCATTACCATCACGATGCCATGCACACTATCACGGTGCAAATTGTGAGTGATCTGGTTGACTATCTTCAGTGACAATACCGACCAAATGACACGTGATGTCAAGACCAAAGATCTTTCCACCTTTATCAATATCCAAAAACTTCTAAGAACACTAGTTCAACTGGTCCTTCCAAGCTACCATGAGATACCACACACACTAGTACTTATTCTCCTAATTGTCAAAGCCTTAATTCTTGTCTTGATACAAGGAATCATTGATAATCATTTAACCAATTTCACTATCTACACTCGTCATGATAAACATTAGGGAAGAGCATGGCTCGGGCAAGCGGTTCCCAACATGGAACTGTGAACCGCCCACTAAGGACCGATTCCGAAAATTGGAATCAGGAACTGCCCATTGATTCCATGGACCCACCTAGGAACCAGACCATCAGTCTGGTCCGATTCCCCAGTGGGTCTGCGGATCTAGTCCCATCAAGTTTCACACAAATGAAGGTGACCAAAAGTGAGAAAGGGACACAATGAACAGCTAGAAGCACGGCTATAAATTTATGAGAGTTGAGAGTCAAGCTTCAAATTAGATATTTTATGGTTTTCATTTTTCTAAAAATGTTTTCTTTTTTATTTGGTTGAAATTTTTCTTAAAAATTATATATATGCATTTATATATTACCAATCCGGTCCGGGTGGATGGGTGGACGGTTTCACGCCTAAAACCGAGAATTGGACAAGCACTCATCGGTTCTAGTAAATTAGAACCGGGAATCGGACAGCTCCTCATGGGAACCGCCGGTTCCGGGCTGATCCTGTCCAGGTACGAGCAGTTCGGATGTTTCCCGATTCATTTGTACACCCCTAGTAAACATTAGTACTAAATATAGTTTTTGTATATTCAAAATTTCATATGGATGTTATTCCGACAAGTTTCGTATGCATTGTAACATAAGCAATTAATATTTTGAAGATCAAATTGTTAAGTATGCTTGGGCAATAAATAAGGGATGGGCTCGGGCATTTGAATCTACATGGCGAGTTCGATCGCTTCTATACTCCGAGTGCTACCGATTCCTTGTGGGCCTCAGGCCCTGGAAAGCCCAAAATGGGCCATAGACTAGCACTAATTGCATGGATTCCCAGGATTAGTCAGGCGACGCTTGCATCACCCCCTCATAAAAAATAAAAATAAAAAAACAAAGAAAATGGTCCCACAAGAATACGACTTATATGTAGTAGGAAGTTTACTTAGAGGGATAATTACCAAAAAAAATCATAAATCTATTATACGGATACTAATTCAATGTTAAACTTTTCAATTTGGTAATTTAATCATTTCGGCCAATTTTGACAGTTTAATTTTATTTTTTGAATTTTCTGAAATTTTTTTCTGTTTTTTCTATCTTTCCTTTTTCTATTTTTCCCTTTTTCCTCCCGCCGGTCACCGAGCCTCTTTGCCAACCACAAGCAAGGGTCCAATCTAGCGAGGGTTGGGTATGGTGAGGAGCCCGTCACCTAGATCCATGCGAGGCGTTACAACCCTCGCTTGTGACTAGCAACCTTTGCTAGAACATCACCGAGGCCTTGGTAACCGGCGAAAGGAAATAGAAAAAAAAGAAGGTAAGAAAAGAAAAAAAAAGAAAAATTCAGAATATTTAAAAAAATTGCTAAAATTATTCATGTCAACACCAGCCATACCACGTAAGACAACCAATGTCCACGTCAGTGATTACCGGTTAAAATTGATCGGAATGACTATATTGGCATATTGTCAAAAGGTTTAGAACTAAATTAGCCAAAGTGAATTTGACCAAACAAATTAGTCAAAATGAAAAATTTAGAACTAAATTGGTACTTTTGATATTCTTTTCCTATACTTAATTAGACATCACCAGAAGACACATTTAATAAGTCTTAAAAGGTGCCTTAACTTTTTAATCACATTTCCATATCTACAATTGTGACTCAGCTTTAGAAAGTGAGGGTTAACATGACAATAGTCCAAATGCTCTCCACGACTTGTAATAAATGCATCAAATAGCATTATCCATCTAGAAGTTAGTTTTACAGGAATTCTAATGCGCACACATTTTTTTTACAAATACACATCTTTATCACAACGTATTCTTATCTGCTATAATTACTCATTGTGATGATTTGATGACGAGGTTTATTACCCGTAATCGTTGTAAAGTTAGATATAAATGAGACACTGTATCTGTAAACCCTAACAAGGTAGAGATAAATGATAGAAAGAGAGATAAACTTCCTCATACTGAAAAATCAAAAAGAAAAGTTATGTAACGTTTACCGCACGGTCACGGAAATACCTTGTTGGCTACCACGCGGAAATGGAACGGAACGGAAGGGACAAAAATAATTTGTTTGTTAAACAAGATTTTCCGGAACTAAAGCTAAAAAGTTCATCTGACACGGAGAAGAAAACTGTTGTCCCTAGATTCAAATCTAAAAATCTACCTTCCAAATACCAAGTGCTACATTGGAAGTTCTCGGCCAACCTTGCCATTGGTCATTTCCCTGAACAACGCGTCAATTATCAATAACTACTTATTTAATTACGCGAAAGTCTTAACTGATTTATGCAATACTGTGAAGAAAATAAAAGATGGATTTGATATTGTAAAAAAGTGCAATCAAATTGAAGTTTAAATTATTGCATCATGCAATTAATATAATTAATTCAAATCAACATCTTGGGGACCTTGCTTAGCTCCATTCCCCATTCTAATTGCCAGTTCTTAATATGATTGTGTGGGATTCTCTCCCTCCTAGCCAATGGCAGGTCAGTGATTTCACCATAAGCGAACTTGTTTTAATTAGGCACGGGGGCCCAAATATTCCTTTGAGACTTTTTTTTTTGTGGAACTATGGAACTTTTTTTTTTTTTGGTCTGTAAGGAACTATGGAACTTCAAGGGAGAGAATTCTTCTCATTGTCTGTTTTTTTTCTACAAATCAGCTTTTCATTTCAAAAGAAAACATTACAAATTGAATGCAATATGCCAATACCTACATTAGAACTAATTCTTCTCTTGATTGTATTTCAATTGTAACTACAATAAAGTTACCATGCTGTTAGTTATATGATTTTATGAGAATAATTATATTTTTGAGAATATCAGTGTTCATTTTATATTAAATATGTGGTCAATAAATTTAAAATTATTTGTCATTATAATTTAAGTAAGTTTTCATTTTCTTTCCCTCTATTGCGAAATTTTTCATAATGATCTCTCGACCATGTTTTGCTACCGCTTATTCCCCGTGCTAGTGCACCGGTTAAGACTTAATGGACTGAATATTTAACATATTCATCCGAAGCGAGTAACTTGCAAGCTTATGCATCAGAAATATCGACACTTTAAAATGTGTGGCAAAACTTAATTGTTAATGTAATTTATTTATTAAAGGTAATTATGAATAAGACCAAATAAAGCCTTTACCATAACAACAAAAATCAAGGTCGTTTCACCGAGTTCAACCTTGACATACCATATCTTTAAGTCATACCACACTCATTTTCAAATTCTTTTGATCTAAAATATCGACAACTCTGGTATTTTAATATATTGATTAAGAAAATGGAAATATACTTTTTTAAAAAATAAAGAAAATAAAAAAAATTATCGAAAAATCTGGTAGCGCCAATTCCCTAGGCCCCAAATCACTCAATACTCACTACAAGTAATTTTAAAAAAAATAATTTTGAGCAAGCATTTGCTCCAAATGATTTTTCTTAGCTTTGCCTTTATAAAAAATGAATGAATAAATAATATTCATTCAATTATAATTGCCAATTAATACTGTTACGTCATGCTAAATATATACTCTTAATAAATGGCATACAATAAATGCTGTACCTTTTTGGAAGCATGTGAAATATATCTTTTAATAAATGCACCAACACAGTATCTTTGAAAAGTTAAGTGGACACCTCTCCCACCCTCCCTCTGGGACATATTTTTATATATTTATTCATGTTTTTTTTTGTCACAATATAGTCCTTTATAATATATATATTAAGAAAAATTGGAATTTTATGCCTTACCTAATTAACAATGCAATGCTATAAAGTCATGAGAATAACATGTTAGCTACCATGCAGAAATGGGCAGGAACATAAAACTTGTAAAGGTAGTAAAAGATTTTGCTTGAAGTAAATTTAAAAGCTTCATCCTTTAAAACACCGTTTAAGTGCAAAATTGAATTATTCACCTAGTAATTCCCTTGATTTCTTCTTCCTGATTCTAAGGTTCATTTTCATGAAATTTGTGTATCTTGTTCTATGGAGCGTTACTTGATTGTGCAGTGTACGCAATAAACAATAAATAAGGTCGGCGGGAATCCCGACATTTCATCATTATGCGACGATACGTAACACCCACACTTTCATGTAAATCAGCAGAAATTTCGTGATAGACAAAAGACGCGAACTTTTCGAATCAAACAAATATTTCATTAATAACCAAAGACATGATCTATCGTTATAATATGAAATACTTTCAATTCATTAACAGATAAGTCGAGTTTTACATGCAAGAGTGTTTGGACTTAGCTTGAAACATTTGCAACTCTAGAGTTTAACTTTTTTAATAGTGAAAAATCTCCAACTATGCAAATTGATCGGGAAAATTGCCCAATCACTCTTAAATTATAATACTGATGCCAATGCAGTTCTAAACTTTTCAATTTTGTCAGTTTTGTCCTAAAACTTTGTGCAAAATTCTAATGTAGTCCTTTCGGTCAATCTTTGCCGAAAAATAATAATGTGACAGTGCACCACATAGGATGCCCGGTGATGACTTGTCATACGGCACACCGCCATGTCAGTAATTTCTAACAAAAATTGGCAGGAAAGGCTACACTGAAATTTCGTAAAAAGGGTTAAGGACTAAATTGATCCAAAATTGAAAAATTTAGTATTGAACTGGCATTTCGTACAATGAATTTAGAACCGGTCGGATAATTTCCTCCAAACTGACATTAACAAGTGCTATCAAAGTAACATGATCAACCCCAACTCATTCAAAATGGAGTACTCTCCCAAGGCAATGGCAGAGTAGTAATTTCCATCATAACTGAGAGTTGGCTTGTCTAGGCTTCATGGGGCCCATGGGTCCAAGGGGACCCCCCAGGAGAGAGAAATCTTTTTGTCCCTATTCTCTTATGGCCGTGCGTTTTCGTTTTGAGGCCAGTAACGGCATTAGTCTCATGATTGTATTTTGGGCTCTTCTTTAAGCCAAGTGAATCGCGTCCACTTTATGGCCAAAACAGGCAGCAAAATAAATATTTTTAAATTTATTAAGATAGATTTACGAAATTAATTTACTTAGCGACGAGTTTATTGATAGTTAGATATGACCCGCTTGTATAAAGATCCATTCACAATTTGCCGCATTATTTTAATGAGCTAAATTTACAGATCAGTCTCGATTAACCTAGCAAGCTTCCGTCTTTCCCATTGCTTCCTCTTTTTCTTCTATATATCATCTTTCTCTCTTGATTACTTTTCACCCCCTTCTCTCTCTCTCTCTCCAAACATAAACCATTGTTGTTGTTGCCATGTCTGAAGAAGGAGATTATGTAACTTTCCCATGGAAGAACCTCTCATGGGATTTTGCAAACCCTGATGATTCTGGCAACGTTGGAGACAGATTAGGTAAGAAGATGGCTTGCTCTAGCTCTCATGCCTGGGCGGTGGCGGAAAAGGAGCCCGACCAGGTGCCAACTAGGAAGCGATCCCGCGACATGATCGGAGGTCAGGATAAGAACGGACAAGGCGAGCTCGCTGCGAGTGGAGGGAAGACTGTCGGCGAGTCGGACCATGAGATACACATATGGACAGAGAGAGAGAGGAGGAAGAAGATGAGGAACATGTTTGCTAATCTTCATGCTTTACTTCCTCATGTTCCTCCCAAGGTAAGTTCGTTGTTGGTCGCCTCTATCTTTGGCTTATTTTGCCTCACCCAGAAAGAGAGAGAGAAGGGAAAGCTCATTCAGAAAATGAGAGGAAAATCATATGGGAAACGATAATGGTCTCGAGCTCTTGATGGAAGAAGATTTGCTTTCACTTGCATTTAATGCTTACATACTCAGTATTTGTAGAAATTTAATAATGACATCATTATTGGCTAGTATTGTGAGACTTGCATAACCTATCCTGATTAATGAAGTACAAGATGATTTTTTATCAATTGAATTCCGTTGTTGGAGAAACCAAATTTAACTGGGCAACATTTCCCATTGCCTGGATAAAAGTATTTAAGAGATAAATTTTTTGTTGCTACTTTTTGATTTCAATTGCACTAATACATACAATCAATGGACATACCCAGATGTAACCTGTAACTGTTCTTAAGTCTTATTTATCTCTATACACAGTGATTTTTCTATTGCAGGCTGACAAATCTACCATAGTGGATGAAGCTGTGAACCACGTCAAAAACCTGGAGAACATTCTCCAAAATCTACAGAAGCAAAAGCATGAGAAGTACCATTGCACTGCCATATTTAACTGTGAGCCGTCGACTGCAGTCAATTCCCAGAGTCTAGCTTGCGATTCAAGGGAAGTTTTCTTGGCCAATCAAGGGTCTGCCGGCAATTTGCCCCTCAGCGCTGCAAGCAGTTCAGCATCCTCTCCGGTCTTTCGACATCCTATAGCCTTTCAAACTTGGTCTTCTCCCAACGTTGTTCTGAACATCTGCGGCGATGAAGCGATGATCAGCGTCTGCTCGCCGAAAAAACCTGGACTCTTTACTGGTATCTGCTATGTGTTGGAGAAGCATAAGATCCAAGTGGTGTCCGCCCAGATGTCGTCGGATTATAGCCGAAGCCTTTACATGATTCAAGCTCAAGTAAGTTTGCTTTACTTCTCCAATATTAATTCATGAAATGCTATTGCGCTATAAATTACTTGCTGTGCTCTGGTCCACATTTTGCCGATAAAAAAGAAGATGAAATTAATTATGCAATGAAAGGAGTGTATAGCATTCGCACGCACGTTTTTGAGCATTAAGGATGTCATTTTCAAAGCATAACAAAATTGGATATTGAATATAACCCTTTTTTTCCAAAGGCCTGCATCTAATCTTTCGTATACACAACTCAGTACATCAATTTAGCGTGGCAGACTAACTTGACAAAATTATACGCTATTTTCATAAGTATATTGATTGTTTACTTTTATATTTGAAATAACAACTTTGCTAGAACTTTGCCCTAGACTCAAGTGGATCAAGTGATTGATGAGCAGCACCCATATACTCTAGTAAATTACAAGGGCTAAACTTATATTGCAATGTTTACCTAACCTTGTGACCTATCTGACTGATATCATCTATGTTTATTTTTCATTTGATAATCTATGCATTAGATAAAGTAAGTGATAATATAATGTAGGAGGTAGAGTTTTGCTCTTCCAAAAAATTAGACCTTCCCAAATAAATGTTGTTTTGGCTACTATATGGAGGCTTCCTACCTCCATCTTTTTGAATTATTAGCTCTATTGTAATACTAGGGAATGCTCCTAAGCTGTTGTTCTTCATCTGCTTTATAATACTTACATTTGACACCCAAAAAAAGAAAAAGATGAAGGAGTGATATTTGTTGTTCGTTAAATATCCAAATAAGAGGAAAATCAAGACCATCCTGCAGTTCATTAGTCGTAGTAAGTGTGGAGCAAAAGGTGAAACCGGAACAGGCAAACCTCTGTTTCTTTTTTTTATTTGTCAATGACGAGAAAGCTCACTTTAAACCTCGAGCCCATGAAACACACCATAAGCTCATGGACCCAGCAAGGCATAAGTCAAAAACTCTTAAGGGTGTTGGGTGATTGCCCTAAAAATGAGGTCATTAGCGCTTAATCACATAGAAAACCTATAACACTAAGTTCCTCAACCACTAAGCCAGTCTCACTGGATTCACAAGCAGTCCTTGTGAATAACATATATATCCCTAAAGCTAATCAGCACCAAGCTAGAAGTACAAACGTGAGGTGAGTATATGCATTACTGGTGACTATAATCAGTGTGTTATTGCATTTATTTTTGTTGTGTTATATGCACCTAACCAACATCAACGTTGAGTGAGGGACACTATACAACTTCTTCAATTGCACAGGTTGCAGGAGCTTCGGACAAACAAGCAGAAGTGCTCCCAGTGGAAGAGATATACAAGCAAGCCGCGATGGAGATCATGGTCTGGACCTCCTCTTGATTTCGCGAGCAATATCAGTTAATCACAGTCGATCTTTGTCAAAATAATGTCATGTAGCTGTTATTTAAGGAGCGATAATAGCAGATGAGGTTGTGTATATGGTGTTTTCGCGGGCAATGCGCAGGCGCATAAAACCCTAAACTAGCAATCGTTGTTTCTCTTTGAAGGCTTATTTCCTTGGTGTTCTTACCTAACAAAAGCTTCAGAGCATGCTTAAACATCGAATACTCTCACCGAAACGATTCGAGATCCTTAATGTCGTGATCTCAAGATGAAGAGCAGGAAAATCGATTATTCTCACGAGCAGGTTTTGAGGCCTTGATGGCACGATCTAGGATCAAATGTTGCGATCGATCTTTGGTTGAGAAGATTATTGAGGTCTTAGTGACTTGATCTAAGCAAACTTCAATTGGAATATAGAACTATTGTAGGGCCTTGATGACTGAAATCCGACAAGCGCTCCATGCGTGTTGGTCTGTTGTTCTAGACATGAAGAGTGATGCTCACTGGAGAGGAGAAAGGGGAACCTTTGATGCTCATTTTTGCTGCTAGTTCATGATTGTTTATTCGCAAGTTCATAGTCTAAGAATCATCCACTTTGAATATAAACAAATGGGTTAATTCAAAAAAAAATACCAACTTTAGGTCGAGGGATAATTATGACTTGAACTTTTTTTTGCCCCGTAAAAAAGCACCAACTTTAGGTCGAAGGACAATTTTAGCCCGAACTTTTTTTTATCTAGTAAAAAAGCACAAATTTTAGGTCAAGTGACAATTTTGACCCCCATTGACTTAGAACAATTGATTATCTATCTTGACTATTCTACCTTAGCAATAAATCCACGTGGCTTAATAACTGGATTTAAAGCAATATTCACTTTCTTATTCTCTGAGCCACAATTTGAAGAATAACGGTAAAACTATTCGTCTCTTTTACTTCACCGGCAAGTAAAAAATATCTCCAGATTGAATCTCTTTAGCCAAACGTAATCTAAAGTTAACCAGCGCCTGTCGATAGACGTCATGGACGAGATTCGTCAAGCTCACCACCATAACCTTCTTTCTCAAACAATGATGAAAGTTAACGGGGGGCTAGATTTGGGATCATGATAAAAGTTGGTGATTTTTTATGAGATAAAAAAAATTGAGGTCAGAATTGTCACTCGACCTAAAGTTTGTGCTTTTTTACTGGACAAAAAAAAGTCTAGGCCAGAATTGTCCTTCGACCTAAAGTTGATGTTTTTTTATGGGACAAAAAAAAAGTTCGGGCTAAAATTGTCCCTTGACCTAAAATTGATGCTTTTTTTTTGGAATTAGGCCATAAACAAAGGCCTAATTCCCTAAAAAACCCTCAACTTTAGGTTAAATCCCAAATCTACCCCGAACTTTTTTTTGTCTCAGAAAAAACCCAAAACTTTAAGTTAAGTCCCAAATCTACCCCGAAGTTTTTTTTATCTCAGAAAAAACCCCAAACTTTAGGTCAAATCCCAAATCTACCCTAAACTTTTTTTTGTCTTGAAAAAAACCTCAAACTTTAGGTTCAATCCCAAATCTACCCCAAATTTTATTTTATGTAAAAAAAATCACCAAAATTCAATTTATTTTCAAAAATATACCCCGATAATCCAGTTCCAACTTGACGTGGCATTTCCATGTCGATAATAAATGATTTTATTTGGTTTTATTTCGGAGAATTTCAACAATTTTTATTTGGTTTGATTTGTTGTCGAAGTAAAAACTCAACGTCGGTCTGTTTCTATCACCCCATTACTTTGTTGATGTTGATTTGTTATGACGTGGAAGTGCCACGTCAAGTTGGGATGGGATCACGGGGGTATATTTTTTAAAATAAATTGAAATTTGCTGATTTTTTCTACATAAAACAAAATTCGGGGTAGATTTGGGACTGAATTTAAAGTTTGGGATTTTTTCCGAGACAAAAAAAAGTTCGGGGCAGATTTGGGACTGAACCTAAAGTTTGGGGTTTTTTTTGAGACAAAAAAAAGTTTGGGACAGATTTGGGACTGGACCTAAAGTTTAGGGTTTTTTCTTAGACAAAAAAAAGTTCGGGGCAGATTTGGAATTTGACCTAAAGTTTGGGGTTTTTTAGGGAATTCACCCCATAAACAAATACCCAATCCATTTTGATTTTTGTTTGGATGGATGTCGAATTAATGTAGCTTGCCTAATTGACCAATTTCTTCATTAACATGTAATTTGACAAACCAAATTCAGTCGAATAATTACCATAATAAATTAAAAAAGATTGACGGGCTAGTGGAATGTTCATTATCCTAATCAGTGAAGGAGTTGAAATATATTGCATAGAGCTTCACTTGTAAATTTTGAGAACCAGATGTACCAAATCTTCTAATCGGTAAATTGATAAAAAAAAAAGAGATTTAACTCAAGGCTTCTTGAATCTGATAAGAATGAAGAACCACTTGGTTAAACCCTCTTTCCCGATTATATAACGGAGAATGACAACGATAAATTTATTTGCAGAAAATGCTGATGCACAACTTTCATAAGCTATGCATAGCCAATTCACGTGCTCCACAGCCCATAATATGCTCATCACGGAGAAAAGAAGTACCCGGAGCATTTGCTTCCGGGGTACCCTTCGATGCTTAAGTCAGTAAATGTACATGGCCCTCGGTGGGGTACCTTTCGATGCTTAAATCAGTAAATGTGCATGGCCTTCGGTGTTGGGTCTCGCAATGATCCTATAGTCCGTATGAGTGTCCCAAGACAAGATGGGCCTGCTTGCTTAAGCTAATCAAGTTATTAAAAAGCCCGTGTGCTATTTGACATGATAATATCAATGTAATAGTTCAAGGTTTCCACCAGATCTGAATTGGACTTCTGGATGATGCAAGCTCCAAGTATAGGTCGCTCGACTCCCTAACCATGCTAGTGCAAAAATAATTAAATAAATAAAACAGAAGAAAAAGAAAGTATTGCGTTGTTGCCATAATGGATAAAAAAATCATTTAATTTACTTATAATTGTGTTAATATTGATTCTATTAGAGCTTCAAAAAGTTTGGACCACAAGTTGAAGGTCATGGTTCATTTTGAAGGAAGAACTTCCCATTCTAAATAAGTTTATTTGACCTTTCAAATCATCTAATTTACTTGTTATTGTATGCATGTGCTATAATATAAGAAATTAGAGAGACGTCTAAACAACAAGCAAGAAGGTTCCACAAGTACGTAGCACTAACATACTCATTGATTTTCACATTTCAATTAGGGTTGCGTTTGATCGTCTGAATTTTTTTGTCAGATAGGATAACGATGGGATTTATAATATCTTACACAGTGTTTGGTAGACATCAGATATCAAACGTATATAAACGTCCCCGAATCAAATCTCAATCTTTTCACTCCTTCTTCCTCTATTCCAATTCTAAAATACAATCTTCTCCCTTCTCGCAATTCTTCCCCAAAAAATTAACTCTGTTGCTGTATCACTTTTGCAGACTTTGTCCCTTTGCTTAACTTTAGCTCTATGCTAACCGGGGCAATGTGCGTTTCTTAGCCAGGCGTTCACCATTAAGGCCACCGGCTGCGACACAAAAGCCACGACTGACGCAAGGACGAGGCCCAGCCTCAAGCAACCTCCAAGCGTTGGCCACAAAATCTAGTTTCAACGTACACAAGCTTGCGGTTGCAACCTCTACCTTTGGCCGCGACTAGCACCGAGCGCAAGCCCCACCCTCAGGCAACCCCAGCTCTAGGATTCCTAAGGCCGGCAACCTTGTATCTGAGGTCGCCTGTCTCAGATCCAAGGTCTAGAGCATTCGACCACATCAATCCGACACGTCTAGATAGAGAGAGATCGAGACAGATAGGGATGAGGCTAGGCAGCGCTCCAATGTCGAATAACGGTGGAGCTCGTGGTCTTCAACAGTGGAGCTAGACAGTATTTTAAGACTGTCGTGGATGGAATCATCGCACGCGCGATGGGCTCCCACTCTTTTTCTCTTGCGATTTCAGCAAAAAGTGCCTTCTCCTCCTCCATTACCTCTCTTGTTTCTTTTCTTTTCATTTTTTATAATTGTTATCCTATATGGATATATCCCACCTCCCAGGTGGAATTTTTTGATCCAGGTTATATTCTGAGATATTCGGAATTCAAGTCACTCAAAAGCTGGATGGGATAATTTTATATCATATCCGAAGTTATATCTGGTGCATCAAACATAGCCTAGGGGTTTACCAGCATGCTGAAAGAAATTGGGGTATCCCCGAAAAAAACTATTCCCCGTTTGTATCTAGTAAATTAGTAAAGGAAATAATTGCATACTAATCGCCCTTTTCGCTTGGATCAGATTATCGTATAAACTATAATTACAACGGAGTATGAAAATGTTTAAGCATAACAAGAACCTTATAATATTGTACGAAGTAAATAATCATAACTTGAAGCAATTGTCACGGATGTGATACAACCTATATATGTCATATATTCTCTGGTTACGTTTCAATCAACACCTCATTATTACTTAATTAATTTAAGTAATTAACGGCTAAGCGATTTCATAACCTAAGCCTACTCTTTTTTTTTTTGGGTCGAAAACCTAAGCCTGCCTTAACCAGCTGGCCTTACTTTGTTACCTTAACATCCTTGTTTTCTTACATTAGGCATAGAGGCCTTTGCCACTTCAGAAGGGAAACATGTTCACCTATTTTCTTTTTTAAGTTCGAAAGAACTGGGCTTATTCCGTTCGGGGGATGAAAGACAAGGAAAGGCATCAGGGGGCTTAATGATCGGGGAAAGAAAAGGAGCGTGGCTGGTGTGTCACTGGCGTGGTGGGAGAACTCGTAGGAAGGGGGTGACGACCCGCCGAATTGACATCAGAAATCGCCAACATGAAAACTTGTCTCTCGTCTATATTATGTTATTACGTTGAAGTGAAAGATCACAGGAATTACCATTAGATAGTGGAACAATGAACGGATCAAAATTGAAAGTTAAGCAGTACAAGAATCTTAGCCGAATGAGATTGAAAGGCAAAAATGGACATTTATGATCGAAAGGAAATATATAGAACACTAGAAATGTACAAGGGTAAAGAGACCACCGTTAACTCGGAAAATTAATTGAAAATTTCCCTTTTTCCTTCTATATCAATCCATCGGCAAGCATACTTTCGATTTTCTAAATGATAATCTTAATTGTGATACTCGAAAGGGGTAAGTGTCATGAAAGTCCAAAAAACTTGCCCTGAAAGTACAAATGAATTTTAAAACTTTCAAAAGTTACAATTAAATCCTAATACCTATCAAATTGGTGCAATCAAGTGATCCCGTTAATTCTGTCTAACTTAGCTAATGAAAAATACTGACGTGACTTTTTTTTTATTTTTCCTCTATCCTATGTGGCACTGATATGGCTAAAATGATATCGTTTTGATCTAAATAAGCTAACTTTAAAAATAAATAAATAAATAAATAAAAGAAAAGGAAATCCCAGGCGACAGCAAGGGTCATCAACCCCAGCCAATGGTCAACGACCCTTGCCAACCGCAGGCAAGGGCCGGCGGGTTTAGCCGACCATCCCCCCCACCATTTCTAGCCCTTCCTAGCAACCCTCACTGGATTTTCCTTTTTAAGTGGTTTTTAAAGTTAGCTTGTTTTTTAATATAATTGAAATAAATTTTCTATTAAAAAAAATCATATTTAAAACACAACGACGTCGTTTTAGTATTATATTTTCTTGTTTTAGCCAGGTCATCATCATATAGGCAAGAGAAAATTAAAAAAAAAAGTTACGTTAGCATTTTTCATTAGATAAGTCGGATGGAATTAACAGAAAGACTTGATTCCATCAATTTGACAAATTTTAGGACTTAATTGTACTTTTTGAAAGTTTTCAAAACTCGAATGCACTTTCGTGACAAGTTTTAAACGCATTTTCATGACAAGTTTTAAAACTTTCAGTGCACTTATTCCCTATCCTTTTTTTTGTTTGGTGACAAAAATATTTATTCATTTTTTTTCCTAGTATTTTCGTTCAAAATCATCTTTAAATCACCAATGAAACCCAGTAAACTGTTCGCTTCTCCTCTATATTAAAAGAAAAGTTCAAGTGATAGCAAAGAACGGAATTTCACATAACATCACGGACAAATATTCTGCTAATTTTTACTAAAACATCTCAATCTTCGGACAAAATTCATCCCTCAATAAACATTTGGAATTTAAGATAGGGAAATTTTCTATAATTGAACTTTCAACGCATTTGATAGTTCATGTCGAATATTGGATATGTTAGTCTATGAACGATTATATTAAATGTACATATTTGAATTTCCTTCATTTTATAACTCATCTTTGGGGATCGATATGCCATAGAGGAAATGGAAAAAATAAATGAATAAAAGCAAGCTGCGGGGTTTGATTATTGTGAGTCCTGTCGCGTATGTCGTTTTGACAACTATTAGATAGATTAAGTTAAAAAGTAAGGATCAATTCAAAATTAAAGCATAAATACATCGACCGACTAGGACTCAGGAACTGACTTTGCTTAACGAATCAGGATTAATGCCGGTCGAAATTGAGATTATGTTTTGTTGGATTAATTCACAAGCAAAATGAAATTCTCAAGAAAATTTTTTAATTAATTTCCTCAATTAACTGTAATCGACATAAGAAGTTATAAAGTGTGGTTAAATGGTCCCCTTTGTGGATGAATTTGTATATCGTCGGTCTATAGTAGATTTTTCCAAAAAACCAACAACCAGTAAGACTGAGCACGTCCGGTTCACATGCATCAATGGTCGAGATGATTGAAGATCATTGTGCCCAATAAGGACATTCCAATGACGGAATAATTGGATGCCAGGCCACCGTATGTTCCCGTTATCCATGGATAGACATTACTTAATTGAGCCTTCCGTGACATCTCACGCAACCATTGTCGCCAGAGGGAAATATTTAGTCGTCCGACCAAGGGCATTTCATTACAATGGCCAAGGTGCCCTTGAAATCTTTTCCGTCGTCGTGAAAGACGGGCTTTCGAACGCAACCCTCTAGGTAGATCGACAAACCGAGCATCAAATATGATTCAAATTGTTAAGAGGGAAGTTTGCTACCTCCATGCCAAAAACCAAAATCCAACATGGGCAGCCATCGAGGCCATCATCATCTTCATTCCACACTTCCTAACCATAGCCACAACCACTTTTCTCATGCCGCTCCGCGTCCACCATTGCCTTTGCTCGGTCACCATGACACTGCCTCGCAATGCTCCAAACACCACCACCACAACTATGCTTTGTTCTCTCTAGATGAAGCTTGCAGAGCATTAAGCTTTGGCTATGGCAACAAGCTCAACATTGCACGAGCTCATTCTAATTCTGAAGTGAAGGAGACCGGTTGTTTCCTGCTCCAATCACCTACTCGAATCACCACCACCATAACTATGCTTTACCCTCTCCAGACGAAGCTCGCCAAGCATTAAGCTTTGTCAATGGCAACAAGGCTGACATCACACGAGCTCAGTCTAGATCTTAAGCAAAGGAGACCGGGTGCTTCCTCCGTCAACGGCGATGAGCTCATTGCAGTTGCTGGGGTAGAGGACCCAATCCATCAACCAGAGGGAGAGGGAGAGTATTGAGATAAGCTCGTTTGCAGTTTAGCAATGTTTAGCTCAATTCACCTGTAAATGATGGAAACTACAAAGTATATACTAATGCGGCAGTATGCATCCTTAGGCTAAACACGGAGTGAATAAGCCTAATTCTTAAGATACCTAAGGAGAAAGATTCAGACAGAAGACCATTCATCGATGTTCTGCGATGCTTTATGGACATATACGTAAGCCCGTGATCAGAGAGAGAGAGAGAGAGAGAGAGAGAGCTCGATCACCTTGATTCTGGTGGCTCGTTTAAGACATGCGTGATGGTTGCCAGTTGCACTTCTAAGATTGCTTATCGAAAAAGAATCAAGCTGTTCCTCTATTCCCACAATCCAACTAAAAGTACTCATACATCCCTAGGCAATTCTAGTGTCAAAACACAATCTAAAAGGGAAAAAATTCTTCACACACTTTTAACTCCATGAATAACTCGAGAAGACCATTCGTCCCACATCCACAAGTCTTTTAGCTTACTTCTATTACATAGCCCCATTAGCCACCGCCGCAACATGCAGGCCAGAATCCTGGTTCGATGCAGCAGCATGCCCATTAGCATATCCGCCATGGTATGATCCATTCCACTGGTTACTCCTCTCCGTTCTCCACTGTCAAACCACATACCACTATTGAGTAAGTTCAAGCAGATTATAGAGGCAAAAAAGGGTTGCATAGGAAAGAGAGGAGAAATCTATAATGTTGCTAGGAAAATCCAGTAGAGGAGATGAAGGGCATGCTGGACTTTTGATACTGTTTTATAAGACACGCCAGCAACTGTGGCTTTTAATATCTGATGTATCCACACCTCCAAAATCTGACCAATCATTTGTAACAATTTATTGAGGTCGCCTGAGAACAGTGACCACCCCATTGCCGTCTCAAGCATGGCGAGTGCCATTCTGAGGCGACACGAAAGACTTAGCGACCACCGTGTCTTTGACCGGAGAGACCACTTTGTGTAAGCAGAGAGAGAGAGAGATAAACTCGTGGCAGTTGTGCACTGTGAACCACTACTCGTTACTTTCTCCGGTGACTGCTTGTTAGAGAGAGAGAGAGAGAGACCTAGAATGGAACCATCTTTGGCATCTCCACCGGTGACATCACCGGTGGTCCATATCTGCAACTATTTACAGAGATTGTTGTACATCTAAAGTGAAGTCTGCAACTTCGATATTATTTATAAATTGGTCAATATTTGGAGATCTTTTGTCAGAAAAAAAAAATTTAGATTTTTCTTAATTAAATCTTCTATTTCAGATTTAATTTTTTTTAATTTACAAAACTTCCAACGACATTAATGTGACTGTGCTAACGGTGGCGATGATGAAGGATGAGCAATGGCAACGGTCACTCTCTTAATGCATCCAAAATACGGATTATTTGGGTGGACTTGGGTGGCCAGGTTGTTTCAAGTATGGGTCATTTAAGTCGTATAAGACCAAAATGGGTGAATAAGAGCTAAATGGCCAATATGATCCTGACTTATACTTTTCCCACCCAAACCAGACCCGACCCAACCCACAACCCACTCATTTACCACCCCTATTCACACCATGCAGTTGAAAAAACGAAAGGTGTTTCGCAACCTTCAAAAGCATGACTATGCTATTTCTTTCCAAATGAACCAAAACCTCCAAGAAAGCTAGTTAAAAATGAACAGTGGAACAACCAAAATATGAGGAGCAAAGGTGCCCAAAATGACCATCTTATAAGGATAAGCATGCGAGAAGCTTTTCATTTTGTTCCCTGAAAAAAGCTGGGAAAGGGGGCATCCAAAAATCAACTAAGAGCTTTAAAAATTTACCTGCTTGTTTGCAGGGCTTCTGCCCCAAGATAAACGAACAGACTGCTTGCCGATGATTGTGCCATTTAACTCCTGCATAGCGTCCTCCGCATTTTTCCTAGTGACAGAAACAGACAGATGTGAACACCAGACCGTTTTAATTGTGATACATGGAAGCAAGACAATGACTTCATGTTCTATCATCCTTCAGCAGGAAAAGCTCTGATGACCTCCACATTTTTCTCTACTGGCTGTTTCATAACTTTAAATGGCTTTTTTATAGCATTTTCTTCTCCCTCTTTTACACGAAAGGAAATACGAATGGGTACCTGTCTGCAAAATGCACAAAGCCACATCCTTTTCCAGGAGGTATTTTTACTGAGACCACCTCACCAAACTGAGAAAATGCCTGCCTGAGATCTTCATCACTAACGTCCGAGTCAAGCCCTCCCACAAAGATCTGCAATAAAGCTTGAGTTATCAAGATATATAGGGCTCAAATGACTAACTGTATGAAGAACACTCACAGTAGAATTGTTCGACTCGTGAGCCTGGGATCCTTGTGAAGTAGCACCATTTGATGCATGTCCACCAGCCAACACCAAGGCTAAATTAAAGAGACGATCATTACATATCTATGACGGGACAAAGATAGACAGAAGACACTTCATTTAAATAAAATAAGGATGTTGTGATATCATAAATAGCTGTTGCTGAAGAGTTACCTGAACTAATATATTCCTATTTGACTTACAGGAAATTCACAAGCTCAACATTCTAGGGTGATAAAATAAGGGTGATGAAATAAATAAATATTTCCTCACGGCTACAGTTCTCATGGGAAGCAGACGCAAGGGCCTAAAAAATTACATAATTTACACATCAAGCCAACAAACTCTCAAGAAGCCTTGAGAGCAGGCAAAGAGACCTTATCTAAGAAATAAGGACATGAAAATCCTTTCTCTTCACCACAACTGAGTATCTAGTGTCCATGTTTCATTGAAGGATCCCTTTACACAGTCTTACTCATTTCACTGTAATTTAATACACTTTATTGATACAGTTTATCAACTGAGAAGAACATAATTTCTACTCGCTCCAACGTCAAATGAGAATTGAAGAGCAATGACGAAGCCACAACATCATGAGTTCGAGCAACTCCCCAGGTCAGCATGCAAAAATTTCTATTAATGCCTACAATTGTCTTCATATACTTCAATATTACCCCCATCATTTTTATGCTTTAACCCCACTAAATTCTCTAAACAACAAAATTTGACCCTAATAGAACATGACACATCCCAATCACAAGAAAAACAATATTCCCGACTTATAAATCCACTGAAAATATTCAAACACTTAAAAAAACAAAATTTCTAGTTCCCAAATTTTTGTGTGGTTATGGTCTCAAACCCTCTTTTAAATGGAACTTGAATCACAACTTATTCAAGTGACACAATATTTTTAGGATGTTCTGTGTTAGCTTGTACTATCTATGTCGATAATGCAATTGCAATTAAGTATAATCACATGCAAGGATTGTGATATGAATTGTGTGCAATCTTTGTTACGCGACTTTTATCTGCATATAATTTGGTCCAGCAGTCTTAGATACGACCTGTATTCCAAGGACATTATATGGTCAATTCAGCACCATTTGTACGGTCCCATAACAGCGTTGCAACTCACCTCAATCACATGCACAAGTCATCCATAATTGGCGCAGACGACAATTATGGACCAAATTAATGTATGGGTTAAAATACTCAAATCTCAACATCGAAAGATTATTTTGCCAAAAGCTATCGAACATAAGAATCGTGGATTGCCTCATGTTAACAAAGAAATTGTATTTTTTTTATTGACCCAACTGGCAAAAAGCCCGAGATCATCCGCTGCTGAGAGGATCAACAAAGATTTGATTCATTGTCCTCAGATGCACATTCCCACGTAAGTAACCGTTTCACCCAGCTAAAATCATGCATTGCCAAATGCATGCTCTAAAACACAAGATAGCACGGCTATATCACAGTACAGCTGCAGCAGAACCATAACCATTATTAAACGGACCTCCTTACAATGAATCTGAAATAGTTATAGGCATTAAGCGTTACACCTCAGATGCACATGATATCCACACATACAAATGATGGTAAGCCAAAAAATGAGTTTTCTTAAATGGCTGAATAATATCAAAATCAAATGGAAAACAAAAAAATTCCAATAGGTTTGAAAAAAACAAGAGTGGGTCATAATTACAGGAACTCGTACAAGAAGAGTCTAATTTCACCAAACATAAATGGAGATATGGGACAAAATTTTGACTTGTGATATAAAACTATCCTTCCTGATTTTTAAGGATGATCTCAAGCAAACAAAGAGAAGGGATCATTTCCACATACCTTGAGATGAATACTGTTGCTGATACCCGGATGATTTCTTCGGGGTAGCAACACCAATACGCATGGGCCTACTTGAGCAATATGCACCATTCATTTCAGTCATGGCCCTTGACTTCTCATTCTCATCACTAAACCTAACAAATCCATAACCTTTTGAACGGCCAGTATTTGAATCAATCACAACTTTTGCCCCTTTAACAGAAGCATACTTAGCAGCAAAAGTCTCCTGCAGTAAAGCATCGGTTACATCCGAAGCCAAATCTCCCACAAATATGGAAAGGTCAGAACCCATGTCCAATCGCTTATCACCTGAACTGAACATTGCCCAATTCAGGCGGAAGGGCTGCTCTGTATTTGGCATGGAAGTGCCATTATAGCCCTGTAAGACTTTCTCTGCTGTACCATGTGAAATAAACTCAACAAACCCATACCCCTCTGACTGACCAGTTTGTTTATTACGTATTACTTTTACAGAGAAAACCTGCACATGCAGGAAGCCAATCAGAAGATGAGAGTGGAGTTACGGGAAAATGCTTCCATGCCAAAGATTAAAGAGATTATACAGAGCACATTTCCCTTAACTTTTAAAATGAAAAACCTAGCAAAGGAAGCATTTTCTTCAATTCTCGTCAAACAAAAAATTATTATAGAGCTAGTTATCCAAGATTACATGAGGTTAAACATGAAGCACCCTCGAAAAATCACACTTGTCAAGGCACAACTTTCAATCTCCATGGAGTTCTGATTCGATAGCACAACACAAACTAAAACTACAGACAAGTTTTACTATTCATTATTTCTGTTTATATATATATTTACACAAAAAGCTTGATCGGCAAATAAGTGATGAGACTTCCTCTAAAATTCTGAAAGAAGTTACTTGGAAAACCCTTCAGGTTCGAGCTTTCTTTCAGGAAAAATTGCCGGTGCAATAGGGGGGAGGATATAGTATCCTGTTATTGGAAATTTGAATGATGTGAATTGGTACAGGCGCTCCAAATCATATATATTTCCGATCTAAGTTACTAGTAATTCTAATTCCACTCTCACCTATACCGGTTTGAAACACACAATTTGCTCGACCATTCACATATTCCTCTATCATTGGACTTCTTACATAACCATATTTGTGAAATTCACAACCACCCATCCATTATCTCTTAAAACTGTTTAAGAAAAAGAACAAGAAAAAGAAATGGTGCATGAAAAGACATGCTTTGACTTAAAAATGTGTGTTTCTTCCAGGGCATTTACTTCATTTCCTAGATCACAATGTTTCCCCCCATCTCATTTTGTTATTTCTCCGAATCAATCATCTTTCAGCCTTCCTCATTAGCCACCGTCAATCTTATGCTAGAAGCAAATAGTTAGTATTACCAGATCGATCTCCAATTCATCATCCTCAGCACTTCCAACACTCAGATCCAGGGCTCCTAATTAGTCAAGTTCGATAGGTCAACCCAGTAATTGCTTGTGCCAGCAGGTAGCATATCTATGGGCTTAAACGCAAGAAGATGCATTGAATCGTGTGGGACGCACTTTAATTGACCGGAAGCGCACGTTACGTTTGACTTTCAAACCGTTAAAACAATCAAATCAATCTGCTTTATCCCCAAAAACACAGCTCACGAAACTCCCTCGTCTCCCATCATCTGGACTCTGGAGCGATGCATCCGGGCAGACGTACGCATAAATCCACCAACACCTGCCCCTCGAGATCCAAAAAACCCAACTTCCTCTCAAACAAACACGCCATTCCTGATACGCACTGGCCCTAACTTCATTGCTCTTAACAGAGCAAACTCATCAGTCCACCAGGGGATCCAACCACAATCGAAGACTTTGCTTAGAACTGAAAAAACTCCAATCGCAAAATGTCGTTCCTAAACCTACGCATACAAGGTAGAGAGAGAGAGAGAGAGATTTGGGAGTCGACCTCGCCGGTGTGAGAGAAGCAGCTGTGGAGGTAAGTCTCGTCCATCCAGTGGTGCAGATCGCCGATCCAGATGGTCTTGGCCTCGTCGGAGCCCGACGCGCCGCCCTGCTGCTGCAGCTGCTGCTGCTGGTGCGGCGGCGGGGGCGGCGGCGGCTGGCGCGGCTGCTGCGGCTTCTGGTGGTAGCCCCCCTGCTGGTGGTGGAGCTGGTAGGGATGGTGCTGAGCCGCGAGCTGCTGGTAGTGGTACGGCATGTAATGCTGCGGATACAGCACCATCTGCTGCTGCTGCTGCTGCTGCTGCTGCATCATCGCCATCGCCGCCGCCGGGTACTGCATCATGCCCCCCGCCGCCGCCGCCGCCGCCGCCGCCGCCATCATCCACTGCTGCTGCCCCTGCTGCTGCTGCTGCATCCACTGCTGCTGCTGCTGCTGCTGCTGCGGCGGCGGCGGCTGGTGGCTCGGGTGCTGCGGGTTCGGATCGCCGCCGTCGCTGCCGCTGAGCGCCATCTCCCCGTCCCCCCCGCGAGTCGATCTGCGTGCGGGCGGCGCGCCTCCCTCTCCCTCTCCCTCGCACTCTCTCTCTCTCTCTCTCTCTCTCTCTGCGCCGCAGCGAGCGCGTGCGGGTGGGAAATGGAAATGGAAATGGAGGAGAGAGAGAGAGAGAGAGAGAGAGAGAGAGGCGCGGTCTGCGGAAGGGGAGGACCGAGTAAACGGTGGCTGCAGTGCAGAGGAGGAGACAGAGAGAGAGAGAGCGAGAGAGAGGTAGGCGAGGGTGGCGGATTCGTAGGTTTTATATGGAGCGCGTCACGCTCCCCGTCTCTCCCTCTCTCCCTCTCTCCGTCGTCGTTTTCCGGTTTTGCTTCGGGCGAGCCTCGATCGCATCGTTCATCATTGGTCCGCCGTCCAAATTTTTTTTCCTTTTTTTGGGCCCCCCCGCCCCCCCACGAAGGTCGTTGATTAGTATCGTATCGTGCGGAAAGCCCTCGCTACGTCGCCTCGCCCAGCCCTCTTCGGCGCATCGCCGGTGGTCGGCCATCACTCGAGACCAGCCGCCGGCAGCGAAGAAGGAAGAAAAAACCGAAAAAACAAGGGAAGAAAGAAAGGAAAAAAAGGAAGAAATTCGAAAAAAAAAATTATAAAAGAGCGAAAACGCCCTTGATCATCGTACCCTTATTCGAAACATGATTTATTTCGGGTCTTTATTCGAAAAAATGAGGGCACTTCAGGCTCTTATTTAGAATTTTCCCCACGAAATACGATAATTATATCTTACAAATATCGAGTAATTATTAGAACAAAAAAAATCTAGATTTCTATTATGATCATCGATCTACTCCAATTTCCTCAAAAACCATGAAGAAATTAGGGAGTTCATCATCCCGACATGGAACGAGTGACGCGCGCTAGCTTGTCAAAGGTCTTCGATTCCGCATTCAAGTTATGTCACATTTTTGTGATATGATGATGGCTATCGATTTCGAAAGAATAATTTCTCGAGTGATTGCAGAAGCCATTTGCTCGAGTAGGGCCGATTTCGCTTGTCTAGCCTACAACAATGGCTCAAAAGTAATTTTTGTTTCTCCTTACATATCCGAGAGATCGACTAAAACCATTCTCACATAAGTGTACAAACGAGACTTGAAATCTAACGAGATTGAAATGAGATTTTAAGTTTGTTCATTTTTTTTTTGAATATTTGCATTTTTTTAAAAAATTGATTTTAAAAGGGTTGATATTCGAGAGGTTTAAATTTATTTCTTAGGAGAAGTGATAAATTTACAATCATTCAAATATTAACTTGCAATTTTTGTCATTAGAAAAATATATGTAACTGATATCATCACACGCTGGAGCATGAATTTTAGTGAAAGTTCCATATCTTCTATATCTTATCTTCTACGTATATTTGTTACAAATTAGGTCCAATACCATTGAATTAAATACTCTAATCAAGATCCAATACCCTTGAATTTGAGCTTCCAGAATATAATAGAAATCCATCCGTACTCAAGCTCTCAGCCTCGTACCCTGGATGATGTCTCCCCCCAATCAAAGCGCGTCGGTTGTGTTTTCGAATCCCTTCTTGGTCAACGTCCTCTTTTTTCGGGTCTAAACTTCTTGGTCAACGTTGGCTATTGCAAATTTTGACCGGGAAAGGGACAAAATGAAGATTAAAGAAGAGTTAAAGGAAAAGAACGCAAAATTTGACCCTGGCGGAGCATCGTTGACCAAGTGCACCGGCACATTTGTTAGATGAACATGGGCCCCTCAAATGGGTGAATTAGGTCGGAATTGGGTCGGATCAAATATGGTCCGATCCATATTGACCCATGTAACCCGTTTTGATCCATTCCTATGCAATGCAATTTTGATGACCCATACCCATACCCGACCCATGTAACCCGTTTTGATCCATTCCTATGCAATGCAATTTTGGTGACCCATACCCATACCCGACCCATATTATCAAAACACATTAATATTTTGGGAAAACCCACATCCATCCATTTAACCCACTTTAAGCTCTTCACGTGTATATGTTACTTGAATAACAACTTCGCATCAAATTAAAAAAGCAAATAAAACAATAAATAAATTTGTAAAAAAACCTATAAATCACATTGAATGCAGAAAAAGTGACAATATTTTTTGGTGCTCAGCTGAAACCTGAAAATGAATTGGCGGTGGCTGGCAATCGACCGCAGGCGAACTCGAGCCTCACCGTAGGCTAGCGAGGCTCGAGCTTGCCAGATCCCGCAAGCTGGGCGAGGCTCAATGCCTAAGGGCAGCAAGGCTCAAGCCTTGCTAGAATGGCGACGCTCAAGCATTGCCAGATCTGAATGGCTCCTTTGTCAAAGAGGTTTAAGAGGACGGGGATGAGCACCTACAGTTGCGGCCGAAGAGGGAGGTGGCAACAGCGAGGGAGGCAGCAGCCACTATAGGAGAGGAGGATGAAGTGGAAGAAGAAGAGGGGGAGGAGCAATGGACGTAGAAGCGCTTGGGGCGGAGGCAGAAGCGACATAGAGGAGGATTTGTAAGTAGAGTGGGTTTGGTTGGGTTGGGTAATAGTATAGACCATTTAAGACTCATATTTGATTAAGATTTCCAGCTCAAACCCATGACAACCCATTTATTAATAATATGCCAACTCATATCTGACCCATTTTATAAAAAAATGGGTTCTTATTTTGACACCTCTATGAACATTTCAGAAATTTTTGCAATTTACCGACTGTCCTTGCGTTGATGCAAAATTAACTCTTTGGAAATTGGATTATTGCAAATGAAACTTGTATAAAAGATTGTTTTTGTGTGTGTCAAAGGGCAGGAACGCGATATTAGTATCAGCAATCGAAAGTAGTGAGCCTTTTTTTAAGCGAGTATAGTGTATTCATGAAAATGCACTTGGACCTTGTAAGCATGTTGGATCCCATCAAATTTGACAGTCCACAAGTCTTTTAATACACGAAAAATGATACAAATAATCTCCAAATTTTGGCCCAATATGCAATTTGGTCCATGAACTTTTAATTTGTTCAATGTAATCCCTAAACTTTAATTCAAATTCAGGGACTGCATCGAACATTTTCATATAGTTCAAGAACTGAATTGAATATGTACCAAAAGTTCAAGGACCACATTACATATTGGATTAAAGTTTTGGGACTATATTGAACAAATTAAAAGTTTAGGGACCATATTACATATTTGGCCAAAGTTTAGAGACTATTTGTGTCATTATCCCTTTAATACGTGTATCGCACTAACTGAATAATTACTCAAAGAGAGATAGAGTTGGAGAGTGCGGCAACGTTGAAGAAAACTGGGTGGGTATGTTAAGAGAGAAATCTAGAGAGATGGAGAAGGAAAATATGAGAGTTGTCCATGAAACTAAGTAGGACAAAAATTCATGTAACATTTTATTAATTTAAACAATGTTTGTCTAAATTTCTTAATGTGACATGGCCGAAGTTTAACTTAAGAACTAGCTTGGCTACCTACCCGTGCCATGCACGGTACATAGGAAAAGGAAATTATATTATGGGAAAATACTACTTAAAAACCTTAAATCATGCCTATTGTTGCATTAACTTCTCAACTTTTTTTTTTTCGTGTCACTAGTACCTCGACAAAAAATAAATAAATAAACAAACCTTCGATCACGCTTCCGTCCAAGATGCCAATTAAAAACCCGATGTTGTAGCTTGCGTGGATAACATCAGGCAAATAGAGTTGGTCTTGATAACGATTTGGGTTATTGATGTCACAATAAGTATAATTCATGGATTTTTGTGATATAAAGCAAACGGTTATGGTATTGGTATGACATTAGACATAATCTAGGATATTTTTTACAAATTTATTTGAGGTATAAATTTCATAATGGGTATAGTTTAATTTTTTTTTTAATTGTACCAACCCTACTTGGTCAATGTTAGCTGCCTTTGAACGAGCAAGGGACAAAAGGAAAATGAAAAGGCAAAAGGGAAAAAAACAAAAAAACTCGACCATGTCGGAGCACTCTATCGTTGACCTATTTCAAACAGGTGCCATACGTACTAAACAAAATTTCTATGATTTTCTTAACTGAGTATACTGAGATATTTGTTGAACAGTCATTTAAGAAATTTTTTTTTGCGATTTGCATTATTTTGACCGTCCTCGAGCGGATACAAAAATTAATGGTACGAAAATTGAATTATTGCAAACGGAGCATGTATAGAGTATTTTTACTTTATTTGTAAAAAGGGTAGGAACGTGCGATCATTGTCGGCAATATAAGTTTGCGAGCCTTTTCACTTAATATAACTTCTTGGGCAGATCGAGACCGTACAAAAGATGACATCTCTTCTTGTCATCTTTAACTAAATTATTACCGTACATCCAAGAATGTAGCAATTTAAATGATTTTTTTTTTGTAATCAAAGCTCATCATTCATAGTTTCCATTATTGATTTATTCTTTCTTTGTTTTCTAATTTAATAGTTATAGACATTTTATCTATGAATAGTATCGAGCTTATAAATTTATTATACAATTTTTCATTATATTCTAACATCATTTTTGAAATGATTATTTTAGTTTTCTAGCTTAATAGTTATTGATATTTTTTATTCAATAAATATTCGAACCTTTCAAGAAAAAAATGCTACACAATTGGTATTTTATTTTTCGAGTTGCTTTGTTTCATGAGATGAGATATAAGAAGCAATGGCAATTAATTTACGGCGATTTTCATTAACGAA
The DNA here is from genome assembly GCA_031216405.1 of Syzygium malaccense. Classification (NCBI taxonomy): domain Eukaryota; kingdom Viridiplantae; phylum Streptophyta; class Magnoliopsida; order Myrtales; family Myrtaceae; genus Syzygium; species Syzygium malaccense. The sequence continues at coordinate 16,279,272 of CM062259.1, read as the reverse complement.
AATCCATTTAATGTTTTGAGTTTTCTTTAGTACTTCTAAAATAAAAGGTTAATTTTTGGATACACGACAAATAAAAATCATCCAAGTGTTAATTACATTTTTCTTATTGCGAAAAGTGAAAAAATTTTAGGGAATGAAATATATTCGATTGTACTTTTCGGATGAGTTTTTGACAAAATATAAAAGATTAGTCATGAAAAAAAATTCAATGGTAATGCAAGTAAAATTATACTATCTCTGGTGTAAGCAAATTATAAATCTTTTTTCAATTATATTAAAGAAAAATATTAAAGCGATTTTAAACTTCCTTCTTTATAACAAGCACGCAAATCTAGTACAATCTTATGAGAAATGCGTAATCAAGTAATTGCTCCGTCCTAATACTAGAACGGTGGTGATTAATATGATTATCGATTGAATCATTTCTCACTCACTCATTAAGTATGTTTCTAATTTATCGTCGTGCGACACAAGTCGATCTCTAGTAACATATAGAAGACTATAAGGCATTTCGCTTTTCACCCTTTTAACATCTATATTTTTTTCTCTCTCTCTCTCAAATTAACTAAACAGTCATGCCTTGCCTTCTCTACTAAACTTGAATTGCATATTATCCAAAAAGATTAAAAAAAATCTGAATTGCACCGTTGTCATCTGATTTCAGAACCTCTTAATCGACAGATGGACGATCCATTAAATCACTTAGGCTTGAGAGTCTCCAAAGCTAAATGGGTGGGCTTGGGCAATGACCTTTACAATAAAAAAAAACTTGGGCCATCGCGGTCACGACCTCGGCCGCACCCTGGGCCATGACCTCGGCCACAATTGATGCACTCGGTCACAATAGATGCCCTCGGTCATAACCTCGGGCCATGACCCATGATGAACTCGGTCATGACCTCGGCCACACCTGTGCTGTCTCAACCTAGGCCACGGTCGATGCGCTTGAACATAGCCAAAACCTGAGCACGATCCACGCATTCGATCATGACCGCTAGCACCAAGCTGGCCCAAGCATTTAAGTATGTCATTTTTAGGCTATAGGAGAGCCATGGACAATCTATTGGGCTCAACCTTTGGAAATAGTCTGGCGCATTTCCCCTCGAAATGGTGCCTCTAATCGTCAATATCACATAAATGATCTTAAATTTCGTCTGGTAACAAATAATTTTCATCGCATCAACTTCGGGAAAAGTACTTCACAAGTATCATAACTTTCATACGATACTTACTTGAGTGCTATAATTTTTTTTTTCGACCGCTTGAGTGCCACAATTTCTTAAAAAACGTTTATTTGAATACCATAACTTCGAATTAATCACTCGATTACCGTAACTTTTTCAAAATGTTCACTCAAGTGTCCGAAATCGACGTGACATGACATTTGTGGTGGACATTTGTAAAAAGTTATGATACTCAAGTGATTAATTAAAAAGTTATATGTCACTCAAATGAATAGAAAAAAATTTATGACATTCAAATGAGCATCATATATAAATTTCGATACTTAAGTGATTGAAAAAAAAATCATCACACCGAGTGAGCGCCCAACGAAGGTTAAGGCACTTTTAATATCCTTTTCCTGTCAACTTCTATATGAGCAGATCTAAGTCTACTCATGGATATATTGACATATAGCCTATCCTCCATAAATCTGAAACTGAATTTGCATGATATGAAAACGATAGTATTTTCTTTTCTCCGTTATTTTCCTTAAAAGTCCTTTTTTTTGTCGGTCGGTCCTTAAAATTCGTTAACCAGTGAACATTGCATTTATGCTAGAAATGTATATTTTTTGTGAACTCCCTAAAGCATCCATGCATTTAAATAAGTAACCTCCATACAACACATGTTAAATTACATTTTTTATTGTATAAATATTTTCAATAATCATGAAATATGAATTTCATCAAGATAACATACTATTGTGGAATATATAAGAAAATTGACTATCAAATTTTTTATATCCTCCAATTAGTATATTATCACACTAATTGTGGTGGGAGATTACTTATAAAGATAGTGTCAATGTTATGTATGGAGAATCATTTGAGTAGCTACTGTACAAAATATTTTACTTATCTTTCTCTTAATCTTTTCAACTTATTTATTACTCTCAAATACAAAACATTCAAAATCATAGTGAAGTTCCCTATCACGTGGGAGAGAGAAATGAATAAATAAAAGGGTTAATACCACGAAAAACCCTAAACTGGTACACTTGTGACAAATTTACCCACAAACTATTTTTTTTACCACAAAAAATCTAAAACCGGTACACATGTAATAATTTTACCCCGAACTATTTTTTTGACCACCGAAAACTCCAAATTGGTACACCTGCGATAATTTTACCTCGACCTAATTTTTTAATATTATTTTCGAATTTTTTTATTTTTTTTTTATTTTTTCTATTCTTTTCTTTTTCCTTTCTTTTTTTTTTCCCTTCATCTTCTTTATCTTCAACCTATGGCCGGTCGTTGGTCCAACGACCGGCAAGAGACGGGGGCCGACGAGGTCGACCCCGCCGGCCACTAGCGAGGCCGACCTTGCTGTTGCTGGGCGAGACCGACCTCACCGGCAAATGGCGAGGTTGGCCTTGCCCACCCCTGGCGAGGTTCGACCTCTCCAGTTGTCGGCGAGGGGTCGTCCTCGCCGTTGCTGGCGAGGCTCGGCCCCGCCGGCCGCTGGCGAGGCCGACCTCATCGTCTCTCAAAAACCAAATCAATGGCCAGCGCAACAGATCAGAATGCCACAAAAGGTTGGGATTCGGCGTACCGTCTTAGATCGGCAAGGCTTCCCACTGGAGCTGCAGATGAGATTGAGGACGGCCTCGGTGGAATCGGAGAAGTTAGAGTGAGAGGTGAGCTCGGCGTGCCCTTGAGCTTCCTCCACAGACTTCAAGAGGGCGCCACAGTCGTTGCACTTGAGAGAGATGCCGGCCATGGCTCCAGTCCTTCGATTGGGGAAAGGAAAATCGAGAGAGAAACGCTTCGCGCTTGGAGCGATGCAACTTCGCGATCGCCGGACGAAACGGTTGGGATTTCGCCATTGCTGGTGAGGCTCAGCCCTGCTGGCAACCAGCGGGGCCGAGCCTCGCCAACGACGGCAAGGACGACCCCTTGCTGGCAACTGGAGAGGTCGAACCTCGCCAGGAGTGGGCAAGGCCGACCTCGCCAGTTGCCAGAGAGGTCGGCCTCGCTAGCGGCCAGCAGGGCCGACCTTATCGGTCTCCACCTTTGGCTGATCGTCAGACCGGCGACCTGCCATAAGTTGAAGATAAAGAATATAGAGGAAAAAAGAAAAGGAAAGGAAAGGAAAAAGAAAAGGAAAGGAAAAATTAAAAAATAAAAAATCGAAAAATTAAAAAAATAATATTAAAAAAATAGGTCTAGGTAAAATTGTCGCAAGTGTACCAGTTTTGGGTTTTTGATGATCAAAAAAATAGTTCGGGATAAAATTGTCACAGGTATACCAGTTATGGGTTTTTTATGGTCAAAAAAATAGTTTTGGGTAAATTTGTCACAAGTGTACCAGTTTAGGGTTTTTCATGGTATTAATCCTAAATAAAACTAAGTCATCATTTTTTGTCCATCAACTTGGACAAAACTAAAAGAAGAATTTGATTGCACCGATTTGATAATATTTTGGATTTGATTGTACTTTTTAAAAATTTAAGGGTTTAATTACGCTTTTCTTACAAAATTTAGGACTTTGATTTACTTACCATAAGTAGACCTGTTAAATGGGTGGGTCGGGTCGGGTTTGGGTTGGGTTGTAAATGATCCGATCCAAATTGACCTATTAACCCGTTTATGACCCATTTTATTCGTAGTGTAAATATCCCGACCCATACCCGACCCGATCCATGTTGCTAAAACACTTTTATATTTAACCTAATCTAGGAATACTCGTTTCTTATGATTTTTTTTAAATTTTTAATTTTTTTTAAATTAAGGTTCTGTTTGTTTTGCAAAAAATGCGACATTTTAAGAAAATATTTTCCATAAAGTCATTATCCAAGAAAATAAAAAAATTTATGACGTTTGGCTGAAACCTGAAAATAAACTAGAAAATATTTTTCGATATTTGGTATATAAAATCCGATTTGATTTTACTTTGTACATTCATTTTAATAATATTAATATATTTTTATTTTTTAAATCGAATTTTTAATTATTTTTTTCTTTTTCCTTTATTTTTGGCCGATCGCTGGTCACCGTGGCCGGCAACCGACCACAGGCGAGGACGAGCTTGTCGGAGGCCAGCGAAGCTCGTTCTCGCGGATCTGGCGAGGCCTCGGCCTCGTCGGCCTCAGCCGAGGCTCCAGCTTGCCCGATTTTGGCGAGCCGAGCCTTGCTAGCATCTGGTGAGGCTCTACTTCGCCAGATCCGGCGAGGCTCCATCTCGCCAGATCCGGCGAGGTCGAGCTCGCCCAAGGTCGGCGAGGTCCCGTCTCGCCAGCCTTGGGCGAGGCTCCACCTTGCCAGATCCGGCGAGGTCGAGCTCGCCCGAGGGCGGTGAGCTTGAGTCTTGCCGGGATCGGGCAAGCCTTGAGGTCATCGAAATTGGGCGAGCTCGAGGTTCGCCGGATCGGCGAGGCTCGAGCCTCTCCTGAGGCTGGCGAGCTCGAGCTTCGCCAGCCTCCGACGAGGTCGTCCTGCCCTGGTGGCCGGTCGCCATGGCCGACCACCAACCGAAATAAAAAAAAAAAGAAAAAGAAAGAAGAGAAAAGAAAAAAGAAAAAATAAAAGAAAAAGAGAAAAAATAAAAATAATTAAATTTTGATTTTTTTAAAACATTTTTATAAAGAGGGAGAGAGTGTATGGATGGGTCTAGTGAGTGGGTTGGACATGGGTTCTACACTCAACCCATTTAGACCAATTTATCTTTAAGCTTTAAAATTTAAAACCCATTTAAGGTTGACTCTTTAAAATTAAAATGACCCATATATGACCAATTTATTTTTAAATGGGTCATATATGGGTTTAAAACCCATTTTGACACCTCTAACCATAAGGTTGGGAAAGTTTTATTTGATTCGTAGGCTTCGGGACTTTTTTTTCCAAGTATTTAAAGGTTTGACCGGTGATTACTTCCTTATCCGCTATAGGATCCATTCGATTTTTGTTGCATTGGAATGCTTGCGATCCCTAGTTTCGGGATGCGCAATTGAAATATAGGAAAGAAAAACTTTTCGTCAATGCAAAAAAATATGGGCAACAGGTCCATAAGGGTATAAAAGATCGACTAACGAGTTCGGGTAGCAATATTGGTGTCAAAAAATTCATTATATGCCCCGTATCTGATCGATCGAACTTCGATAAACTCTCGATCAACTCTACGTTAAATTTAAAAGTTTTCTAAAACAGGGACAAAATTTGAAACTATCAATGTAACATCCCAATTGTTCATGTAACTTTGGGTCTAGTTTCCCAAAAAGATTCGTTATAGCCTTGTACCTTATCGATCAAACTTTGATAAACTCTCGATAAACTCTAAGTTAAATTTTAAAGTTTTCAAAAATGGGGACAGAATTCGAAACTATCAACGTATCACGTGAATCGTTTATGTAGATATCGGATCTAGTCCCCCAATAAGAATGAGTCGAAGCTGGCCGGATCGGGTAATCCAAACACATTTCGTGGAAATTATGTGGGTTCATTCTATAATGCACTACTTAGGAGTAAATTGGTTGCTCCACCTGCTCGAAACGATCGACTGACAACTGAAAACGGAGAGCAAAGCGAAACGGCAAAGACAACGAAGTCCCCAATCAATATTTTAACCACCACCAGAACGCCACCGGCCAAGACGGTTCCACCAACCATTCCACCGAAGGAGGTTAAGTTTCATTCAATGTGGCCGTGGACTTCTAGCTCCAACCCCTCTTGTCCTGGCTTCTTTGTCACCGCACAAAATTCCTCTTCATCATCGTCGTCGTCGTCATCTCTCTCTTTCTCTGTGAAGTTCACACAGTTCATTCTAGCAAGGAGGAGGAGGAGGAGGAGGAGATGGACTCCGGCGCTTCGGAGGTAGCACACGATTTCCGACCCTTCTTCCGGGTCTACAAGGACGGGCGCGTGGAGAAGTACAAGCTGATCGATCACGTCAGGCCCGTCCCCGCCGGGCTCGACCCGGCGACAGGGATCGAGACCAAGGACGTCGTCGTCTCGCCCGAGACCGGCGTGTCGGCCCGGATCTTCGCCCGCACGGTCGGTGGCGGCGGTGGCCCGGATCGGAAGCTGCCTCTCCTCGTCCACTACCACGGGGGCGGGTTCTGCGCAGGGTCGCCGTTCGACTCAGCGTCAAACGGTTTCCTCTCCGCGATGGTCACTCAGGCCAATGTCGTCGCTATCTCCATCGATTACAGGTACCTCCAAGAACGTCGTTGGTGACTTGCGATGCTTTCTCTAGTGCTGTTGTTTAGGGTGTGGTCTCTCTTTAGTCTCTCCTCCTCAAATTATTATCCGATCTCAATTTTTATTTATTTTTCATTGTGTTCGGAAAACGACAATAATAATTAGGATTTTTATTAGATTCGATATTAACGTAAAAAATAAACTACACATGCGCCGTTGGATGTTTGACGGTGAAAGACCTTGATGAGAAAACTAATTAAAAACACAGATGTCACTAATCCAACGACGATGCGTGAGAATTTTTCTACACCAATAGTAGAACGAATCGCCGCTATTCTATTTTATTGGTACTTTTACCTTCACCATAAATTTTGTTAACTCGTGATCATCCATTATTCCCTCGTTTTCTAATTTCTATAAATTTGAAGAAAGCCTAACATACCTAAGAATGTAGGAACCAACCCAGCTTAGAATAAGTGATAAATTTTAAAATGGAATTAAGAATGTAGGCTAGCCGGGCTTTCTAGCAAATTTTATTTATCGAATAAAGTGCTAAATTTTAAATAGATGTGGAAGAAGTGGGTTCTGCGTAGACACTGATTATTGGAAAACTAAAGTAATAATAAAAATTATCACTAGTATATTTCCATAGATTGCTGTTGAAAGGGTTGTTGGTTTCTTCACTCAAAATCCTGACATGACGGTGTGGCATGTCAGAGAAGTTGCTTTACACCTGTACAGGTCAGCAATGATTAATTTTTAAACCACATACTTTAGTAGTGTGGCGTCCAAAATTTTTTGTAGGTTTAAGACATGATGTCTACTAACTAATGTAATCAACTAAATTAAAGGTTGTGGTCATGATTTTTGCTCCGTACACATTATTATTGTACATGATTGAAATTCATAAAAAAGTTATGAGATAGAGATTTTTTCTCAGTCTAAGATGGTTTTAGGTAACTTTCATAGGCATTGTTACCTGTTCAACACATGCATAGGCCTATGGGAAATTGCATCGCGTATCGTAGAAATTCTGATTTTCTTATCTTGTAACAATTGTTGGTAGAAATTAAAGTTTATGTTGGCGGTAGATGTAATTGTCAATCGGGCGTGGGAGATATTGCGATAAGTTTCATTGTTGATCTTTAAGATTTAGTAGATTTTGCAATCCAGTTAATGAATTTTTAATTTCAATCACCCAATGAGCTAAGTTTTTATGTTTTTTTTCAATTGATGCACTTTGATTGGAATCCGACTAATTTTTGAAGAAGGGCATTTTCCAATGTAAGTGCCCACATGGCGGACACACCCAATTTTAGATGACGCATCATTGTCACGTGTCCACAATGCCAAATACTTCATGGAAATATTGGTTGGATTCCGGTCAAAGTGTATCAACTGTAAAAAAAAATGTGGCACATTGGGTTGTTCAAATCAATATACCAATCATGTAGATTGCAAAATCTATTAAAGTTTAATAACCATCATTGAATTTTACTGAGTAATATAATAGTTATAGCGATACGATGCATATAGTTATGACCGTTAGCCAACATAATTTGTAATTACTTCCTGTAATTGAAGGTTGGCCCCGGAAAACCCACTGCCTATTGCTTACGAGGACTCGTTCGAAGCGCTAAAGTGGATCGCGGGCCACTCGGACGGATCCGGCCCGGAACCGTGGCTGAACCAGTACGCAGATCTCGGGCGGGTCTTCATAGTGGGGGAGAGCGCCGGAGCCAACATAGGCCAGTACGTGGCAGTACGGGCCGGCGTGGCCGGCATCAGGGTCAAGGGCATGCTGGCGGTGCACCCGTTCTTCGGGGGCAAAGAGACGGACGAGATGTACAAGTTCATGTGCCCGACGAGCACCGGGCTCGACGATGACCCGAAGCTGAACCCGGCGGTCGACCCGGACCTGCCGAAGATGGCGTGCGAGAGGCTGCTGGTGTGCGTGGCGGAGAAGGACTGGCTGAGGAACAGAGGGGTGAAGTACTACGAGGCGCTGTGCGGGAGCGGGTGGGAGGGGAAAGCGGAGCTTGTGGAGACCAAGGAAGAGGCACATTGCTTTCATATGTTTACCAAGAGTGAGAGGGCTGAGCAGCTGATCAAGAAGATGGTTGATTTCATCACCATGGATTAGATTAGATTAGAACAGTTATATGAGGAAAACGCCCATTTAATTATGGTTGATTTTTCCACATAAATTGTCGCAGCTTCTTCAATGCATATGTAAAAACATTTCCTCTTGTTATTTCTGCTTGAACACCTTGCAAATCCACTATTGTGAGTCAACAGAACGTACAAGCTGGAAGTATGGAGAGAAGGTTTGCCACAATCTTTAGGGCTCCGTTTGTTTCACGAAAAATGAATGATGTGAAAAACATTTTACTGAATATGATAGCTTTTTTTTTATAACCCAGGGAACCCCCACACGGCCGACAGCTGGGAGGTAAACCCTAGGGGCGACACGTGCTAGCCACCACACACGTACACCGGTTAAGTCACCCTGCGGCGCCCGGGATTCGAACACTCAACCTTTTGCGAGAGGAAGAATGCCCTCTCCAGCAGCGCCACCCAGGAGGGCGGTTTACTAAATATGATAGTTTGTATTGCTTGAAATAATAAGTCAATAGCAAATATTTTCATTATCAAATTATCTACATATTTTCGTGGACGATAAAATATTTCGTTCATTTATTTTTGTAAGAGATACAAGTAATTATTTTTCGGAAAATATTTTTCAAATCATTTTTTTCCTCAAAACAAGCGGAACCTAAGGCTTCATTCGTTTCACGGAAAATAACTTATGGGAAAATATTTTCCAAATTTTTTTGTGTTCGTTTCATAGAAAATAACTTCCCACATAAACATTTTTCCCCCTTGGGCAAAACACCTTCACTTTTGAGGAAAATGATTTCCTCTTTTTGAGAAGAGGAAAACATTTTCCCCCCTCCTTCTTTCACCATTTATTTTTTCTTTTTCTTTTTTTTCCTTCTTCTTCTTCTTCCTCAGTCGGTCGTAGGCCACGGCGGACGAGCGAAGAAGAAGAAGAAGAAGAAGGAAAAAAAAGAAAAAGAAAAAAGAAAATTTTTAAAAAATAAAAATAAAAAATTATTAAAAGTAGTGCAAGGAAGAAAATTTTTTCCATACCGAACAACGAAAAATATTTTTTGAAAATTTTTTAGATTTTAGCTGAATATCGGAAAATTGTCATTTTCCAAGAAAATGACAAATGACTTCCTAGAAAGCATTTTCCAGAAATGTAATATTTTTCGCGAAACGAACGGAGCGAAAATGCTAATGAATGTGAATCAATGAATGTGAGTTCAAAGAAAGTGGTCAAACTCAACTAGATATGAGCAAGAAACCAGGATACACTCAAGCAACCGATGTTACTCAAGTACCGGATATACTTAGGCAACCGGTGATACTCAGCAACTTGAATATGCTCAGCAGACTGAATATACTTAGGAGCATGGATATACTTATGAAGTCATAGCGAGCGATGAAGTCAACCGGTCTAAATCTTCAAATGGAAACGAAGATCATGATCAAAGATTTGACAATTACTAGAAACATAAGTGTTCTTGAAAAGTTAAACGATGGTATTAAAACCTAATCCTCATTTAAGGAAATGATGAACACTAAGGCATTCATATAAGAGATAGTTACAAAAGGAGTAGATGAAGTACTCTCATACGAAAGCTGTATAGAAGCAATGTAAAAAGAAGTATACTAGTTCAGAGTGAATGAAGTATGGTGACTCGTGCCTAGACCCAAATATCATCCAATAATTAGAACCAAATTGGTCTTCATAAACAAGCTGGAAGATAAGGGTAAAGAGAAGAAATAAAACAAGACCGGTGGCAAAAGGATACTCATAATAAGAAGGAATTAATTACGACGAAACTTATACACCAATGACCAGGTTAATAGTCATAAGGCTACTTTTTTCTTATGCTTATTACTATAATTTTAAATTGTTCCATATGGATGTCAAGAGCGCATTCATCAATGGTTAGGTCAAAGAAGTATATGTAGAACAATCTCATGGGTTCAAAGATCCAAGAAAGTCTGACCATGTTTATAAGCTAAAGACAACCTTGTATAGTCTTAAACAAGCGGTGCTTGGTATGAAAGGTTAAGCAACTTCTTATTTGAGAAAAGATTTGAAAAAGGTAAAGTTAACACCACTCTCTTCATAAGAAAGGAAGGTAAAGACATTCTTCTTATCCAAATATATGTTGATGATATTATATTTGGTTCATTTAACAAATGTTTATGCAAGGAATTTTCTAAGATCACGCAGAATGAGTTGACATGAGCATGACGGGTGTCCACCTTGGTCTTTAAGTGAAGCAATCAAGAGATGGAACTAATAACTATTATACCCATAGGGTCATTCTCTTCTCCGGCCCCATTTCTGGCTATAGATAGAAAAATCTATTTATATTCCCTTGACAAGTTTCTGATAAAAAAATAATGTTTGATAACGACATAAAAATTTTGTTCCCAGAATAGAAATTTATTTAATAGGTTATTTTTAAATTTCTATTCTCGGCGGTGGCAGGCGGGTGACGGGAGGGGGTGGACAGGCAGCGGTGGAAGGCTGGCGGGTGGGGGTGGACGGCCGGTGGGAGGCGGTTGGCAATGGAAGGCCGGCCAGGGGGGTGGACGGCTAGCGAGAGGCGTGTAACGTCCTGAATTTGACCCACTTTCGTGATCAATAAAGTGGATATGTATTTCTCATTTCGTTTTAGTGAGTCTTACCCAGAATTGATCATTTTCGGGATACTGACCAATAGGGAATGGCTAACTAGGAAAAACGGTACGTGGACCCAAGAACTTGACCGTGAATTGAGTCCGATTCCGAGAAACGACGAGGAAGTATTTTGGGCTAATATGGGTCGATCTAAGGAGGGTAACGGATTTGATTTGGCCAACGACGTACGATCGGATCACGGGTGATTCCGCACGACCGAGAATACGCGTGGCCAACAATCCCGAACTTATTCCGAATGATCGCGACCCCCGGAACTAGCAATAAATCCTCGCGCTCTCTTGGAAATCGAGACCGTCACGACTTGAGTAATCATAAGTCGATACGCGTAACCCCTAAACAGCCACCCATTAGTGAGAGACGCTAAAATCGCATTTTAGCGAAATCGGTCGTGGAATTGAGTATGAACTTCGGTATCGAATTTCGTGGACGTACACAACTATTTTGCAAGGACAACGTCATATTAGTGTGGCCAATTATATTTAGGATCGGTAGAGTCGAAAAATCGAAAATTTGACTTGGGAACGGAAAATTACCGTTTTGCCCCTAAGCCTATGCATGGGTTCTGAATTTTTTAGGATTAATTTGGTCTAATCAGCCCCAATAATGTTGAAAATCCTAGGTCCCAAATTGCCCCTAGATATTTTGGCAAGAATCAATCCAAGCCCTTGATGGTGGGACAAGATTGTCATTTTTAGTGAGTAGTTCAACCACCCCACTAAAACCATTTCCTTCAAAAACACTCAACTCTCTCTCTCTCTCTCTCTCTCTCTCTCTCTCTCTCTCTCTCTCTCTCTCTCTCTCTCTCTCTCTCTCTCTCTCTCCCTCATTTCTCACCATCACCACCGACCACACCCCCCTCTCTCGGCAGCTCACTCCCTCCCCATTCTCTCTTCCTTGGCCGCGTGAGAGCCACGCTAGAGCATCACCGCCCATTGCCGCCACCGTCCGCCGTTGTGAGGAACCGCCGGTGCCGCCGCTGAGCCGGCCTGAACCAACCACCGTCCAACCCATTCCTCCACCTTGTTCAACCTCATTGGAGCTTAGGAAACCTAGTGAGTACAACCCTAACCCTCAATTAGGCTCATGTGCACTTTAGACAAGTTTTAGGGGTTAATTAAGGTGTTTTTAGGGGCTAATTAGTGAGCTGGTGCTTAGGCTAATTATGTGGTGAATTTGGGAGCCTAGTGTGATAATTTAATTTTGATATGATGGTCTAGAATGGGCTGATTGGCGGTTGTTTATTGTGAATTCAATTCGGGCTATTCGTTGGATTAAATGGGCGCAATGCGTGGGCTATGAGTTAGGCTGGTATTGTGGTGAGTATGAAGGCCTAATTTGGTGATTTAAATATGATTTGGTGGACTAGAGTGGACTGATTAGGGGTGGATCTTTGTGGACTTGATTTGGGCCATTATGAGGATTAAAATGGGTGTAATGTGTAGGCCGTGTAGTGGTTGACTATGTGGTGATTTTTGTGGCCTAATGCGATGATTTGGAAGTGGATTAGGAGCCTAGGGTGGACTGATTATTGGCTGGTTGGTGTAGGTTTGATTTGGGCCATAATTGATTAATCGTGGTTTTAATGTGACTTGCCTAGTATATTGTGATTAGACCATGAAGGAGCTGAATTGAACATGACTTGATATTGATTGTGCAATGCCATATTGCGTGCTTGGTGTGGCCGATTGATGAGACGCTTGGTGGACTATTGGCATGTGTAGTTTCAATGATTTAATTGTGTGAATTCGTGTGCCAAGTATGTATCGTGGCTGAATTGATTGATTTGGTTAATCGGGCATGTTAAGTTGTGAATTGAACGTGTGGTGTTAAATTGGATGCTTAGTGTGAATTTATGGATGCCCGAGTGTTGGATATTGTTGCCACGAATGTGCATATCGAGCATTGGCGTAGCACGTACATTATGTGAGTGTGCACGATTGGCATGAGCATGTGATCACCTAAATTGCCCTGATGCATTTTACACGGGATTAAGATAATAATTGGTGATTGTATATGTATGATCACATAAAACCCTAATGCGTTTTACGCGGGGTATTGAATCCGTCCTGATGCGTTTTACGCGGGACGATGCCCAGACTACTAGAAGATGACCAACCTGATGTGTTTTACATGGGTTGTGCATGAGCCTGATGCGTTTTACGCGGGCCGGAGATCGATCTCAAAATGACAGACTGATGCGTTTTATGCGGGTCGGACCTGATGCGTTTTACGCGAATTGGTGTATAAATGGAAAATCGGCAAGTGTGCAAGTGTGCAAGTGTACAAAAGTGCATCGATGAGACATGAGCATGAGTATGAGCATGGACATGTACATGACATGCGTCGTGGCTAAGTGATATGTGTGTATGTGCCGTGGTTGAGTTTTGTGCTATTATTACGATTATTATGTGCCTAACCTGCAAGGTCAATTAGGTTTTTGATTTGGGCCCGAGGGCCTAAGTCATTTGTGTTTTGGACTATGTGTTTGTTTAGTACTTGTCCAGGAGGTGCATGTTAGCCTAGTTTAGGTTTAGGGGGCCTACTCGCTGAGATTTATTCTCGTTGTTGTTTAAACTCCACTTTTTAGACCCCCGACCCTGAAGATGGTAGATGCGCCGCTTTGTTTTGGGATCCCGTATCGCATAGAGTGATTGGTGACGGAACACCCCGTAGGGAACAGGGAGTCCTATGTTAGGTATTACATTATAGTATGGGTCGATGAGGGCGGGGCCCCGTTCCGGGCCTATCCTTATCTCGCTTGGTGTTTCCAAGATCAGTTTGGCACCCATGGACCTCTTACGACTTTCGACGTCCCGTTCGACGTATTAAGCCAGTCGGATCCGTAGGCCGCGTGATGGGGAGATCGTGAGCCCTGCTGCCATGCTAGAGGAGGATTCCGGCGCCCAGCCAGTCATCATCGAGATGGACATCGAGTTCGAGGGAGAGGAGCTAATGGACTGGGAGTCCGACATCGAACCGGAGCCGGAGCCCATGGAGCAGGAGCTAGAGCCGGAGGATGATTCCGAGGTGGAGTCAGTGGAGGCCGAGTCCGAGCCGGATTCGATGGATTCTGAGTCCGAGTTGTCTGACGATTCATCCGAATCCTCAGGATCCGATCCGGACTGGTTGCCCCAGGTTTAGCCTTGACCATTGTTAGGTAGGGCCGACACTTTTTCAAAGTGCCCTTTTTGGAGATAGTGCTTGACCGCCGAGCCATCTACCCCTTTTTGACGTTAGTGGCTATTGACTCATTTTTGGCTGGTGTATATTGCTGTGAATGGATATTGTAAATCCCTGTTAGTAATGCAAGTATGTATTTATGATGGTTGTTGTTCATTGCTATCCTTGGTCATGTTATTTTTTTAATTTGTACGAGTGTAATGTTGCTTCCGCGTGTGCATTGTTCTCTGTTTTGGGTTTTGGATCGGCGACTCGTCTTGAGACGTCGCATTGAATCGACCTCGGTAGGGTTGTCGCGTGCCGTAGGGTTCGGGGCGTGACAAGGCAGCTGGCGGTGGGGGATGGGCGACGGGTGACGGTCGGGGGCGGCGACAAATGGTAAAGGTGAGTAATAAAAGAGAGTTATTAATTTTGTTTCTAATTTAGAAATAAAAAAGTGAAAAAAAATTTACTTCTCATTTTTGTTTCGAATCTGTTTCTAGGCTAAAAATTTGTCCCAGGAATAAAATAAACGAAATTGCATTGGCAAACGGATTTTTTTTCCAAACCTATTCTTGATAACAGAAATATAGAAACATAATGCTTGTCGTTTGCGCTCTTAAGCTCCGTTCGTTTGGCAGAAAATATTCTTCCAGAAAATATTTTCCGGATTTTCCGGTGTTCGGGGGGTGGAAAACGTTTTCCGTGGGAAAATATTTTCCTTCCCTCTCTCACAAAATAGCCTAAGTTTATGGAAAATAATTTCCGCTTCTTCAAAAGTGGAAATCATTTTCCGGAGCTTCTTCTTCTTTTTCTTCACTAAGGTCGCCGGCCGCCGTCGCCACCGCCGTCGGTCCCCCGTCGCCGGCCGGTCACCTGTCGTCGGCCGGTCGCCGCTGCCGGTTGCCCGCTGCCGCCGCCGCCGCCGGCCGGTCGCCGCCGCCGGCCGGTCGCCGCCGCCGGCCGGACGCCGGCCGCCGCCGCCGCCGCCGGATGGTCGCCGCCGCCGGTCGCCGCCGCCGGTCGCCGCCGCCGGTCGCCGCCGGTCGTCACGGCCGGACGCCGGCCTTCGCCGCCGCCGGCCGCCGATCGTCACCGCCGCCGGCGAAAAATATTTTCCTAAACTTTTTCATATTGGTCGCCGAACACCGGAAAATTATGTTCCGGAAAAATATTTTCCAGGAAAATGACTTCCGGGAAAATATTTTTCAAAAGGAGAATATTTTTCGCCAAACGAACGGAGTCTTAATGTTCAATTTTAGATAAGTCATAAGCATTTTGAAAAAGGCTCAATCAAATCATGCTCTTACCGCTGACTTATTTTCTCCCTCGATAATGAGGGCCAACTTCATTAAATGAAATTGACAAGATCTTTTAAAAAAAAATTATTGCAAGAATCATATAAAAACTTATAATTTTGAGTGATTAATTCCATGTAAACACTAGGACATTTATTTCCAAATAAAAGCTTCAGTTTTTGGAAAGAAAAATAAACATTCAAAAGATAAATTTTCAAAATCTAAAACTAAAATTTTAATTTTAATTAGTTATAATTTTATATACGTATTATAATCAACCGTGTCTAATAATAATGTTGTAAAGAAATATTCTGATAAATGTGCCGTGATTTATAATTTATTGTAAAATAAAAGTCAAATATAGAAGGTAGTACTTATTACGTTAATAGAAAATTAGTTTGTTTGGTAATTAAAGAACATTATAACCATTTCTTTCAAAACAAACATATACGAAATAGACTATTATCCAAAAAACAGATCTATCCATAATCTATACACTAATACGGACTTCTGATTGCCATGTAACTTTTGTAGATTGCTTAGTCATAACCTTCATTAAACTAATCATATTACCTCTCTATTCTTAAATTATCTAAACAATTTCTAACACTTTACCCAATCCTTTTTTTCCAAAATTCAATTGATCTAAATAATTAAAGTCACAAAAAAAATTGTACACAATAATTTCAAAATCAAAATATGGATAAACTATTTGAACCACATTTTAGAATAATACAGCTTGGATTATTATAACTATAATTGATTAAAATATTTTAATTGAAAATTAAAGTGATATCAGAAAATTAACAACCTACGAACTTGTTTTATTTGTTAAAGAATAAAAATTTATAAAATTAGTTGTAGAACTATTTTATGAAATGAAATTTCTCTTAAAACATAAATTCATTGAATTTGAATACTTCTATTTATTGTCACCCGATAAAATTATGTTAGAATTTTAAGTACAACATTATTTTCAATGGGGAAAATTTTTCTGAATATATAAAATTCACTTAATCAATTGAAATAATACAATGAAAGGGAGACAGGGAAACACATAATATTTTGAAAAAATATATAATAATATGGCTTATTTCATATGTAACTTATAGAAGTAAATTAAATCATTCCATTTTATTTGATTAGAGCTAACATAAATATTGTACAAACCGCATGAATATTAAGTTAAAGTTGAAGACATTAAAAAAAAGAGAAAAAACCACTAAAAACCCCAAACTTTGCCACTTGTGACACATTTATCCCGAATTTTTTTTGTGACACCAAAAATCCCAAACTTTACTATTTGTGACACATTTATCCCAATGTACATTGTCCATGGACATTTTCGTCTTTTTTGCTTTTTCTTTTTTTTTTACTTTTTTTTCCTTTCCGGCGAGGGGGCCCCTTGCCGGCGTCGGGCGAGGGCGGCCCTCGCCGGCCCAGGCGAGGATGAGCCTCTCCCGACGCCGGTGAGGCTCGCCCTCGCCGGATCTGGCGAGGGCGAGCCTCGCCGGCGTCGGGCGGCCCTCGCTCGACGCCGGCGAGGGCCCCCCTCGCCGGAAAGGAAAAAAAAGTAAAAAAAAAAAAGAAAAAGCAAAAAGACGAAAATGCCCATGGACAATGTACATTGGGGTAAATGTGTCACAAATAGTAAAGTTTGGGGTTTTTTGTGTCACAAAAAAAAGTTCGGGGTAAATGTGTCATAAATGGCAAAGTTTGGGATTTTTGGTGGTTTTTTCCCTAAAAAAAAGCCACGAAGGAGTTTAATTGCACATTGATATTCCTTTTCTACTCAACTTTTAAGGCAAGATTATCACTTGTTTAGTTTTTTTTTTTGGTCGGACACTTGTTTAGTTAAAGTCGTCTATTATTAAGAATGGATGCTATGAGCCAATCGTAATACAGTATCATGGCATCTTCTGATTCGTGTACTGTAATGCATCAGAACCAATTTCTTTTTTCCTTTCTTTTTTGCTTAGTAGAATTAATTTTGTTAACCTATTGAATGAATCAATTCATATTAAAAATAAAAAAAATACGAGCCATGATAAATATTGTGAACATATTTGTTTATTAGGTTGACTCTTTGTCTATCACATTTTTTGTTTAAGAAAAGATTAACAGCTATTGTTGTTGATACTTGAATTTTTGTCGATATGTCCAATGAGATAAAAACTTGAGACTTGGGATTTCTAATTGCGGCATGGCCGGTTTTTGGGCCAAAAAGAGTCATTTAATCGTCACTTGAGTCCCACTTGTATATAGAGATGAAGAGCATCCCATTCCATTTGTATTTAGTTATCATTTTCTTAATAAATCAAAGGTTGACTTTTTGGTCAAACCTAAAAGTCAAATCTTGGTCAACATCCCATAAAATTTGTGAAAATCATAAAGAGACATCAAATTTATTCTTACATGCATAGTTAGCCTCTTTCTCTCGAATATGGCCATTCAGAAATACACTTTTTACATCTATTTAATGTAATTTAAAATCATGACATCATGCATAGACTAGTAACAAACGAGTAGCTTTTAACCTTGTTACCGTTGCATACGTTTCATCATAGTCTATACCTCCTTGTGAGTAATCTTTTGCAACTAGTCTGGCCTTGTCTCTTATGATATGTCCTTTGTCGTCTAGCTTGTTTCTAAATACCCATTTGGTGCCAATTACTAGATAACCATCTAGACGTGATATTAGCTTCGAGACTCTATTGACTTTGAATTGGTGAAACTCCTCTTGCATTGCTTTGATCCAATTTTCGTTAGTGATTGCTTCTTCAATTTCCTTGGGCTCTACTTTAGAGATTAGAGCTGGGGAGTTCATAAGTTCCTTGAATAACGATATGGTCTTGATGCTTTCACCAGCATCATCGATGATCTGTTCTTTAGGGTGACTCGTCTTGTACTTCCGGTCTTTGAGCATTGGAACTTGATTCTGACTTTGTGATTCAGATTGCTAATGTTGAGTGATGTCTAAATTTTGCATTAATGATGGCTCATCATCTTCATCATTTCCATGGGCACCCATCACATTATCAGCAAACTTGACATTGATGGACTCTTCTACTTCACGTGATACTTTGTTGAAAACATGATATGCTTTACTAGTAGTAACGTGACATCCAGAAAATTCCCGCATCAATTAAAATGTAGGAATTTATTATAACAATACTCATATATAGTATGATATGACAAATCAGATTCCAAACATGATAACGCAATGACAAGATATATCACATGCGGCATGACACAACACATCCAATTTAAAATGCGATAATCAAATGACATGATATGACAAGATTCACATGTAGCGTGACAGATAAATCAAATTCATAAAGCGACTGATCACATACACGAGGTCTTAGTTCATGGGTTCGAATTGCAATGGCTATTAGTTTTTGACTTACAGACGATCCCAATCCATTCATTACATGACCTATGGGTTGGTTCCTGGGTAAATGGGTGTATCCCAATGCAATACTTCGATATATCTACCATCATATATCCCCTCAAAACTACACAATTTATATCATTAACAATAGCAACATGCACTCTAGCATAATTTTAACATAAGCATCATAACAGCCTAATTCAAAAATAAGATTCCAAACATTTTTTATAACGACCTAATGACATCCATAGCAGAATTTTGGTAGCATAGCTATGTTTCTATGACTCAAGATTTCATTTCAGCATCACAATGAACTAGACAGTTATGTTTTTGACTAGCCAAACGTGTTGTCTAACCATGTATTCTAAACTTTGTAATTTCATTTAGGCATTATGACGGTCTAGAAATACGCGTTTATTGACTATTTAAACGAGTAGCATGATGAAGTATTTTCAAAGTTACAATTCTAGACAGACAGAATAATATCCAAGTATACATATGGGAAAATTACCAAAACAGTCTTAAACCTATTGTAATTGTGTCAATTTAGTCATAAACCTTTTTTTTTTGGGATAAGTACAGCGCAAGTGCCATAACTTTTGTACGGAGGACACTTAAGTGCCATAATTTTTTTTTGGCTCACTTGAGTACTATAACTTTAAAAAAAATGATCGCTCAAGTGCCACTTATGAGCTGATCGTGAGGGTTCGAAACTACGGCTTTTCTGGTTGAACGGTGACCTTCCCGGCGAGACGAGCACCACCAGCTTGAAGAGAGGGTGTCGATGAATCATTCAATGGCCTCCGTTCGTCTCGAAATTTCTGTTTTAGCCTTCGTTGACGAAGGTAAAAAGGCTTCGTAGTCACACAAATCGGCTCGATAAATGTGTGACTACGAAGCAATTTTACCTTCATTAATGGAGATTAAAATGGAAATTTCGAGACAAACGGAGGTCATAGAATGATTCACCGACACCCCCTCTTCAATCTGGTGGTGCTCGTCTTGCCGGGAAGGTCACCGTTTGGCTGGAAAAGCTGCAGTTTCGGGCCCTCACTAGGGGTGTCAACGGTTCGGTTCGGTTCGGGTTTTTAGGAAAATCGAACCGAACCGAACCAAACCATTTGGAGGTGTGCTTTGATCCGAACCGAAAGGCACACAAACCAAATATGATCCGAACCAAAAATGCGGTTCGGATCAGTTCGGTTTTCAGTTTTCCACTTTTTTTCCTTTTTTGTGCTTCTTCCCTTCACATCCTCCCCTCCTTGACCCAGACCGGCGACATGGCCACGCCGAGCTCGCCATCATCCCTCGCTGAAGCCGCGAGCTTCCCCGAGTACAAGGACAAAGACGATTCTTCACCAGACCATTCTAGAGGCCTTCGAGATCTCGACCGTGCTGGACGACCTCAAGCTCTACTGCGGCGTGGAGCTCGAGGCCCGAGATCAGGAGGGCATGAGCTCTGTCGCAGTATCCTTCTCGTTCAGTGACGATCCACCAAAATGAGATCGAAGAAGGAAAGGGGAAGGATGAGACATTGGCCTTTGAGCCAGACGATTGAATCTGGAAGAGATGGAAATGGAGTTTCGCGAAGATAGAGGAGGAGAGAGATTAGAGCAGAAAAAGGAAAGAGAGAGGAAGAAAAGAGAGTGAAAGCAAAGCAATAATGAACGGTTAGAGTCGGGAGAGAGAGAAAGTACTCAGAGAGAAGAAAAAACAAAATGAAACCGAAATTCGATTCGATCCGATCCGATCCGAACCGAACCGAACCGAACCGAACCGAACCGAACCGAATCATCAACTAACCAAATTTTTTTACTTATTATCCAAGCCGAAACCGAAATCGAACCGAAAATGCATGAATTTTCAGTTTGGTTCAGTTCGGTTTCGGTTTCGGTTGAGTTTTCGGTTTGGTTTCTGACACCCCTAGCCCTCACGACCAACCCCTCTGACAAGCTGGTCGTGAGGGCCCGAAACTGCGACTTTTCCGATCGAACGGTGACCTTCCCAGCGAGGCGAGCACCGCCAGCTTGAAGAGGGGGTGTCGGTGAATCATTCCATGGCCTTTGTTCGTCTCGAAATTTCCGTTTTAGCCTCCGTTGACAAAGGTAAAAATGCTCCGTAGTCACACAAATCGGCTCGAAAAATTGTGTGACTACGAAGCATTTTTACCTTCGTCAACGGAGGCTAAAACGGAAATTTCGAGACGAACGGAGACCATGGAATGATTCACCGACACCCACTCTTCAAGCTGGTGATGCTTGCCTCACCGAGAAGGTCACCGTTCGACCGGAAAAGCAGCGGTTTCGAGCCCTCACGATCAGCTTGTAAGTGACACTTGAGTGATCATTTTTTTGAAAGTTATGGCACTCAAGTAAGCTAAAAAAAAGTTATGGCACTTAAGTGCCCTCCGTACAAAAGTTATGGCACTTGCGCTGTACTTACCCCTTTTTTTGGGTCAATTTAGTTTTAAACCTTTTGCATTTGTTCCAATTTAGTCATTTGGGCCAATTTTAGTCAATCGGCGTTGATGTGGCAATTTAAAAAAAAATATATTTTTTCAAATTTTTTTCGTTTTTTTTTTCTTTCCTTCTTTTCCTGGCCGATCATCGGACCGGCTACATAGTGAGGCTTGCCCTCACCGGCACTGGCAAGGGTCCCGTCACGAGCAAGGGCAAGCCTCGCCATGGCTAGCCGAGGTCGATATTGCCCAAATCTGGCAAGGTCGACCTTGCGGGCCCTAGCCTCTGCCCGGCCCAACAACCAGAATCCAAAGCACCATCTCTGAAGCTGAATTTAAAGGTTGTCTTTTTCGCCCTTTCGGGTTCTCTTCTTTGGGTGGGTGGTATTCTCTGCTGTTCTACGAGCCGATCTGCTGGAGTTTTGCTTGTTTTGGTTCGATTGCGCTTCTTCACCGTGGTCTGTCGGTGAAAGTTTGCGTCTTTTGGGTCCATTTTGCTTTAACTTAATTGTTATGAGCGTGTCTGAAAATTTGCCTTTTCTGTTTCTTGGCTATGTTTTTGTTTCTGCTAAAGATGTTTTACCTGATGCACCCAAACTACTCGCTTTGCTCTGTTTCTTGTGGTGTCTGCTGAATCGTTTTGTGCATTGCGTGCATGCAAGTATGCAACTAATGATGGTGGAGTGTCGGCATGATTCTCATGGTGGGTTGGTCATCAGTCCTCAATCTGCTACCTTTTCTTTGAAATTTTATTTGGATTTTGATTTTTGTCAATTGTTTTGTTCCACAGGGAGTTATGATTTCAATTTTGGGGGCCGCAACTGTCGAGCAAATCTCATAAAAAATTATAAACTTTGTTCAACAAGAAATCAATAGCTTAATTTTTTTTTGTCTCATTAATACTCTAAATTAATATCAGGGAGTAAAAAATACCTTAATTTTATCCATAATGGCCTTCAAAAGTGAAACATGGCAACATGCACGGACCACATTATGTAGGATTTTAAATTGCTACTGTGGAAGGAATTGTGACGGTAGGTACACGTGGTCAGCGGTGTAAGTTTGGGGTATCCCTAGGAGCAAATTTAGACTTTTTGATGGGATTAACCGTTAGTTATATATTATGTTCTGAAATGTAGTTCGGATGGAAGTTTGCTCCTACCAAAATAGGAAGATTAAAAAAGGATCTAATTTAGATTGGTATATTTGTGAATTGAGTATTCCACAAAAAAAATTGATTGAATGGAGATTGGATCTTATGTATGCCATTTTCATATTCAGGGTAAAACATTGCTAAGAATTGGAGCCCGGATTAAATTAGTTATATGTTCGATTCGAGTTGGGACGGTTATGGATCGAGGAAAATGAATCACATACAAATGGGTCGATACTGGCTAAATCTTTTAATTTGGGCCGAACCTATTTCAATCTGGAAAGTTTTATTTGATTTCAAAATCCTTAGGTATGGTTTTGGGCTTTGAGACCTTTTTTGGGTATCTAAAGGTTTCGTCAGAATTTGACCGGCGATTACTTTCTCATTCAACATTTGATTGACCAGATTTTTGTCGCGTTGAAATGCTTGCAATTCATAGTTTCAAGATATGTAATTGACATCCGAAAATCACAAAACATCCCAACCGTGAAAAAATAATGGGCGATCGGACCTGAAGGATAAAAAAAAATTTGAGTGTCAAATTCGAATGGCATATTAGTGCGAAAAGACTCATTTTGCGATTTCCTAGAAATACGTCGGTTGGTATATATTTCACTCAAATCCAACCCTACCCATCCATTTGCGTCGCCAGTTGGAACAATTGCTCCACCAATCGAAAATATCAACTTTGACGTCCCCACCAAAACGACACCGTTCTAGACGCTCGCGGCATGAAATTTCCTCTTCATCATCTCTCTCTCTCACTCACAGTTTCACACCGTCGTCGCAGAAAAAGAGATGGACTCAGGCGCTTCGGAGGTAGCACACGATTTCCGTCCCTTCTTTAGAGTCTACAAGGACGGACGCGTGGAGAGATACGAGCTGCCCGATCGTGTCCGCCCCGTCCCCACGGGGCTCGATCCGTCGATGGGGATCGAGTCCAAGGACGTCGTCATCTCGCCCGAGACCAGTGTGTCGGCCTGCATCTACGTCCCGAAGACGACGGCCCGGATAGGAAACTGCCCCTCCTCGTCCACTACCACAGCGGCGGGTTCTGCGTGGGGTCACCCTTCAACACGATCGTGAACGATATCCTCTCCACAATGGTGACTCGGGCTCATGTGGTCGCCATTTCCGTCGGTTACAGGTACCGTCGCCGGCAACGTCGTTGGTGAACCGTGATGCTCTCTATATTAGTATTCTTAAGGGTGTGATCACTCTTTAGTCATTTCCCACTCCAATTATTATTTCATTTAATGCGATTATGTTGGGAAAAAGCAATAACATTTAGGATTTTTATTAGATTTACTGTCGGGGTAAAAAATAAGTTACCCATTTACTGTTTGATGATTGATACGTGGAAATATTCGGATAGAAAATCAATTACAAGTGCACACATCGCTCGTCCAACGAATTTTTCTACACCAACAATGAGTTGAATAAAAAACAATTACTGCTGCTCCATTTTCTTAGCAGTTGTTACGTGGTCATAGGAAGTTTAGTGATTTTTTTTTCTTACTTTTACTTTGTGTCTTTTTCCGTGTTAGATCTGAAACTTTGCTTTTTGTTATTTTAAATAATTTCACTAATATATATATCTATAGATTGCTGTGGAAAGAGTTTTGGTTGAGTCGCTCGAAGTTGCTTTAGAACTGTAAAGGTCGGAATAAATTATTTTTAGCAAGTTAAAAATTTAGGAAGAAGGGTTGATGTCAGGCGGGCCGCCACAAACCAAATTTTTTAGTGGAGTGGTGGCAAAAAAAAAAAAAGAATTGTAGGTTTAAGATTGGTTAACACCGTTAAAAATCTTAAACTACCGACTCATAATAGATTTACTTCAAATCAATTTTCATCTCATAAAAAGTTCTAAGTTAGCATCTCAATGACATAGTGTTCTATACTTGATACCTATGACAAATTAATCACGAACTAATTTTCGTCTAAAGAAAAAATCAACCGGTATCCCAATCCAAATCTACCTTCCGTTTGCATTCCGTCTAATATTTTGTTAAAATGCATATGCATGAACACACGTGACAGATGACTGCAAGACGAATGCAACGTGGAGAATGATATATTCGACCTGAAAAATTCACGTGTGTTGACAGGTATGCATTTTAAGGAAAGGTAAATTTTGGGTCAAGAGTACCGATTTAGGATTTTTTCTGGGAAGAAAATTACTTTAGGTAAATTTGTTGTGTAATACCAATTTAGAATTTTTTATGAGACAAAAATTTATTTGAAGTAAATTTGTTACGAGGATACCCATTTGGTATCCTTTTTAGACAAAAAATAGTCTGATGTAAATGTATTATTAGGCTAGTAATTTGAGATTTTTTTTATGATATTGACCCTTTTAAGATACTTTGTCTGCTAACTAATGTCATTAACTAATTGAAGGTGTGGTCATGTTTTCTTCTCCGAACACATTATTCTCGTATATGTTAATTTATAATTTATAAATAGTTTCGAGGTAGATATTTTTACTAGTCTAAGCTGGTTTTAGGTAACATTCATGGGCACTGTTATATATTCACAAATGCATGTCTATGAGAAATCCCATCTCAAATCGTAGAAGTTTTTATCTTTCTACCTTGTAACGACTGCTTGTCAAAGTAAAAGTATCTACTGGGGATAGATGTAATTGGCAATGGGGTTTGGCCCTGGAAATATTGGGGTAAATTTCATCGATGGTCATTAAGATGTAAAAAATCTTGCAATCAAGTCAATAAACTTCGATTTTAATCATTAAATTCACTAAGTTTTCATGATTTTTTCAATGGATGCACTTTGATTGGAATTTGGCTAATTTTTAGGAAGTGAATTTTCCATTGTAAGTGCCGATATTGTGGAAACTTGGCCAATTTTAGATGCCACGCCAATGTCACGTGTCTGCAATGTCAACATTTTGTTGAAATATTGGTTGGGTTCTTGTCAATATGCATCAATTGTAAGAAGATAAAAAGGGAATGTGGTATAATTCAAACCAAAATCCAATAACTTAGATTGCAAAAATCTATTAAAGTTTAACAGCCATCGTTGAATTTTACCGGGCAATGTTATAATAATCAGGGATATGATATGTTTAGTTATAACTAGAGGTGAGCATTGCCTGGCTGGTCCTGGTCCGATTTCCAAGATGGTTTGGGCTGATCCCAGATAAAGTTTATATGGCGAGAGAGAGATTAAGCCAAGGATTGTCGTTCACATCACAACACCTTTTGACGAAATTCATGTTTCCTTTTTGTTGGATTCAAGGCCCTTTTTTCCCAAGATTGTGATAATGTAATGGCGCTTCACACTACCTTTTGTTCTCTAAGATGAGCTTGCTTTAGTGGGGATCCACGGGTACTTTAGTTTTCCACACTATGCACCCCATGTTCTAATCTTTTACCGTTAGTTATCACCTAAGTCATCTTTATCACTATTGATTGAAATAGCTAGTAAATTATTTTTAAAAGTAATTACCCCTAGTTACATAATCTATGTACAAACAAATACTCGTTACCTGCCAATTGCCATTTTCTTTTGGTCGAAAAGGTATTTTATTCATTTACTCGGGAAAACCAGAGGAGCCGGGACTTCGTTGCGTGAAAGAGTCAAAAGGGCTTGAGGGGAGAAAGGAAAGCCAGTTTTGAAGAAGAACATTTTCCTTTGAGCCTTAAACTACCAAATCTATGATCTAATTAGCCTCTCCGAAACAATGAGCTAGCTTGATATCTGAAAAGCGGGATAACAGATTGGCCCCTTGCGAAGGGCAAAAGTACTATTTGTCACCTAACCAAACATTTTTTTCCTACCGCTATATTCAAACGTGCGGAAAATTAACATCACAGCAGTTATTCATTTAGTTGAGCATTAGTATCTTAGAATTTGTTTAGTCATTAGTGTGTTTAGTGTTAAGCCAGTTGATAGCCCTATATAGTTGTACCACGTTAATTTGGCAGAGACTTTATCTCACGAACTTCTCACTTATCTTTCTTTTTTAATCAATTCGACGTACGAGGACTTTAGAACAAAAATTTATGTTCAATTTAACTTTCTACTGAACAGATTTGCTTTAAAGGATATAAGATATATTTAAATAAGTGGATTTCAAGAGAAAGACATAAAATTGAATGAAATGTCATTGTGCATGTGATTATTGATAAAAGAGAGATGAGAGGAATTACGGTTTTCTTGAGAGAGAGAGAGTGTGAGGACCGAGGAGCGTGAAAGCTGGAATTAGGATCTTGAAAACATAAAAATTATGCATGCACACCGGTATGGTCCGAGTGGTCCATGTGGGTGGTTCCACACCTACCGGTTCGCTGTTCCAATAGAACCAAATTGGTACTCATCGATTCCAATAAATTGGAACCAGGAACCAATTCTCATTGTCCAGAATCGGCCGGTTCGGACAGTTCCCGGTTTGGTCCGGTGTTTTTCCATACCCCTAATACAAATAATCACATTTAACCAAGTCTCCGATAAAAATCGACGCATACACCTTATTTATTTGTGACTTTATTCAACACCATAAGCAATCGCCATACCAATCAAAGAAGAAAGAAGGCAATCCCCATCACCCACGACAGATCTCGTTCTCTTTCAGGAAAGAAACAAATCGTCTCATCAGACTCACTGCGTCATCACTCGTTGGATGGAACAGATGAAACTGGTGACCCTCTCCTTTCGCCTCCATGACCTCCACGCTTCCTTCCCACCCGCTCTTCACCAGCAAGTCCCGGTAAAGCCACTCTCGCTCCCTCTGTACCTCTTTCTCCGCAATGAAGATAAGGACCCGAGCGCAACCCATGCTCGAGAGCCGTGGATCCTTTTCTGGGTTGATTCGCGGGTCGTCGCACCCATCCGTGGCCGATGGGCATGCCAAGCGCCACAGCCCGATGAGCAAGGACCGCGTCGTGAGGTTGGTTCTCTCGTTACCGATTGGTTCGTTGCCCATGAAAAATGGTTGCACCAAGATGATGCCTCTCAGGTTAATTCCTCCAACCCAGGATGAAGTCTTAGATTTGAGAGCGCAACCTGTCAAAAAAAAAATTCTGCCAGTTTAGGCAAGGAAGTGGACAAATTTACATATAGAACTAGCACATTTTGTGGGATATACATATGAGCAGTCATTCAACATGGTATACTAGGTAGTAATAGCAGGGGTTAGTAAGCCACAAGCAATTGGTCTCAACATATCTCACCCACATGCAAATCTAACTTATTTCGCAGCATTTGGATTCCTCATCTACCATCTATATCGATTTATCTATATTTATCTAGTGCCAGCAGCTTTCGTCTCCCTTTTGGTGCCCTATTTCTCCAAAGAATTATGTTCTCGGACCATTCCAAAGGCGCAATTTTATGATTTGAATGCATAATTTGAAACAAATAACTAATCTGAAAAAAGAGAGTAAGAATTTGACTTTGATCCACTTTTTTAACTTTCAATTTTGGGACCTTATTTTCTCACAATATCTTTATCGTGTTTTCTCTCAACTTTGAGTATTTATTAGTATCGTGTCACTGAAGGCAAATTATTAACATCTATATATGTAATATCATTTTTTATCTACACTTTTAATTTAAATAGAGGTTCAAATATCTTTATTACCAATGACTTTTTAAAAGGCTATCATCATTAAACCATTGAGAACAAGAAGCCACGACCTTTTACATTCGAGAGCTATCCGTTTACTTAAAAAAGAAAAGGAAAACTGCTACTGATTTCACGCATTTAATATTCCATTTAGTAGATTTGCAGTTTAAACATGTTTTAAAGTTTCGCTTTAACAAAATTCAATTATTTTTACCATTTTTAAATACGCAAAAGGCTACTCCTGACTTCACGCAGGCTTCAACAAAGGCACATGGCAAAGCTTCTTGTGGTGGGTGTACTCAACCTAGGAACTTGAATCGAAGTGGAAAAAATCCTTTCTATATTCACTTCACTAAGAAATTGGGATAAGGTTCCTTGCATGTACGGTTCTTGTTCCGCCTAGTCACGCCAACCAAGACATTGTCATATCCCTAGAGTGAGAGGACGTCTTCAACTCATGAATGCATTGAGTACATTAAATTCTACTCGACATGTTAAATCTGGTGTACCTCACGAAAGAATCCCACTAAGATTCTATGTGGTGAGCGAGGAGCTAAAACTCTCAGATCGAGGATGAATAAGATTGTTTGCGTAAAATTTTCTTTACACTGACGATGTGATCCAATTTTCCATCTACATAACAAGCCTTAATTGAACATTGAGATATCAATATACTTCTTAACAAGCGACTTCAGTCGCTATCCAAGCGAAAGGAGGACCAATTAATCATATGAAGGACATAAAGGTACCCTCCTTGGTGCTGCAATCAATCTTCATCGTTGATCAAGACCACATTTACAAACGTCAAATATCGAGATTGATTGAGACATCAAATGGGAATCCTTATGGTCCATGTTTCGTAATCAATCTCAACAGATGCTTATCAATGAGGCATTCAACGGGTATGATTGATTGAAATATCAAGGGATGTGTTAGGAATTCCAACCCAAAAGTTTAATCTTATAGGTAAATGGAAATCACATGAAAATAAAGAATATTTATCACCCATTGTCAAGCAAGATATATGACAATACTTCAAACCCCTCTCATATGTAAGCCGGATTACTAGCGGCACGTATTTGATTAATGGGGGTGGACACATAATCGCAAAAAGGAATAGCATTGGCTTTTATATATGTTAGAAAATTCAATCCAAAAATTTAAGTTCATTGATAGAGGGAGACCACATGAATATAAAGACCATTTAAGATCCATTGTCAAGCGATGTAAGATAATACTTTAACAAGATGCAAATTGCAAATAGAGATGTATGACCCAATAATTGGTACTAACTCACCAAATCGCAGCCCCATATGGTGGGCTATGTTACCTCCGGCACTGTCTCCTGCCATGTACACCTTCCTCAAGTCTGCATACGCACTCAGCCACTCGTCGGGACCATCACCGCCCGAATGCGACGACACCCATTCAAGAGCGGTCCATGAATCGTCGTATGCCGCTGGTAACGGATGCTCTGGCGCTCTCCTATAGTGAACGGACACAGCAACCACATCGGCCTCCGACACCAAGGAGTTCAGGTAGTCATGGTACATGGGGGAGAACGGAGTTTCCAAGCAAAAGGCGCCTCCATGGAAGTAAACAAGAAGTGGGAGTTTCTTTCTATTTGCATCGGAGTGATTATAGATGGTGGTTTCTGTTGGGATGTAAACCCTAGCAGAGAGACATGGTGTTGAGGCCGAGAGGGCGACGTCCTTGGACAGGACGCCGGTGTTCTGGTCGTACGACGGAGGGACGGTGGCCGTGCCCTCGAGCCGCTCCACTCGGCCGTCTTTGTAGACTCGAAGGTGTGGAGAGAAATCATAGGCTATTTCAGAAGAACTCATGGGATTTGCAGGACTAAATTAGTTGCGCCGTGTGTGTAACGCGAATGATACCGAGGTCTCCTTTTGGTGTAGGAGCCTCTTTGTTCAAGCATTTATTGTATTGATATGTGGGAAGGACACTCTTTATTCAATTATTCATTTTACTTATTCAATCATTTTATATCGATCAATCATGTGGCGTTTGTTGCGGATTACGGAATTCACGGGACAGCTGTGTCGGCATCTCTTCTCTCTCTGTCGGCCAATCTTTTTTGAGTAAATAATGTGGAAATAACGTGGAAGATCCGAAGAACCATTAAAGCTTTGTGTATTCCCGTGGAACTGAGCGTACATCCCACCTTGCAACTAGGACGTTACCCCGCATCTTAAGAAGTAGGACATAATTTAGTTTACGTTTTAGCCACGTGGGAGAGAGAAAATATAAAAGAAAAAAGCTTTTAGAATTTGATGGTATATTTTGTAAGTTTTAGGACTTAATTATATTTTCCTGATAAATTTTGAGACTTTCAATGATAAATCATAAGTCTTAAGATCGAAACCCAATTATATGCATGACTCGAAAAATGAAATTTCCTATTATTTAGGATATGCCTAAAATCTCAAAACAAATCAATGTTAGAATCGATAATAATTTCAATTAGGTAATTGAATATATTTGAACTATGCAAGTTTTAGAAAAAAAACCTGAATTGGACTTCGATTCCAACAAGACTGGTGACAAGGAAGTGCATGGCAACTGGCAAGCGGCAGCAAGAAAATTGAACTTCTTGGTGAAGGGACTCGCGGCAATTGGCACGACGACATGGTGAAAGGGCGGCTTAGTGTTTGGGGTTGTTGTACGAGCTGGACCCGGTGGCGTTCTGGAATCGCCGGACAATCACGGCGGGGCTATGGGAGCTCGATGAGGCAGCAGGGACTTGTAACTAGGGGTGATCGGTTTCGGGGTGGGTTGGGTCCGGACCTAGAACCTAAAATCAACCCTGTTATAATCGGTTCTCAATTTTTGAAACCTGAAACCAATCTTGATTTTCCTAGACCCTGTTTTGGAACCAACCTTATTTTTCCGATCCGGTTTCAGGGTCTACCCGAGAGCCTATTTTTTTTTGTTCCTTTTTTCGGTTTCATTTTTTTCTAGCAAAATAATATAGGTAGCAATGAAACAATTTAAAATAAAAGATGAATAACAAAAACCACTATCCGCCAAAAGTAACAATTCCCAAAATGAGCAATTGAAATTACAATCCATCAAAATCAACAATCCAAAAGCACTATGTGGCAAGACATAGTCTTATCGGATAAATCTTTAAGAGTCACATTTTCAGGGAATTTATTCAACATGTTTAGCTCTTTATTTTGCGCCATGATGAGATAACTCCTCACTTCTATTTCCGAATAAAATATCTTGAAAGAAAAATCAAGAGACTTAGCGGTAAGGCATATATGCTCTCACTAGAAAAATGTCTATATATCTCATCTGAATCACACAATATTTAGATGACTTTAAGGGCCGTGCTGTTTCACTCATAGTTGTGAAACATATTCCAATATTAAATCGGAAATCGGTTCTAAAACCGGTAAAGTAGGGTAATGTGATATAGGCTTTTTACTTTTTTGTACATTATCTCAAAACCGGTTCTAAAATAGAGTTGGGTTGATTTTTACTTGGAACCGGAAACCGGACCGGTTCTAACCGGTTCCCAAAAAATGGAACCAGTTCTTGGACCGATTCTTGTTAAAACCGGTTCCCGGACCTGTTTTTCGGGTAGGTTAGTATGGTTTCCAGATAAATCCGGTCCTGTTGCACACCCCTACTTGTAACACTGCTTAAGGCGCTGGGATGCCGAAAGAGGACTGGACGTCATAGCAGGCGTCAGGACCGAGTAGAGCGGCGGCCGTGAGAGAGCTAGCTTTTTTTTTGGGCCCGCTGGTCACGGCGACAGAATGAGGACTCAACTTTTTTAAACTTCTTGAGCGACGCTTTCTCTGCTCTTTTTTGTACCCTGCATGAATTGGGGAGTGAATGGAATGTGCTCATCTGCTTCGAAGAATTCTCTGTCAAATCTAAGGCTACATATAGTAATCGGGATAAAATTCTAGATAGGATAAAATTTATCCTATCCCGTATTTGGTGTTTGCTCAAGACAAGATAAAGTCGAATATAGGAGGGATATAACCTGGATAAAATTATTCCAAGTGGGAGGTGAGATAAAGGTTTATAGGATTTCTAATAATCATAATATAAAAGTTATTTTTCTTGAACAAAAAACTTGTTAAATTAATAAAATTAAAATAATATTTGAATATAAATAATATTTGAATTTTAATATAAAAAATTCAAACTAACAAAGATTAAATTTATTCTTACATATTCTTACCAAAAAAAATTTATTCTTACATATATATATATATATATATATATATATATATTCAAATTTCTTTCTATCTTATGATATAAATTTCATATATATATATATATATATATATATACATTTAGCATTTATATTTATTACATATTTTAGATATATTGTATGGTTTATTATTGAATAAAATTGGGGAAAAAAGAAATAAAAAGAAAATAATTAAAAAGGAGAGGGAAAATAATAAAAAATAAGCAAATAAAAATGAAATAGGTAAGAGTGTCGTGAGAAATTTTTATCATATCCGTTTGTGCCATTTTTAGGTTTCTTTACACTGATATGATGTTCATAGCAATTAATGGATATGGAAATGTGTGAGAATATCCAGTTTTATTACTGCGATTAACTAAGTAGTAGATATAATATAGAAATTCCTTTGGATTTCATATCTTATCTATCCAATTCTATCATAACTAGAAATCCAGACCACCAAACGTAGCCTAAAAATTTTCTTTTTGGATAAGTGTATTGAAAGTCCTAAAACTTGTTATGAAAGTGTAATTAAGTCATAAAATTTTTAAAAAGTGCAATTAAATCCTAAAATTTGTCGTGAATGCAATTAATTCCTAAAATTTGTCAAATTGGTCCAAACAAGTCATTCCGTTGATTGCATTTTTTTTTAATTTTAGGACTCATTTGCACTTTCGTGACAAGTTCTACGATTTGATTGCACTTTTTGAAAGTTTTCTAACTCAATTGCACTTTCTTGACAAATTTAAGGACTCGATTGCACTTCTTGATAGTTTTAGAACTCGATTGCACTTTTATGACAAGTTTTACTTCTAGTGCACTCGTCCCTTTCTTTTTAAAACTGGACGTGCGCTCCTCCTTTCTGCAATCACTAATGAATCTCCTGTTTTTAGCCTTGTGTTTTGTTTTGTTTTGTTGTGTATATATTGGAGAATCTTTATGATGTGTGGTTGGTGTACATGATGATGTTGATGCATGGAATTAACGATGATGGTGAGGTCGGCCACTCTCTAGTTGAAAAGCAAGCGTGAACATCTGTAGAGCTCCTGTGGGCGTCCTACACTAATGCTTTTATAAACCCAAGCTTGTTATTTTCTCTCAAGAATCCAACATTCTCTTCTTTCCCTTTTTCAGCCTATGTACATTTGCTTCTAGGAAATTCTTGCATGGCCAGGAATGTGGTTTCTCTTGTGGCCAATTTTCTCTTTATTCTCTTTCAATCTATCCGTGAATATGACTATGAAGATATTCCTTTATTCAGCCCATAATATCTTTTATCCTTTGTTAAGTTGATTCCCCTTGTAATTGAAATTTTTGTTAAAGACAAAATCTTTATTTCCCCATATTTGATTAAATAATGCAATGTTGCTGTTGACACCTAAATTTTGCCCAAATCATTTAAGGTGTTATCGCATAAAAATTAGGATTTAATTTTTAACCCCTAAATCAAAAATATTTTCTTTAAACTAATTGGCATATAGGCTTTAGGCGCATTTACATTAATAAGGCATATTAGAACATGCTTTCCTTGTTTAAGTTCAAAAAATTAAATTAAGAAAAAAATTAAAAATTAGTTATTTTAAAAAAAAAAAAGGGAGAGGGAGGCCAGCGTTGAATTAGTCAACGCGGGCCCACTTCTCCATCCCTATGCCCTGCGCCTCTGAGAAGCCAGAAGGAAGCGATGCAGAAGATAGGAACGAAGCAGACGAAGCGGAACAGAAGCACAACGCAGAAGCCAGAAGCCGGAGCAGACAAACGGAGGTGTGCTCTGCACGAGGAGGCCGAAGCTGCAATTCCAGAAGCGGGAAGCAGTGGCGCAGCGCTGCACCTTGACGGCGCAAGGACCCAAGAAATCCCACAGCCGTTTTAGCAAAGAAACGGGCATGATTCAACCCCCAAGGAGAGGACTGGTTGATGGCATGAGCGCAAATGGAGAAGGCGTTCTGATCGAAGGGATTTTTGAGCTGGAAATGGAATGGCGGGGATGGCCGCGGGGAAGTCGAGAGGAAGAGATACTCCTCCTTCTCTTGGCGTTAAAAGGAAGAACAAAAAAGAAGAAGCGGGGGGGGGGGGGAAGGGGAGAGGGAGAGAGAGTCCCAGAGAGATTGAGGAGAGAGAGGGAGTTCGAGAGCGTCCGAGAGCGAGATCTGAGGGGCGAACGGTCTCCTGTCGGTGACCGCCACGCCTCAACCGTGGCCGGCTAACCTCCGGCGCATCCCGTCCCACATGGTAGGTCCCGGTTGAAGCCCAGGTTGTGTGTTGTGATTTGGGGGGTCGCTTTCCGAGGATCTCAGCTCGAAAGCGCGGGAGGTGACCGGGCATAGTCCGATCAGTCATTCACTGCCGCCGAGCCGAGTAGGGAGCTCTGCCGAGCCGAGTAGGGAGCTCTGCCAACCCCCCCTTATTTCGCTCGTACCGCATCCTGTTCTTGGGTCTCGGCTTACTGGGGTTGACTCGCCGGCGCCCGACCGTACGCGGTCTCGAGCGTCGGCGAGCCTTCCACGGCTATTGTTGTGTGCCGCCTTTTGTTTTATGTTGATTATGGTCATGGGTTTGAGCCTTAATCGGTTCTATTCCTATTCCCAGTCAGCCGCGAACCACACTTCACGTACTTGACAAAATGCTCAAGAGAGCTCCGAATATGTTTTCGTGAAATCGACAATATAGCACTCCGTTACATGCTTGATTCGTTCTAATATTGTTGTTGACTTCAAGCTATCCATGTTTTTGTGTGATTTCGTGACATGAAAATCGTCTCCCCGACGTCAGCCATGGACGGACACGCGAGTTGAAGTCGTTGTTCGTTCCCGGCAACGCCTTGGTTTGGAATCCCACCGTGTTTGTTTTATATGCTTTACTACGTGCGTGTATGCTTGTGTGTTCGGGTTGGAGTCGAACATTGGGTTGTCGGAAAGCGCAGAGATGTGGTCGTTTCAGCCACCGGTGTCATCGCCGGAGCATCGGCCGGCGGTGACGGCGTCGGTGCTGGAGGCCCGAGCCGACGGCCAACGTTGG
The DNA here is from genome assembly GCA_031216405.1 of Syzygium malaccense. Taxonomy (NCBI): domain Eukaryota; kingdom Viridiplantae; phylum Streptophyta; class Magnoliopsida; order Myrtales; family Myrtaceae; genus Syzygium; species Syzygium malaccense. The sequence goes on along the minus strand of CM062259.1, from coordinate 16,243,829 downwards.
GCGTCTCCTAGCGTAGTCACGGTAGAAGCTCGCCAGGGGGAAGCCTTCGGTGAAGAAGTCCCAGCGAAGGAGGGGGTGCTCTGGGCAGAAAGGCACGAGGAAGAGGAAGACCAGAAGAAAAGCAAAAAGAAAGGAAAAAGAAACCAAAAAATGAAAGAGAAAAAAAGAGGAGGAAAAGTCAAGAGGAGAAGGCGTCCAAAGGAAAAGAAAAAAAAAGTAGAAAAGAAAAGAAAAAAAAAACAGGAGAGAAGAAAAAGTAAAAGAAAAGAGGGAAAATAGGAATAATAAAAAAAATCAGAAAAAAAGGATCGGCGGCTGGTGGCCGGTAGGGTTTCCGACGATTCGGGTCCGCGGCCGCAAGTCGGGTCGCAATCGGGTAGGGTTTTCTTAGTATTTGGGCCGATTTCATGTTTATTTGGCATTTAATGTTTTGGGCCTATTAGTTATTAGAGTGGGTTTTATTAGGTCTTGGGCTTTTCGCGGATGGGCCGAGTTTGAAAATTGGGCTAAACTGTTCTTTTTCTTGTCTTTCTTTTTTTTCGAGCTGGGCCTTTTCTGTTGTTCTTTTAAAAAAAAATTTTACCTTACCGGGCTCTACAAATGAGCCCGGTTCGGCGGTGGACCCGGGCTGGCGCGCCCGGGTTGGTCCTGATCCGGGTCGGATGTGGAGATCCGACCTGGATCTGTTTTTATTTTTTTATTTTTTTTAACATTATATTTATTATTTTAATATATATAAAAAAATAAAAAAATTCGAAATTTTTTTTTAAAAAAAATCGAAAATCAGAAATTGGAAATTGAGTTTTAAAATTGTTTTTCTCTCCCATTTTGTATGATTAGCTTATGTTTGATTGCACCTTATTTGATTCGCACGCTTCGAATTGCGCGTTTAATTTAATCTCGCATGTGGTCAACTATGCATGTTAGGTTTAGGTATTAATTGTTGCTTCCCTTAGTTTAGTTAGGACTTGGATTTTGAGACTTCCGATTAGTTTGAACACGTTAGGCGATAATTGAACAAGTTCAGGTACCGAAAGGGCACTAATTAGTCAATTAGTGTAATCAAGTCCCCGTACCCATTGAATCTCTGGTTCGTAGAAGTAAAGCATTTCTCCCGTGCTTTGCTTGGGTGTCTAATCGACCCACCAAAAACTGATTAGTGGCGACTCCTAAATGAAATTGATTTGCATGTTAATAACTTAAACTTAGGTCGCGAATTGGTATGAGTTTGGGAGAGCTCGAGCTAGGTTTAACTTAGTAATCCATTAGCCTCAACCCGTTAGGCGGCGGGGCCGGTTCGGGGAGGTCGCGACAGTTGCCTAATTTGGCAACCCCATGTGCTATACACATGCAATTTTCGGCTATAATAGGTCTCAAATGGGTTTGGCCGAATTGTATGCTTTTGTAGGCTTAATCCAGACCTCCCTATTTAAGTCCATAAGCTCCAGTCCAATCAAAATGCAGTTTATGTGGGCTTAATGCAATTAAATGAAAATGCTCTTAACATACAAATGCAAACTAACAATGTCTTTTTTTGTTTAGGGGCCGGGTTCGATTCCTAATTTTTTTATGCAATGAATGACTTAAATGGGGTCCCCAAAATTTATGTCTCAACAATTATCTAGTAACTTAGGCTCCGTTCGTTTGGCGGAAAATATTCTTATGGAAAATATTTTCCTGGTTTTCCGGTGTTCGGGGGGCAAAAAACGTTTTCCGTGGGAAAATATTTTCCTTCCCCCTCTTACAAAATAGTCTAAGTCTATGGAAAATGACTTCCGCTTCTTCAAAAGTGGAAATCATTTTCCGGAGCTTCTTCTTCTTTTTCTTCACTAAGGTCGCTAGCCGCCGTTGGTCGTCGACCGCCGCCGCCGCCGGCCGCCGCCGCCGCCGGTCGCCGGCCGCCGCCGCCGCCGGTCGGCCGCCACCGCCCGCCGCCATCGCCGGTCGCCCGCCGCCGCCATTTGGCCGCTGCCGTCGCCGCCGGTCGCCGCCGCCGGTCGCCGCCGCCGGTCGCCGCCGAAAAATATTTTCTAGAACTTTTTTATATTGATCACCGAACACCGAAAAATTATGTTCCGGGAAAATATTTTTGAGAAAAATGACTTCCGGAAAAATATTTTCCAAAAAGAGAATATTTTCCGCCAAACGAACGGAGCCTTAGTAGAATAAGTAGATAATAATTCCTTAATATAGACCGATAATGGATTGGTTTGTGTTTGCAGATCATTTGATCATCGCCATATGCTATAACAGAGAAGTTGTAGTAAGATTAATTGTAGCGGCTTCAACCATAAAAAAACGAGCTACTACGGCTTTTATATCAGCATCACGTAGTCGCCGTGCAAACATTTTGCGGGAAAACTTGACTGTATCTTGGCCAAAATGGATCCATTTGCTTCAGTGCATTGGGTGATTGAAACCACAATTCAGTAATCCTGTTGTAAATGCCACCTAAGTTAGGTGACAGCAGAAAAAAGTTCTCCGATAGGCCAGGTACATAGATATCATGAGTAACATCGTTTGGATTCGTCCTTTCGAGAGAAGGGAAACAACAATCGACTTCTCATGATAGACGAAGCTCTCAATCAAACAGTTGGGTCGTGTGGCAATTGATAACCATATAGATCGACCCATGTCTTGCAAAGGCAAAACGAAACAAGGAAATGTCACTTGTTGGCCGGTCAAAAAGAAAAACTAAAAAATCAACGCAAACGTGACTATATCCAGTCAACGTCATCATTCCAAATGAAAATTCTTTTTTGGTAATTTTCCCGACGAAACTCTCATGCAAACAGTTGGGTCGTGTGGCAATTGATAACCGTATAGATCGACCCATGTCTTGCAAAGGCAAAACGAAACAAGGAAATGTCACTTGTTGGCTGGTCAAAAAGAAAAACCCAAGAATCAACGCAAACGTGCCTATATCCAGTCAATGTCATCATTCCAAATGAAAATTCTTTCGTTCCACATATGACAGAGACTCTCGACAATGGCCAAGTATATAAGACATCAAAGTAATGCAAAAACACTATGAACTTTCCTTCTTCTTTTCCTCCTCCCCATCATTACTTTTCCGCTTCTGTTTCACACGAAACGAAATGGAAACAGAAGTAGCCTATGAGTTGCTTTCTGTCCTAAGGGTTTACAAGGATGGCCGAGTGGAGAGACTCACGGGCACGGCCACTGTCCCTCCGTCGCTCGACGAGAAGACTGGCGTCCAATCGAAAGACTTGGCCATTTCGTCAGACTCTGCCGTGTCGGCGAGACTTTACATCCCGCAAGCCGCGGTGGGTTCTCGCCTGAGGCTCCCCGTCCTCGTTTACTTCCACGGAGGCCGTTTCATAAACTACTCGGCTTGGTCACCAACTTACCACAACTATCTCAATTCCCTCGTCGCAGAGGCTAACGTCATTGCCGTCTCCGTCGATTACAGGAGGGCACCGGAGCATCCTCTACCGGTGGCTTATGATGATTCGTGGACTGCCCTCAAATGGGTGGCTTCTCATTCCGCTGGAAACGGCCGCGAGGAGTGGCTGAATTCTCATGCCAATCTCAAGAAGGTGATCTTGAATGTTCGTTTTTTTTTTCTTCCTGTTTCTAGACTACTTAGTGACATATAGATACGAGTCTATACTCATTATATGTGCCTCAAGTGAATGTATAAGCTCTTTTTTAAGGTGTTCGACATGGAAAAATTCCAACTTTAAGCTCTAAAAGTTGGAGTAAAAAAATAGTAAAAAAGCACACTAAACACCTAGACATTCGTTAGTCTAATATTTCGGTCTCTCGTTTGTGCTTTTTGTATGTTTTGTCCCAAGAGGCTAAACGCTTTTTAACATGTTGATCGAAGTACGGTTTCTTGAAATAGGTGACAACGCATATTCACGACTTAAGGAAGAACTTTTTTTGGGTCTGAACTTAACGAAGAGCTAATTAAATAAAATATATTTCAGCTTAATTGTGCTGTTATGTTAAAAAACGGATCATTTCAGTCTCGATAAATTTCTAAAAGAATCGAAATTTTTTGAAAATCTATTGGTAAATAACATTCTCGTTTGTCTGATTTTCCGATAACTTGTTGGTAACCTACCACCATTTTTATAAAGTTATCAATTATTATAACAGTTTCTAAAATTGCCGAATTTTCTTATTTTTACCCAATTTTTATTTGCTTTTCTTAACAATGCCTTAAAATCTACCAACTAGTATAAATTTATCCATCTTTGTTTTGAGTGACTTATCAACGTTTATTTGTTTGTTTTTCAAATTTACGAAATATTTTATTGAGTTACCACTTTTATTTTCCTTACTTACCATTTTTTTTAGTTGCCAACTTGTTTTTGAAATTACCAACCTCATCTAGAGTTATTACAAAATTTTCTCTAATTATATTACAACCTAATTTTGCGTTGCAGACTTTTAAGTTAGTCACTCATGTTTTTTTTTATATTACCAACTTCTCTTATTTCTAGCAAAAAAAATATCTCTTATCTTTTACCAATTTGTATTTGCCAATTATCATATGAAATTACCAGCCTTTGTTTGTTATTACCAACTTTTCTCCAATTAATAGTTTGGGGTTACCAACTCATATTTGAGCTGTTTACCAAAATTTGTTTGTTTTTATTTATATTTACCAGCTTTTTTTTGTTTTTGAATTAACACTTTATTTGCTTTGTTTACCAGCTTTTTAAATTTGTCACCTCTTTTTGGCAATCATCAAACCTCAATTAAAGTTATTACCAACTTGTGATTAGGTTACCAACTAGTTTTGCATTACCAACTCTTATATGAGTTAGTTACCCCCGTTATTTTGGATTTTTGTAAATTACCAACATCTCTTGACTCCAGGGAAAAAAACTTCTTTTATCTTTTACCAGCTTTAATTTCCTGTTCATATATAATGAATTACTTGGAAAAAGGTCAATTATCATTTTCCTTTACCGATTTTTTTTTAAATTCACCAAAATTTGTTGAAGTTAACCGACACGGAAAAAAAATCCATACTTATGGGTATGGAACAATAGAATTATGCTATAACAAGTTCAGAATTTTAATAATGCACTTTTCCCATACAACCATCATGTATGAACGCGTACTATTAGAGCAATTTTCATTCTTGCCTGATGATATGCATCAATAAACATAGAGCAGAAGTTGCCAATTGTTGCGTATAATTGCACATAAAATTGATCATTAGGTGGGTGTGGGATGAGCCAGGTCGAACTTGAAGGTCTGACCTATTGTGTTGCCCAAGTCTGCCCATAACATGAAACTATTATGTAGTAATTTTCGGATTGGGCAAGCTATAGGGATCGGGCCAAAGATGGGTAGGTCGAGCTTTCTTTAGCATTACCCAAATCTGCCCATTTACCTCTCGGGATTGGGCGAGATGAGTAGGCTGCCCACGAGTTGATCACTCTAATTGCACGGCCATCATAACAAAACAGCGAAATACTAGCTTATGGCGAGCTACAATAGATGAAAGTCGATGTGCACTCTAGGCCGATGATATAATAAGTGATAAGTTAGTGATCGAGCAATTGATAGTAGTATCAACTTGATAAAATTTATAGTGAATTGAAAACTCTCAATATCTAGTACACTGATACCACATAAGATTTTATGAGAACACTGATAACTATTCTAGAAGTTTAAGTTGTTAGATAATTGCGTAGTATATTATTTAAATATTGTAACACCTTAAACATGCTCTCTTCAATGATATAACATTCAAGCAACAATGACCAATACAACATTCTCTTCTCTTGTCAATGAGTTTAACTATATTTTTTTTCGTTATTCTTAGGTATTCCTAGTTGGAGATAGTGCCGGCGCCAACATAGTTCACCACATGAGCATCCGATTGGGAGAGGAAAACCTAAAGGGAATTGAAGTTCCAGGAGTCATTATGGTGCATCCTTACTTCTGGGGCAATGAACCGTTGCCCGCAGAGACTACCGAACCCGAGAAGAGGTCCTTGGTCGAACGGTCTTGGAACATAGTGAACCCAACCAACATAGGGTGCGACAACCTGCTAATAAACCCGGCGATGGACCCGAGACTCTCGGGTTTAGGTTGCAATAGGGTCCTAATTTGTGTTGCTGAGAAGGATATGTTAAGACATAGAGGGTGGTATTACAGGGAGGTGCTGAGTAAGAGTGGATGGACCGGAGTTGCAGAAGTGATGGATGCACCGGGGGAGGATCATGCGTTTCATTTGTTTAATTCTACTTGTGACAATGCTGTGAATTTGATGAAAAAGATGGTCTCCTTCATAAATGAGGATAAATAGTGTTAGACATATTGGTGTTAATGTCTATATCTATTTATCCTAAGGTGATGAATTCGTTAGGATTTTTATCTTCTCCGAATAATCTTTGTTTTCATGTCGAATGCACTTAGTGAGAAATGTTGTACTATTGTACTAATTTAATTTTCAGAGGTTTTGTCAAAGGAATGCAAAATCTCCTTCAAGTTTTTACTTGGTGCAACCTCTAGGATGTATCTAAAGAAATTTCTAGCAAATCCCGTGATCTTGATGGGGACAACTGGCAAAGGTCACCAACCATTGGTGAGGGCCACAACGCCATTGCCAGATCTAGGCGTCGTAGCTGCAAGCCCTTGCTATGGCACGCTCACCAGCCACAGCAAGGCCCCAAGAGCCCTTAACCAGTGCTAGCGAGGGTCGCTGGCTTTTGTTGTTGTTGACACATGATTTTTAGCTGACATGTCTTGAAGTGTAAAAACTTGATATTAGGGTTTCTGATCGCGACAGAATCCGATTCTCAATCAAAAAGAGTCATTTAGCATTTGGAATTGGCATTGGCCTTTCATTTGCAAGCTTTTTACACATTAGTCTAAAAAAGAGTTGACTTTTTTTATCAAGCTTTGACCAAAAGTCAACGCAAAGTCAAATTTTGGTTTTTTACATGAAAAACCCCAAAATAATGTCAATTTCACTTTTGCACAATCAAATTTCAAAAAATTCAAAGTTTGACCCATTAATTGGCATTTTAGTATATAAGTACTAAAATATTGCCTTTTGGTCAACACTTTGTCCAAAAAAATTGAAAAAATTCAAAACCCATAAATCATCTCATTTTTAGCTTAATTTCCTTTGGCATCATCAATTTTACAAAAATCGGTTTAGAATCAACTTTTCTCTAATTTGCGGAATTTGGTTCAAATCGGTCAAAAATGAAATTACTTCATTTCTAGTCATTTTTAAGGATAGATTCCTTCATGACATTTAATCTATAGGTCGTATTGTATTAAATTTTAAATCAATTTTAGAATTCCAAGCCAAGAGTAAAAGCCCCCAATTTTGAGCCATAATTAGGGGTTCCGATCGGTTCTTTATGATTTGCATAATTGAGATACAGATGAGCCAATTTCTTATATGCAACTCAAATTTGAAATCAATTTTGAAAATTCACATGAATTTGAGCCAATTTGACCAATCTAGTGATCCAATGATTGAGAAATCCAAGAATAATTGATCCAATTAGTACAATTCAACTTGACCCATTCTAGAGTAACATCCAATTTAATGAATTGAAGTTCAATTTGGCCAATTGGACTCCAATTAAGTTCATTAGTCTAATTTGGCAATGCAATTTAACTTAAAACGAAGAGCAATTGGGCCAAACAAGTTAAATTTGATCAATTTGTACTTGTATTTCAAATTGGTTCAATCCACTTTAATCAAATTCAATTCAATTGGGTCAATCAATTATGATAGGGATGGAATTGCATGAAATTGGAACAAAATTGAGTCAAGAACCGAGCCAGTTCAACCTGGTTTGATCGGAATTGAACTAGCCCTTTCCCGGCCAAAATTTCGACGGTCGGCAGTTGATTTCGACCAGCCAAGGTCAGTCGGTCCCTTTGTGCCCAGAATTACTAAAATACCCCCAATGAAATTACAAAAATGCCCATATAATTAAATTTTAACCAATTTTCTTAAGGGATAAGCAAATTTCCTTAGGATTAAGCAAACAATCACGGCCATCCATTAAAAGTACATCATAACCATCCATTGTGCAATGTCATCTATCCTTAGCCCTTAAGAAAATTAAATCCATCCAATCAATTTTGACAAAAAATCGCTGACGTGGATGCCAGCTGATCTACGTAGCGTAGACTTGGACAATTTTAATAGTTTTCAATTTTTTGTTTTAGTTTTTCTTTTCTTTATTTTCTTTTCCCTTCCCTTCTTCCTCCCCCACCGGCTAGTCGTCAAGCGTCGGTAACTGGCCAAAGGGGAGGGCCAGCGAGGCCGGCCTTAGGCGAGCCTTGCCCCCATCGGCCACCAGCAAGGGCGAGCCTCGGCCTCGCCATGGCTGGGCAAGGTCGCTCTCGCTAGATCCGGCGAGGTCAAGCCTTGCTCAACCATGGCGAGGCTCGCCCGAGGTTGGCAAGACCTCCCTATGGCCGGTTGCCGACGTTCGGCGATCGGCTAGAGGAGGGAGAGCGAGAGAAAGAAAAAAGAAAAAAGAAAAAATAATAGAAAATACAAATAAAAAATAAAAAACATATGAAAATATTAAAATTTATTAAAAATTATCAACGTCAGTGCTACGTAGGCCGGCCAGCGTCCATGCCAGTGATTTATGGCCAAAATTAGCAGGATTGACTCAATTGACAAGAAGTGAAAATATTTAGGACTTAATTAGCATGAAACGAAAATATTTATGATTCAATTGACAAAATTGAAAAGTTTGTAACTTAATTGACACAAGTGTAATAGGTTTAGGACTTTTTGGACAATTTTTCCTAAAATGATTGGTGGTGACTTCTCTCCAATTCTAAAATTGACTAATCCAATCTAGTAGTCAACCTGAACCTAGATTAGGGAAGTCTAGGGAATCCTGATGCACCCCAGGACCCGCGACATTTTATTTGAGTGAAATTTTGGTCTCTAGTCTACAAAGCATATTGGGTTATGTGGCAAGGTTATGCCATATGTCTTGCCACACGACAAGCATAGAGATAAAGTGAAGTGTTATTTGAAGATTACATGAGGGAACCTTTTCTTAACCTCCGTCTTAACTATATATAAGTGAAGAAAATTCATACATAAAATTTACGTTCAAGAAATAATAACGAGTTCATCGTGCGCCCACCTCAATGTTGGATAATCTCACGAGTTGGTACGGGACGAAATCCAAGGATTCACGAACACGGTTGAACTAAGGTCTCCTTTCACTTCATTTCGTAGCCACGGTCGGAGTACGATCATAAAAATGAATTATACCCACGTGCCACAGCCTAAGAGTCTTGTGCTTTGCATAGAAACGGTAGAAACAACACACTAGGATGGCTTTTCTCCCACAGCCTCACGTGGATGAATTTCGATGCAAGAATCTATATTATATCTGCGATTCCCACAACCAGGATATCAAGCAAGAAACGAGGTTGTTGGGCATGTTGGAGATGAATTTGAGATGATTTCGTATCTCTCCCAATCCCATCACTAATCAAACTCCACAATGAAATATGGACCCATCTTATCTGATTGCCTATTTGATTCGTCACGACGGATTGGGTGTTGACCCTTTATCGGCGCCACACAAATATTAGTTTAGTCCAACAGCGAGAGAATAGATTAGAAAAACCCAATCTTTTAGTTATGTAGCCTAGATCAGTAAATTATGCAAGCCAATAAACAAGAATCTTTAATTAGCTAACCTCCACATGCCATATCAACAAACTCCTCAATATAATCAGTCAAATCAGACTTTCTAAGCACAACGCAATTCGAACTTCGCTTACTTAACCTTAATTAACCTGCCCAAGTACTTTCTACATTATATTATATGGTATTGAATTTTATTACATATGTATCATGACTCCATACTTTTTATTTTTGTCCAGAGAAGTAAAATGACAATGGAACTTTCGTGGAAATTGCTGTGATTGTGAAAATTTATAACCATATAATCAACCCCATATCTTGCAAAGGTTTATGCAACCAGCAAGTCGCTTATTCTGATAAACTCTCTTTCTTCTGGTCCTCAATACTAATCTTGCTTCTATTTCACCCAAAGCGTAATGGCAACAGAAGTGCTCTATGATTTGTCTCCATTCGTAAAGATTTACAACGATGGCCGAGTGGATAGACTCTGGGGGACAGAGACCGTACCTCCGTCGCTGGACGAGAAAACTGGCGTCCAATCGAAAGACGTCACCCTTTCATCGGACTCTGCTGTCTCGGCACGACTCTACATCCCGGAAGCAGCTATCGATTCTCCCCAAAAACTGCCCGTGCTCGTGTACTATCACGGAGGATGCTTCATATTCGAAACAGCGTGGTCGCCGACTTACCACAACTATCTCAATGCCATAGTCGCAGAGGCCAACATCATCGCCGTCTCCATCGAGTATAGGAGGACGCCGGAGGATCCTCTTCCAGCGGCTTATGACGATTCGTGGACTGCCCTCAAGTGGGTGGCCTCTCATTCCACCGGAAACGCCCCGAGGAGTGGCTGAATTCTCATGCTCGTCTCGAGAAGGTGATCTTTAATATTCTCCTTTTCTTTATAGACGTCTTATAGGCATATATATACTTAACAGATACGGTGTCCAAACTCGAAAAAAAAAAAAACCTTTGTTGAATCTGTGTACAAAATTAGTTTAAAATTTGAAAGTATAAAAGATTAATGACTCCAAAGAATGCTCTTTACTAATTTTTGAAAGTTTGAGGAGCTCGGCATTATAAAAGGTCCGATTACACCAAACATGCAGTGTCTCTACGGCTCATATTTCCTCTTATTTCACTTTTTGTTAGATTTATCAAAACTTACATGATGAAAAAAACAAAATAGTAGTCAATGGATATCGGCTACATTTGGTTGAACTTTGGGGAAATGCAAAGACATTTCCCAAATATCTTTGACTCAAGGTGTATTTGCTCAATCATCCTTTCAAATGGAAATGGTAACATACATTTCTGTTGGGAACGGTTTCTTACAGTATCCTTGAACATTCTCTCTGGCAATGGTATATATATATACAGGGTAACTAAAAACCCCAAGATTGGCATAGTAGGTTGACAGTTGAGGAAATCTAGTTCCACGATATATCAACATTTCAAATTCCACTAACTAGGTGCATTTTGCTGTGGGTCAAGGCTACCTATACAGATCAAAAATCTGAATTTAACCGAGTCGTACATATTGGTAGATTTTGTAGGGTCAGGTAGCTTGGCCTTTGTGTACCTTGCCTCCGTGGGTTATTCAAAAATGCACAGTAACTTGTACAGCACACTCTCTTGTTAATCAATATAACAAGTTCATTTCATTTTATTTTTCATAGGTGTTTCTGGCCGGTGATAGCGCCGGTGCTAACATAGTCCACAACTTAGGCATCCGATCGGGAGAGGAAAAGCTTAATGGAATCGAAGTTGCAGGCGTTATGATGGTGCATCCTTATTTCTGGGGCAAGGAACCATTGTCTTCGGAGACCATGGAACCGGAGAAGAGGTCCTTCTACGAAATGCTCTGGCAGGCGGCAAACCCCACGACCGCCGGGTGCGACGACCCACTAATGAACCCCATGATGGACTCGAGGCTCTCGGGCTTGGGTTGGAACAAGGTCCTGGTTTGTGTTGCTGGAAAGGATGTGTTGAAATACAGAGGGTTGTATTACAAGGAGGCGTTGAGTCAGAGTGGATGGAGTGGAGTAGTGGAAGGGATAGAAACTCCAGGGGAGGATCATGTCTTCCATTTGTTGAATCCTGGTTGTGATAATGCTGCGAAGTTGATGAAGAAATTGGTCTCCTTCATGAATGAGGATATATAGGGTTAGACTTTATGGTGTTAGTAACTTCCTTTGGCGGGCTAATCCTTAGTTATTTCTATCTCTATTTGAAAGAATTGCTTGTGGGGACTCAATAAAAGTCGAGCAACTTTTTTTACTTTCTACATTGAAGATGTGAATGCGTGTGTAACACTATGTATTTCAAACTAATTCGTAGTTAAATAGATCTGGTTGAATAAAATAAACTATATCATTTAAATAAATTATTGTCTCATTATCAGTAGATAAGTTACATTTTACGAGTCTCCAATACTTATGAGTAAGAGTGTTAATTCATAGTGTTCATACGCATTTGGATGGTATTCAACTCTACATGGAACTAAAACTAGAAGTTCATGAGGTAGTGGGTATTTGTGCAACAATCGACACGGTAGCACCTTTAACAAGGTGACCCATGTAAAATCTATGGTTGTTGTAGCTTTTGAGTCTCATAAGGTGTGTACTTTTTTTTTTGCTAAAATTATAAGGTGTGTACTTGATCTCCTCACAAGTATAGATGCAATAATATACTTTATTTGTAATATAGTGGTGGTTGTGCTTGAAAATTCTTATGAAGTATTTGGTGCTGGTGGAGTTAGCATTCAGTCAAGGTCCACGTTTGTGGTAGAGTTCATCTGTTGGTCGGGCTTAAAAGATGTTTTTAACGATTAAGCCCATAAGGGCCTATGGGAGAGTAGCAGTGATGATTTCAAGTTCCAGCAAAAGAATTGTGGCTTTGCTTAAATGTTGAGCTAAGGCGAACATTTATTATACTTATGTCTCGAGTTTGATCTCGTAAATGAAATCCGACCCCAATCGAAATATAAGGAGATTTGGCCTACTGATCGACTCTCGGATTTTGGTGTATTAAAAGAAAGTCCAAACTAGACTAAGTTTCAGAGCAAAACAAGGTTATCAACTTCCCTAATTTGAGTTGGAGTCGACCAAGCAAAGAAGGGCTTGTTTTGTTTTTTGATATGCAAAATAACATTTCACGGGCTGTTTAAGTGTGCCATGTGAGTGCTTTGGGGGCTGCTTTTTGTTGGTGTGAAAAAAGTTTAAGTTCAAGCCCATCAACATATCTTCACTTAAAAGCTTATGCTAATAAGTTATGGGCCAACTAGAATATATTAATTGCTCAACACCACATCAATTATTCGATGTGGGACTTCTCTAACACAACTCGTACGTGTATCTCAACAAACACAATATAAACTTCTGATCAACCCTCTTTCTTCTCATCCTCAATAGTGAACTAGTTTCTATTTCACTTCAAACCACAATGGAAACAGAACTACTCTATGATATGGGCCTAATTCCCTAAAAAACCCCCAACTTTACCCTTTGTCCCAATTATATCCCAAACTTTTTTTTGTCTAAAAAAAAACCCTAAACTTTTACTTTTGTCCCAAATCTACCCCGTTTATTATTTATTCAATTTTTTAATATTATTTTATATTATTTCAAATTTTTTTCCTTTTTCTTTTCTTTTCTTTTTTCTTTTCTCCTTCAACCTCCGGCCGGTCGCCGGTCCGGCGACCGGCCAGAGGCGGGGGCCGGCGAGGTCGGCCCCGCCGGCCGCTGGCGAGGCTCGGCCTCGCCGTTGCTGGGCGAGGCCGAGCCTCGCCGTTGCAGGGCGAGGCCGACCTCGCCGGCAGAGGGCGAGGTCGGCCTCGCCCTGCAACGGCGAGGCCGAGCCTCGCCAGATCTGGCGAGGCTCGGCCCCGCCGGCAGCGGGCGAGGCTCGGCCCCGCCCGCAGCGGGCGAGGCTCGGCCCCGCCCGCAGCGGGCGAGGCTCGGCCCCGCCCGCAACGGAGAGGCCGACCTCGCCGGCTGCCGGCGGGGCCGAGCCTCGCCAGATCTGGCGAGGCTCGGCCCCGCCGGCAGCGGGCGAGGTCGGCCTCGCCCTGCAACGGCGAGGCTCGGCCTCGCCCGGCAACGGCGAGGCCGACCTCGCCGGCTGCCGGTGGGGCCGAGCCTCGCCAGATCTGGCGAGGCTCGGCCCCGCCGGCCGCCGGCAAGGCCGACCTCGCCCGCTGCCGGCGGGGCCGAGCCTCGCCAGATCTGGCGAGGCTCGGCCCCGCCGGCCGCCGGCGAGGTCGGCCTCGCCCAGCAACGGCGAGGCCGAGCCTCGCCAGATCTGGCGAGGCTCGGCCCCGCCGGCAGCGGGCGAGGTCGGCCTCGCCCTGCAACGGCGAGGCTCGGCCTCGCCCAGCAACGGCGAGGTCGGCCCCGCCGGCCGCCGGCGAGGCCGGCCTCGCCCAGCAACGGCGAGGCCGAGCCTCGCCAGATCTGGCGAGGCTCGGCCCCGCCGGCCCCCGCCTCTGGCCGGTCGCCGGACCGGCGACCGGCCGGAGGTTGAAGGTGAAAAAAAAAGAAAAGAAAAGAAAAAAGAAAAAAATTCGAAATAATATAAAATAATATTAAAAAATTGGATAAATAATAAACGGGGTAGATTTGGGACAAAAGTAAAAGTTTGGGGTTTTTTTTTAGACAAAAAAAGTTTGGGATATAATTGGGACAAAGGGTAAAGTTGGGGATTTTTTAGTGAATTGGGCCCTATGATATGTCTCCAATCCTAAGGATTTACAAGGATGGCCGAGTGGAGAGATTTGTAGGCATGGAAACTGTCCCTCCATCTAGAGGTGGCCACGGGCCGGTTTTGGCCCGTTGACCGGGCCAACGGTTCGGAACCGGAACCGGCCCGTGGCATACGGGCCCGGTTCCGGTTCCAGAAAAAATTGAACCGGCCCGGAACCGGTTCTACAAAAAAAAAAAAAAAAACCGGCCGTGCACGTGCTGCTGCTGCAGGCTGCACGTGCACGCTGCAGCAGCAGCAGCCCGTTGGGCCGGCGCGGAGGTCGCCGGCGTCGGGCGAGAGCCGCCCTCGCCGGCGTCGGGCGAGGGCGGCCCTCACCTGGGCTGGGCAAGGCCGGCCTCGCCCGACGCCGGCGAGGTCGAGCCTCGCCAGATCTAGCGAGGCTCGACCTCGCGACGCCAGCGTCGGGCGAGGTCGGCCTCGCCCAGCCCCGGCGAGGGCCGGCCTCGCCCGACGCCGGCGAGGGCCGGCCTCGCCCGACGCCGGCGAGGCTCGACCTCGCCAGCGTCGGGCGAGGGCGGCCTCGCCCAGCCCAGGCGAGGGCCGGCCTCGCCCGACGCCGGCGAGGTCGAGCCTCGCCAGATCTAGCGAGGCTCGACCTCGCCGGCGTCGGGCGAGGTCGGCCTCGCCCAGCCCAGGCGAGGGCCGGCCTCACCCGACGCCGGCGAGGGCCGCCTCGCCTGAGGCCGCCGACCTCCGCGCCGACCCCGGCTATGGCCGGCCGCGGAGGAAGAAAAAAAAGAAAAGGAAAAGGAAAAGAAAAAAAATAGAAAAAAAATCGGAACCGGCCCGGAACCGGTTCCGAACCGGAACCGGCCCTGAACCGGACGGTTCGGACCCGGAACCGGAACCGCCAGAGGAGGTTCCGGTTCCGGTTCACACTTGGCCACGAACCGGAACCGCCGGTTCCGAACCGGAACCGATCGGTTCCGAACCGTGGCCACCACTACCTCCATCGCTCAACGAGAAAACCGGCGTCCAGTCAAAAGACGTTGCCATTTCATTGGACTCTGCCGTCTCCGCGAGACTATACATCCCAAAAGCTGTGACTGATTCTCTCCAAAAGCTCCATGTACTTGTATACTTTCCCTAGAGAGGCTTCATAATTGGAACGGCACAGTTGCCGACTTGCCACAACTATCTCAATGCCCTAGTTGCGGAGGCTAACATCATTGCCATCTCCGTCGATTATAGAAGGGCACGGGAGCATCCTCTTCTGGCGGCTTACGATGATTCGTGGACTACTCTCAAATGGGTGGCCTCTCATTCTACTAGAAACGGCTCCGATGAGTAGTTGAATTCTCATGCCAATCTCAAGAAGGTGATCGTGAACGTTCTTCAATTTCTATATAGATCTTTTACTGGCATATACATATTATTAGAAACAACGTCCAAACTCATAATAGTAGATTCGGCTTTTGTTTGTTATAGTTGTGGCTGTAATATCGCGGTGTTCCTTTATGACTCTGCTATGAAGTGTTGTATCTGATATCTTTTGGTGATATATGTTTTAAAGTTACAACATTTTAAAGTTGGGATAGGCCGTTTCTTGAATGGTATTAGCACGAAACGAGGCGGGGACAGGGATCACGTCCCTTGAACCCATCCCGTCACTTCGGCATGGCCCCCGGGGGCGGTTTTGCCTTCGTGGGGTCTCTCCATAGAATTAATATATTAATTTTCAAAAAAGAACTAATACCACTTGCTAGATGGTTATTTGACATTGTTTTTTTAGAGAAAATTCTAATTAAGGACCCCAAGTGGGGTCAAATTCTCAAAAAATGGTCCAAAGTGAACATTGTGTCAAATAAAGGCTTGAAGTGCCCAATCAGTTTCAAATAAGGACCCGAAGTGCCCAAAAAGTCTCAAATAAGAACCTGGGTCCCCGGCCGGCCAAAATACCTGCCGGCTGGCGAGAAAGTTGCTGTTCCGATTGCCGGAACAGTAACTTCTAAATTTTTTTATTATTTTCTTTCTATTTTTCCTTTTCTTCTTCTTTTCTTTTCTTCTCTTCCTCCGCCGGACATAGCCGGGCCGACGGAGGTTGCCGGCATCGGGCGAGGCCGCCCTCGCCGGCATCGGGCGAGGCCGCCCTCGCCGGCATCGGGCGAGGCCTGCCCTCGCCTGGGTGGGGCGAGGTCGCCCTCGTCGGCGTGGGGTGAGGGCCACCCTCTCCTGGGCTGGGCGAGGTCGCCCTCGCCAGATTTGGGGAGGGCTCGACCTCGCCTGCGTCGGGCAAGGCCGGCGTCGGGCAAGGCCGGCCTCGCCAGTTGCCGGCGAGGTCGAGCCTCACCAGATCTGGCGAGGGCTCGGCCCTGCCGACATTGGGCGAGGCCGGGCTCGCCAGATCTGGCGAGGGCTCGGCCCCGCCAGCGTCGGGCGAGGCCGACCTCGCCCAGCCCAAGTGAGGGCGGCCCTCACCCGACGCCGGCGACCTCCGCCGGCCCCGGCTATGGCTGGCGGAGGAAGAGAAGAAAAAAAAAGAAAAGGAAAAGGAAAAGAAAAAAAAACAGAAAAGGAAAAACAGAAAGAAAAAAATTAAAAAGTTACTGTTCTGGTGCCGGAACAGTAACTTTTTCGCCGGCCGACAAGTATTTTGGCCGGACGGGGACCCAGGTCCTTATTTGAGACTTTTTTGGTATTTCGGGTCTTTATTTGAAATTGATTGGGCACTTCAGGCTCTTATTTGACACAATATTCATTTTGGACCCTTTTTTGGGAATTTGACCCCACTTGGGGCCCTTAATTGGAATTTTCCCTTGTTTTATTCTTATTATTTATAAGAAAGAATGGCCTCATGGGGGGATTTTATAAAAAAAAGAATTGCGTCATGGGTAGGTTCTAAAGAGCTAATCAAGTTCCATCCTCCACAAAATTGGTCAACATGGGACAATTGGGAAGATGAAACACATGGAAAATTATTGCCCCATATTGCTTACCGAGGGGGCTTTCTAAGCTTGCATCTTCTACAAAAGCAATTTGTAAGGAGAAGAGATGGTTCTTAGGAGTGTACTGATATTGTTTCATATTTTTCAACTAATAGAATAGAAGAAATATATATTAAAGTGTACAAGGAGCATATTAGCCCCTTCGTGCCTATTGTCGGCCCCATGCCCGGCTCTACTATATTTTGATACAACTTCGAGGGTACTGCAGTTCGTTGAAGTTTGACAAGCACCGTTTAATATTTGCAGCAGCCATTTTCACAAAAGTAGCTTTTGTGGAAATTGTGTCATACAGACTTTAATTTCAGAAAAAGGTTGACTTCATACTATTAAGAGAGGTTGAATTAAAAAAAAAAACTGTTCGAATATGCCTCCAAAATATACAAAAATGGTCAGCTTAAATTGTAGAATACTATCCAAAAGTTAAGGCGACTGAAGATAATGTTCCATACGAATTATAAAGTTTTGAGGTTCTCAACGCTGCAAAGATAATTTCATCCTCTAAAGTTAGAAGAATAAGCCAAAAGGAAAAATTAAAGCCACACTAAAAATTAATTGCAAGAGTTGTTCTTAGAATATATTTTTAATGGAATAAGGGCTATTTGTTTCATCAAAGGCGCTCTATTGTATGTTCGAATTTCAAAATGGTTTTGGCTGACTGGTGGAGATTTCAAATTTGTCATTAACTAGATAAAATAATGTTTTTCTATTCTATCCAGTGATCGATCGGTCGCTTGAGTTTTCTCAAATAATTGAAAACAGTTGGCGGTTACCAAAAATGTTTGATAATTGCGTAACATTGTTGTGAACTGTTTATCAAAACATCCTTGATCATGCTTGGTAATGATTGTACACACTAATACAACATTCTCTAAATTCTTGATAGGTATTTATGGCTAGAGATAACGCCCGCGCTAACTGTTAACACCTAAATTTTGCCTAGTCATTTAAGATTTAAGTGCGTAGAAAATTAGGGATTTATTTTTAACCCTTAAATAAAAATATTTTCATTAAATTACATGGCACATAGATAATAGGCGCATTTGCATTAATAGAATTTAGTATAATATATTTTCCTTTTTATTTTATTAAAAAAATTTTTAAAAAAGAAAGAAATCATTATAAAAAAGTTAAAAAAAAGAGAAAAAAGTAAAGTAAAAGACAAAAGGAGGGCTCTTCCCTGTGTTGATACGAAGGGATCTCTTCTCTCTCCCTCTCTGAACTCCATCTACACTTTCACAAAAGAAGCAAAAAAAAAAAAAAGAAAAGACAAAAGAGGAGTTTTTCCCCATGGACAGCTCACCCTCTGCACGCGCACTGAAGAGATGCAAATGGAAGGAAAAGACATAAGGGGGAGCTCTTCCATGGATTGTGAGGGAGGCCTTTCTTTCTCTCTCTTTGGTCTCCATCCACGGACACACGAAAAAGGAAACACAACAGTCTGCACATGCAAAGGGGGAGTCAAGAGAGAGTTTGACTGGAGAGAGAACGGGGAGGATAAAGCTTGATGAGCAAGAGAAGAGGAAGGAGTTCGAAAAAAAAGAGAACAGAGGAACCGAGAGTTCGAAAAAAAGAGAGGAGACTAACCGAGAAAGAAAAAGAGATAGAAGAAGGAAGAGGCCGAGAGAGTTCGGGGGAAATACCCGAGAATAGAAGGTCCCCATCCGCCTGAAGGAGACCCCGAGGTGCCGCCGACAAGCTCCCAATCGCCGCTGACAAGCTCCCAATCGCCGCTTTGCCGCCGGCCAGCCTCAAACAGGTAGGATTTCGACTTCCCCTGTTTTGGCTTCCTTCTCCCCTGTCTCTTGGGTGCCGGGCACACCAAGCCTATTCGGTGGTCGCCTGACACCACAAAAGGAGGAAAATGTCTTTTTTCATCTCCAAGAAGTGCTCCTGAACAGTTTTTATCAAGAAATAACCTTCGAATCCCACTGAAATCGACTTAGAAACCGTTAGTTTTAGGCGCGTCCCACCTGTTCGTCGAAATGCCCCAATGAACCGTTTTGAGCTTAGGACCCCGAATCTAACCTTGCTCTTTTTGGTCGTTTCATGCAAACCGAGATCTCTTTGTTGCAAAATATTGTTGTGTGAATCTTCGAACATCATCTTTAAGCTGAAATCCGCCTTGAAACCTCATCCTAAAACTCGCATCTGAACTCGCCTACAACATGTTTGATAAAATGTCTGAGTGGATGCCGAGACCTTTTTCACCAAAAACTGTTGTTATCTTCGTTTCATGAGTTGTTCATGCTTAAATCGACATTCCATGACTCACTTGGTGTTTTTTCTTGTGTTTTTACGCTACTATTTGAGCATTGCCCGAGTTGGCCTCACGTACGTATCCGCCGCCAGAGATATTTTCCGCGTTGACGAAGCCTGCGACTCGAGACCGCCTTAGCCAGCGGATCCTCCTCATCTTTAGCGTGAATATGTTTCTTTTGGCTGTTTGTTTTGCTGAAATTGTGTTTGATTTAGTATGTCCCTTTGGTGACGATAGTGTCGCCGGAATCGCTTGGTGTTGGTTGGGGTAGTGACTGTCGGCAATGGCGTGACGACCGACGAGGGGTAGTCGTCGACGGCGGGTGGCGAGGACTGACGGTGATGAGAGTTGGTCGGAACGCCGGCAAGGAGACCACGGCGTGCTCTCGGTGAAGGTAAGAGAAGGCAGGCGCGGGGGAAGCTCTCGGGAAGAATTTGTCCTGGGCAGAAGAGAAAAAAGGGAAGAAAAGTCAAAAAAGAAGACGTCCAGAAAGGGCAAGAGTATTAATAAAAAAAAAGGGGAAAAAGAAAAGAGAGAAAAAAAAATATCAGAAAAGAAGTATAAAAAAGGGGTCCCGGGTTGGTCGGAGAGCCGGGTCGGACAAGCGGGTCGCGGCCATTAAGGTTTCCAGCGAGTCGGGTCGGCGGCTAACGGACGGGTCGGGTTCGCAGGTCGAAACCGGGTATGGTTTTATTTAGTGTATGGGCTTTAGAGTGTTTATTAGGTTTTGGGTCATTTCATAGTTAGGCCGAAATAGGTTGTGGGCCGACTTTTTTTTAAGTTTTGAAATTTTGATTTCTTGTTGGGCCATGGGCTTTCTTTTTTTAAAAAAAAATTTCCGGGCTAGGCCCTTTTCTTTTTTAATTTGCTAGACCGGGCTCAATGAATGAACCCTATCCGGTCGTGGACCCGGGCCGGCGCGCCTGAGTCAGTCCTGATCCGGGTCGGATGTGGAGATCCGACCCGGGTCCCTCTTTATATTATATTATATTAATATTATTTTTATTATTTTAATATTAAAAAATTTTAAAAATTTTAAAAAAAATTTCGAAAAATAATAAAAAAAATCTATTTGGACTTTGGAATTGGTTTTTCTTGCCCTATTGTGTGATTAGAGTAATGTTTGATTGCACATTGTTTAGTTCCCGCATTTTAAATTGCGTGTTTAATTTAACCTCGAATGTGATTGACCATGCATGTTGGGTTCAGGTATTGACAGTTGCTTCCCTTAGCCTGATTAGGGCTGGAATTCTGAGACTCCTAGTTAGTGTGAACACATTAGGTGGAGAATTGAGCAAGATTAGGTACCGAAAGTGCACTAGTTGGTCAATTAATGTAATCAAGTCCTCGTACCCATTGAATCTCTAGTTTGTAGAAGTAAAGCATTTCTCCCGTGCTTTACTTGGGTGTCTAATCAACCCACCAAAAATCGATTAATGACGACTCCTAGATGAAATTGATTTGAATGTTGACAACTTAAACTTAAGTCGCGAATTGGTATGAACTTGGGAGAGCTCGAGTTAGGTTTAACTTAGTAATTCATTAACCTAATCTCTTAGGTGGCGGGGCCGACTCGGGGAGGTCGCGACACTAACATCGTTCACAACATGGGTATTCGATTGGGAGAGGAAACACTAAAAGGAATTGAATTTCCAGGCGTTATTATGGTACATCCTTACTTTTGGGGCAACGAACCATTGCCTTCGGAGACCACCGAACCTGAGAGGAGGTCTATGGCGGAGAATATTTGGCTCGCGCCAAACTTGAGGACCACCAGCTGTGCTGACCCTCTAATAAAACCGGCAATGGACCCTAGGCTGTCAGGTTTGGCTTTCAATAGGATCCTAATTTGTATTGCTGAAAAGGATATCTTCAGACATAGGGGCTGGTATTACAAGGAGGTGCTAAGCGAGAGCGGATGGAGTGGAGTTGTGGAAGTGATGGAAGCACCGGGGGAGGATCATGTGTTTCATTTGTCCAATCCTAGCTGTGATAATGCCGTCAAGATGATGAAAAAATTGGTCTCCTTCATGAATGAGGATAAATAGGGTCAAATTAGTAGCTCCCTTTGTGCACGGGACCGAATTTTTGTCTATCTCCATTTGTACTAAAAGACAAGTCTAATTTTTTATTAGGGTACCAATTATTCCTAAACCTATTTGTGGATGTCATACTAAATCTTTTAATTTTGTCAATTGAGTCCTAAATCTTTTTGTGAAATTTTAATATAATCCTTCTAGCCAATTTTGACTTGAAAATGCCAATATGAAGTAATGTTCTATATGGCACGACTGGTATCTAACACGGAAGAACTTCAACAAAAATCCTACTAGGACTTGAATTGAGGACTAGTCCTACCTTGGGTTGGTTTTCCACACAACTGAGAACCACCAAGGAACAAAAGTGGGGCATGGCCAATTGAGGCACACAAGTGGACCACCACGGATGAGGGATAGTCACGGAAGGATGCTTTCAACAAGGGACCGAGTCGACGTTGTGACCAAGGCTGCGGGATGAAGTGGAGACAAGGGGGGACTCTTCTCTCTAAGTGGATTATGGTGGTGACGAATGGCTGAGTGGAGTGGATACCGCCTTGGAGGGGGGTTGCCCGATGATGTGGCCTTGAGGAATGATCGCCGGTGATGATGGATGCCAAGTGGGATCACGGATGAAGGTGATGGACGCCAAAGTAGGATTCGATGATGAGTGGAAGCCACCAATTGGAAAACCTTGGAGGAGGAGTGTCGCCGGTAGGATGCCCAAGGCGGGGAGAGAGAGAGAGAGAGAGAGAGAGAGAGAGAGAGAGAGAGAGAGAGAGAGAGAGAGAGAGAGAGAGAGAGAGAGAGAGACTCTGGAGAATGTACATGTGAGAGTGTGTGTGGATACCTTGAATGACCGACCATATGGTCCTATTCATAGGTTTTGGGGGCCCTATTCAGATCAGAAGAGATTGGATAGAGCTTAGGATTAGATGGACGGTTAGGACTAAACGGGACAAGAGATGGACGATTGTGATGGACTAGATTGGCCGGCCATGGGGGTTTAGATGTACAGTGGGAATTGAAAAATTAAAAGTGGATAATTGGACGACCATTGGATGAGATAGTTTAGAGATTAAGGGTTGATATTAAATGGATTAGGAATGTACGAATGAGATTAAAATGATTTAATCGAGTCGCACATGATTTGGCCAACCATCCATGAGGTATGTTCTAATACATGCTTGTCCATGGAAGTGAGATATGATAGACATACGATCGACAGGTGATCAATGCATGTAAGTGGCATGTGACAAAGGCATGTGAATGGCGTGTGAGGCGGGAATGAAGGCTTGATGGGCATGAAGTCCAATGGTTGATGGACGGCTAAGATCATTCCAAGTGGCGCCACATCGTGCCATCTTTTCCACTTTGTCCAATCTAGAACCAATTTCCACGTCCTTGGATTAAGACAAAATTTATTAGAATTAGGAACATAAACCTACAATGTTGAAATTAAGACAAGATTCCAAGGATGTTCGAAAGCCAGTTCCCCTCATCTTGGAATAAGGATTAAGTTCCTAGAAGTTTGCGATTGTCATTTAAATTATCCCAAGCACCTTAGAGCTCCTACAATGTTGGAATTCAATTACCTCAGCTCATTTTTTTTTTTTGGTAAGGAAATTACCTCAGCTCATTAAGCTACTCTTGAATCCAAGAATGTCAAAAACCCAAGTTTAGGTTCATCTTGTAAGCGATAACGTAATCCTTTTATGCGGAAAAATTCTGAAATCCAGGATCTTAGATCTTCATGATTTTCACAATAAAATGGACATATTTTTATCCATAGCGTTGCTCTTGAAGATAATTATTGTAGAAACAAGAGAAACGTCGAAATCCGATTTATCTCCCTTAACCCACTTTTCTTTTTAACGTATTTTATCTGATGGAGGATAAAGTACAACTGTACGTTCTTTCTTCTATGGGTGGAGAGTGGACCATACTCTATTTATATGGGCTATCAATAGGTGCTTTCCATCAAAGCACATTCCATTTCATAAAAATCGCACCTCTTTATAGCCAATACAGTTGTTATAACATAATAATTATTAAACCATTAATTAATAACATCATGCGGGCCACAATTATTCTTACACATCTCTCATGCCAAACTTGAGTTTGAGCACCAAGAAAGTTGGAAAGTTAAGTTCGTAGCTCATCTCTTGCATTAACCTTTAGCTTAAGCTCCAAAGAAGTTGGAAATGATGAAGCTAGTAAGGATCATTTAGAAGGGGGGTGAATAGGTGATCTAAAACTTTTGATCAATTTTTAAAGCGGAAACTAATGATCAAGATTAAAGTTCGAAAGATATTCATATTCTGAGTAGACTTTATAAATAATGTCCTTAGGCGCAACACTATCTCCATTTTTACAACACAACCTGCGTAACACGCATCAAGTTGAGCAACACTTCTATAGCCCGCGTCAAAACGCCTCAGGCTCAGTGTCTCTAGCCTATGTAATACGTCTCAGGCACAACACTATCTCCTTTTTACGGCACAACTAGCGTAAAACACATCAGGTTGGTTGTCTTCCTATAAAACCGAGCATCGTCCCGCGTAACACGCCTCAGAACGGGTTCAATTCCCTGCGTAAACATGCTTCAGGGATTATGTTATCACACGTACACACATTTTCCGTTTATTATCTAGACCCCGCGTAAAAACGCCTCAGGGTATTTAATGGCCATATAACACATCGGCATCCAATCTCATGCCAATTTCATACGATCAATTCGCACACGTCATTCAACATGTACAGGCTACCCATAAGCCATGCTAACCCACAATTTTACCAATTCAATTCGCACGTGCACAATTTAACGCGAATTTTTGCATTTTAAGCCAAATTACACCACTCAAGGGCGTCGTACTCCTACCGACAACCCCAATCCAACACGCGCCACATTTCAAACATAAACATGCACTAATTCAGCCACAATATGCACAACAACTCAACCACCATAGAAAAATCACTATAACGGCACATTTAGGCCCGTTTTTCACACAATAAATCACGATAATCATCCGTAATCATTCCGATTACCTACTTAATCAATTCTAACCTCAACTCCACCTCAAAAACTATCACAATTCCGTCCAAACCACTCAGTCAAATCAGTCCAACCATTTGTCTACGAATAACCCCTGAAACTCGCTAAAACGGGCCCGAACTAACCCGAAATTATCCGTTATCCTAGGTGAGTGTTAGATTATCACTTACTTGTGATTCCAAGCAAGATTTGAGCACTACCAGGCAACTGTACAGAGGAAAAAAGCAGCGGCGGTGGCGTCACACGATGAGGGGTACCGGCGGTTCACCGGCGGCCACGAGCGGCAGCGAACGGCAGCGATGGGCTGCTGGCTTACTCGGTTGTGCTAGGATGAGATGGGGGCTCGTAAGGGTGTTTCACGGTGGAAAACATGGGAGAGATACGGCGGTGGCAGTGGTGGTGCGACACGGCGAAAGGGCGAACGACGGTTCGACGGAACGGCGGCGAATGGACGGCGATTGGCTGGCCGGTTGGCCAATTCACGTGAGGGAGAGGAGGAGAGGGAGTTCTCGGCCAGAAGAGGGAGAGGGAGAGTTGAGCGTGAGAAATGAGGGGAGAGAGAGAGAGAGGAAAAGAAAGAAAAAGAAAAGAAAGCCTAGTCTAGCCTACCCCCCTCCCCCGAAAAATTACCATCCTACCCCTCTCTCTAATTTCTAATCGACTGTCATGATTCGATCTTATCTTAAAATCGACGGCTAAAATTGTTTCCCATCAAAATATCCAAGGGCAAAATTGGAATTTCACAAAAAGTGCAAGGGCAAAATCATCCAAAAATTTTTATCTCTAAAGTTGGTATGAAATGACCAAAATGCCCTTCTCATATTACACTTGGTCTTCACAAAATCCCAGTGGCAAAACGGTCATTTTTCACTTCCTGTCAAAATCTCAGTTTTCTAACGAATCCGGACAAATCCGAGGCTGACCATGTTAATAACGACGTCGTTCAATTACTCTGTCATGACTTTCAAAATTTTCGATACCCAAACTCGGTTTCTAATTAATGACTAATTCCAAATAACGCAACTTGAGCGTATCTCAAACTAACGAATGATTTTCGAGAAAATTCGTATATTTGACCCGTGATCGATACTGAATCGAGCCACGTTTAAGTGCACTTGAGCCATGACGACCTCAATTGTTATATGATTGTGAGGATCAATCACTAGTTCTAAAGAACGCGATCGTTTAGAATAGGTTTGAGATTGTTCGCAAATTTCGTATTCTGGCGAGGCGGAATCACCCGCGATCCAATTATACGGCATTCGCAAATCGATCCATGACTATCCTTAGATCGGTCTATATTAGCCCAAAATATCAGCTCGATAATCCTTATGGTTGAAAGTCAGTCCATAGTCAGGTTTTATGGTTGCGCGAATCTAGATCCCTAATTAGCCTTTCCCTATTGGTTAGTGTCCCAAGAGTGATCAAGTCTAGACGAGATTTACTACAAGTGCATTATTGAAATTATGCATTTCATAAATACCAAGTGGGTCGAAATTTAGAATGACACATACTTACACTTTACTATTTTTATTTTTCAAAAGACAAATTTTAAAAAAATTGACTTTTTGCTAATTAATAAGTTATTCATAGGTAAAAACGATTATGATTATGATTATGTTCATGTTCATATATGTATAACATACATACATACACACATAAAAAGTCTGAAAATAAAAATTGGTTGATGCTTCTTTTCAATGAAACTTAGAGGCCATCACTTAATGACTCTCTCATGATCAATTCCATCATGAGTTGTTGAAATCCATTTATGAGTTTCCTTGGGATAATTATCAAAAAAAGTTATAAACTTATTGTAATTGTGTCAATTTAGTCCTAAATTATTGTTAACCAATTGAGTCTTTAAATCTTTTACATTTGTACCAATTTAATCCATCCAGCCATTTTGATAGGAAATCGCCGACATGAATGCCGGCCGTTATACGTGCTGCAGTTGGCGTTGACATGAACATTTTCTTCCTCTAGCCAATCATCGGACCTCGGCAACCAAGTAAAGGCAAGGGTTGGCGAGGGTGAGCCTCGCCAGTGGTTGGGCGAGGGATTAAAAAAAGAAAGAGAAAGAAAAGAATAAAAAAATAAATTTTAATTAAATATTATTTAAAAATATCCACGTTAGTACCGACCGCGCCATGTTGGACGGCTGGCGTCCATGTGAGCGATTTCCGACCAAAAGTAGTCGGATAGACTGAATTGACACAAACGCAAAATGTTTAAAACTAAATTGACAGAAAAAAAAGGTTTACATATGAATTGGCACAATTATAATAGGTTTAAGAATTTTTTTTGGTAATATTTCCAAATTTCCCTTTCATTTACTCAATGGATTTGAACAATTCATTAGGGTACATGCATTGGATTTTGCATTTTAAGGCCTTCATCATCAAATTGGCCTTCCTACAAAAAATATGTCCATTATAAAATATATTTCGCGTTGTACCCTAACTATTTAAGCTTTCGAAATAAATGATTCTTCAAATTCTTCGGGTTATCCCCTACAAACACCACCTACCTACCTTTGTATAATACTCCAACTAACCTATTTCAAAATAAAAGATTAGTGCATTCAGATTTGCTCAATCGAAACGTGTACTATATTGTCTCTCTTCCTCTGAAGAGCTCTCTCTCTATCCATAGTGATAGTTTGCCCTAGAACTGCCTTTTCCCAAAAACCCTAATCTCATTCAACTCTCACCATGCCCAGATCAACCATCCTCCGCAACAATGGAGGTCCTGCTAACATTATCCATTACCCCCAAATCCACAGCCCCAAACCCTAACATGGAAAACACCTCCACCGTTGTCCCTTCCAACATCTAAGATAGAGGTCCCTTCATTCCCTCTACGGAACCTTCCAAATCTCCATATAAACAACTTATTTTCCATTTCAGTCATCTTTCCAGTCGACATTCTCCCCTCAGTCTACGATTCAAGAGAGAACCAGGTGCTAGATGTCGACCAAACTTGTGGTAAGTTCACTGTCGCCCAGCTTCGAGGTACCGCCTTTACCGGCTATTTCTTTCTCCATCCCAGCAGCGAGCATCCTCCAGTCTCACGGGATGCCCTGCTCGCTTTAGTCGCAATAGCCTTCAATTGACTGGGGAGATTCTCAAGGAGGTCTCGTAGTAAGGTACTGGTAGTAGGTGGTTTTGTTACACTTCTCTGCTGACTTGTTGTTAAAATGGAAAGAATTTCTGAGAATGAGCTAAGAGTGGCAGCTCTCATTAAGAGGCTGGGTGACCTCTGGTCAGAGGATGATGTAGTGGAGGTAGATGAAGAAATTCCAGAGGATAAGTTGAAAGAATGTCGACTCACCTTGTTTGGGAAACTCTACTCGAAGCCCAAAGTTAACTTCCGAGCCTTTCAAAGCACTATGAAGAGGGTGTGGAGATCTGACACAGTAACCTGTGGCCAAATTCAGCCAGGCTTCTTCTCCTTTATCTTCAATTCAGAAGCAGAGAATAAAAGGGTCTTAGAGGCGGGACCATGGTCTTTCTCCAGCAACTTATTGATCCTTAAGCAATGGGAACCAAATACCCCAGTGCATTGTTACGACTTCTCCCGTTGTGCCTTTTGGGTCCACTTCCTTGGGATCCCTGTTGAAAGAGTAACAGAAGATATCATTATTTCTATGGCATCAAAAGTGGGAACAGTGCAGGAAGTTAGACTAGATGCAAAAGTAAATGGGTCACTCATCCTGGGAAAAGCAAGGGTGGAAAAGGAGTTGGCTGCACCCTTGAAGTCAGGAACATTTATCAATGTGGGGGGAAAAAAGATTTGGGTGGACTTCAAATACGAACGTCTACCTCACTTTTGCTATTCCTGCGGAAGGATAGGCCATTATGCTACCTATTGCAAAATCGTGCCATACGAAGAATTTGGATTGGAGGAAAACATTAAAGGCAAATTTGGACAGTGGCTAAAGGCAGAAGTCAGGGAAAACAGCCCGTATTGGGAGCTATTCTATGGGGACCAGCTACCTATCATGGAGGAGGAGGAAATGACCCCCGAAACTCCACTTCATGACCACCTAGCAATAGATATCTCAACAAAAAGAAAAAGCAATATAGACATACCCTATGAGAGTGCACCCGATTTAACCCCTACTCTGGAAATCACTCAACATTCAGGAAAGCAGACTCAGCTATTTTTACTGGACTCCCCAAGAAAGGAGGTAGGCATGGATGTACAAGAAGGGTGGCGGAAGGAATATAAAGCGGGGAAAAAAACCCCTCCTACCAAGAAACTAAGGAGGTACAACCCATATGGATTGGGTAGAACAAGCTTCAACTCTCTAGACGAATCTTTACTACTGGAAACCCCTATTCATATGGCTGAAGACGGGTGTGAGTGGGCTGTGGTGGCTAGCCCTAATAAGCCACCGGGGATTAAATGAAGCTATTGAGCTGGAATTGTCAGGGGTTGGGCACACCCCTGACATTCTAGTCACTGCGAGCCATTGTGGCTCAAGAAAGGCTTGTTATGGTGTTTTTGATGGAAACTAAAAATAAGGAGATGATGGTGGACAGTATCCGTAGGCGACTCGATTTTTAGCATTCGAAGGTGGTGGAACCGAGAGGTATCGCCGGGGGCTTAGCACTCTTTTGGAATGATGAGATTTCCCCAAACATAGTTGCCAGCTCGGCTGAGTTTATTGACGTAATTTGCAAAGAATTGAGAAGCGGGACAGACATGAGACTCACTTTTCTGCATGCCTCTACTAATTTCCAGGAGAGATTGCACCTATGGCAACATATGAGAGCCATACATTACTCCAACCACCTTCCTTGGGTTTGCCTGGGTGATTTCAACAAAGTTCTATACAATTGGGAGAAAGAGGGAAAGAGAGAAGCGGATTACTACAGACAAGTTGCTTTTCGAGATTTTCTATATGATTGCTAACTTTTGGACATTGAAAGTAAGGGATGTGCATTTACATGGTCCAACAATAGAGAGGGGATTGACTTGGTAAAAAAAAGGCTCGACCGAGTGCTTAGTAACTTAGATTGGAGGGTTTCATTCCCAACTGCGGAAGCTTTTGCACTACTGGCCATTGGCTCCGATCATTGTCCAATCCTTCTTTCGCTCTACCCAAATTATGAAGCACGGAAAAAAGAGTTCAAATTTGAAGCTTATTGGGTGGATGATACAGAATATGATAACATTGTTACCAAAGCCTGGCTAGACACACACTCCCAGCAAGGGGAAGTTGCAGCTAAACTAGAAAAAGTTACCAAGGCCCTATCTACATGGAGTCATCAAAAGTTTTCCAATGCGTATCGCCAAATTGAAGATCTAAAAAACATCTAGTGGCACTCACAAATAGGAGATTGGGAGAATCTACCGAAGACAAAATTTAGGCTGTCAAGGGGAAAATCGAAAAGCTATGGAGGTAGGAGAAACTGTATTGGGGATTAAGATCTCGCATCAACTGGCTGAATTGGGGAGATAGAAATACCAAGTTTTTTCATGCCACAACGGTGCAACGGAGACAAAGAAATAAAATATCTATGCTGAAAATTGATGAATCCACGTGGAGTCGAGATGAGGCAGTACTGAAAAAGCATATAACTAAGTACTATTGCTCCCTTTATTCCACCACGGGATCAAGGAATTTCTAACCAGTGTTGGATCAATGCCCATGCATAGTTGAGGAGAGTATGAATGAGGCTTTACTGGCACCAATGACGATGGAGGAGGTGAGGAACACTATTTTTCAAATAGCTCCAACAAAAGCCCCAGGACCTGACGGACTAAATGGCTAGTTCTACCAACATCACTGGGAGCTCATTAAGTATGACATCTTCCAAATGGTCCAGAACTTCTTTGACTCGGGCTCGCTTGACCCAAAGATCAACAAAACTCTCATCACTTTGATCCCCAAAGTCCCAAACCCAGAAAACATGAGTCAGTATTGACCCATAAGCCTCTGCAACGTCAGCTATAAAATCATTTCCAAAGTGCTGGCAAATCGATTGAAACCTTGGCTCCCTGGAATCATTACCATGGAGCAAAGTGCATTCATCAGTGGACGCCAAATCCAGGACAATATACTGATTGTACAGGAGGTTTTGCACCAATTAAGAATCAGGAAGAGAAAGAAAAAATTCCAGGTGGTTCTAAAACTTGATATGCAAAAAGCTTACGATAGAGTGGAATGAGATTTTCTGGGGGCTTGCATGCTAAAAATGGGTTTCAATGAGAAATGGGTGACTATGGTTATGAATTGTGTCTCCTCCATCACTTTCAGTGTGAAGGTTAATGGGGAACCTCAAGAGAACTTTCAACCATCTCGAGGCATTAGACAAGAATGGATCAAAGATGGGCATTCATTGGAAGAACTGGAAGGTACTCAAGTTAAGGAAAACAGAGGGTGGCCTCGGATTCAGGGATCTCATAACATTCAACAAAGCCATGTTGGGGAAGCAGGCCTAGAGACTAGTCCAATCCCCCTCAGCCCTGTGGAGTCAACTCATTAAAGGACTCTATTTTCCCAGGGCTAACTTTTGGAATGCTAACAAGGGCTCCCGACCATCGTGGGGATGGCAAAGTTTGTTAATGGGGAGAGACACCATCTATCCATCAATCAAATGGGTCGTTGGCAATGGGAAATCAATTAGAATTCATGAAGATAGGTGGTTACCCCAGGGTTTGATCGGAGGACCAGCCAATTCAGAAGACCCCCAAAGAGTCGAAGAATTGTTCTTTTAGGGAAAGCAATGCTGGGATGAACAAAAACTGAATTCTCTTTTCAGCGAGCATATAGTAGAGGAAATCACGGCTATACCACTGAGCTCTACCCCAAAGAAGATGTGCTAGTGTGGGCAGGGAATAAAATAGGGAAATACATCGTAAAAGACTCCTATAACAGAATGCAGCCATCAGAATATCAGCAGAATCACAACTAGGCCTCCTCATCGTATCAATTTCCCAAATCCTTATGGCAGAAAATCTGGAACCTCAATACCATGCCAAAAATCAAGCACTTCATTTGGAGTGTGTAGCAGAATAGCTTACCAACTCGTGAGAACCTGTGCAAGAGAACAATAACGCCAGATCCCCTTTGCCCTGTTTGCAGCCAAACCCCTGAGTCAGTGGAGCATCTCTTCTTGCTTTGCGACTGGACAAAAGCAGTCTGGTCAGACTACCAACTGCAAATACATATCTCTCGCTACGGAATTACTAGAATCGACAGATGGCTGTTGGAAATTTTGCTACAAAACACAGACTTACCATCACCTGAGCTAGTCGCCGGGGTATTGTGGAAAATTTGGTTGGCTCGAAACAGAGTCATCTTTCAGAATCGAAGTCCAGATCCAAGCTTGATAGTCGACGAAGCGTGTGCCTTAGACAAAAACTTCAAGCGTTGGAACCCCAAAAGGATCAACAGAGAAAAGCGAAAGGGGAACTCACCTGTTTCGTGGACTCCTCCAGAGACCGGTGGATTAAAACTAAACATCGACGGGTCAATCGTCAAAGGCGAGAGGGTGGGTGCCGTTGCCGGGATCTGCCGAGATTCTACTGGGAGAGTTGTGGGTGGTTTTGCTAAAAGTGTGGTAGCCTCATCGGTGATGGAAGTCGAAACCCTAGCTTTGCATGCGGCTCTATTGTACTTAGAAGATGAAACCGATATGTGGAAAAGCAAAACTGATCTGCAGAGAAGTGTTGATCTGCACGTGGTGGTGAGCTCTGACAGCTTATCTTTGGTGGACATCATAATGAGCCAAACTCCGGGCCCGTGGGAGATTCAGGCCATCCTTGAAGATTGCAAACAAAAGCTGTCTCGGTTAAAAGCTGTAGAGCTTGTCTACAACCCACGCGACTCAAATCAAGTGGCAGATCTCTTAGCCAAAACACATCGCAAGAAAGCCCTACCGCAAGATTGGCTTGTAAAACCGCCATTATCTCCACGGGATCTATTATGTTTAGAAATCCATAACTTATGTTATCCTTTCGTTAGTTAATTAATGAAACATTTTATCTTTTGATCAAAAATAAAAAATAAAAAAATAAAAGATTAGTGCTACCAGTAGATTTTGCAGCTTATGAGGTTGGTCAACCTAAAAAGCAAAGAATCAATGCTCAACGACCTGATCGAGCCATCCAATCCAAATTTATAATAGACACAATGTATGATCGAGACATCTAAACAAAATTGTATCTCGTGAAACGCATTTATCAAGCACCAATCGCACGAAGATTCTTCCTTCCTATGCACGTATGACGGGGACTATCGACGAGACAAGGCAAGTCCGTAGGGCATATAAAAATCAGCAAATTCGTGCAGGAACCCAATATAAACTTCTGATCAACTCTCTTTCTTCTCACCCCCAACAGCGAACTCCCTTCTATTTCACTTCAAACACAATGGAAACAGAACTGCTCTATGATTTGTCTCCATTCGTAAGGATTTACAAGGATGGCCGAGTGGAGAGATTTGTAGGCACGGAAACTATCCCTCCGTCGCTCGACGAGAAAACCGGCATCCAGTCGAAAGACGTTGCGATTTCATCGGACTCCACCGTCTCCGTGAGGCTTTACATCCCAAAAGCTGCGACCGATTCTCTCCAAAAGCTCCCTGTGCTTGTGTACTTTCACGGAGGAGGCTTCATAATTGAAACGGCGCGGTCGCCAACTTACCACAACTATCTCAATGCCCTAGTTGCAGAGGCTAACATTATCGCCGTCTCCGTCGATTATAGAAGGGCACCGGAGCACCCTCTTCCGGCGGCTTACGACGATTCGTGGACTACCCTCAAATGGGTGGCCTCTCATTCTACCGGAAATGGCCCCGACGAGTGGTTGAATTCTCATGCCAATCTCAAGAAGGTGATCTTGAACGTTCTTCAATTTCTATATAGATCACTTACTGGCATATACATACTATTAGAAACGACATCCAAACTCATAATAGTAAATTCGGCTTTTGTTTGGTATAGTCGTGGTTGTAACGTCGCAGTTGTAACGTCGCAGTGTTGCTTTATGACGGTGCTACGAAGTGTTGTATCTGGTGTCTTTTGGTGATATATTTTTTTAAGGTACAACATCTTAAGGTCGGGATAGGCAATTTCTTGAATGCCATTATATACTAGGGATGAGCACAGAGTGAGGCAGGGACGAGGATCACGTCCCTCAACCCCATTCCATCAACCGCTGCGTTCCTCCTGCGGGGCGGTTTTGCGTTCATAGGGCCCCACCATAGAATCGATATTTTTTTTTTCTGAAAAAGAACTAATACTAAAAAAAATTTTGTCGAAAAACTGATATCACTTGCTAGATGGTTAGTTGACATTGCTTTTATTCTTATTATTTTAATAAGAAAGAATGACCTCATGGGTAGATTGTCATGGGTAGGTTCTAAAGAGCCAATCAAGCTCCATCCTTTACAAAATTGGTCAATATGGGACAATTGTGAAGATGAAACACATGGAAAGTAATTTATCCAAATTGCTTACCTAGAGGGCTTTCTAAGCCTGCATCTTCTACGACAGCAATTTGTAAGGAGAAGAGATGGTTCTTAGGATTGTATTAATACTATTTCACATTTTTTCAACAAATAGAATAAAAGAAATGAATATATATAAATTGTACAAGGGGGCGTATTAGCCCCTTGTTGCCTTTTGCATGCCCCATACCCTGCGGGGCATTTTTGTCTAGGGAAAATTCGCCTCATTCGGCGTGGCGCCCCATGCCCATCTCTATTATATATGTTGCTACAGCTTCACGGGTACTACAATTGTTTGAAGTTTGTCAAGCTCCTTTTAAAATTTGAAGCAGCGATTTAAAAATTGGTTGTAATAATTGTTCTTAGAAAATATTTTTAATGAAATAAGGGCTATTTGTTTCATCAAAGGCGCCAGATTGTATGTTCAAATTTCAAAATGGTTTTGGCTGAGTGGTGGAGATTTCAACTTTGTCATTAGCTAGATAAAACAATGTTTTGCAATTCTGTCCAGTGATCGATCGGCCGCTTGAGTTTTCTCAAATAATTGAAAACAGTTGGCGGTTACAAAAACAATGTTTGATAATTACGCAACGTAATTTTCTGTTGTGAACTGTTTATTACAGCATCCTTGATCATTCTCGGTAATGATTGTACACACTAATACAACATTCTCTCTTCATAGGTGTTTATGGCTGGAGATAGCGCTGGCGCTAACATAGTTCACAACATGGGCATCCGATTGGGAGAGGAAACACTACAAGGAATTGAATTTCCAGGTGTTATGATGGTACATCCTTACTTCTGGGGCAACGAACCATTGCCTTCGGAGACCACCGAACCTGAGAGGAGGTCCGGGGCAGAGAACCTCTGGCGCGCGGCAAACCTGACGACCACCGGGTGTGACGACCCTCTAATAAACCCGACAATGGACCCTAGGCTGTCGGGTTTGGCTTTCAATAGGATCCTAATTTGTATTGCTGGAAAGGATATCTTCAGACATAGGGGCTTGTACTACAAGGAGGCGTTGGGTGACAGAGGCTGGAGAGGATTTATGGAGGTGATGGAAGCACCGGGGGAGGATCATGTGTTTCATCTGTTGAATCCCAGCTGTGACAATGCTGTGAAGATGATGAAGAAATTGGTCTCCTTCATTAATGAATATAAATAGGGTCAAAAGTATTATTGTTAATTAGTAGCTTTCTTTGGATGTGTATGGTAATATTTCTGTTCTCGGAAATAATTTCTGTTCGGAAATAATTTTTTATATTTCTATTCCTTGGACTAGTTTCTAAATAGAAGAACGCGTTTGATAACAGCACAAAATTTCTATTCTTGAAATAAAAAAACGTTTTGTTCAACCTTAAATTTTTTTGTGATGTGGAATTTTTTTTAGTTTTTTAATAATTCTCCAAGGTTTTTTTTTAATTTGTTTGAATTTTTTTCTTTCCTTTTTTTCCTCTATTATTCTTCTTCCTATAGCCGATCGCTGGGCCTCGGCGAGGGCCGACGACCGGCGAGGCTCGACCTCGTCAGCTATAGGCGAGGTTGGCCTCCACCCTTGACCTCACCACAGCGAGGCACGACCTCGTCCAGCCACCGCGAGGTCGGCTTCGCTCGGCCATGGCAAGGCCAACATCTTGGTGGTTAGGTGAGGTTGACCTCGCCAGCCCTCATCTCTAAATGTTCATCAGCGATCGCCGAGGCCTAGCGACCGGCTAGAGGAGGAAAGAAGGAAAAAAAAAAGCAAGTGACCTTGTTTTAGAAATTGTTCTTAGTAACAAAAAGGTAGAATTTTTTTTTTACTTTTTATTTCCATTCCAAATCTATTCTTTGGTCACTTTTCTATTCCGAGGAATAGAAAATTTAACTAACGTACACAAAAGAATTTCTGTTCTTTTTCTATTTCGGGAAAAATAGATAAATAGAAACATTACCAAACACGCCATTTGTGTGTGGGACCATTTCTTTTTATCTCTATCTCCATTTATACTTAAAGACAAGTCTATTTTTTTATTTGGGGAAACCAAATTATTCCTAAATCAATTTACCTCCTACATAGAATGACCAACGTCTAACATGAAAAACTTCAGCAAAAATCCCGCTAGGACTTGAATTGAAGACTAGTCCTACCTTGGGTTGGTTTCCACACAGCTGAGAATCACCAAGGAACAAAATTGAGGCATGGCCAATTAAGGTACACCAGTGGACCACCACAGATGAGGGACGGTCATGGTGAGATGCTCTCGACAAGGGACCGAGTCGACGTTGTGATTGAGGCCGCAGGATGATGTGAAGACCGGTGGCTAGTCTTCACTTTGAGTGGATGATGGTGGTGACCAATGGCTGAGAGGAGTGAAGACCGCCTTGTAGGGGGGTTGGCCGACGATGTGGTCTTGAGGGATGACCGCCGGTGATGATGGATGCCCAGTGGGATCACCGATGAAGCTAATGGACGCCAATGGAGGATACGATGAAGAGTGGAAGCCACCGATCGGAACACCTTGGAGGAGGACTGTCGCCGGCGGCAAGCCTAAGGCGGGGAGAGAGAGAGAGTCTGGAGAATGCGCGAGTGAGAGTGTGTGGATGCCTTGAATGGCTAGCCATATGATCCTATTTGTGGGCTTTGGGAGCCCTAATCAGATTAGAAGAGATTGGGTAGAGCTTAGTATTAGATGAACGGTGAACATTAAATGGGATAAGAGATGGACGACTGTGATGGGCTAGACTGGCCGGCCATGGGGGTTTATGATGTACAGCGGGAATTGAAAAGATGAAAGAGGATGGTTGGAAGACCGGCGGATGAGATACTTTAGAGATTAAGGGCTGAGATTTAAATGGATTAGGAATGGACAAATGAGATAATAAGGATTTATGTGAGTCGCACATGATTTTGCCGGCTATTCATGAGGTATGTTCCAATACATGCTTGCCATGGAAGTGAGATATGATAGCCATCTGATCGACAGGTGATCAATTCATGCGAGAGGCATGTGACAATGGCATGTGAGGCTTGAATGAAGCTTGATGGGTGTGAATTCTTATGGTTGTTGCACGGCCAAGATAGTTCCAAATGGCGGCACATCATGCCATCTTATCCACTTTGTCCAATTTAGAACCAATTCCCACTTTGTTGGATTAAGACAAAATATATTAAAATATGTTGACACTTGAATTTTGACATCTCATTTAGTAATTTATTGCATGAAAAATTAGGGATCTACCCCTTGTCTCTAATTAAAATAATTTTCACTAAATTGCATATAGATTTTAGGAGCATTTCTTAACATATAGATAAACGCCAAAAAATCACATTTTAATTAGACCAGTGATGGATGATTTTGAACTTAATGGAATTATTTGGACTCTGCCCATTCGACCAAGCCCTAAGGAAGTAGCACTGGCCGAAAATTGCAAGGCAAAAGAAGGTCTTGAGCTTTAGTTGATCTGGGTTTAGCCCATTAGAATTGAAAGGCTTTGAGCTTTATTAAGTTAACCTCTTAATAGTTAAGCCTATTGTTAAATAAACACAAGAGATGAGAAAATTCGGCCAAGGACTTGCGCTGGCTGAAATTCACAGAGGGGCGGGGGCTTATTGAGCTTAATTTAATGGAATTTATCTCATTAGAGTTTAATTAATGAAAAGTTTTAGGTTATTGGAGCACATTATTTTAATAAGGCCTAAATCAATTCCGTTTCATAAAGTTTAGATTTAGGTGGTCGCCATATAAACATGTCTAGTTTGGCAATTCTAGAGAGAACACACGAGAGAAAAACACTTACAGAAAGAGAGAGCTAAAGGCGAGAGAAGCAGCTAAGAATTCCATCACGGTCGCGCCTCCTTCCCTCGGCCGCTGCTCTGCACTGTCGAGCACCTCCAGGTTAGCTGAGACCAATCCGGCGACTGACTTGCTGCTCTAAGCTCCCACTACACTGCTTGCTGCTGGACAACGAAGAACCAGTGTAACTGTGACACAACATCCTCATGTGACTCCACACCGACGATATGCTGTTGCCACTACTTCTCCAGTCGACCGAGAAGCATCTTGATGAGTCCTGACGCCGTCAACGTTTGTTGCTGCTTGTCCCTGCACTGTCGACGTTTCCTGCTTCCTTGTCGTTGAAACCACCAGTCCTGCATCGCGAGCCGACGAAGTTGCTACTCTCGTGATCTACATCGGCAACCTGAGGAGACGACAGCATCATCTCCTTCCAGCCGCAAGCTGACGAAGCTGTTGCTGTCTGCTCACATCGAGCCCTGCATTGTCGTCTCAATTCATCAGCGCATGGCGCCGCTCCCTTGTTCTGCACCAATGGCGACCTGCAGCACCTTCACCACGACAACAACGAATTGTTGTTTTTTTCTTGGCCTTACAACAATGACTCGGCTCTGATTTTCCTGCACCGTCGCTGAGGTGTTTTGCTTCTATTTTATAGATTTTCCCGAGTCCTCAGTTATGTCGAGCCAAGAAGCCAGCCATGATTTCAGAACTCTACCGTCGAGCCACCACCGCGGCTGTCCTTGGCTGTAAATGCACCACCGCCGGTCACCACTGCGAGATCCCTTGGTCCTCGAATTGGACTCAAATCTTTGAATTAGGTAAAATCTTATCCGAATTTGAATTTGATATCTTATTGCCTAAATTGAATAAATGGTGATCTAACTTGCATATTTTGAGTGATAGGTATATCTAATTAGGATTATTTCCTAGTTCAACAACGTGCACATGGTCAATAGTTCGATCTATACCAATGAGATAAGATTATCGACTGCATAGAAAATCAGCAACATAATCCTTAAGCCTTAGGATAAGGGTGTCGGTTTTACTTATTTCCAAATTCGATTCGATTAGATAATCTTTGAGATATTCGATTCTTATATTTTGGTGATTTGTGGTTATCTTTTGCAATTGATGATTATCTTTGTTTGATTTGTTTCATATTCTAAAAAAATAAAAACGATTAGATAAGATTAGGATAGATATTATAGATTTAGACAAATTTCTAATAAAATTTTCATGATAGCTTTTTCTAGCTAGATTTCATGCTAGGATAAAGTTTATCTAGTTAAGAGGTTTTCATTAAAACTAGGATTGGACCTAGTTTATTTCCTTGTTTGAATTGAATAATATTTCACTCTGTATAATTTATTTCCTTATTTATTAATTGCGATTGATAAAAAAAAATACCAAAATATCATTGGCCTATCATATAGATTTAGTTGCCTCATACTGTTGACACCTAAATTTTTTGAGTTTCCCACGTAGTCTTTTATCACATAAAAGTTAGCGGTTGAAGTCAACCTTTAAAAAAATTTGATACTGCGTTGTTTGCATTAGGCACTTATAGTATTAACATGTTTAGCATTATGCATATTTGCATCAAGTCAGCCATGGGTGCTCGTATTAAATTCCAAAATTGCAGAAATTTGAATGAAACCTTGATCAAAGATTTCAATCAAACTGAGCTGGCTGAAGTTGGGGATTTTGAGGAATGCTTGGATTCTAAAGATCGATCAATGAAGCTTTCAGGGAAAAAGACTTTGGAGATGGGGATAGAAATTGGCCAATGGATCTTGCAAAGTGTGATTGGTGAAAGAGGGTGAATTTCCTTGATGAATAAAGACCGTCATGAAAGCAGTAGCCTCATGCCATTTTGGGAAGGGGATTTTCTTACTCTAAATCAATTAGAGAGATCTTCTCTCCGGCCAACTAAATGGAGGAATTCTTGGGATATTTTTCCATGAATGATAAGTTCATGGCTGAAGACAAAAGAAAGCGTGACAATTGAGAGGCGAAATCGGTGAAACAAACATCAATAAAAGGATAAAATCAAAGTAAGGAGTTGATTGGAATGTGCAAATGGGCTGGCCGATGGCAAGTGAATGTGGACATGTTCAAGGCAATGTGAATGGGAGCAGAAAAGGCAACCTGAAAATTTCGAGAAGAAGCGAGATTTGGAGCACTAATTCACAGCGACAAATCAAGTCTAAAATTCGGCAATCCCCACGATCATGGGATCACGGGTTCAAACTTTCCAATGATAAATGGAGGTCTTTTGCTATAAAAAGGGGGCTGGTTGAGCCATTGTAAAACAAGGAGTGGAGCTCGAAATAGAGAGAGTTCAAAATATGAGAGAAACAAGAGAGTTCTTTTATGTGGCTATAGTTCAACCACATCCTTCTTCTCGGTAATTTGCAAAAAATTCATTTGTTCTAGTGAGCCTAGTTGTGTCGCTCTTGCTATTCTCGATCCTGTGTCGCTGCTATTTGCTGCTACATCCTCACTGCCGCTGTTCGCTGTTGCTGCGTCCCTGCTACCGCCACTCGCTGCTTCCACTGTTCGCTACGTTCACTGCTGTCACTGCTCATTGTCGCTGTTCGCTACTGTTTACTGCTGTTCTACTGTGCCGTTGCTGTTCGTCGTTGTTTGCTGTTGTTTATTGCTATTCGTCACTGTCGCCGTTGCTCGTTGCCATTCGCTGCTCGCTGCTGCTCGTTGCCGTTCGCTCCTCACCACTAATCGTCATTGCTGCTCACTGTTTGTTGTTGTTTCACTATTGTTCGTCGCTGACACTTGTTGCTCGCTGTTGTGTCACTGTTGCTGCTGCTCATTATTGTTCATTGCTGCTGTCCATTACTGTTTGCTACTGCTGCGCTCCTTTTCTAGCTCGTTGCGTCCTTGTGCCTTCGCTTCGAATCGACTTCTCGTGGCAAACTCTAACCAAGCCCATCCGCGAAGCCTTGCTTATTCTTGCCGTAATTGTAGCTGCTCACCGCAACTGTCTTGCTTACGACTTGTTGCTAATGTCTCCTCAAGCCCACTGTTGCTACTTGTGACATCCTGAAAATTGGTCAATTTGGGATTTATAAAATACTGAGTTTTATGAATGTTCTTGCAGTTAATTCTCGCCCGGAACTGATCATTCCTGAGATACTAACCAATGGGGAAGGGCTAATCAGGGATTTAAATTCGTGCGACTAAGAGAAAATTCGATCGTGAATTGATTTTCGACCATAAATCGCTGAGGTGACATTTTAAGCCGCTGTAGGCCGATCCAAGGATAGTCAGGGGTCAGTTCGCCACTGTCATAGTAGTGAATCGCGGGTGATTCCGCCGGATCACGAATTGAATTGACGAATGATCATGAACCTATACCGAACTATCGTACCCCTCGGATCTAGCGATCGATCCTCGCTATTTAAATAACAACCGAAGTCGTCATGAACCGAATGATCTTGCATGTGACTTGAACTATTATCAGTCATGGGTCGAATATGCGAATTTCCCCAATAAGCCGCCCGTTAGTCTGAGAAACGCTCGAGTTACGTTTAAAAAAAATTTAATTATTTAATTGAGCTCAAATTGGACCTCGGAAAAATTTGGAAGTCACAACGGGACGTTAGGACGACGTTGCGGTTGGAACATGCAATTTTGGATTGTCCCAAATCCTTCAAAAAAATTCAATTTCGATGAGAAATGAGGAAAGTGACCATTTTACTCTTAAGAATTTATAAAGGGCAAGTTATATGAAGGAGGGGCATTTTGGTCATTTTGCCCTAACTTTTTGGTTGGACATTTTTGCTCTTGGAATTTTATGAAATTCCCAAATTACCCTTGGATATTTTTGGGTAAGATTCGATCTCGACCGTCGGTTCCAAGATAAGATCAAATCTCGACTGTTGATTAAAAAGATTAGACAAGGGCAAGATGGTCATTTGCCATTTTGATAAAAAACCTCACTATTTGAGTCCAAGACCTACTTTCTCTCTCTTCACTTCCTCTCTATCTCTCTCTCATTCGGCCTCCCTCTCTCCCTCACCGACCGGACCAGCTGCCCCCTCTCGCCCGTACGCCGTGCCACTGCCGTCCGGCCACCGCCCGCCGTGCCACGCCGTCCACGCCGCTGCACCACCCCCACCCTCACTCGCCATTCCTCTCCTTCTCTCTCTCCTCCCCCGTGACCGTGACCCACGGCAACGAAGCCGTCGCCACCTCCGCACGCCGTCCGCCCCAACCCGCTGAGCCGCTCGCCGTTCGCCGCCGTCCTCGTCGATCGCCGCCGCTTTTTGCTCTAGCCGCTTTAGTCTAGAGTCCGGTAAGTCACGCTCTAAACCTTATTTAGGACGTCGGGTATCGACGGACAATTTTCGGGTGAAGTCGGGTTAAATTAGGTGTGGAATTGTATGATTTAGGAGCGAAATCGATTAGCGGGCCTTAGGATTGAATTTGGGAAATTTTGGTGGAAATTTTGAGGTCGAAAGTGGGCTGTGGATGGCTAATTGAGTGCTGTGATGCTCGGTTCGGTACGCAAATTAGATATTTAGAACCGGCGATTAATGGTGTGAAATTGTCGTGAAGAGCCGGAATTGATTTGACGCAGTTTGGACATGGAAAAATGCCAATTTGTATGTTGATGGTGTGTTTGTACTGTGATTGAACTGTGGTGATGAATTTGGGTGCATGGTTGTGTATCTGATTGATTGAAATATGCCTATTG
Organism: Syzygium malaccense; assembly: GCA_031216405.1. Classification (NCBI taxonomy): domain Eukaryota; kingdom Viridiplantae; phylum Streptophyta; class Magnoliopsida; order Myrtales; family Myrtaceae; genus Syzygium; species Syzygium malaccense. The sequence goes on along the minus strand of CM062259.1, from coordinate 16,201,173 downwards.
TGTGCATGTTTGGGCTAGATTGAATTAATTGTTAAATTGGTCATGTCGAATGTTTGTTGAGCATGAATTGTGTGTAAAATGATGCGTGCGCGGGGCACGTGTGATTGGCCAACTAATTGGCAAGTGAGAGTGTTGAGCATATAAATGAGAAAAAGACTGTGCATGTTCTGGCATGTGTGATCGTGGATATCCCTGAAGCGGTATCATTACGCGGGGAAATGTGCCATCCTGAGGGGTGTACTTCAACGTGGGACGATACCCGGTATTACCAAAAGACTGCCAACCTGAGGCGTGTACTTCAATGCGGGTTGTACCGTAGGTGGTAGATATTGAGCCTGAGGCGTGTATTGTAACGCGGGCAAGAAACATGGCCTAAGGCGTATACTGTAACGCGGGTCACTAGCGAGAGTTGTGGAAAAGATGTGATTAGACCCGATCGAATGCGCAAAAATGAGATTTGAGCATGCGTGTGATTGCATATGATGTAGTTGTGACTAACGTGCAGGGTGCAAGCAAGATAGGCCCCGGGTAAGAATAATTGATGTGCCTGTTATGTGATGATTATGTTTTGTGATTGTCTGGAGGTACGTGATAGCCTAGGTGGAGTTTAGAGGTGTACTTACTGAGATACAGTCTCACGGTTGTTTCAACCAAATATTTCAGAACCCCGGCAAGAGCAATGAATTCCCCACCGTTGCCACCTGAGCGTTTTGGAGTACCGGTGCACACCGAATAGGAAGTCTTAGAGTTTCCTATGGCTGACAATATGACCTGGATTAAACATACTACCATAGTTTTTGTAGACGTATGATTACTTTTGTGGGAGCCTCATACATATACCGCCTGGTTTTTCCGAGACGGGGTAGATGAGTTTGGGCCCGTCCGAGGATTTGACGTCCCTTTTGATTTAGTTGGGGACTGGGATCCGACTGCTGTACCCCTTCCTGACGACGAATTGACTAGTGCGAAAACTAGTCTGGCTCAGTCTGGAATGCATCCAGCGCCGACAGCACAAGGATCTTCAGGGGCTGAGAACGAGCCGGAGCCGGAAGGTCTCTAGCGGGAGACGACCCAATGGACATAAACCTTGAGCCAATCCTCGAGGAAGGAGAAGAGGAGGTCGAGCCCGAGGCGAAACCCGAGAATGAGCCTACTGAGTCTGCAGAACCCGAGGAAGAACCGGATTATATACTCCTATTTGAGCAGTGGATGGATCCCAATTTCGTGCCTGAGGACGATTTCTTTGAGGAGCTGGCTGAGGAGGATCAGGACGAAGTTCTAGTGGAATCGGGTGATATAAACCACCCAATCAAGATTGAGACAGAGCCGGAGTCCTCGGAGAAGCTAACTGTTCAGGGGAGTTTGGATTCAGATGACGAGGATTCAGATTCAGAGTGGCCGCCGAGCAAGGGGCGTAGGGGTTAGCATAGGGGTTGAAGATAGGTTTTTGGAAGAGTACCATTTTTGAGATGGGGTATCCAGGTCATCGATCTTTTTGCTATCGGTGATTTGTAGCACGGTGTGCATATCTAGATGGCGGTTTGTAAATTGTGAATATTTTATAAGTTTGGTAAATGGAAATGAATATGTGTGTTATCCCTGATTTTCCCAAGCTTTTAATTGTCTGGGTAAATTGTGGTTTTCGTTGAGCGATTAAAATCTCTGATGGTTATAAATGAGGTCGGCGATACCCTGGGATATCGCATTGATCGACCAGTGGAGTGATGTCGCGTGATCGATGGGGTTCGGGGCGTGACACTACCTTTCATGACTCATCAAGTTTGTCCTTGGGGAAATCCTAAATAAGGTAGTCAAGGTTTGACAAATCTCATGTAATAGTTTCATTTTAATATATAGTTTTCAAATACATGATATTTAATGATGAAGCTTTAGAGTGTTCTGGTTGTTTCAGTGCATCAACAAAGACATATTTGGCTTTCGAACCTTTAGACACTAAGGTTGAACCCTAATATTGTCTTGCGTGGATTGCTATGGTTGAGTACATTTTCAATGATGTGATTAATTTGGATGTCGTTATTGCGCACATTTACACTCTAGGTTTTCATATTAGGGCCATGCATGGTTAGTCTCGTAGCACATATAGGTTTAGAATATGCTAGTTTTAGAATACATATAGATTTAGATTAGTTTATAGCTTTCATAATAAAAATCAAATAAAAAATGTTATTTAGAATCATTTAGATTGCATGTAGACCTAGGGTTAATTAGGCTTTTGTCATACAACGCATGTCATTTAGAACTAAGTTTTAATAATCGTATCATGTAGATAGTTTTAGTTATTACATCACATGCATCATCCGCATTGCATATAGTTCAATAATAGCGGATGGTTCATTAGGCCACATTAAAGTCTGTTTGCATAACTTTCTAAAGTAATAGTTTGCAAAGATCTCGTGGTGATGGATAGTGATACGCTTTGCTTACTTAGTGTGTCCAGGTTCTTAAAATCTTTTGCAATCTATTTACTGTTTGATTATTAGGTGGTGCTTTCTTGAGTGCACACCTATATGATCACCCCTCGCATGTTAGTGGCATAGGTAAAAGGAACCTTCGTTCCCATTAGTAAACCCGTTAGCCATCCCATGGTGGTTCACCTCCGGGAAGGTCGCGACACATACTTGCAACACTATCTGCCATGTCATCATGTTATGTCTTCAATGCTTGCCATGTCACATGCCATGTCATATGCCACATCATCAATGTTTGTTATGTCACCATGCCCATGTCAAATGCCATGTCATCATGAATACCATGTTATTGCCACGTTATATGCCATGTCATTTAGTGATTGTATGTTTAGGCTCATTTAATTCATGTCATATTAGAATAGTTTCATGTTATTTTTGCCCATCATTAGAATTAGGTCATGTCACATGTCATCATGCATATTTAACCAAGATTAGAATGTCATATGGTTAGTTTTTATGAATAAAAGAAAAACCCAAAAAAGAGTTAATTAGACTAGAATATTTATTTAGAAAATCACGGTTATGCTAGTATGCTTAGTGCTTTATATTAATTCTTGGTGTTTGAATTCTTTTGTTCTAGTAATTCATTTATTTGGTGCTTTGATTGTTGGTTGCTACTTTCATTGATTACACACCCGCATGATCACTCCTCATTATTAGTAGTTATGTTTTAAAATTAATCCTAGTTGTCTGCAAAATATTTTTGAAAATAAAAGAGAAAAGGTGCCGAAAAAGTATTAAAGTAATCAAATGTAATCAAGTTCCCGAATCCATTTAATCAATGGTTAATAGAAGTAAGGTACACTCCAACACTTTACTTGGGTTTCTAATAGACCCACCAATAACTGATTAGTGGTGACTCCAAAATGAAATTAATTTGCATCTTAAAGTTTGAACCTAAGTTGCGAGTTGGTACGGGCTTAGAAGAGGCCAAGCTAAATGTAAGCTTAGCAATCCATTAGCCAAACCCTAGGTGGTTCACTGTTAGGGGAGGTCGCAACAAGAGCATAACCTATTATGTTGGAAATAAGACAAGATTCCAAGGATGTTGGAAATCTAGTTCCCCCCATCTTGAATTAGGACAAAGCTCCCAGAAGTTTGGAATTGTCATTTAAATTATCCCCAAGCACCTTGGAGCTTCTACAATGTTGGAATTCACTTACTTTAGCTCATCGAGCTACTCTTGAATCCAAGAATGTTGGAAACTTATTTTAAGTTCATCTCTCATGCCGAACTTGAGTTCGAGCACCAAGAATGTTGGATAGTTAGGTTCGGAGTTCACCACTTGCATTTACTTTAGCTTAAATTCCAAAGAAGTTGGAAAGTTCAATTTCAAGCTCGTTTCTCGTGGTGAACTTAAGTTTAAGCTTATTCCACACACCAAACTTAATTTTTTGCTCATATCTTATGCCAGGCTGCTTATCGAGTTCATCTCCAGCTCCCTGTGATGTGCTTGATGCAAATTGGTCAGTGCTGGATGCTTTTAGTACCTAAATGCCATGTAATGCATCGTAGAATATGCAAATGTAAACTATGACAACTTTTATATTTCTGTTTAAGGGGCAAGTTCGATCCTAGTTTTCTGATGTGATGAATGACAAGTAATAGGTATCAAAGTTTAGGTGTCAACAATCATACTATGTCCTCATCTCACGACCACTTCAGTTGGATTTGGCTGAGTTTGGAGTGCAAAGGACTTGATTGGAAAGTTGGGAAAAGTAGAAAGACTTGATTAAAAAAAAATTAAATACAAGGACTTGATTAGAAAAGCCAGAAAAGTTTAGAAACAAAAGGTAGAATCAAGGACTGCTACTTCTGCATGGATCAATGAGCTTAATATTTCATCTAATACCTTTTTACGAATTAAATTAAGGGGATTCATTTTGTTTAGGTACGAGAGGAAATTGTCCTGCTTGAGAAGGCACCACCACAATTAGCAATACCACAACTTCTGATCAGGTGTTTATAATGCGAATCAAGAAGGTGGCTGATTTGGTAACTATGATTATTGTGATCATTAGGTAGGAATCCATTACAATAATAGTTTCGTAAGTTAAACATATGGAATGCATGACTATGCTTGAAATGGCCGTGGCCCAATACCATGAAAGGTGCCGACTTTGAATACTTCATAGATTTTTGGGCAGTTACGAAACATAACGTCTTTGTCCACGCAAAAATATGTTATGATTATCTATAGCATCCATTTCAAAGCATAACGTCTTTTTCGAAACATGACGTTGAGAACACCCGTGTTGGATTTAAGATTCTAAGAGGGTGAATGCGTACTTACACTTTACTATTTTATTTTTAGAAAGACAAATTATAAAAAAAATTGACTTTTTGCTCATTAATACGTTATTTAAAGGTAAAAAGGATTATGATTATGTTCATGTTCACGTATGTATAACATACATACATACATACATACATAAAAAGTCTGAAGAAATAAAATTGGTTGATACTTCTTTTCAATGAAACTTAGAGTCCATCACTTGACGACTCTCATGATCAATTCCATCACGAGTTGTTGAAATCATTTTTGAGTTTCCTTTTTCATGTACTCAATGGATTTCAACAAATCATTAGGTACATGCATTGCATTTTGCATTTCTAAGGCCTTCATCATCAAATTGGCCTTCCTGCAAAGAAAATCTCCATTTTAAAATATATTTCGCATGCTACCCTAACTATTTAACCTTTTGAAACCGTAACATCATCAATTTCAGTCCCGGAAAATGGCTATAGGTTAAGTTTGGAGGTTTTCCCCAATCGGAACTAATTTTACTCTTGTTCTGGAAAACCCAGATTCGGATCCTCTGTACCCCTTTGTTTTGTTATTTTTGTGAAGACTTTTATGATCCGAATTTCTAAACACTTCATTCTTAAAAGTTTTTACAAACATCTTGACGTTTTACATACTGTAATTTCAGAATTTTTTCACTTGATATGAGTAGTACGATAGCCTAATTTTAGGACAGTGTAAAACCACCTATAATGGGTATTTATGTGATGTTGACACTTTCTCGATTTGCTACAAACTTTTCTGGGCCGATTTTGAACAAACTTCCTTTAAAAAATTTATTGAGAACTTCTTTATCTATAACATATATAATTTGGGAATTTTTTGAGATGATTTGGATTTTGGAAAGAGCATACTTTGAAAAGCAAAGATTCTGTTCCAATAAACTATTTTTAGTCTGTCTTTGAGCTACTAAAAGTTGTAGTTACAGAAAGATTCAAATTTCGTGTTCCTCATGGAAAATGTTTTTTAAGGCCTTGTTATGACATATTCAAATTTGAGAATTTTTGGAGTCCATTTACTATGTTTTCAAGTCCGATTTCGTGAACAGTGCAAAATTACGCGATTTTGCCAGATTTCAAATATTCATCAATTTTTATATAAAAACATTCAAATTTCAATTTGATTTTTTTGTAAACAAAATCTATACATTATGAGATTTTAAATGAGAGATGTGTGGCCTCAATTAAAGGCTTGCATAAGAAGCTTCATGATGGTCAAGAACTTAGGGAGCAAGTTTTGACTTGGAAGAGTCTAGAGAGTCAAGAACTTGAGAAACAAGCTTTGACTCTTAAACTTGGTGAACAAGTTAGTGATTTGCCTATAAATAGGCTTGGTTTTTCCCCTTCGTTTCCACACATCATCTCTTCTTCCTCTCATCTCTCACTCCCACGTCTCTCTCTCTCCCTCACCATCACACTAATAATCTCTCTCTCTCGCCGTTGGCCGCTGCCAACTGCTGTAGATGTTTTCTTGAGCTTATAGGTGAGTGGATTATCTAACACTTGGATAGGGCGGTGTGTTACGTGGTTGGAACGTGGCATATAAGTGAATTCCCTAATATTGGGAAAGGAAGATTAGATGTGTTGTGACGTGATTTGCTTGGACTGTGTTCGGTCGTTTAATTGGTCGTGGTTGGTTTTTTCCATGTCTTGCCTATGTTTCGTATTTGATGTGACGTGTTGTTGCGTGAGTGCTTGTTGTTTTGCTTCATGGTCACGAGTGAAGGCACGTACGGATCACGAAACGGGGTATCGTATGGTCTCGTAGTCATGTTGTGATGTCACGGGACGGGTTCAGCTTGGTGCAGCTTTACATTGAGGCGTGTAGATCCGAACCAAGTTCGGCTCTGAGCCGGTGCTTAGTATGACTGATCGAGCCACATGCCCTCAACCGCGACCCCGCATGTTAGGCAATTTGCCCTATAGAGCATGGATCACAAAAGCACAATTCCATGGGCTAATATTATCAAGATAAGAACATGATTGTTTGATGATCATAAAAGAGACTAAACCATCACCGATGGATTTCGGCTATGTAATAAATGAACCCCGTGTGAATTATTTTACGTGGTTCTTGTGCATGGTTGCATGACACTTGGAAGCGGTAATTTGTGTGATATGTTGATGTTCTTAACTATGTTTTATGAGCTTGTAAGCTTTTCATGTGTACATAGCAATTAAGGCCTTGTATGCGTGAATTAAGATAAGTGATAATAAACCGGCTTGTGTGACCTATGATGTGTGATCACTAAATGAAAGAAGAAGACCGTTGTCACATAGCTTTGGCGGCGATGCCTTGGTAAACTAGCGTTGGGATGCCCTAATTAAGCTAGGATGCTTGGGTTGAGCCCGGATACCTCGGTAAACTAGTGCCGGGATGCCCGAGCTGAGCTAGGATGCCTTTATTAAGCTCGGATGCCTCGGGTGAGCTAGTCCCGGGATGCCTCGGTTGAGCCGAGATGCCTTGGTTGAGCCGAGATGCTTAGCATGAAGCTGGATGCCTCAGTTGAGCCCGGATGCCCTGGTTGAGCCAAGATGACGATAAATTGATCTTATATGTGTGCCGGTATGTGATAAATAAATTCTATATGTGTGCCAGTGTGTGCGTTTATTGATAAGCCAAATTTATGTGACCGGATAAAGGTGAGCTTCCCTGTGAGCATAACAAGGGCAATGTCCAAGTCTTTGCTATTGATTTGCTATCAACATAAGGCAGGGAAAGTATTTGTATGCGTTAATATGACGACGAGGCATCATTCTACACGAGTATTAGTGAATTTACTCATTGACTCTCCCTAGCTCATCCCCCGTTGGTTTCCTTTTCAGGTCCGTAAGATGGAGGTTAACATAGAGGAGCTAGGATTAACCTCGGCTTTCACTTGTGATATAATTTGTACGTGGAACGGCCCGTAGAAAATGGCTTGTAAAATATGTTTAAGTAAAATGGCAATAGCATGTTTTGTCTATTGTGCTTTCTCTGATTTCCAGCTATTATTTTATTTGAAAGTTTGTTTGTACACGTTTTCACACGTGCTTATTAATAAGATAAAAGAAATGGGACGGCGATGAGCCTGAGACGTCGCGTTAATAACCTTGATGTAAGATAAGGATGTTACAGAAATAAATGATTTTTTTTAAATTCTTCGGATTATCCCCTTCAAACACCATCTTCCTACCACCACCCACCTGGGTGGCGCTGCTGGAGCGCGCACTCTTCCTCTCGCAAAAGGTTGAGTGTTCGAATCCCGGGCACCGCAGGGTGACTTAACCGGTGGCACGTGTGCGGTGGCTAGCACGTGTCGCCCCCAGGGTTTACTCCCCGGCTGTCGGCCGTGCGGGGGTTCCCTGGGTTATCAAAAAAAAAAAAAAAAAACACCATCTTCCTACCTTTCTATATTACTCCAACTAACCTATTTCGAAATAAAAGATTAGTGCTACCAGTAGATTTTGTCGCTTATTTGGTTGGTCAACCTAAAAGGCGAAAAATCAATGCTCACCTACCTGATCTGGCCATCTAATCCAAATTTATCATCCGGTCAGTGTCATTGTTTTATATAAAACAAAATCGTATCTCATGAAACGAATTTATCAAACACTTATCCCATGAAAATTCTTCCTTTCCAAATATGACGAGGACTATCGATGTCACAAGGCAAGTCCGTAGGGCATATAAAAATCAGCATATTAATGCAAGAACTCAATATAAACTTATGATCAACTCTCTTTATTCTCATCCTCAATAGCGAACTTGCTTATATTTTACTTCAAAATTATCGCGACGTTCCCACAGGGGAGCCACCCAAAGGATAACAAATGGATTACTAAGTTTACGCTTAGCTCAAATTCTCCCGAGGCCTTACCAATTAGCAACTTTCGAGTTTTGATAAATGTGCAAAATCAATTTAGAGCCTCCATAATTCATATCAGCAAAGTCCTCAATATGTTCAGTCAAATCGAACTTTCCAAGCACAACTTAATACTATGGATCGGCTGATACACATACCATGATTCATGACTGTTGCATATGTCAAGAAAAGAGAAATATCAATCGGCCTTTTATGATAAGAATGGAACTTTCATTGAAATTAGTGTGTGGAAATTAATAGATGATAACTGTTAGAATATTTAAATAAAGAACCATGCTTTCATCTAACAGGCTGAAGCTTTTATAATAGTTGGTAGTAGTTTCACAAAATATCATATTGTAGCAGAGCTAAGAGATCTCGAGTTTAAACCTTTCCAGACTCCATTTACCCTTTCAATTAAATATATCCACGCTTAAGCGTGAGAGGAAGTGTTAAAATACTTAAATAGAGCACAACACCTTCATCTAATAGGTTTATGCTTTTAGAACAGTTAGCAGTGATTCCACAAAATCTCACAATAATCATGTAAAATCAACCCCAAAAATCGCAAAGGGTTATCAGTGCAACCACTAGATTTTAGGTCAGAAATAAAGGCAAAGAATCCATTCACACGTGCCTGTCATAATTTTCATGCAGTCAATATCGTCGTTCCAAATAGAAGAAAATCGGATCTCATGAACTGAAATAATCAAGCATTAATCCGTTCCACATATGACGAGCGCTATCGACGACGTCTTGGCAAGTACGTAGGGCATATAAAAACCAGCATATTGATGCAAGAACACAACATAAACTTCTGATCAACGCTCTTTCTTCTCATCCTCAATATCGAACTTGCTTCTATTACACTTCAAAACTTAATGGGATCAGAAGTGCTCTATGATTTGTTTCCATTGGTAAGGATTTACAAGGATGGCCAAGTGGAAAGACTTGTGGGCACGGAAACCGTCCCTCCGTCGCTCGATGAGAAAACAGGCATCCAATCTAAGGATGTTGCCATCTCATTGGACCCCCCTGTCTCGGCGAGACTTTACATCCCGAGAGCCGCAATTGGTTCCCTCCAAAAGCTGCCCGTGTTTGTGTACTATCACGGAGGAGGCTTCATAGTCGAAACCGCGTGGTCGCCGTTTTACCACAACTATCTCAATGCCCTAGTCGCTGAGGCTAACGTCATTGCCGTCTCCATCAACTATAGAAGGGCGCCCGAGGATCCTCTTCCGGCAGCATATGATGATTCGTGGACTGCCCTCAAGTAGGTGGCCTCTCATTCCACCGGAAACGGCCCCGAGGAGTGGCTGAATTCTTATGCCAATCTCAGGAAGGTGATCTCTCTAATTGGCTTACATGAAATAATAAATATGGTTGAAACTCATTAGTTCATAGTAGATTTAGCGTTTATTTGGTATAGCTGCAGGTTTGCTAGAGTTGTATTGGGTTTTGTATCTTTGAAGCACTATATCTTTTGTTCATGCTTTAAAGTTGTAGCACTTCAAAATTGGGTGAGCCTCCAATTGTGTTGATTTGGTTAAACACCTGTTGAAAACTAAACCATCCCTTTTCACAGTAATAGCTGCTGTAGGAAACTGAATGAAGTGGACTGATATCAACGACTCTTGAAAATAGGTTCATTTTCATCTTCTCATACTAATAAGATAGGTTGCCAAATAGAGAAAAAAATCTCCTTTTGAATTTGTCTACAAAATTCATTAAAGAAAACAGTTTGCGTAATTTTGAATACTATAGAAAAAAAATTAAGGTGACTCAATATATAAAGATTCTCAATATTGAAAAGAACGAAAAAATCGACTTCAAACTTTAAAGTTAAAAAAAACAAATGGTAAAAGATAAAGTCACAAAAAAATTGTTTGCTAGAATTGTTCTTTAAATGAATTTTGTAATAACAATTATTTTTTTCATCTAAGGCGCTAGGTTGCATGAGTTTTCTTAAATAGTTGAAAAACAGTTGGTCCAAAACTTGGAAATCGTCGTTCCATTTTGGTGGTTCAAAAACATGTTTGATATTTACGAACTGTTAACATTTCTTTCTCTTGTGAAATGTTTAAGGCAGGTTCCTCGAGCAATGAGTATACACAACTAATACAACAGTTTCTTCTCTTGTTATATAATTTAACTAACTCCTTTTAAAAATAAATTCATAGGTGTTTCTGGCCGGAGATAGTGCCGGCGCTAACATAGTTAACAACATGGGCATCCGATTGGGAGAGAAAAGGCTTAATGGAATCGAAGTTCCGGGCGTTATGATGGTGCACCCTTATTTCTGGGGAAACTATCCGTTGAGTTCAGAGACCACCGACCCCAAGACGAGGTCCTTCTACGAGATGTTTTGGCATGCAGCAAGCCCCACGACCACCGGGTGCGACGACCCACTGATAAACCCGGCGATGGAACCAAGGCTCTCGAGTATGCGTTGGCACAAGGTCCTGGTTTGTGTTGCTGGAAAGGATGTGTTAAGATACAGAGGGTGGTATTACAGGGAGCTACTGAGTGTGAGTGGATGGAGTGGAGTTGTGGAAGAGATGGTATCGCCAGGGGAGGATCATGTGTTCCATTTGTTGAATCCTACTTGTGAGAATGCTGTGAAGTTGATGGAGAGGTTGGTCTCCTTCATGAATGAGGATAAATAGGGTTGGACATGTTAGTGTTGGTAAATTCCTTTGTGGGTGTCTGGGTTAATGCTTGTGATCTGTGTCTCTATTTGTACTAAAATAATGAATTTTTCAAGAATTTTTTAATCTGCTGGAAACATGATCTTTGTTTCCATATTGCATGCTCTAAGACCCTCTCCTATGTTTTAATTCTCGAGACAATAATTATTGATCGATGAGTGTCAGACTCTTTGATCATCTGGCCTGTCCCCATGGGTGTGACCATCCCCCCGTTTCACAAACACCGGGTAATTACCAGAGACATATAGATTTGTGCTCCTAGAGGTGACCTCAAGAGAATGTGCAAGCGTGATAAACTGAAATCTAAGTCATGAGCAATGAGGACTAACACGTTTTACCAATCTAGCAAAACCCTTTGGGTTTACTAGAAGCAATGTAAACTTATTGTTCATACACTAACGTAAGTAGCTAGATGTCTACTACTTCTTGAGATTATGTTGTCCTTTATTAATTGCACTAAACAACCAAAGTACATGACTATCAAATCGAACAACCTAAGGAGAGTTTGCATGTTGTGATGGTTTCTTGTTATTTTCCAGCTAATTTTTAAAAGAAGCTTAGTCAATAAAATACTTTCTTTTACTTTGTACTAAGCGTGCCATCTTTCTGAAATAAGAGTTCGGTGCATATTTTTTGTTTCCAATTTGTCTTCAAAATCTATTAGAAATGCATTGATTTTCGTTGAGTACCTTCTATAGTTTCCTTATTTTCATTATTTCACCTCATTTTGGAGTGCACTACTAGTATATTTTCCATCTCTCATCCTGTTCTCCCAAAAAGCCAAATTTGAAGGTTAAAGAAAAAAAGATTCTATCAGCCAGCATCGGCAAGACTCCAGTAAGTTAAGCATGGTTTCCGAAGTCTGGGCTCTGAGGTCATACTTGTCATCCACAGATGCATCGACTTGAAAACATCCTTGTCGATATTGTTTCGTCCACAATGTAATGCAGCGCGTCAGCTGATGATGTGCAGAAAATGTCAGCGATACTGTAGAGTGAAGTGCAATCTGTAAAGTTGTTTAGGGAAAATAAAAATTGAATCACAATATATGCCTGTCCACGTCTAGTCCTCTCTTCCAGCACTAGTTGTCTCATAATATCAGAAGTCTGGACTCGAGTACCGAGCCCAATAGATCACGAGCTATAAAGGGCCCATTTGGTTCTACTTTGAAAAAATACATTTGAGGGAATGTAAATACCTTTGAGCTAAAAGAATTTTTCGAAATGCAAGTAATATTTAGTAAGTATTTTTTAAAATCAACTTGGGTCAAAAGACTTTTGCTAATATTTTTTTTATAAAAAAAAAGATCGGTGGAGCTTAACCACCGGCCACCGCCACCGGCCACCGCCACCAGCTAGATCTGATCGTAGGCCACCACCGGCTGGGGTCGCGCGACCCCGACGACCACCGCTTGGGGTTGTCGGACCTCAAACGTCGCTTGGGTCGCGCGACCCAAGTTAAGCGTGACCCAGGCGACGCTCGAGGTCTAGTGACCCCAGGTGGCGGTCGCCAGGGTTGCGTGACCCTCAGGTGACCACCGCGCTAGGGTCGTCAGACTTCGAGCATCGCCTAGGTCGCGCGACCCAGGCGATGCCCGAGGTCCGGCGACCCCAGGCGGCTGTCGACGGGTCATGCGACCCTTAGGCTACCACAGCGTTGGGGTCGCGCGGCCCCGATGCCTAGGTCACGTGGCCCCGGCGACGCCCGAGGTATGGCGACCCCAGGCGGCAGTCGCTAAGGTCGCGCGATCCCTAGGCAGTGGTCGCCGGGGTCGAGCTAGCCCTCAGGCGGCGGTCGCCAGCCGCTGGACCTGCCTCTGGGGAAGATGAACAATGCAAGTTGCATTCCAAAAACACAACTTCTCAAAGCACCTCCGGTGGAGCATTGGCCAAAGATCCCTTGGGGAGCATTCCAAATGCAATTGCATCTCCCCAAAGTGAGTAAAAAAAATTGTCAAACACAATTTGCATTTGATCAAGGGATTTTAGAGCCCAAATGAGCATTCCAAATGCTGAACCAAACAGCGCCAAAGTCTCTAGAACAGCAGCAACTACTGAAACAATAATAGATGCCTACTGTTGTGGATGAACTTACGTGGCATCACCAATGAGGCCATTCAAACAATCATGTTCATAGCTTTCGCAATGTGACAATTTGATTTCAGTAAATAAATCCACGAACACTTTATGTTCAAGTCATTAGATTAGCAAGAGTTCAAGATTTTCGTTTTGTTATTTGAATTTCGATGCTCCCATCCATTGAAGAAAATATATTGTGATATTTAGGGATTGAGCCCAGTTTCTTCTATGCAAAATTTTGATATTATGTAATGATTATTAACAATTTATCATGTTTCCATTGGTTGTATCAATTGAAGCTAAAGCTTTTTTTTAGATTTTCCTATATTTTCAAAATCAGATTATAATTGGCTTGATGGGAAAATTATCAATCTGATAGAGGAGGTGAATTCACGAGCAATTCTTGTGAATGTGGCATACAACAACTCTTTTATCCACGTACACCAGAGCAAAACAGTGGTGCTAAGAGGAAACAATGATACATTATTGAATTCGGGCTTAGTACATTATTTGAGGTCTCTATGCCACTCAACTATTAGGTGGAAGTATTAACCATGATGAATTATGTGATAAATTGGCTTCCTTTCACTGCTCTAGGCAACTGAAGCCCATACTCGGTCTTATTTAAGGACTTAATTACTCATTATTCCAAGTGGTTGACTATTGTTGTTATCCATATTTACTCAGTTACATGATGAATAAATTTGACAAGCGCTTTTTGTCGTGTGTATTTTTGGGATATAGTGAAAAGTACAAAGGATATTGTTGTCTTTATCAATCTACCGGTTATGTTTATATATCTCAACATGTTTTTTATGGGCATTATTTTCCTTTTGCCTCTTTATCTTAGGTTACTCCCGAGGGGGAGCTATTGCAATGGAATTCTATTTTAAGTCCATCACAAACAAAAACGTGATATTTGGACCATGCCCCAATTTAGTTTAGAAATTGATCACAATGGTTGTTCACCAACGGACCTTGATTTTGCACGTCAACGTTCACGGTTGTTGGCTAAAATAGAACAAAACTCAAATGTATCATCTATTACTCTCTCTAATCATGTGCCACAACCAGTGGAGAGTGAATCTTTAGTTTAGTCTTAGCTTGAAGCTTCCAAATCCTTAGTGCATCCCATGATTATCCATTCAAAGACCGGGATCTCGAAACCAAATCCATGATATGCCAATCTAGCACTATCATCTATCCCTCCTAAGCCACACATTGTTATTCGGCCTTAAAACACCATAGTTGGACAACCACTATACTTGAGGAGTTGGATGTTCTTACAATCAATAAAACATGGGAACTTGTTCCCCGTCGTCCCTCAATGAATGTGATTGGATATAAACAGGTGCACAAAGCAGTGACATATAGACTTGATCAACTGAAAGCCTAACTTATTACAAAAGGTGCGTTGATTAAACTTTTCTGGGGAGTCAAATAAGTATCATTTACATTGTTCTATCCATTGCTACTATTCAAAATTGGGAAACTCGCCAATTAGATGTCAAGAACGTCTTCCTACATGGTAATCTCAATGTTTTTGTTTATATGGAACAACCACCTCGCTTATGTTATTCATCTCGTTTTGATTATGTCGAATTACTCTGGTGTCCGCCGTATGGGCTCCAACAAGCTCCTAAGGCATGGCTCAACAAGTTCAGTAAATTTCTTTTGAGCATGGATTTTTATCCAGCATTATTGATCCATCATTGTTTGTTTGTCATCATCCTGGCCGTATTATCATTCTATTGCTCTGAGGGGATGATATAGTTCTCACTACAAAAAAAACGGATTTTTGCCACGAAAATTTGCGACGAAAAAATTTTCGTCGGAAATTTGCGACAAATTTTCCAACGAAAAGTAAAATTCGTTGGAAATTTCCAACGAAAAATTTTTCGTCGCAAAATTCGTTGGAAATTTCCAACGAAACATTTTTCGTCGCAAAATTCGTTGGAAATTTCCAACGAAAAATTTTTCGTCGCAAATTTCCTTGGAAATTTCCAACCAAAAATTTTTCGTCGCAAATTTCCAACGAATTTTGCGACGAATTCAAAAAAACCCGGTATTAGTCGGCATTTTTTATATTCGTTGGAAAATTCGTTGGAAATTTCCAACGAATTTTCCAACGAATTTCAATTTTAAGGGGAATTTTTTTAGTGTGTACTATTTTCGTTGGAAAATTCGTTGGAAATTTCCAACAAATTTTTTTTCGTTGGAAATTTCCAACGAAATTTCCAACTAATTCAAAAAATCGGTCTTGTTCGTCATTTTTTATATTCGTTGGAAAATTCGTTGGAAATTTCCAACGAATTTTCCAACGAATTTCAATTTTCCGGGAATTTTTTCCGTGTGTACTATTTTTGTTGGAAAATTCGTTGGAAATTTCCAACGAATTTTTTTGTTGGAAATTTCCAACGAATTTTGCGACGAATTCAAAAAAAATCGATCTTTTTCGGCTTTTTTGATATTCGTTGGAAAATTCGTTGGAAATTTCCAACGAATTTTCCAACGAATTTCAATTTTCCGGGAATTTTTTCCGTGTGTACTATTTTTGTTGTAAAATTCGTTGGAAATTTCCAACGAATTTTTTTTGTTGGAAATTTCCAACGAATTTTGCGACGAATTCAAAAAAAATCGATCTTTTTCGGCATTTTTTATATTCGTTGGAAAATTCGTTGGAAATTTCCAACGAATTTTCCAACGAATTTCAATTTTCCGGGAATTTTTTCCGTGTGTACTATTTTCGTTGGAAAATTCGTTGGAAATTTCAACGAATTTTCCAACGAAAATTGTACACGCTGAAAAATTAGAAATATTCGCGGGATTTTGAATTTGAATCACTCTCTCTCTCTCTCCTCTCTCTTCTATTGTTGCGTCCCTCACCTTCTTCACCACACACGTACACACGCAGAGACAGAGAAGCAGAAGCAGAAGCAGAGACAGAGAAGCAGAAGCAGAACAGAAGAGCAGTTGCCGGCGACTACCGCTCCGCCCTCCTCCAGCTCGTCGGCATCGTCCCCGCCCTCGCCGCCCCCGATGACCTCTGGCCACTTCGTCCACCTCGACCGCCTCCTCCTCGCCCCCGACTCCCCCGTCCCTCGCGCCTCCGGCCTCCGCCCCCTCCCCGGCCGCCACCCCTTCCTCGGCTCCCCCAAGCCCCTCGTCGCCCGCCTCTCCCCCTCCTTTTCTCGACCGCCTCCTCGTCGCCAGCCCGCGACGAGGGCCGAGCTCGCCCAGATCTGGGCGACCTCGGCCCTCGCCGGCGACGAGCTCGAGCTCGCCCAGATCTGGGCGACCTCGGCCCTCGCCGGCGACGAGCTCGAGCTCGCCCAGATCTGGGCGAGCTCGGCCCTCGCCGGCGACGAGCTCGAGCTCGCCCAGATCTGGGCGACCTCGGCCCTCGCCGGCGACGAGGCTAGCCCTCGCCAGCGGCGAGGGCGATTTTTCGAAAAAAAAAATTTTTGTTGGAAAAAAAATTTTCAAGATTTTTCGACCAAAAAAAAAATTGTAATTTTTCCAACGAAAAATTTTTCGTTGGAAAAAAAATTTTCCACGATTTTTTGGCCAAAAAAATTTGTAATTTTTCCAACGAAAAATTTTCGTTGGAAAAAATAATTTTTTCCAACGACAAATTTTTCGTTGGAAAAAATTTTCCACGATTTTTCAACCAAAAAAATTTTTTGTAATTTTTCCAACGAATTTAGTTACGAGTTTTCCAACGAATTTTCCAACGAAATAAAATTCGTCGCAAATTTCCAACGAAAATTGAAATTTTTTGTTGGAAAAATTTCCAACGACCTATTACCAACGAATTTTTTTTCGTTGGAAAATTCGTTGGAAATTCATTTTCCAACGAATTTTTCCAAATTTTTCGTTGGAAATTTCGTCGGAAAAAATCAGTTTTTTTGTAGTGTCTCATCAGTGATTCTCCACAATTCATAAACCATCTTGTACAAGCACTTGGTCAAGTGTTTTTCAAGAAAGACCTCAACACTCTTCATTATTTCTTGGGCATTGAAGTCAATCACTCTACTGATAGACTCTTTCTCTCACAATGAAAATATGCCTCGAACCTTTTCAGTTGAGCATCATAGCGCAATGCAAGCCAATTGCTATTGTCATAGCTAATAAGCAGCCAATATTCAAACACATTGATACACCTTACTCTCATCTGTCTCATTTTCGAAGCATTGTAGGTGCTCTACAATACCTTACCCTAACCCGTGGATGCTCTGCTTGATGTGTTATCTCCATGCTGATTTTTAGAAGGTTTTGCACTATAACTGTGCTGATATTTTGCTGTTTGATTTATCACAAGAAAAGATTAATGTGCCCTTACGTGACTATGATACCATGAAGAAAAACAGATAATCGAGTCAATGAAGCACACCAATTTCATTGGTACTTTGTGTAGTATGAAAGACATATCATCGCCTACAATCATGGTGGAAGCTAAACTCATAAATAACAATTTTATCTACATGGAAATTGCAAATCAGGAAAAAATCTCTAAATTGTCAACTCATGAATGCTTTGCTAGATTTGTTATGTCCATGTTGATTTGTAGAAGATCCAGCATTATAACCACTAATATTTTGCTATTTGATTTGTTACTTCAATACTTACAACCTATCTCTTATAAAAACACTCCAGCTTTGTGTTTTCAATAAACGAATAAAACGCCCCTAAATACAATGTAGAAACTCTCTCAAAACACTCACGAGTCTATGTAAAAGAGCGAAACGAATAAGCACAATAAGCTTGTCAAATGTCGTCGTATGCTTCTTCTCATCTGATTTCGACTTCTTGAGCTTAAGTTGTCCTCAACTAGCCGTTATGTCTTCAATTCTTCCAAACTGGTATTCATCTTCACATGGGAAGAGATCACATGACGTCAGTCAGTTTTGCATAAGATTACTTTCCATATCAGTACGAATCAGCTCCATTCTTCTGGATTCATCTTCAATCAATTAGCCATTGTAAATCTCATAGTCCTCATTTACAGATAGGCTGCATATGGCTGTAATCTTCACAAGGTTGATAGCCATTGTCATAGATTACTTTTCATATTTAATCAATTCATCATTTGTATCCATGACCGTGATATCGATATGGTACTATAACTTACATCTGCGACACTTGAGACATGCCTATATTTCCTTGCATCCACTCAAACAAACATGTCAATCGTCAAGTATGTAGCTTTGTTATAATCAAATCATCGAGGAAGAGATCCAACAAAGCCTCATCACTTCGTACATGCTTGGAATGCGAGTAGCAGACTGGATGACGGCTCGATTAGTCTCACAAAACTGACAGAACCCTATCCACCGCTCTTTTCATGCTTGAAACTGGAGAACATATTTGTCGACTAGTTGCCAAACTTTTACAAAGGACTTTGCTAGCATAATAGTTTTTGGGCTATTATGAGAGTAATAGCATATTACAAATCACAAATTTTAAAAGGAGTGAACTCCACAGTAATTTATAATTATTTTTTATTTATTTTTTTGTGATCCAAAATAGACTGTTATTCTCGCAATAAATTAAAAATTATCACTTAATTATTTCTCTTTCATAAATTAGAACGTGTGATCATGGTCGCACCGTTACTAATGAAAAGTAATGGCCCTGTCATGCTAGCAAGGTTCGCAAAATGATGTTTCCACTGTTATTTACAGCCTCTAATATTTTATGGTGTATGCTAGGAGGCAGATCAAAGACGGGGCCTCAAGGGTTGACTGGAAACTATCTTGCTTTTCAGATCAAGATTCTCTCTCAACCCTCAAAATCAAATATAACAAACGATCTTAGTTCTCAGATGTACACCCCCCAAGTATGACCAAATCAAATAGGGCTACTTCCCCAAAAAAAACTTCTGCCTTTAGGTTCAATCCCAATTTTAGCCCGAACTTTTTTGTCTAAAAAATAATTCATAACTTTAACTTTAATCCCAAATCTATCAACACTTCAAAAAATTGACACTAATTTTTTCAAAATTATTAATATCGGGCTAGTTAGAAACTACGTCTTCATCAACACCCTTACATTCGTATGGAACAACGGCAACCTCTTAATATTGATAAATTTAAATGGCAAATTTTGGACAGGTGGGTGGATTTTGGACTAGAATGAAAGTTGATTTTTTTAGGCAAAACAAAAAGTTCAGACATAATTGAAATTTTACCTAAAATTGTAGAAATTTTTAGGGAATTAGCCCAAAGCAAATATAACAAATGATCTTAGTTTTTAGACATGGACTCTCTCTATCTCCCTCTCGTTAACAAAATCTTTAATTATAGGAACCCTCATGATGACATATCAACAACTTCCTCAGTGTATTCTGTCAAATCAAACTTTAAGCACAACTCAATTTTCACTTGGCTTACGTAACCTTAACTGAGCTTCGGAATCATTGATTACTTTACGAACTACTTTAATTGCTTTACATTATATTATATTGTACTATATTATACAACATTATATATCTCTAGACATACGCATAGGATGCCTCCATATCTTTCGGATCCGGCCGGCTATTCAAATTCATGTCCAGTCAACATCATCAGTACAAGTAAAATAAATGAATGTTTGGTCATGGTGGGTATCCGACGACACCAAACGATGGAAAGTTCCTCAATTCCACATATGGCAAAGACTATCGACGATGTCTAGGTATATAAAGAGCAGCAACATAATGCAAGAACACAACATAAGCTCTTGATTAACTCTCTTTCTTCTTCTCCTCAAGAGCAGTCTTGCTACTATTTCCCTCAAAAGCTTCATGGAAACAGAAGTGGCTTATGATTTGTTTCCGATGGCAAGGGTTTACAAGGATGGCCGAGTGGAGAGATTCATGGGCACGGCCACCGTCCCTCCATCGCTCGATGAGACAACTGGAGTACAATCAAAAGATGTCGCCATTTCATCAGACTCCACCGTGTCGGCAAGACTTTACATCCCAAAAGCAGCAGTCGACTCTCTCCAAAAGCTCCCTGTACTCATGTACTTTCATGGAGGGGGCTTCATAGTTGAAACGGCGTGGTCACCACTTTACCACAACTATCTCAATGCCCTAGTTGCAGAGGCTAACATCATCGCCGTCTCCGTAGATTTTAGAAGGGCACCAGAGCATCCTCTTCCGGCGGCTTACGATGATTCATGGACTGCCCTCAAATGGGTGGCCTCTCATTTTGCCGGAAACGGCCCTGAGGAGTGGTTGAATTCTCATGCCAATCTCAAGAAGGTGATCTTAAATTATCTTCATTTTCTATTTAGATTAGTTGTTGGCATAAATATACTAATGAAATCGACATGCAAACTCACAATAGTAGATTCATTGCCTACGTGGTATAATTGTGCTGTAATATAGCGTAGTTGCGTAATGACTCTGCAATGAAGTGTTGCATATGGTGATTTTGGTGATAAATGTTTGAAAGTTACAACACCTTAGAGTTAGGTGAGACAGTTTTCTAAAATCTTCCATATGCTGACAATGGGCACGAATAGCGTCGTGGGTTGGTCAAAATCCAACCTTCACATATTCGTAATGGGGGACAATTTTGAAGATGAAGCAGGTAAGCAATCGCAAGGCTTTCCAAGCTCGCATTGTTTACGAAAGCGAGACTCATAAGGAGAAAAGATTGTTGTCAGGGTTGTATTAACATTATTTCATATTTTAAAAGAAATATTATAAGAAAAATATTTCAAAAATGTTAATATATTTTTTACTTAAAGCGTACAAGGGGCAGATGAGCAGGTGGGCAACGCTAATACCAACCCCGCCCAGGCCCCGCAGTTTAATGCATATTAAATGTTGCTACGGCTTTGTGGGTACTACCAATGCAGAAGTTTGTCAAACACCTAAAAGTCACAACACTCCTTTTCGTAGAAGTAATTGTCGTGAAAAAATTTCAAACTGTTATATTTATAATAAATTTAATTTTTATTAATTTTTTAAAATTTTATTATTAAATTATTGAGTTAAATTATACATGACAATTAACACATATATTAGTTTTGGTGTTTTACCATTCGTTTGTCACAAATGTACTAATTTATGGGTTTTTTTTTATACTAATCCAATTTGAGGTAGGATAAATTTGTCATAAATATATTAGTTGTGGGTTTTTTATGATAAAAAAATTAGTTTAAGGTAAATTTATCACAGATATACGAGTTTGAAGTTTTTTTGTGATCAATAAATTAGTTTTTAGTAAATTTATCATAAATATACCAGTTTGAAGTTTTTTATAGTATTAACTCTTTTAAAAATAGATCCATCATCTTTGCCTTAATACTATTAAGAGAGGTTGAAGCCAAATAAAAAACCTATTCGAATTTGCCTCCAAAATTAATAAATAAAAACTCAAGTTAAATTGTAGAATACTTTCAAAAAATTAAGGTGACTTAGCTCAGTGTCCTCGAACAGTTTCCGCGATGAGCGTACACACTAATACGACGTTCTGTAAATTCTCTCATAGGTGTTTATGTCCGGAGATAGCGCCGGAGGCAACATAGTTCACAACATGGGCATCCGACTGGGAGAGGAAAAGCTAAATGGAGTTGGATTCCCGGATGCTATTATGGTGCATCCTTATTTCTGGGGCAGCGTACCATTGCCATCGGAGACCACTGAACCCGAGAAAAGGGCCTTTGCAGAGAGGTTCTGGCTCATGGCGAACCCAAAGACCGCTGGGTGCGACGACCCGCTACTAAACCCGGCAAATGACCCGAGGCTCTCGGGTTTGGGTTTCAATCGAGTCCTAATCTGTGTTGCTGAAAAGGATATTTTGAGACAGAGGGGCTGGTATTACAAGGAGGTGTTGAGTGAGAGCGGATGGGGTGGAGTTGTGGAAGTGATGGAAGCACCGGGAGAGGATCATGTGTTTCATTTGTTCAATCCCAGCTGTGATAATGCTGCGAAGATGATGAAGAAATTGGCCTCCTTCATGAACGAGGACAAATAGGGTCAAAGGTATTACTGTTTATTAGTACCTTCCTTTGTCTGCAGGGCCAATTCTTGCTAACTCTTATCTCTATTTGTACTAAAGGACAGAATCTTGTTTTGTATTTGCCAGCAACTCTGTTCCGTGCGCGTTAATTTTCGTATATGTTTTGTAATTTAAATCTGGTTAGTAAAATCATGTCTAGGCATATCAAAAACAGAAACATAATGCAAGAACACAGCATAAACTCCTGATTAAGCTCTCTTTCTTCTTCTCCTCAATATTACCCTTGCTTCCATTTCACCGAAGAACTTTCCGTTGGTACGGATTTACAAGAGTGGCCGAGTGGAGACCCTCATTGGCACGGCCACCGTCTTGCCATCACTTGATGAGAAAACTGGCGTCCCATCGAAAGACGTCACCAGCATATTAGATTCTGCAGTGTCAGCAAGACTTTACATCCCAAAAGCAGCTGTCAACTCTCTCCAAAAGCTCCATTTACTAGAGTATCTTCACGGAGGAGGCTTCATAATTGAAACGGTAAAAGGAAAATAGATGAGCAAATGGATCACAAAGCTTACACTTAGTATGAACACTCCCGAGCACATATCAATTACAACTTTTGAGTTTTAATTTAATTAATCTAAATATGTAAATCAATTTATTTAGGAGTCTTCACTAATCGGTTATTGATAAGTCGATTGAACACTTAAGTAAAGTGCAAGAGAACACTTTACTTCTACAAACTAGATGTTCATGGATACAGGAACTTTGTTACAATAGATTAATCTAACGCCCTTCGGTACCTTTTCTCTTTATTTAAAAAAATGTTGCAAGCACTCTTGGTTAATTTTAATTCTAAACCACCATCATGCGATGGATGTTCATGCGGGTACGTAATCAGTAATATAACACTCAAATAACTCAATAATTAAAGCAAAAAATAAATAAATTGCTAGAAATATGGCTAACCTCAATGTAAAGCAAAGCACAACCTTACGATGATTAATTTATCAATATTTGCAAGATTTCAATTAAAAATGCATGCAATAATCTAAACATAATTTCTAAAAGCAATGACATTCTAATTAATTCTCGTTTGGGTTTTTCTTGTTTATGAAAACTAAATTATATGCAATTTCAATTCAAGTTTAACATGCATGAATTATTAAACTAATGACATATGACATGACCTAAATTATCAAACTAATAACATGTGACATGACCTAATTCTAATGACGTGCAAAAATTATGAACTAATCTAACATAACATGTAATCTAATTTATATGAGTCTAAACATGAAATCGCTAAATGACATGAGAATTACGACATGGAAATATGACTATGTGAAAGCACTGACATGGCAACATGATGACATGGCAACGATGACACGGCAAGTGATGCAACTAATTTTATATGATATATGCTTATTATTTTTGTGATTTTCTTTAAAGGTTAAAATAGGAAACTACATAAAATATATAATTACCTAATTTAAACTAGGAATAACTTAGATTAAATCCTATTCTAAATTAGGAAATTTCCTAAATTACTATATTACTACCAGATATGCAAATTCTAAATAAGAAAAACTATCCTCACATGCAATGCAATTTTTTTTGTATTTTTATTTTAGAATAGCTTCTTAAAATAAATATCATGCAATATTTCAAACCACATAATTAATTATCCATTGAATTCAAAAAATAGGAAATTATCACCATCGAGGATCTGATCTTAAGTCTTGAACATCAAAACCTCGGCTATTATGCATGACTCAAAAGGAGACTTCTTATATGGAAACCAACTAAAATCTCAAAATAAATCGTGTTAGAGTCAAATAACCACAATTTAGGCGATTGAATATTTGAATCAAAGATAACTTAGGAAATTACTTGAATTGGATGATCAGGGTCGCAGGTAACCGGTAAGGAATGGCAAGAGGTAACGTCAAGGACTGTGAAAATCACAGTGGTATCTCTGGATCTTTGATGTTTAATTCCTTTGGTGAAGTTGAAGAACTAGGTGTCATGGAGGTTTCCTCAAATTTTCAATGCATTCTGATTAGAACAAAAGCGTACTCATCGTTTTCAAGAGACCATGCATTGAGTTCTTCAATCTTGATCCACAAGTCCGACTATTTCGGTTTTCTCCATCAAAGAAATATTTGCAGATATGTTCTCATCAATCCCACCAGACAAACTCAAGAACAATGTCTTACCGTACTTCCCAAAAAATTTGAGCGCAATCCAATGGTTAATTAATAATGTGTACTCGTCGATTTCATGAAATCGCATGCTGAGATTTCAGGGGTGGAAAAAAAGCTCGTGTATGTTTCTTGTTTTTTGTGCTCTCTTGTGTCCTTTTTTATTTCTTTTGTGTATTATCAACCCCTTTGTTAACCCTCAAGGCACATATTTATAGGTGCAAGTCTAGAGTTTCTTTTAAGATCAAAATCCCTTACTTTCCTATTTTAGACTCTAAGAGACTTACCCTATCTTTAACAATAGAAAACTCTCCTATTATCTCTTTTGATTTAAATTGGCATAATATCAAGTTTAATTGCTCTACAAGTTTAAATTTGATAAATCAATTCCAACTTGGCACAAATTTTCCATCATGAAGATTTAATAGTCTCAATTTGATTTTCACCTTACGGGCTTAATTCAATTAATTTAATTAAGCTCATAATCTCCCTTGCTTAAATCTATTAACTCCAATGCAATATTATAAGAACTTAATTAAAATTCTCCTAATATTTATATGTAATTTAACTAATATTTTGGTTTAGGCACCAGGGTCGATCCCTACTTTTTATATGCAATGAATAACTAAATTAGTCAGCAAAATTAGGTATCAATAACGACTCGATGGGTCTTCCAAACCATTTGATGGAAACTAACTTATGATCTACAATCCAATGGTCTTCCTAAGTATATCAGTGATTACTACTCAAATGTTCACCTTCCCATGATGCTTCCTAATCCTCATGAGCACCTCGTTCTGCCAAACTTGGTCTCCCTATATCAAGAATCATCCATCTTGTTGACGCCTTTCCACTGCAAGCTTAGGAAACCTTTGGTAGTGGCAAAATCTTCCTTACATCGACAACATCCGATTATGACAACATGTGTATTTATTATATGACAATTAGTGTGAAAGTTTTCGACTTTTTAAAACATCATAAGGAGATTTTCCTGACAATGTAAATAGCACAGTAACCTACATCTACAGCTCTTAAGCCACATCCACTCGAACAAAAATGTTAATTATCAAGTATGAAGTTTTGTCATCATCATAATCATAGGGTAAGAGATCGAACAAAGCCTTGTCCCTTAATACATACATCAAATGCTTGTGGCAGGGCAAATCAATGTCTCTGTTGTTATTAACAGCCTGTAATTTACAAGTTAGCTATGCTAGAAGGCAGGTCCAAGACGATGGCTCAAGGGTTGACTAATATAGCTAGAAAGGTGAGACCCTCTAGATCAAGTAAGTGACTCCTAATGAACTATCTTACTTTTCAGAACTAGAAGAAAATTCTCAAAGACTTATCCGTTTGTGATGTGCAGATTCGTTCCACGTGAAGATGGTAGCTGCCTTAAGCTTGATGGTGATTTGTGGACGTTTAACCTATTAGAGAAAATGATGCAGGTAAAGAAAAAAAAATCCTTAATTATTGGAACTTCCATGCTGACATCCATAAATTCCTCAATCTATCCTATCACATCAAACTTCAACCTTAATTAAACTCCTAATTATGGATTACTTTTACTTTGTTTTACATTACATGTCTCTAGATTTACGGGTAGCATGACTCCATATCTTCTAGATATGTCCCCAGAAGGGAAATGATAATTAGCTTCTTGTGACAAGAATACATAGAACTTCCTTTGAGGTTGGTCATGCGTGGAAATTAGTAGCCACTTCTAAATAAAACAAATGGGTGTTGGGTCATCGTATGCTATCTTACTTTTCAGACCTAAAAGAAAATTCTCAAAGACTTCTCCGTTTGTGATGTGGAGATTCGCTCCACGTGAAGATGGTAGCAGCCTTAGCTTGATGGTGATTTGTGGACGTTTAACCTATTAGAGAAAATGATGCAAGTCAAGAAAAAAATCCTTAATTATTAAAACTCCCATGCTGACATCCATAAATTCCTCAATATATCCTGTCACATCAAACTTCAACATTAGTTAAACTCCTTTATTATGGATTACTTTTACTTTGTTTTACATTACATGTCTCTAGATTTGCGGATAGAATGACTCCATATCTTCTAGCTATGTCCCCACAAGGGTAACGACAATTGGCTTCTTGTGGCAAGAATGCATAGAACTTCCTTTGAGATTGGCCATGCGTGGAAATTAGTAGCCACTTCCAAATAAAACAAGTGGGTGTTTGGTCATCGTATGCTATCTTACTTTTCATACCTAGAAGAAAATTCTCAAAGACTTATACGTTTGTGAGGTGTAGATTCGTTCCAAGCAAAGATGGTAGCAGCATTAAGCTTGATGGTGATTTGTGGACGTTTAACCTATTAGAGAAAATGATGCAAGTCAAGAAAAAAATCCTTAATTATTAAAACTCCCATGCTGAGATCCATAAATTCCTCAATATATCTTGTCACATCAAACTTCAACCTTAGTTAAACTCCTTTATTATGGATTACTTTTACTTTGTTTTACATTACACGTCTCTAGATTTACGGATAGCATGACTCCATATCTTCTAGATATGTCCCCAGAAGGGAAATGACCATCGGCTTCTTATGACAAGAATACATAGAACTTCCTTTGAGGTTGGTCATGCGTGGAAATTAGTAGCCACTTCTAAATAAAACAAATGGGTGTTGGGTCATCGTATGCTATCTTACTCTTCAGACCTAAAAGAAAATTCTCAAAGACTTCTCCGTTTGTGATGTGGAGATTCGTTCCACGTGAAGATGGTAGCAGCCTTAACTTGATGGTGATTTGTGGACGTTTAACCTAATAGAGAAAATGATTCAAGTCAACAAAAAAAATCCTTAATTATTAGAAATCCCATGCTGACATCCATAAATTCCTCAATATATCCTATCACATCAAATTTCAACCTTAGTTAAACTCCTTGATTATGGATTACTTTTACTTTGTTTTACATTATATGTCCCCAGATTACTTTTACTTTTACATTATATGTCTCTAGATTTATGGATAGAACTCCCATGCTGACATCCATATCTTCTAGATATATCCCCACAAGAATAATGACAATTGGCTTCTTGTGACAGGAATACATAGAACTTCCTTTGAAGTTGGCCATGCATGGAAATTAGTAGCCACTTCCAAATAAAACAAATGGGTGTGGGGTCATCATATGCTATCTTACTTTTTAGACATACAAGAAAATTCTCAAAGACTTATCCATTTGTGATGTGCAGATTCATTCCACTTAAAGATGTGTAACATTTCGAATTTTGACCCATTTTTGGGATTTATAAAATGTGTATTTCGTCGGTACGCTTATAGTTAAATGTGACATTCCGAATTTCGGTCCATTTTTGAGATTCATAAAACATGTAATTCGTCAGTATGTTTATAATAAAATCTCGTCCGAAACTGATCACTCCTGGGTTATTATTTTTAAATTAGAGATTTCGCTAGAATCGCACTCGATCGAATTTGGCCGTTATTTAGAGCCCAAACTTTGGTGTCGAATTTCTCGGAGTTCCAGGACGAATTTAATTGGACGGTATCGATATTATTATGGCCAGTCTCGAGATTACCCGGGATATATGAAAAGTGAATTTTTGACCGGTGCGGATTTGGACTAGTATCCCTCTCTCGTAGTGTGTTTTGAGTTATTTTCTTTTGGCCCTTTTTTCCTATTTTATTAATTAGGATTTTTGTGGTCTGTTAGATCATTTTTGAGTTCGAACGTGGGCCGTTAGATCGCGATTATTGCGTTGACTTTTGGCCCCCTCTCTCTCTCTCTCTCTCTCTCTCCTCTTTCCTCTCTACCGCATCTGAGCTCGTCCAATCCCCCCTGCCCGCGCGTCCCCTCCCCCTCTCTCTCTCTCTCTCTGCTCCTTTCTCTTCTTCTTCCTTCTCTCTTCTTCTTCTTCCTTCTCCTTCGCCGCACCATCGTTTCTGCTTCTCCTCTTACTTCTGTTCGCCCCAGCCGACACCGACCAAGCTCGCCTCTAGCCTCGTCGCCGTCGCCGCCGTCGCCCAACCGCCGTCGCACCGTCTGCCAGCCGTCACCCCTGACCTGCTATTCTCTACCTCTCCTCTGCAAGCAGCAGCTCGCTGTTGCGTCCGCTATAGCCAAGCTCGGTCGAGCTGTCGACTAGCTCGTCCGACCGCTCGCCTGGTACCGCCACTCCACTAGCCGCCGTCGTGCTATCTCTAACCGCCGCACGACTTCCCCTCTCCCGATCGAGCCCTTCCTCCCTTTGTCCAACTTGCCGATCGCCGCCGCACACCAACGTGCCGGTCGCCACTACTCCCCCCACCACCATCCAGCCCCCTTACTACTGACCGTCGTCGTGCCGCCCCGTCACCGCCGACTCGCGCCTTCTTAGCCCCCAACTCCCCCTCTCTCACCACCACCGCCCCAACCTTCCTCCGCGCCGTCGCCACCGTGTCGCTGTTGCTGCCGCAGCTCTCTGGCCAGCCAGCCCCCCAGCCAGCCAGCCAGCTAGCTCACCGGCTAGCCAGCCCTCGCCGGGCAGCCAGCCCAACTCGCGACCAAGTCACCCTGAGCCGTGGCCGAGCCATTGCCTGCTCAGCCCAGGCTACTGCTCGGCGCCTCGCCCATCTAGCCAGGCACGTCGCCCATCCTGCTCGCCCGTGCGCCCCAGGTGCGTCGCTCGGCCACCGCGCCCGTGTGCCAGGCATGCCATTCGGCCACCGCGCCCGTGTTGACCGATCAGCGTGCCCGTGTTGACCGCGCCCGTGTCTAGCCCAACATTGCTCAACCGGGCCATTTTAGCCCCGAGCAGACTTTTCCCAAGCCAAAACCTAGTAAGTGACTTCCTAAATCCTACTTAGTGTAATATGTATGTTTAGACTTGTTTAGGGTGTAATTTAGTACCGGCTTAGGAATTAATTTAGGTGTGGATTAGTTAAATTGATTGTGCTCAATTGATGAATTATTGTGGTGGTGATTGTGTAGCTAATTTAGTGATTGATTGAGATGAATAACATGACTAAATTGTCGTGGCGCTTGTGGGTGAATTGGGTTAATTGAATGTGCTGACTTAAATGTCGGGTTGGTAGGCCGATGTGGGGAGTATGAGTTGAATTGGCTGTTATGGTGTGTTAGATTGACGTTGGTAAAAGCTTTGTGATTTGAATGTGAACTGTACGACGTGTTAGAGGACAAATTGTATTGTGGTGCATGTGCATGAGAGAAATGTCCTAAGGTGTGGTTATGCGGGACTGAGCCCGGCTTGATCTGAGGGCTGCCAACCTGAGGCGTGGTTATGCGGGTGTGGCTAGAAAGGCAAGAAATGACTTGAGGCGTGGTTACGCAGGTTGAGAGAAATGTCCTGAGGCATGGTTACTCGGGACTAAGCCTGGCTTGATCTGAGGGCTGGCCTGAGGTGTGTTGACGCGGGCAATGTGAAAGGACCTGGGAGGTCGTGAGAAAGTTGCTCAACCACAAATGCGAAATGAGTGTGATTGAATTGAGTGAATGTACTTGTGTATGGCGCTTGACTGATGGCGAGGTGTTTATGGCATATTGTGATATTCATGTGATTCACTAATATGCAAAGTTGGCACGTATTTGGAGGCGAGGTAAGTATGTTGTGTAGAATTGATTCTGATGGCTGGTGGATTGCATGTTAGACTTGTTTGGGTACGCATTGGCCTAGGTGGGGTATAGGTTATCTGCTTATTGAGATTTATTCTCATTGCTGTAGTGCAAACATTTTCAGCTCCCCGACCTTGAGCATGTCGCCACCTAAGCGTTTTGGGATTCCCATGCATACGGTGCATGAGGAGAACGAATACTCGGGACGGAACCCGATTGAGACTTATATTAGGCATCGTACTACTATTTGGGTAGATGTGGGACTGGAGGAGTTGGAACACCATACTTATTTGGCTTGGTCCCATAGGGTCGAGTTGGTGAATTCTAGGCCAATCCGAGGTTTTGAAGGGTTGCAGCATGCCAACGAGGGTGCGGTAAATTGGGAGCCCTGGGATAAGTTTACTCCAGATGGCGAGGTGTCCAATCCCGACAGTCCTCCGAAGAACCCTGGCCAGAATCGACGCCCGTTCTAGAGCCTAAGCCCGAGCCCGAGCCCGAAGAGGAGCCTATAGTGCTCGAGCATGAGGAGGAGGAGGAGGAGGGGCTGATCGAGATTGACTCGGACTCAGAGTCAGAACCTCAGGGTCCAATTCGAATTGGGCATCGTAAGGATGTTTAGGAGTTGGGCCTGGAAACCTTTTTGGTAGAGTCCCTTTTTGGCAATCAGTAGTCTACCCAGCCACCTGTTCCTTTTTTATGACGAAGGTGGATTTTAACCCTAGAGGCCTAATGTATGAATAGTTAGATTTTCAAGATAATGTTATTTGTTTATTGATTTGCGTTTGCTCTATCCCGTTGTCATTATTAATTGTCTGGGTTGTTTAAATTTCGCTTCCGCTTGCGTACGTCTTTGGGTGATTCGTTTGGGGTCGGCGACGCGTCTTGGGACGTCGCGATCAATACGACCTCGTGGAAGGGGTGTCGTGAGCCCATCGGGGTTCGGGGCGTGACACCCTGATTGATTTGGTATTAGAGCAAGGTCAGCTCGATCCAAGTTGGTCGAAACCTTGAGTGATAAGGAGCGATGACTTTGGGGTAGCCAGTTAGGGAGACTCGTGTGTCATGCGTACCCCGGACTGTGTGATTGTGATTGGTGAGTGATTTTATGCAATATTATGTGAGGTGCAGGTGCATCAAGACTTGAGGTAAGTGCACGAACCTTATTGGTTGTGATTAAGTGACGTTGTGATTGGCTGCCTGCTTAATGAATTTTGTTTTGATTCACTGCCTAGAGCTTAAACTGGTATAGTTGGCCTAGGTTTCTAATTCCTGCATGGAATTTAGCAGGTGAGCATTTATGAGAACCGGTAAGATGAGCAGTCGAGGTCGAGGTAGAGGTTGAGGTCGAGGTAGAGGTTAAGGTCGAGGTCGTGTAGTCCCGCAAGCTGGAGTTGTGGGGGATCCCATGTTGGATGAAATGTGGAGGGTACTTGAGGAAGCATGATTACTTTCGGGTAGACAGACGAGGGAAAGGAGCGCTACTGTCGCCGCTGCAACTGCCAGCGAGATTATTGGGAATAATGGAAATCAGGGGAATAATGTGATTAGTGGAAATCCTAGTCTAGTGCGAGTAAATGTGAACAGGCCAATGTCCAAGCTAGTCGAGCAGTTTCTGAGGTTAAAACCCCCGAAGTTTGATGGGAGAGACGATCCCGAGGCTGCACCAAGATGGATAGAAGAGCTAGAGAAAGCTTTTGAGGTGCTAGGGTGTACTGAGAAAGAGAAGATAATGCTAGCAGTCTACCAGCTTCAGAATAATGCAAGTGATTGGTGGAGGGCCACCAGAGATCAAGTATTCCCCGCTGGTACTACCCCAAATTGGATCGTTTTTACCGAGACCTTCAATGGCAAGTATTTCTCGGAAAGTGCCCGAGAATAAAAATTGGCTGAATTTATGAGCCTCCGCCAAGGTCAGAGGTCTGTAGATTAGTATGAGGCCGAGTTCGCGAGGCTATCCAAATTTGCCCCTAAGATGGTGGAGGACCCGGTGGACAAAGCTAGGAGATTTCGGGATGGGCTGAAGCCGGACCTTCGCAGTCAAATGATTTCGTTGAACTTGAGAGGCTGCAATGAAATATATGAAAAGGCTCAGGCAATTGAGCGAGATCAAACGGATCGGGCTGCCGCTTCTGGATCACGGTATGCCCCGGCTAAAGATAATCGTCAATTAGGGAAAAGAACCATGGTGAGAAATAGTCGCTTCATCCCTCCCACTCGAAGGAATTTCGGGAAGCTAAACTGTTACCAGAACGCCGCGTGTAGGCTATGTAGAGGAAGACACGGGAATGGATCTTGCCCAAATAGGGATGGAGCATGTTTTACATGTGATGGAAGGGGCCACCAGATGAGAGACTGTCCTAACAACAGGTAGGCCAGGTCACTTGCACTATTACCGCCGCCGCCCCAGAATGGAAATCAAACTAAAGCTATCCAGCCAGCCAATCAGAATAGGCCACCGGCCCAAGGACGGGTGTATGCAATGGCAAGGAGGGAAGTTAAGGATGCGCCTGGCGTGGTCACAGATACGGTCTCTCTCTGTGATCATGCTGCATATGTTTTATTTGATTTGGAGGCGTCGCATTTATTTATATTTGAGCAGTTCGTTGAATTATCTGGAATTGAGCCAAAACCGCTTGATGTTATGTTGTGTGTGACTATTTTGCTGAATGATAAAGTGTTGATTGTGTTTGGATGTTCCGATTGTAAGATAGTGATTGGCGATAGAGAAGGAATGATAAATTTGGCGATTTTATCTATACATGACTTCGATGTGATTGTCGGTATGGACGGGCTAGTCAAACAGAGAGCTATTATGAACTATAGTAGCAGGGTGATCCAATCAATTCAATTGGACATCCTAGATTCGAGTCTATGGGAAACTGAGGAGGAACCTCGATCCCTTGGATTTCATCGCTTGAGGTAACAAAGCTGTTAAATGAAGGGTGCCAAGGATTTCTAGCAAATGTAGTTGATTCGACAGCCGGAGAGCCAAGGCTAGAAGACATAGCCGTAGTGTGCAATTTTCCCGATGTCTTTCCTCAGGAATTGCCGAGACTGTCACCTGATAGAGAAGTGAAGTTCGTGATTGAGTTAGCCCTAGGGACGGAACCGATTTCGAAAGCACCTTATAGGATGTCACTGTCGAAATTGAAAAAATTGAAAGTCCAAATACAAGAGTTATTGGATAAAGGCTTCATTCGCTCGAGTGCATCTCCATGGAGAGCGCCAGTGTTATTCGTGAGGAAAAAGGACGGATCATTAAGGTTGTGCATTGACTACATACAACTGAACCAGGTGACTGTTAAAAATAAGTACCCATTGCCAAGGATTAATGACCTATTTGATCAGTTGCAAGAGGCGTCAGTGTTTTCTAAGATCGATTTGAGGACTGGCTATCACCAATTGAGGATCAAGAAGGATGACGTGCTGAAGTCGGCATTTAGGATGAGGTATGGATATTATGAGTTTACGATGATGCCATTTGGACTGACGAAGGTCCCTGTAGCCTTTATGGATATAATGAATCGAGTATGCAAGGAATTTCTGGATCAGTTTATGATCGTGTTCATAGACGACATTCTAGTGTATATAAAGAGTTCCGCCGAGCATGAGGTACATTTAGAAAAGGTTCTACGGACCTTAAGGGAACATGCACTCTACGCTAAGTTTAGTAAGTGTGAATTCTGGCTTCATCGAGTGGTGTTCTTGGGACATGTGATATCCGGAGAAGGAATTGCGGTGGACCCGACAAAGATTGAAGCCGTCACGAATTGGCCGAGGTCGACATCAGTAATCGAGGTTCGGAGCTTCTTGGGTCTAGCAGGTTATTATAGACGCTTTGTGGAAAGGTTTTCGGCATTAGCGACGACGTTGACGCGGTTATTAAAAAAGGAGATGAGGTTTGAATGGACGGATAAGTGCGAAAGGAGCTTCCAAGAATTAAAATAGAGGTTGACGACCACGCCAGTGTTGATGATCTCGTCAGATCCGGGAGGATATGAGATTTATAGTGACGCGTCGTTAAGATGATTGGGATGCGTGCTAATACAACACGGGAGAGTAGTGGCATACGCATCGCGGCAATTGAGGTCACATGAGCAGAATTATCCAACGCATGACTTAGAATTGGCCGCGATTATTTTCGCTCTTAAGATTTGGAGACATTACCTGTGTGGGGAGAAATTTCAGATTTATATGGACCATCAAAGTTTAAGATACTTGTTCTTCCAGAAGGAACTGAACATGAGACAGTGTCGTTGGATGGAACTCCTTAAGAACTACGATTGCGAGATTATGTATCATCTCGGAAAAGCTAATAAAGTAGCGGATGCATTGAGCCGGAAATCGAGCATCGCACATATGATGGTCAAGGAGTGGACTCTGTTGGAGGGAGTTCGAGATTCGGAATTTAAGTTTGAAGTGAGTCATGTCTCAAGTCTGCTTGTAGCATTAAGGATTGAACCGGAAATACAGACTAAGATTAAAGCTTTACAATCGACGAACTCGGAGGTTCAGAAGATTTTGGGCATGGATGCCACAAAAAGGAAATTGGATTTTCAGGTATCCAAGGAGGGGATTCTGAAGTTTCGTGGTCGGTTATGTATAACTAGTGATACAGAACTGAGGGAAGAGATTTTGTCTGAAGCGCACCGTAGCAATTACAATATTCACCCGGGTAGTACGAAAATGTATTAGAACTTACGATAACATTATTGGTGGAACGACATGAAAGTGGACGTAGCCAAGCACGTGGCCAAGTGTTTTAACATGTCAGCAAGTGAAGGTGCAACATTGCAAGCTGAGTGGAATGTTGCAGCCATTGGAAATTCCCGAGTGGAAATGGAAACACATCATGATGGACTTTATAATGGGATTACCGAGAAGTCAAAGGGGTCATGATTTGATTTGGGTGGTAGTCGATCGATTGACAAAGTTAGCACATTTTCTGCCAGTGCGAAAGGACTTTGCCTTGGAAAGATATGCCGAGATTTACGTGCGATAAATAGTCCGTCTGCACGGAGTGCTAGTAACAATCACTTTAGACCATGATCCTAAATTTACTGTCGTCTTTTGAAAAAGTCTTCATACAGCATTAGGAACGAAGTTATGGTTCAGCACGGCCTATCATCTCCAAGCGAATGGCTAGTCTGAAAGGACGATTCAGACCTTAGAAGATATGCTGCGAACGTGTGTATTAGTTTTTAAGGGTGGTTGGGAGGAACAGCTACATTTGGTTAAATTTGCCTACAACAATAGCTACCAGCAGAGTATCAGAATGGCACCATTTGAAGCATTATATGGCAGAGCTTGCAGAACACCGGTTCATTAGGATGAAGTTGGTGAGAGGAGTATTACAGGTCCCGAGTTAGTTCAGCAGTCAGTCGAAACAGTCAAGATGATTCGAGATAGGCTTAAGACCGCTCAGAGCCGCCAAAAGAATAATGCAGATCGGAGATGTAGGCCGTTGGAATTTTAAGTGGGGGACCACGTTTTCCTCAAAGTATTGCTTATGAAAGGATTATCATGGTTTGGTAAGAAAGAGAAGTTGAGCCCGACGTACGTGGGTCCATTTGAGGTCTTAGAGAAAATTGGCACCTTGGCCTATCGTCTCACGCTACTGCCAAATTTATCTCAAGTGCATAATGTATTCCACGTGCCAATATTAAGAAAGTATGAACCAGACCCAATCCACGTACTGAATTACGAAGACATAGACGTGGACGAGAGAGTGTCGTATATGGAAAAGCCAGTGCGGATTGAGGACAAAGTGAAGAGAGTGTTGCGGAACAAGAAAATTCTGATGGTCAAGGTGATTTGGGAGCATCATGGAACCGAAGGTGCGACATGAGAAAGCGAGGAGCTGATGCGATACCAATACCCCCATTTGTTTGAATAGTTGAGTTGGATTGTAAATTTCGAGGATAAAATTTTTGTAAGAGGGAAAGAGTTATGACATTCCGAATTTCAGCCATTTTTGGGATTTATAAAACGTGTAATTCGTCAGTGCGCTTCTAATAAAATCTTGCCCAAAACTGATCACTCCTGAGTTATTATTTTTAAATTAGAGATTTCGCTAGAATCGCACTAGATCGAATTTGGCCAATATTTAGAGCCCAAACTTTGATGTCAAATCTCTCGAAGTTCCGAGACAAATTTAATTGGACGGTGTCGATTTTATTGTGGCTAGCCTCGAGATTACTCGGGATATATGAAAAGTGGATTTTTGATCGGGTGCAGATTTGGACTAGTAGACCTCCCTCGTAGTGTGTTTTGGATTATTTTCTTTTGGCCCTTTTTTTCTATTTTATTAATTAGGATTTTTGTGGTCCGTTAGATTATTTTCGAGTTCGAATGTGGGCCGTTAGATCGCGATTATTGCGTTGACTTTTGGCCCTCTCTCTCTCTCTCCTCTCTCATCTCTGCCGCGTCTGAGCCTGTCCAATCGCCCCTTGCCCGCGCGTCCCCTCCCCCTCTCCCCCATGCACGTCCCCTCCCCCTCTCTCTCTCCTCCTTTCTCTTCTTCTTCCTTCTCTCTTCTTCTTCTTCCTTCTCCTTCACCGCACCATCATTTCTGCTTCTCCTCATGCTTCTGCTCGCCACAGCTGATGCCGATTGAGTTGCCTCCAGCCCTGTCGCCGTCGCCATCACTGTCGTTGCTCGACCGCCATCGCGCCGTCCGCTAGCCACCGCCCTCGACCAGCTATTCTCTCCTATCATCTACGCGAGCAGCAACTCGCTGCTGCGTTCGCCCAAGCCAAGCTTTGCCGAGCCGCTGGCCAGCTCGTTCGGCCGTTTGCCTAGCACTGCCTGTAACATCCTTAATTCGATCCATCTTCGTGATCAATGAAATAGATGTGTATTTCTCATTTCATTTTAGTAAGTCTCGCCCGGAACGGATCCTTTTCTGGATGCTGACCAATAGAGAATGGCTAACTAGGAAATCGGTGCGTGGACCTAAGAACTCGATCGCGAATCGAGTCCGATTCCGACAAACAACGAGGGAATATTTTGTGCCAATGTGGGCCGATCCAAGGAGAGTGACGGATTTGATTTGGCCAATGACGTACCATCAGATCTCGGGTGATTCCGCACGACCGAGAGTACGCGTGGTGAACAATCCCGAACTTAATCCGAACGATCGCGACTCCTAAAACTAGCGAAAAGTTCTCGTGTTCTCTTGGAAGTCAAGGCCGTCACGACTCGAGTAACCCTAAGTCGATACGCGTAACCCCTAAATAGCCGCCCGTTAGTGAGAGACGCTAAAATCACATTTTAGCGTAAATTGATCAAGAAATTAAGTCCGGACTTCGGTATCGAATTTCATAGACGTACACGACTATTTTTGCAAGGACGACGTCATATTATTGTGGCCAATTATATTTGAGATCGGTATAATCGAAAAATGAAAATTGGACCGGATGCGAATTTTGACTAGTAGACCTCCCTTTGGGTTTATTTTATTTAGTGTCTATCTAATCTGTTCTTTGATTTTGAAATTCAGAATATTTGTGGCCCTCATATCACACTTGAGTGTGTTAGGTGCCAAGTGTGTACTCTCTCTCTCTCTCCTCCTCCTCTTTCCCCGCCGAGCAGCCCCACATTACTGCTTCTGTTTTGCTTGCTGACTTCCTTTCCTTCTTTTCCATTGAACCCTCCACGCCTCTGTTGAACCCATGCCATTGCTGCTTTTGTCTGTTGACTTCTGCCCTTTGCTGATCACGTTGCTGTTCTGCTGACTTCCTCTCCTCCTTCATGCTTGCTGACCTCCACGTGCTGCTTCCCTCACTACTGTTTCCGCTACTAATGACTTTTGCTTTCTTCCGCATTGCTGACTGCTGCCCACGCCTTTGCTGCTGCTGCTGCCCATAACGTTGTTGACCTCCCCATGCAGCTGCCATGATGAATTTTGCTTGCTGACTTCCGCCCATTCCTCCCCATGATAATCCCACACTTCCCCCACTTGTTGACTGATTTTTCGCTAACTTCTTCCTTCCCTCACGTTACTGCTGCTGCTCCTTCTTCTCTTCTTTTCCTTGCTATTTTGTTACTGCTACTGCTT
This sequence comes from Syzygium malaccense, assembly GCA_031216405.1. Lineage (NCBI taxonomy): Eukaryota > Viridiplantae > Streptophyta > Magnoliopsida > Myrtales > Myrtaceae > Syzygium > Syzygium malaccense. The sequence goes on along the minus strand of CM062259.1, from coordinate 16,162,938 downwards.
GCTTCTTCGGCTTTTGCTTCCTCTGGCTTTTGCTGCTTCCCATTCCAGCCGACCATACCAGCTGCTCGTCAGCCACCACAGCCTCGCCGTCCTAGCTGCCGGAGACATGCCAGAGCTGTAGACTGCAGTGGCTACTCCTCGCGCCAAACACCCCACAGAGACACTTTCTCCCCCTTTTCCCTCTCGCCATCACCACCACTCGGCCATCACCACCACCCACGATCACCCTCACACCATCATCCCCCTTCGCTGCCTAGCTTAGTCGGAGCACCGCTGCCGCCGTACGCCGCCGAGGGAGCCGCCGCTCACCGCTGCAGGTCTGGCGAGGTGCCGCTGCTGTTCGGCCCGTTTCTCTCCTTATCCGGCCTACATTTGAAGCCTTAAACCTAGTAAGTGGAAACACTAACCCTTAGTTAGGCTTATGTGCACTTTAGATAAGTTTTAGGGTTATTAGGGGTTAATTAGTGTGGGCTGATTATGACTGATTTTGTGGTGATTTTAATGGCCTAATGTGATAATTTAGGGATGGTTTAAGGGCTGTGGATAATTGGCTTAGTGGCTGGTTGTGCTTGGTTTGCTTGGTGATACATGTTGGTTGATATCTGATAAGGTTGCTGCTGCGTCACTGGATTTTGCTATTTTTGGTTTGACTTGTGTTGGCCGAATTTGAGGAAGCGTTTTTCATGAGAGTTGTTCATAACATCTTGAAGTATGTCATAATTTAATTTGGGAATTTTTGAAAGTCATTTGAGGGCATTTGTAAGTCCATTTTTGGACCGAATTCAGTCTGCCGAATTTACTGTTCACCCGACATTCTGGTCTTTCCGATTTTCTATAAATTTTTCCAGACCTCTTTTCAAAAAAACTTCCTATCACAAAAATTTTTAAGAACATCCGTTTCTATAACATATAAAAATTTCAACACTTTCCAAAATGATCTGGGTACTGGATGAGATGCATTTTGTTGATTAGGCAGCCTGACCGGGCGGGTTGATTTTTGTCTGACTTCAAGCGATAAAAAGAGGTGTTTACTGTTAGAACTGGATTTCGAGTTCTTCACTGAAAATGTTTATCAAGATGTTTTATACAACATATCCGACTTTCAGAATCTTTGGAATTGATTTACTATTTATTTCAAGTGGATTTCTATCACTGTGCAACTGCCCAGTTTGGACCCGATTTTGTATATTCTTGATTTTTCCTCTCTCTCGAACTGATCAGTGGCTATCCATTGAGGATTTAATTGGGCCTTGTACGGCTAATATGTGATTTGTTCGTGAATTGCCGAGTGTGATTGTTATGGCCATGAGTGTGCATATTGAGCTTTGGCATAACATGTGCATTATGTGAACGTGCACGAATGACATGAGCATGTGATCACCTAAATCACCCTGATACATTTACGCGGAGTTCAAATAATAACTGGTGGATGTGCATGTGTGATCACATAAAGCCCTGATGCGTTTACGTAGGGTATTGAACCCGTCCTGATGCGTTTACGCAGGGCGATGCCCGGATTGCCGGTAGACGACCAACCTGATGCATTTACGCGGGTGTGGTCTGTATGTGGAGATCGGTGTTGCGCTTGATGCGTTTACGCGGGCTAGAGACACTGGGCCTGATGTGTTTACGCGGGCCAAGAAGTGTTGGATATTGATGGACCTGATGCATGTTGTGCGGGTCGGACTTGATGCGTTTAACGCGAGTCGATGAATAAATGGAAAGTTGGTATGTGTGCAAGTGTGCAAGTGTGTATTGAATTGTGCAAGTATGAGCATGACATTAACACGTGTATGTGCATTATGGGGCATAGTATTATTATTATTATGTGCCTAACCTGCAAGGTTATATGTTGGATTTGGGCTGAGGGCCTAAGTCAGGTGATTATTAAATTGTGTGTTTAGTTGATACTTGTTAGGGAGGTGCATGTTAGCCTAGTTTTGGATTAGGGGGCATACTCGCTGATATTTATTCTCATTGTTGTTTAAATCCCACTTTTCATACCCTCGACCTTAAGATGGTGGATGCGTCACTTCGTTTTGGGATCCCGTATTATATAAAGCGATCGGTGACCAAGCACCCCGTAGGGAACAGGGAGGCTTATATTAGGCATTTCATTATAGTTTGGGTCAACGAGGGCGAGCCACACTTTTGAGCCCATCCTTATCTAACTTGTTGTTTCCGGGACCAGTTCGGCACGCATGGACCCCTTTGGTCCTTCGACATCCCGTTCGACATATATGGCTAGCCGGATCCGCAGGCTACTGATGGAGAGGTCGTGAGTCCCGCTGCCACGTCCGAGGAGGATTCCACCGCTCAATCAGTCATCGTCGAGATGGATGCCGATTCTGAGGGAGAGGAGCCAATGGACTGGAAGCCCGATGTTGAGCTGGAGCCAAAGCCCATGGAGCAGGAGCTAGAGCCGGAGGATGATTCTGGGGAGGAGTTAGTGGGAGCTGAGTCTGAGCAGGATTCGATGGATTTCGAGTACGAGTCAGTTGACAATTCATCCGAATCCTCAGGATCCGACTCGGACTGGATGCCCGACCATGATTAGGCAGGGTCGATACTTTTTGGATAGGTGGCCTTCCTAGGTTTAGTACCTGACCATCGAGCCACATACCCCTTTTTGATGCTAGTGGCTGTTGACCCATATTTTGGTTGGTGTATATTGCCTAACAATGGATTTTGTAAATCCCGGTTACGAATGCAAGTTATATTTATTTTAATTATTGCTACCTTTGGTTATGTGATTTTATATTGTACGAGTGTTTGTTACTTCCGCTGTGCATGGTTCTCTATTTTGGGTTTTAGATCGGCAACGCGTCCTGGGACGCCGCACTTGAATCGACCTCGGTTGGGTGTCGCGACCTAAAAAAATAATCAGGTTTCGATCTTAGGCTAATGGATTGCTAAATCAATTAAATTAACTAACCTAACTCGAGTTCTCCCAAACTTTACCAAATCGCAACTTAGGTCCAATTGTGAGCATGCCAATATTTTCAACGGGAGTCGCCACTAATCATTTAGAGTAGGTTGATTAGAAACCTAAATAAAATAGCGGGAATACTATTTTATTTCTACGAACCAGAAATCATAAATTCGGGGACTTGGTTACGCTAGATTCCCTAACGCCCTTTTGGTACCAATTTCGAGAAAAATACTCAATTTGACAATTTTGATAAATCTTGACTTAGAGTTCAAAGGTGCAGAAATTTCTTTTTGATTTTTACTTATTTAAATGAAAGCTAACCTATATGTAATGACGTGCAAAAATTGACATGCGATTAATGCAACCTAATATGCAAACTATATTTCATGCGACGACGTGACCTATTTCTAATGACGGTCATATTATTTTTTTGCATTTTTTTAAATGAAATTCGGAATTAAAAATGCTGATTATCTAAACATGCGATTTTAAATTAAAGATATTAACCTATTCTAGAGCAGTCTTTTTCGTATTTTTTTATGAAATTTTTTTTGTATTTTCGAATTTGAATTCAAATTGCAAATTTCTAAGTAAAAAAAATATAACCGCTAAATCTTTCGAATTAAGTTTCAATCTGAAGCCTGACAGATCGACCCTAAAATTCGAAATACCCGCTATGGAAATAACTCTATCTAAAGCCTGATAGATAGATTTATTTCTACGTGTGCGGTTGCGGATTAGGAAATTTTCCTAATGATCACATCTTGAAAAAATTCGATATCTTAAATATCTTGGATATATTCAAAAGATTTTGAAAATTCTAAATTCTATCCAAATTTGATAAGTAATAGATATCTAAGATTTCAACAAAAAGAAATAAATCCTAATTGAAATATGCCTATTATTCAAATATGCAAGATTAGATATCAATAAGCACAAATTAGGCAACAAAATATTCAAATCAAATCGGGATAAGATAATTATCTGATTTGTAGATTTCTTTTCTAATTTGAATTTGTAGCGGATCGAGATTGCGGATTGGCGGTGCGTCGGGAGCGGCGGCGCGGTGTCGAGAGCAGCGGCGGCTCATGGCGATGACACGGCGGGGTAATAGCGCGGCTGTCCGGATAGCAGCGGTGCAGGCGTGCAGCAACGACAGGATCGTCCAAGCGGCGGCACACGAGCAGCGCCGAGCGTGATGTGGCTCTAGGTAGCGGCGTGAGACGGTTGGGCAGCGACTTCACCAGAGGGAACGGCGTTGGTGTGGTACCAGGACAGTGGCGTCGGGCACGGTAATGGCGTCCAAGCGACGGTGCGGCTCCAGGCAGCGGTGTACGGTGGCGTCCAGGCGACGGCATGGCTCCGGGCAGCGGCGTGCGGTGGCAGGGCAGCAACTTCTGGGCGGAGCATAGCGGCGGATCGGTCTGGGCAACGGCGTCAGTGCGCGGCGGGGGATGCGCGGCGACGGGCGTGCAGCAGCGGTGGCAGGCATGCAACAACGGTGGCACGCGGTGGGGAGCAGCGACGCAACAGCGGTGGCGCGAGGCGGGAGGCAGTAGCAGTGGCAAGCGTGCAGCGGCGGTGGCATGCGGCAGGGAGCAGCGGCGCAACAGCGGTGGCGCGCGGCGGGTGTTAGCAGCCCGTGGCGGGGAGCAGCGGCACAACGGCGGTGGCGCGTGGCGGGAGGCAGTAGCGCACGGCGGGGCGGTGCGGGGCGACGTGGCGTGGCTCCGGGCAGCGGCGGTTTTCGCCGGTCTCCTTCTCTCTCTCTCTCTTTCTCACTCTCGCTCTCTAAAAAAAATTCTGATATGAAATTCTGAGACCCCCCTCCTTAATTATGACACATAACGATATATTTATAATGTAAACCTAGGTCAATTAGCCGGGCTTTCTAGTCTAATGGGCTTAGGCTTGGGCTTAGGTTTAAATCATCATTTAATTTCAAGTGGGCTGAATTAATGTGAGCTTTTATTTAATTAAGCTTGATGGGCTAATCTAAGCTCAAATTAAGACAACCAAGCTCTTTTACGTGTGATTTTCGGCCCTTGCCTTCCGAGTGAGCCGAGTCTCGTTCGGTACCCGAGCTCGATTTACGTGATGAATTTTAAGCTCGCTTGCCACCGTCGATCCGATGCGGAATGCAATTAATCTATATGAATCTAAACTATATGCTATGCAATTTTAATATTTTTGTTCAGGGATTAAAATTTTAATCCCTAATTTTCTATGCAATTAACAATAAATGATGTGTCAAAATTTAGGTGTCAACAGCTGCCCCTCTTTGAATGGAGGTTCTAAAGGTTTCGCTCAAAGACTGAGACCTAAATTTAAACTATGAAAAATGATGAATGATGATTTTTTTTAATGATGCATGATATGTAATCAATAAGGAACGTATGCTAAGACTTCTCACTTCATATGGAGCGGTGAAAGAGTCTTACGTACGGATCGCACAAAAGCGTCCAAGTGGGGGAAGGCTTTATAATGCTTTGAAATCCCTCGATCTCCAAACTTCTAGTCTATTGAGAGTAAGGTTCTCAAGGTACTGGATTGTCTACCTGTTACCTGTAATTTTCTACATATGCGAAATAGCGCATGATATGAAGAAAGAATGGGATGTGTTGCCTATACCACTGGGCAATCACGAAAAGGATCATGTCATCTCTTCTATTGGGTGAGCATGAAATGGGGTGTGCTTCGTACTCCACTTAGCAATACCAAGAGAGAAATTATGTCGCCTGTCCTACTGGACGAACATGAAATGGGATGTGCTTCGTACTCCACTTAGCAATACCAAGAGAAGAATTATGTCGCATGTCCTACTGGGCGAACATGAAATGGGGTGTGCCGCGTACTCCACTTAGCAACACCAAATGTGAAATTATGTCGCCTGTCCTACTGGACGAACATGAGAATACGGTGTACCGCGTACTCCACTTAGCAACATCAAATGTCACCTGTTCCACTTGGTGAACATATGAGAGAGATAATTTCTCCTATTCTGGAGAGAGAAACAATGAAGAATAATTAGCAGACGTACTTGAATTCTTTTTATGACGGAGCCAATGGCATCGCACCTGTTTTTACCCGAGAAAAGATTAAAATAACACATGCGCAGAGGCAGAGAAAACATAATTCATGAATCTGCTCGCATTACCAAGCTTTACTAGGGAATTTTTTAATAAGAACAACTATTTCGTCCTTTTGACATTTTGATCATATTAAATGAGAGACCTTTAATCAGAAAGGACTTTTCACTCACTCTCAATGAAAGGCTTTTGACCCGACCTTTGATGCGGGTATAAGAATCACTCGAGCTCTCTTCATCGTGCTTGACAAGGGTTCGGATATTCTCAAAATCAGTATGACTTGGCCAATCTGAGAGGTCTTTATAAGGACTAAAATGCAAACTTGGTCAAAGGTTTCACAACGGGGACTTATGAGAGTCATAGCTTCCAAAGAATTGATATCACCAGCTTCTCTGGATTTACAAGTCAGGAATGCTGCAAAAATGAGATAGAAAAATCTTGCTCGCACTTCTTCGAGCAACATTTATGAGCATTTGAAATTCTACGTTAACTCAAGTGCCCTATTCTGAAGAGACTTCGGTAATGGTTGTAACGTAGGTTCGAGTAGGCTTGAAATGAATGGCCTATTTCCATCAAAAGGGGTATTATGAACATGGAGATTGGTGATCATCCCATCTAGTAATTACTCCACAAATGAACCTTCAAATGGTCTTTTCCTTGAAGAATGATCTTGCATATCGACTCAGTTCTTGCTGAAGCTTTTCTCTTTCTCTTTTTTCTCCTTTTTTTTGAGTGAGAGATTTTCTTCTCTTCGAGAGATTTTTCCGAGAGAGAGAACTTCGATTTGATGGAGTCCTTTTGCATTCTTTCCGATTAATTTTCTTTTGAGCTCCCATTTGCCCCAAGTCACCTTGAACTTGTCTTGAGATGATTTCATTTGTTTATCACAAGAATGATCACCAATTGGGTTGAAATGAATTCACCGCTCAAATTGGATATGCAAAGGGTATAATGTGTAGGGATATAGAAAGAAATGCTCTTCGTCATATCTAAAGCACTCGAGCTAATACAGAACTTACATGCAATAAATATACTTGAAGATTGATGCAAGTGAAAGTAAGAAAATTCTAACCATTTTGAACTTTCTAAGAAATTGCTCCGGTATGGGATTGTTCCTGACAGGGGTAAGAAATGAAACTCCATTCAAAGGGGTTAAGCAAATGATAATCTGTAATGTTTAGATAGAGGAAATGAATGCCTCTCATCATTTTGGTCATCATACTTTTCGTGAGATAATCCTTTACCTTGTCAGCACGAAATTTTCCCTCAACTCGCACTAGGGAATATTATTCAGGACGTGTATGGAAATGTCTTGCCTTTCGTTGTCTTGAAGTCTCTCATGCAATATGATCGCTTCATTAGGACAGAAACAGATTGCCAAATCAAAAGCTTTCTTAAAAAATAGCTTAGTAATATCAATTGATTCATAAAATTCAACTTGATACTTGATAGAAACAAAGTCAGAATGAGTATAAATCAAGTGTAATATTTCTTCACAGAATTAGAATTAACCAGACTGGAAAAAACACGACCATCTATCTCGGCCAAAATCAAAGCACTTCCTGGAAGGACTTTCTTCACAATGTACGGGCCACCGTAATCTGGGGTGAATTTTCCTTCTGCAAGAGGAACTATCGGCAATAACTTCCGCAGGACAAGATCGCCTACCTGGAAATGTTGAGGCTTGACTTTCTTGTTGAAAGATTTAATAACTCGTTGTTGGTAGCACTGGCCATGACATAGAGCTCTAAGCCTTCTCTCATCAACCATGTTTAACTGTTCTAATCTCTGTTGGATCCAATCTACTTCTGACAATTGTACCTGTGAAAGAATACATAATGAAGGAATTTCAACCTCAACAAGTAGCACTGCTTCCATACCGTACACAAGAGAATATGGAGTTGCCCCTGTAGATGTCCGTATAGAAGTCCGATATGCCATAAGTGCAAAAGGTAATCTCTCATGCCAGTCACGATGGTTTTCGGTTGTTTTAGCCAAAATCTTCTTGATATTCTTATTGGCTGCTTCGACTGCTCCGTTCATCTGCGGACGATATGGAGAGGAATTCAGATGCTTGATCTTGAATTCTTTGAACAGTTCATCCACCAATTTGTTATTCAGATTTGATCCATTGTTAGTAATTATAGCCTCAGGTGCACCATATCGAGCAATGATGTCCCGACGAATGAACTTCACTACAACCTGGGCCGTCACTGTCGTATAAGACATGACTTCGATCCACTTCAAAAAGTAATCGATAGCGACCAAAATAAACCGATGCCTATTCGATGCTTTAGGATTAATTGGGTCATCATATCAATGCCCCACATAGAAAATGGCCATGGTTCAGACATTTGATGCAATTCATTCGGAGGAGTTTTAATCTTGTCACTATAGATCTGACATTTGTGACAACTTTGGACATGCTGAATGTAATCACTCTCTAAAGTGAGCCAGTAATAATCCATCCTCATTATCTTCCTTGCTAGCATATGACCATTCATGTGCGGACCACATACTCCCTTATGTACTTCTAGCATCAAATGAACAACCTCGGTTGAATCAACACACCTTAATAAAACCAAATCATAGGACCGCTTGTATAGGCATTCTCCGTTCAAGAAGAACTTCGACGCCATTTTCCTGATATACTTTTGATCAGATGCGGTACTTTTCTCAGGAAACTCTTGTGTTCGAAGATATGCCTTGATATCATGATACCACGGCTTGCCGTCAGGCTCTTCTATCGTGGCCATGCAATAAGCCGGTTTCTGTAAGACCTCTATCTTTAAAGGTTCAACTTCTAAACCACTTGTCACTCGTAGCATTGCCGATAACGTAGCCAAAGCATCGGCAAAACTGTTTTGAGTCCTTGGCAAGTATTCAAACGAAATGTCTTCAAACTCTTCCACCAACTCCTCTAAATAGACGTGATAGGGTTGTAACTTAGCATCTCTAGTTTGCCATTTGTCAACGGTCTTAAGAATAATGAGGGCTGAATCCCCGAACACCTTAAGTCAAGCTACTCCCATTTCGATTGTAGCTTGTAACCCGAGGATGCATGCTTCATATTCAGCGATATTGTTCGTGCAGGGAAATATCAGTTTCGCTACGACCGGATAATGTTGTCCGCCTGGGGATATTAAGACTGCCCTGATACCTGACCCTGACAAGTTTACGACCCCATCAAAGTACATGGTCCATACATACTCATCAATTGGCATGATTTTATCCTCTAGCGGATCCAGATCCTCATTTTTCCCAGGATTTTCGGCCAAGACATCAGCAATTACTCGTCCTTTGACTGATTTCTGAGACATGAATTGAACATTAAATTCTGAGATAAGAATCTGCCATTTTGCCAGTTTTTCAATCAAAGCGGGTTGATTGAGCAAGTATTTGATTGGATCACACTCTGTTACAAGCAATATCTGATAGTGCAAAGTGTATTGCCTCAATCTGTGTAGCACCCAGACCAGTGCTGCGCACGTTCTTTCTGCCTCAGAATAGTTCATCTCAGAGGCGGTGAACTTCTTACTCAAATAATAAATCGCACGTTCTTTTCCATCCTTTTCACCTTTCTGAGCAAGCATGGCACCTAAGGACTCACTGTGGATTGTGAGGTACAGGATCAGAGGTTGCCCCGGCATTGGTGGAACAAGCACCGGCGGATTCATCAAGTAGTGCTTAATCTTGTCAAATGCCAATTCACACTCTTCATCACATCTGACTAGCGCATTCTTCTTAAGGAGTTTAAAGAAAGGCTTCGCTGTCTCAGATAGCTGAGAAATAAATCTGGCTATATAGTTCAGTCTACCCATTAAGCTACGAACTTCCTTCACCGAAGAGGGAGATTTTATTTCACAAATGGCCTTCACTTTCGACGGGTCAATTTCAATCCCTTTGTTGCTAACAATAAAGCCAAGTAATTTGCCAGAGGCTGCCCCGAACACGCATTTTGCCGGATTGAGGCGTAATTTAAACTTGCGTAGCCTGTCGAATAATTTCGTCAAGGTTTCTATGTGATTTTCTCCACGCTGAGTCTTTGCAATTATGTCGTCAACATAGACCTCGATCTCATTATGCATCATGTCATGGAACAACATGACCATTGCTCGCCGGTAAGTTGCCCCAGCATTTTTTAGACCGAAGGGCATCACCTTATAATGAAATGTCCCCCATGGAGTGGTAAATGCCGTTTTCAACTTATCATCCTCGTTCATCAAGATCTAGTTATAACCTGAGAAATCATCCATGAAGGAGAATAGTTCGAACCCAGCTGTACTATCCACAAGCACATCAATATGTGGGAGTGGAAGATCATCTTTGGGACTAGCTTTGTTCAGATCTCGGTAGTCAACACACACTCGAACCCGACCGTCTTTCTTCAACACCGGGACTATATTAGCGACCCATTCTGAGTATTGGGTAGTCTCAATAAATCCCACGTCAAGAAGTTTCATGACCTCTTCCTTGATCTTCTTTGCCAGTTCTGGCTTAGCTCTTCGCGGCCTTTGCTTCATGTCGCGACCTAAAATTTCCTCTCTCAGGCTAATGGATTATTAGGACTAAACCTAACTCGAGCCCTCCCAAGCCCTACCAATTCGCAACTTTGGGTTTAGGTTTTTAACATGCAAATGTTTTCATGCTTGGAGTCGCCACTAATCAATTTGTGGTAGATCGATTAAAAACCTAAATAAAACATAGGGAGATATGTTTTATTCCTACGAACCAGAGATTCTAAGCCCGGGGACTTGATTACGCTAGATCTAGTCTAACGCCCTTTCGGTACCTTTTCTTTTCAAAAATATTTTGGCAAGCAGTCTGGATCCATTTTAACTTAGTCACTAACATATGATGTGTTCATGCGGGTGCGCAAACCACCAATTTAACACCCAAGAAAGCATTAAATAAATTGCAAGTTGGAAGAATTACTTACCTCGAAGCAACGTAAGCATCTGCATTGTTAGCTAGAAAATCACATCAACAACCTAATATGATTTCTAATTAATAAGGAATTCACTCAATTTTTGGCTTTTCGCTTATTTAAATGAAACCTAGTCTACATGCAATGACGTGCAAAAATGACATGCAAGTAATGCAACCTAGCATGCAAACTATATGTCATGCGACGACGTGACCTAATTCTGATGACGGGCAAATGATTTATTTTTGGTATTTTCTAATGAAATTCGAAATAAAAATATGCCTAAATTAACGTGCAACCTATGATGACTTAACATATCCTAACACGACTTATTTTTTGGGATTTTTGTTAAAATTCGAAATAATAAATTACTTAAATTAAGAATGCAATCTATCCTAATCTACCATAAAACAATTCATTCTTTTTTTTTTTGGGTTTTCATGAAAATTCGGAATTAAAAAAATAACCTAAACAATCTATTAAGATTAGAAAATTACTTAACTTAAACTAGGAAATAGATTATCTCAAGTCCTAATTTAAATTAAATAATTACTCTATCGTCTAGATATATTTAGGATTCCTAAACATGCAAAACTCAAATTCAAATCCTAACTGATATTTTTTGAATTTTCTTTTTATTTGAAAAGGAAAAATAATCTAAACAGAGATAGCATCCACATTTAAAATAGCCACGCGATCCGCAAAATTCGTTTCAAACTCAGATTAGGCACAAAAATCGAACTATCGGTCATATCTATAGGGTTATAGATATTGACGGAAAGTCGATCATTCAAATTTGGAAAGCAAATAAAATCTATTATCGTACCCAAGTAATTATGGATAGGATAATGATTTTCCGTATCGCCACGTATCGTACCTTAGGGATAAGGTCTGATAGTTGTCCAGATACGTTGCTGAATTAGGAAAGTTTCCTAATTTTGAATATTTTAAAAAATATTGCGAACAAGGCAAAACATTATCCTAAAATATCTAACAATCCACACAATATTCACAGAATATTCAAACATCCAAACTGGGAATCAAATATTCTGAAAATATCGGATAACATCCTTACCTAATTTCGAAATATTTCCAAATTTGAACTCGTGGATCGGGATGCGGATCGGGATGAGCGGCGAACGGCGGACCGGCGGCACGGTGTCGGGGACGACGGCAGCGGCGTCGGCGGGAAGCAGCGGCGGCAGCAGGCCCGGCAGGGAGCAGTAGCGTCGCAGCAGCGTGCGGCGGCACGGCAGGGAGCAGCGGCAGCAGCCGCGGTGGGGAGCGGCGGCAGCAGCGGCGTCGGCGTGAGGCACGGCGTCGGCGGGAGAGGCGGCAGGACGCGGTAGCAGCAGCGGCGTCGCACGGCAGCAGCGGCGTCGGCGGGAGGCGGCAGTGGCAGGCGCGGCGGCGGCAGCAGCGTCGGCGTGAGGCGCGGCGTCGGCGGGAGAGGCGGCAGCAGGAAGCAGCAGCAGCGGCGTCGCACGGCAGCAGCGGCGTCGGCGGGAGGCGGCAGCGGCAGGCGCGGCGGCGGCAGCAGCGTCGGCGTGAGGCGCGGCGTCGGCGGGAGAGGCGGCAGCACGCGGCAGCAGGAAGCAGCAGCAGCGGCGTCGCACGGCAGCAGCGGCGTCGGCGAGAGGCGGCAGCGGCAGGCGCGGCGGCGGCAGCAGCGTCGGCGTGAGGCGCGGCGTCGGCGGGAGAAGCGGCAGCAGGAAGCAGCAGCAGCGGCGTCGCACGGCAGCAGCGGCGTCGGCGGGAGGCGGCAGCGGCAGGAGCGACGGTGCGCGACAGCAACGCGGCGGCACGCGGGGCGCAGCGGTGGTGGCGCGCGCGACGGCAGCGGTGGCGCGCGGGTCTTCCTCCTCTCTCTCTCTTTCTCACTCTCACACTCTTAAAATTTTTTCTGATCTGAAAATCTGAGAGCCCCCCACTAAAATCCTGACCTAATAATGTATATATAGTATTAATCTAGGTCAATTAGATGGGCTTTCTAGTCCTAATGGGCTTAGGCTTGGGCTTTAAATTAAATGGGCTGAATTAATTAATGATAATGGGCTGAATTAAGTTCAAATTAAAACGACCGAGCCCGTTTGACTTGTAATTCCCGGCCCTTGCATTTCAAGCGAGTCGAGTCCCATTCAATGAAATTTAAGCTCGTTCGTCACCGCCAGTCTGATGCAAAATGTAATTAATCTAAAATGAATTTAAACTATATGTTATGCAATTTAAATATTTTTTGTTTAGGGGTTAAAAATTTTAATCCCTAATTTTCTATGCAAATTATACTAAATGGTCGCTAAAATTTAGGTGTCAACAGCTGCCCCTCTTTGAAGGTGAGCTCGTAGAGGTTGCATTCAAAGACTAAATGATACCTAAATTTCAACCATGCAAATGCAATGAATGTTGTTTTTGTCGGGATTATGAGTCCCATTTTACAATGCATTAAGAAATGATGCATGCTGACATGAGTAGAAAACATACCTAGAATTACTTACCTGACAGGAGCGAGATAATGCAATTCGAAGCACAACTTTAACTTGTATATTGTTTTGGCAAATGTATGGGCTCAGTCCCCATAGGTATTGCCTGATATACGTTGATGAACTTCGGTGATCTGCAGTTAAGTCAAAACACACGAAGAAAGCTCGACGTATCCAATCATCATCTGGATTCGTGAGAACAGTTCCGATCTTTACGAACTACCTATACATCTCCATAGGTGTTTGCAAAGATTTGGCCGCTTCACTTATACCTGCTCATAAGTGAATTGCGGGGGAAACTTTTGAAATCAAGAGGATATTCCGACCTTTACATATACCTGCTCATATGTAAAGATTTGGCCGCCTCACTTATACCTGCTCATAAGTGAACTACGGGGGAACACCTAGGGTTGAGAGAATATTCCGACCTTTACATATACCTGCTCATATGCAAGGATTTGGCCGCTTCACCTATATCTGCTCATAGGCGAGTAGCGGGGGAACATCTGAGATTTGAGAGAATATTCCGACCTTTACATATACCTGCTCATATGCAAAGATTTGGCCGCTTCACCTATACCTGCTCATAGGTGAGTAGCGGGGGAATACCTGATATTTGGGAAGAATATTCCGACCTTTACATATACCTGCTCATATGTAAAGATTTAGCCGCCATGCCTATACCTGCTCATAGTCATGTAACGGGGGAATCTTCTCGAGATTGTATGAAAATCTGTGATTTGATGAACAAAGGGGCTAGCCCAAGTGTTCAAGAGTTCCTTGACAAAGTACCTGGATATCATCAGAAGTACCTGAAAAGGTTTGATCAATAGACACCTGAACACAATCAAAGGCATTTAGAGATCGCAAAAATGATCAAATGTGGGACCTGACAATTGCTTGAACAGGTTAGGGATACCTAGATAGTCATAGATATCCTTGGGATAAAGATATACTTACCTGGTGATATCTCCAACTCTGAAGGTGTGTCTCCTGTTAGACACGATTTTAAGTAACATGTAATATGCATTCGCACACTGTCAAGAATACATATACACATGCACCATGATTTCAACTGATTTTCATGCACGATGGTTTTGTCAAATCAGCATTACAAACTTCGCTGGGGAAAAACCATGACAAGACAATCCGAACTCACAAGCGGATATCTTGAAAATGTCGAATGAGGGACTTCTGGTCCAAAAGGGCTTTCTCTCATTCTCATCGAAAAGGCTGATTTATAGAGAATCGCTCCATCTCACCATCATCATGTTGACAAGGGTCTGAGTATTCTCGCAAGCAGTACGACTTTACCAATCTGAAAGGTCTTTGTTAGGACCGTAACATGGGCTTGGTCAATGGCTTAGCAAGAGAGACTCTTCGAGTCGAGGCTACTGAAAGAAAATACTCTGCAATTGTCTCCGGGTTTACAAGTCAAGAACCCTGCAAAATGAGATAGAAATGGACTTGCTCGCACTTCTTCGAGCTAAGCTTATAAACATCCGAATTCTACATTAGTTCAAGTGCCATAATCTGAAGAGACTTTACAAGGGATGTAACGCAGGCTAGGCTCATGGGTTGAGAAATGAATGGATCATAAGGCTCAAAATGTGTATAATTGGGGTGAGAGTTGGTGATCATCTCGGCATTGTCACCGGTCTTCTTCTTCACCAGGGATTGTCTTCTCGGTAAATGCTCCATTGGCTTCAAGAATTCATCACTTGATTCCTTAAGACTCTGGATATTTTTGTGACTTTGACACATCTCGACATTTTCTAATCCAAAGTCGTCACTTTTTCTCCATTTTTTCTTCTCTTTTCTTTTCTTTCACGGGCATCGGCCTTGCTTTTACCAGGCACACTGCTTTTTCATGCCCTCTAGTTTTTTTTTTTGACTCACACTGTCTACAATGCATACATTAGCCAGTCACACTTTGGCTTGTTTTGACTGAATGACTAACATTTGGACTCTCAGGGTCTTCGTCTTTCATCAGCGCTTCGGATATGCTGCTTGAACAATGATGACTTTTGTCTTGCCCCAGTGTGGGGGATGATCACTAACTGGGTTTAAGAAATGAATTTGCAGGCTCAATTGGGCTTAACAAAGGATAAAGTGTGTATAGGATAGAGAAAGAAATGCTCTTTGTCATCCTAAGGCACTTGAACTTCACGTGAATTCATCTGAAAAAGCAACACTCGAAGATTGATGCAAGTGAGAGCATGAAAATTTCTATTCATTTTTCACCTTATGACGCTGACTTACCTCCAGTTTACCCCGATGTGGGGTGGTTCTTGACAGGGGTAATTTGAATGAATTTCTCCAAGTGTTTAGGCTCAAAGTGGCGAAACAATGGATAACCTGTAGTGTTTGAGATAGAGAAATGAACTGCCTCTCGTCATTTCAGTTGCCGTACCTTTTGCGAGATAACCCTTTGCCTTGCAGACATGGAATTTTTCTACTCAACTCACTGGGGATTAGTGCACAGGACTGTGTATAGGATATGGCTTGCCTTTCATCATCCCGATGTACCTCATTCAACACATTCAATTCATTCCACGTGAGTTATCATGTTGTCTAAATAGATTTCCCTTTTGGAATCGATAATGTAGACTAACAAAATGATCAAGCATAATTTAAAGCCAAGGCACACATTCCATCTTTAAATTGATTGAAACCATTTATTCATAAGTGAAATGTTTGCAATTCAAAGTATAAAACTAAACCCTTGAAAACTTTCGCTGCAAAAATGTTAAATCTTATCAGGGATAATATATCTTTACAGCATCAGAATTAACAGGAGTGGAAAACTCACGACCATCCATTTCCGCGAGAATCAGGGCACCTCCAGGAAGCACCTTTTTAACCACATACGGACCAATGTAGTTTGGGGCAAATTTTTCTCCAGGAACAGGAAAGACTGGCAGTACCTTCCTTAGGACTAGATCATTTACCTCGAAATGTCTTGGACGCACCTTTTGATTGAAGGATCTAGCTATCCTCTGCTGATAGATTTGACCGTGGCAAATGGCTTTCAATCGCTTCTCATCAATTAGGTTTAACTGCTCATGCCTTTGTCGCATCCATTCTGCCTCGGACAACTCCACTTGAGATAATACTCGTAAGGAAGGGATCTCTACTTCGACGGGTAGGACTGCTTCCATGCCATACACCAAGGAAAAAGGGGTTGCTCCGACAGAGGTTCGGATCGAAGTTCGATATGCCATTAGTGCAAATGGTAACCTTTCATGCCAGTCACGATAGTTTTCAGCCGTTTTGGCCAAGATCTTCTTGATATTCTTGTTAGCGGCTTCAACTGCTCCATTCATCTGTGGACGGTAAGGAGATGAATTCAGGTGCCGGATTTTGAACTCGTTGAATAACTGATCAATGAACTTGTTGTTCAAATTTGTCCCATTGTCAGTGACGATAGCCTCAGGGACACCATAACGAGCAACTATGTCTCGCCTGATGAATTTTACAACATTCCTTGCGGTGACGTTTGCATAAGATGACGCCTCAATCCACTTAGAGAAATAGTCAATCGCGACCAAGATAAATCGGTGTCCATTTGATGCCTTGGGATTAATCGGGCCAATCACATCGATGCCCCACATTGAAAAGGGCCATGGCTCAGACTGCTGATGTAATTCTGTCGGGGGAACATTTATTTTATCCCCATGAACCTGACAACGATGACATCTTCGAACATGTTGGATGCAATCACTCTCAAGACTGAGCCAGTAATAACCCAACCTCATAATCTTCTTAGCTAACATGTGGCCATTCATGTGTGGGCCACATATCCCTTCGTGTACTTCTTGCATGATTCTGGTAGCTTCAGCCGCATCCACACACCTTAATAGGATCGAATCATACGATCTTTTGTATAGCTTTTCACCACTAACAAAGAATTTTGAAGCCATTTTCATTATGTACTTCCTGTCAGCCGGGGTGCTTCCCTCAGGAAATTCTTGTTTCTGAATGTAACTCATGATATCGTAATACCATGGCTTTTCGTCAGGCTCCCCGGTCACAACCATACAGTAGGCTGGTTTTGTCAGGACTTCAATCTTCAAGGGTTCTACCTCTAACCCATCAATCACTTGCAACATGGATGATAACGTAGCTAGCGCATCAGCAAACTGATTATGAGACCTCGATAAGTACTCAAAAGAGATATTTTCGAATTCCTCTATGATTTCTTCGAGGTATTCATGGTATGGCACTAGTTTGGTGTCTCTCGTCTTCCACTCTCCCACAGTTTGGAGAATAATCAAAGCAGAATCACCAAACACTTTCAACTTGGTTATCCTCATTTCCACTGCGGCTTAGAGTCCGAGGATGCAAGCTTCGTACTCGGCTATGTTGTTGGTACAGGGGAACACCAACTTTGCTGCTACAGGATAATGTTGCCCATCTGGGGATATTAAAACCGCCCCAGTGCCGGAACCGGCCAAGTTTACAGCTCCATCGAAAAACATGGTCCATGTGTCTTCCTTTATTACCAAAATACGATCTTCTGGAGAATATCTATCATCATCAAGGACTCCAGGATTTTCAGCTAACACATCAGCAATTACTCGACCTTTAACTGACTTCTGTGGCTTCATCTGGACATCAAACTCAGAAATTAAAATCTGCCACTTGGCTAACTTCCCTACCAAAGCTGGCTGATCAAGTAAATACTTAATGGGATCGTTCTCAGTTACAAGCAAAGTCTGGTGATGCAGTGTATATTGTCGCAGCCTATGGAGCACCCATACTAGCGCAGCGCAAGTCTTCTCGGCTTCAGAATAATTCAACTCCGAGACGGTGAACTTCTTGCTTAGGTAATAAATGGCTCGCTCTTTTCCATCTTCAGGACTTTTCTGGGCTAGCATCGCACCTAAAGACTCACTATGAATCGTGAGGTAAAGGATCAAAGGCTGGCCCGGCATTGGTGGGACTAGCACTGGCGGTTTCATCAGGTATTGCTTTAGTTCATTAAACGCTTCCCGACAATCATCGTCCCATTCCACTTGAGCATTCTTCCTTAGAAGTTTGAAGAATGGCTTAGCAGTTGCTGAGAGCTGAGAAATAAAACGGGCTATGTAGTTCAATCTACCCAGGAGGCTCCGCACTTCTTTTACGGTCGACGGGGGTTGTAACTCACATATAGCCTTCACTTTGGAGGGGTCAATTTCAATGCCTTTACTGCTTACTATGAACCTAAGTAATTTACCCGAGGTTGCTCCGAATACGCACTTTGCTGGATTGAGACGGAGCTTAAACTCACGGAGCCTCTCGAATAATTTCTTCAAAGTATCGACGTGACTCTTCCTAGGTCGAGACTTGGCGATCATGTCATCGACATAAACCTCAATCTCATTATGCATCATATCATGGAAGAGCGTCACCATTGCCCGTTGATATGTTGCCCCGGCATTTTTAAGGCCGAAGGGCATGACCTTATAGTGGAATGTCCCCCAAGGAGTGATGAATGCCGTTTTCTCCTTATCATCGTCCTTCATTTTTATCTGATTATAACCTGAAAAACCATCCATGAAGGAAAACAGCTCGAACCTAGCAGTACTGTCCACCAAAACGTCTATATGTGGCAATGGGAAGTCGTCTTTAGGGCTAGCCTTGTTTAAATCGCGATAGTCGATGCAAACCCGAACTCGACCATCCTTCTTCATGACTGGCACAATATTAGCCACCCAGCTGGGGTATTGGGTGACTTCGATGAATCCCACTTTCAAGAGCTTCATGACCTCCTCCTCTATCTTCTTCGAAAGTTCAGGTTTGGTTCTTCGCAGCTTCTGTTTCTTGGGCGGCATGTCTGGATTAGTGGGTAGACTATGCTCCACGATAGAAGGGTCTAGACCCGGCATATCGACATACGACCAGGCAAAGATATCCCGGTAATCCTTCAGCAGTTGGACCAGGCGTTTAGCTTCGCCTTCGGGAAGGGTTGCCCCTATCTTCACCTCTTTGGGTTCTCCGGAATCACTCAAATTGACAGTGATAGTTTGATCTACCGTTAGGACTTTAGGTCTTTCATGATGCTCTAGATCACGCTGGAGGTCCGAGGAATCTTCGAGTTCATTGGTGTCATCGAGATCAGGTTCGGTGGCACATAATTCATCAGATTGGACCGTTCCCATACCCTTACGTGTCACAAAATTGCCCCTGAAACATAAAGTAGGGGGTTCAGTAGGACAAACAGGGCTAAACAGTATATTTTTTATTGATTGATGATTTTTGATTTGTGACTTTTTTTTTGAAATTCTTTTCCAAAAGGTTTTAACACGAGGAAGCATGAAGAAGCTCAGGCCTCAGAATTCTCCTTGGACTATATTTTTCTTTTATCGGTTGGATATCATCACCGGGCTGGTTTGATGTACCTCAACATGCCCTCAAAACGAAAATAACTTGTAATTTCATTGATTATCACCAAATAAATTACATTTATTGGAATGAAAATTGCAACAATCAAATCCTAGAAATGAAAAGTACTAAAAAGCAGCTCCCGAGACGGGGCAAGTCCTAAAAAGCAGTAAAAATTCCCGCGTAGGGGAGTGCGCGAAAAAAAGTAAATGTGTTACTCTTGCGGGCCAGTGCCCATTCCCTTCAACGGTCCTTCCTCGATGGCTCCAATTAAGAAATTATCGAACAGGGCAGTGATTCCTTCCATTGCATCATCAGGATCTTCTATCACTAGAGGTGTTGGATCATCCATACCTCCCCATCCATCCGAGACAATGTCACGGGGGTCAACATAGAAGCTCGGGGGTGCTGAGTATTTCACATAATAATCGAACTTGCCGCTTGGCTGCCCCAGAGTGTCGATCACCTCTTTCTCTTCATGCATCATTCTCGCAGGGCCCGGGAATGTGGTACGGAGGTGTGGAAGCAACCTACCACGCCTACGTTCTTCAACATTCGGCTCTTCTTCGGATTGCGATCTGTTCTGTCCACTTCCCCGACTTCGACCTCGAACGCGTCCACGTCCACGTCTACGTGCCCCATTATTTGACTCACTTGACCCCAGGTATCCCAACCCAGTAATGCGGGGCCTCTGAGAAACTTCCACTGGTTGGCGGATACCTTGACCATCCCTACCAAGGCCTTCACCTGGAGTAAAGCCATGGGACATCATTACTTTGCCAACCATGACTGCAGCATTTGACACCTCGGGAATAGGCGGTGACGATCCTCTAGAAGCATGTATGGTTGATACGAGCTCGAGCGACTGATAGCTCGATTCTATTTTGCAATCAGGCTCAACATAGGGGATAGCCGTTGCGTGGTAGATTGGGTGCTCTTCTTCACCGTGAACTGTGATTAACTTTCTTTCCACGACGAACTTCACCATCTGATGTAGACTGGATGGCACAGCTCCGGCAGTATGAATCCATGGACGACCCAACAGAAAATTGAATGCAGTGGAAATGTCCATAACTTGAAATAGGACATTGAACATTGTTGGTCCTATCTGTATGTCAAGGTAGATTTCTCCCATCACTTCTTTCTTCGTTCCATCAAAGGCTCGTACGGAGGTTTTTGCAGAACTTATCCTAGAAGGATCTATCTTAAGGCGGTGTAAAGTCGCCAAAGGACAGATGTTCAAGGTTGATCCGTTGTCAATGAGTACCCGGGCAACATGTGAGGCCTTGTATTTGACAGAAATATAGAGTGCCTTGGTATGCCCCCTCCCTTCCAGAGGGAATTCTTCATCTGAAAAGGCTATGAGGTCCTTGAGGAGTATAGAACCCACAAATTCCTCTAATTTGTCATGATCGATCGTTTCTGGCACGTGGACTTCACTTAACACCTTCATTAAGGCTTTCTGATGTTTGACAGATGTCTGGAGTAGTTCAAGCAGAGAGATTTGTGCGGGCATCTTGCGCAATTGTTCAACTATGTTGTATTCGCTAGCCTTAATCACAGCTAGAAATTCCTTGGCTTCTTTATCAGTAACGGGTTTTGCAGGTTGGGCATTAGCTTGGCCGTAGGAACGCCTAGATCTGGTAACTAAGTCGACATCGAGACTGTAGGACCAAGGAACCGCCTTATTATCACTGTACTCATACGGTTGAGGTATCTCGATCACTATCCCTTCATCAGTTGTAGGCGTGCTTACAATGATCTCCTCATTATCGGACGCGTCTTCAAGCGGAGGCATGTCTTCAAGCAGAGGGTCGCCCTCGTCGCTCCTGGTGTTCAACGAAGCAAACTCCTCCTCCCAATTAATAACCACTTCAGAGATAGTAGAAACGATGCCAGTGTGGTCAGCATAAACGATCATCCCAGCTTCTACCATCCTTGAGATTCTTTCTCTCATGATGGCAAGGGGAAGGTCTTCATTACTCGGGTAATAACCGGCTTTCACTAACTCACCGTAGACGTCAGTAGTATACACCTTAACATTCTTGATTCGACCAGCATCGAAGCTAAATATGGCATTCACATTGCCTGCGTGATCAGGGAGTGGGTTGCTCTGAACATTCGGCTTAGCAGGTTGAAATGAGAAAGCCTTCGTATCTAAGAGGTTTTGGACTCGGTGCTTGAGGGCATAGCAATCATCGGTTGAGTGTCCCAGCTCACCCATGTGATAATCACATTTCTTTGACGGGTCGAAGTTATAGAACCGCTCAGGATTGGGCCGCTTTGGCTCAGTAGTAAGCAAGCCTTTCTTCTGGAGCACTGTCAATACTTGAGACAACGATCCGGGGAGGGGGGTGAATTGCCTCCTGTTGTTCCTCCTCTGAAAAGGTTGACGACCCGAGTTTTGTTGCTGAGCTTCTACTACTTGGATTGTTGGGGCGGAGTTAGCATTCCGCCGGCTCGGTTGGTTATAAGCCACATTCACTTCAGCTACCGGTTCTTTCTCTTTTCTCGCACCAAATCTTCTGGTCGAGGAGGACGGCTCGACAAACCATCCATCTTTCAACCCTATCTCAATTTGTTCGCCTATGGGGATGAGTTGGTTGAAGTTGTCAGCCGGAATGGCAACCATCCGATTACGGTATTCGAACGGGAGAGTTTTCACGAACATCCTCTTTAACTCGCTATCTATGGGTTCTGGGACAACCTGAGCAGCTAAATTCCTCCATCTGATAGCATAGTCTTTGAAGGATTCAGTCTTTTTCATCTGAGCACGCTCGAGATCATCACGGGTAGGAATGATGTCCGTTATGAATCTGTACTGCTTCAAGAATGCTTCACTAGCTTCTTTCCAAGTTTTGAGGCCATTTATCTTCTTCATGAGATACCAGTTCAAAGCAGGACCCGTCAAACTTGCTTGAAAGGCATGGATCATCAAGAGTTCGTTATCAACGTATGAAGTCATTTGTACGTGATAGAGCTGTAGGTGGGCTTTTGGACATGTAGTGCCATTGTACTTGTCGAAATCCGGCATTTTGAACTTCTTTGGGATTTTGATCTGTGAGTACAGGGACAGATCGATTGAAGGTGAATCCTGCGAACCTTCCAGCTGTTTCACTCTTTCTTCAAGTTTATTGACCCGTTCATCAGGTTTGTCCTTGTTGACGATGATCTGGATGGGGTCATCTTCTAAATCAGGAATATCGTCATCTCCGTCAACATCGACACTTTTTCTGATTTTCTGCTTTGGGACTGACGCTTCGAGGGGTGCCGAAACAGGAACCGACCGGAGAGCTTTGATCTCAGCGGACATTTGTTGCATTGCGATGACAAGTTGCTTGATCTGGTCTTCCACACCAACAACACGCTCTTGCAAGTCGGTTTGATCGGCCATTCTGGCTCTCGACCGTGTACGAATGGGCGATCGTGATCGGTCCGTAGCTACCTAATTTCGAAACGAAACAGGCATACATGAGTGTTAAGCAAAATTATACGCCAATCCATGACATTGGTCTAACCGCTTTGAATTGAAAAGACCCCTTTATTGAAATGGCGAAAATTCTTACACCAATTAATGACTTGAAATTGAACTGAATATAAAGACAAATGACTCAATTCCTAAACAAATTTTAAAAACTGAAACTGAAATGAGAAAAGAACTTCGAGCTTTTTATTCAGCTTGATCTATAGACATATGGGAGGCGACTTCCTTCTTCAGTTGCTCATAAGCTCGGGCTATCTTGGATGCCTTTTCTTCAGCTTCTTCGGCCTTCCTTTTGAGGCGATTGTTCTCTGAGCGATTGGCGGACTTGAGAGGCACCTTGGGTATCTTCGGGAGCAAATCCTGCGGGATTCTGTGCCGACGAATGTACTGGGTCGTCGCGAAATAGGACTTCTGCTCTCCCTTTAGTTCTCCTTCGGGCCGAGCTATCTTTAACACACGACACTTCCTCCACATCTTATTGAGCTGAGCTACGGTCGCTTCGTGGTCTTTATCATCATCGGCGAAGTCAACTTGTAGGAGTTCTGGTTGTAACGCCGGAGGGAGCCCTTGGAGAATCTGATACTGACGAGACACTCTGGCGGGGTAATATTCAATTGCACCGGTGAAACCCAATAGTGGAACCGGTCCAATACCATTACATGTAAGCCGAGCTTCCTCGACTTTGAACCAGTTAGCATGCCATTGGAAACCCTGGGGTCTAGCGTTTTTCATGAAAATGATCCATTCAGAGTAATGATAATCGGGTGCACCCCCTTGTTTTTCTTTATACCTCAAGACGGGATGGCTAGAATCACTAAACTCGGATATTGTGAGTAAATCGCCACACCCTTTTATGTGAGACAAAAACCAGATTTGCAAAAGTTCGAGGGGGGCATGAAAAGTTTTGTCAACATGTTGCTTAAATTTAGTGAGGGAAATGAAAGTCTCGGCTAAAATGATGTTGATAAAATTCTTTTCAAGACAGACCTGTTGGACCAACCATGCGATTGACGGATTACATGCATTCTTACGGTAAGGAAAAATCACGAACCCGAAAAACGCTAGCAAAAAGATTCTGCCTTTTTGAAAAGATGTGGCTTTTTCAAAACACTGACTCAGGAATGAAAATGGACATGTGCCACGATTTGATTTTAACACTTTTCCCAATTCAACTTTTCCGACATTCAAAAATTCAGCCAACATTAAAGTAGAATCAATTCCCAAAGGTGGTGTGACTAACTCCGACTCCAATGGTTTTCCAATGAGCACGCTATATTCTTCCAACGTCGGGGTGAGCTCGTGCTTACCGAATATAAAGGTAGAGGTCTCGGGACACCAGAAGTGCGCTAATGCTCGAACGAGGCCGGTACGGACTTTGACCTCCAGTAGGGGGAGCAGCCTCCCGATGTGGCCCTCAACTAGCTTGCGGTTGGTCGGACTGAGTAGATTCCACCAGGCACGGAGCTCGTCCTTAGGAGCATCAAGAATCCGGATGTCTGCCCCTCCCATAGTGTATAGACCAAGACTCACGACCGACCTAATGTCATGGACCGACCAAAGAAAAAGACGAAACATAAATAAATTGCGAGATAAAAGTTCAGAAATCTTACTTCACCGGGTAGAATGATGGCAATCACATAGACATGCGCATGAAACGTGAGGTTCGATTTCTACCTAGACTCTGGCTTGCAAAATGGAGACATGAGGATTACCGAGCTAAACCAGTCATGGTGGTGGTTAGGCTGAGATTCCCCTGACTCCGGCTTAGTCAAAGAGCCGACCCGAGTTGCAAATGGTGCAACCGTGGTAGGTATCCAATGACACCATGAAAGAACTTTCGGGACCAAGAAAGGCGACCCATACCACACGGGTGTGGTCGGGGTGTCCGTTTTCTCAGTACCATCCTAAACCTGTGCCGCCCAGGTCCGGCAGCGGGAAGTGTGTGCGGTGTAGTGTAAATGCAAGGCATGCACAACAAGTTATATCATACAACGCTTCGTGCATAAAATAAACCATTCATTCAAACACCTCTCTGCAAGACAAGGGTTAACAATCACGCCTCCCCTTATACCTCCCATTCTACAAAAACATTTAACACCTAAAATGTTAGGGACGTACCTGGGATCCTCGCTGCCAAGCAAAAATATTTTTTTTGAAAAGAAAAACTGGCCTAAGTCCACTAAGAGTTTTAACTCAAGTCCCCAGCGGAGTCGCCAAGCTGTCGCGACCTAAAATTTCCTCTCTCAGGCTAATGGATTATTAGGACTAAACCTAACTCGAGCCCTCCCAAGCCCTACCAATTCGCAACTTTGGGTTTAGGTTTTTAACATGCAAATGTTTTCATGCTTGGAGTCGCCACTAATCAATTTGTGGTAGGTCGATTAGAAACCTAAATAAAACATAGGGAGATATGTTTTATTCCTACGAACCAGAGATTCTAAGCCCGGGGACTTGATTACGCTAGATCTAGTCTAACGCCCTTTCGGTACCTTTTCTTTTCAAAAATATTTTGGCAAGCAGTCTGGATCCATTTTAACTTAGTCACTAACATATGAGGTGTTCATGCGGGTGCGCAAACCACCAATTTAACACCCAAGAAAGCATTAAATAAATTGCAAGTTGGAAGAATTACTTACCTCGAAGCAACGTAAGCATCTGCATTGTTAGCTAGAAAATCACATCAACAACCTAATATGATTTCTAATTAACAAGGAATTCACTCAATTTTTGGCTTTTCGCTTATTTAAATGAAACCTAGTCTACATGCAATGACGTGCAAAAATGACATGCAAGTAATGCAACCTAGCATGCAACTATATGTCATGCGACGACGTGACCTAATTCTGATGACGGGCAAATGATTTATTTTTGGTATTTTCTAATGAAATTCGAAATAAAAATATGCCTAAATTAACGTGCAACCTATGATGACTTAACATATCCTAACACGACTTATTTTTTGGGATTTTTGTTAAAATTCGAAATAATAAATTACTTAAATTAAGAATGCAATCTATCCTAATCTACCATAAAACAATTCATTCTTTTTTTTGGGTTTTCATGAAAATTCGGAATTAAAAAAATAACCTAAACAATCTATTAAGATTAGAAAATTACTTAACTTAAACTAGGAAATAGATTATCTCAAGTCCTAATTTAAATTAAATAATTACTCTATCGTCCAGATATATTTAGGATTCCTAAACATGCAAAACTCAAATTCAAATCCTAACTGATATTTTTTGAATTTTCTTTTTATTTGAAAAGGAAAAATAATCTAAACAGAGATAGCATCCACATTTAAAACAGCCACGCGATCCGCAAAATTCGTTTCAAACTCAGATTAGGCACAAAAATCGAACTATCGGTCATATCTATAGGGTTATAGATATTGACAGAAAGTCGATCATTCAAATTTGGAAAGCAAATAAAATCTATTATCGTACCCAAGTAATTATGGATAGGATAATGATTTTCCGTATCGCCACGTATCGTACCTTAGGGATAAGGTCTGATAGTTGTCCAGATACGTTGCTGAATTAGGAAAGTTTCCTAATTTTGAATATTTTAAAAAATATTGCGAACAAGGCAAAACATTATCCTAAAATATCTAACAATCCACACAATATTCACAGAATATTCAAATATCCAAACTGGGAATCAAATATTCTGAAAATATCGGATAACATCCTTACCTAATTTCGAAATATTTCCAAATTTGAACTCGCGGATCGGGATGCGGATCGGGATGAGCGGCGAACGGCGGACCGGCGGCGCGGTGTCGGGGACGACGGCAGCGGCGTCGGCGGGAAGCAGCGGCGGCGGCAGGCCCGGCAGGGAGCAGCAGCGTCGCAGCAGCGTGCAGCGGCACGGCAGGGAGCAGCGGCAGCAGCCGCGGTGGGGAGCGGCGGCAGCAGCGGCGTCGGCGTGAGGCACGGCGTCGGCGGGAGAGGCGGCAGGACGCGGCAGCAGGAAGCGGCAGCAGCGGCGTCGCACGGCAGCAGCGGCGTCGGCGAGAGGCGGCAGCGGCAGGCGCGGCAGCGGCAGCAGCGTCGGCGTGAGGCGCGGCGTCGGCGGGAGAAGCGGCAGCAGGAAGCAGCAGCAGCGGCGTCGCACGGCAGCAGCGGCGTCGGCGGGAGGCGGCAGCGGCAGGCGCGGCGGCGGCAGCAGCGTCGGCGTGAGGCGCGGCGTCGGCGGGAGAGGCGGCAGCACGCGGCAGCAGGAAGCAGCAGCAGCGGCGTCGCACGGCAGCAGCAGCGTCGGCGAGAGGCGGCAGCGGCAGGCGCGGCGGCGGCAGCAGCGTCGGCGTGAGGCGCGGCGTCGGCGGGAGAAGCGGCAGCACGCGGCAGCAGGAAGCAGCAGCAGCGGCGTCGCACGGCAGCAGCGGCGTCGGCGGGAGGCGGCAGCGGCAGGAGCGACGGTGCGCGACAGCAACGCGGCGGCACGCGGGGCGCAGCGGTGGTGGCGCGCGCGACGGCAGCGGTGGCGCGCGGGTCTTCCTCCTCTCTCTCTCTCTTTCTCACTCTCACACTCTTAAAATTTTTTCTGATCTGAAAATCTGAGAGCCCCCCACTAAAATCCTGACCTAATAATGTATATATAGTATTAATCTAGGTCAATTAGATGGGCTTTCTAGTCCTAATGGACTTAGGCTTGGGCTTTAAATTAAATGGGCTGAATTAATTAATGATAATGGGCTGAATTAAGTTCAAATTAAAACGACCGAGCTCGTTTGACTTGTAATTCCCGGCCCTTGCATTTCAAGCGAGTCGAGTCCCATTCAATGAAATTTAAGCTCGTTCGTCACCGCCAGTCTGATGCAAAATGTAATTAATCTAAAATGAATTTAAACTATATGTTATGCAATTTAAATATTTTTTGTTTAGGGGTTAAAAATTTTAATCCCTAATTTTCTATGAAATTATACTAAATGGTCGCTAAAATTTAGGTGTCAACACTTCACAAGCTCAACTGAAGGATCAATTGGTAGACAATGTTCGACGATCGATCGATCATGACCCAGCATGTCAGCATAAGATCAGGCAAAGATGTCTTGATAATCCTTCAACAACTGGGTCAAGCGTTTGGCCACATCTTGAGAAAGACATGCCCCAATCTTCACCTCTTTAGGATTCTCCGTGTCGCCAAGGTTGATCACCACAGTTTCTTCGGCAGTCAGAGGCTTAGATTTCTCATGGATTTCCAAGTTCCGTCTTATCTCTTCATCATTCGGATTAGAATCGTTTGAGTCATCAGACTGACTTGCATCACATATATGAGGATCCACGATTCCTGTCCCTTCGCATGCCTCGAGATTAGTTTTGAAACATGAAAGAAAGGGATCAAAAAGACAAGAGAGGGCTTAACTACTGCAATTTTCGAAAATTGTTCTTTACGTTTTGAAATTCATTTTGCTTTCGAAGACCTCGAAACGAGAATTCTTGAGAAGCCCAACCCTCAGCTCTTACCGTAGATGACAAATTTTTCAATCGTTGGTTATCGTCATCGGGTTGGTCTGGGGCACTTCAATAAGATTCAAAATGATAAAAATCGTTGTAATTTTATTGATATTGGATCAATGAATTACATCTTATTGGATTGAAAAACCTAAGTGCAACATGAATTGGAATGAAAATTGAAAAAAAATGATAAAGATTCTCACGCAGGGGAGATAAGGAAATTAGAAATGATTACTGTTAAGGGCCAGCACCCATCCCTTCAAGTGGTCCTTTAGTGATTGCACCAATGGAAGTCTCAGCAAACCAATCAGTGAGGTAGGGTATACCGTCATTAAAGCCAAAGTCCACCACCCTCGACTCCGGCTTCTTGAAAATACAGGGTGGCTGGTCATCCTCAGAATCGTCAGACAGACTGACCAAAATCGCTTTACCGTGCTTCTTAGGTGGTTCAGTTAGGGCTTGTGGTGACTCAGGAAAGATAAGCCCAAGATCATCCTCAGTCGGGCTCAGCTTTAAATTCTCATATCCTCCACTACCCCAGCAGAGTGAAAGATGTGGTTAATGGGAGGTGGTAAAGGACTTTGACCTCTGCAACAATCGTTGCTTTGTTCGCGGCTTACGGGCCCATGATATCCCAAACCAGTCTTGTGGTATTATCCATTTGTCTCAATCGGGGCATGAATGCCTTGACCTTCCTTCCCAAGACCCTGACCTGGCTCAAAACCATTACCGACCATGACCTTGACCACCATGATAGCTGCTTTAGAAACTTCGGGAACGGGCAACGCCATATCAGAGGAAGCCTGAACAACTTGAACTATCTCAAATGAATGATAGCTATCCTCCTTAACATGATCGGGCTCTATGTATGGGATCGATGTTGCATTGAAGATTCGATGATCTTCCTCTCCATAAATTGTAACCAGCTTTGCTTTAGCCACGACTTGATTTTCTGATGCAGACTGGAGGGCATTGCGTCTGCATTATGGATCCATGGCCGTCCCAGCAAGAAATTAAAAGCAAAAGGGATATCCAGTACTTGGAAAAGAATATCGAACACCGAGGGTCCAATTTGCAGCGCTAAGTTAATCTAGCCTATCACATCCTTCTTCACTCCGTCAAAGGCTCGAACAGAAGTCTTAGCTGCTTGCATGGTAAATGGAGGAATGCCTAGCCTTTTCAAAGTAGCCAACAGACATAAATTCAAAGCTGACCCATTATCAACAAGCACCTTAGTCATGTGAGTCTCTTTGTACTTCACCGATATGTGAAGCGCCTTATTATAACCACGTCCTTCAACCGGGATTTCCTCATCAGAAAATGCTACTTGATCTTTGAGGAGGATCGCCCCGACAAACTCTTCTAGCTTATCTTCTTCAATAGTCTCGGGCACATGAATCTCACTCAAAACCTTCATTAGAGCACTTCGATGTTTATCTGATGTCTGGAGAAGTTCCAACAACGAGACTTATGTAGGTAACTTTCTCAGCTGATCAACCACATTATATTCACTAGCCTTTATCACAGCTAGGAATTTCTTCGCTTCTTTCTCTGCCACTGGCTTGGCCAGTTGATTATCAACGTAAGTTCATCCTGACCTTGTTATTAGGTCAACGTCGTATGATCATAGAACCATCTTGTCACTTTCATAAACGTAGGGCTGAGGTGATGCCAAGATCAATACTTCCGGAGTGTCGGGTATAATGATTCCGAGGTTATCGTCAGAGGCGTCCTCGAAAGCGAGCATGTCGGGATCAAACTTCGCTTGTTCATAGGTCATCCTTGCAAGTTCTTCATTCCAATCAATGATGACTTGAGATATAGCGGCCACTACCTCGAATTCATCCGCTGTCCCAATTATTCCTTTTCTCGCCAACTCATCCACTTTCTTTCTTATGTCACCGAGTGACATCACCTCACCAGTCGAAATATAACCAGCTTGAACTAAAGCATCGAACATATCTTCGAGAGGGACCCTAAAGCTTTGAACATGTTTGACTCCCGAGCCAAGGACAATATTTGCACTGCTCGAATGATTAGGGAGTGGATTGTTCTGCACATTAGGCTTACTGGCTGGCTGTAGTGCGAACGCTCCAGTCTCGAGTAAATCCTACACTCGATGTTTGAGCACTTAGCAATCATCTGTCGAATGCCCAACCTCACCTCTATGGTAATTGCATTTCTTTGACGGGTCATACCTTACATAGCCAGCAGCATTAGATCTTTGTGGCTCTGAATTCAGCAGGTTCTTCTTCTTTAGCACCGCCAATACTTGAGATAACGTCCCAGAAAGTGGAGTAAACTGGCGAGTTTTGCGCTGCTGGCACGAGTCCTGCTGGCCTTGCCGTCCATAAGAGGTTATCTGCTGAGTGCTAAATTGTAGCTTCGGGGCCTGAGCTGGCGTCTTCTGTACATAAGTCATGTTGACTTCAGGGACATGCTCTTTGTCCTTCTTACTAGTAAATCTCTTACCCGATGAACCTGACTCACTGTACCATCTCTTCTTGAGCCCGGTCTCAATCTCCTCACCCATGGTTATCAGTTGGCCAAAAGATTGGGCGGCCGTCACTAACATTCGTGAACGAACCGGCTACAGTAGAGTGGACACGAACAACTTCATTAAGTCACGTTTTGAGGGTTTAGGCATGATCTGTCCCGCCATGTTCCTCCAGCGAGTGGCATACTCCTTTAGAGTCTTGCCCTTTTTCTGCTCGGCTCTTTCCAGATCCTCCCTTGTAATGGTGACGTCGAGATTGAACTTGAAGTGTTTGACGAAAAGGTTTGCCACCTCTTCCCACGAGTCCTTTCGGTTGATCTAGTGGTTGGTATACCACCTCATTGCAGCATCCTTCAAGCTTGCTTGGAAGGTTTGGATCATTATGGGCCCGTTAGAAACATATCTATTCATGGGCCCGTTAGAAACATATCTATTCATGAGCCCCTGATACATATCGATGTGCTGAATTGGGTTTGAGGTGCCGTCATACTTCTCGAAGGCTGGCATCTTGAATTTATCAGGTACTTAGACCCAGGTAAAAATAGATAGATCAACAGGTGGAACACTTTGAGTTCCCTCCACTTCAAGTAATCTCTGGTCGAGCTTAGCCAACAACTTGGCATTCTCATCGTTGGGGGGTGAATGCAGAATAGGGGCTGCCGGAGACGCACTAGTGTCAGTCAAAATGACATCATCCAGTTGAAAGGTTGGATTAGTATTTACTACAGGAGCTGTGTCAAGGTGGAGGCCTTGACGGGTTGGAGGTGGAATCTCCGATTGAGAGGCAACATTGATCTGCTGCTGCTTGGCCATGAGATCACCCATCATTTTGGACATGGCAGCCATGATCTGTTCATTGATTGTATTCATGTGCTCTTTCAGCTTTTCGTCAATCATGGCTGCAATCTCGGCTTGATTGGCCATCCTTCTTTTGGTCACCGATCAAGTATTATGAGGATGAGGGGGATCTGTGGCAAATTACTTGAAAAAAGTAACGATCGAATGAATACAACAAGTAAGAATAACGAGTCGGTCCATGACATCCCCTAGACCCTCAAGATGAAATTTCTTTCAAAAGATCGATTCGTCCAGTAAATCCCGAAATTCCAAATTGCTTCATTCAATAAAAAACTGGACTAATTCCAAAATTTACAAATCATAACTTAATGCTTTTCATTGAATTGCCCAAGATGGAAGGTGTCTAAAAAGAATTCTTATAAAAATCGTTTAGAAACGACATTTATTACAGAAAACATTAATAGTAAGCTAACATTTCCTCCTAAAAAGAAAGAAAAACTCCCTAAACTAAACAAGAAATCAAACGGTCTTACTCTTTTTAGAGGTCACGTGATCTATAGACGAATGGGCCTTCAAGGCACGCCACAGTCGTGCATTCTCTTCAGCCAGAGCATCTGCCTTGTCCTGGGCCTTCATCGCCTTTTCTTCACTAATTTTGATTTGAGTATGAAGAGTGTGTCGTACTGTCACGACCGGGATCTTCGGGAGTATCTCAGCTGGGATGGTATAATGCTGAATATACCGGGCCGTGGCAAAGTGACTCTTCATCCTTCCGATGGGCTCATCCGCGAGCCAAATCAGCTTCTGAGTGGAACAATTCTGCCAAGCATCGGAATGATGCCTAAGCTCAACTCTGTAGGACTCGCCCTTCTCAAACTGGACTTGAAATTCATTGGGCCTGAGTGGAGGTAGGACATCCTGCAGAACTCGGAACTGACGTGTAACTTGAAGGGGCTGATAGCAGGTTGCCCCATAAATGCCCATCAAAGGTACGAGCTTCTGAACGCCATGGTATAGTCGAGCCTCAACCTCCCGAAATCATACAGCTTGCCAAAGGAAAATCTTAGAGCTTGGATCCTTGAACAGATGGACCCATTGTGTATAGTGCAAACTCTTAGTTTGATCTTGTATTTGTTTGAACCTTAAAATAGGGTTATCAGTCATGTTTATTTCAAATACAATCATATTTTCCCCGAATTGAGAAAGGTATGAGAAAAACCATATTTGTAAAAGCTCAATCGGGGCTCGAAAAATTCTATCTTTTCCTTTCTTAAATTGTGTTAGAGATATGAAGGTCTCTGCCAGAATTGCGTTTATAAAACTAACTCCACCACATATTAGTTTTACCATCCAGGCTATGACGGGATCATAGCATTTTGATGAAATGGAAAAACGATGAGTCCGAAAAAAGCTAAGATAAAAATCTTAGACCTCATGAGGACGGAGTTATTTTCAAAACATTCAATAAGAAAAGATAGCGGGCATGCTTGACAATTACCCTTTAATACTTTTTCAATTTCCTTTTTAGTCAAATTCAAAAATTCAGCAAGCACTACCACAGGATCTACCTTAATGGGTGGTTCGACTATATCTAACTCAATTGATTTCCCAATGGCAAAACTGTATTCTTCCAGAGTCAGTGTGAGCTTAAAATTACCTCCCAACACAAATGTGGTCGTCTCGGAGCACCAAAAATGAGCGAGTGACTGCATGATTCTGCTCTGAACATCTATGTCTAGTATTGGCAGCATGAATCAAATGTGCTTGGGAACGTACTGCTGACCATCTGGCTTCAACTGGCTCCATAACTTCTTGAGCTCTAGTTTCGGAGTAGGCACGAAATGGATATCGAGGCGACCCATTCTTATATAGACCACGTGCCAAATGACTCAACCTAAATCATTGACCAACCCAAAATAAGATGAAGAAAACTAAAGAAAAAGCTCAAGAAATTACCATCCTTAGGGAGAGAATGTCAATCACAGAGACATACACATGAATCGTGAGTTTAAACCTTAATCTATCTTCCCTAAAGGCTTTTGCAAAATGAAGTGATGAACGGAACGACATGTCGCAGCCTCGCGCACACTCATCATGACTAGCCACAGCATCGCATACAATAGTCATGACTAGTCGTGTCCAATCACTTCGGCTTGATTCGGTCGACAAGGGGAGCCTCCATGCGTAGTAGCCTCACGTGCATGAGGACGACCCTTAAGCCATTTTTTGAAAAATTTTCGAGATCCAAATGGGATAACCTTTAGCGAGGTCTTACCGCCAAGGTTAAAGAACCATCTAAATACCATCTTAGAACTATGGGTGTGACCGAGGTCCGGTCCCAGGTTGTGTGTGATGTAGTGTAAATATTGTAAATCATGCACAACAATTATATGCAAATACCGCTTCAATAGTGCAAAAATTAAATCACAATTCCACTTCACCAAGCCTGCAAAACAAAGGGTTAGCCAATCACTTCTCCCCTTATAACTCCCATCCTGCAAAACCATTTAACACCTAAGAATGAGAATTCAATCAAATTTTGTCAAATCAAGTGGTTTTTTCCATGAAATTTTTTTTTTTGGCTTAAGTCCTCCTTAAATTTTCAAAAATTCAAGTTAATCCCCAGTGGAGTCACTAAGCTGTCGCGACCTAAAAAAATAATCAAGTTTCAATCTTAGGCTAATGGTTTACTAGATCAATTAAATTAACTAACCTAGCTCGAGTTCTCCCAAACTCTACCAAATCGCAACTCAGGTCCAATTGTGAGCATGCAAATATTTTCGACGGGAGTCGCCACTAATCATTTAGGGTAGGTTGATTAGAAACCTAAATAAAATAGCGGGAGTACTATTTTATTTCTACGAACCAGAAATCATAAATTCGGGGACTTGGTTACGCTAGATTCCCTAATGCCCTTTCGGTAACAATTTCTAGAAAAATACTCAATTTGATAATTTTGATAAATCCTGACTTAGAGTTCAAAGGTGCAGAAATTTCTTTTTGATTTTTACTTATTTAAATGAAGCTAACCTATATGTAATGACGTGCAAAAATTGACATACGATTAATGTAACCTCACATGCAAACTATATGTCATGCGACGACGTGACCTATTTCTAATGACGGGCACATTATTTTTTATATATTTTTTAATGAAATTCGGAATTAAAAATGCTGATTATCTAAACATGCGATTTTAAATTAAAGATATTAACCTATTCTAGAGCGGTCTTTTTGGTATTTTTTTATGAAATTTTTTTTGTAT
This sequence comes from Syzygium malaccense, assembly GCA_031216405.1. Taxonomy (NCBI): domain Eukaryota; kingdom Viridiplantae; phylum Streptophyta; class Magnoliopsida; order Myrtales; family Myrtaceae; genus Syzygium; species Syzygium malaccense. The sequence continues at coordinate 16,127,638 of CM062259.1, read as the reverse complement.
TTTCAAATTTGAATTCAAATTGCAAATTTCTAAGTAAAAAAAAAATATAACCGCTAAATCTTTCGAATTAAGTTTCAATCTGAAGCCTGATAGATCGACCCTAAAATTCGAAATACCCGCTATGGAAATAACTCTATCTAAAGCCTGATAGATAGATTTATTTCCACGTGTGCGGTTGCGGATTAGGAAATTTTCCTAATGATCACATCTTGAAAAAATTTGATATCTTAAATATCTTGGATATATTCAAAAGATTTTGAAAATTCTAAATTCTATCCAAATTTGACAAGTAATAGATATCTAAGATTTCAACAAAAAGAAATAAATTCTAATTGAAATATGCCTATTATTCAAATATGCAAGATTAGATATCAATAAGCACAAATTAGGCAACAAAATATTCAAATCAAATCGGGATAAGATAATTACCTGATTTGCAGATTTCTTTCCTAATTTGAATTTGCAGCGGATCGGGATTGCGGATCGGAGGTGCGTCGGGAGCGGCGGCTGCTCGCGGTGATGACATGGCGAGGCAACAGTGCGGTTGTCCGGACAACAGCGGTGTAGGCGTGCAACGACGACAGGATCGTCCAGGCGGCGGCACAGCGACGTCGAGCGTGATGCGGCTCCGGGTAGCGACGTGCGATGGTTGGGCAACAACTTCACCGGCGGGAACGGCGTCGGTATGGTGCCGGGACAGCGGTGTCGAGCACGGCGATAGCGTCCAAGCGACGGCGCGACTCCGGGCAGTGGCGTGCGGTGACGGGGCAGTGACTTTTGGGCGGAGCACAGCGGCGGATCGGTCTGGGCAACGGCGTTGGCGAGCGGCGGGGGATGCACGGCGGCGGGCATGCAACAGCGGTGGCAAGCGTGCAGCGGCGGTGGCACGCGGCGGGGAGCAGTGGCACAACAACGGTGGCGCGCAGCGAGAGGCAGCAGTAGTGGCAGGCGTGCAGCGGCGGTTTTCATCGGTCTCTCTCTCTCTCTCTCTCTCTCTCTCTCTCTCTCTCTCTCCCGCTCTCTAAAAAAAATTCTGATTTGAAATTCTGAGCCACCCCTCCTTAATTATGACACATAACGATGTATTTAAAATGTAAACTTAAGTCAATTAGCCGGGCTTTCTAGTCCTAATGGGCTTAGGCTTGGGCTTAGACTTTAATCATCATTTAATTTCAAGTGGGCTGAATTAATATGAGCTTTTATTTAATTAAGCTTGATGGGCTAATCTAAGCTCAAATTAAGACAACCAAGCTCTTTTACGTGTGATTTTCGGCCCTTGCCTTCCGAGTGAGCCGAGTCTCGTTCGGTACCCTAGCTTGATTTACGTGATGAATTTTAAGCTCGCTTGCCACCGCCGATCCGATGTGGAATGCAATTAATCTATATGAACCTAAACTATATGCTATGCAATTTTAATATTTTTGTTCAGGGGTTAAAAATTTAATCCCTAATTTTCTATACAATTAACACTAAATGATGCGCCAAAATATAAGTGTCAACATTGGGATGTTCGTGCGCTATAGGGTTCGGGGCATGACATCCCCCGTTGGTTTGGTATCAGAGTAAGGTCAGCTTGATCCAATTTAATCGAAGTGTGGAGTGATAAGGAGCGATGACCCTGGGTAGCCAATTAGGAGACTTGTGTGCTATATGTACCTCCAGACTGTTTGGTTTCTTGATTAATTGAGTGATTGCTGTGATTGACCCATAAAATGTAGGTGCGGTAGGACCCGAGGTAAGTATGTAAATCTCCTTGGTTAAGGTCTTGTGCTGCTTGTGTTTGGCCGCATGCTGAGTGATTGATTACTGTGGTGCTAGTTCCCTGTCTAGGACCTTAGACCGGTTTAGCTTGGTTTAGGTCTCTAATTCCTTAATGGAATTATAGCAGGTAGGTGAGCGTGCAGGTTGTGAAGATGAGTAGCTAAGCAAGAGTTACAGGTCGAGGTCATGAACAAGACCGCGCAGAGCCGCAAGTGAGGGTTGCAGAGGATCCAAGGGTAGATGGAATTTTAAGGGCACTCAAGGAAGCAGGAATTCTAGGGGGTAGGCAGGCCCAGGAAAGAAATGCCGTTGTTGCCGCCGCTGCTGAGGCCGCTGTTGCTGTGTCGTTGGGGCCAATGGAAATAACGGGAATTAGGGAAATAATGAGAATCTGATTCCAGGACCGATAAATGTGGTCAGGCCGATGTCTAAGCTGGTCCAACAGTTCTTGAAATTAAAACCACCGAAGTTCAACGGCAAAGGTGACCCCGAGGCCGCGCCCCGTTGGGTTGAGGAGTTGGAGAAGGCCTTCAAAGTGTTAGGATGCACCGAGGCCAAAAAGGTAACATTGGTGGTATATCAACTGCAGGACAATGCTAATGATTAGTGGAAGGCCACCAAAGGAAGAGTGTTTCTCGAAGGAACCGCCCAGACTTGAGCTGTATTTTCTAAGAATTTCTATGGAAAATTCTTCTCTGAGAGCGCTAGGGAAAGGAAGCTAGTAGAATTTATGAGACTCCGCTAGGGATCGATGTATGTGGATTAGTATGAGGCAGAGTTTGCTAGGCTATCTAATTTTGCGCCAAGGATGGTTGAACATCCTAAGGATAAAGTGCAAAGGTTTCCAGATGGACTGAAAGTCGACATTCGCAGTCAGTTGATATCGGTAAATTTGAGAACTTATGAGGATTTATATGAGAGGGCGCAGGCTATAGAGCGAGAATAGACTGATAGGGCAGCTGCTTCTGGATCGCAGTTCGCCCCGGCTAGGGACAACCGCCGTTTCGAGAAGAAACTAATGGCGGGAAATAAACGCTTTGTCCCTCTCGTCAGAAAGAATATCGGGAAGCCAAACCATTAGCAAAACCGATTTAGGGTGTGCTTTAAGTGCGGAAGTATAGACCACTAGATAAGGAGCTGCCCCCAACAATGCCCAGTAGGACCACCGATGTAGCCTCGGATTGGAAATCAGGCCGGGAACCCCTCGCCGGCTAATGTGAATAGGCTGCCGGCACAAAGACGTGTGTACGTCATGGCGCGAAGGGAAGTTGAGAATGTGCCAGGGGTGGTCACAGGTATGATTTCTCTGTGCAATCATATAGCGTATGCATTGTTTGATCCGGGAGCATTGCATTCATTTGTATCTGCTCGGTTTGTTGAATTGGTTGGATTGAAACCTGTTTTGTTAGAAGTGCGGTTATGTGTGACTACGCCCTTAATGGATAAGATATGCATATTGTTAGGATGCCCAGACCGTGAGATAGTAATTGGTGGCGTAGAAAGCAAGATAGATTTGGCCGTTTTGGCAATGTATGATTTTGATGTGATTGTGGGCATGGATTGGTTGGTCAAACATAATGCTGTAATGGATTGCAGTAGCAGAGTGATTCAGTTTAGTCCGGCTGGATACCCTAGATTTGAGTTTGTAGAGAGTCGAGGAGGAACCTTGATCCTTTGGGTCTCATCAATAGAAGCAACTAAGTTATTGGATGAGGGGTGCCAAGGTTACCTAGCTAGTGTGGTTGATTCGACGGCAGAAAAAGTGCGACTGGATGATATAACAGTGGTATGCAACTTTCCCGATGTCTTTCCTCAGGAATTATCGGGATTGCCACTAGAAAGAGAAGTGGAGTTTGTTATCGAGTTGGCCCCTGAGACCGAGCCAATCTCGAAGTCGCCTTATAGGATGTCGTTGTCAAAGTTAAAAGAATTAAAGGTTCAGATGGAGGAACTCTTGGATAAAGGTTTTATCCGACCGAATGCGTCTCCATGGGAACGCCAGTCTTGTTCGTAAGGAAGAAGGATGAGTCGTTGAGGCTATGTATCGACTACCGCCAGCTGAATCAGGTGACAATCAAGAATAAGTATCCCCTCCCAAGGATTGACGACCTGTTCGATTAGTTACAAGGAGCATCGGTATTTTCTAAGATTGACCTAAGGACAGGGTATCATCAGTTAAGGATCCAAAAGGAGGATATCCCTAAAATGGTATTCAGGACGAGGTATGGGCACTATGAATTCACGGTAATGCCATTTGGGTTGACAAATGCCCCTGCTACTTTCATAGACTTAATGAATCGGGTATTCAAGGAGTTTTTAGATCGGTTCATCATTGTCTTCATAGACAATATTTTGGTGTATTCAAAGAGTCCTGAGGAATATGAGGTACACTTGGAAAAGGTTCTATGAATGTTAAGAGAGCATACACTGTATGCTAAGTTTAGCAAGTGCGAGTTTTGGCTTAATCGGGTAGCATTTCTTGGTCATATAATTTCCGGAGAAGGAATCTCTGTGGATCCGACAAAGATTGAGGCAGTGATGGATTGGCTGAGACTGACGATAGTCACTGAGGTTCGAAGCTTCTTAGGACTGGCAAGTTACTATCGACGATTCGTGGAAAGATTCTCAGCGATAGCCACTCCATTAACATGGTTGCTTAAGAAGGAGACTAAGTTTGAATGGACGGAAAAATGTGAAGAGAGTTTTCAGGAGTTGAAGCAGAGATTGACGACTATGCCAGTACTAACAATCCCTTTAGGACCGGGAGGATATGAGATTTATAGCGATGCTTCGCTTAAGGGATTGGGATGCGTGCTAATGCAACAAAGAAGGATGGTTGCTTATGCATCACGTCAGTTAAGGTCTCATGAGATGAACTGCCCAACTCACCACTCAGAACTGGCAGCGATCATTTTCGCACTTAAGATTTGGAGGCACTATCTATGTGGAGAAAGATTCCAGATTTATATGGACCATCAGAGCCTCAAGTACTTATTTTCACAAAAGGAGCTAAATATGAGACAACGTCGTTGGATGGAGTTGTTGAAGGATTACAACTGTGACATTTTATATCACCCCGGAAAAGTCAACTGGGTAGTGGATACCCTAAGTCGAAAGTCGAGCATCGCGCAGTTAATGGTCAAGGAGTGGATTTTATTGGAAGGAGTGCGAGACTCAGAGTTTAAGATCGAGGTAGGACACCTCTCCAGTTTGATGGCGACGTTAAGGATTGAACCGGAAATGCAAATTAAAATTAAGGCATTGCAGTCTACGGACTCTGAGATTCAGAAGATTCTGGAGATGGATGATACTAAGAGGAAACTAGACTTCCAAGTGTCCGAGAATAGAATTCTTAAGTTTCGAGGACGTTTGTGCGTGTCCGATGATTTGGAGCTTAAAGAAGAGATTTTATCGGAAGCTCATAGGAGCAATTATAGCATTCACCCGGGCAGCACGAAGATGCACCAGAACCTTCGATAGCATTATTGGTAGAATGGAATGAAGGTGGATGTGGCCAAGTATGTGGCCAAGTATTTGACGTGCCAACAAGTGAAAGCACAACATTGTAAACCTAGTGGGATGTTGCAGTCGTTGGAAATCCCAGAATGGAAATGGGAGCATATCACGATGGATTTTGTAACGGGATTACCAAGAAGTCAGAAGGGACACGATTCTATTTGGGTGATAGTGGATAGATTGACTAAGTCAGCGTACTTCCTGATAGTGCGAAAGGACTTCGAGTTGGAAAGGTGTGCGGAATTGTATGTACGGCAGATAGTCCGTCTTCATGGAGTACCGGTAACGATCACTTCGGATCATGATCCTCGGTTTACTGCTAATTTTTCGAAAAGTCTGCAAACGGCCCTAGGAACAAAGTTATAATTCAGTACGACCTACCATCCGTAGACAGATGGTCAATCGGAAAGGACCACTCAAACTTTAGAGGATATGCTAAGGGCTTGTGTATTAGATTTTCAGGGCAAGTGGGAAGAGCAGTTGCATTTGGTTGAATTTGCCTACAATAACAGCTTTCAGCAGAGTATTGGAATGGCACCGTTTGAAGCACTTTATGGCAAAGCGTGCCGAACACTATTGTGTTGGGATGAAGCGGGAGAAAGAAGTGTAACGGGTCCAGAGTTGGTCCAACAGTAGGTGGAAACGGTAACAATTATTCGGGAAAGGCTAAAGACAGCTCAGAGCTGTCAGAAGAGTTATGCGGACCGAAGGCGTAGTCCGTTGGAGTTTCAGGTTGGTGACCATGTATTCCTTAAGGTCTCACCGATGAGTGGACTGTCTCGATTTGGCAAGAAAGGAAAGCTGAGTCCAAGATATGTAGGCACGTTCGAGATTTTGGAGAGGATTGGAACGTTGGCTTATCGTCTTGCCTTGCCTCCGAATTTGTCATAAGTTCATAACGTCTTCCACGTGTCAATGCTAAGGAAGTACGAACCGGATCCGACCCAAGTACTGAATCATGAAGTAATAGACGTGGATGACAAGATGTCGTACGTGGAGAGACCGGTGCGAATCGAGGACACAAAGGAGCAGGTCTTGAGGAATAAGACGATCCTGATGGTCAAAGTAGTTTGGGAACATCATGGAACAGAAGATGCCACCTGAGAAAGTGAAGAAGTAATGCGACGTCAGCACCCCCATTTGTTTGAGTAGTTGGTTTGGATTGTAAATTTCGAGGACGAAATTTTTGTAAGGGGGGAAGAGTTGTAACATCCTGAATTCGACCCATTTTCGTGATCAATAAAATAGATGTGTATTTCTCATTTCATTTTAATAAGTCTCGCTCAGAACGGATCCTTCTCGGGATACTGACCAATAGGGAATGGCTAACTAGGAAAACGGTACGTGGACCTAAGAACTCGACTGCAAATTGAGTCCGATTCCGAGAAACGACGAGGGAATATTTTGTGTCAATGTGGGCCGATATAAGGAGAGTGATGGATTTGATTTGGCCAACGACGTACGATCAGATCTCAGGTGATTCCGCACGACCGAGAGTACGCGTGGTGAACAATCCCGAACTTAATCCGAACGATCGCGACCCTCGGAACTAGCGATAAATTCTCGTGTACTCTTGGAAGTCGAGGTCATCACGACTCGAGTAATCCTAGGTCGATACGCGTAACCCCTAAACAGCCACATGTTAGTGAGAGACGCTAAAATCGCATTTGAGCAAAATTGATCGTGGAATTGAGTCAGGACTTCGGTGTCGAATTTCATGAACGTACGCAACTATTTTTGCAAGGACGACGTCGTATTAATATGGCTAATTATATTTGGGATCTGTATAATCGAAAAATGAAATTTAGACCGGGTGCGAATTTTAACTAGTAGACCTCCCTCTGGGTTTATTTTATTTAGTGTCTATCTAGTCTTTTCTTTGATTTTGAAATTCGGAATATTTGTGGCCCTGGGATCACACTTGAGTGTGTTAGGTGCCAAGTGTGTACTCTCTCTCTCTCTCTCTCTCTCTCTCTCTCTCTCTCTCTCTCTCTCTCTCTCTCTCTCCTCCTCCTCCTCCTCCTCCTCCTCTTTCCTCGCCGAGCAGCCCCACGTTGCTGCTTTTGTTCTGCTTGCTGACTTCCTTTCCTTCTTTTCCGCTGAACCCGTCACGTCTTTGCTGAACCCATGCCGTTTCTACTTCTATCTGTTAACTTCTGCCCTTTGCTGATCATGTTGCCATTCTGCTGACTTCCTCTCCTCCTTCACGCTTGCTGACCTTCACGTGCTGCTTCCCTCCCTATTGTTTCTGTTGCTGCTAACTTGTGCTTTCTTTTGCATTGCTAACTGCTTCTGCTTTCGATTGACTGCTACCCATGCCTTTGCTGCTGCTGCTACCCATAACGTTGTTGACCTCCCTATGTAGCTGCCATGATGAATTTTGATTACTGACTTCCGTCCATTCCTCTCCATGATGATCCCATGCTTCCCCCACTTGTTGAGTGCTTTTCCGCTGACTTCTTCCTCCCCTCACGTGACTGCCGTTGCTCCTTCTTCTCTTCTTTTCCTTGTGTTTTGTTGCTGCTACTGCTTGCTTCTTCGGTTTCTGCTTCCTCTGGCTTTTGCTGCTTCCCATTCCAGCCGACCATACCAGTTGCTCGTTAGCCACCATAGCCTCGCCGTCTCAGCCGTCGAAGACATGCCGAAGCCGTAGACCGCAACTATTGTTCCTCGCACCAAACACCCCCCCGAGACACATTCTCCCCTTTTTCCCTATCACCATCATCACCACTCGGCCATCACCACCACCCACGATCACCCTCACATCATCATCGCCACCATCATCCCCCTTCGCCGCCCAGCTTAGCGCGAGCACTGCCGCCGCCGAGGGAGCCACCGCTTGCTGCCGCCGGTCTGGCGAGGTGCCGCTGCTGTTCGGCCCGTTTCTCTCCTTGTCCGACCCACATTTGAAGCCTTAAACCTAGTAAGTGGAAACACTAACCCTTAGTTAGGCTTATGTGCACTTTAGACAAGTTTTAGGGTTATTAGGGTATTTTAGGGGTTAATTAGTGTGGGCTGATTAGGGCTGATTTTGTGATGATTTTAATGGCCTAATGTGATGATTTAGGGATGGTTTAAGGGCTGTGGATAATTGGTTTAGTGGCTAGTTGTGCTTGGTTCGCTTGGCGGTGCATGTTGGTTAATATCCGATAAGGTTGCTGCTGCGTCGCTAGATTTTGCTATTTTTGGTTTGACTTGTGTGGGCCGGATTTGAGGAAGCATTCTTCATGAGAGTTGTTCATAACATCTTGAAGTATGTCATAATTTAATTTGGGAATTTTTGAAAGTCATTTGAGGGCATTTGTAAGTTCATTTTTGGACCGAATTCAGTCTGCCGGATTTACTGTTCACCCGACATTCTGGTCTTTTCGATTTTCTATAAATTTTTCCATACCTCTTTTCAAAAAAACTTCCTGTCACAAAAATTTTTAACAACATCCGTTTCTATAATATATAAAAATTTCAACGCTTTCCAAAATGATTTGGGTACTTATGAAATGCATTTTTTTGATCAGGCGGCCTAACCGGGCTGGTTGATTTTTGTCTGACTTCAAGCGACAAAAAGAGGTGTTTACGGTTAGAACTTGGTTTCGAGTTCTTCACAGAAAATGTTTATCAAGATGTTTTATACAACATATTCGAATTTCAGAATTTTTGGAATTGATTTAATATTTATTTCAAACGGATTTCTGTCATTGTGCAACTGCCCAGTTTGGACCCGATTTTGCATATTCTCGGTTTTTCCTCTCTCTCTGACTGATTAGTGGTTGTCCATTGAGGATTTAATTGGGCCTTGTACGGCTAATATGTGATTTGTTCGTGAATTGTCGAGTGTGATTTTTATGGCCATGAGTGTGCATATTGAGCATTGGCATAACATGTGCATTATGTGAACGTGCACGAATGACATGAGCATGTGATCACCTAAATCACCCTGATGCATTTACGCGGGGTTCAGATAATAACTGGTGGACGTGCATGTGTGATCATATAAAGCCTTGATGCGTTTACGTAGGGTATTGAACCCGTCCTTATGCGTTTACGCGGGACGATGCTCGGATTGTCGGAAGATGACCAATCTGATGCGTTTACGCAGGTGTGGTCCATATATGGAGATCGGTGTTGCTCCCGATGCGTTTACGCAGGCTAGAGACATTGGGCTTGATGTGTTTACGCGGGCTAAGAAGTGTTGGATATTGATGGACCTAATGCATGTTACGTGGGTTGGACCTGATGCGTTTAACGCGGGTCGGTGAATAAATGGAATGTTGACACGTGTGCAAGTTTGCAAGTGTGCATTGAATTGTGCAAACATGAGCACGACATTGACATGTGTATGTGCATTGTGGGGCATAGTATTATTATTATTATGTGCCTAACCTGCAAGGTCAACTATATGTTGGATTTGGGCCGAGGGCCTAAGTTAGGTGATTATTAAATTGTATGTTTAGTTGATACTTGTCAAGGAGGTGCATGTTAGCCTAGTTTTGGATTAGGGAGCCTACTCGCTGAGATTTATTCTCATTATTGTTTAAACCCCACTTTTCAGACCCCCGACCTTAAGATGGTAGATGCGCCACTTCATTTTGGGATCCCCGTATCGCATAGATCAATCGGTGACCAAGCACCCCGTAGGGAACGGGGAGGTTTATATTAGGCATTTCATTATAGTTTGGGTCGACGAGGGCGGGCCACACTTCCGGGCACATCCTTATCTAGCTTGGTATTTTCGAGACCAGTTCAGCACGCATGGACCTCTTTGGTCCTTTGACATCCCGTTCGACATATATGGCTAGCCGAATCTGCAGGCCGCTGATGGAGAGGTCGTGAGCCCCGCTGCCACGTCAGAGGAGGATTCTGGCGCTCAACTAGTCATCGTCGAGATGGATGTCGAGTCTGAGGGAGAGGAGCCGATAGACTAGCAGCCCGACGTTGAGTCGGAGCTGAAGCCCATGGAGCAGGAGCTAAAGCCGGAGGATGATTCTGGGGAGGAGTTAGTGGAAGCAGAATCTGAGCAGGATTCGATGGATTTCGAGTACGAGTCAGCTGACGATTCGTCCAAGTCCTCAGGATCCGACCCGGACTGGATGCCCTAGGGTTTAGTCCTTGACCATAGTTAGGCAGGGCCAACACTTTTTGGATAGGTGCCCTTCCTAGGTTTAGTACTTGACCCCCGCGCCACATACCCCTTTTTGATATTAGTGGCTGTTGACCCATATTTTAGTTGGTGTATATTGCCTAATAATGGATTTTGTAAATCCCGGTTATGAATGCAAGTTGTATTTATTTTAATTATTGCTACCCTTGGTTATGTGATTTTATATTGTACGGGTGTTTGTTACTTCCGCTGTTCATAGTCCTGGGACGTCGCACTTGAATCGACCTCGGTTGGGATGTTCGCGCGCCGTAGGGTTCAGGGCGTGACACTACCGCCCCACCAGCCGCAGCCGTACCGTCTCCAACCACCGCGCAACTTCTCTGCTCCCGGCCGAGCCCTTCCTCCCGCTGTCCAACTCACCAGTCGCCATTGCACACCACCGTGCCGGCCGCCACTGCTCCCCCCACCACCATCCAACCCCCCTTACCACCGACTGCCGTCGTGCTACCCCATCGCCACCAGCTCGCGCCTCCTCAGCCCCCAACTCCCCCTCTCTCTCGCCACTACCGCCCAAGCCTTTGCATCATCACCGTTGCAGCTTGCCGGCCGGCCAGCCAGCCCCCCCGACCAGCCAGCCAGCCAGCTCGCCGGCCAGCTAGCCATTGCCCGCTCAGCCCAGGTTATTGCACGACACCTCGCCCGTCCAGCCAGGCGTGTCGCCCGTCTCGCTCGCCCGTGCGCCCCAGACGCGTTGCTCAGCCACCGCACCAGTGTTGGTCGATTAGCGCGCCCTTTTGGCTCGCGCCCATGCTTAGCCCAACACTATTCACCTGAGCCATTTTAGGCCTGAGCCGACTTTTCTCGAGCCAAAACCTAGCAAGTGACTTCCTAAACTCTACTTAGTATAATGGGTGTGTTTAGACTTGTTTAGGGTGTAATTTAGTACCGGCTTAGGAATTAATTTAGGTGTGGATTAGTTAAATTGATTGTGCTCAATTGTTGAATTATTGTGTTGGTGATTGTGTGGTTAATTTAGCGATTGATTAAGATGAATAACATGACTGAATTGTCGTGGCGCTTGTGGGTGAATTGGATTAATTGAATGTGCTAACTTGAATGTCGGGTCGGTGGGCCGATGTGGGGAGTATGAGTTGAATTGGCTCTTATGGCGTGTCAGATTGACGTTGGTAAAAGCTTGGTGATTTGAATATGAACTGTACGAAGTGTTAGAGGATAAATTGTGTTGTGGTGCATGTGCATGAGAGAAATGTCCTGAGACGTGGTTACGCGGGACTGAGCCTGGCTTGATCTGAAGGCTACCAACCTGAGGCGTGGTTACGCGGGTGTGGCTAGAAAGGTAAGAAATGACTTGATACGTGGTTACGCAGATCGAGAGAAATGTCCTGAGGAGTGGTTACGCGGGACTGAACCCGGCTTGATATGAGGGCTGCCAACCTGAGGCGTGGTTACGCGAGTGTGGCTAGAAAGGCAAGAAATGACCTAAGTCGTGGTTACGTGGGTCGAGAGAAATGTCCTGAGGCGTGATTATACGGGACTGAGCCCGGCTTGATCTGAGGGTTGGCTCGAGGTGTATTGACGCGAGCGATGTGAAAGGACTGGGAGGTCGTGAGAAAGTTGCTCGACCACGAACGTGAAATGAGTGTGATTGAATTGAGTGAATGTACTTGTGTATAGCACTTGACTGATGGCGAGGTGTTTATGGCATATTGTGATATTCATGTGATTCGCTAATATGCAGAGTTGGTACGTATTTGGAGGCGAGGTAAGTATGTTGTGTAGAATTGATTGTGATGGCTAGTGGATTGCATGTTAGACTTGTCTGGGTAGTCATTGGCCTAGGTGAGATATATGTTGTCTGCTTATTGAGATTTATTCTCATTGATGTAGTGCAAACATTTTCAGATCCTCGACCTTGGGCATGTCGCCACCTAGGCGTTTTGGGATTCTCATGCATACGGTGCATAAGGAGAACGAATACTCGGGACTGAACTCGAATGAGACTTATATTAGGCACCGTACTACTATTTGGGTAGATGTGGGCCTGGAGTAGCTGGAACGCCATACTTATTTGGCTTGGTCTCATAGGGTCGGGTTGGTGAATTCTAGGTCAATCCGAGGTTTTGAAGGGTTGCAGCATGCCAACAAAGATGCGGTAAATTGGGAGCCCTGGGATAAGTTTACTCCCGATGGCGAGGTGTCCGATCCCGATAGTCCTCCGGAGAACCCTGGCCCAAAACTAGCGCCCGTTCCAGAGCCTGAACCCGAGCTCGTACCGGTGCCCGAGCCCGAAGATGAGCCTATGGTGCCCGAGCATAAGGAGGAGGAGGAGGAGCCGATCGAGATAGACTCGGACTCAGAGTCACAACCCTCAGGGTCCAATTTGGATTGGGCGCCGTAGGGATGTTTAGGAGTTGGGCTTGGAAACCTTTTTGGTAGAGTCCCTTTTTGGCAATCAATAGTCTACTCGGCCACCTGTTCCTTTTTGATGATGAAGGTGGATTTTAACCCTAGAGGCCTAATGTATGAATACTTGGATTTTCAAGCTAATGTTATTTGTTTATTGATTTGTGTTTGTTCTACCCCGTTGTCATTATTAATTGTTTGGGTTGTTTAAAGCGCCCGTTCCAGAGCTTGAACCCGAGCTCGTACCGGAGCCCAAGCCCGAAGAGGAGCCTATGGTGCCCGAGCATAAGGAGGAGGAGGAGAAGCCGATCGAGATTGACTCGGACTCAGAGTCATAACCCTCAGGGTCCGATTCGTATTGGGCGCCGTAGGGATGTTTAGGAGTTGGGCCTAGAAACCTTTTTGGTAGAGTCCCTTTTTGGCAATCAGTAGTCTACTCGGCCACCTGTTCCTTTTTTATGACGAAGGTGGATTTTAACCCTAGAGGCCTAATGTATGAATACTTGGATTTTCAAGCTAATGTTATTTGTTTATTGATTTGTGTTTGTTCTACCCCGTTGTCATTATTAATTGTTTGGGTTGTTTAAAGCGCCCGTTCTAGAGCCTGAACCCGAGCTCGTACCGGAGCCCAAGCCTGAAGAGGAACCTATGGTGCCCGAGCATAAGGAGGAGGAGGAGAAGCCGATCGAGATTGACTCGGACTCAGAGTCCTGACCCTCAGGGTCCGATTCGTATTGGGCGCCGTAGGGATGTTTAGGAGTTGGGCCTGGAAACCTTTTTGGTAGAGTCCCTTTTTGGCAATCAGTAGTCTACTCGTCCACCTGTTCCTTTTTTATGACGAAGGTGGATTTTAACCCTAGAGGCCTAATGTATGAATACTTGGATTTTCAAGCTAATGTTATTTGTTTATTGATTTGCGTTTGTTCTAACCCGTTGTCATTATTAATTGTTTGGGCTGTTTAAATTTCGCTTTCGCTTGCGTACGACTTTGGGTGATTCTTTTGGGGTCGGCGACGCGGGGTTCGGGGCGTGACATTAATCTTGCCTAGAACTGATCACTCTCGAGTTATTTTTAAATTTGAGATTTCGCTAAAATCACACTTGATCGAATTTTGTCGTTATTTAGAGCCCGAACTTTGGTGTCGAATTTCTCGAAATTTCATGACGAATTTAATTAGTCTGTGTCAATATTATTGTAGCCAGCATCGATATTGCTCGGAATTGATGAAAAGTGAAATTTGGACTAGGTGCGGATTTTGACTAGTAGACCTCTCTCTTAATGTATTTTAGTTAGTATTTTTTGTCTTTTTCCTAATTTATAAATTAGGGTTTTTCGTGGACCATCAGAATCTACTTCGATTTTGAACGTGGGCCGTTAGAACGCACTCGATCGAGTTGACTTTCCTCTCTCTCTCTCTCTCTCGACCACGTCCCCCCTGTACACATCCCCTCCCCTCTGCCATGCAGACCTCTCTCTCTCTCTCTCCTCCTTTCTTTTTCTTCTTCTTCCTTTTTCTTCTTCCTCCTTTCCCTTCGCCACTACTCCTGCTCCCCTTTTGCCCGACCGCCGCGAGCTCAGCCGTAGCTCTCTCGTCGTCCGCCTTGGGTCGTCCGTCGCCGTATGTCTCGTTACCTAGCCACCGCTCGTCATCGTCATCGCTCGCTAGCTCGCCGCCTGCCTGCTCATGGCTCGCCTAGCCGAGCCCGTCGCCACCACCGTCTCTGCTGCCCAGCCACCGTACGCCATCGCCGTCGCTTGCCAGCTCGCCACTCACCTGGCTGAGCCCGTTGCCATCGCCGCCGCGCATCCAGCCGTAGCTCGCCGCTCGCCTGGCTGAGCCCGTTGCCATCACCGCCGCGCATCTAGCCGTAGCTCACTGGCCGTTCGCCTTGCGTCGATCGCTACTACGCATCTCGCTAGCCAGCACCCGCTTGTCGTCATTGTTGCTCGCCAGCTCGCCGCATGCCTATTCGCTCGCCCGTCGCCGCTTACCCGGCCGTGTCGCTTAGCTCGTGGCCCAAACCGTGGCCGAGCGTGCCTAGCCGCCATCCCAGCCGTGGCCGAGCAGCCCAACTGCTACCTTTGCCCATACCGAGTACCGAGCCCGTCGCCCGCGAGCATAACCGTGGTCCCAGCCATGGCCGAGCTCGCCCAACCGCTCACCCATCGTGCCCAGCCACTCGCCCGCATGCCTAGCCGCTCACCCGGCCGTGGCCGAGGGCTGTGCCGAGTCATAGCCAAGCCGCTTTCCAGCTGTGCCCTCGCCGGCGCCGAGCTTGCTGCTGCCTCGACCAGCCATTTAGCCCCCTTGCCGATTTTCCTTGGGCCAAAACCTAAGTAAGTGACTTCCTAAACCCTACTTAGTACTTTGGATATTATTAGACTTGTTTATGGGTGATTAGTGTTGGTTTAGTGACTAAGTTAGGTAGGGATTAGTTAATTGAATGTGATTGGTTTATGGATTATTATGATGGTGATTTTGTGGTTAAATTAGTGATCGATCGAGATGGGTTTAACAATTAAGTTGTCGTGGTGTTTGTAGGTGAAATTGATGTCTGAATGTGGCCAACTTGACGGTAGGATTGGTGGGCTAATGTGGTGAGCATAACTTGAATTTGATTAGTCTAACGTGTTAGATTAATATTGACGAATTGTGTGTGGCATATGTGCATGAGGAATGTCCTGAGGCGTGGTTACGCGGGGCTGAGCTCGGATTAATCGGAGGGCTGCCAACTTGAGGCGTGGTTACGCGGGTGTGGCTAAAAAGGCAAGAAATGATCTGAGGCGTGGTTACGTGGGTCGAGAGAAATGTCATAAGGTGTGGTTACACGGGCCTAAGCCCGGATTGATTGGAGGGCTGCCAACCTGAGGCGTGGTTACATGGGTGTGGCTAGAAAGGTAAGAAATGACCTGAGACGTTGTTACGTGGGTCAAGAGAAATGTCTTAAGGTGTGATTACGCGAGACTGAACTCGGATTGATCGGAGGATTGGACCTGAGGCGTGTTGATGCAGGTCGTGGTTAGTTAGTTGAACACATATGCGAAATGTGTTTAGTTGAATTGGGTGAATGTACGTGATTATGGCGCTCAAGTGTTCATTTTATGTTCTTGAGCTATTATTGCATTATTGTAATTTGACTAATGCGCGGAGTTGGCGTGTGATTCAGGGCGAGGTAAGTGTGCATGAGAATTTTATCATGTCGATTGCTAGGTTGCATGTTGGGACTCGTCTGGGTACGCATTGGCCTAGGTGGGGTTTAGGTTATTTGCTTATTGAGATTTATTCTCATTACTGTATTGCAAACCATTTCGAAATCCTCGACCCCAACCTTGATCATGCCGCCACCTCAGCGTTTTAGGGTCCCTATGCATATGGTGCATGAGGAGACCGAGTATTCGGTAGGTCCACATCAGACTTACATTAGACACCTCACTACAGTTTGGGTAGACGTGGGTTTAGAGGACTTGCAGCGTCATACTTACTTGGCCTGGTTCTATGGTGACGGGTTGGAGTTAGTTGGCCTAATATGGGATTTCGAGGGACAGTAGCACAACAACTAAGATGCTGTGGATTGGGAGCTCGGGGACGTATATGCTGCCAATTGTGAGATTTTGGACTCCGAAGATCCCCCAGAGAACCTTGGTCCCAAACCCAAGCCCGTACAAGAACTTGTAGAGCCTGCGAATCTCGAGCTCAAAGAGAAATTTGAGGAGTCTAAATCTAAAGAAGTGCCTGAGCCTGTGCCAAAGCCTATGGAGTCCGAACCCGAGGAAGAGCCAAGTAACGAGAAAGAGCCGATCGAGATCAACTCTGATACGGAGTTGGAGTCTTCAGGGTCTGATTTAGATTGGGCACCGTAGAAGTGTTTGGATGGTGGGTTTAGAAGCTTTTTGGTAGAACCCTTTTTGTGCAGCTAGTCAGCCTACCCTACAATCTGTCCATTTTTTATGATAATGGTGGATGTTAACCCTAGGAGCCTAATGTCTGATTGTTTGGCCAAATGTTGTAAGTGACTATTTTCCATTACTATGAAATTATTGTTTTATGTTGTTATTATCCCTTTGTCATTGTTTATTGTCTGGGTTGTTTCATTCGCTTCCACTTGCGTACTCATGTGGGTATCTCGTTTGGATCAGCGACACGTCCTGGGATATCGCATTTAATACAACCGTCGTAGAGGTATCGCGAGCCCGTTAGGGTCCGAGACGTGACATCCCCGTTGATTTGGTATCAGAACAAGGTCAGCTCAATCCAAGTTGGTCAAAGCCTGGAGTGATAAAGAGCGATGACTTTGCAATAGTCAGTTGGGAAGACTCGTATGCCATGCGTACCCCAAACTGTGTGATTGTGGTTACTGAGTGATCTTATGCAATGATGTGTGAAGTACAGGTGCATCAGGACTTGAAGTAAGTGCACGAACCATGTTGGCTGCGATTGAGTGCCGTTTATGATTGACTGTCTATTTGGTGAATTGTTGTTGCAATTCACTGCTTAGGGCTTTAGACTGTCATAGTTGGCCTAGGTCTCTAATTCTCGTGTGGAATTATAGCAGGTAGACGAGTGTGAAAATGCAGTGAGAATGAGCAGCCGAGGTCGAGGTCGAGGTTGAGGTAAAGATCAAGGTCACGTGGCCCTACAAGCTAGAGTTGCAAAGGATCCCCGGGTGGATAGAATTCTGAGGGCACTACAAGAAGTTGAAATTTTAATGGGTAAATAGACTGAAGAGCAGAATGCTACTATTGCTGTTGCTGCTGAGGCCACTGTTGTCACCACCGCCAATGGAGCCAATGGAAACAATGGAAATAATGGGAACAACGAGAATGGTAGGCATCCCACTCAGGGCCAAGTAAATGCAAATAGGCCAATGTCTAAGCTGGTTGAATAGTTTTTGAAGCTGAAGCCTCCGAGGTTTGATGGTAGAGGTGATACTGAGGCTGCACCTCGATGGATGGAGGAGCTAGAAAAAGCTTTCGAAGTGCTGGGATGCACTGACGAGGAAAAGGTAACCCTGGCAGTATACCAGCTTCAAGGAAATGCGAGCAATTGGTGGAGAGCCATAAGAGGCCAAGTGTTCCCTGCTGGTATTGCTCTAACTTGGATCATTTTTACTTAGACTTTTAATGGCAAGTATTTCTCGGAAAGTGCCCAAGAGTAGAAGTTGGCAGAATTTATGAGACTTCGCCAGGATCAGATGTCGGTAGACCAATATGAGGCTAAGTTTGCAAGGCTGTCCAAGTTTGCCCCAAGAATGGTAGAGGATCTAGTGGACAAAGCCAGGAGATTCCGATATGGACTGAAGCTAGACCTCCGCAGTAAGATAATCTCACTAAACCTAAAGGGCTATCATG
Source organism: Syzygium malaccense (assembly GCA_031216405.1). NCBI lineage: Eukaryota > Viridiplantae > Streptophyta > Magnoliopsida > Myrtales > Myrtaceae > Syzygium > Syzygium malaccense. The sequence goes on along the minus strand of CM062259.1, from coordinate 16,109,489 downwards.
AGATTTATGATTGGGCTCAGGCAATTGAGTATGATTTGATAGATTAGGCTACCGCCTCTGGATCATGACAGGCCCCGGCTTGGGACAACCGTCATTTTGGGAAGAGACCTATGACGGGAAATAATCATTTTGTCCCTCTTGTTCAGAGAAATATCGGGAAGTCGAATCGCTTTCAGAACGCCTAGTGTCAGTTATGTGAAGGGAAACATGGGAATGGACCTTGCCCAAATAGGGGCGAAGCGTGTTTTAAATGTGGCGGAAGGGGCCATTAAATGAGGGACTACCCCAACAACAGGTAGGCTAAGTCGCCTGCACTACTGCCACTGCCGCCCCGAAATAGAAATCAGTTCGGAGTTATCCAGCCGGCCAATCAAAATAGGTCATCAGCCCAAGGACAAGTATATGTAATAGCGAGGAGGGAAGCTGAGGACGCGCCTGGCGTGGTCATAGGTACGATCTCTCTCTGTGATTACACTACATATGCTTTATTTGATTCGGGGGCGTCGCATTCATTTATATCTAAATAGTTTGTTAAATTGTCTAGAATTGTGCCGAAACGGCTTGAAGTTATGTTGTGTGTGACTACTATGTTGAATGATAAAGTGCCGATTGCGTTTGGATGCCCTGATTGTAAGATAGTGATTAGTGACAAGGAAGAAAGGATAGATTTAGCGGTTTTAGCTATGTATGACTTTGATGTAATTGTTGGTATGGACCGATTAGTTAAACAGAAAGCTATAATGGACTGTAGTCGCAGGGTGATCCAATTTAACCTGGTTGGATATCCTAGATTCGAGTTTGTAGTAAACTGAGGGGGAATCTCAATCCCTTGGATCTCATCACTTGAGATGACTAAGCTGTATGGCAAAGGATGCCACGGATTTCTGATGACTATAGTTGATTCGACGGCTGGAGAGCCGAGGTTAAAAGACATAGCCGTAGTGCGCAATTTCCCCGATATCTTTCCTTAGGAATTGCCTAGATTGCCACCTGATAGAGAAGTGGAGTTCGTGATTGAGTTGGCCCCTGATACAAAACCGATCTCGAAAGCACCCTATAAGATTTCGTTGTCAAAATTGAAGGAATTGAAAGTTCAGATGCAAGAGTTACTGGATAAAGGCTTTATTCGCTCGAGTGCGTCTCCATGAGGAGTGCCAGTGTTATTCATGAGAAAGAAGGATGGGTTTTTAAGGTTGTGCATTGATTACAGATTGTTAAATCATGTGACCATTAAGAATAAGTACCAACTACCAAGGATAGATGACATGTTTGATCAGTTGCAAAGAGTATCGATATTTTCTAAGATCGACTTGAGGACGGGTTATCACCAACTAAGGATTAAAAAGGAGGACGTGTTGAAGACAGCATTCAGGAAGAGATACGGGCACTACGAGTTTACGGTGATGTCGTTTGGATTGACTAACGCCCCTGTAGCCTTCATGGATTTGATGAATCGAGTGTTCGAGGAATTCCTAGATCAGTTTGTAATCGTGTTCATAGAAGATATCTTGGTATACTCACAGAGTTCAGCCAAGCACGAGTTACATTTGGAAAATGTTTAATGGATTTTAAGGGAACATGCACTTTACGCTAAGTTTAGTAAGTGCGAATTCTGGCTTCATCGTGTAGCGTTTTTAGGACATGTGGTATTCGGGGAAGGAATTGCAATGGATCTGACGAAAATCAAAGCTGTGACATTCTAAATTTCGACCCACTTGGTATTTTATGAAATGCATAATTTTAATAACATACTTGTAGTAAATCTCGTCTAGAGTTGATCACTCTTGGGATACTAACCAGTAGGGAAAGGCTAATTAGGGATCTAGATTCGCGCGACCATAGAACCTGACCATGGACTGGCTTTCGACCATAAGGATTGTCGAGGTTATATTTTGGGCTAATATAGACGGATCTAAGGATGGTCATGGATTGATTTGCGAATGTCGTATAATTGGATTGTGGGTGATTCCGCCTCGCTAGAATACGAAATTAGCGAACAATCTGAAACCTATTCCAAACGATCGCGTTCTTTAGAACTAATGATTAATCCTCGCAAATACATGACAATTGAGGTCACCATGACTCAAGTGAACTTAAACGTGGCTCGATTTAGTATCAACCACGGGTCGAATATACAAATTTTCCCGAAAGCCGCCCATTAGTTTGAGATAAGCTCAAGTCGCATTTATTTGAGTTTGGCCATTAAATAGAGACTGAGTTTGGGTGTTGAAAATTTTGACAGTCATGACAGAGTAATTGGACGATGTCGTTATTAATGTGGTCAGCCTCTGATTTGTTCGAATTCGTCATAAAATTGAAATTTTGACAGGAAGTGAAAAATGACCGTTTTGCCCCTGGGATTTTGTGAAGGCCAAGTGTTAAGTGAGAAGGGAATTTTGGTCATTTCATATCAACTTTAGAGATCAAAATTTTTGGACGATTTTGCCCCTGCACTTTTTGTGAAATTCCCGTTTTGCCCTTGGATATTTTTAGTGAGACTTGATCTTGGCCATCGATTTTTGGATAAAATTGAATCTTGGCTGTTGGATGGAAAGTTGAGAGGGGGGTAGGACGGTAATTTTGGCTTGTGGTAGTGTACCAATTATTGATGTCACCTATATAATTCTTTTCCTCTCTCTTTCTCTCTCTCCCTCTCATTCTCACGCCTTCACCCTCTCCCTCTCCTCTTGGCCGAATCACTCTCCTCCCCCTCCTCCCATGACCGTGGCCAACCGGCCAAGCCCATCACCGCCGCCGTCTGTCCGTGGTCACCGTGAGGCTGTTGGCGCCCCTCACCGCTCGTTGACGCCGCCATTGCTATTTTACCCTTGTTCTGCCATGTTTGGTTGCTAAATCTAGCTTAGGACTCCGGGTAAGTGATAGCCTAAACTTCACCTAGGATAGCGGGTAATTTCGGGATAGTTCGAGTGCGTTTTAGTGAGTTTTAGGGGTTATTCATAGAGAAATTTGTGGACTAAGTTGGCTGAGTTGTTTGGATGAATTTGTGAAAATTTTAGAGGTGGAATTGAGGTTAGAATTGATTAAGTTGGTGATCGGGATGATTACGAGCTATTACCGGGAATTATTGTATGAAAACGGGCCTAAATGTGACGTTTTAGTGATTTTTCGGTGGTGACTAAGTTCACATGCATATTGTGGCTGAATTGCGGCATGCTTATGTTTGAATTACTATATATGGTGAATTGGGATTTGTGGCATAAGTGCGACGCCCTTGATTGTTGAAAATTGGCCTAGAATATGAAAATTGTGTTAAATTGAGCTTGTGCAAGTGGAATTGATGAATTTGTGGGTTAATGTGGCTTGTTGGTGATTTGAATAATTTAGGTGTCATGTGCGAGTTGATTGTGTGAGGTTGATATGTGATTGGGTGATTGATGTGTTGCACGACTATTAAACACCCTAAGTCGTTTTTACACGGGGTCCAGATAATAAATGGAAAATGTGTGCACATGTGATAACATAATCCCTTATGCGTGTTTACACGGGTTGTGTTATAAAAAGGGAGATGGTATTGTGCCTGAGGCGTGTTCGTTTACGCGGGCTAGAGACACTGAACTTGAGACGTGTTGATGCGGGCTATAGAAATGTTGTTCAATCTGATGCGTGTTTACGTGGGTTGTGTTATAAAAAGGGAGATGGTATTGCGCTTGAGGCGTGTTCATTTACGCGGGCTAGAGACACTGAGCCTGAGGGGTGTTGACGCGGGCTATAGAAGTGTTGTTCAACCTGATGTATGTTTACGCGGGTTGTGTTATAAAAAGGGAGATGGTATTGCGCCTGAGGCGTGTTCATTTACGCAGGCTAGAGACACTAAGCCTGAGGTGTGTTGACGCGGGCTATAGAAGTGTTGTTCAACCTGATGCATGTTTACGCGGGTTGTGTTATAAAAAGGGAGATGGTGCTGCGCCTGAAGCGTGTTCGTTTACGCGGGCTGAGGCGTATTGACGCGGGCTATAGAAGTGTTGTTCAACCTGATGCGTGTTTATGTGGGTTGTATTTTAAAAGGGAGATGATGTTGCGCCTGAGGCGTGTTCGTTTACGCGGGCTAGAAACACTGAGCCTGAGGCGTGTTGACGTGGGCTATAGAAGTGTTGTTCAACCTGATGTGTGTTTACGCGGGTTGTGTTATAAAAAGGAAGATGGTGTTGCGTCTGAGGCGTGTTCGTTTACGTGGGCTAGAGACACTGAGCCTGAGGCGTTTTGACGTAGGCTATAGAAGTGTTGTTGGACCTGAGGCGTACTTACACTGGTCAGAAATGAATTGGATGCGTGTGCTCAAGTGAAATGGGAATCGTATGATGTTGTGTTTGTTATGCGAATGTGGGCACGAATATGGTTTGATTGGTATTATTAAGTGCGACATGGTATCGGTTTCTGGTAATAATGCTTGAATTCATATGTTAGATTTCGTGCATATCAAGGTGAGACATTTGTGCCTACTATTGTTCTGGCTTGATAGTTGTGTGATTTTTGTGCTCAAACATGCCCAAAGATACGTGTTAGCCTAGGTAGGCTTTAGGGTGTTGCTTGCTGAGAAGTGTTCTCATGGTTTTATCTAAAACCATTTAGCCGATCGAAGTTCTAGCGAAATCGAGAGACGAGGACAATCCGATTGAGGTCAATGCTGAGTCCGAGTCTTCAAAGGAACAGACTGGCATCGACGAAACTGATTCTGAGTGGACTCCCTCTAGGACGAATAGGAGTTAGTTAGAAGTTTTAAGGGTTGGACAGTTTTAAGAGGCACCCCTTTTTGTGGTAGTATTAGTCTACCCGATGCCACCAGTCCCTGTTTGATATCGGCGGTTGTTGGTGCAGAAGTTGCTGGTTGTGATGGATTGTAATGGATATTGTATATATCGCGGTGTAATATACTGCTTGGTGGTTTGGTGATTTGTCTCTCCCTATTACCCCATGATTATATTGTCAGGGTTTGTGCTTTCATTTTCGCCGTGTTTGACTCTGATATGTTGGTTTGGGTCGACGATGTTTCCTGGGACGTCGCACTAATTCGATCGAGCTTGGGGTGTCGCGTGCTCATCGGGGTTTGGGGAGTGACAAAAGCCATCATGAATTGGCTGAGGCCAACAATAGTAACCAAGGTTTAGAGCTTCTTAGGTTTAGTAGGTTATTACAGACGCTTCGTGGAAAGATTTTCGGCATTAGCGGCACCGTTGACGCAGTTACTAAAGAAGGAGACGAGGTTTGAATGGACGGATAAGTGTGAAAGGAGTTTCCAAGAGTTAAAGCAGAGATTGACAACCACGCCGGTGTTGACAATCTTATCAAGTCCGAGAGGATGTGAGATCTATAGTGACGCATCGCTAAGAGGATTGGGATGCATGCTAATGCAACACGGAAAAGTAGTGGCATATGCAGCGCAACAATTGAGACCGCATAAGCTGAATTATCCGACTCACGACTTGGAATTGGCCGCCATTATCTTCGCTCTTAAGATTTGGAGACACTACTTGTATGGAGAGAAATTTCAGATTTGTACAGACCATCAAAGTTTAAGGTACTTATTCTCCCAAAAGCAATCGAACATGAGACAGCATCGTTGGATGAAACTCCTTAAGGACTATGACTGCGATATTCTGTATTACCCCGGAAAAGCTAATAAAGTAGCGAATGCACTGAGCTGGAAATCGAGCATTGCGCATATGATGGTCAAGGAATGGACTCTATTGGAGAGAGTTTAGGATTCGGAGTTTAAGTTTGAAGTAAATCTCGTCTCAAGTATGCTTGTTGCATTGAGGATTGAATCGGAAATCCAAACTAAGATTAAAGCTTTACTATCGACGGACCCAGAGATTCAAAAGATTTTGAAAATAGATGTCACAAAAAAGAAATCGGACTTTCAAGTACCCGAGGATAGGATTCTGAAATTCCGTGGACCATTGTGTATGCCTGGTGATGCAGAACCGAAGGAGGAGATTTTGTCAGAAGCTTACCGTAGCAATTACAGTATTCACCTGGATAAGACAAAGATGTATCAGAACTTGCGATAGCATTATTGGTGGAACGGCATGAAAGTGGATGTAGTCAAGCACGTGGCTAAGTATTTAACATGCCAACAAGTGAAGGCACAACATTTCAAATCAGGTGGAATGTTGCAGCCATTGGAAATCCCTGAGTGAAAATGGGAACATGTCACGATGGGCTTTGTAATGGGATTACCGAGGAGCCAGAGGGGTCATGATTCAATTTGGGTAGTAGTCGACTGATTGATAAAGTCAGCACATTTTTTGTCGGTGCGAAAGGACTTCACCTTCAAAAGGTATACCGAGATATACGTGCAACAAATAGTCCGTCTTCACGGAGTGCCAATGATGATTACTTCATACCGTGATCCTAAATTTACTGCCATTTTTTGGAAAAGTCTTCATACGGCATTAAGAACGAAGTTACAGTTTAGCACGGCCTGCCATCCCTAAATGGATAGCCAGTCTGAAAGGACGATTCAGACTTTAGAAGATATGTTGCGGACATGTATATTAGATTTTAAGGATAGTTGGGAGGAATAGTTGCATCTTGTTGAGTTTGCCTACAACAATAGCTATCAGTAGAGTATCAGAATGACACCATTTGAAGTGATGTATGGCAGAACTTGCCAAACGTCGGTTTGTTAGGATGAAGTTGGTGAGAGGAGCATCATGGGTCCAGAGTTAGTTCATCAGTTAGTCAAAATGGTCAAGGTGATTCAGGACAGGCTTAAGACCGCTCAGAGCCGCCAAAAGAATTATGCAGACCGGAGACGTGGGCCTTTGAAATTTTAAGTGGGAACCATCTTTTTCTCAAAGTATCGCCGATGAGAGGATTGTCACGGTTTGGCAAGAAAGGGAAGTCGAGCTCGAAGTACGTGGGTCCATTCGAGATCTTCGAGAAAATTGGTACTTTGGCTTATCGTCACGCATTACTACTGAATTTGTCCCAAGTTCACAATGTATTTCACGTGTCTATGTTAAGGAAATACGAACTGGATCCGACTCACATGCTGAATTATGAAAAAATATACGTGGACGACAGAATGTCGTATGTGGGAATGCTAGTATGGATCGAGGATAGAATGGAACGAGTGTTGTGGACCAAGACAATTTCGATGGTCAAAGTAATTTGGGACCATCATAGAATCGAAGGTGCAACACGGGAAAGCGAAGAGTTGATGTGACATCAATACCCCCATTTGTTCGAATAATTGGGTTGGGATGTAAATTTCGAGGACGAAATTTTTGTAAAGAAGGAAGAGTTGTGACATTCTGAATTTCAACCCATTTTTGAGATTTATAAAACGTGTATTTTGTCGGTACACTTATAGTTAAATCACGCCCAGAACTGATCACCCTCGGGTTATTTTTAAATTTGAGATTTCGCTAAAATTGCACTCGATCGAATTTGGCCGTTATTTAGAGCCCGAACTTTAGTGTCGAATTTCTTAGAATTTCATGACAAATTTAATTGGACAGTATCGATATTATTGTGGCCAGCGTCGGTATTGCCCGGAATTGATGAAAAGTGAAATTTAGATCGGGTGTGGATTTTGACTAGTAAACCTCCCTCTTAATATATTTTAGTTAGTGTTTTTGGCCTTTTTCTTAATTTATAAATTAGGGTTTTTCGTGGACCGTCGAATCGACTTCAAGATTGAATGTGAGCCGTTGGATTGCACTCGACTGAATTGACTTTCTCTCTCTCTCTCTCTCTCTCTCTCTCTCTCTCTCTCTCTCCCCCGGTCACATCCCCTCCCCTCTGCCATGCAAACCTCTCTCTCTCCTTTCTTTTTCTTCTTCTTCTTCTTTCTTCTTCTTCTTTCTTCTTCTTCCTCCTTCCCCTTCGCCACTGCTCCTGCTCCCCTTCTGCCCGATCGCCGCGCGCCCAGCCGCAGCTTGCCAGCCGTCCGCCTTGCACCGCCCGTCGCCGTGCGTCTCGCCGCCCAGCTACCGATCGCCATCGCCGTCGCTCGCCAGCTCATCGCCCACCTAGTCTCGACTCGCCTGGCCGAGCCCGTCGCCACCACTGTCGCTACCGCCCATCCATCGCACGCCATCACCATCGCTCGCCAGCTCGTACGCCCGCTTGCTCGCGGCTTTCCTAGTCAAGCCCATCGCTGCCACCGCGCACCCAGCCGCAACTCACCAACCGTCCAGCTTGCACCACCCACTGCCGCGCATCTCGCTGCCCAGCCCCCGCTCGCCGCACGCTTGCTCGTTCGCCTATCACTATCGCCGTCACCGCCGCCGCTCACCCATCCGTGTTGCCTAGCCCGCTGCCCAAGCCGTGGCCAAGCGTCCCTAGCCGCTATCTCGACCATGATCGAGCAACCTAGCTGCTGCCCTTGCCCATACCGAGTGCCGAGCCTATCGCCTGCGCGCCTGGCAGCCGTCTCGGTCGTGGCCGAGTTCACCTAGCCGCTCACCCTTCATGCCCAGCCACTTGCTCGCACGCCTAGCCGCTCTCCCGACCGTGGACGAGAGTCCCGGGCTGTGGCTGAGGGCTATACCGAACCTTAGCCGAGCCATTTGCCCGTTGTGCCCTCGCCCGGCCGAGCCTGCCGCTGCCCCGACCAACCATGTGGCCCCCTTGCCGGTTTTCCTTAGGCTAAAACCTAGGTAAGTGGCTACCTAAACCCTACTTTGTACTTGGGGTATTATTAGACTTGTTTAGGGGTGATTAGTGTTGGTTTAGTGACTAAGTTAGGCAGGGATTAGTTAATTAAATGCGATTGATTTATGGATTATTATGGTAGTGATTTTGTGGCTAAATTAGTTGGCCCAATTCGAGGTTTCGAGGGACAGCAGTACGACAACGAGGATGCCGTGGATTAGGAGCCCGGAGACGTGTATGCTCCCGATGGTGAGATTTTGGACTCCGAAGATCCTCTAGAGAACCCTGGTCCCAAACTCGAGCCCATACCAAAACCTGTAGCGCTTGCGGATCTCGAGCTCAAAGAGGAATTTAAGGAATTCGAACCTGAAGAAGAGCCCGAGCCTGTTCCAGAGCCCATGGAGTCTGAACCCGAGGAGGAGTCGGGTAACGAGGAAGAGCCAATTGAGATCAACTCTAACACGGAGTCGGAGTCTTCAGGGTTTGATTCAGATTGGGCACCGTAGAAGTGTTTGGGTGATGGGTTTAGAAGCTTTTTGGTAGAGCCCTTTTCGTGCAGCTAGTCAGCCTACCCTACCACTTGTCCCTTTTTTATGATAATAGTGGATGTTAACCCTAAGAGCCTGATGTCTGATTGTCTGGCCGAATGTTGTAAATGACTATTTTTCATTGCTATGAAATTATTGTTTTATGCTGTTATTATCCCTCTATCATTGTTTATTGTCTGGGTTGTTTTATTTCGCTTCCGCTTGCGTACTCATGTGGGTATCTTGTTTAGGTCGGCAACGCGTCCTGGGACGCCGCATTTGATATGACCGTCATAGGGGTGTCGCGAGCCTGTTAGGGTCCGGGGCGTGACAAGACGGTAGCAGCCTTAAGCGTGATGGTGATTTGTGGACGTTTAACCTATTAGAGAAAATGATGCGAGTCAAGAAAAAAAATCCTTAATTATTGAAACTCCCATGCTGACATCCATAAATTCCTCAATACATCCTGTCACATCAAACTTCAACCTTAATTAAACTCCTTGATTATGGATTGCTTTTACTTTGTTTTGCATTATATGTCTCTAGATTTATGGATAGCATGACTCCATATCTTCTAGATATGTCCCCACAAGGGTAATGACAATTGGCTTCTTGTGACAAGAATACATAGAACTTCCTTTGAGGTTGGCCACGCGTGGAAATTAGTAGCCACTTCCAAATAAAACAAATGGGTGTTGGGTCATCGTATGCTATCTTACTTTTCAGACCTAGAAGAAAATTCTCAAAGACTTATCCGTTCGTGATGTGTAGATTCGTTCCAAGTGAAGATGGTAGCAACCTTATGCTTGATGGTGATTTGTAGACATTTAACCTATTAGGGAAAATGATGCAAGTCAAGAAAAAAAAATCCTTAATTATTGGAACTCTCATGCTGACATCCATAAATTCCTCAATATATCTTGTCACATCAAACTTCAACCTTAATTAAACTCCTTGATTATAGATTACTTTTACTTTGTTTTACATTATATGTCTCTAGATTTACGGATAACATGACTCCATATCTTCTAGATATGTCCCCACAAGGGTAATGACAATTGGCTTCTTGTGACAAGAATACATAGAACTTCCTTTGAGGTTGGCCATGCATGGAAATTAGTAGCAACTTCCAAATAAAACAAATGGGTGTTGGTTCATCGGATGCATCACCCAAACCAATTTACACGACATTGATGGCATGAATACTCTTCCATTCCACATATGACACGGACTATCGGCGATGCCTAAGGTCTATAAAAGGCATTCCACATAATGCAAGAACTCCTGGTTAAGTCTGTTTCTTCTTCTCCCCCATATTACTCTTGCTTCTATTTCACTTAAAAACTTCATGGAAACAGAATTGGCCTATGATTTGTTTCCGTACGTAAGGATTTACAAAGATGGCCGAGTGGAGAGACTCATGGGCACAGACATCGTCTCTCCATCGCTCGATGAGAAAATGGGCATCCAGTCGAAAGACATCACCATTTCTTCGAACTCCACCGTATCAGCAAGACTTTACATCCCAAAAGCAGCCATGGACTCTCTCCAAAAGTTCCCCGTACTCTTGTACTTTCACGGAGGAGGCTTCCTATTCGAAACAGCTCGATCACCAACTTACCACAACCATCTCAATGCGCTAGTTGCAGAGGCTAACGTCATCGCCATCTCAGTCGATTATAGAAGGGCACCAGAGCATCCTCTTCCGGCAGCTTACGATGATTCATGGACTACCCTCACATGGGTGGCCTCTCATTCTGTCGGAAACGGGCCCGACGAGTGGTTGAATTCTCATGCCAATCTCAAGAAGGTGATCTTAAATGTTCTTCATTTTATATTTAAATCACTTATTATAGTTAGACCACTTATTGGCATATGTATTCTCTAGTAGTTAAGATGGCATATACATACTAGTAGTTAAGATGCCCAAATTCACAACAGTAGATTTAGCATATGTTTCGTGATACATGTTTTAAAGTTACAACACTTATAGCGGGGCAGGGACGAGGATCAAGTCGATCATCCCTTTCACCGCCCCATGCAGGAAAGTTTTGCTTTCGTGACGCCGCCGTAAAATCAATTTTTTTCCCCCAAAAAGAACATATACCACTTGCTAGACGGTTATTTCACATTTTCCTTATCTTTATTATTTTAAGATAGCCTCTTAAGTAGATTTCATGAAGTAGAAAATAGCATCATGTGTTGTTTTAGAGACAATTAAGCTCCAACATTTACAAATTTGTCAAAGTGGGGACTATTGTGAAGATGAAACACATGACCAACAATTGTTCCATATTGCTTATTTAGAGGACTTTTTTTTTTGGTCAAAGCTTATTTAGAGGACTTACAAACTAGCATTTTCTACAAAAGCAGGACTTGTCGAGAGAAATTAATAGCTTGTTTTCTGAAATTGTACAAGGGGCTAATATCTGCCCGCTGCAAGCCCCGTGGGTCGTTTTATTGTGGGGAAAAATAAAGCCGCACTATAAGTTTTTTTTTTTTTTTTTTTTGATAACCCAGGGAACCCCCGCACGGCCGATAGCCGGGGAGTAAACCCTGGGGGCGACACGTGCTAGCCACCACACACGTGCCACCGGTTAAGTCACCCTGCGGCGCCCGGGATTCGAACACTCAACCTTTTGCGAGAGGAAGCCCGCACTATAAGTTGATTCCTAGAATTGTCCTTAAAATGTATGTTTAATGGAATAATGGTTATTTGTTTCATCATAGGCCCTAGATTGTATGTTCAAATTTCAAATTGGTTTTGGCTGGGCAGTGGAGATTTCAAATATGTCGGTAACTAAATATAATAATGTTTTACTGTTCTATCAATTAAACTAATACTTTTAATGATGTAACATAATTTTCTGTTGTGAACTGTTTATGGCATCCTTAAACAGGTTCAGCAATAAGTATGCACACTAATACAACATCCTATAAATTTGATATAGGTGTTTATGGCTGGAGACAGCGCCGGCGGTAACATAGTTCACCGCATGGGCATTCGATTGGGAGAGGAAAAGTTATATGGAATTGAATCTCCAGACGCTATTATGGTGCATCCTTATCTATGGGGCAACGAGCCATTACCTTCGGAGACCACTGAACCCGAGAAGAGGTCCTTGGCCGAGAAGTTCTGGCTTGCGGCAAACCCAACGACCACCGGGTGCGACAACCAGCTACTAAACCCGGCAATGGATCCGAGGCTCTCGGGTTTGGGTTGCAAAAGGGTCCTCGTTTGTGTTGCTGAAAAGGATTTTTTGAAACAGAGGGGTTGGTATTACAAGGAGTTGTTGAGAGAGAGTGGATGGAGTGGAGCTGTGGAAGTGATGGAAGCACCGGGGGAGGATCATGTGTTTCATTTGTGGAATCCCAGCTGTGATAATGCTGTGAAGATGATGAAGAAATTGGCCTCCATCATGAATGAGTAGCTTCCTTTGTGCGCGGGGCTAATTCTTGTTATCTCAATGTCTATTTGTACTAAAAGACCATTCTAGGTTTCCATTTGCTAGTAACCCTGTTCCGTGTGCGGTAATTTTCTTATATGTTTTGTCAGTTTTAAACCCTACTGATAAAATCATGTAACGGTCAGTCTCTTGGTTGGTATGCTGATGGTAATTACCAATTAATTTTAGCTACTTACAACCGTCAAATGCAGTAGTAAGTTATCGACGTTTTAAAAAAATTTACCAGTCAGAACAAAAACTCAACGGTGAAAATAGAAATCTACTTGCAATATGAATAACTGACCAAGATAGAGTCGATTTTAATGTAGCAACTGACCACCTATGGTAAGGAATTTATCAACTTCAAATGGAACATAAGTTATTTACTTAGAGATTTACCACTTAAAGCAAAAACTTAGCAGTGAAATGGGCAACTTACATAAGTAGGTCCGCTTACAAGTTAGTTAGCTACCAACAAATACAGAATATGTCATTATATATAAAAATTGAAGTTTTGTAACTTGTCATTGAAATGAGCAACTTATCGACAAAGGCTCGATTTCACTTTACTAAGTTCGCACGCCAAATTTAATGGTTAATTATCAAATAGTTTAGAAATTTACCCCTGGAAATCTTGCCATTGAAGTTAGAAATGACTAAGCGGTCCAGGCTTGGTTTGCAAATCAAAAGTCACAGGTTAGATTACCCAATCTATCTTTGATCTTAAAAAACCTTGGTTAGTTTGCGAAAATCGGGCCTGAATTTAGGTGTTTCGTCGGTCTTAGGCTTCCCCCGCTCGCCTGAAATCGCTGTGGTGACGGGCTCAGCCAATGGGAAGTTGATGCTTCATCGGCACCTCAAATCTAACAATCCTATCAGCTTATGAGGTAGGTCCCCGTCCCTACCAAACCTTTTTTTTTCCCGCAACAAAAGTTAGTAATGCACGCGCATTTAGGGTGGTAAGTTACCGCCAATAAATGAATTAACCAAAGTTCAATTCAACAGTAAGTTTTTTCTTTTAAGTTGGAAATGAAATGTTGTATATTGGAGTTAAATTACTTACCAATTCACTACTAGTATCCTTTTTCTCCCTGATCCTGTTCTCTCACAAATCCAAATTTGAAGGCCGAAGTAAATACAATCATACCAGCGAGCCTCGGCCAGACTCCAGTAAGTTAAAGCATGGTTTCCGGCGTTAGGGCTCTGAGGCGATATATGTCATACACAAATGTATCGACTCAAAGTCATCCGCAATGTAACGCAGCACGTCAGCTGATGTTATGCAGATAACATTAGTAGATGCTCACAGCAGAAGATGACATCCTTAGCAGCCGCTGAAACGACAGTCGATGCTTCTAGTTGCAGGATCTATTTCGTAAAACACTCCAACTCTGTGTTTACCAAAGAATAAAACGCCCATGAATACAGTCTAGAAAGTCTCTCAAAACATTCACAGAGTCTAAAGTAAAAAGAGTGTAACAAATGAGCATGATAAGCTCTCGGTTTCCCCGATTCTCAACTTGTGCACTTCTTCTCATCCGATTTCGGCTTCTCGAGCTTATATACATAGTCATCACATATGTCGGGTAAAACCTCAACTAGCTGTTCTATCTTCAATTCTTCCAAACTCATATTCCGGCAAAAATCGCGCAGCATCAGTTAGTGTCGCATGAGATTACTTTTCCATATCAGTACGAATCAGCTCGATCCTTGCACATCCCTCTTCAATCAATTAGCCGTTGTAAACCTCATAGTTTTCGTATAATTGCGATCTCGTTTCATTGCCAATTGGTGCTGCAATGTAAGTAACTCATGGTACTAAAACCTACATCTGCGGCACTAAAGACGTATATTTCCTTACATCCATCTTAAATAGATATGTAAGTTATCGAGTATGTAGTTTTGTCATCTACAAAATCATCGAGTAATGGGTCGCACCGCGGCAGGTGAAATTAGTGTCCATAATTATTTACAGCCGGTAATTTTAAGTTAGTTATGCCAGGAGGCAGGTCAAAGATGATGGCTCAAGGGTTGACTAATGTAAACGGACTAATTCCCACGTAAACACCCACTTTGGTCAAATCTTAATTTTGCTTCGAACTTTTTTTTATCTAAAAAAAATCACAAATTTTTATCTTTAATCCCAAATCTGCACATGAATCCAAAAACGCCTCTAATTTTTTCAAGATTATCAACACCAAAGCTAGTTAGAGGTTTACTATCACATCGATAATCTTGAAGAAACCAATGACGATTTTTTGACACGTTGACAAATTTGGAACTAAAGTGAAAGGGATTTTCTTCTTCCACAACAAAAAGCATTCAGGATCAAATTGCGATTAGACTGAAAGTGGGACTTTTTAGAAAATTAGGCCCACAATGAACTCTCTTATTTTTCAGATGTGGATTCTCTCTCTCCAAATACTTTTTCATTAATAATGTGTAGATTCGTTCTTCGTGAAGATCGTACCAGTCTCAAGCTGGATTTGGAGATTTGCACGTTTAATCCACGAGAGAAATTAATGCAAGTAAATAACAAAATCTTTTAGTTGTTCCTCAATATATTCTGTCAATTTGAACTGTCAAGCACAACTCAATTCTTATTTCGCTTACTTAAACTCAATTAAACTCCTGATTATTGATTACTTCACGATTTGTTAAGATTACTTTAACTTTATATGATACTATACTATGTTTGTATTAAATATATTATACTATATCTTCCAAAGGCTTTTTAAAACCAGTAAAATTCGGCTTGTTTCATTGAAAACGAATTCTTTAAACAATATTTTCATAAAAACAACAACTTGCATTGCTTACAAAAATGAATGGACGAAAAATATTTACATTATTTATGAAGATGCTTAGGAATAAATCTCGTCGTTAATGAAAGTATTTTTTAATTGACTAAGTATTTCAAATGATCGTTTTTTAGGAAAAAGTATTCTAAATCATTCACTTTTCGCGAAATAAATAGAATCTAAATATTGTGTTTGTTAAAAGACGAACAAAAAAAAATCAATTGTGTGTCCGATCCGGCCGGCTATCAAATTTCTTATCCTGTCAATATCATCATTCCAAATAAAACAAATGGGGGTTTCTTCAAAGTAAATATCGCAGCAAACAAAGATTTACACAACGCCAGTCGCACGAAGATTCTTCTTTACAGATATGACAAAGACTATCGACGATGTCTAGGTTTACAAAAACAGCAACATTATGCAAGAACACAACATAAACTCCTGCTTAATTCTATGTTCTTCTTCTCCTCAATAGCATTCTTGCTTCTATTTCAGCCAAAAACCTAATGGAAACAGAAGTGGCCAATGACTTGTTTCCGGTGGTAAGGATTTACAAGGATGGCCGAGCGGAGAGACTAGTGGGCATGGCAACCGTCTCTCCATTCGCTCGATGCGAAAACCGGCGTCCAGTCAAAGGACATCGCCATTTCATAGGACTCCGGCATGTCGGCGAGGCTTTACATTCCCGAAGCGGTGATTGGCTCTCTCCGAAAGCTCCCCGTGCTCGTGTACTTTCACGGAGGGGACTTCGTGGTGGAGACGGCACGGTCGCTGACCTACCACAACTATCTCAATGCCCTAGCTGCAGAGGCTTACATCATCGCCGTCTACGTCAATTATAGAAGGGCCCCCGAGCATCCTCTTCCGGCGGCTTATGATGATTCATGGACTACCCTCAAATGGGTGGCCTCTCATTTTGCCGGAAACGACCCCGAGGAGTGGTTGAATTCTCATGCTAATCTCAACAAGGTAATTGGAAATGTTCTTCATTTTCTAACAAGATCGCTTATTGGCATATAATATGCTAATAGATGTTACGTGCAAACTCATAATAATAGATCCGCTTGATATAGTTGTATATGCTGTATTTGGCGATGTATGTTTGAAAGTTACAATACCTTAAAATTGAGTGAGGCAATTTTTTTATAAGCTAGTATATTTTTTATGGATGTATGCTCAAATACATTCATTACCACTTGCTAGATGGTTATTTGACATTTTACTCTTTTTTTTATTATCTCCATAATAAAAAGACGGCCTATTGGTAGATTTTATCAAGAAGATTAGCGTCATGGGTTGGTTTTAAAGAGCCGATCATGCTCCAACTTCACAAATTTAGTCAACGCGGGACAATTGTGAAGGCGACACGCATGGAAAACAATTGTCCCATTTAGGTTAACTAGGGCACGCATGGTAACATTTCTATTTATTTATTTTTCTATTTTTCTGTTTCTAGGAACATGTTTGAAACAGAAATCCGTTTGGTAACGCAATTTCATTTTTCTATTTCTAGAATAAATTTCTATTCCATAAATAAATTTGGAACAGTAAAAAAAATTACTTTTCTCTTTCTAGAAAAAAAATGAAAAATAAAAACTCTTCTTATCACTCACCCTCGCTACTAGCCGGCTACCCCCTTGCCACTCGCTATTGCCGCCGACCGCCTCCCGCCACCGCCGACCACCTACCGCTGGCGTCCTTCGCCAACCGCCTCCTCCCACCGTCATCCTCCGTCGTTCGCCACCGCCCAACGTCGATTGCAACCCACCAACCACCGCCTCCTGCCATCCTTCATCGCCGCCTCCCACCAGTCAATCGCCTCTTGCCGCCAACCACCGTCCTCCGCCGCCTGACGCCAGCCATCACCCACCACCGGCCGCCGTCCTCTACAGCCAGCCGCCGTGCTCCACCGCCCGACCTCGGTCGCCCTCCGCCGTCGGCCGCCTCTTGTCGCCCGCCCTCCGCCGCCGATCGCCTCTTGCCACCGGCCATCTACGACCACCACCGATCGCCATCCTCCACCTCCAACTGTCGTGCCCCACCGCCCAATGCCAGCCGCCCCCGGCAACCGCAGCTGCTATCCGCCGCCACTGCCGATATCCACCACCGGCCGTTATGCTCCACCACCCGACGCCAGCCGCCGCCCGCTGCCAATCGCCTCCCATCGCCATCCGTCGCCACCAGTCGGCTACCTCCCACCGTCGGCCACCATCCTTCGCCCCCCGCCACCCTCCGCCGACCTACCGGAAGTCAGAAATTTTGTGTCATTATCAAACAAATTTTTATTTCGAAAATAGAAATTTTGTATCGTTATCAAATACACATTTTTGCTCAGAAATTCGTTCAAGGAATAGAAATAGAAAAATATATTTCTAGCCATAAATTGATATCTAGAATAAAAATGTTATCACATAAAATCATTTATGTTTCTTTATTTTTCTATTTTTACGTTCCAGGAACAGGTTTGAAACAGGAATCTGTTTGGTAACGTAATTTTATTTTTCTATTTCTGAAATAAATTTCTATTTCAGAAATAGATTTGAAACAGAAATCGAAAGTAAAAAAATTTAATTTTCTATTTGGGGAACAGAAATGAGAAATAAAAACTATTCTTATTGCTCGTCCACGCTACCAGCTGGCTATCCCCTTGCCACTCACTATTACCGCTGGCCGCCTTCTTCTACTACCGGCCGCCTCCCGCTGGCGTCCTTCGCCAACCGCCTCCTCCCACTGCCATCCTCTGTCGTTCGCCACCACCCAACGTCGGTCGCAACCTGCCCAACATCGCCTCCTACCGTCCTTCGCCACCACTTGTCGGCCGCCATCCACCACCCATCGGTCGACTGCCTCTTGCCACCGACCACTGTCCTCCGCCACCCGACGCCGGCCGCCCTCTGCCGTCGACCGCCTTCCATCGCCAGCCGCCGTGCTCCACCACCCGACTCCAACCGCCGCTATCCGCCACTATGCTCCACCGCCCGACGCCATCCACCGCCCAGCATCGATCGCCTCCCACCGTCGGCAGCCTCCCGCCGCCAACCACTGTCCTTCGCCCCCCGCCGTCCTCTGTGACATTCTAAAATCTGACCCACTTGGTATTTATGAGATGAATAGTTTATGGACGTACTTGTAGTTAAATCTCACCCGGAATTGATCACTTCGGGAATACTAACCGTTAGGAAAAGGCTAATTAGGGATTTAAATTCGCGCGACCAAAGAACTCGATCGTTAACCGACTTTCGATCATAAAAATCGTCGAGGTGACATTTTAAGCTACTGTAGGCCGATCCAAGGATAACCAGGAATCAGTTCGTTACTGTCATATTAGTAGATCGCGAGTGATTCTGCTAGACCACAAAATAAATTGACGAATGACCTTAAAGCTATACCAAACGATCGTGCCCTTCGGATCTAGCGATCAATCCTCGAGATTAAGTGACCACCGAGGTCGTCACGACCTGAGTAAACTTGTATGTGGCATGATTCAGTATCGGCCACGGGTCAAATGCGCGAATTTCCCCAAAAGCCGCCCGTTAGTATGAGATATACGCAAGTTACGTTATTCAGAACTTAGGCATTAATTAGAGACCGAGTTGGACATTGGAAATTATGAATGTCACGATAGGATAGTTGGACGACGTTGTCATTGGTTTAGATAGCTTCGGATTTGTCCGAATCCTTCAGAAAAATTGAATTTTGGCGAGAAATGAAAAATGACCATTTTACCCTTGGAAATTTGTTAAGGCCAATGTAATTTGGGAAGGGCATTTTGGTAATTTCGCATAGCCTTAGAATTAGAGATTTTTGGATAATTTTGCCCTTGGATTTTTTGAGAAATTCCCAAATTTCCCTTGGATATTTTGGAAAAGATTCGATCCGGGCCATCGATCTCAGGATAAGTATGAATCTTGGCAGTTAATTGAATTTGTGAGAGAGGGGCCAGATGGTCATTGGGACTTCAATTATTGACCTTGATAATTTAAACCCAAATCCTCTCTCTCTCTCCTCATTCTCTCTCTCTATCTCTCGGCTCCCTCCTCTCCCCTCACCGAACCAACTGCCCCTCCTTGGCCGCGCCACCACTGCTCGCCAGCCGCCGTCCACCCGATCGCCGCCGCCCATCACCAAGCCACACCACCACCCTCACGCCGTCTCTCTCTCTCTCTCTCTCTCTCTCTCTCTCTCTCTCTCTCTCTCTCTCTCTCTCTCTCTCTCTCTCTCTCTCTCTCTCTCTCTCTCTCTCTCTCTCTCTCTCTCTCTCTCTCTCTCTCTCTCTCTCTCTCCCCCTCCCGTGGCCGTGAATAGCGGCCAAGGAAGCTTCGCCGCCGCCGCGTGCCGCCGATCAGCCGTTCCCTTTCCACTCTAGCCAAGTCAGTCTAGAGTTTGGATAAGTCGCGACCTAAACTCTATCTAGGACTTCGGATATCGATGGATAATTTTAGGGGTTGAATCGGACTTAATTAGATGCGGTTTTGGCTAAATTAGTGGTTGTTTTGGAGGATAATTCAATGGACCGGTTTGAGGATTGAAATTGGCTGATTTGAGATTGAAATTGTGATGTTTCGAGGCTGAATTGGTTCCGGATTGAATGCTGGAAATTGATACTTGTAGTGACGAGTATTTGACTCGATTTAAGGGCAAATGGTGTCGGTTTGGTGCACGGTATGGTGGCTGGAATATGATGTTCGTTATGGCTTGAATTGGGTGAGGAAAGGCTGAATTTGTGTTCATTATATGGCTGTGATTGTGGGCCCATGAGTGGCCTTGTATGTTTGTTGAAATGTGTGTTGGTTGTTTTAAATGTAGACCGTTGTGTGCACGTACGGGCTGAATTGGTTTCAATTGTCAATTGGCTGTGTTGGATGCTTATTGAGCATAAGAAATGCGTGTGAATTGGTGCGTGCACGGGCCACATGTGATTGGCCAATTTATTAGCAATCGGGTGTTGAGCTTGTGAACGAGCAAGAAATCGTGTGTGGCACAGTATGTGTATTTGCGATAATTCCTGAAGCGGTATCACTACGCGGGGAATTGATCCGCCCTGAGGCGGTACGACTACACGGGACGATGCCCGATATTACCGGAGGACGGCCAACCTGAGGCGGTACCATTACGCGAGTTATGTCGTAGGTGGTAGGTGTTGAGCCTGAGACAGTACCACTACGCGAGCAAGATACATGGCCTGAGTTGGTACCATTACGCGGGCCTTGAAGTGTTGTTATGAGTTAGTCGCAGTGAACCTAAGGTGGTACTACTACGCGGGTCACTGGCGAGTTGAGTGTGAGATGGTCGCATTGAACCTGAGGCAGTATTATTACGTGGGTCACTGGCGAGTTGTGTGGAAAAAATGTGATGAGGCCAGAACGAACGCACGAAATTTAATTAAAACGTGCATGTGATTGGAAATGGTGTTGTTGTGACTAACGTGCAGGTTGCACGCTGGAAAGGCCCAAGTAAGCATAATTGTGTGCTTGTTATGTGATAGCTGTGTGTGGTTATGATTGTGATTGTCTGGAGGTACGTGATAGCCTAGGTGGGGTTTAGGATGTGTGCTTGCTGAGATGTATTCTCATGATTGTTTTCAATCAACAATTTCAGAACCCTGGCCTGAGCAATGAATCCTCCGCCGCCGTCGCCTGAGCATTTTGGAGTACCAATGCACACCGATCACAGCATTGTAGAATACCCGATAGATGATGATATGACCTGGGTTAAGCATACGACGATAGTTTGGGTAGACATAGGACTACCCCTCTGGCAGTCCCATACGTACACCGCTTGGTTCTTTTTGGATGGGGTAGATGAGTTTGGTTCCATCCGTGGATTTGACGTCCCCTTTGATAGAGTTGGGGATTGGGACCCATCTGCCATACCTCCTCCCGATGACGAGATGACTAGCTTGGAGACTAGTATGGCGCAGTATGGACTGCAGCAAGCACCTACAGCACCTGAGCCTTCAGGGGCTGAGCATGAACCAGAGCATGAAGAATCGCAGGCGGGGTACGATCCAATGGACGTGGATCTCGAGCCAATTCCAGAGGAAGAACCTGAGGTAGAACCTGAAGAGGCCCCAGAAGATGAGCTCGAAGAAGAACCAGAGCACATACCCGAATATGAGCACTGGATTGACCCCGAGTTTGTGCCAGAGGACGAGTCGAATGAAGAGCCAATCGAGGAGGAGTAGAACAAAGTTCCAGCGGAATCGGGTGATATCAATAACCCGATTGAGATCGAGGCTGAGTCGAAATCCTCAGAGGAGCCGACAGTTCAGGGGGACTCAGACTCGAGTGCTAAAGAATCAGATTCTGAGTGAACGCCAAGTAGAGGGCATAAGGGCTAGTGTAGGGGTTGGGAATAGTTTTTTGTAGTGTACTATTTTTAGAGATAGGGTACTCAGGCTATCGATCTCTTTTGATATCGATGGTTTATAGTGTATAAGATCGATGTGTTTATGTATATGGTGGTTTGTAAATTGTGAATATTATATAAGTTTGGATGAGAAATGTATATGTTTGTTCCCCCTATTTACCCCAGTTATAATTGTCCAGGTATTAATTGTGGCTTTCGCTGATGGATATAAATCTCTGATGAGTTTAAATTGGGTCGGCGATACCTTGGAATATCGCATTATTTGACTAGAGAAGTGTGTTGCGTGCTCGATGAGGTTCGAGGCGTGACATCCTCCGCTGGCCGCCCAGAAGAGAGAAAATTGTGTCGTTATCAAATGAATTTCTATTTCAGAAATAAAATTTTGTATCGTTATCAAACACACATTTTTGCTTAGAAACTCGTCCACATAATAGAAATAGAAAAATCTATTTCTTGCCAGAAATTGATTTTTGGAATAGAAATGTTACCATGCGCGCCCCTATACTTTCCAAGCTTGCATTCTTTACAAAAGTAAGACTTGGAAGATATTGTTTTTATTGTTGTATTGATATTATTTCATATTTCAAAAACAAAGCATTATAAGTAAATAAAAAAATATGGTTTTGGCTAAATTTTGTGTTCAAATTTCAAAATGGTTTTGGTTGGGCAGTGGAGATTTTGAATTTGTCATTAACCAGACATAGAAATGCTTTACTGTTCGATTTGGAAACCCATCACATAATTAAGGATAAAGACAGTACAAGTGTCATAACTTTCATATAGCACTCACTCATTGGCCATAACTTTTTTTGATCAATTGATTATCGTGACACTTGTGGTGAACGTTTTTCAAAAAATTATGAAACTCAATTGTTCAATTGAAAAATAAGTTAATGGCATTTAAGTAAGCATCATATGAAAGTTATAGCACTCAATTAATCGAAAAAAAAATTAAGCCAATCAAGTGAATATCGTACCAAAGTTATGACACTTATGGTATTTCTTCCCCAAATAGTTGAAAACAGATCAACAAATACTTGGAAATCATCATTTGATTTTGGTGGTTTCAAAACCAATTTTTCATATTTACTGTTGAAAATATGTCTCGAGTTTGAACCCGTGAACGAAACGCGACACGAAATAAAATTATATGAAGTGCAGCTTATATGTTTTCGGATAATCGAACGTGTCTCAATTAAGAAAGTCCATATTTGGACTTGGATTGTTGTTGACTCGGAGAAGTCCGTATTTTGGTTAGAAAAGTAAGAAAAGAAAATTCAAGTTTATTATATCCTAATTGAAGTCGGTCCAAGGAAAATCAAAAGGGAAAGTGTTGACCATTGACCAAATTTGGATTCTTGAATGGGATTAACGTTTCCGTGTTGGAGTCGGCTTCCGCAGGTTCTATTTTGGCAAAATATATATGCTCTTTCTTGGTGGGACTCTCTAGCGCAAAAGACTTGAAGCGCCAAAACAGAGTGCTAGGCAGAGAGTTTCACGAGTCTTTCTTTGGCAAATTACATTCAAGAGTTCAAGTGTTAGTAGCGATTAAATCTTATGATAAGATTTGTGTACAATTCTTTTGCGAGATTGAGAGATTATTTCGTGAGGAATTGTGGGGCTAAACACTGCGTGAGTTATTGAATGTAATTGGGGCTTGGGAAACACTTAAAGTATTTGAGTGACTCAAGTGTAGTTGTAATCTCCGTTGTATCGCTTGATCTATAGTGGAATTCCGTGCTGCTCTTCCCGTGGACGTAGGTTACTACGATCGAACTACGTAAATCTGGTATCCAATTTATTTTCTTATTCTGTCAATTTTATTATTCGATCACTTGGCTTCCGCAACAATTGGTATCAAAGCTAGACTTGCTGAGTTGAAGCGAATCGATGGCAATAGAAGAAGAAAAAGTGAAAATCGACAAATTTGATGGGAAAGACTTTGGTTTCTAAAAGATGCAAATTGAAGATCATCTATATCAGATGAAACTACACTTGCCATTGTCTGAAGAGAAGCCAGAAACGATGAAGCAAGCTGATTGGGAATTGCTGGACAGACAAGCTTTGGGTGTTATTCGGCTAACGTTGGCACATAACGTTGCGTTTAACATTGTGAAAGAGACAACCACTGCGGGTTTGATGAAAGCCCTGTCGGACATGTACGAGAAGCCCTCTGCAATCAACAAAGTCTATTTGATGCGACGTCTATTTAATTTGAAGATGAGCGAAGGTGTGTCAGTTGCTGAACATGTTAATGATTTCAATGTGATCGTTAGTCAATTGAGTTCAGTTGATATTAACTTTGAAGATGAGGTATGTGCTTTGATTCTATTATCCTCATTGCCTGATAGTTGGAATACTACTATTATTGCTGTTAGTAATTCCTTTGGGTCGACAAGTTTGACATTTGATGGTGTTCGAGATTTAATTCTGAGTGAGGACATCCGTACAAGAGAATCTGGCGAACATTATCTACTGCTTTAGTATGTGAAAATAGAGGAAGAACTGGTACACGTACTAGCAGAAATAGTATGAACTCGAATAGACGAAGTCAATCTAGGACTGGTGGTATTGTCTGTTGGAGTTGTGGCAAGAGGGGGCATATTAGAAGGGATTGCCTTAAGTTGAAAAACGACAAGGGTAAGGAAATTAGAGTTGATCATGCAAATGATGTTGCAGCTATAGCTGATGGTAATTCGAATAATGCCGATTATGTCTTGTCTGTCATTGATGATTCGCCATTTGGCAGATGGATTATGGATTCTGGTTGTTCTTTTCACGCTACACCAAACAAAAAATAGTTTACTACTTATCAGTGCACAAATAGTAGTAAAGTGCAGTTGGGGAACAATTATGAATGCGATGTTATTGGTGTTGGTAATGTTAGAATCAGAATGCATGATGGTATTGTGTAGACATTGACTGGAGTAAGGCATATTCTAGAGTTGAAGAAAAATCTGATTTCCTTGAGTGCCCTGGATTTAGCTGAGTGTCGGTATTCTTCAGAAGGTGGAGTTCTGAAAGTTCTTCGAGGTGCCTTGGTGATAATGAAAGGAATCAAGCAAAGTGGCCTGTATGAGCTTCAAGGTGAGATAGTAATGGAATTCGCTACGGAGACGTTGGATGCATCTGTTCGAGAGTCTGAATTGTGGCATATGCGTTTGGGGCACATTAGCGAAAGAAGCTTGAAGATTCTAAGTGAAAGGAATTTGCTATGTGGTTTTGTGGCTAACAAATTGAATGTATGCAGGTGCTGTGATTTAGATCAACAGCAGAAAGTGCAGTCAGTACGGTTGTCAGAGAAACCATGGATATTGCAAAATTAATTCACTTAGATGTTCGTAGGTTATCGCGATTTCTTTCGAGGAAGAGTTCTAGATTTATGCTAACAATTGTTGATCACTACTCAAGGAAGACTTAGGTGTTTGTGCTAAGGCACAGGTTTGATGCTATTGTCAGGATCAAGCAGTTAAAAGCTTTGATCGAAAAGGAAAGTGATAAAACGATCAAGCAGGTGCGGACTGACAATAGTATGGAGTTTTGCTCGAAGCTGTTAATCGAATTCTGCATGAAGGAAGGCATAATGAGACACCGCACTAGTGCCAATAAATCATAACATGTTGCAGAGTTGATGAGCAAAATATTACTAGAGACGGCCTATAAAATACTCTCTAGTGCTGGTATGGCTAGGAGATTCCTGGCGGATACGCTTAGTATGGCGAGCTACCTAAAAAATAGATCCCATCAACTGCGATTAAATATCAAACTCCCAAAGAAGTGTGGTCAGGTAACGTTGCTGATTATTCTGTTCTTAGAATGTTTGGTTGTCTATGTTATGTTCGAGTTAGTGATGGTAAGCTCAATGGAAGGACAAGAAAGTCCATGTTCTTAGGTTATGCATAAGGTGAACGGGGCTATAAGTTGTGGTGCCCGGAATCAAATTCACCTATTATCAGCAAAGAAGTTATATTTGATGAGTCTCCAGTACTTCTAGCTATGAGTGTTAAAACAGTGTTTATACGAATCTAGACGGTGTTTAGCTTGAGGTGGAGTTGCAACCAAAAACTCCTGAGGTAGTGGGTGCTAACGAAGTAATTAACATGAATGGTGATTGTAGCGAGGTGGAGCCTATTGAGCCAACAGTTACTATAACTGCTGAAATTGACAAGGTGCGTATTCAATCTCCTGATAGATATGGATGCAACAATAATTTTGCTTTATCTACTATTGAGGAGGTTGTGTCGGAAAATCATTGTGGAGCAGTTAAAGGTGCATGTGGAGTTGGTGTTCTGATGAGGTCCACGGCTATGGTGAAATTCAAGTGAGGCTTGAACTTGGAAAACGTTTGTGGCGGTTGAGCCTATTGAGGCTATGGGAGAATAGTAGTGAAATTCAGATTCTATCAAAGCGATTGTGACTTGGCTCAAACGTCGAGTCAAGGTGGAGATTGTTGAAAATATGTCTCGAGTTTGAGCCCGTGAACAAAACGCGACACGAAATAAAATTATATGAAGTGCAGCTTATATGTTTTCGGATAATCGAACGTGTCTCAATTAAGAAAGTCCATATTTGGACTTGGATTGTTGTTGACTCGGAGTAGTCCGTATTTTGATCAGAAAAGTAAGAAAAGGAAATTCAAGTTTATTATATCCTAATTGAAGTCGGTCCAAGGAAAATCAAAAGGGAAAGTGTTGACCATTGACCAAATTTGGATTCTTGAATGGGATTAACGTTTCCGTGTTGGAGTCGGCTTCCGCAGGTTCTATTTTGGCAAAATATATATGTTCTTTGTTGGTGGTACTCTCTAGCGCAAAAGACTTGAAGCGCCGAAATAGAGTGCTTGGCAGAGAGTTTCACGGGTCTTTCTTCAGCAAATTACATTCAAGAGTTTAAGTGTTAGTAGCAATTAAATCTTATGATAAGATTTGTGTACAATTCTTTTACAAGATTGAGAGATTATTTCGTGAGGAATTGTGGAGCAAAATACTGCGTGAGTTATTGGATGTAATTGGGGCTTGGGAAATACTTAGAGTGTTTGAGTAACTCGAAAGTGGTTGTAATCTCCGTTGTATCGTTTGATCTATAGTAGAATTCCGTGCTGCTCTCTCCGTGGACGTACGTCACTACGACCGAACCATGTAAATTTGGTATCCGATTTATTTTCTTATTCTGTCACTTTTATTGTTCGATCGCTTGGCTTTCGCAACATTTACAATGGTAATCTGTTGAGAGCTGTTTATTAGACATCCTTACAACATTCTATAAATTCTTCATAGGTGTTTATGGCTGGTGATAGTAACATAGTTCACAACATGGGCATCCGGTTGGGAGAGGAGAAGCTAGATGGAATTGAATTTGCAGGTGCTATTATGGTGCACCCTTATTTCTGGGGCAACGAACCACTGACCACCGAACCCAAGAAGCGGTACTTCCTCAAGGAGTTCTGGCTTGCGGCAAACCCAACGACCACCGGGTGCGATGACCCACCAATAAACCCGGCAAACGACCCCAGACTCTCAGGTTTTGGTGTCAATAGGGTCCTAATTTGTGTTGCTGAAAAGGATACTTTGAGACAAAGGGATTGGTAGTAGAAGAAGTTGTTGAGCGAGAGCGGATGGAGGGGAGCTGTGGAATTGATGGAAGCACCGGGGGAGGATCATGTGTTTCATTTGTTGAATCCCAGCTGTGATAATGATGTGAAGATGATGAAGAAATTGGTCTCCTTCATGAATGAGGACAAATAGGGACTAATTCTTGTTATCTCTGTGTCTATTTGTACTAAAAGACGAGTCTAGGTAACATTTGCCAGGAACCATGTTCCTTGCATGGTAGTTTTCTCATATGGTTTGTATATTTTGAATACCATCGGTAAAATCATGTAATGGGCAATCGCTTGGTTGGTACATCAATGGTAATTTACCAATAGTTTTAACTACTTACCAATATCGAATGCAATAGTAAGTTATCATCAACCTTTAAAAGAAAGTTACCACTCAAACTAAAAGTTTAACAGTGAAAAAATTTATTTATTTCTCACTACCAACGTCAAATGCAATAGTAAGGTCCTGATGTGAACGACCAGATCACCCTCCTAGAATCACTGTCCACCAAATGGATCGTCCCATCGGGGGCAGCAACCCAGCGCAGTGTCATGATTTCTGTCCAAAAGTAGAAGCCATAAGCAAAGGCATGCAAAAAAAAGAGAAAACAGAGAAACGGTGGAGTTATCTCCCAACACAGAGAGCATGACATGACAAGTCACTGAAAAATGGCCTAAACTGGTCATTAACTCATTATCGTGCCATTGATAGCTTCAAACCAAAAGGGCATATCAAAATAGGACCCAGCGATTGCAAAGTCGATTTGGATTTCACTTGAAATCTAAAACTTATCTGTTGAAACCAGTTTTCTAATGTCTAGAAACTAGACACCGCCTTGCATATCACATTACATATCTTGAAATCTAGAACTTATCATGTCAGAGATTTTACGGTCTACTTAGATTCTACATGTATTTTTAATTGAACGATTACAATGAATCATCACTTCTAATTATCACTATTTGTTGCTACAATCCATTAATCACAACTCATACTTAGACGCACGAAAAATATAAAACATTAACAAAGTAAAAATCTCAGTCATGTATATCATTGGAAATTGAAGCTCGAATAAGTTGTTTTAGATTACACACTCATCATTGGACATCAAGGACTATCGCACGAAAACATAAAATAAGAGAAATGTAGACTTGTTCCAAATCCAACTGGGACCTACCCGTTGGAACCCGTTCCTCAATTTTTTGAAATTAGAACATACTTTACGTACCCTAGAATCGGATCAATTCTCTAGTTCCTAGTTCTACTCTGGAACCATGCTCACCTTATATCAGAAGCATATGCTAGAACAATTCATCAAACTAGAAGAGAGTATCCCAATCTTAGTTCATTTCTTCATATTGTCTTCTCCAAAACAACATCATTTATGAGACCCATCTATGTTGAATTTCCACATCAGATTCTCATCACACGCTGATCGTCTAAGTTGTACATGTTTGTGTTTTCACATCACCAATTTACAGGATATTGGGCAAAAGTTAATGGAGAGTTGATTTATCACAAGTATACTAATTTGAGGTTTTTCATGGCATGAAAATTTGTTATGACTAAATGTACCACAGATATATCAATTTAGAATTTTTTGTGAACAAAAATTTGATTGGGGGTGAATGTGATATGAACGTTACTAGTTTGGGGTTTTTTATGATATTAATTAGAAAATTCAATATTTTTAGGCCCATGCTCAACCCAGTCCAAGTAGTCAATCGACGCTAGCACATCAGTCAGATCTAATTCGGTCCACAACATGGATCACTTGGTAACTCAAGTATTTAAAATCTATCACATTATTTAGTATATTAATTTAAAGGGTTAATACTACAACAAATCCCAAATTGTTACACATGTGACAAGTTTATTCCAAATTAATTTTTTATCAAGAAAAACCTTAAAATGGTACACTTATGACAAATTTATCTAAAATTAATTTTTTGACTATTAAAAACCCTAAATTGATACATTTATGATAAATTTACCCTCCGTTAAATTGAATTAATACCACGAAAAATCACAAATCGATATACTTGTAATAAACGAAAGATAAAACCCTAAATTGGTATATCCATCGACTATCATGTGTCTTCCAACTCAGAAATTTGACAGTAAAATTTAAGTAAAACTAACATTGGGTAAAATTATCACAGATGTACTAATTTAAAATTTTTGATAGTCAAAAAATTAATTTGAGATAAATTTATCACAGGTGTACCGATACAGGATTTTTCGTGGTTTTAACCCTAATTTAAATGTTAATTAGCACTCGATTTTAGTTTGAATTAAGTCCACTTTGTTCCGTCAAAAAGAACATTAGCAGCAGAAATTGCAGTATAATATATCTTACGCTTATGGATAGTAGTAGGTCAACACTTTATGAAGGGCTCAGAAAAAAACATGTTCTGAAAATTCTGCCTTCTCTTTTAGGCATATACAGGCATGAATCAATCACCTCTAGATAGCAATTTAACACAAGCCATATACATCATATAAACATGCACATATAGGTTTCCTAAATGTATATGTTTCGTCTTCATACACACGATGCCGAAATCAACCATCCTGCAAATTGCGGTCATCGACCCGGATTATTGCGGAGTTCGTTGCTGATAAACCATTGTGATCACCAGTTGAAGTACTCCGGAAAGAGAGAGCGTTCCTCATCTTCGCAGCACATGGAGACGAATCTGTACGTTTCAATCAAGAGTCTGGGGAATCGTTTCGCATAATAGCTGTCCAAATCCTCGGGAGATGATCCAACTATCTCCTGCCACATCCAACCATCAGAACAATACCAAATATGAGCCACAAAGTCCACACTACTGCTCGCAGATACATTCACTCTATAAGCCTTGCCGAGATTCAGTTGCAGTAATCACGTATGACTGTACAGCGATGGTTCACCGCAGGACGTGTTTAATGATTGTAAAGTAGACAGATAAACATCGAACATAAAATATTGACTTCACGTATTGGTTATAGTAATGTAATCAGTAATGTCCATGTCATTGTAGATGTGAAATTTTCATGCATTATTTGCACTGGAAAGTAGAAACATACCTGAATTTTCGGTGGAAGTTCTCTGTAATGGCTAAACGTGTTGCGCACAATTCGCAGTAAGTCTCTCACTCTTTTAAACTTGTAGGCCCTGAATTTACACTGGTGCTCAATGACTTTACAATCTATCTTTTCGTGCCATTCCTCGTCGAAAACATGCTGAGCAATGCTCTCCAGTTTTTCCAGAAGATCAGATTTTGTTCCCTTTGCTCTCGATTCTACCCAGTCGCTGACTTCTCGGAAAAAGGACAGTCTCGTCTTTGAATTCCAAAACAGTGGATGGCCAAGCACCTCCAATGCCTTTGGCCTGCCAGATTTTAGAAGAGTTCAGAATGTAGATGTCCTTTTTTTATGGCCGCAAGAGATAGAGCGGCTTCAGTAATTCCCTAAGCATCTTCAATGAAAAATTGGAAGGCAAAAACAACTTTCTCTAACCTCCTTTACTAGCAAGAAACATAGTTATAATCCCTGAGAATATTCAGTCCCGTTAAAATTACATTAGGAATGATCGTCATGTGCATCTTTGAGCACTGACAAGTTAAAGCAGCTACCTGTAATCAGCTTATGTGGGAACATGTACAACTATCAATGGCATTTACGGTTCAATATTGTTCGGTCATTGTACTTCCAGAAGGAACGGATACACAGAAGATTTGAGTGCCGCAGGGAATTGAGAGTTGATAAATGACTTACAGGAAATCCATTGAAGTATAGAAAGAAAAAGAGATCATGCACATTACATGTCAATACTCTCACCTCAGGTTGGGATTGGGGTTTAGTAAACAAGTGAACAAATCTGCAGCTTCTGGCAAAAATTCCACTGGGGACAAGTCAATCGGGTACTCTTTGATAATACTATTACCCTTTACACCGACTCCAAATGGATATCTTCCGCCAGTGACGCAAAAGAACAAGATGCAACCAAGACCAAACACATCGTCTGAGTATGTTTGGTGCACAGGACAAAGTTGTTCAGGCACTTGGAATCCCGGGCTGCCAAAATCTGCAAGAGAGACATCAGGTATTCGCACTTGTTAAAGAGCCATTATCACTCAGCCACATACAGATGTGGCATTGTGGATTCAACAGTTAATCAAAAGAGAGCGGCAGAAGCTGTTAGTTCTCCAAAATCATACCACAATCTAGATAGCAAAATCATTGAGGGATCCAACTTTCAATGTAAGATCTTCTTTAGAAAAAAAGAAAGCTCTATGGCTAAAATTATACCGCTGCAGGTTTTAGTATCACCAAACAGATTCATAACTGCATAGATCGATTTTAAATGCAAAGAAGATCTGAGGTCCAGGTAAAGCCGTCAAGAGCACTTACCAGTGACATGATATCCTGAGGGAGACGTATCCCCGGAGAGGAGTTTACTACTGCCCATATCAGATAACTTCGCACATAATTCCTCAGTAATCAAAACACTTCGAGGCTTTAAGCCTTGATGAATTATTCCTAAGCAATGCAAATGGACAAGCCCTGAGACCACATCCCTGTATGATAATATAGAGTAGATCTTAGGACTTAAAACAATAAGACATCTGTCAACCAAACGATGTTTTCCATTAATCAAACAGACATTCAAGATCAACGAAGGTGAAGTTTGTGAAAAAGGTGGTAGTGTGAACTCTACTTATATTTGATTACCATCATTTAGAAACAGAAACCCTACTTGAAGGCGTTGGTTGACAGTTATACCCAAATTGATAGAAACTTCTCTAACACAAAATGAAAGGAGAAATGAAATAATGTCAAGACAACAGTAAAAAAAAAACTATTAGGACTACTTTAAAAGAAAAACGTGGAAACGATAATTCTGTATTCTGATCAACTGCCACAAGAAGCTGGGTGGCAAATTTTGAGATGACACGAGAGAAGAACTCATTCACTGGGAGAAACCTGAATCTGGAACAACACGAGGACAGCTAATTCAAAACTGATATTACATGACCTTTTTTTCAAAATCCAGTTCTTTCATATTGCATCGAATTTACACTATTTCGGCTTAACATGAAATGACAATAATGACTGAGATGAACAAGGTAACATAATACAAATTGCCCCCCCACCCCCTGCGAGCCATATTTAATCAAAATGGGAAATCTTTCACTTTATCACTAAATGGTTACTGAGTATCAGCCTAGATAACAACAATGACCTTAATTTATGAAACTGAGACGTGAGGTTCAAAACTCAGCCCATGACATCGAACCCATCAGGGTAACTCAAGGCCAGTTAGTGGCCTAATAATTGCCTGTCTTATGTATGACTGGGAAATTGCTGCCTGAGAACTGATTCAATGCAAAGCAAAAGAAGAGGTCTAAAGGACTCAGTTTGATTGAGGTATGGAGATTTTCTCTGTAAACATGCTTGAGCGTCATGTAAAAGTAAAACATAGGCAAGCAAGCACAAAATACAATAACAGGTCTACAACAGCCGATTGTAGGAGTGCCACCAGAAGCAAAATACTGCAGTAATCTCTTAGTTCAAAAACCTTTTTTCAAATTTCACCACAAAAAAATTACCTCATCAGTTTGAGTAGCAAAGGTGAGGGATGGCCATCTTCCCTCCACAAGTTAACATCCTGCATCGTCCCCTTAACTGAATCCAATCGCATTTTGTACTCAATGATAGCATTTGATGCTGGGTCATCAGGGAAAACAGATTTTTCTGTAGAATTTGAATGTGCTAGTATTAAGTCATCTAAGCTGCAAGCACAACGCTCCAGGGCAAGATACACGAAATCCTGATCATTCTCTTCTCCATACAATCGAACAATATTTGGGTCTCGGTCAGATGCTGTCAGAGACTTTATTTCTTGTGAAGCAATATGGTGATGAGCCCGGACAATGCGCTTCACTGCGACAGGTCGACCTTCATAGAAGCCCTCGAGGATGATGGTGCCCTTACTTCCTTTAGCGATTTCTGTATTTGATACAAAGAGTTTACCGATCCGACACCCAGGAGTGACACCACCAACAGGTTTCTTTAGGTTCATCCCCGCATCATCATTGCCCACACTATTACCTAGCCTGCCTTCATTCTCTGAAAATGCATGATGATCCTTTCTGTCAAGACCTCCATTACTCTTTCCAGACTTGCGTCTTTTCTTCCTCTTGGAAAGTGTTTTCGAATTAAAATCACCTTCATCACCATTATTACTGGTACCAAGCCTGTCTTCGTTCTCTGAAGAGACATGCGGGTCCTTTTTGTCAAGATTTTCATTTCTCTTTCCTGACTCGTGTGTTTTCTTTATCCAGCAAGACGCTTTCATTTTAGACTGACCCTCAGCATTGATCCTATTAGTACCAAGCTTGCCATCGATCTCTGAAGAGACATGCTTGTCCCTTTTGTCAAGACTTCCATCACTCTCTATTGACTCGTGTGTTTTCCTCATCCTGGAAGGTTTCTTCAAACCAGGATCACCCTCATCATAGCCCCTACTATCACAAATTCTGTCATCGTTCTCTAAAGAACCATGCTGATCCTTGTTGTCAAGACTTTGATTTATCTTTCTAGACTTGCCTTTTTTCTTCCTCTTGGGCAGTGCCTTCAAATTAGGATTGCCCTCATCATCGCTCCGACAATTACCAAGCCTGCCTTCATCCTCTAAATAGACATGCTCCAATGCCTTTGGCCTGCTAGACATTAGAAGAGTTCAGAATGTAAATATTCTTTTGTTGTTCGGTCACAAGAGACAGATAACTTCAGTGATTCACTAAGCATCTTTAATGAAAAATTGGAAGATGAAAACGATTTTCTCCAACTTCAATTACTAGCAAGAAACATAATTACAATCCCTGAAAATCATTCAGTCCCCTAAATATTACATTAGGAATGACTGGCATAAAATCCATCGAAGGATAGAAAAAGAGATCATGCACATTACATGGTACTCTCACCTCAGGTAAGGATCAGGGTGTAGTAAACAAGCAAACAAATCTGCAGCTTCTGGCATAACTTCCACCAAGGACAAATCCATTGTATTCTCCTCGATATTACTATCGCCCTTTAGACTGCCTCCAAATGCATGTCTTCCACCAGTGATGCAAAAAGACGAGACACAATTAAGACCAAACTCATCAACTGAGCATGTTTGGTGGGCAATACAAAGTTGTTCAGGCGCTTGCAATCCCAAGCTGCCACAATCTGCAAGATAGACATCCGGTATATGCATTTGTCAAAGAGCTACTGTCACACATACAGATGTGGCATTATAGATTCAACAGTCAATCAAAAGAGAGTGGCAGAAACTCTTTGGATTTCCAGAGTCATACCACAATCTAGACAGCAAAATATTGAGTGACAGACGTATACAGATGTGGCATTACGGATTCAACAGTCAATCAAAAGAGAGTGGCAGAGACTCTTTGGATCTCCAGAATCATACCACAATCTAGACAGCAGAATATCGAGTGATCCAACTTTCGATATAAGGTCTTCTTTAAATAAATAAATAAAAAAAGACAGCTGTTACAGCTGAAATTATATGGCTGAAGGTTTTACAGTATCACCTAACAGATTCAGACCTGCATGGATCAATCTTAGATGCAAGAAAGATCTAGGGTCCAGGTAAACCCGTCAAGAGCACTTACCAGCGCCATGATATCCTGAGGAAAACGTACCCCTGAGGAGGAGTTTACTACTGCCCGTATCAGATAACTTGGCACATAATTCCTTAGTAATCAAGACATTTTGAAGCTTTAACACTTGATGAATTATTCCTAAGCGATTCAAATGGACAAGCCCTGAGACCACATCCCTGTATGACAATATAGAGTCGATCTTAGCGCTTAAACCAACAAGACATATGAACCAAACAATGTTTTCCATTAATTAAACAGACATTCAAGATCAACGAAGGCAAGGTATGTGGACAAGGGCGGTCGTCTGCCCTCTACCAATAATCGATTAACCAAAAGCTAGAAATAGAAACCCTACTTGAAGGCATTAATTGATAGTTAGACCCGATTCATAGAAACTTCTTTAACACAAAATGAGATGAGACATGGTAAGAATGTCAAGACAACAGTGGAGAAAAAATAATCATTAGGTCTATCATTAAAAGAAGAACGAAAACGTGGAAAGGATATTTTTGTACCATGACAACTGCTGCAAGAAGCTGGGTGGCAAATTTTGAGATGATAAGAGAGCAATTCACAGATAGAAACCCGAATCCGGAACAACGTGAGGATGACCAACTCAAAACTTATACTACATGACCCTTTTTGCAAAAACCGGTTTTTTCATCGACTTTAAACTATTTCAGTAAATATCAAATGACAATAAGGATTGAGATGAACAAGGTAACACAATACGAATTGCCACCCCCTGTAAGCCAAATTCAATTAAAATGGGAAATCTGCCACTTTGTAACTAAATGATTACTAACTGAGTATCATAGTAAGAAATGCCAAGTTCAGCCTAGATAGTAACAATAACCTTAATTTATGAAACTGAAACATGCGAGGATCAAAACTCAGCCCATGATATCGAATCCATCAGGGTAACTCGAGGCCAGTTAGTGGCCTAATAATTGCCTGTCTCATGTGTAACTCAGAATCACTGCCAGCAAAAGAAGAGGTCTAAAGGACCCAGTTTGATTGAGGCATGGAGATTGTCACCGTGAACATGCTTGAGAGTCATGTAAAAGTAGAACATAGGCAAGCAAGCACAAAATACAATATGAAGTATGTAACAGTTTATTTTAGGAGTGCCACCAGAAGCAAAATTCTTTGGTAATGTCTCAGTTCAAACCTTTTTTTCCGCGTGTCACAACATAGAAATTACCTCATCAGTTTGAGCAACAGAGGTGAGGGATGGCCATCTTCCCTCCACAAGTTCACATCCTGCATCATCCCCTTAACCAAATCCAATCGCATTTTGTACTTGATGATAGCATTTGATGCTGGGTCATCAGGGAAGACAGATATCTCTGAAGAATTTGAATGTGCTCTTATTAAGTCATCTAAGCTGCTAGCACATAACTCCAGAGCAAGATACACGAAATCCTGATCATACTCTGCTCCAAATAACCAAGTGATAATTGAGTCTTGGTCAGATGCTGTCAGAGCCTGTATTTGTAGTGAACCAACATAGTCATGACCCCAAACAAGGCGCTTCAGTATGACAGATCGACCTTCATAGAAGCCCTCAAGGAGGATGGTGCAGTTGCTTCCTTTAGAGATTTCTGTATTTGATACAAAGATTTGACCAATCCAACCCCCAGAAGTGCCACCATTAACAAGTTTCTTTAGGTTCATCCACGTGTCATCATTGCCCCTACTTTCACCAAGCCTGCCTTCATTCTCTAGAGAGACATGCTCCACCTTTCTGTCAAGACTTCTGTAACTCTTGGAAAGTGTTTTCAAATTAGAATCACCACTCCTACTGTTACCTAGCTGATCTTCGTTCTCTGAAGAGACATGCCCGTCCTTTTGACACCCAAACTTGAGTGTTTTCTTTATCCAGCAGATCATTTTCATTTTAGAATGACCCTCATCATTGATCCTACTACTACCAAGCTTGCCTTCAATCTCCAAAGAGACATGCTTGTCCTTTTTGTCAAGACATCCGTCACTCTCGAGTGATTTTTGTGTTTTCCTCATCTTGGCAGGCATCTTCAAATTAGGATCACCCTCATCTTCGCTCTCGGTATTACCAAGCCTGCCATTATTCTCTGAAGAGACACCCTCATCACCACTCCTACTGTTACCAAGCCGGTCTTCGTTCTCTGCAGAGACATGACCGTCCTTTTGACACCCAGACTTGAGTGTTTTCTTTATCCAGCGAGTCATTTTCATTTTGGAATGACCCTCATCATTGATCCTACCACTACCAAGCTTGCCTTCAATCTCTAAAGAGACATGGTCATCTTTTTTGTCAAGACATCCGTCACTCTCCAGTGACTTGTGTGTTTTCCTCATCTTGACAGGCATCTTCAAATTAGGATCACCCTCATCTCTGCTCTCGGTATTACCAAGCCTGCCATTATTCTCTGAAGAGACACCCTCATCACCACTCCTACTGTTACCAAGCCGGTCTTCGTTCTCTGCAGAGACATGACCGTCCTTTTGACACCCAGACTTGAGTGTTTTCTTTATCCAGCGAGTCATTTTCATTTTGGAATGACCCTCATCATTGATCCTACCACTACCAAGCTTGCCTTCAATCTCTAAAGAGACATGGTCATCTTTTTTGTCAAGACATCCGTCACTCTCCAGTGACTTGTGTGTTTTCCTCATCTTGACAGGCATCTTCAAATTAGGATCACCCTCATCTCTGCTCTCGGTATTACCAAGCCTGCCATTATTCTCTGAAGAGACACCCTCATCACCACTCCTACTGTTACCAAGCCGGTCTTTGTTCTCTGAAGTGGCATGCCCGTCCTTTTGACACCCAGACTTGACTGTTTTCGTTATCCAGCAAGTCATTTTCATTTTAGAATGACCCTCATCATCGATCTTACTACTACCAAGCTTGCCTTCAATCTCAAAAGAGACATGCTCGTCTTTTTTGTCAAGACATCTGTCACTCTCTAGTGACTTGTCTGCTTTCCTCATCTTGGCAGGCATCTTCAAATTAGGATCACCCTCATCTTCGCTCCTGGTATTACCAAGCCTGCCATTATTCTCTGAAGAGACATGATCGTCCCTGTTGTCAAAACTTCTATTTTTCTTTCTGGACACGCTTCCTTTCTTCCTCTTGGAAAGCTTTTTCAAATTTAAATCACCCCCATTGCTCCTACTATCACCAAGCCTGCCTTCATTCTCTAAAGAGACATGCTTGTCCTCTTTATCAAGATCTCCATCATTCTGTCCAGACAAGTGTGCTTTCATTACCTTGCAAGGCATTTTCAAATTACAATCAGCCACATCATTGCTCCAATTATAACCAAGTTTGCCTTCATTCTCCAAAGAGGAATGCTCGTCCTTTTTATCAAGACTTCCATCACTCTCCATTGACGTGTGCAAGTTTTTCATCTTGGAAGGCATTTTCAAATTAGTATCACTTTCATCATCACTCATATTGCCAAGCCTGCCACCGTTCTCTGAAGACACATGCTCATCCTTGTTGTCACGACTTTCATCCTTCTTGGAAAGTGTCTTCATATTCGAATCACCCTCATTGCTCATACTGCTAACAAGCCTGCCTTCATTCTCTAAACAGGGAGGCTCTTCCTTTTTGTCGAGGCCTCCATCGTTCTCTCCAGACTCGTTTGTTTTCTTCATTTTGCTAGGCATTTTCAAACTACAATCATCCTCACCATTGCTTCTATTTTTACCAAGCTTGCCTTCCTTCTCGAAAGAGACATGCTCGTCCTTTTTGTCAAGATTTCCATCACTCTCTCTTGACTTGTATGCTTTCTTCGTCTTCGAAGGCCTTTCCAAAGTAGAATCACCCTCATCATTGCTCTTACTATTACCAAACTTGCCATCATTCTCTAAAGAGGCAAGCTTGTCTTTTTTTTTATTTTTCTTTCTAGACTTCCTTTGTTTCTTCTTCTTGGAAAGCGTCTTCAAATTAGGATCAACTTCATCATCCCACCTAATATCACTAAGCCCGCCTTCGTTGTCTGTAGAAACATTCTCATCCTTTCTGTCAAGATCTCCACCACTGTTCCTTGACTCATGTGTTTCCATCATCTTGGAAGCCGTTGCCAAATTACAACCGGCCTCATTGTTGCTCCTAATATAACCATGCTTGCCTTCGTTCCCTGACGAAATGTGCTTGTCCTCGCTGTTGAGACTCACGTTACTCTTTCCAGATTTGCGCCTTCTCTTCCTCTTGGAAGGTTTTTTCAAAGTAGAAACCCCCAACAGCTTTAATTGTTCATTTGGCATTTGAACGGAATAGCAGACAAACTGGCCGATGATCATCAATTTGATAGACAAAGCTTCTGACCGTTCATAAAAGATACACGAAATATTGCCGGAGAAGGCTGTGTGGACACAACAAAAAACTCCCAAATTATGGATCTCTGGAGCAGGTAGTGACAGTATCACATCAAAAGCATCCTCGTTTCGCAACCTTAGAATATTATCCATCTTCAGTTGCTGATGAACAAGACCTCCTCCACTGCTTTTTGACTCTTGGGTTTCCTTCATCTTGGAAGGGGTTGCCAAATTACGATTGGACTCATTGGCACTCCTAATATTACCGTGCTTGCCTTCGTTCCCTGACAAAGCATGCTTCTCCTCGCTGCCAAGACTTGCATTAATCTTTTTAGATTTACGCCTTCTCTTCCTCTTGGAAGATTTTTTCAAATTAGAATTCTCCAACAGCTTCGGTTGTTCATTTGGCACTTGAACAGAAAAGCGGACAAACCAGCCGATGATCAAAAAGATCATCAATATGATAGATGAAACTTCTGAACGTTTAAAAAAGATATGTGAAATATCACCAGAGAAGCCTGTATGGTCAACCCAACAGACAACTCCTGGCTTATGGATCTCTGAAACAGGCAATGACAATATTATATCAAAAGCATCCTCATTTTGCAATCTTAACCTACTATCCATCTTCAATCGCTGATGAACAAGACCACCACTGTTTTTTGACTCGTGTGTTTCCTTCATCTTGGAAGGGGTTGCCAAATTACAATTGGACTCATTGGCACCCCTAATATTACCGAGCTTGCCTTCGTTCCCTGACGAAGCATGCTTGTCCTCGATGCCAAGACTTGCGTAACTCTTTTTAGATTTACGCCTTCTCTTCTTCTTGGAAGGTTTTTTCAAATTAGAATCCCCCAACAGCTTTGGTTGTTCATTCAGCACTTGAACAGAAAAGCAGACAAACCAGCCGATGATCAAAAAGATCATCAATATGATAGATGAAGCTTCCAACTGCTCAAAAAAGATATCTGAAATATCGCCAGAGAAGTCTGTATGGTAAACCCAACAGACAACACCTAAATTATGGATCTCTGGAGCAGACAGTGACAGTATCACATCAAAAGCATCCTCGTTTTGCAACCTCTTCAGTTGCTGATGAACAAGACGTCCACAACTGTTTCTTGACTCATGTGTTTCTTTCATCTGGAAAGGCTTTGCCAAATTATGATCAGCCTCATTGTCGCTCCTAATATTACCATGCTTGCCTTGGTTCCCTGATGAAGCATGCTTCTCCTTGCTGTCAAGACTTGCATTACTCTTTCTAGATTTACGCCTTCTCTTTCTTTTTGAAGGTTTTTCCAAATTAGAATCTCCCAACAGCTGCAGTTGTTCATTTGGCACCTGAATGGAATAGCAGACAAACCAGCCAATGATCAAGAGGATCATCAATATGATAGATGAAGCTTCTGACAGCTCAAAAAAGATATACGAAGTATCGCCTGAGAAGGCTGCATGGTACAACCAACAGACAACTCCTGAATTATGGATCTC
Source organism: Syzygium malaccense (assembly GCA_031216405.1). NCBI lineage: Eukaryota > Viridiplantae > Streptophyta > Magnoliopsida > Myrtales > Myrtaceae > Syzygium > Syzygium malaccense. The sequence continues at coordinate 16,068,667 of CM062259.1, read as the reverse complement.
TGGAGCAGGCAGTGACAGTATCACATCAAAAGCATCCTCGTTTTGCAACCTTAACATAATATTCATCTTCAGTTGCTGATGAAGCGTGAGATCTGAAGAAGGAAGTCTCACATTGTTGGGCTCAAAACTCAAGGATTGACCAATCTCAGGCTGAGAAGGTCTAGAAAATGAATTGTACATCTGACAAGTTCGAACATGAACGACAATAGGTGGACAAGAGAAAGAGAGTCGCATTGTAAAGGGGTCCCCACATTCCCAACCAAGTCGATATCTTGAATCAACAGGAGATACACTACTAGGATGACCGTTGTCTTCTTTACCAAGTAAGGAAGCCTCTTTCTCAGCTGGGGACAAGCTCCGTGAAACCTTATCGGAGTTTGGAGCAAATGATTGCAATGAGTAGTCTGTCCGTATGATCTTCAGATGTCGCTGCTCATTGTTAAAGTTCGACTTTGCCAAATCCTTCACATCATTAATGAATAAAACATTGTCTCGACTCTCTTCTATGTTGTTTCGAGAGGTAGATGGAAAATCTGATGAACCATAAACACGTACTAGTCTTCCAGTCAGAGTATCAACTCCAAACACAATGCTTCTCTGAGATCCGAGTCTAACCGATCCATCCTCTGACATCAATGGTGTGCTTTCGATTATATCATCAACATTAGCTCCTAATTTCTGCATTCATGGGAGTCAGATTATCAAGGCGTATAAACCAGGGCAATAAGCAAAGCATTTAACAGTTTTTACAAGTAATAAGAGACCAGAGACGTAAGTAACAGCCACAGTAACCAGGAGATATTCCTAATTCTTGAAGGCAGACAGAGACGTGAGATTGAATACATCCATCCACAGGTCCAAAACTGAGGAATGCAGTAACTGATTTGCCACACTGTACCAACAGATTAATGTCCAAAAAGTCCATCATCCATATTTTAATCACATGAATCACATGTTCAAGACAAAAATTAAGATTTTTCCTGGCATCAACATGGTCTATTTGATATGCGTTTCAGAAATGCAAACATCACAATTAAGCCCAATCGTGAGCATGTCTTACTTTCTCAAGAAAAGATTAACCGCAGAATCAAAATTTTCGAACATATAGTCATCCCTTTTCCTGAGACCATGTGACAATTCACATTCGTATCTGAAATCAGAATCAAAAAGTTAGCCATCACCCCAGGTAATGTATTGAAATTAGGTGACATCCTTCTTCGGTTTCCACATTTTCGGTCTATGGATTGCTCCAACACTATTTGTAAACAACCGACCTAATTCATGTGGACCAAGCCCGCAAAAAGATCAATAAAGCCACGGCCCTAGCACTAGCAGACATGTCGCATGAACACAGATAATTTATCTGTTCAAGAACAACTTAGTGGTCTTTCAGTCATACCATTTTGCCCAAGTGCTCATGGTGTTCTTAGAGCTCCCAATCATCATCACCACAGTCTATGAAGAAGCCACCGGAAGGTCCACAAGGATTTTGCTTGGCCTGAAGTGAAGAATAATAGGAGGTCCAGATGCGAATGACTAGATGAACCTCCTGAGATCACTGCCCACCAAATATCCAGTCCCATCTAAGGCAGCCACCAGCGCAGAATCCTCATTCCTGTCCCAAAGACCATGCGAAAGAAAGAGAGAGAATGGTAAATAGTCAATCTCAGTCATGTCTGAGCTCTAGCAAGATGGAAAAGTGGCTCACGTCACTCGCTATTGACTTGTGCGTTTTCTTTATCAAGCAAGGCATTTGCAATTTAGAATGACCCTTACCATTGATCCTACTACTACCAAGCTTGCCTTTGATCTCTAAAGGGACGATGCTTGTGCTTTTTGTCAAGAATTCCATCCCTCGATATTGACTTGTGTGCTTTCTTCATCTCGGAAGGCATCTTCAATTACGATCACCCTCGTCGTAGCTCCCACGATTACCAAGCCTCCATTCGCCGAACAGACGTGCTCCTCCGTTCTGTCAAGACTTACCGTCGCTCTTTCCGGACTCGCATCTTTTCTCCCACTAGGTAAGTGTTTTCAAATTAGAATCACCCTCATCACCGCTCCTCCTGCTACCACGCCTTCCATCGTTCTTTGGAGAGACATCCTTGTCCTTGCCATGACTTTCATCTTCAATGATCGCTTAACATATAAAGGCAAAAAGTGAGTGTGGGACTGTGGGAATAAAGCCTCTACCTTTGCTTGTTTGCTAAGCAAAACTGGAAGAAATCGTTTTATCTTAATCTCACTAACTCTTTAGGAGTTATTCCCACTTTATCACTAACCACAAGAAATCGGAAGACATGGTACTCACAGTTGAAGAGACTTGGAGAATCCCAACGGGCAAGCGCATCAACACTCTCTCCCATCTGCTCCGAAACCGACGCCGGCGACGCTCGGCCCAAAGGACAGCCGGCGAGGATCAAACGATGTAGTCCACAACACTCCCATCGGCTCCAAACTACAAGACTGTCTGATCAAAACCAGGAGCGAGACTGAGGAGGAGCCCAAAAGGCTTAGCAGCAGCCAAAGGAAGGAACATTCCAACCTTCCTGCGATGGCTGCATTAGCTAACGAAAGGGAAGACTATAGGACTCTAGTTGGTATAATTAATGCACACGGGGTCTACTGGCCCAATAAAATGCTCGGCTCTAATAATGACCACTAAGCGCGATCACTCTAACACACTTATCACTCTTTCATCGTCATAAGGTGTTAGGCTTAGAACGACGAGAAATCATGATAGTGAGAGCGCTTTCCTAGAAATATCGGAGATTATCGGATGGACCCACTTCGCAAAAAATGCATTCATAAAATCATGTTTCTTGATATTCAACTAGTTTGATTTATCATACAAGTTTGACAATACTCTCTCGCGACGAAAAGTGTGGAATCCTCGTCCAAGAAGACCAAGACTTCTTTTTTATATTTTGGTCAAAGAAGAAGATCAAGACTTACATGGGCCAAGACAAAGAAAAGAAAAGGAAATGATAGAGGTTTTGGTCGACTTAGAAGTTGACTCTAACTGTACAAATGGCTTGAGTGAAATTGGGATAATGACATAAAAAGTCCTTGAACTTTGGCCAATATATAATTTGATTTTTGAATTTTTAATTTGTTCAATATAATCCTTAAACTTTAGCCTAATGTTCAATGTGGTCACTGAACTTTTAGTTTGTTCAATATAGCCCATGGACTTTTGATACATATTTAATTTAGTCCATGAACTATATGAAAATGTTCAATGTAGTCCCTGAATTTAAATTAATAAAAGGATTACATTGAACATCTTCATATAATTCATAGACTAAATTGAATATGAATCAAAAGTCTAGGACCATATTAAATAAATTAAAAGTTTAGGGACCACATTAAATATTAGGTTAACGTTCAGATATTATAGTGAACAAATTAAAAGTTCAGTGATCAAATTGCACATTGAGCTAAAATTCAAGAATTGTTTGTGTCATTTTTCCAATAAAATTCTCGAACTTCGATGAAGGTTCTTTTTTAATTTAGAGTGGGATACATAAAAATAACCTCAGCACAAGTATCATAATATTCTGTTGATGGTAAATAAAATACCTAATATTTCATGTTTGTCCAAACTTTTTGAAGTATTTGATAACTAGTTAGTTTGACATGGTAATGGAGCAATATGAGCATTATATTCAATTAATCCTAGGAATACAGTTCCATGTTTTTTTTTTGTTAGTCTATGACCTTCTGGTATCCGGGGTATTCCCGACTAAATTCAGAATCGAGCACTGTTGGACCCACAAGGGGTGGCTCTCCTAGCACCGTTTGGTCCATACACAAGACTCAAACTTGATACCTTGCTTAAGGGAACCCAGGCTCATTACCACCTGGGCCAACGAACGTTGGTAAACTAGTTGACTATCAACTCTTGTGAGACCTTGGTCGTACTAATGGTTGTTGACACCTGAAATTCCTCAACTAGCATCCTGAAGAGATTCGGTTAATTATGCAAGATTGCAAAGAGTCGGGTCAACTAAGTTTGACTAGGATTGACCTGGCACATTAGGCACGGCCGAACAAAGCTCAGCCCAATTCCACCAAAAACTGCGCCTTTCTCTCTACAGATAAAATTGTCACGCCACATGACACTTCCTCAAGTGGCCCAAATCCTCACAATTGCAAGCTTGACACTTGCTACCACCACACTAAACCCTACAAAAAAAGAAGGGGATAAGTACACTACAAGTCCTAAAACTTGTCACAAAAGTACATTTGAGCCCTAAAACTTGTAAAAAGTTCATTTGAGTCCTAAAACTTGTCAAAATGGTTCATTTGAGTCCTAAAGTTAACACCGTTAGATTTACTAACGGAAAACGCTGACGTGACACTGACGTGTCATTTTTAATTGTTTTTATTGAGACACACGGCGCCACGTCAGCAAAAATAAAAATAAAAATAGAAAAAGCTGTAAAAAAACCAAAAAAAGGAAAAAAACAAAAAACAAAACAAAACCGGCGGTGGCCAAGCTCGACGGCCACTAGCCATTTTTTTGTTTTTTTACAGCTTTTTCTATTTTTATTTTTATTTTTGCTGACGTGGCGCCGCGTGTCTCAATAAAAATAATTAAAAATGACACATCAGCGCCACGTTAGCGTTTTCCGTTAGTAAATCTAACGGTGTTAACTTTAGGACTCAAATTAATCATTTTGACAAGTTTTAGGACTCAAATGAACTTTTTGCAAGTTTTAGGACTCAAATGCACTTTTGTAACAAGTTTTAGGACTTGTGATGCACTTGTCCCAAAAAAGAAGTTTGGTCGGCGGCTAGAAAATGACAAAAAGAGAAAGGTGGTTCTTTTGGATTAAAAAAAAAGAAAAATGACACAAATAATCTTGAAATTTAGCTAAATATATAATATGATCCCTGAATTTTAATCCAACGTGCAATATAGTTATAAACTTTTAATTTGTGCAATATAATCTTTAAACTTTCGGTACATGTTCAATTTAGTCTATGAATTATATGAAACTGTTCAATATAATACTTCCATTAATTCAAGATTAGGGATTATATTGAAAATTTTCATATAATTCAGGGACTATATTGAATATGTACCAAAGTCCAGAGGCCATATTACACGAATCAAAAATTCAAGGACCACGTTAAACATTTGGCTAAAGTTTAGGGATCACAAATTAAAAATTTAGGGATCACGTAGCATATTATGTCATAGTTCAAAAACCGATTGTACCGTTATCCCTTTAAAAGGAAAAAAAAAAAAAGGAAAAGGGAGGAATTACAACATCCCATCTTGATTTACAAGTTCGCTCCTTTAATTTTGAGGGTGACAGGGTGAACCAAAGTGGGGTAGAGACGTAACAGAGGAAAAAACGCCATTTTTCTAACACAGGACCTCAGGCCTAAACCCACAGATTCTCCTCTTTCCCGATCGTCGGCCACCGTGCCCACACCATCATCTCGCCACCATAGCTACGTTTTCGAGTTCACCATTTTTCTCATCCATCACGGTCTCTACCAAACCAGAGAGTGTCTCCTCTAAGGTTTGGTCCTCTGGTCGTTCCCAGTTTTTGGGACCAAGAACATCGAACCGCTCGAAGTCTTGGATTCCCACAACTCCTGACGCCAGTCATTGCCGTTCGTCACCGTTGAGGCGCCGCCAGCTTCATCTCTGGAAGGAGAACCGGTAGTGCCCTGTCTTGCTCCGTTTTCGTAGCCGAGAACCTTGGAGCCGCCAAATCTCGTTCGAAATCCCTACTCCGACCCTGATCTCGATTGTCAACAAGTTTTAGAGCCGGCTCGCGCTTTCGCTGTCGTGTCGCGATTCGAAGTTCTTTTCGTCAAGGTGAGAGCCCATCTCGGTTTGGCGAACACACGAGCAAAGGCGTCAAAACCCACCCCCTGCTTGAACCAAAAACGAGACCAAACCTCATGTCAAACCAAATCTTGGGGTGGACATCGATTTTCCGGTTTGTTCCCAATGCACGAACACCACCAGAAAGTCGCTCGTTACGTGTTTGATGAAATGCCCGAGTCAATCCAGTCGCTCGTTGCGCATTGGCCGGACATCAGTACGACTGAAAAAAGCTTTGCTGTTTATTGAGTGTTACCGTTATTATAAGACCGAGACTGAGCATACGTTTATTCGTTTTTATCCCCTGTTTTGCAAGTCTTCCGGCGGTCTGTGCTCGCCGCCGGTGAGGAAATGTCGGTTCGGAAGAGGCTTACTTAACAGCCATTTCTGGCTTGCCCTTATTCGGACCGGGCTCAAGGGCCCGGCCCGAGTCCTGTTTTTTTCAAAATTACAAATTATTACAAAGTATGAGCTTGGGAGAACTTGCGCCTAATCGAGGGCCGCTGGCCCACCTTAGGCAATATCCCTAAACTCATCCTCTTCCCGTTCCCCCCTCCCCAGAGGAAACCTGAAAAGATGGTTGCTGACATACACTAACAACAGTTTGTCCTCCATCTTTATATTTGAGAAGACATGTTTCTGAACCAGCATTTGAGTCGATGTTAGGCGCCTTTGAGGCCTCCTTGGCTGCTTGAAGCGCTTTATACTTCGTGGACGATGTTCAGATCAGTTAGTAGGTATAGGCGCGCATAATAACCATTATATTTCTCTATTTTTCTATTTTCCTGTTTCTAGGAACAGGTTTGAAAAAGAAATTCGTCTGGTAACGTAATTTCATTTTTCAATTTCTGAAATAAATTTTGATTTCAGAAATAAGTTTGAAGTAGAAATAAGAAGTTAAATTTTTCTATTTTTCTTCAATTTCTAGGACAGAACTGAGAAGTAAAAAGTCTTCTCGTTGTTCATCATCGCTACTAGCCAACTGCCTACCTGCCGCTCGCTGTCGCCATCCATCGGCCGCCTCCTGCCGCCTCCTGCCGCCATCCTTTGCCGGCCGTCATCCATCACTAGCCACCTCCCGTCGCCTCCCGTCGCCGCTCGCCGTCCTCTGCCGATTGCCCGCCGCCATCCACTTGCTAGCCACCGGCCTCCCAAGAGGGAGAAATTTTGTGTAGTTATCAAATGCGTATTTTTGCTTAGAATCTCGTCCAAGGAATATAAATAGTTATTTCTGGTCAAAATTCGATTTCTGAAACAGAATGATTATCATTCACATTTTATAAGTCCAGATGTAGAAACCACCAAGCTGCTTTGACACCAGAAAGAAAGTACACTTGAGTCAGATAGTCACACACTGGAGCATTATAAGACTCAATGCAGCTAAAACCAGAAACAAGAACTGGAGGCATTATTTGATCTCGCCGAAGACGGCAAACAATGAAAGCATGTATTTACTACGCATCCCTGATTTGCTTTTACTGAGAAGCCAATCTTTTCATTTGATAAATGATTTAAACATACAAGGAAGGGAACATTACCGACATCGGGAAATGATGCCTATGAGGGTCCAGCAGAGCGGCAAGCGTTCCAGTCGCCAAACGGGCTACCGCCCTCATCACAGACCGCCGGGATTGTAATGAGGGTTAGATTTCCCAAGTTTCCTAATGGCAATTAGTTAGGTAAACAATAACAACCCAATTTGCTTTTCAATTCATGTGAAACGACGATGCCAAGGAAGCGGGTCGTCATATTTCTTAAGACAAGGATTACCTGTCGAACGAGCGGCAACGATCGGACCCTCTAGGTGAGACATCGGTTTCGATACTTTTACAAGTTTCCATGCGGCCACGATCAGACCCTCTAGGTGAGACATCGGTTTTCGATACTTTTACAAGTTTCCATCCAAGAACCCCGCCAACGAGGAAGGAAATTCCAATGTTTGATGGGCATAAACCACCTTGCAACAAAATTCGAACAGTTCAGAGCAGTTGAAAGACCAAATACAGCAAGAACTTTATAGGCTCCACAAACAGCGCAACAAACTATGAGAAAACAAAATCTAATATGCACCTTCTACTTTTATAGGAAAGAAATGAGGACATAATTTGCTAGTAGTGAGAAGATGCAAGTTTGCCTAGCCATGAGATTATATCCTGAAGAGTAACTGTCATGGTCAGGCTGGCGAAAATCAGCGAGGGTGTGAAGGCGATGAACACTAGCTGCATTCGGCAGAAAAATTAGCCAACAATGAAACATTCTAGACTCTTGGAACGCAGAGTTACCGCTTAGCTCTTCCTACTGCTTAAACAAACACCATCTGTGCTAGTTTATACTCGGTTTTTTCAGCTTTTTGCCTTGTTCAGGGCCTTGCTAGTATCGGTGGGGAGAAGATTGCAGCGATCAGTCGCCATAAAAGCTCCCATCACACAAATGATGAGAACTTGCAGAACAATGACCAGAAACCCATCTCTTCTTTTTCTCCCCTAAACTTGCCCATACTTGATACTAGTGTTGAGCCCTCAGGTTCTCGCCTCTGATAACTGTTTGCCCTGGCTTTTTATGTACAAGTGAACCACCAGTGGTTCTTGTCCAAGAGCAGAAAGGCCAAATTCGGGTTGAAATTGAGCAAATGGTTCCAGAGTTTTGTTGGCAACGACATGCATGCTTCAAGAGATGATGTGACCCTGGAAATGCTTTAGCTAGGACTAAAATGGATCAAGAACCAACCAAATGAGGGCATCATCAGCAATGTCTCTCCCTTCTTTATTTCGAACACGTGGACTTCATTCTTACAAAACGAAGCTGCGACAAGAAATAGTTGGACCTCTGGTCTATACTCAAAGCCTTATGAGCTCGACCATGTCGGACTGTTAGGACAATAATATCGAAGTACCAATGCAATCACTCAATTACTATAATGATGATCTAGGTCCATTTCGTTTTGAGTTAAACGCCGTCGACGATATCATCCTGCTACCAGTTGTTCATTAATAAGCGGTCACCATCGCATTCTTCAGCAAACCAGGGGCTTTATGTAGTGGTGCCTAACTTGTACATTGTATATGGTCGTAGAAATTCGTACGATCACTGCCAAAGGATGGGTGTGTTAACCTGCGGACAATCGGGACATGTCTCAAGTATCATATGACATTGGTTCATGTCATAGTCCAAATCGGAGTTGCAAAGGGTCAGATCACCAGTGCCAATGTGTTCATCTTCCCCAAATTTGCCTAGACCTTCTATAATTCAATGGCCTAATATCCTAAAATATCTCAATTTTAACTCTAGTCTCAATTCTAGCCTAAACTTTTTTTTGTTTCATAGAAAACCCCAAACTTAAGGTACTGTCACAATTCTACCCTAAACTTTTGGTTGTCTCATAAAAAATTGAGTCATAAATTTATCCCCATTAATTCTCTGTCCAAAATTTCCCGTTGATAATCAAGAGATAGAAAACTTTCAAGCTCGAGCTGCTCGAGTTTCCAAAGCTAATTGTCTCGAGTGTGAGCTCTCCAAGCATGAGCTCTCCAACTGCAAGAGGTGGAAGACTCCCGAGCATGAGAGATTGAAGACTAAATGTAAAATCGAACACCCCCTAGCGAGATGGAAGGAAGATTCTATTAAGAGTAAAAGTAATTGAAGAAAGTCAATCCAAATTACTCAAATTTTTATGCAGGTTTCAAATTCACAAAGACCTCTTTTGCGCTGACGTGAAAGTTCATCTCCAAGAGTTAAAGTTGCGCATGTCCGAGGACAGAACATGCCCAAATGCTGGTGAATCCAAGACTCTCAGGACTCGTAGATGGGCCCAATGGGCCGTCAAGCCTTTATCATATTTATCTATCCAATATGGCTAAGGTTGTATAGAAATAGATAGGAAAGACTAAGATTCAGCTTTTCCAAGAGACGTTGGGGAAATACAAAGGATTTTAGCCTAAATATTTCCGCGAAAAGCAAAGAGTATTGGGTAAGTTGTGCTTTGAGAAGTAACTTCAAGAGAAATGCCGTTTGATGGAAACACATTTGAAAAGCGTCTTGGGTGATTAATTTAAGTTTTTTAATTTGTTTAAAATTGGAACAAATAATGTCTGCACCTTTTATAATTTAAAAGTTGACAACAATGTTAAAAATATGTATTAGCCAATTTATAAATAATAACATAACATTTCTTTTCTGGCAAAAAAATTCAAATGAAAAAAATTCATATCAAAAGTGGACTCTCAAAATAGAGCACTTTCATTACAATAAACGCAATAACATAAGATCCAAGGAAAGAAATTCATTATCTTTAAAAATTGCGAATATCTTAGCAACTATAGTCGGTTACTTTTTTTTCTTTCCTCGAGCTTACCTGATGCCGAAGCGCAATAGAAATTAGGCTAAACAGAAGAATCGAAACGATAACGAAGAACAAACTGTTCTCTCAATCGATTAACAATCGATAAGTTTTCAAAACATCCAAAAACTACTACCTCTCAAAACCCTAAAAACGAGTTTATAAAGGGTGTTAACCCTAATGACAAAAAAAACGCAAAAATTACAAAAATACCCTTAATTCGAAAATTACTAAAATAATTAAAAAAAACCATCTAAACGACCCCGAATTGCGAAAATCTATCGTTAGCCATAGCCACAGGCTATGAGTATTGATCAGCACGCCGTTTCGCTTTAGCCGATCAAATTTGAGCTTAATCCGACATCATTGATTCAAGCCCGCCAATTCGTCCAGTCGCATAATGGGTCCGCCGGTCCCCTAGGTGCATCATCCCCCTTACTAGAGAAAGATTCGTCCTCGAATCTGCTTCGTCTTCATTGTCATCAATCTCTTCAGGGTCTTCTTCCTCTTCAGTATAGTAAGGTGACAAATCTGCTACATTAAAAGTTCCAGAAACATTGTGCTCACCCGGCAACCCAGGTGGTAACTTTTCCGGTACGACATCAGCAGACTCCTCAAGCAAGGGTAGAACTTGGGTAGGAATTTCGGGACTGTCAGAATTCTACTACATCACCACAATGGCAAAAAGCTCATGCGCGTTCACTGCCTCTTCTAGAAATTCTTTGGACAGCAGATTATTCTTCACTTCCTTTCTTAAATCTGAAGGACCAAGGGTAATGATTAGGCCATCCTTCTTGAAGGTATAAGTATTTCTAAAATCATCATACTGTGTCTTTCTATCAAACTATCACGGCCTCCCCAATAAAATATGGCAAGCATCTATTGGGACTACATCACACCACACCTCATCGATGTAATTTTTTCCAATCGAAAATTGCATAAGACACATTTTGCTCACCTTCACCTCGTTCCCTTTTCTAAACCACGACAGCTTGTATGGTTGAGGATAATCTTCTGTTTTCAACCCCAACTTTTCCACCATAGTCGTGGACACCACATTCTCTAACTCCCACCATCTATTATCACGCTGCATACTTTTCCTCTACTAGTGCACTTAGTATGAAAAATATTATGTCTAAGCCATGATTCATCATCCGCTACAGCAATATTTAATATTCTTGTAACAACTAGAGACTCACCAGAATCAGCATAGATAATCTCTTCCTGTTCCACATCCGCATCCTCTTCTTCGCCTTCAGATTCATCATAAACTAGACCTTCATCAAAGACTGGATTATCAACAAGCGTCATAATCTGTCGGTTCAGACAATCAGCAACAAAATGCCCGAATCCCTGACACTTAAAACACCGCTTGGCTACAGTTCCTCCCCTGCTAGTTCCAGCATTACTCTGCCCGCCGTTGGATGCAGGTTTAGAACTCACATCCGTAATTGTGACCGATGTTGAATTTACTGCAGATGTTCCCACTTTTCCTTGGGATTCTTTATCTGACTACTTGGAACTGCTACCTGACCACTTAGAATTATTACTCTTTCTTTTAAACTGCCCCTCCACCTTTAGGGCTAGTCTGCACACATCATCATATGTCCAATACTGCTGTAATTGGACAACATCAGAGATCTCATATTGCAGCCCTGCCAGATATCGTGCAATCGTCTGCTCGTCTTCCTCCGCCACATCACAACGCATCCGCAAGCGATCAAATTCTTTTGTAAATTCCTCAACTGTTTTATCACCTTACTTGACGTTATGATACTCGATAAATGCCTCTTGCCTATAATGGGGAGGCAAAATTTTTTTCTGCAATAACTTTTTCATCTTCTCCCAGTGATCCACCTTCGGCTTCCCCTCTCTAGCGCGTTGCTTTTTCACGTGTTTCCACTAAATCGAGGTATGTTTTCGTAGCCTAATAGCCACTAATTTAACTTTCTACTCTTCAGTCAAATCCTTAATATCAAAGATCCTCTCTACTGTATGTAACCAATCAATAAACTCATCAGGATGAGCCTTACCATTAAACTTGGGAATCTCGATCTTCATCCCAAAATTTTGCGAAGAACGCTGATTTCCAGGTCATACTCCTCGATTCCGCCCTTGGTTCAGAACCCCAAAAGGGTTTACGTCCTCCTCTTCATCATCGGATGGATTCTCAGATTCTACTTCTTCTTCGGATTGAACGCCCAACCTTGTCTCCGCAAGTTGTCGCTCCAAATCCTAGATTCGTCTTCTCTATTCTTCAATTTCTACGTCTCGCAGATCTCTTAGACGCGGTTGGTCGTCTTCTTCAGGAACGCCTCCACGCCCTCGGCTACCACGAGCCCGTCGTCCACGACCGCGATTCTATTCAGCCATTGATTCAAGCAACTTGTGCTTTGATACCAATTGATACCGAATCGCGATAGAAATTAGGCTAAATAGAAGAATCGAAACGATAACGAGGAACAAACTGTTCTCTCAATCAATTAACAATCGATAAGTTTTCAAAAAATTCAAAAACTACTGCCTCTCAAAACCCTAAAAACGAGTTTATAAAGGGTGTTAACCCTAATGACAAAAAAAACGCAAAAATTACAAAAATACCCTTAATTCGAAAATTACTAAAATAATTAAAAAAAACCATCTAAACAACCCAGAATTGCGAAAATCTATCGTTAGTCATAGCTGATGTAGCTAGCAAGAATCACCTAGATGGGAGTGAATAGGTGATCTTAAATAATTTTTATCAATTTATGCGGAAATGAAAGATCACGATTGAGTCTGAATAAAATTCAGATTCAAAACAGTTTATATGGACAGTGCTCTTGATGTGCAGAATGTAAATAAAGAGATAAGAGATAGAAAAACTGCACATAAGTTTATAGTGGTTCGGCTTATAATAAGCCTACGTCCACTCTCCCACGCTTACAGCCTACCGGCTGAATTTCACTATATAATGAAGACGAATTTACAGATTCTGAGTGATAGTACTCTCGTGTATGATAAGACTCTCTATCTCACACAATCACTCTTACAAAGTAATCCTCAAGATCTTAATTTTTGACTTATTAATTCTTGAATCTGTTATTTCTTCTGTTACTCGTTGATCTCTTTAAATACTTCTCTGCTTTCAAACTAGCCGTTGGACAGCTTTCAGAGGATCATCTTCTAATCTTCACCTTGGACAGATTTGAATAGAAAGGATTGAGTAGTCGTTGATTTACAGATTCTGAATCCCGCTGATTCTGGTCGCCATACAATCAGAATCTTATTTCCATAAGTAGAGTTTTATCCGTTGTAATGCATGCTTGTCATAATCTTTGATTGTCAATCAATTTGATTTAGATTGAGATCAAAGCTTTCCTTCTGTGAAATCCATACCAGATCACTACCTGCTGTTTTTCGTTCTGAGTTCTGCATCTCAAGAATTTTTGCGTATGCGTCTGCTTCTGAAAAATTTCTGCGTCTACATCTGCTTCTGAAAAATTTCAGCTTCTGTATCTGCTTTTGAAAAATTTCTCCGTCTACGTCTGAATAATTTCAGCGTCTGAGTCTCAAAACTTAGATTATGTGGGTCTTCAATAAGATATGAACTAGTTTGTAAAGTCTGAAAAACTTCATTCTGAACTTCCAGAATATATATATACTTGGAATAAAATAGTTCAGAATAAGTATCAGATTTACAAAAACATGAAAGGTTTTGTCAACTTCAAAATTAATAGGAGATTTCCTCAATAATCTCACCCTTTTTTATGGTGACAAAAACTTCCTTGCAGATTGAATCAATTTGAAATTAATAAATAATCATATTAAGCTCATAAAGCACAGATTAAAATCGAAAGAGCAAACTCTGTTGAAATCTATGCCCTTTTCTTCCTTTGCATACAACCTGCATATGATCTGAATATATATATAATGTTAGCATGGCAAATCTACATATAATTTCTCCCCCTTTTTGTTATCAGCAAAGATAAGAGAGAATAAAACATTGATATTAACCAATCAGTCTAACACGAAGAATTGTGAAAAATATTACAGACTAAAAGAAGAGTGTTAAAAAACATGCTATTTTTTAAAAGGGGTACGAATCAGTTGGAAATTTTCCAGAATGGAAATAGATTCTACGATCTTCGAAGTGCATTCTCCCACAGCTTTGTCCATGTTTGTTGAACACAGAGCAATAGCCTCTTCAAGTTCTGCTTTATCCTTAGCTGCCTAAAGATGTTGAGATTTGTTGTTTTCCTCAATAATTGTGTGAAGATTCTTCACATCTTGTTCAATTGCAGCTTGCTTGTCCTTAATCTCAAGCAGAAGAGAAAGAATGGTTTCATTGTCTGAGGGCTGTTCTTGGACATTTTCTTGTTCAGTCTGATTGAACCCTGTTCCTGTTACTTCTTTTGGAATCTCCCCCTGAATAGGTGCATGATCTTCAGAAATATGTTCTGTGGGATTTGGTTATGAAACCTTTGGAGTTGGATCAGAAACATGTTTTGGACCATCATTATGGCCTGATTCATGGTGCTTTACTTCTGCTTCATCACTTTCATCATGCAGAAGAATTTTTCGTTTCTTTCTATACACCTTTAGCGGGGTTGGAGATTCGACGTGCTTGCCTGTTGATTCTGCCCTTTTTCTCTACCCTTTTTCAATTGACTTCCCAACAGATTTAGCTCCAGAAGATTGAGCATCCTTTCCTTTGATTCTTTCCCTTAAATCATCAAATTGCTTCATTCTTTCTCCAACATACATACAAGGAACAATATTTTCCCTCATCTCATCAGGAATGGATATCTTGAGGAACATGAAGATTCGTGAAATAAGTGCCCCATATGGAAGTTGTCTCTTGTCCTTTTGTAATGTTCTATACATATGAAAATGATGATATGTAGAAGAGAAAAGGATTGACCTTTTAGGATTGCCCAGATAAGCTTAATTTCTGACTGGAATAAGTCAGTCTTGGATGCTGCTTTGGGCTTCAGACAGTTGATAATGATCTTGTGTAAAATTATAGATCTTCTGGACAAATCTGAATAGGAGAGATGCCTTTTAGAGCTATGTGCAAAATTTGCATTATCGGAGGCCACCCTGGAAGCATCTTCGAGGCTCACTTCCAGTAGAGTAAATTTGGAATATTTTGCTCCAATTATCCTTGCCAACACATACGCTTTTAAATCATACTTTTTGTCACCAACAGTGAATTGAATCCAGTTGGGTGACAAAATTGAAATATTAGAGTAAAAATATGCGGTCAGTTCAGCATAGACATTTGCAGATTGCAAACAAAACTCATAAATGTCCAATTTTGCAAACAAATGTTTTACAGAAATACCAGCCTGTTCAAGGTAATCAAAGTCTACGGTCCGATGGTTCATGACTCCTCTAGCAAGCAGCAACTTATAGAACATATTGTGCTCATTGCATCTAAATAAGCCTCCAGTTCCTGGCATACCAGATGCAATCCCAACTTTCATTTGAAAAATATTAAAGAATTTACCATCATCATCAAGAATAACAAACTTGGTTGCACTGGTTGTTTTAGGGCTGATTTGAGCAGATTTCTTGTCAAGGGTGTTGATGATTCTCCTACTTTTTCTTTGCCCTTTTTGGAAGAGGGCTCTTTTGGTGTAGAACTAGCCGGAACATTTTCAGTGTGAGTTCAAGCCTTAGAGTAGTTTTGCGTAAGATGTTCTTCAGAGATGAACCCATTATTGTTTAGACAGTCATGCAGAATTGATGTAGAGGCGTTGCTGCTCTTCAACTTTTGATAAGCTTTCCATACAAACTTGATGCTTTTAAAACGAAAATCTGTTTTACCCCAAGTTTTGGGTGGCGACGATCGTTGAGGTAGGGTAGCCTCTGAAGGGTCTTGATGCTGATCAGATTCTGAGTCTGAGATTTCCATATATTCTGCTGGTGCTGTAGACTTGGAGTCTTGGTTGAGAATTCATGAAGATCTTCTCTTGAAAGGCATTTTTATCACTTTTGGAGTGGAAAGATTGGATCTTTAGAGAAGAAAGAGGAGAAGACGACGCTGAGTATCGAGAGGATTTTGGAGAAAAAGGTTTGTACGATAAGGTTTGAAAAAGAGAAGGATGGGTTTATAAGGAAGAGGATAGGTTATGGAAGGAAAATTTACTTTTGGAAAATATAAAAAGAAATCCCAAATATGTAGGAAGGAAATATACTTTTTGAAGTACAACCAGGCATGATAACATTATAACAATATATTAAGCACAAATAATCAGATAAATCAGAATACGCACCTCATTTGCTTCCTAAAATAACGATTATGAAAATATCCTATCTAAAATGCCAGAAATATACCCGCCAAAATTTGAATAAAGGCCGTACCTTTCTTTGTGAGTCTGAAAAATATTCAGACTTAGAACATTTGTGTTTGAAAAATTCCTATCTATCAAACACTTCAAGTAAACGGATAAGTAATGCACAATTTGTTTCTTATTAATTCAAATGAAGATTTATCAAGAGGTTTTGTGAATATATCAGCTAATTGATTCTTTAAAATCAATTAATTGAATATTCACATCACCATTTTGAACATGATCTTGAATAAAATGATGCTTGATTTCAATATGCTTAGCTCGAGAATGAAGAATGGGGTTCTTTGTCAAATTGATTGCACTTGTGTTATCACATTTGATTGCAACACTTGATTCTTCAATAGCAAAGTCTTATAACTGTTGCTTCATCCACAGAATCTGTGCACAGCAACTTCCCAAAGCTACATATTCTGCTTCTGCTGTGGAAAGTGCAACTGTATTTTGCTTCTTTGAGTACCATGATACCAATATATTCCCAAGCAATTGACATATACCTGTAGTACTTTTCCTATCCACTTTACATCCAGCTAAATCAGTATCGGAATAACTAGTAAGAGTAAAATCTGAATCTTTGGAATACCAAAGACCTAACATTGGATAAGTTTCAATGTATTTGATTATTCTCTTTACTGCAGAAAATTGAGATTCCCTTGGATCTGATTGAAATCTTACACACATACAGACACTAAAAAGAATGTCAGGTCTAAAAGTAGTAAGATATAATAATGATCCTATCATGCTTCTATATACCTTCTTATCAACCTTTTTACCATTTTCATCTTTGTCTAGCTTGGATGATTGAGACATGAGAATGTCTGTCTTCTTACAATTTTGCAATCCAAATTTCTTGACAATCTCCTTGGCATACTTCTCTTGGCAAATGAATGTACCATCTTTTATTTGTTTCACTTGTAGGCCTAAAAAGAATGTTAATTCTCTCATCATACTCATCTTGAACTCGTTTTGCATATTTTTAGAGAATTCCTTGCAAAGCAATTCGTTAGAGGATCCAAAGATTATATCATCAACATAAATTTGAACAAGTAGAAAATCTTTACCCTTTTTCTTAATGAATAAAGTTGTATCAACCTTACCTTTGGTGAAATCATTTTGCAGAAAAAAGTTACTTAACCTTTCATACCAAGCACGGGGTGCTTGTTTCAGATCGTAAAGGGCCTTTTTGAGTTTGTAGACATAATCAGTCTTCCTTGGTTCTTCGAAATCAGGTGGTTATTCCACGTATATTTCTTCTTTGATATATTCATTTAGAAAGGCACTTTTCACGTCCATCTGAAATAATTTAAAGTTATGGAAACAAGCATAAGCTAATAGTAGCCTAATAGTTTCTAACCTGGCAACTGATGCATATGTTTCATCATAATCTATGCCTTCTTCTTGAGAATAGCCTTTTGATACCAGTCTTGCTTTGCTTCTTGTGACTTTCCCTTTGTCATCCAGTTTGTTTCTGAATACCCATTTTATTCCAATAATTGGATGATTTTTGAGTCTTGGCACAAGCTCCTATACTTGATTGATTTTGAACTGCTGAAATTCTTCCTGCATAGCTTCGATCCAGCTTTCATCTGATAATACTTCACCAACTTCTTTTCGTTCTATTTTTTATATCAATGCCAAGTTGCTGATGTTCTTCTTGTGCTTAGATCTAGTCTTGATACCATCTTCTATTTCTCCAATGATGAGGTTCTTCGGATGACTAGATTTATACTTCCAGTTTTTGTCAAATTTTTCTTTTTGAATATCGTCAGACTCTGAAGGTTCTGATTGAGTCTAGATAGTATCTTCCTTTCCTTTTTCTATGGATTCGACGATCTTTGGAGATTTTGATTGTTGAGCTTCTGATAACTCTTGAATGTTGGAAGATAGATCAGATTCATCTTTGTGAGTCTGAATATTTTCATCAAACCTTACATTCCTTGTTTCTTCCACAGTCTGAGAATGCTTGTTGAAGGCTCTGTATGCTTTACTTATAGTAGAATATCCAAGAAAGAATCCTTCATCTGTTTTCTCATCAAACTTGCCAGAGCGGTCATTTGGATTTTTTAGTATAAAACATTTACAACCAAACACACGAAAATATGATATATTTGGCTTTCTACCTTTGAAAAGCTCATAAGGGGTTTTCTTAAGAATGGGTCTAAGAAAAGCTCTGTTAATGATATAACATGCTGTAAAAACTACAACTGCCCAGAATTGATAAGGAATCTTGCTTTCAATCAACAGAGTTCTTGCCATTTCTTGAAAAAAACGATTTTTCCTTTCCACAACACCATTTTGTTCTGGTGTATATGGAGTAGAAAAATTATGTTGAAAGCCATTTTCCTCACAGAAATCTGAAAAATTTTGATTTTCAAATTCTCCCCCATGATTAGTTTTAATGCAGAAAATGGTATAGTCCTTTTCATTATGAACTCTTTTTGCAAATTTTGAAAAATATGAAAATGCTTCATTTTTATGAGCAAGAAAGAACACCCAAGTAAATCTTGTGAAGTTATCAACAATAACTAAACAATACTTCTTACCACCAATACTTTGTGCTCTGATTGGTCCAAACAGATCCATATGAAGAAGCTGCAAAGCACGATTAATGGAAACATGATTTATAGACTTAAAAGAGCTTCTAACTTGTTTTCTTAGAGTGCAGGCATTGCATAATTATGTTTTCTTGTATTTCAAATATGGCAGACCTCGCACCAATTTCTTATTTGAGATCTTTGAGATTTGTTTCATACTAATATGCCCCAATCTTCTGTGCCATAGATCTTCATCCTCTTTGATTGAAATCAAACAATGAGTGGAGTTTGGATTGACATCTAGGAGATAAATATTCCCATGTCTTCTTCCTGTGAAATTTTGAGAAGAGTCTTTGCTTGTTCCTGAGCATGTATCTTCTTGAAAGTTAATTCTGAAACCTGTATCACATAGCTAGCTTATGCTTATCAAATTGTAGTTGAGTCCTTTTACCAATGAAACATCACTGATTGTAAGTCCTCCTATTTCAACCGTTCCTTTGCCAACGATTTTTCCTTTGGTATTTCCTCTAAAAGAAACTTTTCCACCATTCAGACTGTGTAGGTCAATGAATATGCTTGGATCTCCTGTCATGTGTCTAGAGCATCCACTGTCTAGGTACCACTTTCTTTTTCTCTTTGTGGTAACTTGCAAAAATCACAACATCTCAAGTTTTCTTTGGTACCCAAATTTGTTTGGGTCCTTGAGCATTAGTGTAGGCTGTCTTAACAAAATCTCTTCGTATAGGTCTCCAGACCTTAGGACATTTATTCTTAAAATGTTATGGATCTCCACAATTTGAGCACTTAAGAGCACTTCAGCCAACAGGTTTTACAAAATTCCTTTTAAAATGATTTTTATAGGCTTGTCGAGGAGTTCTTTATCTTAATCTCTCCTTGACCTTTGGAAAATCAATTAAGCTGTCACTTTCCTTTACAAATTCGAGATCAGATTTGTTATAGTAAGGAATTTGGATGGAAAGGATATGCTTCAAGATTTCTGAACCTTTTGAAAACTTGGAAGTAATTTCTGAAATTTCCTTCAAAACAGCATTTTCTTTGGAAAGAAAATCTCGACTTTCCTTGACTTGATGAAATTCTTTTTGAAGGAAATCGATTTTTTCTTTTTGTGAAATATCCTGTTGCCTTAGTGATGAATTTTCCTTTTTCAGATAAGAGATTCTTTTAAGAGCAGCCTTAAATTCAAAGCATAATTCATTAATGTAATTCGATACTTCAATAGGCATTTCAAAATGCTTTATCTCAATTTTCACTTTAGGATCAGAATCTGAATCTGAGTCTGAATCTGTCTTTGTTATTAGACAGAAGTTTGAGATATCTTCATCACTGTTTTCGCACTCTGTATCACACCAGGTTTCTGCTTCAAGGCCTTCTTTGCTTTCTCAAATTTGGTCTTCTTTTTCAGAAATGGACAATTTGGCTTGATATGTCCACGTTTCCTAAAGTGAAAGCATATTATATCTTTTGATCTTTATGATTCATCAAAGGACTTCTTCTTCTCAAAAGCCTTCTTTTCTTTGAGGTTTCTTCTCTTGATTTTCATCTTCTTATACTTCTTTATGAAGAGAGCTAGTTCTTCATCGTCAACATCTTCATCTTCAGAATTTGCATCAGAATCAATGTTAGTTTTCAATACAATTGGCTTGTTACCTCTGGATTCATTCTCCTCATTCCGTTTCTCAGTCTTATATGATTGAAGAGTTCCAATTAACTCATTCACTGATAGAGGCTTGATCCTTTGTGTCTTTCGAAGAGATGTTTTGATGTTATCCCATTGATTTGTCAGTCCTCTCAGTAATTTATTGACTTTCATAACATCTGAGACTGGTTATCCTAGATATGCAAGACTGTTTATTATGTCAGTAAACCTGTCATACATATCAGCAACTGATTCTCTAGGCTTCATTTTGAAGGATTCATATTGTCCAAGCAGAAGATTGATTTGAGTTTCCTTGGCTTGATCTGTTCCTTCATAAATAATGTGGAGAGTATCCCAGATTTCCTTAACTAATTCACAAGAAGTAATTTTTTTATATTCAATAGGAGATAAAGCACAATAGAGAGAATAAATTGCTTTGGAATCTAAAGTTTCTCTTTTAGATATCTCAGATTAAGACAAAGGAGGATCTGCAGCTTTGCTTCCGTCTGCCTTTTCCTTTGAATCAGAGGATTTTGGATTGACTCCTCTGATGATGACATCCCATTGCATGTGATCAATCGACTTTATGAATGCCTTCATCTTATTTTTCCAGACACTATATTCCTTACCATCGAAATATGGTGGTCTGTTGTTGCTTTGTCCTTCAATGAGCCCTGGAGCATCAAAGCTAGCCATGTAGATCGTTAACTTAGAAGTAAAATACTTCAATAAATGAGCAACTTGCTCTTATACCAATTGATGTAGCTAACAAGGATCACCTAGAGGGGGTGAATAGGTGATCTTAAATAATTTTTATCAATTTATGCGGAAATGAAAGATCACGGTTGAGTCTGAATAAAATTCAGATTCAAAACAGTTTATATGGACAGTGCTCTTGATGTGCAGAATGTAAATAAAAAGATAAGGGATAGAAAAATTGCACACAAATTTATAGTGGTTCGGCTTATAGTAAGCCTACACCCACTCTCCCACGCTTACAGCCTACCGGCTGGATTTCACTATGTAATCAAGAGAAATTTATAGATTCTGAGTGATAGCACCCTCGTGTATGATAGGACTCTCTATTTCACACAATCACTCTTACAAAGTAATCCTCAAGATTTTAATTTTTGGCTCAGAACAACAAGAGAAATGATTGGAGTATGCTCAGACTTTGGACTTGTTGATTCTTGAATCTGTTATTTCTTCTGCTGCTCGTTGATCTCTTTAAATACTCCTCTGCTTCCAAACTAGCCGTTGGATAGCTTTCAGAGGATCATCTTCCAATCTTCACCTTGGACAAATTTGTATAGAAAAGATTGAGTAGCCATTGATTTACAGATTTTGAATCCCGCTGATTTTGGTCGCCCATACAATCAGAATTTTATTTCTATAAGTAGAGCTTTATCTGTTGTAATGCATGCTTGTCGTAATCTTTGATTGTCAATCAATTTGATTTAGATTGAGATCAAAGCTTTCCTTCTGTGAAATCCATACCAGATCACTACCTGCTATTTTTCGTTCTGAGTTCTGCATCTGAAGAATTTTTGCGTCTGCATCTGTTTCTGAAAAATTTCTGCATCTGCATCTGCTTTTGAAAAATTTCAGCTTCTGTGTCTACTTATGAAAAATTTCTCCATCTGCATCTGAATAATTTCAGCATCTGAGTCTCAGAACTTAGATTATATGGGTCTTCAATAAGATATGAACCAGTTTGTAAAGTCTGAAAAACTTCCTTCTGAACTTCCAGAATATATACATATCTGGAATAAAATAGTTCAGAATAAGTATCAGATTTACAAAAACATGAAAGGTTTTGTCAACTTCAAAATCAATAGGAGTTTTCCTCAACAATAGCCAAGGGATATGAGTATTGATCAGCACGTCGTTTTACTTTAGCCGACCAAATTTGAGCTCAATCCGACAGCGTTGACCTCAAGCCCGCTGGTTCGTCCAGTCGCATAACGGGTCCGCCGGTCCCCTAGGTGCATCATTACCTCACTAAACTCTGCACTGCTCTTTTATAACTTCAAGTCTCAATTGGTTCAACAATCTTTTCACCTACATTACACTCTATATTATCATTATTAAATCTTGCACCATTACTAACATGCAATTGTGAAGCCACAATATCCTCATCAACACATAAAACTTGTACATAATTCCATATGATACTTCCATTAGCAACTATATCCTGAATATTCTAATTACAAAACTTCAAGATCTGGATGTCTGCCGTTTGTTCCAACAAAAGGTTTCTACATCTTCCAAGCTCCAAAATGCTTTTTCCTTTTATGAACTTGCCATCTACAAGCAAAGTGACATGAACAAATTTGAGAGGCACAAACAAACAAGATTAACCATAGACCAATTCGAATGAACACATGTATTACTAAGCAATATCAAAGGCCCTAAGATACGATCACCATGAGTTAACTCCGGCTCCTCACTTTCAATTGGGACCGATCCACTACATTTCCCCTCGAAATACCAACTTCTTAGCTCAAACATCACAATGCAACCGAAGGAAAACGAAAATAACCGAATCCAATAACCTAATGCAATCACTATCCAATCCACCAAAAAACACCTCGCAAAACACCACACATGGAAAGAAATAATCCTCCAAAGAAGCTCATCCAATCAATAGATTCTCCACATACTCAGATCCTCCAGCGACTAAAGCAAGAAACATGGCGGGGTCATCATTCATATTTTTTAAAAGCAAAACAAAAAGGGTTTATTATGAATCTTGAAATAATCTCAGAGCAAATATTTAGGATGGAAATCTGTTCGTGCTTGAGGCAAAAACGGGGGTTTTAAACTTCACCACGTCGACAATGGGTGAATGAGGGCAAATGCGGCCACGACTAATGACTAAGCACAAGCCACTCCAATTTGGCAAACATTACAGACAAGAATGAGAGACCACGAAAAGCACGCATCTAAACAGTCAAAAGCAGATCTACCAGCGAGTGAGAGGGCGAGCGATCGATGCGAAACTGAGCAAAGCGAACGGAGCAGTAAAGCAAGGGAACAGAGCAAAGCAGGAGCAGTCTAGAGATAAGAGGCGGGATTGATGAGAAGTCGGGTTTTATTTTTCTAGAAGGAGCAAAATTGGACTTTTTAATAATCTTTTGAGGGTCAAAAAGGGCAATTGGCCAAATTTCATTAATTAATGAAAGTGGCCTTTCGAAAATACCAACTTATCTTAAGCTTTCAACTTTGTCAAGATCGGCATTTGAGCCAAAGAGGTCCCAAAAAAACTTACCGAACATCCAAAAT
This sequence comes from Syzygium malaccense, assembly GCA_031216405.1. Classification (NCBI taxonomy): domain Eukaryota; kingdom Viridiplantae; phylum Streptophyta; class Magnoliopsida; order Myrtales; family Myrtaceae; genus Syzygium; species Syzygium malaccense. Next base: position 16,044,672 of record CM062259.1, on the reverse strand, counting down.
TTTCTCCAAAAATCCTTTAAAAAAGTTGAACAAGATGAAAACAAGTAAATATCACACATTCGTTGGCCGAAAGACCCAAAAAGAAGAAAATGGTTAATACCACAGAAAAATCCAAATTAATACACCTGTGATAAATTTTTCCTAAACTAATTTTTTGATTACCAAAAATCTCAAATTAGTATATATGTGATAATTTTGCCCTCAGTTAGTTTCAGTTAAATTTTATCATCAAATTTTTAAGTTAGATAGCACGTGATAGTTAACGAGTATACCAGTTTGAGGTTAAATGTATCAATTTATGATTTTCCGTAGTATTAATTCAATTTAGTGAAAGGTAAATTTATCATAAATGTATCAGTTTGAAATCTTTAATGATCAAAAAATTAATTTTGAGTAAATTTATCGTAGAATTTAAGATTTTTTTATGGTATTAATTAAAAAAAATCAATGCTGAGCTGTCAAATTTCTTATCAGCTCGATATTTCTGATAAACTTCTTGGCCCAGTCATTGTCACGGTTCCCAATATATATCATTGTCAAATTTCTTACCCTGTCCCCATCACATCAAACGAAGTTAGCACGACACCACCGCATGAAAATTCGCCCTTTCCGCATACGACCGAGGGAGACCGACGACGATATGGAGACATATCAAAATGAACGGCGGATAACGCAAGAAGGCAAAACGTACAACTCCTGATTAACTCGCTTGCTTCTTCTACTCATATATTAATCCCGCTTCTCTTTCGCTCAGAAAACTTCGTGGAAACAGAAGTTGCCAATGATCTGTCTCCGTTGGTGAGGATTTATAAGGATGGCCAAGTGGAGAGACTCATGGACACGGCCACCGTCCCACCGTTGCTCGATGAGAAAACCGGCGTCCTATCGAAAGACGTCGCCATTTTAACAGGCTCCGTCGTGTCCACAAGACTTTACATCCCAACCCTCAATTATCTGAAGAACTCACACAATATTTGGCCCTCACAACTCCTCCCAAATTAACCTCTTAAACTCACAAAAGAATTCACAATCTCACCCACAAAATTTAATTGGTTTCAACACTTTGAGATTGTTTCGTGTTGTAATTGACAAGAGAAGCCGTCTCTCACTTCTCCACTTGAGGAACCCATACTTATAAATATTAGATCCAAATAAGAAGCTTTAATTAAGAAAACCACTTAAATTAGGAAACCTATTCAATCAAGTAAATCTACTTGAATCAACTTTTCTTTATGCGTTCAAACTCGAAACATATTTTCTACACTTAACTTTAATTAAACTCCTAAATTATTAATTACTTTAATTATTTTATATTGTATTGTATTACATTGGCCTAATACCCTAAAAAATCCTAAACTTTAGATCCAGTTCTAATTCTACCCTAAACTCTTTTTCATCTCATAAAAATCACATACGTTAGGTATAGTTCTAATTTCACCCTAAATTTTTTTTGTCTCGTAAAAAATAACAAACTTTTGCTTAATTCCTATATCTACCTTTGTTAACACTCTGTCTACTATTGCCCTTATTGATATGGCATTTCCATGTCATTACTTTAGATTTTTCCTGAATTTCAAATCCAAGAAAAAATCTTTTGATAATGAATTTCCATCTCGGCCCAAACGGCGTCTTATTGGATCTGAAATTTGGGTAAAAATTAGAGCAATTAGGGTTGGCCATTTTCAACTACTCTTACTATTGGGAGAGTATTCCTTCCATTTTTCCCGTGCTCAATATTCAATCTCTCGTGATCAAGAGTCTTCCATCTCTTGCAGTTGAAGTGCTCGCACTCAGGACTCACACTCGAGAGTTTTTTTCATTTCTAGGTTGTCAAGATAATTTTTGGATGGAGGGTTAACGGTGGCAAATTTGAGACTTAAGTAAAAGTTAGTAGTTATTTATGAGACAAAAAAAAGTTTAGGATAAATTGAGACTATACCTAAAGTTAAGGGTTTTATATGGATAGAATTGGGATCAAACCTAAAATTTAGATTTTTTTAGGGTTGTAGGCCATATTACATTATCCTACATTATACTATATATCACTTGAGGATAGCATGACTCCATATCTTTCGGATATGTCCATAGAAGGGAAATCACAATCGACTTCTTATGGCAAGCGTTAATAGAAGCTTCACCAAAGACACAATGAAACCAGAAAAAATCCCACATTGATTAGCCAAAAGACAAGCAAAATATTTCGATGCCGAGCTATCAAATTTCTCATCCACTCAATATTTCCGGTCAAATTTCTTCACCCAGTCAAATATCACGTTTCCGGACAAATGTCTATGCCAGATTTCTTACACCGTGGCCATCACATCAAACGAAGTTAGCACGAAACCAACGCATGAAAGTTCTTCCTTTTCCGCATATGACAAAGAAGACTAACGACGATGTCGAGGCATATAAAAAAACAGAGCAAATACCGCAAGAAGACAGCCTCGGAATTAAGCAAAACTGCTAGTGCAAATACCAGCACATAAAACTGCTAGTGCAAATACTGACCAACACCCACAAACGCACTAGTATCCACAATTTCCACTAGCAACAAAATATAAGCCCATCACTTTCAAAAACAACATCAGCCCCATCATAACCTTGCACCAGCATACAACATAACAACCATTCGCTTTACCAGCCAAAACCACCAGCATTACTCTCGGCCACCACCACTACCACCAGCATCACCACCAGCACCACCACCATTCGGCCACCAGCACCACCAAGCTGTCGATGCAATCTTATGCTTGCTAGTGCAAGTACAATACTCTGCACCAGCACATTGCACCAGCGCGTGTTGATGCTTCTTATGCTTGCACCAGCACATAAAATCAAGCACAACCTGCACAACCCAGTTAGACCCAACAGCACAACCAACACAACCAGGAACACCAACATAACCAGCACAAACAAAAGCGAAATATGGAAATGGCAAAACATAGACAAAATAAATATTGATCCATTGACAATGAACTTAGTATGTACATTTGGTCAATCTGAATAACCGACTAAAACATATGAACCTTCCAATAAAAAATAAAAACTACCATACGCCCAACCTCCCAACAAAACACAGAAACTACCATATCAAGCACAACCTCCCAACAAAAAATAAAAACTACCATATCTAGCACCCCCTCCCATCAGTAGTCAATATGCATAACCCCCTAGTCTCTATCCCTTTAGATGGACCTCTGGCTTGAATCCTTGCACTCTATCTAACTTGAACTGGATTTGGAGGTTGTTGTACTGGACTTGAAGCTTGTTGCACTAGACTTGGAGATTGTTGTACTGAAACAACAATTTGGCTTTTTCTTTTTAGCTTATGCTCTTGTCTTTGGACTTGCTTGTGCTGTTGTCTTTGGACTTGCTTGTGCTCTTGTTGTTGTTCCTGCCTGTGCTCTTGTCTTTGGACATGCCGCTCGTGTCATTTGTTTCGGAGCACTTTTATTACTGGATTATGCTCTAGTTAACCTTGGTTAGATTCTTCTTTCGGGTTCAGCCCTTGACTCTTGACTTAAGCCACATTGAGAGATAAGCACTCTGAAGTTCTCCTAGGCTACAAATACATAACCATATAGTCAACAACTTTGTCGTTTAGTGGAAAAGAAAGCACATACATTGTTTAGTGGAAACAAAACAGCATCGAATTGTTTAAACAAATTGAGATCCCCACCCACAATCGTAACCTCACTATTGATACGGTGATTAAACAAATTGAGGACCCCACGGCTGCAAGCTAATACTGTGATCAAATAATTCGATGTGATTAAACAACATCACTGTGATTAAACAAATTAAGGTCCCCACGGCTGCAAGTACCATTGTCCCCACGAAAGAAAATGATACCATGATTAAAGAAATTGAGGTCCCCACCCACAATCACAACCTTACTTTTTCCCGAGCCCTAAATTTTCTCTTTGAGCCCTAATTTTGCCCTCTGAACCCTAATTTTGCCGTCAGATTCCTAACTTTCGCCTCAAAGCCCTAATTTTCCAACAAATGAGCCAGCGAGAGAAGATCACAAACCTGGGTTGCAGAGATACAATGGCGAGCGATGACGATGATGAGCAAAAGCGATGTTGATGCCAAGAGGATGTCGACGACGATCGGTCTAAGATAAAAAGATCTCAAAGCCGTGCGACGTCGTCTAGGTGAGGGAGAGGAAACAGCATCGTTTTGATGCAATCCACCACGTAGGAGCGTGCGACGTCATTTTGACATCCACGTGGAGAAATTTTTTTAAATGATATTCCACGTCAACATTAATTTATAATTATAAAGGCCGCGTAATTAATTTGGCCGGAATTTCTTGCCGTTAGCATTTAAATGATCGTTTTTTCTCCAATTTGGCACTTAAGTGAGCTGGCGAAAACTTTTAGTACTAAAGTGAGCACCATACACAACTTTTGACACTTCTAATGCTCTTCTCCCTTTGCGATTAAGAAGCAAAGTTAGAAGAATATGGAGTTGAGGTGGAGGTAGATCTGGTTGGTCACGTACCAACGACATGCCGCTGGGTTGTTCCCGATTAGCCTCCATCTAAGGCCGGCCCTTTAAATATTTACAACCCATTTACAACCTAGTCATAAAAAATATGAGTCAGAAAACACCTCTAAGAACTTAACTTGAACTATTCCGTGAAAAATTGTTGATTTTATAAATCGACTTATTCGACCCATTCTAAGCACCATTGTTAGTCTCAACACATTCCAACAACAATGAGATAGGCCCAATCTCGTCCAAACCTCGTCTTTTTCTGCAATAAATTTTTTTATCCACAATAAAAGGTAATAATGTATTGGAGAAATTACTAATTTACAATACCAAGGTAGGCTCGCCATTTAGGGTGGTAAGGTAGCTACCAAAGTAAGGAATTTACCAAAATTCAATTCAATAGTAAGTTATAGAAGTTGGAAATAAAATCGTGTATATTGAAGTTTATAACTTATCAATTGAATTAGTAGTGTACCTTTTCTTTTGTTCAAAAAATTGGTAGTTTACCTGAAAATGCTTACTTTTGCATATGTATGTGACCAACCCAAGAAACAATAACAACATCTATCAATTCTAAACTATCAATATGTTTATTTGTTTGCCATTGGAAACAAATCTTACTAGTAAATTGTGTAATTTACTAACGTAAGCCTGCCGTGTAGCTAAGTTACCAACAACTCAATGAACTTATGGCGGTCAAATTAATGTCCTATTGAATATGAGAGTTGTCAAATCAATGATCTCATTATTAAGTTGATACAATGGAATGGTCCGATTGTAAAATCTAAATGTAGTTAGTAAACTACTATTACATTTGAGAATGGTAAAATCATTATTTTCTTCATTAAAAACTTATATACACTCAGGATTATTTTCGTCTAAGTATTTTTTCTTAAAAAAATCTCATTTTCTTTTCTTTCTTTCTCTTTTTTTGTCATCGTCTTCTTCACGCCTCCATCTTACTCTGCACATCTCCTCCTACAAAGTCCCTCACTCTCTCCCCGTCGACGCCCTCAACCTCGTCTGCCACCGCCCTCGACAGCAAATCCCGCACCTTCGTCTCAGATGGAGGTCAATCTGAGCCCCATATCGAGCATGAGCAATCGGAGATTCGATGCTCGTGCTTGATTTGAGACCTAGATCACGTGTGCTCATGGTCGAGCATGGCCAAATCGGAAGACGAATCTTGGAGGTGTGAGCCATTTGTTCGTCATCCTCCTTGCTGTCATCCTCAATGCTCGAACTCAAATTCGTCCTTGAGCAAGCTATCGTCAAGAATGAGACCGGTCTTTGTGGGGCCGGATTGTTTTCTTCGATCCCTTCAAAGTTCAAACTGGTCATTTAAATCTCCTTCTTCAACCTAAACCCAACAGAGCATTCCTAAGAAGCTCTAAATTGAAGACCGGCAAAAGATTATAGCAGCTGGTTTGTGGAGATGAGTGAGAATTTTTGACTCGGGGTTTGAGTGTTTGTAATTTATGTGTTTTTGGTGATTAGAGTGTTTTATAAATTTTCAGTCATTGAATCTCTGCTTATGTATCAACTAGGGGTGAAAATAGTTCCCGGTAGAATCCGGAATTGGACTGGTGGGAATCGGTTCCATTCTAGGTTTCAATGCCTTGATCTAGTTCTCGGCTCCATTTGTTTTAGGAACCACCGGTTCCGGGTTCCCCCAGAACCGAGAACCGAGCTGGGGGAACCGAGAAAATCCTAAAATAAATATGGAGCAATTTTTATTTTATAAGAAATTATTTTTCTTTTGATACAGAAGCTAAAGTATACGTTGCATTCCATTGGAAACCTACATAACATTAAATGATGGGCATAGTTTGATCATGATGTTGTGGATAGATCAGATTCATGAACCATTTGGTATTCTATAAACTTTTTGATGTCTCTCTCTCTCTCTCTCTCTTTGTTTAAGACAAGGTGTTGATGCTTTTAATTTCCTAAGGACATACCAGCTTTATAAACTACATAAATTCGAGATTGTAAGAACATGCAAGACGACGAGTTGTACAACTAAAAAAGATAAATAATAGTTTTTGATAGCCTAAGGATAGGGGCACAGAGAGCCATCTAGTTACTTGGAATACACTCCAAGGTCCATAAATTGATTAAGGGCCCATTTGGTAACGTGCCAAATAGTGAAAATTTCCGTTCTTTTGTTCTCAGAAATAGTTTGGGAATAGAAATGCGTTTGGTAAATTTTTTGTTCCCGGGCACATTTTTGCAAAAATTTGTGCCCAGAAACAGTTTTGGAAGAGAAACAAGAAGTAAAAAAAAGTTACTTCTTATTTCTCAGCACAATTTTAAGAATCGGTTTTTTTTCTTCTTTTTCTTTTTTTTTTGTTTTCTTCTTTTTGTTTGCTCTTCTTGGGTTGTGGCCGGTCGCCAGCAACCGGCCACAGCCCAGGGCTGGCGAGGGCGTCACGGCCCTCGCCGACCGCCGGTGGAGGCGAGGGTCCCCCTTGCTGGCGAGGGCGAGGGCTGGACCCTTACCACCTGGGAGAGGCGGCTCGCCGTGGGTCGCGACGGCGAGGCTCGGCCTCGCCCGATCTGGGCGAGGCCGACCTCGCCATGACCGACGGCGAGCTGCCTCGCCCAGGCGGCGAGGGCCGTGACGCCCTCGTCGGCCCTGGGCTGTGGTCGATCGCCGGTGACCGGCCATGGCCAAGGAAGAGAATGGGTAAAAAGAAAAAAAAATTAACAATTCAAAATATTATTAAAATATTATTAACTGCCAAGAAATTTTGTGTAGTTACCAAACGTATTTATGTTCTTTTCTATCTCAGGAATAGAAATTTTGAACAGTTACCAAACGCTTTTAAATACTTAGAAATTATTTCTGAGCACAGAATCAAAAAGAATCATTTTTGAGCAGAAATAGTTCCCAGGCACAGAAACATTGTCATGCGCACCCTAAGTTTATGTCTTTGACCCGTGGAAACGGCTCCTAGTGTAAAAGGCTATTGAATAAAATGTCGAGCAGCATTTTTTATTTTTGATTAGGTCGTGAGATGAAAAGACAAGGTCAAAAGTACTTATAACTGTTTAATATTTCGATATTAACCTCCATTTGGATTTGGACTGTAATAAGCCAACTTCACACTTAAACGTTTTGAAACTTGGTTTACTAGTTGAAGTGATATGAATATACGTTGGGCGGCTTTCTAATAACTATTTTAATTTAAAACTATTATTGAGTGATTAACAATGATTATTGCTTCTTTTGATTTCAGGTGGTTGGAATTTGGAGCAATTTTTTTTTGGTAAGGGAAGTTGGAGCAATATTTTATGGATGATTAAGGACTGAAGTTCTATAATTTTGATTTTATGTTAAGTATTTTTGAACTTTCTATTTTATTTTACGTATTCATCTTCTATGGATTATTATTGCTATTGATAAACAAGAAACTTTCATTTTTATTGTTGTGTTCACTTTCATTTTGCTTAACTATAAATGAAAAAAAGAAAGGAACATGTTAAACCCTAAAACCTATGACAAAATAGGTTTCAAAGTATGAAATGTAAGTTTCAGGTTCTAAAAAATTAGGAACTTATTTTGACGGATAGGTTCTAGCTTCCAAGTAGAACCTGTAAGAAACTTAGATTCGTTCACCTATAGTATCAACTATTTAGTGGTTGTAAATTAAGATGGAGGTGATGTAGAGCCAAGAAAGAGCCGTAAGGAAGATGAAATAAAAAGAAGAAAGAAAAAACACACAAAAAGAAAAAGAGAGAAAAAAAGGAAAGAAAATTATAAAAAAATACCCTTGGACAAAAATACTCCTGACATTTTATAAGATTTGATCGGTCGATGAACTCGGACCCTTATTTGAGACTAAATTAGTCACTCTAAACCCTTCTTTGAGACTAAAGGCGTGTTTGATAACATTTTTATTTCTCTATTTTTCTATTCTTTTGTTCTCCTTAACAGAAAAAGAATAAAAATCCATGTATGTACGTCAGTTAATTTTTCTATTCCCAAAATTGAAAAGTGGCCAGATAATAGATTTTGAGCAGAAACAATAAATAAATAAATAAATCTGCTTTTTTATTCTTAGGAACAAATTTTGAAACCAGGTCATTCTCATGATGGTTGTATGAGGCTCAACCTTGCCAACCCTCGTCTCTAGTCGGTCGCTGGCCATCGACGAGGCCCAGCGACCGGCTAGAGGAGGCAGAAGAAGGAAGGCAAAAACAAAGCCGACCTCACAATGGTTGATGAGGTTGAGCCTTGTCGTGGTTGGCCTCGCCATGGCTGGGCAAAGCCAACCTCGCAGTGGCTGGGCAAGGTCAAGCTTTATCAGGAGTTGGCAAAGCTCGCTCGACGTCTCTGGCCTGTTGCCGACCATCGCCAAGTCTTGGTGACCAGCTAGAGGAGGAAGAAGAAGTTCAAAAAAATTAGAAATATCTTAGAAAATCATTAAAAGCTAAAAAAAATTCCACGTCACAAATTTTTTTATGATAGTACCAAACACTTTTATGTTCTTTTTCTATTTCGAGAAAAGAAATTTTGTAAAGTTACTGAGCGCAATCTTCTGCTTAGAAACTCGTCTAAGGGATAGAAATTAAAAAAACTATTTCTGAATATAAACTATTTCCGAAAACATAAATGTTACCGTATGCACCCTAAATTAGTCACTATGGACATTCTTTTGAGAAAATAGCTTCACTTTAGACCCTTAAATGGAATTTTCCCTTTACTATCAACTACAGGCCCCATTTATAAAACTTAATAGCTAGTGGCAATTTTACTTTATTTGAATAAAACCATTTTTTCATTAATGATTTACCTATAAATAAGAGAGCTAACTTGTAAAACTTAGAGACAGTTAGTAACAACATTCATTATATCTTCGGTAACTTCGGATCTATTTGGTAACGTTTATGTTCTCAAGAACAATGTTTGTTCATAAATAGTTTTTTTTGTTTTTATTCCTTGGACGAGTTTCAGAGCAGAAGAACACGTTTGGTAACTACATAAAATTTCTATTCTTGAAATAGAAAAAGAACGTAAATGTGTTTTGAACGATCCTAAAAATTTCTACTCCCAATTTTTTCATGTAATTATAAAAATGTCAGTAGATACTTAACAATTTATATTTAGATAAAATTGGACTAGAAATAGAATCAAAATATATTATGATATAGAATTGGATAACCTTAATACAATCTTTAAAAAAATTACTTGCTATAGACAAAGCAAATATCGAGTAGTGGTCGAGGAAATTAAAGTTTAGGATTTAGGATTTATGATTTAAGGTTTGGGGTTTTAGGATTTTAAGGATTTGGGGTTTGGGATTTAGGGTTTAGTGTTTCAGGTTTCGGGTTTTGGGGTTTTAGTGTTTTTTTTTTGTCGGTGGGGTTTTAGTGTTTAGGTTTGGGGTTTGGGTTTGGGGTTTTAGGGGTGGGGTTTTGGGGTTTAAGGTTTAGGGGTTTTAGGGATTCAGGTTTTGGATTTCGGCTTTTAGGGTTTTGGGTTTAGGAATTTAGTGTTTAGGATTTTTGGGTTTGGGTATTGGGGTTTAGGGTTTTAAGGTTAAAGTTTTGGGTTTTGGGATTTCGGGTTTAGCATGGGAATATCTTGTGAAAAAGAGAGAAAACTAATCTTGTTTTTCTATTGTTTCTCTTTTTGTTATTGTGAACAAAAAAGAATATTTTTTTCTTCTTATTTCTGTTAAGTATATTTTTTTCTTCTTATTTCTATTCCAAATGTATTCTTTGGCCACTTTTCTATTCCGAGGAATAGAAAAATTAACTGAGGTTGGTATTTCGGGGAACAAAAAAATAGAAAAGCAGAAATGTTACCAAATAGTCCCTTAGAAACCATTAAACAAGCCCCCTTGTAAAACCTAAAAGTAAATTGGTAATACTTTGACTATAGTAAATCTATCGTATCATCTGACGAGTTACTAATAAATAAATGCGACCACTCATACTATTCACAATCTACGAGGTATTTAAACCTGGTATATTTCATTATTTTGTTAGTATATTACTGACGAGTAGATTGGGGAACTAGTAAATGGAAGAATGGGTAACAATCTAATATTGAACTTTATAGTGGTAACATAATGATATTGTTGGTAAGCCATAATAATTAACCGACACTACTAGAAAATGATGTAAGCATTTTCCATCCGAATGAACGGTACAATCATTATTTGGAATAATGACATAAATAGTTCATGAATTTTGACCTAATGTGCAATATGATCCATAAATTTCTAATTTGTTTAACATTTTCATATAGTCCAAAGACTAAATTAAACATGTAACAAAAGTCCACGGACAACATTGAACAATTTAAAAGTTCGGAAGCAACATTGTACATTAGGCCAAAGTTCATGGATCACATTGGACAAATTAAAAGTTTAGAAATTACATTGTATATTGAGATATAGTTCATGGATGATTTGTATTATTTTTCCTCATTACTTCGATGGTAACTTACTAAAATATCAACTGCGCCAACAAGTTGCCGGTCAACTTCTTATTACCAATGAACCAATTCCAAGAGAACATGCTTTTGTTATCCTCTCTGGCTTGCTCTTCAAGAAAAAGCTAAGAAATGGAAAAAAAAAAGGAAAAAGAAAAAGAAAAAGAAAAAGAAAATGAGAGGTCTTAATTAAACTATGATGGAAAATAATATTAACAAAGCAATTCTCAAAACAAGCAAATTGTCATGAATGATTGCTGAGAAAACTTCAATGCCCTTTTCTCGATATAGGTTTTTGCCATTTTGACACGAAACATACACATATATCTCCCTTTCTCTCCACACCAATTTAAACCTCTTAACATCTTCAAATAAATCCACAAAATTCATGTATATTCTTCAAATGAATTCTTGTCTTACAACCTGTTGCGAAATAATGCCGTGATTTAGAAAATAACAAAGATTATAATAATTAAGAAAATTCATGTCAAAACAACGTCATTTATTAAAGCCACGTTGGATCCGAGTCAATTACTTTGCTTGCCACTGTCCACTGTAAGCAATCGCGTAGGATTTTGGAGGGAATTGTGATGGAGAGTATATTTGTCAATAAATTTTGGTGACACAAAATAGGCCTTATTCCCTAATGAACTCTCAACTGTAGGTCAAATTCCAAATCTACTTCAACTTTTTTTCGTAAAAATAAAAGTCAATAACTTTCACTCCAATCTCATATATGACCCCTTAGCCTTTCGTCCAAAAATGGCCACCGATTTCTTTAAAATAATCAACATGAGGAGGTTGCTCTTATTCCATACAAATGTGAAAATATTGATGAATATGCATGTTTTGATAATGAACCTACGAGCGTCCCTAATGTCCATAATTCTGAAGAAACCCATAGCGACTTCATGGACAAAGGTTAACGAGGGCCGGTTTAAGACCGGAGTGAAAGTTTGTGATTTTCAACACTTAACTTTAATTAAACTCCTAAATTATTAATTACTTTAATTATTTTATATTGTATTATATTACATTGGCCTAATACCGTAAAAAACCCTTAACTTTAGATCCGGTTCCAATGCTACTCAAAACTTTTTTTTCATCTCATAAAGACCACATACTTTAGGTATAGTTCTAATTTCACCCTAAACTTTTTTTGTCTCGTAAAAAATCACAAACTTTTGCTTAATTCTCATATCTACCTTTGTTAACACTCCGTCTACTATTGCCCTTATTGATATGGCATTTCCGCGTCATTACTTTATTTTTTTCCTGAATTTCAAATCCAAGAAAACATATTTTGATAATGAATTTCCATGTCGGCCCAAACGACGTCTTCTTGGATCTGAAATTTGGGTAAAAATTAGAGCAGTTAGGGTTGGCCATTTTCAACTACTCTTACTATTGGGAGAGTTTTCCTTCCATTTTTCCCGCACTCAATATTCAATCTCTCGCGCTCAAGAGTCTTCCATCTCTTGCGGTTGAAGTGCTCGCACTCAGGACTCACATTCAGGAGTTTTTTCATTTCTAGGTTGTCAAGATAATTTTTGGACGGAGAGTTAACGGTGGCAAATTTGGGACTTAAGTAAAAGTTAGTAGTTATTTATGAGATAAAAAAAGTTTAGAATAAATTGGGACTGTATCTAAAGTTTTTTTTTTTTTTTTGATAACCCAGGGAACCCCCGCACGGCCGACAGCCGGGAGGTAAACCCTGGGGGCGACACGTGCTAGCCACCACACACGTGCACCGGTTAAGTCACCCTGCGGCGCCCGGGATTCGAACACTCAACCTTTTGCGAGAGGAAGAGTGCCCTTTCCAGCAGCGCCACCCAGGCGGGTGGTACTGTATCTAAAGTTGAGGGTTTTATATTGGTAGAATTGGGATTAAACCTAAAGTTTAGATTTTTTTAGGGTAGTATGCTATATTACATTATCCTACATTATACTATATATCACTTAATATGAGGATAGCATGACTCCATATCTTTCGGATATGTCCATAGAAGGGAAATCACAATCTTCTTCTTATGGCAAGCATTAATGGAAGCTTCACCAAAGACGCAATGAAACCAGAAAAAATCCCACATTGGTTAGTCAAAAGACAAGCAAAAAATTTCAATGCCGAGCTGTCAAATTTCTCATCCACTCAATATTTCTAGTCAAATTTTTTCACCCAGTCAATATCACGTTTCCTGACAAATGTCTTGCCAGATTTCTTACACCGTGGCCATCGCATCAAACGAAGTTAGCACGAAACCAACGCATGAAAATGCTTCCTTTTCCGCATATGACAAAGAAGACTAACGACGATGTCGAGGCATATAAAAAAACACAGCAAATACTGCAAGAAGACAACCTCGGACTTGAACTCCTGATTAACTCTCTTGCTTCTTCTCCTCAGTCTTGCTTCTCTTTCGCTCAAACGCTTCATGGAAACCGAAGTGGTCAATGATTTGTCTCCGTTGGCAAAGGTATACAAGGATGGCCGAGTGGAGAGACTCATGAGCACGGCCACCGTCCCTGCGTCGCTCGACGAGAAAACCGGCGTCCAGTCGAAGGACGTCACCATTTCGTCGGACCCTGCCGTGTCGGCGAGGCTTTACATCCCTAAAGCGGCGGTCAACTCTCTCCAGAAGCTCCCCGTGCTCGTGTACTTTCACGGGGGAGGGTTCATAATCGAAACGGCATGGTCGCCGACTTACCACAACTATCTCAATCCCCTCGCCGCAGAGGCTAACATCATTGTCGTCTCCGTCGAATATAGAAGGGCGCCGGAGGATCCTCTTCCGGCAGCTTATGATGATTCGTGGACCGCCCTCAAATGGGTGGCCTCTCATTCCGCCGGGAACGGCCCCGAGGAGTGGTTGAATTCTCATGCCGATCTCAAGAAGGTAATCGTAATTGTTCTTTCATTTTTTACTTAGATCACGTATTGACAGATGTATAATAATAGATATGACGTCCAAACTCATAACATAGATCTAACATGTGTTTGGTATAGTTGTGGCTGTAACATAGCGGTTTTGCGCAGCGAATTGTTATATCTGGTGCTTTTGGTGATATGTGTTTTAGAATTACAATCCAGCAAAGTTGGGTGAGGCGATTATTTAAAAGCTATTGTATGCTAGTGATGGGCAAGAAGCGGGACGGGAACGGGGATCGCGTCCCCCATTCCCGTTCCGTGAAATGAAAACTTTCCCCGTCATTGCCCTGTCATCACCTCGTGCCCGGCACGGGGCAAGTCCGACCCATCGGGCCGGTGCCCTTGCCCCGTGCCCATCTCTACTATAGACTGCTACAGCTTTGAGGTTACTAACAGTCATGAGAAGTTTGTCAAACATCTTCTAAGAGTTACAACACCCGTTTTTCATAGAAATAGTTATTGTGAGGAAATTGTTCCACACAGATTCTCTCATGACTTTTAAAAATCGGTCCATTATCTTTGCCTTCGTACTATCAAGAGATCTTGAAACCAAATCAAAAAACCCGTTTGAATTTGCCTCCAAACTAAATGTTACAACAAGGTCAGCTTCAATTGTAGAATACTATGAAAAAATAGTGAGGCCACTGCAGATAATATTCTTTACGAATTTTAAAGATTTGAGGTTCTCAACACTGAAAAAGTAAAGAAAATCTATTTCAAACTCTAAGTTAGAAGAATAAGCCAAAAGCAAAAATAAGCCATACTAAAAATTTGTTGCTAAATTGTTCTTAAAATATATTTGTAATGAAACGATGGTTAATAGTTCTATCATAGGCGCTAGATTGTATGTTTTGCTATTCTATCTAGCGATCGACCGGTCTCGTGAGTTTTCTCAAACAGTTGAAAACAGTTGGACGAAAACTTATATGTGTCATTTCATTTTGGTGGTTTCAAAAAACAATATTTGATGTCTACGATGGCCAAATAATTTCCTGCTGTGAACTGTTCATCACAGCATCCTCAGACATATTCAGCAATGTGCATACATGAATAATACAACATTCTCTAAACTCTTCGTAGGTCTTTATGTCTGGAGATAGTGCCGGTGCTAACATAGTTCACAACATGGGCATCCGACTTGGAGAGGAGAAGCTAAGTGGAGTCGAATTTCCAGGCGTTATTATGGTGCATCCTTACTTCTGGGGTGAAGAGCCATTGCCTCTGGAGCCCACCGAACCCGAGAAGAGGTCCAAGATCAGGGACCTCTGGCTCGCGGCGAAACCGACGACCACCGGGTGCGACGACCCACTGATGAACCCGGCGACTGACCCGAGGCTCTCGGGTTTGGGTGTGAACAGGGTCCTAATCTGTGTTGCTGAAAAGGATATTTTGAGACAGAGGGGCTGGTATTACAAGGAGGTGTTGAGTGAGAGCGGATGGAGTGGAGTTGTGGAAGTGATGGAAGCACCGGGGGAGAATCACGTGTTTCATTTGATCAATCCTAGCTGCGATAATGCTGTGAACATGATGAAGAAATTGGTCTCCTTCATGAATGAGGATAAATAGGGCCAAAGGTATTCCTGTCAATAAGTAGCTTCCTTTGTGTGCGGGGCCAATTCTTGTTATCTCTACCTCTATTTGTATTAAAAGACAAAGTTCAGTTTCCATTTGCCAGGAACCATATTCCGTGTGTGGTAATTTTCTTAAATGGTTTGTAAGTTTCAAGTCCTTTAGGTAAAATCGTTTAACGGCAACGTGTTGGTAATTTACCAATAATATTCACTACTTACGAACGTCAAATCCAATAGTACTTTATACCCTTTTTGAAAATATTTGCGTCCCAAAACAAAAACTTGACGATGAAAATAGTAATTTTCTTGCGACATTAATGTTTGACCAACAGACGGCCGCTTTTAATGTAGTAAGTGACCACCGGAGTAAGGAAATTAGTCATTTCAAGTAGAATATAAGTTAGGGTTAATATCACGAAACATTCAAAATTGGTACACCTGAAACAATTTTATCCTCTATTAGTTTCGTTAAATTTTACCGTCAAATTTTCAAGTTAATATAACACATGGCAGTTGACAAGTGTATCAGTTTGGGATTTACCCTCTGTTTTTCATATGTTTATCAGTTTGTGATTTTTCGTAGTATTAATCCAATTTAACGGAAGGTAAATTTGTCATAAATGTACCAGTTTTGGGTTTTTGATGGTCAAAAAATTAGTTTAAAGTAAATTTGTCATAAGTATATCAGTTTGGGATTTTTGGTGGTCAAAAAATTAGTTTTGAGTAAATTTGTCACAAGTGTATCAATTTAATATTTTTCGTGATATTAACCCTATAAGTTATCTACTTATGTAGGAATTTACCACTCAAAACAAAAATTTAGCGGTGAAATGGTATCTTACTGACTAGGTCCACTTACAGGTTAGTTAGTTACCAATATAGTAAGGGATTTTTTTACATTCAAAAAAGTCACTTTCCAACATTGGCCCGTTTTAACTTTAGTAAATTACCAACTCTGAGGAATTTACGGACGCCATATTCAATGGTAAGTTATCAAGCTGTTTAAAAATTTGTCATTGGAAATATGATCTTACCGTTGCAGTTAGCAATGTATTGGCCAATCAGGTTGTTGGTTGATTGGTCCAAGATTGACACCTTAAACCGAACATTATGTTGAAAAAACATCCTACGATATTTTGAAATGAACAAAACCATTTATTTCTCATTATTATCTAATAAATACATATTTTGTCTTATTTTAGGTAATATTGGTATAAGGGATAATCTATCATCTATTGATGGAATCCGTAGTACAAAGTGGGAAGACTGATAGAAGGTAGATGAACCTTGATAGAAGGCGAACGAGTTAGGAAGAACGGGAAGTTCTTGAACACTTGGAGGTACCGTGATAAGGTAAATAGTTGAGTGAGGTCTAGAACACTAGTGTACTCAAGAAGACCAAATGAACAATAGCATGCGAGTCAACTAACAGCGGGAAGATTAAATAGATTTAATGGATTGCTTATAGAAGCACCTCACTATATCATTTGTGGAGAAAAAAAATTTCACATGTTTACGCAATTTGGATAAGAGAACCCAGATATTCCTTTGACGAATCTTGTAGGTTAAAAGGAATCAACAACTAGCTTCAGGCCTATAATTCGAAATGAATATTTGAAGCAAAATCTAATTGGTTGTTACCTATTTGGGTAAAGGACTATTACCAAGAATAGCTGACTCTATTTGAGGAAACTTCACCATAATCAGGAAGATTTGATTGTACAAACGACCATATCTTCAATAATAATTTCCATCATTTCTAACAACAAATTGATCCTCTTGAAAGTTGTTCAACGGCTAGTTTGAAAACCGAAGCCTTTATAAGAATATCAACTCACAATGGATGATATATAACGAAGATTTGAGAAATTTACAAACATTGATATAGTCACATTCATACTATGTTGCGAGCGTGATTTTATTCACTTGTGTTCTCCTATGTCAAGAGTTGTTATTACTGTGTTGTGAGCGTGATTTTATTCACTTGTAGTCTTTGTTTTGAGGAGTGTACAAGTGTGTGAGCAATGCTTATATATTGATAGTGAGATCTATTAGTTTTTGACAGAAGTACCACATGCTTCGTTGTAACTACTCACAATATTACTAGTCTAGTCTATTGATCAATGTTAGTCTAAGAGAACGGACATAGGCTTGATTTAAGCCGAACCCTTGCTTGCATTGTCTTCTGTATCTTTATTTATTACATTATTTATCTGATAGAATTATATTGCATACTATATTATCAAACTGTTCCCGCATCTATCGAACTTAGAGGTAGCAAATGGGTGGAGACAAGCAATCGAGCGGGAGGCATCTTGCTTCGTAGCAATAGGGAGCGATGGCGGGGAAGGTGGAGGGATGGAGAGGGGAGAGGAAGACGAGGTCGACACCTCCATCATCATGGGACCACATTTGAAACAGAGTAACAAAAGCAACCACGTTTGAATCACCGCTCCACGACACTGAATTGAACCCACATAACTCCAGCAAAAGAGCCAAAACAAGAAAAAGAAAGAAGCAATTCCTCTCGTACCTTCGCGATTAAGAAGTGAAGTTAGAAGAATATGGAGTCGAAGAGGGGATAGATCTGGCTGGTTGCGTGCCAATGATGCACCGCCGGATTGTTCCCGAGTCCCGACTAGCCTCAATCTAAGGCCAGCCCTTTAAATATTGGGTTAATACCACGAAAAACCCCAAACTAATACACATGTGATAATTTACCTCATACTAAATTTTTTATCCTGAAAAACCCCAAATTGGTACACATGTGATCAATTTACCCCAAATTAATTTTTTGACAACTAAAAATCTCAAACTAGGACATTTGTGATAAATTTACCTTCGAATAGTTTCCGATAAATTGGATTAATACCACAAAAAATTACAAACTGGTATACCCGTGAGACTATGATAAACAAAGAGTAAAACATAAAAATGGTACATCAATCAACTATCACGTGTCATTTAACAAAGTAATTTGATAATAAAATTTGACGGAAAAAAACTAAGAGTAAATTTGTCATAAGTGTACCAGTTTGAGGTTTTTAATGATCAGAAAATTAATTTGAGATAAAATTATCACGAGTGTACTAGTTTAGGGTTTTTCGTGGTATTAACCCTTAGATATTTACAACCCATATACAACCTAGTCATAAAAAAATATGAGTCAGAAAACACCTTGAAGAACTTAACTTGAGCTATTCCGTGAAAAATTAATTGTTGATTTTATAAATCAACTTATTCGACCCATTCTAAGCAGCATTGTTAGTCTCAACACATTCCAACAACAATGAGAGATAGGCCCCATCTCGTCCAAATCTTGTCTTTTTCCGTAATAAATTTTTTTATCCACAATAAATGGTAATAATGTATTGGAGAAATTACTAATTTACAATGCCAAGGTGGGCTCGCCATTTAGGGTGATAAGTTAGCGACCAAAGTAAGGAATTTACCAAAATTCAATTCAATAGTAAGTTATAGAAGTTGGAAATAAAATCTTGTATATTGAAGTTTATAACTTATCGATAGAATTAGTAGTTTACCTTTTCTTTTGTTCGAAAAATTGGTAGTTTACCTGAAAATGCTTACTTTTGCATATGTATGTGACCAACCCAAGAAACAATAACATCTATCAAATCTAAATTATCAATATGTTTATTTGTTTGCCACTGGAAACAAATCTTACTAGTAAATTTTGTAATTTGCTAACGTAAGACTGCCGTGTAGCAAAGTTGCCAACAACTCAATGAACTTAAGACGGTCAAATTAATGTACTATTGAATACGAGAGTTGTCAGATCAATGATGTCATTATTAAGTTGATACAATAGAATGGTCCGATTGTAAAATCTAAATGTAGTTAGTAAACTACTATTGCATTTGAGAATGGTAAAATCATTATTTTCTTCATTAAAAACTTATATACAATCAGGATTATTTTCATCTAAGTATTTTTTCTTAAAAAAATCTCATTTTCTTTTCTTTCTCTCTTTTTTTTTTCATCGTCTTCTTCACGCCTCCATCTTACTCTGCAGATCTCCTCCTCCAAAGTCCCTTACTCTCTCCCTATCGACGCCCTCAAACTCATCTGCCACCGCCCTCGACAGCCAATCCTGCACCTTCGTCATCAGATGTAGGTCAATCCGAGCCCCAGATCGAGCATGAGCAGTCTGAGATCCGATGCTTGTGCTTGATTTGAGACCTAGATCACGTGTGCTCATGGTCGAGCATGGCCACAGCGGAAGACGAAGGTTGGAGGTGTAAGCCATTTGCTCGTCATCCTCCTCGCTGTCGTCCTCAACGCTTGAACTCAAATTCGCTCTCGAGCAAGCTCTCGTCAACAATGAGACCGGTCCTTGTGGCCGGATTGTTTTCTTCGATCCCTTCAAAGTTCAAACTGATCATTTAAATCCCCTTCTTCAACCTAAACCCAACAGAGCATTTCTAAGAAACTCTAAATTGAAGATCGGCAAAAGATTATAGCAGCTGGTTTGTGGAGATGAGTGAGAATTTTTTGACTCGGGGTTTGAGTCTTTGTAATTTCTGTGTTTTTGGTGATTAGAGTGTTTTATAAATTTTCAGTCATTGAATCTCCGCGTATGCATCAATTAGGGGTGAGCATGGTTCCCGGTAGAATTAGGAATTGGACTGATGGGAATCGGTTCCGTTCTAGGTTTCAATGCCTCGATCCAGCTCCCGGTTCCATTTGTTTTAGGAACCGCCGGTTTCGGGTTCCCCCGGAACCGAGAACCAAGCTGGGGGAATCGAGAAAATCCTAAAATAAAAATGGAGCAATTTTTATTTTATAAGAAATTATTCTTCTTTTGATACAGCAGCTAAAGTATACGTTCCATTCCATTGGAAACCTACATAACATTAAATGATGGGCATAGTTTGATCATAATTTTGTTGTGGACAGATTAGATTCACGAACCATTTGGTATTCTATAAATTTTTTGATATCTCTCTCTCTCTTTGTTTAAGACAAGGTGTTGATGTTTTTAATTTCCCAATCTAAGGACATACCGGCTTTATAAACCATATGAATTCGAGATTGTAAGAACATGCAAGACGAGGAGTTGTACAACTAAAAAAGATAAATAGTACTTTATGATAGCCTAAGGATAGGAACACAGAGAGCCATCTAGTTACTTGGCATACATTACAAGCTCCATAAATTGATTAAGTTTATGTCTTTCACCCGTGGAAATGGCTCTAACCTAGTGTAAAAGGCTATTGAATAAAAATTTCAAGCGGCATTTTCTATTTTGCATTAGGTCGTGAGATGAAAAGACTAGGTCAAAAGTACTTATAAATGTTTAATATTTTCCATATTAACCTCCATTTGGATTTGGACCGTAATATGCCAACTTCACACTTAATCATTTTAAAACTTGGTTTACTAGTTGAAGTGATATGAATATATGTGGTGAGGCTTTCTAATAATTATTTTTAATTTAAAACTATTATTGAGTAATTAACTATGATTGTTGCTTCTTTTGATTTCACGTGGTTAGAATTTGGAGCAATTTTTTATGAATGATTGAGGACTGAAGTTCCATAATTTAGATATTATGTTAAGTGTTTTGAACATTCTATTTTGTTTTACGTATTCATCTTTTATGGATTATTATTGCTGTTGACAAACAAGAAACTTTCATTTTTGTTGTTGTGTTTATTTTCATTTTGCTTAACTAAAAATGAAAAAAAAAAAGGAACCTGTTAGATCCTAGAACTTGTGACAAAATAGGTTTCAGAGTATGTAAGATAGATTTCAGGTTCCAAAAAATTTGAAACCTATTCCAACAGGTAGGTTCTAGATTCCAAGTGAAACCTGTAAGAAACTTGGAATCATTCACCTATAGTATCAACTATTTAGCGGTTGTAAATAAAAGAGGGAGGTGATGTAGAGCCAAGAAAGAGCCGTAAGAAAGATGAAATAAAAAGAAGAAAGAAAAAACACACAAAAAGAAAAAAGAGAGAGAAAAAAGGAAAGATAATTATAAAAAAAAATAGCCTTGGACAAAAATACTCCTGACAATTTATAAGATTTGATCGGTCGATGAACTCAAACGCTTATTTGAGACTAAATTAGTCACTCTAAACCCTCATTTGAGAATAAAGGCGTGTTTAGTAACATTTTTATTTCTCTGTTTTTCTGTTCTTTTGTTCTCCGAAGCAAAAAAAGAATTTAATCATTTGTGTACGTCAGTTGATTTTTCTATTCCCCGAAATTAAAAGTGATCAGGGAATAGATTTTGAACAGACATAAGAAATCAAAAAAATCTACTTTTTTGTTCTCGAGAACAATTTTTGAAACAAGGTCTTTCTCACGGTGGTTGCGTGAGGCTCAACCTTGCCGGCCCTCATCTCTAGTCGGTCGCCGGCCATCGATGAGGCCTAGCGACCGGCTAGAGGAGGAAGAAGAAGGAAGGCAAAAAAAAAGAGCCGACCTCGCAATGGCCAAAAAGGTCGAGCCTTGTCGTGGTTGGCCTCGCCATGGTCGAGCAAAGCCAACCTCGTGGTGGCTAGGAGAGGTCGAGCTTTGTCTGGGGCTGGCGAAGCTCGCTCAACATCTCTGGCCTGTCACCGAGGCCTGGCGACCAGTTAGAGGAGGAAGAAAAAGTTCAAAAAAATTAGAAATATCTTTGAAAATCATTAAAAAACTAAAAAAAAATTCCACTTCACAAATTTTTTTATGATCGCACCAAACACTTTTATATTCTTTTTCTATTCTAAGAAAAGAAATTTTGTACAGATACTAAACGCAATCTTCTGCTTAGAAACTCGTCTCGGGGATAGAATAAAAAAAACTATTTCTGAAAATAAACTATTTCCAGAAACATAAATGTTACCATACGCACCATAAATTAACTACTTTATACATTCTTTTGAGAAAACGACTTCACTTCATACCTTTACATGGAATTTTCCCTTTACTATCGACTACAGGCCCCATTTATAAAACTTAATAGCTAGTAGCAATTTTACTTTATTTGAATAAAACCATTTTTTCATTAATGATTTACCTATAAATAAGAGAGCTAACTTGTAAAACTTAGAGACATTTTTTTTTGGTCGAAACTTAGAGACAGTTAGTAACAATATTCATTATATCTTCAGTAACTTAAGGTCTATTTGGTAATGTTTATGTTTTTGAGAACAATTTATATTCATAAATAGTTTTTTCTATTTGTATTCCTTGGATGAATTTTTTAGCAGCAGAACACGTTTGGTAACTACATCCAGGAATAGAAAAAGAACATAAATGCATTTGTATGACCCTAAAAATTTCTACTCCCAATTTTTTCATGTAATTACAAAAATGTCAATAGATACTTAACAATTTATATTTGGATAAAACTGAACTAGAAATAGAATCAAAATATATTATGATATAGAATTGGATTACCTTAATATAATCATAAAAAAAATTATTCATTATAGACAAAGCAAATACCGAGTGGTGGTTGACGAAATTGAAGTTTAGGGTTTAAGATTTGGGGTTTTGGGATTTTAGGGATTTGGGGTTTAAGGTTTATGGTTTTAGGGTTTAGTGTTTCAGGTTTTGGGTTTTGGAGTTTATGTTTAGGTTTTAGGGTTTGGGGTTTGAGTTTGGGGTTTGGTGTTTTAGGTTTTGGGTTTGGGGTTTAAGGTTTAGAGGTTTTGGGGATTCGGGTTTTGGTTTTACGGTTTCGGATTTTTTATTTTGGGTTTTAGGATTTAGGGATTTAATATTTAGGGTTTTAGAGTTTGGGTATTGGGGTTTAGGGTTTTAAGGTTAAGATTTTGGGTTTTGGGATTTTGGGTTTAGCATGTGAATATCTTGTGAAAAAGAGAGAAAACTAATCTTATTTTTCTATTGTTTCTCTTTTTATTCCCGTGAACAGAAAAGTATATATTTTTTTACTTTTTATTTCTGTTCTAAATCTATTTTTTGGCCACTTTTCTATTTTGAGAAACTAAAAAATAGAAAAATAGAAATGTTACCAAATAGGTCCTTAGAAACCATTAAACAAGCTCCCTTGTAAAACCTAAAAGTAAATTGGTAATACTTTGACGGTAGTAAATCCATCGTATCATCTAACGAGTTACTAATAAATAAACGTGACCGCTTGTAATATTGAGCTACTATTCATAATCTACGAGGTATTTAAACCTAGTATATTTCATTATTTTGTTAGCATATTACTGACAAGTAGATTGGGGAACTAGTAAATGGAAGAATGGGTAGCAATCTACTATTGAACTTTATAGTGGTAACATAATGATATTGTTGGCAAGCCATAATAACTAACCGACACTACTAGAAAAAGATGTAAGCATTTTCCATCCGAATGAGCGGTATAATCATTACTTGGGATGATGACATAAATAATCCATGAATTTTGGCCTAATGTGCAATATCATCCATAAATTTTTAATTTGTTTAGCATTTTCATATAGTACAAGAACTAAATTGAACATATAACAAAAGTCCAGGAATAATATTGAACAATTTAAAAGTTTGGGGACAATATTATACATTAGGCCGAAGTTTAAGGACCATATTGGACAAATAAAAAGTTGAAAGAATATATTGTACATTGAGTTAAAGTTCATGGATAGTTTGTATTATTTTCCCTCATTATTTCGGTGGTTACTTACTAAAATATCAACTGGGCCAACATGTTGCCGATCAACTTCTTGTTACTAATGAACCAATTCCAAGAGAACATGCTCTTGTTATCCTGTCGTGCTTGTTCTTCAAGAAAAAGCTAAGAAATGGAAAAAGAAAAGAAAAATAAAATGGAGAAGTCTTAATTAAACTATGATGGAAATAATATAACCAAAGCAATTCTCAAAACAAGCAAATTGTCATGGATGATTGCAAAGAAAACTTCTAATGTCCTTTTCTTGATCTCGGTTATTGCCATTTTGACATGAAACATGCACATAGATCTCCCTATCTATCCACACCAATTTTAACCTCTTAACTTCTTCAAATAAATCCACAAAATTCATGTATATTCTTTGAATGAATTCTCGCCTTACTAAGTGTTAAGGGATAATACTGGGATTTAAAAAATAACAAAGATTATAATAAGGGAATTCATGTCAAAACAATGTTGTTTATCAAAGCCACGTTGGATCCAAGTCGATTACTTTGCCTGCCAATATCCACTATAAGCAATCGCATAGAATTTGAGAGGGATTTGTGATAGAGATATATTTGTCAAGAAATTTTGGTGACACAAAATAGGCCTTGTTCCCTAATGAACTCCCAATTTTAGGTCAAATTCCAATACTACTTCAACTTTTTTTCTCTAAAAAAAAAAGTCAATAACTTTCACTCCAATCTCGAAATATGCCCCCTTAGTATTTCGTCCAAAAATAGCCACCGGTTTCTTTAAGATAATTAACATGAGAAAGTTGATGTCACTCCATACAAATGTGAAAATGTCGATGAATGTGCATGTTCTGATAATGAACCTATGATTGGACCTAATGTCCACAATTCTGAAGAAACCAATAGCAACTGCATGGACAAAGGTTAACTAGGGCAAGTTTAAGATAGGAATCTCTCTCTCTTTGTTTAAGACAAGGTGTTGATGTTTTTGACCCCCAATCTAAGGACATACCGGCTTTATAAACTATATGAATTCGAGATCGCTGTTACAGGAACATGCATGACGACGAGTTGTACAACCACAACAGATAAATAGTACTTTTTGATAGCCTAAGGATAGGGACACAGAGAGCCATCTAGTTACTTGGAATACACTACAAGCTCCATAAATTGATTAAGTTTATGTCTTTGACCTGTGGAAACGGCTCTGGCCTATTGTAAAAGGCTATTGAATAAAAATGTCGAGCGGCATTTTTTATTTTGGATTAGGTCGTGAGATGAAAAGACAAGGTTAGAAGTACTTATAAATGTTTAATGTTTTCCATATCAACCTCCACTTGGATTTGGACTATAATAAGCCAACTTCACACTTAATCGTTTTGAAACTTGGTTTACGAGTTGAAGTGATATAAATGTATGTGGTGAGGCTTTCTAATAATTATTTTTTTAAATAATAATTATTATAATTTAAAATTATTATTGAGTGATTAACTATGATTGTTGCTTCTTTTGATATTAGGTGGTTATAATTTGGAGTAATTTTTCATGAATGATTGAGGACTGAAGTTCTATAATTTAGATTTTATGTTAAGTGTTTTGAACTTTTTATTTTATTTTAAGTATTCATCTTTTATGGATTATTATTGCTATTGACAAACAAGAGACTTTTATTTTTGTTGTTGTATTCACTTTCATTTTGCTTAACTAAAAATGAAAAAAAGAAAGGAACCCGGTAGATCCTAGAACCTGTGACAAAATAGATTCAAAGATATGCAAGGTAAATTTCAAATTTCAAAAAATTGAGAACCTATTCCGATGGGTAAGTTCTAGCTTCCGGGTAGAATCTATGAGAAACTTGAAATCGCTCACCTATAGTATCAATTATTTAGCGGTTGTAAATTAAGAGGGAGGTGATGTAGAGCCAAGAAGGAGCCGTAAGGAAGATGAAATAATAAGAAGAAAGAAAGAACACACAAAAAGAAAAAGAGAAAAATAAAAAGGAAAGAAAATTAAACAAAAAACATCCTTGGACAAAAATACTCCTGACATTTTATAAGATTTGATCGGTCGATGAACTCGGACGCTTATTTGAGACTAAGGACGCGTTTAGTAACGTTTTTATTTCTCTGTTTTTATGTTCTTTTATTCTCCGTGACAAAAAAAGAATAGAAATCCATTTGTGTACGTCAGTTAATTTTTTTATTCCGCAAAATTAAAAAGTGGCCTAAGAATAGATTTTGAATAGAGACAAAAAATAAAAAAAAAACTAACTTTTTTATTCTCTGGAACAATTTCTGACACAAGGTCATTCTCAAGGTGGTTGCATGAGGCTTGACCTTGCCAGTCCTCGTCTCTAGTCGATTGTCGACCATCGACAAGGCCCAACGAGCGGCTAGAGGAAGAAGAAGAAGGAAGAAAAAAAAAAGCCGACCGCGCAATGGCCGACGAGGTCAAGCCTTGCCGTGGTTGACCTCGTCATGACCAGGCAAAGCCAACCTCGCGGTGGCTAGGCGAGGTCGAGCTTTGTCAAGAGTTGGCGAGGCTCGCCCGACATCTCTGGCCTATCGTCGGCCATCACTGAGGCTTGGCAACCAACTAGAGGAGAAAGAAGAAGTTCAAAAAAATTAGAAATATCTTAGAAAATTATTTTAAAAAAAAATTTCCACGTCACAAATTTTTTTTACGATTGTACCAAACACTTTTATGTTCTTTTTCTTTTCTAAGAAAAGAAATTTTGTACAATTACCAAATGCAATCTTCCGCTCAAAAATTCGTCTAGAAGATAGAAAAACAACTATTTTTGAAAATAAACTATTTCTGGAAACATAAACATTACCATACACACCCTAAATTAGCCACTATGGATACTCTTTTGTGAAAACGGCTTCACTTCAGACCCTTAAATGGAATTTTCCCTTTACTATCGAGTATAGGCCCCATTTATAAAACTTAATAGCTAGTGGCAATTTTACTTTATTTGAGTAAAACCATTTTTTCATTAATGATTTACCTATAAATAAGAGAGCTAGGTTGTAAAACATAGAGACACTTAGTAACACCATTCATTATATCTTCGGTAACTTAGGATCTATTTGGTAACGTCTATGTTCGCGAGAACAATTTATGTTCATAGATAGTTTTTTCTATTTCTATTCCTTGAACGAGTTTCTAAGCAGAAGAACACATTTAGCAACTGCATAAAATTTCTATTCTTGGAATAAAAAAAGAACAGAAATGCGTTTGATACAACTCTAAAAATTTCTACTCCCAATTTTTTTCATGTAATTATAAAAATGTCAGTAGATACTTAACAATTTATATTAGGATAAAACTGGACTAGAAATAGAATCAGAATATATTATTATATAGAATTGGATGACCTTAATACAATCATAAAGAAAATTACTCTTTATAGACAAAACAAATACTTGGTTGTGGTCGAGGAAATTGAAGTTTAAGGTTTAGGTTTAGGATTTTAGGGGTTTGGGGTTTATGGTTTTAGGGTTTAGTGTTTCGAGTTTTGGGGTTTCGGTGTTTAGGTTTTAGGGTTTGGGGTTTTGGGGTTTGGTGTTTTAGGTTTTGGATTTAGGGTTTTAGGGGTTGGGTTTTGGGGTTTAGGTATTCAGATTTTGGGTTTCGGGTTTTAAGGTTTTGGGTTTTGGGTTTAGGAATTTAGTGTTTAAGGTTTGGGTATTCGGGTTTAGGGTTTTAAGGTTAAAGTTTAGGTTTTAGGGTTTCGGGTTTAGCACGAAAATATCTTGTGAAAAAGAAAGAAAACGAATCTTGTTTCTCTTTTTATTCCCGTGAACCAAAAAGTATATTTTTTTTTACTTCTTATTTCTGTTTCAAATATATTCTTTGGCCACTTTTCTATTCCAAAGAATAGAAAAATTAAATGACTTTGTATTCCGGAGAACAAAACATAGAAAAACAGAAACATTACCAAACAAACCCTTAAAAACCATTAAACAAGTCCCCTTGTAAAACCTAAAAGTAAATTGGTAATAATTTGACAGTAGTAAAAATGCGACTGCTCGTAATATTGAGCTACTATTCATAATCTACGAGGTATTTAAAAATGGTATACATCATTATTTTGTTAGTATATTACCGACAAGTAGATTGGGGAACTAGTAAATGGAAGAATGGGTAACAATCTAATATTGAACTTTATAGTGGTAACATAATGATATTGTTGGTAAGTTATAATAATTAACCGACACTACTAGAAAAGGATGTACGCATTTTCCATCCGAATGAGCGGCATAATTATTATTTGGGATAATGACACACATAATTCATGATTTTTGGCCCAACATACAATATGATCCATAAATTTTTAATTTGTTTAATATTTTCGTATAGTGCAAGGACTAAATTGAATATGTAATAAAAGTTCAGAGACAACATTGAATAATTTAAAAGTTCGAGGACAATATTGTACATTAGGCCAAAGCTGAGGGATCTCATTAGACAAATTAAAATTTTAGAGATTATATTATACATTGAGTTAAAATTAAAGAATCATTTGTGTTATTTTCTCTGATTATTTTAGTGCTGACTTACTAAAATATCAACTAGGCCAACAAGTTGCCGGTCAACTTCTTATTACCTATGAACCAATTCCAAGCGAACATGCTTTTGTTATCCTGTCTGGCTTGTTCTTCAAGAAAAAGCTAAGAAATGGAAAAAAAAAAAGAAAAAAGAAAAAGAAAATGGAGAGGTCTTAATTAAACTATGATGGAAAATAATATTAACAAAGCAATTCTCAAAACAAGCAAATTGTCGTGAATGATTGCTGAGAAAACTTCGATGCCCTTTTCTCGATATAGGTTTTTGCCATTTTGACATGAAACATACACACATATCTCCCTATCTCTCCACACCATTTTAAACCTCTTAACTTCTTCAAATAAATCCACAAAATTCATGTATATCCTTCAAATGAATTCTCGTCTTACAACGTGTTGCGAAATAATGCCGTGATATAGAAAATAACAAAGATTATAATAAGGAAATCCATGTCAAAACAACGTCATTTATTAAGGTCACGATTGGATCCAAGTCGATTACTTTGCCTGCTGTTGTACACTATAAGCAATTGCATAGGATTTTGGAGGGAATTGTGACCGAGAGTATATTTGTCAAGAAATTTTGGTGACACAAAATAGGCCTCATTCCCTACCGAACTCCCAACTTTAGATCAAATTCTAATTCTACTTCAACTTTTTTTCTTTTAAAAAAAAGGTCAATAGCTTTCACTCCAATCTCAAATATGACCCCTTGGCCTTTCGTCCAAAAATGGCTACCAGCTTCTTTAAGATAATCAACATGAGAAGGTTGATGTTATTCCACACAAATGTGAAAAATATTGATGAATATGCATGTTCTGATAATGAACCTATGAGCAGCCCTAATGTCCACAATTCCGAAGAAACCAATAGCAACTTCATGGACAAAGGTTAACGAGGGCATGTTTAAGACCGGAGTGAAAGTTTGTGATTTTTCGAACGAAAATAAAAGAGTTCATGGCAGATCTGAGATTGAACCTAAAGCCGAGGGATTTCAAGAGTATCGAGACCCCAAAAAATGTAACTTCTTGGTGCATCCCTGGCCATTGTTTTGGGTCATATTTTTCCCCTCTAGATTCATCTACACGTTTCTTGTCCTTTAATTTGCTGAACAATCTAAAATATTCCAATATCCGTTCATTTACATTTTTTTTCCCAAATATATCAATTCCCCCTCTTTTGTTTTTTCTCGAGATTTTCCCCTCAAATTATTCTGGGCAAAAATCAAGCGACGCAACTTTTTTTTTTCTTTTGGGTCTGAAACGCTACGCAACCGAGGCCACTCCCAAACCACCAGTTCTCGACTCGTTTCCCTCCCAATCCACACCATAAAGCCCCTCCCTGCTCTTCTTAGGTTTTCATCCTTCCTCGTCGTCTTCTTCATCATCATCATCATCGCTCGCCTCTGCAGCAGCTCCGTTTTCTCCCGCGAAGCTCCGTCGATGGAGAGAACGGTGCTCTTGCGCTCCCTCTCCTCTCACGCCCGCAGGCTCCACCGACCTTCCTACTCCTCCTCCTCCTCCTCCTCCTCTTCGTTTGCTCGCGGCGGCGGCCGCCCGGTTAGCTGCGCCTCCCGGCGTCCCCCGCACCACCGGCGGTGCCGGTTTCTTCCCTCCTCCTCGTCGTCGTCGTCTCCTTCTCCTCCTTCTCCGATCAGGTTCGGCCGGAACTTCTCCGCGCTCTCTCCTCGCGCCATCGCGACCCCGGCTCAGCCTTCTCCAGGTAAAACCCCGCTCGCCGGGTCCCGCTCCTCCCGAGCCGCTCGACCGACGCTTTCGCGAGCTGCTGCGGTGGACTTGGCGCGCGCTTAACGCCGCGGCGCTGCTGGCGGTCTGTAGTTGGGTTGGCATTTGGGTTCTGACTGGTGCTTGGGGGGGGGGGGGATTGCAGAGGTTGCTGGTGTCCAGGACGGGGTCGCCGAGAAGTACGGATTCGAGAAGGTGTCGGAAGAGTTCATCAAGGAGTGCAAATCCAGGGCGGCTCTCTTCAGGCATAAGAAGACTGGTGCCGAAGTGATGTCCGTGTCGAACGACGACGAGAACAAAGTCTTTGGGATTGTTTTCCGGACCCCGCCGTGAGTGCTCTTTATACCGAGTTCTATTTGGCATCCGCAGAGGGAGGCGCCGTACTTTGGAGTGGGTTAGCAGTAGCTAAAATTGCCAAATCTATCGTTTTACTCCATTGGTCGAGTTGTTACGTGGAGTTGATCTGAGAAGATTGCCTTGATGATTCCGTGACCTTCTTCTCCATTTTTTTGGGTTGTTAATTTCTTATAGTGGGAGTCGTTGCCTTCGATTTTATGTGTCTCTTCTCATATCTGGCTATCATATAATCCACCTCTTTTCATCATTACATGCCTTACTTATGGACAAGAAGCTTGTAGACAAGAATCGCTTGCTCCACAGAAAGGTGGATATGTAAAGGATGATCCTTTACATATAGATTAGGCGTAAACTGTAGATGGACTCCTTTACATTTTCTTCATTTATACTTGTGCATGAACTTGTGTAATATGAATTCTAGCAGATACGAGCTTGTCAGGTTACCTGGTTAACTGGATTATTGGTTTATGTGTATTTGTCTCTCTGTGATTCCTTCTTCAAATATCACCCCGAAAGAGTATTGGTGGTTTTTGCTGACAAGTCTTGGTTAGAGTGTCGAAATTGTGGCATGTTGATGGATCATTCTTATTCATACTGCCGGTCCTAGTCCAGCACCTCAAGGAAAATGCTACAGGATATAGGTAGGGGAGTATAGTGACGGGTTGAGATGTCCTGTTGTTGTGATCGTACTTGTCAAAATCTCCTCTGCTGTCATGCTTGGACCAGGGCTTGCCTTTGAACATTATTCTTTCTTAGTTTTCTGGTGTTTCCAACCAGAAAGGAGTATTGCTTGATGACATTTAATTATTTTATGGATGTCACATATATTTGGAATTTAAGATTTGTCGAGCATAGTTTTAGGTCAATTTGTATAAAAGATCCCCGACTCTAATGTTACGAAACTATTTATAATTAGTTAAGGGATGACGGGGTGAGTTAAATTACATTTCTCATATAATGCTACAGAAGGCTTCTCGTCAAGATTCTTTTAGGGCACTACCTGACAATAGAATCCCCTTTAGTTGCCCATTTTGTGGTGCATTTCTTTGATTGGTTGAGATTCAGGGATTCTGACCTCCCCGCTAGACATGGTATGGCATAAGAAAATCTAGAGAGAAGTTTATAGAACTAGATATCTCCTGGGCCATAAGCCATAGGTGGAAAGATGTGGTGGATAATGTACAAAACGGTTTTAATGTGCCATATCTTTTAATCGAGGCTTAACCAAGGGTACCCTTTTTCTTCCTTATATTGAAATACACTAGCAAAGAAGAGAAATAAGTTCTTTTTCTGTTTTTGAATCATGTCAGTTGAAATTTAATTTGTTCTTTAAGTTCAAGGTTCTGGATGATTGTCATATGTGCATTGTCTTTTCCTTTATCCGCTAACAGTACTCAATATCTTACAACCATTGCTTTACTGAATTCTTCATGCAGAAACAATTCCGCTGGTATTCCACATATTCTTGAACACAGTGTCCTGTGTGGGTCCCGGAAGTATCCTTTGAAAGAGCCATTTGTTGAGTTGCTGAAAGGCAGCTTACATACTTTCCTGAATGCATTTACATATCCTGATAGGACCTGCTACCCTGTTGCTTCCACTAATATGAAGGTGAAGAGTAGGTTGTTGATACTTGAGATCTGTTCAAATGAACCTAGTGCTGATTCTGATGCTTGACTGTTGTGATTGGAACAGGATTTCTATAATTTGGTTGATGTGTACTTGGATGCTGTCTTCTTCCCTAAATGCATCGACGACATTCAAACGTTTCAACAGGAGGGTTGGCATTATGAACTCAACAATCCTTCGGAAGAAATTTCTTATAAAGGTATCTATAAATGATGTGCAAGTGAAACTCAATCAATTGAATATAATCTTACAAATAGTATAGGTTTTTACTAATGTGCCTTCTTGGTAACTAATCGAAGGTATGCTGAATATCAGGTGTCGTCTTCAATGAGATGAAAGGTGTCTATTCCCAGCCTGATAGTATCTTGGGTCGAGCTTCGCAGCAGGCAAGTTTTTTTGTGCATTGTATACCTGTAAATTCAGAAGACTATTCAATCTTCAATCTGAAGCATAGAACGTCTCGGTACATGTTGGAATTTTGCTTTTGGTTTTGCATATCCTACTGTCTTTTCATATTTCTGCCAGGTTTTCCAAGTCCGAGTATAGATGAAGCATCTAACAAATGTATTCGCTCTAACAGACCAATGTGCAGTCTCTCCACCCCTTATTCATTTTTTCCACTTTCATTTTAAGATGACCGGAGATGTACATATGTGGCTGTTTTAAATTCAGAATGTTTTTCCTATGCTGAGAGATAGAGCAAAGCTAAAGGATAGCTGTTGACTTTTATGGAATGTAATTCGTGATTTAAATATCCTGGCAGATTCTATACATACTAGGATTTTCTATATAGATGACTTCTTTTCCCCATGTATAGCAGAACATTTTGATATGACTTAATTTTTTTTTTTGGCCAGAATATGGCTGTAGTTTAGAGCTGATTAATTTGTAAGACCTATGTGAAAATTAATTAAAAAAAATAATCAGTATATCCTTTGAGGTGTTTTAATGAATTTCATAATTGTTTTTCCTGATATTTGTGTAATTTCTTTTCTTAATGTATCCTTGGTGTCTGAAGTCAATTTTAGCACCCTCCTTAGTTTGGTTTTCGGGCTAGAAGGCATTTAAGCCCTTAACGCGCCATCATATTGACATCAACATCCACTAAGTTCCATTAATACAATTTCTTTTTTTCCCTAAAATAGAATCTGTTTGACCTGCTTATGGAGAGCAGATGACAATTTTATTCGGTCCAGTTGGTTTTATAAATTCCTGAATCTGGCTTGATCCTTTTTTCTATGTCTATAAATATTCTTCATGCTGTAAACTCCCTCATCCTGTTATTGATATTATTGCTTTTGAGACCATCATATTTTGGACATGCGGCTGACACTACTAGCATGCTAAAGATTTAATTTGTTTGAAGGCACTCGATTGTTGATCTAAGTTCACTAACAGTTGGCATCTAAATCCACACCTCATTTATCACCTTACCGTAATATATGGCAGGCTCTTTTTCCGGACAATACTTATGGTGTTGACAGCGGAGGCGATCCACAAGTTATTCCTAAACTGACATTTGAGGAATTCAAGGTTCGCACGTAGTTCCATTTGTTCCCTATTGATTTTGTTCCGACCCAATTAGTGCTTTTACAGATGGAATCATGATGCTACTGCTTGTAAGCTTCTATAGTGACAAACATTTACCTATTTCATGAGAGTCAGCATCATAATATAGTGCAACTTCTAAAAGTTCGAATGCCTAGAATGGAAAAGAATGAAACTAGCCGTGGTAGTGATTGCTCTGATGATGATACTTCTAAAGGATTTCTTCTATTGGTCCCTAAATTCTCTATTTCTTTTTTGAACTGCACAGGAGTTCCATCACAAGTATTACCATCCCAGCAACGCTAGGATATGGTTTTATGGGGATGATGATCCAAATGAGCGGCTACGCATCCTTAGCGGTAATTTGACAATTTTACTCATGCTATTACCGCAAGTGCGATGTATACCTTTGAATTAGATATCGACTTTTCTATCTCATGTCCTAGAAGTAGAATAGTTCTTTCTTGCTGAATGATATGGTAGTAGAAGTTGGCAAAGATTACTTAGCAGTATTGATCTCATTGACGTATGTCATGGAAACTGGATTTGGTTTTTAAATGGTGTTAGGCAAAGGTTATGTGCACTAAATAGATCAATCATTTCTATTGTTTTATGGAAAAATCTGGTGTGTGCTTTCTGTTTATATGTGCTTTGAATTAATTGTTCAGTAAATTGCGCTGAATTTTGTCTATGTAGGCCACTTCTAGGAACGGTAATGCTTAGCTAGTCTTTTTAAAGTGATGATGGCGATGAGCAGAGAATCTCACAAACCTTTATTGCAGAGTACCTTGACATGTTTGATGCAAGTCCCGCTGCGAATGAATCAAAAGTGCAAACCCAAAAATTGTTTTCCAACCCAGTTAGGATTGTTGAAAAATACCCTGCTGGTGAAGGTGGTGAGTTGAAGAAGAAGCACATGGTATGCCTTAATTGGTTGCTGTCAGATAAACCATTAGACTTGGAGACTGAACTTACGCTTGGATTTTTGGATCATCTCATGCTGGGATTTCCTGCTTCTCCGCTGAGGAAAATTTTGTTAGAAAGTGGTCTGGGGGAAGCTATTGTTGGAGGTGGGATTGAGGACGAGCTCCTTCAGCCTCAGTTCAGTATTGGTTTAAAGGGTGTTTCCGAAGATGACATTCCAAAGGTACAAGAATTGATTATGAGTACCCTGAAAAAGTTAGCAGAGGAAGGTTTTGATACAGAAGCTGTAGAGGCATCTATGAATACCATTGAGTTTTCTCTCAGAGAGAACAACACCGGATCATTTCCCCGCGGCTTGTCTTTGATGCTTCGGTCCATTGTAAGCAAGAAGGCTTTTTAATTTTCTTCCAACTTTCCATTTCTTGCTGCTGGATTTTGCAATCTTGTTTAGTTATTGTCTTCCTTGGTTCAATTATTTGACCTGTTTCCGTATCTATAGGGCAAATGGATATACAACATGGATCCTTTTGAGCCACTAAAATATGAGGAGCCCTTGATGGCCTTGAAAGCAAGAATAGCCAAGGAAGGCTCCAAGGCTGTTTTCTCTCCACTGATAGAGAAGTTCATCTTGAACAATCCGCATCTTGTTACTGTTGAAATGCAGGTATGGAGCTTTACAGAGTCCATAACGCTTCCATATATGACATGTCAGATTGTGACAAGCATCATCTGTTTCAGCCTGATCCAGAGAAAGCTTCCCGCGACGAAGCTGCTGAGAAAGAAATTCTAGAGAAAGTCAAAGCAAGTATGACAGAAGAAGATTTGGCTGAGTTAGCACGTGCCACGCAGGAGCTACGTTTGAAGCAGGAAACTCCAGACCCACCAGAAGCTTTGAGAACTGTCCCATGCCTTTCTCTGAATGACATTCCTAAAGAGCCTATACGTGTACCTACAGAGGTCAACCTATTTACCATGTTGACTTTGTGATGCCAAGCTATGTATCATATTGCCAGGCTTCTTAACATTCGCATGGTAATGCAGGTTGGAGATATTAATGGTGTGAAAGTTCTGCAACACGATCTCTTCACAAATGATGTTCTTTACACTGAGGTTGTGTTCAATATGAGTTCTCTGAAGCAAGAACTTCTTCAATTGGTACCTCTTTTCTGGTAAGTTTTATTAAAGGGAGAGCATGTTATTCTCATCACTTCATAAAGATGGTAAAAGTTAACACAGCTGCCAAGACTCAGATAGGTGCTCAGGCTTGATTAGGTTCGATTCAAATCTGATATCATCATGTGTTAGATATGCCTTGAAAGCACAAATAGAGAAAGTATTCTTCTGCTATGCTGTTGATCTTGGTGGCTGCAGTGATCAATCTAATATACATGTCAATTTCTCTTTGAAATGCTTTCTTTGTCAGTGAATGGGATTTTAATTTGATTCTTTTGCTGAACTTAACACTCTTACAGCCAGTCGTTGTTGGAGATGGGGACAAAGGACTTGACTTTTGTGCAACTTAATCAATTAATCGGAAGGAAAACTGGAGGCATATCTGTTTATCCATTAACATCATCAGTTCGCGGCAAGGAGGATCCTTGTAGCCATATCATTGTCCGCGGCAAAGCCATGGCTGGACACACTGAAGACCTCTTCAATCTGGTATATTGGTTCTAATTTTTTACTCTTTGTGACAATGTGCTTCACTTCCGTGCAGTAGATAATTTTTACTGGTTGAAGTGCTCTTTCTGGTTGGCCTATAGTTGGTTTGAATGCTTGTCTAGTCTTTGCTTTGAAAGCTCTTGCACCCTGAGGGATGCTAGGTGTCAGAAGGTGTGTGGTTACCTGATTAATAAGGTCACGATGATAGCAAGAGCCCCAAATATATGAAAGACTAAATTTAAGCATAAAAAAATGAGTTGTCCTAAAGTTACAAATAATGTAGCATACAGAGACATACAAGGACAGTTCTCAAATTTTTATAGCTTTTAGCCAGTTTGGATTATCCAACAGCTGTGCATTTTCTCTTGTTGCTTGTAAGAGCCCTTTTTGGGTGAGGCCAGAGAGAAGGATAACTGATGAAGGGGTCAGAAATTTAAATGATTTTATACTTGTTAAATTAGACAACAGAGGTGGATTCATTTGCTGTGCGGTGCAAAAAGTAGGATGCGTTTGATTCCTGTCTGGATTTTGGTTGGTTTGGAAAAAGTGAAACACAAGTGCCTATGAGGGAGAGGAGTCTTCTGTGTTTGTAATTATGGAACAATAGTCAAACCCTTACTCTTTCAGTGTAGTGGAAAATAATTGGTGGATGTAAATTCATTGGTTGACAATGTGGATGCTTTGTCCTGTAATTTAGCCCTTCTTCATATGGGTTTGCAGCTGGTTCATGCCCTAGAGGGATTTCTCTTTACATATAAAGACAAAAAAAAAAGATGATAGTAGAGGTTGATGCTACTAAGTGGACAAAAAGCAGTCAATCATGAATTTGTGATGGGCCTCCTCCTCTCTCTTACTCTGAGCTTTTTGAGTGAGGATTGGAGGGAGTGCCTAAAAAGAGAAAGGATAGTTTCTACAAGAGGACCAAACTAACGGCATATAAACACGGAATGCTGCATGCAGATTGTCTAAAATTGGTTCTCATCTTCCAGAGGATATTGTGGGGTAAAGCTATTAGAGTCGGGCTTGGGATTGCTCCTAAGATCATAGAAGTAATGCTGAGGGGGCCCTGTTACCTAAGGGGATTGGGAGAGTCTTTAGTTCAGTAAGTGTCTCGAAGAGGCTTTCTGGCTATGCAAGAAATGAAAGGGTAATCCTTTTTGTTATGTATGAACAAAGAAGGAGATCCGTCCATCTATCCCTCTTATTTGAATCTGGAGATCTGACAAGTTGTCTGTTTTATTTGACATTTGATTCTAACATTTACAGTTGACTGGAATATGTCCATAGACTTGATTATGCTCATGCCAAGGTAGCCTTGTTATCTTAAAAACGTAAGTGAGAAACCTCAATGTTTGCCTGCTGATGTGATAAGAATGGATTTAGTTTATATGTTATTACTTTATTATTCTAATGCTCATTCCTCCTTGGGCTTTGACTTTTGCTAATACTTTTTTTATCATTTCAGTTTAGTATGTAATCTTGATAAATGGCTTATATTTCTATTTACCTTTAAGGTTAATTGCATTCTTCAAGAAGTTCAATTTACGGATCAGCAGAGGTTTAAGCAGTTTGTGTCCCAGAGCAAAGCAAGAATGGAGGTAGATTTTTATTAATATGGACAACGCATATCACCATTTGTGAGTTTGCTCAGATGTAGTTTTTATGCACAGAATCGGCTGAGAGGCAGTGGCCACGGAATTGCAGCTGCTAGGATGGATGCAAAGCTGAATGTTGCTGGGTGGATTTCTGAGCAAATGGGTGGCGTCAGGTGGTGCAACTGGGATTTTTCCTTAACTTACTTCCATCCCGCGGTTCTGTCTTCTTATTTAGCTGTGTTTCTTCCATTCTATTTATCTACACTGAGAAGTGGTAATGATAACGTACATAATCGAACAGCCAAAGAAATCTACGAACTGCATTTGAGTAAATAAGAAAACACCTTTTACAGAGAGATTGTATGATTTCATTCAAAGCAAGATATTCTCATCCTATGACAGATTGAGCAGTGACATAAGGATAAAAGGTAGAGTAACTTGGAGGAGTTTGATGCTGATAGACACTCCATTCGTTGAGTTTAGTGCGCATTTCCTAAAATCCTGACTGATCACTGATTGCATTTCTTTGAGCCTTAGCTCATAAAAGTTGAGGAGCTACAGTCCTTTCCTGTGAGACTAGGTATAAGCCCTTCCATGGCCTTGGATGGGAGATCATGCTTTGGCTGTAAATCTACCAGTATATTCCTCCTCCTCTTGACTTTCTGAACCACAAAAATCCCATGATTGCAGCGAAACATATATGTGAATAATCTGTACCTTCTCTGAATTTTTGACAAGTGGATACTATTCTAGATATGTCTCGGTTTTTGAACTGCTTTCTTTTGTTTCTTTGCCTGGAACATGGATGGACGTGCAGCTGTTGATTGTATGTGCATCATCTGTAACTTTTAATTTGTTATTGTGTTGGAAGTGTTCTTTGTTTTTTTGCCTAATTGTCCCTCACCATCCCTCTCCCCCCGCCCCCCCCGCCCAAAAAAAAAAAAAAAAACAGAACAAGAAAAAGGAAAAGAATAAAAGGAATAAGCGTACATGAGTTGCAATCTTTTTCCTTCCCTTCTGCATCAAGGATCTTGTAGTTGCCATAACTGCTGTAAGAAATTTGATGTTAAAGCTATTCTAATGGAAGTTATGGCATTCTTATTATACATGTAGTTACCTGGAATTTCTACGAGATCTTGAAGAGAGAGTTGATCGGGACTGGGATGGAATTTCTTCATCTCTTGAGGAGATTCGCAAGTCATTGCTTTCTAGGGATGGTTGCTTGATAAATATGACTGCTGATGGGGGGAACCTGAAAAATTCAGAGAAGTTTGTCAGCAAATTTCTTGATATGCTTCCCAGCAATTCAAATAGTGCGGCCAATACCTGGAGGGCATGCCTTTCTCAGGAAAATGAAGCTATTGTGATACCCACTCAGGTTAGAATCACTTCTTTGAGTAACTCTGTTGGCCTTGGCTTCTTTTCTGACTCACTGACATATGACCTGGCACTCTGCAGGTTAATTATGTTGGAAAAGCAGCTAACATCTACGAAACGGGATATCAACTTGATGGTAGTGCATATGTCATCTCAAAATACATTAGTAATACATGGTTGTGGGATCGTGTGCGTGTCAGTGGTGGGGCTTATGGAGGTTTCTGTGACTTTGATACACACTCAGGTGAGGCTTTACATTGTTATCTTGTTGGCTACATATATCTTTGCTGGAGCTTTACATTGAACTTACGGTTTTCGTACCCAGGAGTGTTCTCTTTTTTATCTTATCGGGATCCAAACTTGTTAAAAACACTTGACATTTATGATGCAACTGGAGCTTTTCTAAGAGAGCTGGAAATGGATGATGATACCCTAAACAAAGCAATTATTGGGACCATTGGAGATGTAGACTCTTACCAGTTACCTGATGCCAAAGGTTATAGCAGGTATGCTGATGGCACATTCTGCTTCCTTTTGTATTTGTTTGCTCTCATTCAAGATGCAGGGGAGAAAAGAGTAAGTTAACTTAGTTATTCAGTATTTGTTGTAACTTGTGATTGATCCTTTCTTTCAGCTTGTTACGGTACCTCTTGGGAATTACAGAGGAAGAGCGGCAAAGGCGGCGCGAAGAAATACTGTCCACTAGGTAAAGATTTTTTTCCATCTTCCACCAATGAGAGTGGAACATTTTTGACTTAAATCCTGCTGATACTGTCCTGGGGATACTTGTTTAAGATTCAGATGAACGGACTACGGAGTGATCATAGTAATAGTCAGTGCTTCATTATCGTTTGGAAGAGACCCTCCAATCAGGCGGTGTTCTACTTATGAAAATCTTTTGCAGTCATAAGTTTTGAATGTCTATACATGCACTTGCATGAAAATAGTTTCAGTAGTATCAATAGCCAAAAAGTTAAACAATTGAAGAATCTAATTGCTAACAGGAAAAACCATGATCTTTTTTATGAGTGATAAACTCGGTTAAAATTATCATATAGTTAATTAATGTAGCAGGCCAGACTCTGCTGATTTTCTCGTTACCATCCGGCATCGATTGCCTGGCACGAGTAATTTTCACCTTTCTTCCGATATTTTCTTTTAACCTTACCTTTTTGTTTCGCAGCTTGAAGGATTTCAGAGATTTTGCTGATGTAATTGAATCGGTTAAGGATAAGGGAGTTGTGGCATCAGTGGCATCGCCTGATGATGTTGAAGCCGCAAATAAGGAGCGCCCGAACTTCTTTCAAGTGAAGAATGTGCTTTAAATGGATACAAGCGGCACAAGATGGATAGGAAGGGGCATGTTTTTACCCCATTGCTATACTTGCAATGCTTGTAGGATTGTTTCAGTGTTTCTGTCGCATTTTAAATCAAGTTATAAAAGGCAATGCAACGAGGAGAGTCAATGTAACGTGACTTTGTATTCATACATCTCAAGGAAAGGAAAGGCGCTTATTATACCTTTTGACACCACTGACTGTGAATTTCTCTTTACCTGTTTTTATCAGCTTTGTCTGGTAATTATTGTGATCTTTGAGTTTAAGAACATAAGCATGGCGGGCCTAGATATTTCGATAGAGAGATTGGGCGGAGTTGTACTCGATGAACAAAGAGAGATTAACACTTTAACACCATTCAGTTCAATAAAAGAAATGCTTATGACATACTTGGAAAGTAAGTGAAGTGAGAGATTACAGGCTTGCAAGGGGCCAACATACTGTGAAATACTTCTCTAGGCATTGAACGACTTACGCATATGATTGAATCTGGAGTACAAAGAGTCGATCTCTTACGTGGGAATCATTGTCGCTGTGCGACGTATGACCTTCAGTTGTGTATCCTGATGCAACCGAATTCAGTACGCTTCTTTGCCTAGACAGTAACATGCGTACACCGGGATCACGGTCCCGGGTGGTTCAGTTGTCAGGTTCATTACATGTGTGAAACATCAAATCAGACAGCAATACATCTTAACCAACTCTCTCGTTCCGTAACCAGTGCAGCCCAATTCAACGCACGTCCGCGAGCAGAATCAATCACGGTGAGTGAAGAAAGCTGTGGTGGGACTCGTGTTTTTCTATGAAAATTATCCTTCTGTCACTTCATTTTTGCAGTGTTTTGTTGTACTAATGATTTGGGTTATACTCAGGGTGTCCATGTGCTTTTCTCAGACAAGCATCTTCAGATTGTATCAATAACATTGTACTCCAGATACTTAAGTGGTACCATGTAGGGGTCCAAGAGGCTGATTGTATCAAATAGACACCAATCGGTAAGCATTTGATACATACATCCTCTTTGAAGATTCTCAACTCCGACGAGCCCGCCGACCACCTAGCACGTTGTGGGTCAAAGTTCCACGTTCCCCACGCATGAGATCGGGACCGGCTTAGAAATGCTTCAATGTTCTCGCAACTCGGCAGTTCAAACTTTCTCGATCGAAATCCTTTCGACCCCAAGAAAACCGAAAAGGAGCAACAACAAAGAAAAGCGAATAGCAATGTTTTCGTGGTGTCGTCGTTCATAGTTACTGAACAACGAGATCACCGCATGTCAGGAATTACTTTTAACTCGATAACCACGTTGCCTCTCATTCATGAGATGCCTTCTTTCAGATAGAGAAAGCTTTGTCCTTCCTTGGGTTGTTCTAGGAAACCGTACTCGTAATCGAAAGCAGGTTCCTAGGAGGCTA
Source organism: Syzygium malaccense (assembly GCA_031216405.1). Taxonomy (NCBI): domain Eukaryota; kingdom Viridiplantae; phylum Streptophyta; class Magnoliopsida; order Myrtales; family Myrtaceae; genus Syzygium; species Syzygium malaccense. Next base: position 16,002,463 of record CM062259.1, on the reverse strand, counting down.
GGACCACGCGCCCCTCCACAACAACCGAAGAAGATGTCCAGCTTCGAGTAAGAGGACTTTGTTGTCAGACTCGAGGAGAGCCCCCATTTATGATCCTTCCTTCCTTCCGTCCTTCCGTCCTTCCAAGACCTTCCAATTTGGAAGGATGTATGCCAATCTGTTAAGGAGGAGGAGGAGGGGGGGCCATTTGATTGCTGTGTCTTTGCTTGGTGGGTCCCTGTGAATTAACATGTCAAGGTTGCTGATGCCCACCTGTTGATTCCTATCCCAAATTTGTCCTATGTGCTTCCCACCTGTTGATTCCTATCCCAAATTTGTCCTATGTGCTTGATGATGATGATGATGATGATGATGAGGAGGAGGAGGAGGAGGAGGAGGAGGAGGAAAGCATGATGAACTTGGGTGATATGCGTTAGTGCATAGAAGGTGTAAAGTCTGGATTTTTTATGCATTAAACCTTATTTCCACTTAGACTCGGAGAACAAGGGTCCTTTGTTCCATTTACAGGGAAAATTACCAAAAAAGTCATAAATCTGTTGTATCTGTGCCAATTCAGATCTAAACTTTCAATTTCGTCAATTTAGTCATAAACCTTTTGACGATATGTCAATTTAGTCAATTCGATCAATTGGTTGGAAATTGCTGATATGAATGCTAGTTGTCCAAAATTGAACAATTTTTTTCAATTTTTTGAATTGTTTATTTATTTTTCTTTTGGCTTGCGGCCATTGACAGATGAAAGGAAATAAAACAAAAAGAAGGAAAAGAGAAGAAAATAAATAAGAAAAGGAAAAGAAAAGAAAAAAATAAATAAAAAGTTTTTAAAAAATTGAAAAAAACTATCAACATTAGCGTCGGTCATGCCATGTAAGATAGCTAATGTCCACGTCAGCGACTTTCAGCCAAAATTTATGGGATGGACTAAATTGACAAATTGTGAAAAGATCTAAAATCAAATTAGTCAAATTGATAGGGTTATAACTGAATTGATATAAATATAACATATTTTGTAATTATCCCCTCATACGTGCTTACACACGTGTCGCAATAATCCCAATCGCTTGCTTTTGAAAATCACTTCCGATGCACCAACGGTTGAGATTCCGCGAGACGCCAAAACAGGCACCGAGCCGGATTAAGAATCTCCATTAGTGTCATGTTAAGAGTGAGCAGATAACTATACTTTACTTGTCTCCTGATCAGTAAATTATCTACGCGCATAGGTTAAGTACAACGGCCTCCTTTTCGACTTGTGGTTTAAGTACATTTCCCCAATGTTTTTTTCCGATTCTCAAAAAGAAAAGAAAAGGCCACATTGTAACTCCAATTGATATGAGCCCAACTTGTAGGGTTACCAAACAGAGATTGAATTCGTTCTCGAATGATTCCCATTTGAAATGGTACGGGTGTGCCAAACGGACCGCTCGGACCGGACTGCCCGGTTTGGTCCGGTTCTCGGTTCCTAAAAGCGGAACCGATGTTCAGGCGGTCCAGTCCAATTCCCAGTTCCTCTTGAAACCGGGAACCAAATCTAATGGGACTGACAACATATGATTTTTTTTATTTTTTCAAAAAAAAAAAACGATAAAATGTGAACTAAATCCATGTCCAATGGTTCCATTGGACCGGGACCATTCCGGTCCAGTTTCCGTTCCTTGTGACACAGGCGAGATGAGCCCGTTGCGTGATCTAAAAATTTAGCACGCCGGCCGCATTGAACGAGGTGAGCAGCATGCCCGCTTCGAGCTCAGCTAGGCCTTAGGGTAGGGCGTGCCAATCCAAGCTTTGGGTGGGGGGGCCCACACCGTCGCCTTCGAAATGCAAAACGAATCTCAGCCGTCCATCTCGGTCGCGCGCTCCCTCCCCCCCGTCTCTACTTCAAATCAAATCGCCAGGTCGAGACACTCATCAGATAGAGAGAGAGAGGGAGAGAGGGCGCGCCCGCGCTGGCGATGGAGGAGCATCGCCCGGCGCGACGGCTCAAGCGAGCGGAGCTCACCGGAGCTCCGAATCCGGCGGCCGCCGCCGCCGCCGCCCGCGAGGAGCCGCTGCCGGAGGGGCGCGGTCCGTGTCCGGGCTCGTCGGAGGAGATCAGCGCGGCGACGTCGGGGTCCGGAGAGATCGTGCCCGGAGACTCCGCCGCGAGCTCCGGACCGTCGGAACCGCCTCGTTCCTCGGCGGGGAGCGACGAGGAGCCCGTCGGCGCTGCGGAGGAGAAGCTCGGCGCCGCCGTCGATCGTCAGCAGCAGCGGCAGCAGGTGAATTTCGAGCTCGATCGCCCTCTCCCTCTCTCTCTCTCTCTCTCTCTCTCCGTTTCCCCGCGCGAATTCCATCGTCTGCGCGCGTTCGCGAGAGAGAGAGAGAGAATTTCCGGCCGTTTCGCCGCCTCCGTTGCTAAATTAACTGAAGATCTCGAACGGTGCAATCGCAGGCGAAGAGTTTCGAAACCGAAGCGTCGACATGCAACGGCGATTTCAGGTTACTCCGCGTTCATTCATTCTCCCATTTTCGATCCCCTCTTAAATTCCTCCCCTCGCGTTTCTTTCTCTCGAATTCTATTTAACTCGCGCCGAGCACGAGAAATCTTGTCCTTTGTCGTCTTCTGCCCCGCCGACCGACTTTCTGTCAATCGTCCTCCAAATCGCAGCAGAGAGACCACCGCGTCGAGCGGCGGCGAGGAGGAAGCCGCCGCCGCCGAACCGGCGACGATGGCGAAACCGGCGGCGGCGGCGAATGGAGGGAGGCCTCCAGCGGGAGGGGCGGAGATGCCGTCGCGAGCGGAGCTGGAATCGTTCTTCTCGGCGGCGGAGAAGCGCGAGCGGCAGCGATTCGCGGACAAGTGAGTGTGAATTCTTCGAACGTTTCTCTCTTCATTCGTTGTAGTAGAGAGAGAGAGAGAGAGAGAGAGAATCTGAACCCTAAGTGATGCATCTGCTCCTTCTTCTCCTCCTTCGTCGTCGTCTTCTTCCTTCCGGAATACGCAGGTACAACTACGACGTCGCCATGGACGCCCCCCTCGAAGGTCGCTACGAGTGGATCCCCTTGAAGCCGTGACGGAGGACGGAGAGGAGAGAGAGAGAGAGAGAGAGAGAGAGACGCCGAGGTGACGCGGCCGAGGTCAGGTGGCGACGTCTCAGAGAGAGAGAAGCGGAGCAAAGCGTGGACGGAATTGGAAAGCGGTTGAATTCGGTGACGCGTACACCCCCTCGTCTCCCTCTCTCTCTCTCTCTCTCTCTCTCTTCCCCTTCGCCGGAAAAATGCGCCCAAAAAAAAAAAGAAAGAAAGAAAGAGAAGAAAATCCCAGTCGAGAATTACGAATAAAAAAAAGAATATATATATATATATATCTGTAATTTCTCCGTTTTCTACGAGGTGCAAAAGAAGCCCCTCTTCTTATTTCCCGTTTCGGTCCACGGATTTTCGTATGAAATTGCGATTTTCGGTCCCGCTCCCCTGGGAATTATATCTAATAATTGCTATACACGCAAATATTCCTGCTAATGGGTACTTGATTTTGGGAGCCTAAAGTGAGGATATACACTACTATTCGACCCAAAAAACAGGTGAGAAAATACACTCTCTCTCTCTCTCTCTCTCTCTCTCTTTTTCTTTTTCTTTTTCTTTCTTTTTTGTTTGCTGTTGTAGATTTTGTCCGTCATCATGAATGCGTGTTGCTTCTCGAATACCTTCTTTTTTGGGGCATCGACGGGCGAGAAACTGCGCACATGCCTCGCAGCTGGGGGACCCCCATTCCTCGCGCACTGACTTCCACGCCCCCCCCCCCCCCCCTTACAAACGCAAAACCCGCGCACGTAACTCCTTCCTTCCCTTCCTTCTCTTCCTTCCCCTCCTTCCCCACCGGTCCTCCGTTTTTCGCAGCATGCCTCTCGACACGCGGGCGGCACGTGTGTGCTGAGAGGGTACGAATCTCGTAGATTCGCGACGTGGGGATACTTTAACGCTGCCTCCAGAACGGGGCGTGGAGTGACGCGGGGGGAGAGAGAGAGAGAGAGAGAGAGAGGCCCCGCGCGCGGGCGCGAAGTGAACCGGACCGGAATCTGGTCCCCCTCGATATCATGTCGGTATGTTCGGTCCAAAAGTTAGAAATTGATTGGTGAGCGAGACTGTAATAATCCCGCGAACAAGCGATGTGAAATACTTCGATTGTCTGCGGCAGCTAAAAAAATGACGAGGCAAATCACATTGATCTTCACGTGTTGCAGCTAAAATCAGAATTATGACCCAGTTAGTAGCATTTCTTTATTTATTTTTTTAGAATGTTAGAAAGTTTAAACCAAAAATTTGAACTTATAAGTGGAGGGAGACGCTTGTATATAAAGAACACATAAAGTCACATAGACAAGTGATGCGGGTTGCTTTGACAGAGTGGAAATGACACACGATCAATGCTGTTTTATCAATCGCAGGGTGAGCATTATATAATTGCATGAGTATAATTACGCATGTTTAGTTAAGATCTCTTAAGGAGCATGGTTATTTTTTTTTTTCCATATGTTTGTGTATTATTTAGTAAGTTAACATGTCAAGTGGATTGAATCCTTGTAAAGGCTAATAACAACAAAGGGAGATAAGTAAAGTTACAACATAGTGATTAGTGAAAAAGGGTGGGGATTAAACCAGGCACATGCCTGATCCAGAAGCAAGCAACTTTATATACTATGGCATGGTTTTTGTTCTCTGTTTCTTAGACAGAGCTTTCTGAATTAAATTACTCAAGTTCACATGCTTCCCCCCATTCATATTTCACATCGCGAGCATCAAATGGCGACTCATTTTCTGGAACTTCTTTTCCGGACATGAAAATTTGACTCTTTTTTCGCCTAAAATCATTTCTGAGACAAACAATCGCGAACTAGAAACATTCATCTGCTCATGATGTGTCGGATACAATTGTCGAAAACGAAAAATTGCGCACAAACCCTGGGAAATTCCTTTACACCGTCGGTTGACCCAATAAGAGTTAGAAAAATTGATCTCTTCTTGATTTTTTTTTGTGGTTTTGCATTTTTTGTAGATCTCGTTGCGTTTTGCAATTTAGCTTTTGTTTAGTCAAAATATTTCTGACCTTTCGAATTACATAAATATTATGAAGTATTAGTTAATTCGTTTCTGAATATTTAGATGGAAAGTGCAATAGTAATAATCTGCCCCCCAAACAAGCGGGCCTGGCCATGTTTGCTAACCAAGATCGAAAGTGAATTAGGCGAATCACGATCTCAACGTGAAGTGAGTATCACTACACGGTATGCGCAAAAGGAAAGAAAGAGAATAAATCAAGAAGTTAGAATAGAATATATCGAAGAATAACTTCCAGCTCTCTTGCATGATCGTAAATTTTATTGAAGTATCGCATTACTTGTCAATTTATACGCTCTTTTATATATATGATCGCTCTCCACGTGTGTGTGTGTATATATATATATATATTGGTTGAATGTATTGCATGTCTTCATGGTTTATACATATGATATCTTTCTATCTATAAACTCACATTTTTTGGTTGGATAATCTAATATCATATCAGAGTTGGGGTTTGCCCCAATTTACCTCGTGTCCGTCCCCCATATATGTGTGTGTGTGTGTGTATATATATATATATATATTGGATTAAATGTTTCGCATGTCTACATAGTTTATACATATAATTTTTCTCCACCTATAAACTCAAGATTTTCGGTTAAATAATCTAAGTTGGCATCAGAATTAGGGTTTGTTCCAATTTACTTCATGTGCACCCCCTCGTTCTTCAAATTCCCCGAATATCGTTTCTAACGCGGCTTATACATAAAGTAGATAAATGATGCAGGGTACGTTAACGGATCTCACGCGAACGAACGAGGTCCGAGGAGTTTATTGTGTGAATCCCGAAAATTGTTATGATATTCAAGAAAGAGGAAGGGGTCGTGCACGTGTATTGAGGGAAGAGGTGGGTCTCCAGGCAAACAAGAGTTCTTTGCTTTGGATCTGGTGCAACTTTAGTTAGTGATAAAAAAATTAAGACGGAGATGGGGAGTGATGATGAGAGAGTGCTGGGGGTGGGGGAAAGAATGTCGCCTTTTGTTTTCTATTATTAATGAAGGAGAGAGGAGGAGGAGAGGAGGAGGAGATGGGGTTTCGATCTTGATGCCTTCTTCTTCTTGCCTCTCTCTCTCTCTCTCTTTTTCACGCTTCACGAAGCTGATTGTGGAGGAGCTCATGAGGGACTTAAGCCCATGTACGGTTCGGTTTTCTCAATAGACTTTCGGCACGAGGCATTTGGCAAGTCATTTTGGGATTTCATTGATCAAATGCTGACATTCGGAATGCTGAAATCAACTTTTTTCTATCCAAATTACCATCACTTGTTCTGATTTATTTCGATTTTGCCCCTCTTATCATTGTTCATTTTCTTCATAAGGGCTACCGGCGAGATTGGCCTATGACACCAGATCTGGACGGCGAAAGGCCAGCGAGGGGCCGACTAAGGTCGCGCGACCCAGGCGACGAGGCCTGAGGTCGCGCGACCCAGGTGTCGTCGACCTAGGTCGCACGACCCCAGGCAGACGTCGCCAGGGTTTTTTCGCGACCTCAGGCGACACGCCTGGGTCGCGCAGCTCCAGGCGACGGCCGCCTGGGTCAATGGCTTGCCGACGGCCGTAGCCCTTCGCCTGCTCCAAGGAAGGGTACTTTTTTTTAATAGAAAAAGGGTCCCAAAGTCCTTCGCAAAAAAAAAATAACCAAACACTACTTGGATCAAAGTAATTTTACAAAGAATTTTTTACCAAATGCCATTTATATTTCCTTAAAGGATTTTAACCTAAAGGTATTTGCATTCCCTCAATGCTCATTTATAAAGTTGAACCAAACGGGCCCTTATTTTGAAAGGGACTTCCTTTTTGTCAAGCTAGATAGCTAGTAAACGTTGGGCAGATGGATTGCCTATTCTGAATTTTTTGGACTAAAGTCAAAAACTTTGCCTCGTGAAATTGAGACCTTCTAAAGTTAACAGAGAGAGAGAGAGAGATGAACATACTTCACTGTATGCGTTATTGAGTGGCCTGGATTTATTTCCCTTTTTCTCCTTTTCTTTTCTTTTCTTTCCTTTTTTCAATTTTACATTCGTGCCTTCAGTGCGCGCGCACTCCCTCTCTCTCTCTCTCTCTACGAACCTCGATGCCTTCCGCGAGTGTAGGGTGCGACTTGAAGTCTGCAATTCCGAACTTCAAACGACTCAAACCTAGCGTTGCTGCTCATGGATGGGATGGCCATTTTGCGCACAAAGTGGTCCGGGGGAGGGGACCATATTTGGAAGATCGAGTGTGACGGTGGCAAGACGGCCCGATGGCGGTGCGCGCCTAGCAACACCGTGGTGTCTAAGGCGGAAGTGAGGGGGGAGGGGGGCGGCATGTTTAGACTTCTTTCATATTAAGCTAACCGGGATTGCCCGAGTTTAAAAGATCTCAAAAATTTGACCGTGAAGGTAACTATAACTTAAATCAGTCAATTTAATGCATACAAGCATAAAAAAAAATGGGGCTTTAGTAGAGAAAATTGCCTCATCGAACTTTTTTCCGTATTATCTGTTTTTGTCTGTCCAGTCAGATCCCTATATTATGATCTTTATGTTTATATTGGATCTTTCAGGAATTGTTCACATAAACTGCCACGTCGATGAATTTGACCAATGTCTTATTAATGTCCTTATCATATGATACGATGTATTCGTGTATATAATCAACTTTACTGGACAAATTTGTGCACGTGCTCTAGCCAATCACATTCAATCAAAAGCCCGAGGAGAACACTTTGAGAGCTCCCATCATCCTCGTGCGTAGTGCACCAAGCATTCGTAATTCCGTACTTCGATCTAGCCTATTTGAAATGGTTTTTAATTTTGAATTGGGATTATTATTCGGCAGTGTGGAAATATATTTACATATTCATTGATAGATAAGTGACGTGTGTGTTTTGTAGTTAGTTTTCTACCCGAATTTCTTCATATGTCAATCATTCGGCGGTCCGGTGAATCTGTAATTTATACTTTACACACACAGTGGGCCTAATAAAAATCCTTTTAAATTATACCTTTTAACCTTTTTCCCAAGGATTATCAGTTTCATAGTTTGACAACTAATTTACATGGAACAATCTAAATCTTTTCAAAGTATATATTGACATGCAATATCATGTATAATTTCCCGTAATTTTTTGTGAATTTACTTGTTTAAGTTTTTCAAGGCTCTGGAAGGAAAATAATGAGTAAAAAAAAAGTTAGAAGTTGCACCAACGGTAATTGACAGTTGACCCTGCCTCAATATTGCATAAAAAGCTCCTTTTTTTATACTCCATAACCTAGGAAAAGAAGCTCAAACATGACAAAGAGGGGACCTAAGGTATACAAGATGCAAGACTAAAGATTAAAAGTACATCGACATCGTAGACTATTGAAATGAGCAACATTTATTAGCATTTATGTCCATTTAGGGACAGCAATTTGACTCACCCTAGCAAACATTCGCACCACCCTGCCCCTAATGGGAGAGATAAAAGGATTTCGAGATGAGAGATGGGTTCAAATAAGTCGCCTCACGCATAAGGTGGGGGCGAGGAAACAGGTTTATGAGCTTCGATGAAGCATCGGAAGGCCTAAAACGTGCTGCTTCAGCAGTTTGTTTGAGCAGACAATTTGTTAGGGTTATGGCCCAACTCATTTGACCCCGCAAGAGAATGTAGGAACCTTGCCGGCGCTCGGAAGCCGCCGCCACCGTTCATCCGCCTCTCTTCCTCTCTTTTATCTTCCTCCATTAGTGAAGCCCCCATGGTCAATGTTCAGCCTAAAGGAATTGAGCTATCTCAACTTGCAAATTGCCCTGGGGCGGCACCATAGCGGGGGACACGGACCCTCAGCGCTCGAGAGGCGCTCAACCTCCCCCTCTCTCTCTCTCTCTCTCTGCACAATCATGTATTTTAACATACGACAAGCGCGTGAATGTTGATCGGCAACGAACTCAAGGGGGCCACAGATAGAAATCTCTCAAGTTCAGGGCTACCTGAGACAAAGTCACATGTACTTTCAGAAAATAACCTTCCTTTCATCGAGACTTTGGAGTTTACCCAAGTAAAAGTCTATACCGAGCTTGATATGTGGACTTGGCTTTTGATCTGTGATTTATGTGCTTGGTTCAGGTTTTGATTGAACGTTTATGTCTCTTGTTCTCTCCATCTCTCCCGTTTAAGCCGTCGTAATTTTTTTGTTGCAATATGCAATAGGCAGTTTAGGAAAACAGATGCTACTACTATAAAATTAGAAGCTAATTTCGCATATACAAACTTTACTTTTCCCACATATGAATATGAGAAAATTAAAAAGCACAAAAACAAAGGAAATTGCCTAATAACCCGAGCTACAAAATTCCATATCCAGAACGATATTTCCCATGGGAACATCGCCAGGAACTTGCAGCGAGCTCTCCTCTCCATAACAGGGGCTCTCCCGAGCGCGCGAGCAGACAAAGCTTAGATCAGCACAAATTTGAACAATTTGTTTCCAAATGATGGTCGAGACTCCGCTTTCGACCGGTCGGCGACTTGTATTCTTCCAGTCTTTTTTGCTTCACTATCAGGAGAAGCGCTGCAACACAAGCGCTAAGTGAACAGATGTATCATTACCAAGAGTAAAGCTTCAAGAGAAATTCTAATGCAGTTAGATGAGCTAACTTCAAATCAAAACCTACTGAATTTATCGAATGCCACAGTGTCTCAACTATACCGATATCATTTCGAAGTTTCTTTTACTATTATAACAGTGCATCTTACGAGGTAGAGAAACGGCATCGACTATTTTTAGCAGAAACTGATAAGCCAAAAAGAAAAAAGCACCTAATGTAACCTAGACTGCAGAAAGTATAGGGAAAACTTTTTCAGCATTCATCCATGAAATCCCCTCCTAATGATTACTACTTTTTGGTACTTGGTAGCAGTCAGGACAATAGCCTTAGAACATGAATTATACCACCATCCATTATCACCCCCAATAAAGACCTAAACAAAGAGAACTGATTTTAGCCCACTGCAGTCTCTTCTTTTCCCCTCAATCAGCAGAATCTACTCATTCATTTGCCATAATGCAACTTACAAAAATCACAGGCAAGCTTGTTGGGAAAAACAAATTCAAAACCCACCTTTACGAATGTGATTCATATGTTGTAAAATATGTCCCTAGAGTCTTAACTGCTGCATAACGAGAGAAATTTTTTTTTTTTCGACTTACCAAGTTCCACCATTTGTTTTAGATATTCATCATGTAGATAAAAAAAGAAATCAAAAGCAATACCTATAAGTAAAGAATTGCATGCATTGAAGCTACTTTTTTAAAACTTGAAGAGCGAAGACTTAAAGAATGATTAATGCAATGCAGTAACTCTCATTGAGTGGACGTATTAACCAAAGAGGGAGAAAAAGAAAAAAAACGGCATTTAAATTTAGAAGCGACTCAAGACCTGCTAATGCATGTTCCATTATCTACAACAAGCAAGGCGTCCCTTCTTGCAGATTACCCAACATCCTATGTACTCGAACATATGCACACTGTAGTTTGTGTCTTTCCTCCAAGGTTGTACTATTTTCCACTAAAGCCTGTAAAGGAGAAGAGAGGAGACCCGTGATTAAACTACAAAGCCAAAGTAATGACTGCAAGCTCATCGATGCATTCTTTATAAGAAATAAAAGTAGAGCATAATCAACGTACGAGTATTAGAATAATGAAGTTACATGATGACCTTTCCACATGGATTAACAGTTCAACACTGCACAATACAGTATGAGCACACCTAACCAGAACGTTTTTACTGTCAAGCATCATTCCAATTCTTAATCGGTCCCCCTCAGAAATTCCAAAAGGAACATATCAAGTGAAAGAAATGGGATAGCCTGTGAACAACTCAAACAAGCACGGCGAGAAATAATTGATATAAACTAGAACGCAAAATCAAACCTGTATTGATCTTAGCATGCATTCAATCTCTGCCTTGAATGAAGATAGAATCTGTCGAATCTTAAAGTCCTTGTGCATCATTTGAAGGACATAAACAATGGTGATAACATTAGTTGAATGATCTGTCCAATGGCTACCATTTTCGGAACAAGACAATGAACTCCTATCAGATATCATTGATTCCATCTTGTTTAAAACTAGTTTCAGAAGTTTGCGACTTTGATCAAACAAAAATAAGCAAGGTATGACATAATAATGGGTCATGCGCTCAAGAACAGCAACAGCAGCTTCATCATCATCTCCTGAAATGTTGGGGATTACGACCTGAATATATGAATAAAACATCTGATTAGATAACAACAAACATTTGACTCTTGAGCCTGCTGATCAGAAAAAGAAATGGGCAACCGACTTTCCTAAGCAACTTAAGTATAGACCAATAGTTATCAGATAGAAAACCAGTAGATTACCCAATCATAACAAATATTAGTAAGAACCATGGGACACATGTTTGTAACCACATGAAAGACCGTTTCCTGGATAATTCGAGCAAAATATCACTAACATTAGTTCCAAGCCAAATTGAACTATTACTAAAAACCACGCCGCACTCGTACGTACCATATGGAAGCCCAATTCAGAGATTATTCAAGCAAAATATCATTAGCATTAGTTCTAACCTGAATTTTGTTGCAATTGAAGAATCAAGTGATTGAAGATGAACTGAACAAACAGAAGATCGATGCATGCTTTTGTGAAATGTATAGAGAGAGAGAGAGAGAGAGAGAGAGAGAGAGAGAGAGAGAGAGAGAGAGCTTACAGAAAAATGATCAATCAGATATGGAGCAAGAAAACTGGCCAGACTGTCAATAGTCTGCTCAGAGAGTCTGGTTGGCTTAGAATCCAATGTGACGAGCAGTCGGAGCAAGGCACATGCATTGTCACGAAATGGTTTTAATTTCTGAAAAGAAACAAACTACATAAGAGCTCAGTCTATCCGGAATATATTTACCGAGTACTTGCTGGAATGAACTGTTAATTACAGTACATGCATAAGAACTTTGTTCAAGAATAAATAGATGAAAAATCAATTATCATAAGTTGCAATAACTCAATCACAGGCAGTCAGTTAAGATGACTCACTATCTGATCAATTATCACTTTCTCTATCATCTGAAGGACCGTAGATTCATCACCAAAATGCATAAGGCACGAGCAAACAACACTCGTCAATAATTTAAGCGTTCTGCAGTTCGAAATCTTTGGCTCGTGTTCTTTAACTGAAAGGGTATTATTATCTGTCGAAAAAAGTAGTTTCATCAGGAAAGGAAGCAACCACAAGGAACTACCCACAGAAGAAAAATGTTGGAGATTACCAGGAGAAACTTTGAAATGCGAAAGTAATGTGATGAACAAACTGATGATGTCAGATATCCATATATGTCCAGCAGTGTAGGCTGAATCAAGAACCTCTATCGTGCGGAATAACACTGAAGGTTCCAGATCATTGCCTGAAATGAATTGGCAATAAAAACCAGAAGATGAGCATAGTAAAATGGAAAATAGAGGAATCTCATGAGTTGCTTGTGCGGTATACCACGTGTTTCAACGTGTTTTATAAAAATATGCATCCACAGAAAAGATTAAGACTGTCAAAGTGCAAAAATGTCTTCTCATGTGTTACTTGACTTGCATTGATGCAATTTAGCTCTCCTTGGCCAAAACATACCAACAAATTCGGACATACTTGAGCTTAAAAGACCATAACAGTGCCTGAAGGCAAATCAACACTGAACTCAGACTAATGATGTTTTAGTGACCATATTCATAAGCTGCTTCTCTGGTAGATGCTATTCTTTATTTAAGTGCAAGGACATCTATCGATGGAGTATCTAAAGATGATTTCTTCACTTAAATTCATCATTAAAAATAGCAAGAATATCATGTTGATGCAGAAATAATTTATCAAGCATTCAAGCATCTAATAGTGCATAATGATTGCATCTCGAATTCAATCTCAGACATTTTATGTTTAGAGAAACGTACGTAGACAGCATTTGGCTATTGCCTTCAGCAAAGCAGAATCCAAATGAGAGAAATAATAAAGGCAACAAACCGCAAGTTCCTGACAATCTTGAGAAAGCCTTATGAATGGTCCATAACTAACACTGCCTGCATTTGACATTACAAAAAGTCAGATGTCTGCTACACAAGTAACTATTAGTCATGAAAACATTGTGCACTAAGCCTCACTTTCATCCTGACATTCGCAGAAAAACTCCAGAAGTGCATATTGTAAGTTATCATATTCCCACTGTAAGGCGGGTCTTGATGAAGCAGATTGTCCCAGGCGAAGAATAAGACGTAACACTACCTACAAGAAGGCAAATTCACAAAGTACTTCATTGATGAATAAGGTAACTTTAGAAGAAACGGTAACTTCTGCATGCTGCTAGTAATAGCTGATATTTCTTTTAACAATGCAAGATTCAACCCATTTAGGTCATTAAAGAAAAAAATATTACCGTAAATAGCATTGTGAGGTACCTGGGTAACCGACTGATGTTTTTCACCCAGCACGACTAGCAATGTAGGAAGCTCTCTTATCCAAGCAATCTGATGGTCCAACAGTTCCGGATCACTCACATCTAAATGTATCATGTTTTGTCCCTGCCAACAAGCAAGATTTCTTTCTATTATGCAGAGTAAGGGACGCAGGAAACAAAACAGAACATGTGACTTAGTCAACAGAACAAATCTACAACAGAAGACAACACAGTTTCTCACATGCTCTGTGGACATCAATGTGTGTACTATTATGTGGATGCAAGAGTTCACTCAAAACAGTTCAATCTAAAATACGCTTGAGTTTACGCAAGGAACGTGTACCAAACATAAATGTTTCAGCAAAGGGAGAGCAATAATAAAAACTCACAGGTATCATTAGTTCCTCCACAATGGAAAGGAAGGCCAATTTCAGGGAAGACTGATGATTGCAATCCCTGAATGCCCTCGTAAATGCCTGAATTTTCCATAACAAGGGGGTCAGCAGCATTCATTTTTCCAAATTTCCCCATATCATTAGTAAAGCTTTGGTTCAAAAGAATAGGATGCTCTTGGACAGGAAATGAATCGTAGGAAGGAAATAAGAGGGAAAACTAGTTTGTTATGTAGTTGCAGGAGACAAGATCCTAAAAGCTTGTAATCAACCAACCTGAAGAAGGCGAGACTTCCAATTATTGGGAACCTGCGCCAAAAGTTTTGGTATAAAGGGGAGAAGCAAGTGCTTGTCGCTGACTGTTGCTTCACTCTTTGCATCGTCACTTACCTGCAAAATGATAGGTGGTTTCCTTCAAAATCAGTAACATGGAGAGACAAAGACATTCCATCGAAGTACAAGCAACATAAGAGGAAAGATGGATCAATAATATAATGTTGTGCTTAAGAATTCTGCAAAATGATAGGTGGCTCTAATTAGATTCTAGCTCACTTCATGACCAGAGTTATTCTATACAATCCTTCATACCCAAAAGAATAATGTCCGGTATATTGATAGTGGTCTAAAATTGGTATATGGAATAATGTGCCAACCCTTGGTTAAATGTTGAATATGACCTACTTACAAAAATGCCCATCCACAGAAGTGATGAAGACCCGACACAATCACATTTTTTGTTACTCAATTGTCATACAGGATAACCCCACTCCAGGCCAACAAAATACCAATCTTGGCAACCAAACAAGTTACTTTATGCGACCCCTGTATAGTATATTACAAGTGCAAGATACATTGACAGAAAATTAGACACAGATCAAAATTAGTAAACCAAGGAATGAAATAATGAAAAAATCAAACCTTCCCAAGCAGCATTACTTCTACAAATTCAAGAAATCTCTCTGACAGATCATCGGGAGGAGAGATCCATTCGCTACAGCTCAGAAATATGTCGGCAATCACGACATTCAGAGTGAAGTACCTATCACTGTCCTGCCAACCACAAGAGAACTTAAAATGTAGTGCCTGAAGATAATTTTAGCAACGATGCAACATCAGTCATGAGTACACTCACATGAGAAATGTCATCAGATGAAAAGACAACCTATATTTTGAAGCTATTTAACTAATTGAGTCTCTTGATATGTATTAAAAGCTTGGAATAGGGCCCTGCTTATGTTAGAGTAGAAGGTTAAGGCAGAGGGCACAATACGCATTAATCAAATCCAAGTAGAAAAGAGCAACTTCCTGTAACATCCAACTTAGATCTGCAAATGTATTACTTGAGATCCAAGCAGAAAATTTAAATACTTGGAAAAAACTAGATTTCTGGCATTGGGCTTAGAAGTGTTGCCTAACTTGGGCTCGGATGTCTTTTGCAAAGCCCCTCATCAGCTTGACAATCTGGAAACAAGCTTATTTAGTCAATTCTCTCTCCATTTCCTTCATATGGCTTATTAGAATCCAAAAGTAAGGATTTTGTGGAATGGGGACAATAGACATGTCCAAGCCATGGACACATCGATTTGGCTTTACACAGTGATTGGCGGACGACAAGATGGATTTGGCCCCAATACATGTCAGAAATCCAAGGTGGGATAAATAATTCAAATTGAGAGCATTAGTTTCAATAGTGGCTAATCTATGGTCTAAATGGTTTTCCATTTTTCAAGACTTTCGGCTAAAACCATAAGCATTTCTTATTTATCATCTAGTGTAAAAGTAAAGCAATTCTCTTTACTGTGGACAGGATAAACTGATTATTGTATTGTGATACTCACTCTATTAATTTGAATACATAATCTAGACATGATGGCAAGAGATATGATGTGCAAGTAGCTCTAAAGAGCATAAACCGGTACGGCACAAGAGACACAATTGGTTATTATACCATGCAAAACATATAAAGATATTTAATCCTAGTTGGATATCGTTTGATAATGTATCATTTACTTAGTCAGTGAGCTACTTAGCTAGTGAAGCTGACTAACCTCAGAGGAATTTATCAATGAAAATCTGACTAAGCTTGGACTAAATGTGATAGCTCAAAAGGTCATATCACAGTTTCCCCTAATTGGATGGTGGAGTTCTCTGTCATGTTATTATATGCAGTGTTATCTGACATTCCAGTGTTGCAGAAACCATTCATCTGCCAAACATATCGTTCGATGATCCCACTAAATTACATTTATAGATTTCCCAGTGCCACCAATTTTTAACTGCTTTAATTCTGTTATTGAACTTAGTAACAGAAAGAATCTGAAATTATTCATCAAATGTGAATCAAACTTAACAAAGTAGAAAAACACACACTCACTTGGTACAGGAAAATTATGTTCGATGTATGAGTCTTACCTTCTGCGAAACACAGTGGGCCACATTCAGCGGAAACAGTACACATAGCCTCTTCAATATAACCGATGCCACACCTTGATCCAATGTGGTCAAGGTGGCTCCTCCAAGAGTAGTTTGTAAATCAGACCCAGCCTTACCAATCCTAGAAATAAAAAACTTAACAGCAAGATCTATGCTCTGAAGTATGCACAGCATACAATCAAATGATTGGAACTCCAGTGAAGGCACCGAATTAACCACAGATAAAATCTCCCTGAGGCAATTGATCAAAACTGGCACCAGATCCTTTAATTTCTCCAGGACAAGAGCGTATCCTACAAGAAAAACATAAGGGTTGGTGTTACCACTTACAATTACAATAACTAAATCGCAATAACAGAAAGAGAAGATAAAAACAAAAACGACATCTAAATACACAGTATGGACAGAGTCACTGATGTCTTCTCATAATGACTAAATTATTATTATTATTTTTTCATAGACAATTTTTCTAGATCACTTTCACAACAAGAATATCAGAAGGCGTGGGTCTGAACTAATAACATGAATTCCAAAAAGGGTTGAAAACTATGATGGATAAGTACATGCAAAAATTACTAACATAATACAGTGGGGAAAAACCTAGGTCTCTCGGCATTTACACGTGATTCCTTTTTATTACTCCTCATTGTTTGTTTCCCACTGCAAATCTCATCAAATTAATTCCCTAGAATTCTGACCAGTCCTTTCCGAGGTCATATATCAGGAGCCACACAAAATGCAAGTGGACTATTTCATTCCAGTATCTTGAGCATAATCTAGTATACTTTAGTCTATCAAGTATTTTAGCATTACTCTCAATCCTTGAAGCAATTTTAGCGTTCCATCATTGGTCCTCTTAACTGAGCTAACTCTGCATATCAGTTAGCAATCTTAAATCTAGTTTTCCGAAGAATCAAAACTAGATAACCGACAAAGTGTGGCTAGGAAATGGTGAAAGTTCACAATGCAGGGACAGAAATGAAATCATGCAAAAGTTAGACGAACCAAAGTTCATTAACACTTCCCTGTCCTTTATGAATCCCTTAAACTCAAACCTGAATCCAAGACGCGCAACTAAAAGTAAATTTTAAACTCAAGTTAACTCCAACCCAATACACTCAAGTAGAAATAAACTTCTAAAGAAGAAAATGTCTAACACCTCAATTTCTTGGAGGTGATATGTACATGACAGATCCACAATTTCACCATCTAAACAAAAGACACTTGAGCAACCCCAAACCCCCCCCCCAAAAAAAAAACAGAAAAGAAAAGAAAAGAATACTATTCCCTCCTTTATCATTTATAGCACCAGGAGCCACCTTGACAAGCATTGACAACCAGTGTGCTCAGACATTGTAAGAATGTTTCTCTAGATCCTATGAAAGACTCACTAATCATTAAGAGAATGTTGACACTTCAATGCAAAAGCTCCAACAGGTGCAAGATTAAGTACCCCTACAAACATACTATCAAAATTTGCTTGCATCCAAATAAAGGAATGAGAAACTAAAGGCTGGGCAAAAGACATTTACCAACCGGAAGAACTTGCATTCACATCCTGCTCAAACCCATGCAATAACCTTTTTCCAGCTGTTTTCTGATCAATGTTACAGAGATGTTAGGAACCAAAGATAACGTCTGTGCATATTCAAAATTGAAACAAGCCTTAACATAATCACTAGTAAGTTGCACCCCCGAAACACTTAAGAGAATAAAGGCATGGTCATTTGAAGAAAAATGTGTTGACCTACGAGAGGAACATTTGTTTTGCTTCTCTCAGAAAGTACTTCACTCAAGATTCTTGTTTGGGCCACTTATACATATTAGTAGCGGTGTAAAAGTAATCCTGAAAACCCAAAAAGCCCAGACCGTTTTTGTCCAAGATATGATCGGGTCAGTCTTTCGGGCCTGATATGGTTATAATACAGGCTGGTCTGGGCTAACCAGCCTGAGACGATGAAGCCTAATTAGCACAAACCGACCTCAATAATTGTTTAAAAAATACAAAAATAATAACATTAATGGCAATATGAAACCATATTCTTCCAAACTTCCACTTCACTTCTCTGTATCCTCACTTCAAAATCCTAATGTCCACATAAACCAGGACATACAATTAATAAGATAACTCCCTCGATAAGCAAGCTTCAGAAAAATAAAGCCAACTTAAGCATCCAGTCACAGATCAGTAATGCTTAAAACATAAAGCATCAAGAAAGTAGCTACTTTTGACACAGGAGATGATAATAAACTTAAAATGATTCAGCTAGCTTTTTCTCCACCAAAAACCAATGGACATCCACAGAGAAAGACATATAGCTGAACAATTTAAAGTAAATAAATGGAAGATACCTTTTCAGATGAATCATCCTCTTGGTCGTTGCGTGGCAAAAATGACAAGCAGCACATAAGTCCAGCAAGGGCAGTCTTCAGCTTGCTCCTATCTTGGGCAAAAAGTTGATGCTTACAAAGTATATCCTCATAGTTTTGCAGAATCTGCCAATAAATGCGAAACTTTTAGGAGTCCACAAAAAAATCCAGGATTAAAGGAAAACAAATTATTGAGCAACACCTAATGTTCTAATGGATACTAACAATAAGTAAAATACACTCCAACAGTAATATCCTGACATAGCAGCTACAGTATGACCTTCTCTCCCTCTCATACACGTTTTTTGTTTTCTTCCACTCTATTGGGAGTGGTATATTGAAATACCTTCTCAGCATACAAAAGAAACGTTGGGGGATAGTGCAGAACAACGAGGCCAAGAAATCTGAAAGCCATCAACCGCACATCTACTGCCAGATGTGTCATTGCATTGAAAATATACGCCATCATGAGAGAAACGAAAGGCCCTTGATTGCCCTGCGATGTCAACTGAACAAGTTCTGTAAGAGAATGCACCAATAAACTCTAGATAAATTGTCACTTTTCAAAGAGAATATTTGAACTTGGAAGTAACTTTCTCCCTTATCCACAACTATTGAATAAGAGTTAAATCCAATCTAATCCAAAGAGTTCACTACTCAGGTATTAGAATAAGAGGGATCCCTACTTCATTCCCCTACACACGAAGCTCCTCCGTGGAGGATGGTTGTCAAGACTGTTTACACCACTGAACCATGTGACCTTTCGATCACAATATCCTAATCGTTACACTAAGGTCATCTTCCCCTATCATATGGCCATATGCCATGAAAATGCATGCTGTTGGCATACAATAGACAGTCAAATCATGAAGACCATAATAACATCTCATAAGGCATGACAACCACAAAAGCACACATTCTTCAGTTAAGAACTTACTACATTCTAAGAAAATCCAAAGATAAAACAAGTTCATTTAGTTGTAAATACAAGTTTCATGCAACTACAATTAATATAGAATAGAAAGTCAAAACGTCTGTCAACTATCAATGAGGTCATAAGGTGCAGAAAACAAAAGTCAGACAATGTGCATCCGTCCATATCTAACTTCGAACTTCCAATGGTCATTCACATTTTTAATGTCACATCTTAACCTACGGTCCAAATATATGGAAGAATCAAAGATTTGCTAGCTATGATAAATGGAACTCTTTCACCTATTTAGGATAGTGCTTTATCTTGCATTATGCAGCAAACATCAAAATGATGCAAGGGAACACACAGCCTACCTCTTTACAACTGGGAAATATTACAGACTTAAAAAGTTGATACAGTGCCTCTCTAACCAACTTATCATCATCACCAATTCGCTCGCGCAATTTCTCTATAACAGCATACATGTGTAGCCTCAACTCATCAGGATGCTTCAGGAATAAATCTTTTATGCCCATCAACGCATCTATACCAACAATAAATGTGAATTGAGTGAAATTAAGCATTAGATAAGACATAAACATTATAGCAGAAGAAACAAGTAGCCCATGAGCTAATTATGATGTTAGAGCTGTTTATAGATAGTAAAGGATAAAGAGAAAACTATTAGTACATTAGAAATGTACAAAGACCAAGATAAACGAAAATAACCTGGCAAAACCAAGCAAAAGGAAAGGATTATAAGAATATCTAGAATCAAAACAAGAAGACCAAAGCCCAATAAAAGAATAGAAAACTGTCTCAAACAATCTCTTATTGCGTTCTTTACAAATCCATCACATGAGACAAAGAGGTACAACATCCATGACATTTTACAAATTGAGTCTCCTACATAGGCATGCCAACAACAAAAAAGCTGGATGGCATGTCTTCTTATGACCCATACTACCTAAGACAAACTAGAGATATGATTCCAAAGCTTGAGGGCAAAGTTACAACAAAGAAAGAGATGGGCAACAGATTCACCTGAATGCTTACACATCCAACAGTAATGCGCAGCAATGGAATTCCATTTTCTGAGATTGTCAATTGTAAAAATCTCATTCCAAGCTACCGTGCAGCAAATGAAAAAATTCTAGGAGAAATATTGAACAGTCAGATTGCTTTTGAGGGTACGAGCAAGCAGAAGAATTCCCCATTATAACAAGACTTAACACTGAAGGTCTTGTTATTAGCTGAGTCCCAAACCATCTTGTCATCCCCAGAGCCGCGAACTTTAACAGAATAAAGAAGAGCTAAAAAGGAGTCAATCGAGGGAAGTTCTCACTCATTAAAACTCCTTATGAAACTGGATTCCGATAACCAATAATCTGAACCATCCTTCAGAGACATAGAGTCAGAAACCATGGTATCCTTGTCAGCTGTAAGGAAAACTGACTTAAAAGGCACTTCACTACACCACAACATCATTCCAAAAGTAAACTCTTCTACCTTGTCCAATTTCAAATTTAATCCACCAGATAAAAGAGCTCCCCTTATTTCTAATTTATTTCCAAACTCAAACCTCATAAGCAGAACAGACAACCTTGGTGCACCAACCATTGAGATCAACGTTATATTTTGCTTCGACGACTTTCACCCAAAGAGAACCACCTACAGAAGCTAATTTCACTAAGCCATTGGCTCGATAGGGCTTGATTAAAGTGCCATAAGCAAGAGGAGAACAATTTGCTACAATTTATCACCCACAGCAAAAACTTTAACGAAACAACAGCAAAAACTAAGCAGACTTGACATCAACATCAACCGGAGTACTCTAATAACGATACGTGTTTCACGAAGAAATGCTAAGTGATTCACTTCTACCATTCCAAAGTGTCCCCTTGAATACAATGCCAAAAGTCCAGCTCAGCTGGATTCAGGTTCTAAAGTCTGATTCAATCATCTACGTATCCCTGTCCTAAACGGCGTACATAATGGTTAAAAGAACAATCTTGACATGTTTCAATCCGCACTTTTATCAAAGGAGCTCCGCAGTGTGTTAGGACGTACGACTGGCACGTAGCACAAAACTCTCCCTCTAAATCCAACGCCAAAAGTCAAGATCACTTGCACTCTCCCAACTAATGCGAGTATTCAATTGCTAGTAAGTTACCCCGACGAACTTTCGGATTGTGGTGGGACGTCTGCTGGAGAAGCTCCTTCAAAGTCAGACCTTTCTTGTTCACAGCTAACCCCGCCCTATCCGACGCCACGCTTTGCTCGGGAAGAACGATTGCTGCGGCGGAAAAAACACATCAAATTTCAATGCGTTACTCGAGAAGCCACCGAGTCCCTTTCCGACAGACTCGCGGCGCACGCCACATCGAAACTGCGAAACTCCAGGGGGGAAAAGCTCCCGTACCTCTGGATTCGATCTCGGTGTTCGTAGCATTCTTAGGCGGCGGCAGCTTCCTCCCGACCTTGCGCTTGATTTTCTGCAGCAAACATTGCATCGATCAAGGTCGTTACAGAGCACGGCCGGAATTCAACGTCGAAAACGAACGCGCCCGCGCCCGCGCTTGATCGTGCGCGCGTATCCGGCGCGGTCGCGCGGATCGAGAAGCCTGTTCCTTACTTTGAAGTCGATGCCCTTCTTCTTCTGCTGCTGCTGCTTCTTCGACGGAGCCTTGGGGCGCACCATCTTCGCTGAAGCTCGCCGGAGAGGACAGGATCGGCTTTCTCCGACGATCACGACGAGAGGCGAGCACCGAGCCGGTACCAGCCGCCGGGATGGAGCGCGTCGGCCAAAAACCCTAGAGCAACTGCAAGGAACGTGCAAAGCAGCGCGAGTCAATTGGGACGGATCCAACCGGCGATCGACGGTTGGTCCATTCAGTGATCTCTCAAGGTCGGAAGCGAGTGAACGAGAGGTTTAGGGTTTTTAATCCTTTTTTTATTTGAGGGAATTAATACGTACGAAAAATTCCAAACTGATACATCTAATAAATATACCTCGAAATTAATTTTTTGATCGTAAAAAACCTTAAATTAATATACATATGATAAATTTACCCCAAATTAATATTTTGACAACTAAAAATCCAAAATTGGTACACTTGTGACAAATTTACCTTTCGTTAGTTTCCGTTAAATTGGATTAATACCACAAAAAATCACAAACCGGTACATCCATGACAAACGGAGGATAAAACATAAAATCGGCATATCAGTCAACTGCCGCATGTGATTTAACAAAGTAATTTGATAGTAAAATTTAACAGAAATACACTGTGGGTAAATTTGTCACGGGTGTATCAGTTTGGGGTTTTTGGTGATAAAAAAATTAGTTTTGAGTAAAATTATCACAGGTGTACCAGTTTGGGATTTTTCGTGTATTAACCCTAAAAAATAACATTACTTTTTTTGCTAAAAAAATTTAAGGGAAAAACGAGAGTTCTTTTATTACAATAAACATGGTAATACATGCCCCGAGAAAAGAAATTCATTATTCTTTAAAATTATAAACGTCCTTGAATATTTTCTTTCTAACTTTCACTATGGCAACCGAAGAGTTGTATAAACGTCCTTGAATATACAAAGCCATATTGAGATATAACTCTCACTAGTTTCTAACTTTCTTTCTCAAAAAAGCTCTTTCCCCTTTGCAAGATTTGAGTTTCTAATCTTTAACTTTCGAAGGGTCCATGGTGGTCCGGTGCAAGCGAGGAAGGTCCGGTATATCCAAGGTAGGTATGGAAAAACTTGGTGTCTAGATAGAGTCTAAAATACCTATCTTTTTGTTTTATTGAAAAATGCCCATTTAGGTGTATTTCTTCTTAGACTCCGTTCATTTCGCGAAAAATGAATGCTTTTGAAAACATCTTTTTAAGAATGATCGTTTGTATCGCTTAAAATAATTAGCCAACGAAAAAAAAATTGAATGCCAACAACAATTTATGTCGAAATGTTTTCATGGATGATAAAAATATTTTCTATTTATTCATTTTTGTAATCGATATGAGCTATCACTTTAAGGGAAATATTTTTCAAATCGTTTATTTTTCGTGAAATAAATAAAGCCTTATAGTAAATTATAGGTTTGAGATGGTGTTGTTATGCCATCTCTAGGCCGCTATGCCACCGAAATGAAGTCTTAAATATATTCATGATTAGGACATTTCTCCATAAGTTCAACATGTCTATATAATAGAATTAAAGAATGCATGCTTCCGTTGATTATTAATTGTGTAGTTATAAAGGGTGATACGAGTTGGTTCATATATTAAAGTGTTGGAGTAAACCCTTTTATTTAACCCTTAAGATGCAATACCGAAGGGATTGAACTAATAGTCATAATGATTTAATTTCATGAACAAGGCCCCGTGAGAATCACTATTTGTCAATTTAAGGATGCGTTTGTTTCACGGAAAATAAATAATTTGAAAAGTATTTTCTTAAAAATAATTATTTGTATCGCTTAAAATAATTAGTCAAATAAATTTTTTTAAGTATCGATAATAATTCATGTTTAAATAATTTCGTAGACGATGAAAATATTTTTCGTTAATTTGTTATGTAAGTGACATAAGAGATCGTTTTTAGAAAAATATTTTTTAAATAATTTAATTTTCGCGAAACAAACGAACCCTAAATTTGATTTCTAAATGTGACTTCAAATGGATAATTAATTGCATCCATGTATCTATTTAGTTGTTAATCTCTCGTATTTATTAGGAAGCCTTGGTTCGCATTTGTCCTCACCTCGGGCACGCTTGGATAGCAAATTTAGGCCCCATTATGAGCTCTGCCCGATTATTAGAATAATTTACATTTCAAGCCCTGTTTTATGCGCGAAAAATGAATAATTTGAAAAATATTTTCTTACAAATGATCGCTTGAATCTCTTAAAACAATTAACCGATAAAAAAAAAGTTGCCATTACAAATAACAATATAAGTGTAAATAATTCCATGGACAATAAAAATATTTTTCCTTTATCCATTTTTATAAGTGATTCGAGCGAACTTTATTAGGAAAAAAATTTCTGAATTATTAAATTTTCGATAAATAAAACGAAGCTTTAATCGACCGTTTATTTTCGAACGATGAGTCATGATTTTTCCCAAGTTAGTTTCGAATTGGTATTTTGTCCTGCCCAATAAAAAATGTTCGGATTGATCCTCTTTTACATACTCTGTGGCGAAACGGGGACATGACCTTCGATGTCTGCTTTTTTAACATTTTGACTGTTTGCAAACGTCGTGGAATTCACGTGTCTTGACTTTTTACCCAACTCAAAATACTTGAAGATTTTTTGGAATGTTCAAATTTTTTTTGACATGCATAACCATACGTTAACCTTTAGAAATCTCAATATTCGCTTTAAAAATCTGGGAGTAAAAAATTAAAAAAAAGAGTATTTAGGGATGAAGAGAAGCAAGAAGAACCATATGCCCAAGGCCCCGCGAAAAAATCGGATAAAATTAAATTTTCTTTGTTCACAATTTAGACCCCCGACAAGAAATCAATAAAAAAAAATCTGGAAAAGATTATTCCTTCCGAGGAAACTCTTGCGGATGTCGTCATCGTCAACGACCCTTCGACCGTTCTCCGTGTTCACAAAGTGAATTCGTTTGACCATCGTGCCACACGCACCACGACAACGTTGATCCAAAGTCGCGAGCTTTATCCTAAGGCACGCAATATCGGACGTGGCATTTCCATCGCTGATCCTGTCCTCGCCCACCACCCATTCAAGCCCAAAGATCGTTTCCCCTGGCCCCGTCTGCAGTTCCCATTTTCACCAAACAGACGCTTCAGGCGCTTGCGGCTGCGGCGACACCAAGGAACCACCGAATCGCTCCCTACCCACGACGAGATTGGTCGCACCCACTTCCTGTTCCGGGCCGAAGCCTCGAAATTTCGCCTCCTCCGCCGGCCGCGGGAGCTGTTTCGGAGATGGTGGGTGGCGGTGGGAGTGTTTATTGGGGTGCTCGAGGGAGTGGGTTCAGAGGGGTCGTGGTGATTTTCGCCTGGGTCTCGATTCAGGAGAGGCATCTGAGGAGCTACGTGGAGCTGTATGCCTCCCTCGGGTGGAATTCCCTCGTTTGTCATGCCGGGTTCTTGAACGCGTGAGTTGATTTTTCTTCTGCTTCGAGTGGAATTTCTCAGTGCCGTGCTTTCCTTCTTTTTCTTGTGTAGCAGCGTGGAGACGTATGTCGGTTGTGTGATTCTGACTTGAGCTGGGCTTGATGCTTGGTTTGTGCAATTGTGTGCACCTGGTGCTTCATTTGCGACGATTTTGGTTTGTTAAAGCGGGTGAGGGTTGTCAGTCGAGCAAGCTTGGGACATTAGGTTGATGATTTATTGTAGTCTGGACCTTTTTCTTTTATCTTAAGCTTGAAGATTGCTATTTTTTTGGCTATGTATGACGATGTAACACTTGGCGGCCTCGTGTCGTGTCTGGAAACTTGATGTGAAATTTGGATGGAGCAAGTTTTTGGATCAATTGAAACGGGGGTCTTGGTTGATGGCCTAACCAGATGCGGTGTTGTTCTGATGTTTTCTTAAGAGGTGCAAAGCTGTCTTACAGCACATAAATGAGACAAAAATGGTTATTGGCTTTTGGAATTAGGCATCACGCGAAAAGAACAGAGTTTTGGTTGAAAGTAATCTGCCTTATAGCTTTCCGTTAGCCTGTCTATCATCCATGTCATACTCGAGTTTCTTTTGACGGTTTCGGTTGAAGAGAGTATGACATGCACACAAGTATCACATATTAATCATCTAGGTAGAATTCTTGAATGGGGTGAAGTTCTAGAAAAGGGATCCAGATTTGAAAAGCTTAGTTTCAGGGGTAAAAGTTGTTAGTCAAGGAACCACTTTTGATGATATTGTTATACTTTTATGCTGTTCAGTGAAGTCACTCTACTTTGAAATAGTTTCAATTTGTTTGATTGCGTTACTATTCCATTTGAGAAATGTTTGGGAGAGCTGACATGGTACTTCATGGAAATATGATATGTCACTACAGTTTTCTATTAGTTCTTTTGGCGGAGTGATCCAATTCAAACTATAAGTATTATAATCTAATTGAAAATTTTGAAAGTAGAGTGACCTAATTGTAAGTAATGCAAGAATTGAATGACCATGGAAGTAATTTACCTCAAGATACGCTTACCACGGAAAGATGCAAAGAATGGACGATTATACTGTATTCCTTCGACATGATTAACTTTTGCATTGTATCATTACGACCAAAGTGCTAGGTAATTGGTATATCGCATTGGCCACCGTTCTCATTCTGCAGGGTACAGTAGCTATTTTAAATTCTGAAAATGTGGATGAGGATGGAGAAGGAAGTCTAATAACCTTGCAGATGTTGCTTTTTAGCTGAAGATTGTGAGGCACAAATGTAGTCGTGTGAAGGACCCTATTTGGCCATAGTATTGCTGCCCTAGTGCGTTTATAGGGAGTATATCTGCTGGCATTTGTAATCCGTGTCAATGCTGATGAAATTCATGCATACTTATCAGTTATCACACATATTTGAATGTAGCCGCATTACTCATACCCCCTGAAGAAAGCAAATGGTGAAATATGTTATCATGAAAGCATCAAATCTCTAGCTTAATAACATATGGGAAAGTGCGAAGTTAGATATTCAGCCTTTTAATTTCTTGAAGTGAGTTGTAATTTCTACCAATTATTGATTCTCTAATTGCAAAAGCTCTGTTCAATGAAGTAGAGACTCCTCATCTTATTTATCTGCTGTACAAAATTGGGATTCTTGTTTGTTGGAATTGCTGAAAAATATTCAGTTGAAAGAAAATGGTGTGGAATTTTCTTCTGGGCTTTCATTTCGCATGTGGGAGAGTTTCCCTATTTCTGGGTTATACAAAGCTTAAATCATGAGAGTTTTTTACAGGTTTGCTTCTGAGAAGGCAATGTCAATGGCAATTTTTGTTCTCAATGAGCTTCTCAAGGTTAGTTTTCGTCATAGTGCAACAAATTGTGGTTGTTTTGTATACTGTACAAACTTTTGTGCTGATCCTATCTCGGTATTTTGTATCTGTTGTAATTTAATGTTATCTTATAGAAATTAGGGCTTGCTATGGTAGAATTCTCTTCCTTGTGTGTAGCACTATTTTGTTTATGTGAAGCTTCGCTCCTACTTCTTTCCCTTGTTGAAAAAAAATCTAAGACGACGGTAAAGTGATACTACTTAGTCTTTGTGGGAATGCAGGAGCTACAAATTAAGCCATGTCCTGTAGTCTTTGCAGCTTTTTCTGCGGGTTCAAAGGCCTGTATGAGCAAGGTTTTTCAGGTATGTCCAGCAGTTGTCTGTCTGGATCTAGTACTTATAAATTTAAAGTGTTCACTAATGTGTTCAGTTTTCATGTTCCAATAAGATAATCTAAATACATGCTGTTCTAGCAGATCATCGAGAGACCATGTGAGAGTCAGCTGAATTGGGTATGCATAAGTTCCCTTTTCATGTCCATCTCATTTGATATCTTGTCAATATTTTTGATGATGCATATGTCGTTCTGAAAGTTATTTTCTTTCTTGAAGGACAAATATGGATTGGTGAGAAACTGTGTTTCTGGGCACATATTTGATTCCGGTCCAGTAGATTTTACCAGTGATTTTAGTTCTCGGTTTACTCTGCCTTCTACCATCCTAAAAAGGCCTGTACCAGCAAAAGTCGCCTCTTGGATAGTCAAAGGTGTTTCCTCTGGTCTAGATGCTCTGTATCTTACCAGGTTTGGAGCCCAGCGTGCTGAGTATTGGCAAAACTTGCATTCTTCAGTTGTAAGTTGAATTGCTCAATGAGATCTCTTTTGCTTTTCTTGATTATTTTCTGAAATAAATTTTCCTCATCGGTAGTGCATTGGAGCTCCATATCTCATTTTATGCTCAGAAGATGACAACCTTGCTCCCTATCAAACGATCTTCACCTTTGCCGAGGATTTACGAGGTTCTGGTGCAGATGTTAAGCTTGTGAAGCTACGTGGCTCCTCTCATAATGGTTTGTTACAGAACTGTCTTCTCTTATGTCACATTATCATTAATAGTTGCTCTTGTTTTATTCATGAAAAAAAGTTCATGCTCTATATTTGGTGGTAGGTTATACTTCCCGTATTTCTTTGTTTATTATGCTTGAGAAAATTCCTGCTCTTGCATTGGGAACTCGTCTTGCATGGTGGGAGGGTAAAATGGCTGGGCGATTTCATGTAAACAAAGTGAATATAACAGAACTATATGGTGGGGACTTAGGAGTTTTCCTACCAAGCCCATGACCCGACTTGCACATATAAGAAGTGGGTAGAATTGATTAAACTGGTTTTGTAAAAAGGTTTAACTCATTTCTCTTATTGTTTTTTCCCCTGGTTTGGGTCCCTCTCTTCTTATAGAAAGGCAAGCAAGAGAGGTGGAAAGAAGCCAGCCAACCCTAGGAGTGGCTGAAAACCTGAAAGAACAACATAACCTGCAGAAATATTTTTTAAATACCTTTTCTTGTGCTTTGCTCGGTTACCGAATAACATTCACATGAATTTCTGCCATTTATCTGTCAAAGTTTTAAACAAAAGGTGCAGCCAGAGTGGATCTATAAGCTTGAAAACAGGAAGTGCATCTTTAAAGAGAGAAATAAGAAAGGTAGAGTTTTGAAAATTTAGATCTGATATAGGTTGAAAAGAGGGAGATGAGTAATTTTGGATGTCGGGGTTTGTGCATGGGTATTTTATTAGTTTTTTGTTTGTGGGGGGGTCAGGGGAGGGAGAGAAATGCAAATTTTTAAGTTCTCCTGGAGTAGACGGTTAAGGTGCTCCTGGATTAAACGCAACCATCAAGTTTATTCTTTGTAAGGTATTATGTATTCAATGGTAATGATTGGTCCTGGAGTACACAAGCATTTACTAGTGGATCAATCCTTGCTCAAGAGAGGAGAAATGTAGGTGACCTACTGCTTTGATGTGGGAAATTGCTTACCGTTGACTTTACTCAAAAAGGACAAGCTGGCAGGTGTCTGTAAAAGCAAAAACTTAATTAACAACTGAGAACCGGAATTTAGTGGGGTCGCATGAAGGGGCTTTAAAGCCCTCTCCACTAAGCCTCATTCCAATTTCCTGTCAAATCAAAATTCGGAAAAATTTGTGTAGACTTTAGACGTTAATGTTTTTATGCTTTTAATAATTTTAGGTGTTCACGGTATATATGTAAAACTTACACATTTAGCATTAAAATGAATATCAAAAAGTCAAAATCCAAAAGATAAAAGATAAACGAAACACCCGTATAGTATTCTTAGACCTTTCGTTTCCTTGCACTTCTGTGCTTGCAGAGCCAAGATTGAATCAAGAACCGAAATCTGAACCTTGTAAAAATAGGACCAAAGTATCATTTTATTGGGTTGGCTCAATTTTCAGTTTGGCCAGGTTTCCTCCCCTCTTGCATTGTGCACATAATATCACCATAATGGCGTATATATACCTTTTTTTCTATATCGAAGTTGCCTGATTTAACACCTTTCTGGCCACTGTGAAAAAATTGTCTCACTATTCTCCTGAATAAAAGAGAGAATGAGAATGCGTTTTTCTGGAGAAAGTTCTTCTTTGTATGAATTTTCTCAGGATTTTGTTTGCTTTTCTTAAATTCACTTCTCTATAGTCATGTTGAGTAATTTGCTCATTTTATTGAAACTATTTTGAATGATGCTATTTTTTGGTTGGCCTGATTCTAATAATAAGACGGTTCTTTAGAAAGCTGCTCACGTAATGCGTCTTCAAGCACATTTTCTGCTTTCCCTACTAGCATAGAGCTGAAAACTCCTTTGAAATTGAACTTGCATGTGCACCCTGCACTTGGTGCTATATTGTCAATTGACAGATGAAGTAAAAGAACTTGACGAAAAAATAAGTGACTCGCAGTATGGTATCTTGAGCACTTGTCTATTTGGAGGTCTTTTTGGATCTAAAACATGAATTCCAGTCATAATGTTCCAACCTGGGCTCAATATCTAACAGTCTCATCTCATTCTTATTTATGTTTGTCTATATCTATTCCTTACATGTAAACGCATCTATGCAAACCATATATATATATATATATAGACAATATGCCTACCATGTAGATAGATGCATAAATATGTACGTGCATGCATACATATGCATCATGCGTATTGATACATCCCTTCTGTAGATAGCAAAATACATTCATTCACAATGCACCCTTGATGGTTGAACATTCATTCTTGCGATAAACAGAGAGTACAAATCATGATGTTGATACAGCCTATGTGGCCCTGAAGACCACCACATTCTTTTATCTGGCTCCTGCCAAGTGATCTGAGGAAGCCTACCTGTTTAAATGACAAGGGAGATTTTACTTTACCTCTGGCTTATAGACCTTCTAAATTCTCATCTCTGGCTTTTCAGGTCATTATAAGCATTATCCAATCCAATATCGTGCCGCCATAGCCAGTTTGTTTGCAAAGGCAGCTTCCATATTTTCCCAACGATTCCAGCAACTCGAGGAAGAGAGAATTAGAATGGGGAGCAAGTACGACGAGATCTCGGAGTTGATATGTGACCTCCAAAATGCAGCTGTGAACTCCAACCAGAGCCTAAGAAGGGTTGCCACAGGACCCAGTGACCATTTCTTCCTGCCAAGTTCAGTGAACGACAGTTACGCAGCCTCTGGGTCCTCCGACAATGAGCGAAAAGAGTCCTCGAATCTTGCACAGAATGCCCCAGGGATCAGCGCGCACAGCATATTGGGCCAGATGCTGTTCGACATTTGCGTACCCAAGAATGTGGAGGGTTGGGACATTAAGTTTTCTGGTTCTTTGAATGGACAACCATATGCTTGTGCTCGGAAGCTGTCACCATCCCGTGATATCAAATCCATACGCAGGTCAAGATTGTAACATAAGGTACAGTCAGGGGCCTCAGGAACATTTGCTGAAATTTTGCATGACTTTGCTGGAAATTCTGCGAGAAAACTGGTGAGATCATCCGCAACGGAAAGCTCGGCATGACATCTTGTGAAACCAAAGGTATTGTGGATATAAAGGCTGATGCTTGGTAATTCTCTGGCATGAAGTGTACAGAAAAGCATGACAGAATGGATCTTACATAGACAAGTCCAATCCATGCGAGAATGATCGTGTTCCTCATCGACTGTATAAGATGCGTGACTGTGTGGTCCACTGAAGCGTGAAGTAGCAGTATAGACGATTCTCGTTACTAGCGATGGGTACTACGGGATCGCTGCTGATGGTTTGAAGGAGATTCAGCCATACTAGTGTAAATAGAGATGTATAGAGGTGTCGGATTCACATATAAATAACTATTTTCTTGTGACCAAGAATGGCTATGAAATATGGTTTTTCGAGTTTATCGAGTGTGTACTGGCTGTATAGAGGTGTTGATTCACATGTAAATGACTACTTCTTGTGACCGAGTATGCGTATGAAATACGGTTTTTCGAGTCATCTGGTGTGTTCTGTCTACTAATTCTCAAGAGTGAGTGATGTGACTGTCTCTTGAAGCTTTCGCGAGTACATATTGTGACGTGAATTCAAATATATGCTCTTTATAATTTTTTAAAATATGAATAATACTTTAAAATTTGGTGGGATAGCATGTTTTACTCTACTTAATTAAAAGAAAAAAAACAGGTCCTTGAAGACCAATTTTATCTATTTGTTTATCACATGGTGCTTATGCACATAAACTCTAGTTTCCAGACCAAATCAGGATAGCCAAGCTCTACATAGATTCTCCACCGGAGATCCCTGACTGAGGGGTTTCAACGGATCCTCAGTGATCCGTTCCTCGGGAACGTGATGACTGTCGAATCTGACAAGAAAAATCTCCCCTACTAGTCCTAGATTTCTCGAGTTTTTGCGTGATTCGACATCCTCGCATATGAACTAATATGTATATACGTTATTATAAACAACCATGATCGAGGATCGTTCCTATTGGTAGATCATACAAGGGCGCGACTCTCTTGCTTGTAACATCAAAACTCGTGCTTCTTTTCAATCCATTAGGAATGTTTCCTATTCTTTTTCCTCATCTTTTTAGCCTCCCAAAGCTTTGTCTTAAGATTGTAAAGCCGGATTTTGCGCAGCATGTTCCCCATCTGTTGCTCCCTATAAATGGAAAAGCCTTATCCGGATGCCGGGGTCCATCGATTTACTGATAAGGTGGCATTCGATTTTTCGTAGGTTACTTTTAACGAGAAAAATGCTAGAGCGCCCCTAGAACACTGATAAAGTACCTAATTGACCAAATTCTATAATTTTTAAGATATCAACTTTTCTCGTGTTATGTCTAGTTAATGCTTTAAAAATTGAATTATTCTATAATAAATGAGAATATAGTGCCCCATGCACATTTTTTGTAACTCTTACCAATTTTAGAAGATTTTAGCCTTTAGTCAATTGAGGATCTAAGATTTTATTTTCATAAATTGAAGATTTTGGCCTTTGGTAAATATCATATAATGGGCATTTTTCTGGATAAATGCAGGAACATGACTGAATTTTGGCCTTTGGTCGATGTCAATTAGGTCTCCAGCTCCCTGTGGAAGGAATTCAAGCATCAGAAATCATACGTGGCAAAAGATTAAAATATTACACATTGGAGTCAAGTCGGATCTCCAATTCCTTTGTTCCACCGATGGTGAGCTCGAGATCTAATTAACCCGTTTTTGAAAACCCTAAGTTTTCAATTGACCAACTATCAAAATCTTATATCCAATTTTTGCCCTTATCCCAACACTAATCCTACAATACACATTATTCAAGATAAATGCATGAACAAGGCTTATGCTTTGGCCAATTAAGGATTTAAGGTTTTGTGTTAATCATTTCAGGACTTCAGGCTTTAAAAAATCGCCAATTAGGTTTCCAGCTTGCCCCAGATGGAATTCAGGCGTCAAAAATCATACGTGGCAAATGATTAAAATATTCCACGTCGGACTCTAATCCTAAATTCTACCGATACTGAACACGTGACTTTATTGGTCCTTTTTTAAAACCTAAGTCCTCAATTGACCAATTATCAAAACTTTATGTTCTGATTTTGCACTCATCCCAGCATTTTTTCATTTTACACTCATCATCCTTAAATAGCCAGAGAAAAGTTTCACATAGGGCTAGCTATAAAACAAATAGCTGGATAGAAACCCCTAATAGTACATAGTTGACGAACTATTTGAACTTTATCCTCTCTCCTATCTTCCAAGTTAAATGGATTTTGCGGTTTTACAATGATAGCAATAATATTGATTGAGTTGTATTTTATTACACTGTGAGGTGGCAAATTCTAGACGTGTTGCTAAATATGCTTCATTTGTTGGACATATCTACACTTCTTGAGAATTCATGACATGGCTTTGTTTATTGGTAGGTCTGTATTTTGCTATTCAATGTAATCGATTCCAGAGAGACAAGACGAAAACATGACTCGAAAACGATGCAAATTTATCTTAAGATAATCCAGCCTCCCATAAAAACAAACACGTCTCCCAAGCAGCACAACTTCACACGACTTGGCCCATTTTCATTGAACAATATGTTGCCAGTACGTTAAAATATTTTTTTGGTAGAATGAGATGACCTGAATAAATCAAGTTTTAAATATACCATGACACGAGTTTGAGTTTGATGGCCCTATTACTGCTCTTAAAATTTTGGCAAGTTATTTAGCATGCCTCCAATAGTGGTAAGTCAGGCCCATCCTGCTCGAAATGAGTATGCAATCTCTTTATAACAAAAGGATTTGGATAACAAAGATAGGTGTTTCTAGGGTCCCTAAGCAAAAAATCCGATCCCCTTTTTAGCCATAATATTCTTGGATTGGTGTAATTTATCAATAATCACCTCAAGGTGGATCACACAGTTAGGTAGAAGTTCAACTTTGTAGGTCATAATTTTACTTGTAGTACTCGTAACTTATTGCACTTATATATGGTAGCTTGGCTATAGAGTTTGTAACATGATACGGATACTAACCAATGGCATACTAATACAACTCAAATTGTTGTAAGTGATGGTACTTATGCTTACTGATTGTTAAGTGTGAATCCTTGTAAATGACAAGTTAGTACCTATTTCTCACATTTAGTATGTTAGAATATTCAAATAATAAATCACGCATTTATCTAATAACTTAAACTTTTAGAATAGTTTGTAGTAGTCCTGTAAAATTTTTACATGGTATTGGAACAAAAGGTCCCGACTTCAAATTCAAGTCTCTATTTCCTCCCCAGTTATAGCCTACACGTAAGTGGGAGTGTTAGAATATTCAAATATTAAATTATGTTTAATATAATAGCTTAAACTTTTATGTGGTCCCATAAAATTTCATATAGTAAATTACTTTGAAGTCTCGTAAGATTGAATACCCTTGTTTCTTAACTTGAGATAAAAGATTGTAAACGACCTGAAATTCTTGTGATTTTGTTTTCTAGTATCGTGCTAACACTTCGATGATGCTGGTAACATTCCTTTAAGGTCCTAAACGTAAGGGCCTTTATCAGAATAATTATCCTAACAGGTCGTGATTTTCTTCTCACCTCATTTTTACCCTCATAGAAATTGCTCTTTTTTTTAATTAATTTATTTTTTTCAATTTTTTTTTGGGGTCTGATTATTTTTGTCATTGGCAACTCCGGAAATTAACTCTTTTCAAATTTTGGCTCCAATCAAGCCTACCAAGTACGGATACTAGGGTAGGTCCCACTTCTAGGCGTGATGAGTAGTTGTTTGACGGCAATTACTAATATGTTTTTTGTTCAAAAGCGAAACCAAACGGTCCTCCCATCTTCCTCAGTTCTTCCTCCATTCTTGCCGTCACAGTCCCCGTCCGCAGATGCCTTTGACGCTCTTCGTGTTGTCGCGATCTTTCCACCAGGAGGAGTCTCTCTCATGGCGATTCGTCAGGACGAGAAGCCGCAACCTCTCCCGCAACCTTCCAAGGTCTCTCTCTCTGTCTCTCTAGACGTCTGTGTTTCTATCTTGGTGTTTCTTTTTCTCGTACTGACATTCCTTGTCTAGGTTCAGCGAGGGACGTCGCTGAAGAGGAAGGAGAAGCTGCTCTCCAGAAGGCCATTGGGCCTTCAAGGAACTTCCTGTAAGCAGGTGAGAAACAGGGACACGCTCTGTTTCTTCAGTCCTCTACAGTCACTCACTTTCTTGGTGTTTTTCTCTCTTTTTATTTCTTGCTGACATTTTGCTCAGGTTCAGCAAGGAACTTCGCTGAAGAGGAAGGAGAAGCTGCTCTGTGGAAAGCCATTGGGTCTTCAAGGAACCTTCAATAATCAGGTGAGAAACATGGACGCCCTCTGTTCCTTCAGTCCTTCACTTGCTCTCTCTCTCTCTCTCTATGTTAGTGCTCTGTCCCGTGCCTGCACTCCCGTTGAAGTTTCAATCTCTGGAATGTGATTTCAATGGCGTGCTTGAACGAGAAGTTAGGAGAAATGATATGGGTGAGAGTGAGTGAGTGAGTGAGTGAGTGAAGGAAGAAACAGAGGGCGTCCATGTTTGCAAGATCCAAATTTCAAGATGGATTTTTTGTCCAAACATAAACACGTAGATTTCAACTACTCTCTCCGTCTCTCGACTTTGTTCAACTGATTACTTCAAACTCTTGAGCTGTCAGAGAAGCCATGGCTCAAGTGTTATGTCTCAAGCTTAACTTTGGAATGAATTGCTCGACTAAATTTGCATCTTATTAAATTCTTTTTAACGACATTTCGTGTGCTTAAATGACTGACTTCTTGTTACACATATCCTCATTGTTGTTGATCAGGTAATCTGTTGTGGTTTGGGTAAGCTGAAAAGGTTAGTTGAGTACAATGCAATGGCTGTGACGCCTATCTTAACTTGTTGCACATTTTAAGTTCTCTTGTGAGGAAGGGCAGAAAGAATCTGATTCTTTAATGATCAAATCTGAAAATTTTCCATGTCAGTCCAAAGAGAGAGAGAGCCACAGACGACCGATACTGTACTGATTCTGCAAATGATGCTATGGAGCGAGCAAAAAGAGTTCAGTCTACTCTATCGCCAGAGTATCCAGTCATGGTTAAGCATATGCTACCATCACATGTTACTGGTGGGTTTTGGCTGGTGAGTCTCATGCTTAAATCTGGCGCAGTTCGAGTGTCCCGAAAACAAAAGCTTGAAGCGTTTAATGACCCGAAAATTCTTGTTGACAGGGTCTTCCAAAGAAATTCTGCGACTCTCATTTGCCACAGCAAGATGTTACTATTACTCTAGAAGATGAAACTGGCAAAGGATATGAAACCAAGTACCTTGGGGCAAAGTCAGGCCTGAGTGGTGGCTGGAGAGGGTTTTCCATTGCTCACAATTTGCAGGAGGGCGATGCATTGGTTTTCCAATTAGTCAAGCCAACCCGTTTTAAGGTGATGATATGTAGACCATTCTCAATTATGAATAATATTAGTTTCTTCACTACTCCAGAATGCGTTTGGTTCCGTTTCTACCATTAATTCTTATTGCAAGGAGAGAAGGTTACAAAAAGAATTTGACATTCCGTATGTTGATAGGAGGTCTTTAGATTTCATTTTTCTGTAGGTTTTCAAGAAAACGGGTTTCTATTTCAGGGTTCTGTTCTCTTAGATAAAGGAACAGCAGGAATGCTGGAACCGCAAGCCATTTTTTAAAGAAAGTTAGCAACCACATGCTTGGTTGGAACTATATTAAAGGAGGTGAAAAGAAGTAGGGTTTTCGATGGTGTAGACAGGCACTTAAGTTGGTTAAATTGGTTTCACTAGAAAGTGAAAGATTTGGAAAACTTCTGTGCTAAGGTGATATGCAGATGCATCGTAACATCATTAGTCCTTTCATTAAGACAGACTATGAAAGTTCGAATACTTTCTTGAAAGGGCCACAGAAGTATTCTCTGAGAGATTGATTTATTCTGCTAGTGATGTATTTGGTATGTAAGATGCTTGCGATCATCCCTCTGGGTCATGATTAGCATCAATTAGTTCATTAGTTAGTGCATGTAATCTGCTTGATGATCAAATTAGAACTTGGTTTCAGGTTTACATTGTGAGACGAAGCAATTTCGATGACGTGGATGGGGCTCTTGGCCTCCTTAGTTTGGACCCCTGTTTAAAAACAGGGGATTCTGGTATGTTTCTGCTCCAAGATAATTTCTGGGCTGTCGCTTTCCGGTCTTTCTTTGTTCTTCACTTCGGACTGTGAATCAGAGAATGGCTGCAAGACCTGCGAAATATCGGATGATGATTATTGGAAGCCTCTCACAAAGGAAAATCCTCCAGAAAACTCTCAAAATGACAACTCAAGAGCCTGCAATGCACTTTTGTTGCCAGTCGCTGATCAGGTCGAGAGTGATCCTGGAGATCCTGTCTCTGAAGTCCTCGATGGAATCCGGTTCTCCAAAAAATTCATCGACTTTAAAGATGTGAGTAGCGTCGAGAACTTTGAGATAATAGCCAATGACCTAGTCATTGACTCCGAACTGTCCAACCACTTTAGACTCAAATACTATGAGCTTTGCCGGAGTCAAAAGTCGTATCTCCACGGTCGCCTCCTTGAAGGGTTGAACTGCAAACTTGCCGCCGGTATAATCTCGGAGACGGTGAACGTAGCAGACGCGATCCAGGCTTCGAGGATCACGACGTCAATGAAGGAATTTGATATCTGGCGCAAGACACTGAAGGCATTTCAAGACATGGGCATGGACGTGGGGTTTTTGAGAGCCCGGCTTGAGCGGCTCCTGGAACTTGCGATGAGGTCAAACAGGTGCAGAGAGGCGGACAGTGAACGGGCTCAGGCCGAAGAGGAGAGGAGCAGGCTCGAGGCAAAGCTCGCGGAAGTAAGAGAAGCGATAAGCAAGCTCGATGATGAGATCGAGAGTTTGCGCAGGGGGAGCGATGACCACGAGATGACATTCAAAGAAGTTGCTAGTGCTCCTTGGTGATTGTGAAGTGCACTTTTTTTGGCTTTTGACATGATTTCTTTTGGAGGAGATGAAGAGATCATCCTGATTATGAAGAGTTAGAAAATTTACCAACATGTGTAGTTTTGCGAATCTCTAATTGAAAAGGGAGTCTATTGCTAAAAGGAATGTGTATATCAGCCCATTTTGATTTTTACTGATTCTCCTGACTGAATCCTTCAGATAAATTGATAGCACTGCACATCTCGGTTGGAGCGAAGAGAGGTTGTTTTTTCAACGACGAGATACTTTTTCACTGAAATTCTTTATTTGGTTTTTATTAAGACGGGTTTTGTGGCGATTTCGAATATGATATATCACTGGAGGACAAGTATATTGATAGATATACTTCAACGGAATTTAATCAACGTTAAGGTACAAAACATTTTGCTGGAACATAATCGACGATGAAGTGAGATGACAGAGAGATATATCGCTGGAATTTAATCGACGACGAATATCCGAAAGCTACAACTAAGATATGCGTCGAAATTTAATCCATAAAAAGATATCTGGAAACTATAATTACGATGCAAGAAATGAAAGATAATTGAAAGATAACATGTTTTGTTTGTTTGGGAGGGGGGTTTATAAAGAGTATGATGTATTTATATAAAGCTTACAATCAACGGTTATAAACATATATTACAAATGAAGGTTTCAAATGGTTACTAGGAAAAAAAAAATTACTTTCTAGTAGTTATGAGAAGTTACATTATCCACGAGCAGTTTCCACGTGAACTCCTATTATCTAACAATACTTATTTACAACAATCTTAAAATAGTCGCAATAAAAATAACCACTTAGCGGTTATCCACGTGTCGATTGCTCAATGTCAATATCGATGACTCCGTCGATCAACTTCAAAGTTCTTATCAATAACTTCGAGTTCTTCACGTTGAGTGTTGTTGATAACTTCACTGGCATGTTGTTGATTCTCTTTAAATTACCGATAATTCTATTCCTAAATGATAAAATTTACTCTCATCGGTTAAGTCTATCATATATTGATAATGACCAAAAGTTGGTCATTTTTTTTTGTGTAAACAAATGCACCTTTTAAAAGAATTGAATGATTCGTTCATCATTCAATTTTTTTAAATTCAATAATGAAGAGTCAGTGTATGCCCCCTTGTCATCGGCAAATTCGACGAAATCCACGTTTGTGTAGAGTCATCATGTGGCTCTCTATCTTTGTTCTTAAATAGTTGCTCATACTTAAACACTCCAGTTGCCATTTGAAATAAATCAGCAAAATTTTGGCCTTCAAACATTTATGTAAGAATGAATTTCAATCCATAGATAGTGGAATTTGTGAATTCTTTCT
Source organism: Syzygium malaccense (assembly GCA_031216405.1). Lineage (NCBI taxonomy): Eukaryota > Viridiplantae > Streptophyta > Magnoliopsida > Myrtales > Myrtaceae > Syzygium > Syzygium malaccense. The sequence continues at coordinate 15,962,484 of CM062259.1, read as the reverse complement.
CTGAGAGCGAAGTAAGTCATTTCTTTCTAGCCCTCTTCAATCCAGCAACAAACCGATCGATTGAATCGTTATCATATTAATAGAGTCTAGCAAAATTAGAAATCAATACCTCAAGTATCAATTTATAAAATTGAGAATGGAATTGTCTTTCCAATATAAATTGAATTAGGAGATAAATCCGTATAGTAAAGACAGATTTTGATTAAGACAAATAGAACAAGCTAAGTCTCGAGAATTCATTTGTTATGGCCTCCCCACATTGGGCAATAAATCGACAAATTCAATGGTCAATTGGTCATTTTCGCCAGTATAAATAGCAAAATATCATAAGATTTGAATCCCCTAGGATAGTGAACATTATCGACCCAGTTAGGATATAGCCTTCCAATAAACAGGCTTGATAATCCCTCTATCATCATCTATTTGTTGCATCACCATTTCAGCCACTTGGTCTGGATTTATGAGTGGATAGACTTGATCTTCCTACACCCTAGGATCATGATTCAAAGGTCGATCCTGAATGAGATTGTTGGCATTAGGGTTAATTGGCACATTTGGCCTTTATGGTAAATTCTTGCATTTGGAGGTAAGATTGCACCACAAGGCTTCGCATTATCCCCGTTTGGAATTGGCCCAACTGGAGGTCCATTCCGTGAAATATTTTGATTTGACATATTATTATCAACATAATTAATCTATATTGGACTCATTTGGTCATTTCCATTGATCAAATTAATTTGCTTAGGATTTCAAGCCTTTGTAAAACCGTCACCGGTGGGGTGAGCACTTGGCCTAAATTATTTATATCGTTCAATTGACTAAGAATTGGAGGAACATACTTGGAAGCTACCGTACTCAATTGGATTAGTATGAACTGATTGGATGTCCCGAGCCTTGAGATGACATTATTGTTGAGATCACATCATTGATCGCATTAACAACCATTGGCTTGATTGCATCATGGAGATGTCTCATTTGGTGATTTGCCAACTCACTTTGCTATTCCTCGAATGATCTTTTCATGGCAGCCACCAAAGTGGGGTTTGATGCTAAACTCCCTTAATTGTTCTTCCGTAAGGTGTTGTGGGATGTCGGCATCCCCACCTTAGCTTGTCTCTATCACTGCTGGAGTGGATGAGGTCTTGGACTGGGTGACCCTTTCGCCAGGGTTATTACCCGCGACCCAATCAAGCTCAAGGTGATTCTTTGTCCTTGGCATTGTTAATTCTCAAAATAAACTACAAGTAGTCCCACTGGGCATGTCAAGAAGATGTTTCGCCGCAATCTAATTGACGATGAAATACTTTTCATCAAAATTCATTTTCGATTTTTTTAAGAGGAGATGAGTTCTGTATCACTAGAGCACGAGGAAACCAATAGATATACTTCAACGGAATTTAATCAATGTAAAGTACAAAACACTTTGCCGGAATTTAATTGACGACAAAGTAAAATGATAGAGAGATACAACGCCAAAGTCTAATCGATGACGAAGATGCAGAAGCCACAATTAATTTAATTGACGACGAGATATCTAAAAACTGTAATTATGATACATGAATTGAAAGATAAGTGAAAGATAATGAGTTTTGTTTGTTTCGAGGGTGGGGGTTTACAAAGAGTATGATGTGGTTATTTTATAATCGATAGTTAGAAACAGATGGTACAAATGATTATTGAAAAAGAAATAACTTCTTAGGCTCCATTCGTTTGTCGGAAAATATTCTCCTTTTGGAAAATATTTTTCCGGAAGTCATTTTCCTGAAAAATATTTTCCTGGAACACAATTTTCTGGTGTTCGGCTAAAATTTGAAAAAGTTTCAGAAAATATTTTCTGGTGTTCGGCGACCGCCGATCCGGCGGCGTCCGGCGATCGGCGGTGGCGATTGGCAACCGAAGGCGGTCGGCGAGGGCGACGGGCAGCGGCGGCGGGCGATCGGTGGCGAGCGGCGGCGGCGGGCGGTGACCGGCGGCGGCGGGCGGTGACTGGCGGCGGGCGACGGCTGGCGACTGGCGGCCGATGACGGTGACCGGCGATCAACTTTCTCTCCCACGGAAAACATTTTCCCTCCCATAAGCAATTTTACCTTCACTTTGAGGGAAAATGATTTCTTCTTTGTGAAAAGAGGAAATCATTTTCCTCAGAACAATGAAGGATTTGGGGGTGGGGAAGGAAAATATTTTTCCACGGAAAACATTTTTTGCCCTCGAACACCGGAAAATGCAGAAAATGTTTTCCGGAAAAATATTTTTCCGGAAACGAACAGAGCCTTAATGGTTATGAGAATTTACAATATCCAGAAGAAATTACCATGTGTCTCCTATTATATATAAAAACACTTATCTACAACAATCCTAAAATAGCGACAATCAATTAACCACCTAGCAGTTATCCCTGTGTCGATTGCACCCTGTCAATATCAATGACTTTGTCGATCAACTTCAAGATTTTCATCCATAACTTAAATGGCTTCATTAGCGAGTTGCCGATTCTCTTCAAGTTAGCGATAATTCTGTTAATAAATAACCAAACTCTACTCGACTGAATCTATCACATTTCGATAATAACCAAAATTTGATCATAATTTGGTATATAGAGAGGTGTAAATGAGCTAAGCTACTTGTACTCAATTTAGGGTTTTAATTGAAGTATGCATGATTCTTCTCAAGTTGAGTATGAGTAGCTCGAGTTTCTGTTTTTATGGAGTTGAGATTGAACTTTGAAAAACTTCGACTCATATAGCTCATAAACCTAATCGAGTAGTTGATTTATTTGATACTTTTAATTTTGTATACATAATTATTATATTGTAAAAACAACTAATTAACCCTCTTTTGAATTGTATTACATCTTAAGAATTGAAGCTCGAGTTTGATTCAAATTCGGACTAAAATTTAACTATCGATGAAGTCGAGTTGAGCCGAGTTTGCATTTATGGAAAACTTGATGGAGTTCAACTCGGGCTCGAGACAGACAGCTTGATTGAACTCGAGCAGTGCATTGTAGTTCATTTGAAACTTTTAAAACTCTTTTTTTCAAAATCTTAAAATATTGCTTCCATTTTTGGATTTTTTATGGGGAAACGTACACGGAGTGCTTACTCTTTTCAAAGATCATGAACAACTTTTGAAAATGCCTCTTCACTTTACGCCAAACAGGTGAAGATTCAGAAATTAGTGCAGTTTCCTTTTTGTCTCTGATCGTGCTAGTCAGAGAGAGCGAGAGAGAGAGAGAGAGAGAGAGAGAGAGAGAGAGAGAGAGAGAGCTGTAAAGTCGTCTTCCATCAGAGCCATGACCATTCTTCATAATGACAGCACCAAGCCTCTCGTAGCTCCTCCAATGGTCTCTCTCTCTCTCTCTCTCTCTCTCGACATTTATGATGTGATTCGTTTTTCAAATGCTGGTTTTTACTCGCGTTCTGTGAGGTTCAGCGAGGAAGGTCACTGAAGAAGAAGGGAAATCTACTCCTCAGAAGGCCATCGCGTGCTCATGGGACTTGTGATGAAGAAGTGCGTTGAACTCAATCTCCATGCTCTGTTTTCTTATTTACTCTATTTCTCTGTTTTGCTCTTCACCGTTTGCTTTGGCCATTATTGATGTGTACTCGTGCTTCTTTGTTGAAGTACGTCGAGTTCCAACTTGAACGGTTCCTGGGAAATTTTTGCTTTCTTTCTTTTTTCTCATTATTCACATTTGAATCTGACTTTTATTTCTGTTATTTTGGGCTCGAATATAAAATAGATTCATATCATACGATCTGGCTAGTGCTACAATTTTCGTGAGTGCATTTAGAAAATCTTCATTTGAGCATAAAATAAAAGTCAATCATCTGGACAAACCCGAGATTTGTGCATAGTAATATATTTGGAGGTCATGGGTTGATTGGTAGAATTGTTGCTTGAATATCGTGTTTAGCTAGACACACTTCTCGTCGTATTGAAACTCGGTCGAGCGCATCTATTGGCATGCTTAAACTGAAAACTGACCCGAATGCAATACAGTTACGAGCTGCTGATCAGGTAAGCTGTCGTGATATGGCGAAGCCGAAGAGGTTAGTCAAGTTCATTCAAATAGATACCGTGGTTATCGATCCTGCTTCAACTCATTAGAGCACTTGATTTATCTTGTGATCGAGCTGAAACACTTCGCTGTAGCCAAAAAAGAAAGAGAGCCAAGGAAGATGAGTATTGCAGTGCCGTTGCAACCGATGCCATGGAACGAGCCAAAGAGGTTCAGTCGTCCTTGTCGCTGCTTTTCCCAAGCTTTGTCAAGCGCATGCTCCCGTCGCACGTGACTCGTGTGTTTTGGATGGTATTGTGCCCCCCATTAAGCTGCGTGGTTTCAATCTTTTGAAGATTATGACTGCTGACAAAGACACACGAGCTAATTCTCTTAGGTGACAGGGCCTTCCGAAGCAATTCTGCGACTTGCATTTGCCGAAGGAAGATGTGATGATCAAGTTGGAAGATGAGAGCGGGGAAGTATACGAAACAAAGTACCTCTGTGCTAAAACTGGCCTGAGCGGTGGGTGGAGAGGGTTTTCGATTGCTCACAGCATAATGGAGGGTGATGCAGTAGTGTTTCAACTAGTCATGCCAACCCAGTTCAAGGTTAAAATAGCATTGAAGATGATTCTTTACTCTGATATGTCCCTTTTCATGACCGTTTTTGAAAGTTTCTTCATTCAATCGAATAAGGTGGCGAGGAACAACGTTGTGATTATAACAAATCCATTGGTCACTGTAGTACAGGTTATATGGGTTGATACTGTGGTTGTCGTTTTCAGGTGTACATTGTGAGATCGAGTAATTTCAGCGAGGTGGATGGGGCTCTGGGCCTGATAAATTTGGATCCTTGCTCAAGAAGAGTCAATCCTGGTATTCCTGAACCCAAAATGATTATGTGATTCTTCTTGTCATATGGAGTTTCCTCACTCTTCCCCGTTTTCTGATTATGAGTTGTGCAGAACACACCAAGAGCAGCGAAGAAGAAGACGATGACACTTATTGGGTGCCTCTTGCAAAGGAACTTACTCCAGAGAACATTCATGAGGACGGTTTCAAGATCTGTAACACTGACTGCAAATCTGTTGCAGATCATGCCAAGACCGACTCCAATGACCGCGTTTCAAATGGCCTTCACGGAATTCAGTTCTCTGAATCTGTCATTGATTTCAAAGACGTGACAAGTATTGAAAATTTCTCTATAATCACCAAGGGTTTGGTTATTGACTCCGAACTCTCCGAGCACCTTAGAGCCAAGTACTACGAGCTGTGTAGGTGTCAAAAGACATTTCTCCACGCTTGCCTCCTCGAAGGCCTGAACTATAAGCTGGCAGCAGGAATAATCTCTGAAACGGTGAACATTGCGGATGCTATCAGGGCTTCGATGATCACAACTTCCATAGAGGACTTCGACGTGTGGGCCACGACTCTGAAGGCATTCGAGGACCTGGGCATGGATGTGGGGTTCTTACGAGCCCGGCTCGGCCGGCTTATCAGTCTGGCATTGACATCGAGGAAATGCAAGGAAGTGAAGGGTGAACGGGCTTGTGCTGCGGAAGAGAGGAGTAGGCTTGAAGCTGAGCTTACGGAAACGAAGGGTGCGATCAGTAGGCTACATGCTGAAATCGAGACCACGGGCAATGACAGTTACAGGCTTGAAATGGCATTTCAACAAGTTGCCAGTGCCCCCTGGTAGTTGGAAGGACATGGCCATCCATCACGACAGCCGTGCGAGGCGCGCTAACGAAAGGCTGAGGCGAAACAGTCACAGGATGCACGACCTGTCCATCCCTGACCTGCAACTTTTTGGTAGGTACTATTGTCTTCTTCTTCTTTTTCTCTGGGCGTGAAGAAGATCTCCTGATCCTGAAGCTATTAGACGCCGGATGACCGGAAGGAATTTTTGTGTTGCCCGACGATGCGACTCTAGTCACATGACAGGGAGTATACGTGCAATGTAATGTAATGTCTATAATTAACCTGTAATTGTTACTAATGCTATAACCGGAACCTTGGACTTGAAAGAGATGGACTAGATATTGAAGATAACTGGCAAAGAACTGCTCTCAAACTAGGGGTGATCGGTTTCTGGGCGGGTCAGTCCTCGGCCTAAAATCAGGAACCAACTTTGTGGCTCCCGACAGGGAACCGGCTCTTGGTTCCGTTTCGATACAGCTGTCCACAACTATATTTTCTTTTCTTTTTCTAAATGATTTATTAATTTATCGAAAGGAAAGATATCTCGCTGCTTTTTTGAGTCTCCGTGAGACCAAAGAAACATTTCCTTAGCCAAGTGTGTAGAGAGGGAACCGAGACACGCTCCACTAGGGAATATTTTTGCGGTTGTCCATTTTCCTTCTATCATTAAAACACCCCACCTCTCTCTAGTTTCTCTCTACTCTCTCTCATCTGTATCAAGCACCCAACGGTTCCTCCATTGACGAACCTCTTTCATCTCTCTCTTTTCACCCTTCGTTTCCGCGCGATGAGCTTTACTTTCATCCAGCTTCGCTGCGATGGCGACTCTACTTTTGTTTAGGCTTCTCTGTGATGGCGGCTGCGAGAGACCGTGGTGGCGCACATGAAGGGAGGTGGAGCGTCGTGCACAAGAAAGGGAGGTGAGAGGCTGAGAGGGTCGAGCGCAAGAAAGGGAGGGTGAGAAGCTGACGTCTAAAAGAGAGAGAGAAGGGGCTCTAATCTTAATTTAGGTCTACCTTTGGCCGGTTTCGTCGGTTCGGTCCGGTACTGCACAAGGAAGCATAATCACTTTTCGGCTACACACGATAAAAGTGAGCGTAATCACTGTTTGGTCCAGTCCGGTTCTCGGGTTGGACCTAACCAATGAACACCCCTATCGGAAACATCGTGCTCCAGGAAGCTCTAGAATTGACATTATAGTCGAAGAAGAATCTTCATTTCAGGAATTTTGAACCGTATCCCCTACCATATCTGACTAATTGCCAATGGAAAATGATAACCATGGGAATTTAAAAAAAAAAAAAAGACAAAGATTCTCTTAGAACGCAAAGACGATTCTTTAGCTCCGTTCCACTATTTTCGAAATGGTAGATTTCTGAAGTAGATAATATTTGTCAAATAATTGACGGTAAAAAAATATTACCAGCCATCCAATTTCTCGATAATTAGTTAATAGCTTCTCAACACTTTTACAAACTTACCAACTGCTCTTATTTACCAATTTTTATATGTCTTTCAACCAACGCGTTAAATTTGCCCACTCTTATATGTATTTATCACAAATTATTTGAGTGACTTACCAAATTTTTTATGATTAAATTTCTTATTAGTTTTGGATAACCAATTCTCATTTGAATTATTTAGCAACTTTTATTTGTCTTTTTAATTTATTGACTTTTGTTATTATTTACTAACTTTTATTTGTCTTTTTCACAAATACTTTAAAAAAAACAACTCATATATGCACTTACTGACCTTTATTTGTGTGACTATCTACTTTTCTATCATTAGGTTGCGAATTAATTTTGGTTTACTAATTCTCATTTGAGTTAGTTACCACGTTTATTTATTTTTTCAAATTTACCAAATTTTCTATTTGGTTTCTCACTTTTATTTGCTTACCAACCCAATAAATTAGCCAACTCTCTTTAGAAATTACCAACATTACTAAGAGCTATCACTAATTTTTTGCCTATTAATTGTGCGCTACCTACACTTATTTGAAGTAAGTACCAACATTTATTTTTCTTAATTACTCACTTCTCTTCTCTCTAATAAAAAAAATTCTTATCTTTTACTACTTTTACTTACTTTAATTGCCAGCGTCTTAAATTGAATTACTAAACTTTATTTGAGTGACTTATCAATTTCTCTCCGATTAGTTTTAGATTACCAAGTGTCATTTGAATTACTTACGGATATTTATTTGCTTTTTAATTTAAAAAATTTCTTTTTATTTAACAACTTCTATTTGACAATTACCAACTTCTTAAATTTTAACTTGTTCTCGGAATTTACCCACTTTAATGAGAGAGGAAAATTGTCCAAGAAGTCTTAAATCTATTGTACAGTTGCCAATTTAGTCTTACACTTTATAATTTGGCCAATATTGTCCTAAACTTTTGATGATTTTCCAATGCAGTCTATCCAGCCAGTTGTTGACATTTAAATTTTGGCGACCCATATCATTAGGGATCGACCTAAGCTCCTATACAAAAATGAATTAATTACATATAGTTATTCATTATTTGCATTAACATATAAGCTCATAAATTGCCATTACATTGGATCGACGGTGGATGGACTTAATAAAGGTTCTGAACTTAATCAAATCATCTAGACTAAGTTCATAAGGGAATCAAAATTCGGCCAAGCCCATAGAACACATAATGGCCGAAAATCCCAAGGATAAATGGAGATAGGTTTCGAGCTTTAATTGAATTAGGTTGAACCCATATAACTCCTTTGAGTTAGAAATGATAAGAAGCTTTGAGCTTAATGTTAATAGAGCTCATTACTTCTTTAATGTGGCTGAAAATGAGCCTGAATAATAGAATTGGACCTAGGTTTTTACTATAAATATAGATTAGGCCTTCACAAAAGAACAAGAGGTTAGAGACATCAAAGAGCACATCAGAAAAATTAAAACGAGAGAATAGAGAGAGCAAAAGAGAGGGTCCGAGGCCGAGCTCAAGTCTGTCACGTCTTGCTCATGCACCTCGCCTCGCGGCACTGCACCAGCAAGCCTCACATCGTCGTTGCTCCTTTTGCTGCTGTCCGTCGTCGAACTCCAATCCGCAATCAATAGCCTTGCTAAGCTCTCTAATGACGAAGTTGTTCCACAAATCATAGCCTCACCATCGCCTGCACCCTGGCCGCGACAACTCCAGCCTAGCCGCAAAGATTCCCAACGATCTGTTGCTGCTTCCCAAGTCCTGACTGCGACGACACCACGTCTGCCGTGAGCTCCAGCCTGTGATCAACGCCCAAAAGCGAGTCCGACCACCACCACCGTTGCCTGCTCCAGCAACTCAACCAGCCGCTGTCCCTGTTTTGTCTCGCGAGCTTCTCTGACGATTGGCGTAGCCTTGCAGCCCTTCCCGTTGTCGCCAGCATCGTCCTACCGAGTCTGAACCGTTGCCCCTTTTTGCTGTCCAATCGTCAAGGCACAACACTTCTGTTTTGCAGATTTTGCGGAGCTTTGTCCGCCACCCAGCACAACCGAGATTGCCTTGCACCAATGGCCCTAGCTCGATTGTCGCCAGCTACCGCGAGCCCTCGATCGCCGGTCCCCGTTTTGGAAACAAGTCCTCGCATTAGGTAAATTTCTCAAACCAGATTTGAATTCTAGATTTATTGCCTAATTTGATGTTATCGTGATCCAACTTTCATCGTTTTGAAATTTTAGGCATATCAGATTAGGAAAGTTTCCCATTTTGAAATGTGCGCGAGATCAATAATTCGATCTTTAGGCATTAAGATCCGATTGTCGGTTTATTTGTTTTCAATTTTGAGTTGAATGGATATATCTCATGATTTTGAGCTTATCTCATAGCTTAGCTTTCTTGTTTAAAAAAAAATTGTGTAGCATGGTAGATTAGATTTCTTTTCTAGATAAGTTTGTATGTTTAGATGATATCTAGTAATTTTGGATAAGTTTCCATGTTAGAATAGGATTAAATCTAAATTATTTCCTAATTTAAGTTGGACAATCCTTCACTTTAGATAGTTTCTTTTTACTATTTATTTATTTCGAATTTTCATAAAAAATTATAAAAATAGCATGTGCATATCATATAGAATAGATTACATCATCTTGCTACATCATTATCCATGTCATCTTGCCACGTCATCACATTATGCCATGTCATCATGATATGTGACGTCACAGATGCGTCACGTGCTACACGTGTCGTTTCCAAGTTTGATTTATATTTTCTATTAGCATGCGAAAGCGAAATAAAACATCACATATATGAAGTCACGTGAGCTAAATACTATACATATTTCATTATATTCACATTAATATTACTTTCTCAATACATCATCCCCAAAACTACCACAAAACATATAAGACCTAGGAAGGGGTTAGTGTCACCAATCGCCACATTACTCTTCTTCGCCCAAAAGCTTGCTTGTACAAAAGTCAAACTTTCCGCTATGGGTTGACAACCTCGCTCGTCGACGAAACCTCTCAATAGTCCGATCAACTCACCCTTGAAGTTCATATACCATGCCACAAAATGATGGGGTATCCACTCTCACAAACCATATGATAGAACTCCACTTAATATATATCACTTTCGACCCATGTGTAAGCATATTCTCATAGATACACTTGTAATATATATACAGTCCATTGATCATTAACATGGGTTTTCCCTAAATCCATACCTCACGTGACAGCGGATTGATTTTATCTTTTTTAGGAGTCGCTACGAGCCTAGGTCGAGGGTCGGCTATAATACCCAATCAAGACGCAGGAATTTCGTCTTGGTTTTTACGAGAACCAGAGATCATAGGTTCGGGGACTAACTTACATTAATATTTCTATTAACGCCCTTTCGGTACCGCTAAATCTATATGATTGTTATCTAACTTGTCACACATTTGTTTTTACTTTTTTATGTCAAAGTCTTAATCCACTAGGTGATCATGTATCTTGTTTTTGTTTTTTCTTTTAAGGTTCTAAACTGATCCTATCTTAGTCTAGAAAAGAAAGAAACAAACAATTATATTGAAAAGCATTGCATAAAGTAAACAATCAAGGTATTAAAATTTGCAAGCTAGTCTAAGTGCAATAAAAGTAAACTCGCAACTCATCGGGTGTTTATTTACAACACAATTATGAAATCCCGAGACATGGTCGGATAAAATGAATATGGTACAAATCAAGATCGGATTGGACATCGGTCTATCTCCAATGTCTACGATGATTTTGAAGCTGCCTCCTCCACGAACCGCCTTTCGGGTGTCGATTTTTACATTCACAATATGCATTCATGACAAACAATGCACAAAGGAACAACCAAAGCAAGGCAATGATGCAAGCAAATTCACTAATCAAACACAGGCCTCGAGATTGGCCTTTGCTTTACATGCATTTCGGTCATCCCACCTACTTAATGATCTAATGTTGATTGATTAATAGTTAACGATAACGAGTAACCATTTGCATTCATAAAACGATGACTCATATTGTTAACCCCTACAGTTGGGTTCTAAGTGACCACCGTTAACTACTTGCCAAACATACACCAAGCCTAACATACATCTAACAATCACATGCAAGACAATGGATAATGCATGCACTTAGGCCCATGGGCCTTGTTTCTTAGCCAAACAAGCAATGGATAGGGGGCTTCAAGAGAGTTCCACTTGTTCAATCATTAATTTCTAAATTCGGGCCCCATTTTGTTTGAGTGTGGTCAATTGGCTTAATGATGTTCAAATGAAGTGATTCAGGTGTTATTAAAAAGATAATTTCATGAGGATCACATTTCATTGAGACCTTTTTTTTTCTAATTTCCCATTGATTTTCACGAAAATCACAATTTTACCCTCGGGGGCAGTCTGGACCCGGTTTGAATTTGAATTCAAAAAAATTGCGGGAAAAATAGTGATAGTTATCAAAACCTGGCCAAATTTTTTGGATGGTTAGTATTCTCCATGTGTGACAGCTTTCATGTTTTGAGTTTTTGCTAAAAATTCCTCAAAATTTTTATAAAATTCGATTTTCATCGAGGACTTATTTGCAAACTAGGTTTTAACCCGGGAGGACCTCACCCAAGATTTTTATCATTTTAACCCAAAAATTTTGTTATTAGCACCTAAGACTTTTCAGTTTTCGTATTGAAACTCTAATGAACGACTTTTTAGTTTTGGTTTTTTGCAAAAGATGACCCTAACTTTATCAAATTCGGAGAAACATATTTTGGATTTCAGAGGAAGGAAAATCAGATGTGGACATGGATACTGACTAAATCATAAAAATTCCTTTGAAAATCCAAATGAACTCTAATTTTGATAAAATTGATGTCAATGGAAATATCTAGATCTCTATTTGAACTTTTTTGCATAGCATTTTTCGAGATTTTGAACACACGATTTTATAAAAATCAAAGAATACACTAAGGTCAGCCAGGAACCTCGCTATTACAGATACAAAGCCTAGATCACGATGTGAATCATACCAACTTAACATGCATGAAAATTTTTGAAAATTTTACAGTGGATATATCTAGATGTTTCCTCTGACTTTTATGAAGGAAGTTTTGTCAAATAACAAACACAAATAATCATAAAAATCATCAAACTGAGCAAGGTCATTCAGCAGCACATAAGAACAGAGCACAACATAATCATTCTAGATTCTGCTTCAAATTTTCGACAGAGTTTTTGTGTAGCAAATGACATCCGTTCTAAACATGCAACCTATCAAACGTAGCTCATGATGTGTATTTCAATTCTCTTGTTCATCATTTCATGAGATTCTAATATTTCAGAGTCAAATCATCATTGCAAGTAATCAAGTCATCAGGATCCAAGAATCACATATCTCGAACTCACCTTGTGTTTTAACCCTTTGACATACAACCGAGTGATCCAACCTTCGTATACAGCCTTAGGACACCACGGAAAAGCCTTGGAAAGCTCGACGAACCTCTAAAAGTAGAGTACACAAATCATAGTGAGAATTGGTCCGGTTTGATCAAATGAACTATCAATGGAAAATCAAGTAAAATGAAGTAATCCGGTGGCTGTTCGGAGGGAGGCTGGCCACCACAGCCATGGGAGGACTCCAAGGAATACCGCTGGAGGCCGGGGATTGCCGGAGGGGACCGTTGGTAAGCCAGTTCAACCGGACAAACTGGCTGATCCTATCACCGGCGCCTATGCCAGTGATTTTGCCAAGGAAGAGGAGGTGTCGGATGGAGTAGCTCTGGCCACTAGCAAGGGCGGCTGGTCTTGTGACCAAACTTGGGCTGCCGTGGAGGATGGTGGTGAGCCTATGGCTTGCCAGAAAATAGCCAGCAATGTGCCGGCGTGAGTGGAAGAGTCGGTGGCCGAGAGAGAGAGAGAGAGAGAGAGAGAGAGAGAGAGAGAGAGAGAGAGAGAGAGAGAGAGAGAGAGAGAGTTTTTGAAAAATGAGAGTGTTTACCCTCATTTTTTTGAGGAAAAAGCTTATATACCTCCCCCAATTTTGAATTCTAACTCTTAGATCAATCTAATGGCCTAAAATGGTCATTTAATGATTAAGAATATTTCTTAAGGACTAAGGATATGTGACATGGCATTATGGATGGCTATGATCCATTCTAAATGAATGGTCATGATTGATTTGTTTAACTCCTAAGTAATTTGCTTAATCCTCAAGTAAGGGCATTTAGTAATTTACACCTAGGGGCATTTTTATAATTTCTAGTGCACGAGAAAGGGAGGGGGCCGCTGGCCATGCCTTGGGTTGATCTGGGATAGTCGGAACCAGCCAATGGTGGCATTACCTTACTTTCTTAATGATCACATATGTCGATAATAATGCTCACATGCTTACCTCTTTTCCATTTATCATGCAAACACATTCAATACTCAACAATCGGCATGCTCAGCAAATGAATTTGAGCAGTAAATAATGGTTATGAAGAGATGAATTTGAACTTAAAAGAATAATTCTAGTTGGGTAGGTCTGAGCATAAGGAAATGGTTCTGATCGGGTGAGTCTGAATACGAAGTAATGATACTTAACGGGTAAGTCTAAATAGAAGGTGATTTTCTGAATGGGCAAGTCTGAATACTCAAAAAGGATAGTCTAAATAGAAGGAAATTATCCTGGAGAGGCAAGTCCGAACATTAAGTAATAATACTTAATGGATAAGTCTCAAAAGAATGTAATGTTTCCTTACGGGTGAGTCTGACCATTAACCAATGGTACTCAACGGGTAAGTCTGAACAGAAGATAATGATTACGGACATGTGAGTCTGAACAGTAGGTAATGAAACTCAGAAATTAAGTTCAGACTCAAAAATAAGTTCAGACTTAGAAGCAAGTTCAGACTTAGAAAGTAAGTTTAGATTTAGAAGCAAGTTCAAATTCAGAAAGTAAGTTTAGACTTAGAAACAAGTTAAGACTCAATAAGTGAATATTACCAATGACGGTTAAATCTAAATATTACAATATAACACTTCCAAGTGTAGATTTATCATTTTCACGTATAACATGATGCTACACCTTAAGAAACCAATCAAACACCTTTTAGGCATGTAAGTATCATCAAAACAAACCAAATCAACACATCTCAACACACCACTATTGCATATACTCTCACACGTATCATCAAATTTACTGGGGTTAATACCACGAAAAATTATAAATTCGTACACTTGTGACAAGTTTATCCTAAACTAATTTTTTGACCATAAAAAATCCCAAACTAATACACTTGTGACAAATTTATCCTCAGTTTGTCTCCGTTAAATTTTACTGTCAAATTACTTTGTTAAATAACACGCGACAGTTAACTAATCTGCCGGTTTTATGTTTTACCCTCCATTTGTCACAGGTGTACCGGTTTGTAATTTTTTGTGGTATTAATTCAACTTAGTAGAAACTAGTGGATGGTAAATTTGTCACAAATGTACCAGTTTGGGGTTTTTAGTGGTCAAAAAATTAGTTTTGAGTAAATTTATCACAGGTGTACTAGTTTAGGGTTTTTTGTGGTAAAAAAATAATTTTGGATAAAATTATCATAGATGTACTAATTTTGGGTAAAATTGTCACATGTATATCAGTTTGGGGTTTTTCGTGGTATTAACCCAATTTACTAAAACTAAAATCACACACACTTCAACCAACAAATTCAAATGCACCAAGTGGATTAACCCAACTTAGCGCCTAGGGTTTTCACTTACCTTGAAAATGACTTTAGACTCAAAGCTCTAAATCACCTTTAGACAAAATAAACAAAACCGAAATCAACAATACTTAATTTCCAAACGACAAAACCGGTTGATAGAGAGTAATGAGAATTAATGGTTTACCTCATCCAGACGGGAAAGATTGAGATAGAAATGTTAATAATACAAGTGTGGGGCCTTCGCTTTTACTTGCTAAGAGATGAAACGAAAGTCGAAGACGAAGAAAGTGGGTAGACGGAAGTTAATGAAGTAGAAACTTCATCACCTAAAATCTATAAGCTCTACTGATTCAAATACTTAGCTAAGGCAAAGGTAAAAAGAGATAAGATTGTTTAACCATGGTCAATGTAATAAAAGCCCTTAGGTTAAAATCATTAGACCTAAAATAGAGAGGCATAAGTGGTTCAATGAACGAGCTTCAAATGTCCCCTATAAGACTAGCTAGGAAATACTTGGTTCACAAGAATTAGCCAAAAGAAGATATTTTGGTGGAAATGAGGAAGAGCTCCTCTCCTTCGGCCAAGTATAAGCATGAGTCACCAATGCATTAATTAACCAAAGCCAAGATTGGTGATGCAAGGTGTGATATCAAGACTACACTAGATTCAATGCCAGTAGAGCAGGTGCTTGAAAACAATAAGTTGAGCATGAAGAAAGAAATGCAAGTTGAAGAATAGCCAATGACTCATCTATGTGTCTTTCAAAATAAATGTTTTGTTAAAATATTAGAATATCAAATAACTTGGTACGCAAACAAGAAAATCAGTATTCATTCCAAACATTGATAAATCTGAAAAATATTTTGAACCCGCCATAATTATCAGCGAACAATACCAAATGTGAGGAACACTTCCAATAAATTTAAACTTGAATATCACCAAACAAGTAATTCGGAGTATATCAGCCCCTTACTATAACTAATATGGCGGTAATTAAATTACAGTCATTCTACACTACCATTGTAAACGTCAGCGTCTATCGATTTAATTCTAATGCATCGGGCTTCGGGCGATTACGTTGCGGAAATTCGTTCTAAATATTATTACCGAACATGAAAAATTCTGGATGTCACATGATATGTCGTCATTCCACGTCATATATGCCATGTTATCCTGTTTGCCATGTCATCATCCATGCCATGTCATTTAGTGATTGCATGTTAGGTTTATCTAGTCATAGTTGCATGCCATATTAGCATAGAGTTATTTTATTTTGTATGTCATTAGAATTAGGTCATATAGACATAATTTAGAGTTAAGTGCATTACATGCATATAGTTTAATCTTCATAAAAAAGAAAAACCCCAAAAGAGTTAATTAAAATTGCATAATTGTCTATAAAACCATGGTTAGATTAGGTATGGTATGGTTAGTGCTTTTAATTTATTCGTGGTGTTTGAGTTTTTGCTTTCTAGCAATTAATTTATTTAAATGCTTTGATTATTGGTTGCTATTTTAATGATTGCACACTCACATACCCTTCATATGTTAGTGTCTATGTTTAAAATCAATCCAAGTTGTTTGCAAAAGTATTTTTTGAAACTAAAAAAGAAAAGATACCGAAAGGAAATTAGAGTAATTTAGCGTAATCAAATCCCTGAATCTATTAAATCTCTTATTTGTAGAAGTAAAGTATGCTTCCCACACTTTACTTGGGTTTCTAATCGACTTACCAATAATAGATTAGTGGCGACTATTGAACATGTTAATTTTTATGTTAAAATTGAACTGAAAGTCGAAATTGATATAGGCTTGGAAAAGACCAAGCTAAGTGTAATCTTAGTAATCCATTAGCTATTCCTTTTGGTGGTTTACCAAAGGGAAGGTCGCGACATCAATTTAGGTTGGAAATCGTTGACAAGGATGTTGGCCATTCTACGTGGCACTACTGGCGCTGCCTGGACCACCACATCAGCGATTTTTGTTCTAAATTGTTTGGAAGGACTATATTGGCTGTCACATAATAGGTGTAGGACCTTTTTGGACAATTGTGATAATTAACTTTTCTCCGATAAAAATTACCCACTAATTTAACAATACCAACTCTTATCGGAGTTTTCGACCAAAAAAAAAACTCTTATTGGAGTTAGTCATCTTTGTTTCTTTTTGAAACTGCATACTTCTATATCTGAAAAAAAAGTCTCCTGTACTTTACCACCTTTCATTTACTTTTCTTATCAACGACTTAGAATTACTAACTACCATATGAGATTAACAATCTTTAATTGTGGCATTGTTTCCCCCAAAATTTGCCAAATGAATGTTAGCCCCCTAAGAAAAGGCACTTCAATGAAGACTGAACTCGAAATTGGCAACCCCCGCTATCCTGGTATTATTGATCAGACAATTACAGTTTAGAAAGGAACATGAACTATACTTAATTATGATGCAGAGCTAAAACCCGACCGCAAGCTCAAATCATACTCACAAGGGCACGAGAGTTTACTAATGAAACAAAAAAGAACAAGAACCTAAATAAAATAGGGATAATTACCAAAAATTTCACAAATCTATTGCACTTACGCCAATTCAGTCCAAAACCTTTTAATTTGACCAATTTAGTTCTAAACGTTTTGACAATTTGTCAATATAGTCCATTAACCAATTTTGGCCAGAAATCACTGACGTGAACGCCGATTGTCCTACTTGGCGTGGATGTCGGCCATCCTATGCCATCATATGACATGTCGGACAATGCTAGCACAAACAATTTTTTTTTTCAATTGTTTAAAAAAATTTTGAATTATTTTTTTATTTCTTTTCATCTTCCTTTTCTTTTCTTTTTCCATTTTTTTCCTTTCACTGTGGCTAGTGAAGGTCGCGAAGCCCTTGAGGGTCGTAGCCCTCACTTGGCCTCACCAGTCATTGGCGAAGGTGGCCTCGCCTAGATCTAGGCAAGGGCTGCAGCCCTTGCCAGTCATAATGAAAAAAAAAAAGATAAGAAGGAAAAGAGAAAAAAAAAGAAAAGGAAAAAGAAAAGAAAAAATTCAAAAAAATTGAAATTTTTTTTTATCTACGTCAGCACCGGCCATGCCATATAGGATGGCCAGCATCCATGTTAGCGATGTCTGGCCAAAATTTGACAGATGGACTAAATTGGTAAATCGTCAAAAAGGTTTAAAGGTAAATTGACTAAATTAAAAGGTTTAAGACTAAATTGGCACATGCACATTAGGTTTATGACTTTTTTGGTAATTTTCCAAATAAAATAACTATATTTTGTTGCAATTTGGTTGAATATGTGTGCCTTTCTTCGTTGTTGAGACATCCTTTTATAGTTATGAGCCTTTAGGATTTCACTTTCCATGTTCTAGGAGTTGTTTTCCACGTCTTTGATGTGTTCCAATGTCCCCCACGTTATAAAAATGACTGATATCAATTTCTAGTAATATGTTTCGTATTCATGACAACCGCTTCTATACGTATATTGC
This sequence comes from Syzygium malaccense, assembly GCA_031216405.1. Taxonomy (NCBI): domain Eukaryota; kingdom Viridiplantae; phylum Streptophyta; class Magnoliopsida; order Myrtales; family Myrtaceae; genus Syzygium; species Syzygium malaccense. The sequence goes on along the minus strand of CM062259.1, from coordinate 15,944,156 downwards.
TTCTGCCACATGTTTGACCACAATCTCCATCCCTCTTAATTTTAGGGATGACGTTTGATTAGGAAATAACATTCCTCGCACTTTTCTTGGACTTTAACGAGTTTGACAGCATGCCAATCGCTTCTACCACTTGAATCCCCGTTGCCTTGTGCCATGATTTCCACGTCCCGAGATGCCAAGGTCATGGTCTAACAACCTCTACTTCTCTTTCCATGTTGGCATTGCCCCCATTGGCCAATGCCAATTTCGAAGATTTCAAACTTCCTATTGGCCAAACGTATGGCAATCACACTTGGTTGGCATAAACTCCCTAACATCATATAAATATAAAGTCAATATCTTGTTTGATATGGTCGATGCTTCATCAAGACAATGTCTCTCGCAAAAAGGCTATACCTATTTTGGCCAATTTTAGGTGCTGACACATGCCCTACAACATTCAATTGTATGCAAAATGTGGTTGACTCATGCAATGGGTGATTCTTACCCTCTTAGAATAGTTTTGCTCTGAAAGGGCAGTGTGATGGGTCAACAAAGTTAAGGTGAGGCACGGCTCCTAACTGAAACTCTTGTCAACCAAATCTCACTAAGTCAAATTGATCATTTTATGCATTTGATGCTCTTTCCTCTTTCTCCTGTCTTGACTTCGTTTCGTCATGGACCTTTCCTCAAGTTAACCTTTTAAGACGAGACTGAGTAGGCTGAGTCACTTCTCTTTTCCAAAGCGGGAAAATGACACTAACAATGTCATAACTTTCGTACTTTTGGTGTCATGACTTTTTAAGCGGTTGATGATTTTTAAAAAAATATTCACTTAAGCTACATTGACGATTTCCCTTTTCTGAGGACCTTGCATGACATTAATTCAATATTAAACCATTTGACGTGGTTCGCGCGAAGAGATGATGACAAAGACAAGGTTTTAAAACGATGCCATTTAAGCCCTGCTTAGCCTTCAATTTGAGGATTTGGGACTGAATTAGGTTGCAATTTACGCCCTCGTCCCACTTTTCAATTGCAAACCAAAATCAAAGTTTCACTTCAAACACTACGCTGGCTACCCTCCTCCTTTGGCTGCAACCAACATCATCATCCGAACTAGGGGTGATCGGTTCTCGATTCGATTTTAAATAGAACCGAGAACTGGACCAGTCCAATGGAACCGATCGATGTAGAAATTTCCCAACCAAACATGGTGAGATCCCCCAACCATACATGATATCAACATGCTCAAAAGGGGTGAAGATGTATGCTGACATCATTTTAATGTCTAAACAGCAAAAGCCAAAACATCTAAAACAAGAATGTAGCTCACACCTGTATATAAATTGATCGATCCGGTCCGGGCTCTCCGGTCGGTCCGGTTCCCACCTTGGAACCAGGAACCGGACCGCCTGGATACCTATTCCACTTTTTGAAACCGGAAACTGGATCGATACTCCCGAGAACTGGACCGAATCGGTCGGTCCAGTCTAGTCTGGGTGGTTTCTAGTTCGGGCGATCCCATTTGCACACCCCTAATCCGGACACTCTCTCTCTAAGGCCTAGGCGCCCACCATTGCTCTCTCCACAACTAACCTTGACATCAAACCTTGGCTATCGCTTTGGACGAGATGGGCCTCCTTTCACTAAACAAATCGTTCAAATTGAAATTGGAATTTGGGGCTAAGGTTTTTCTGGGAAAAAAATTACACATAATTTCTTAATTTGGGGGGAAGGTTTTGGGTTCAAGGAGCAAATTCAACCTAATCTCGTAATTTTGAGCAAATTTCTATTACCAAGCAACTTCGTTTGATCTATATGTAGAGGTTGAAATCTTCGCCGAGATATGTTGGATTATTTACTCTAAAAGAATGCCACATGTGAGTTTTCGACAACACAAGTGGCTAATGTCAATTGAATGATCGATTTTAAAAAGTTACAGACTCAAATAATCGATTGGAAAGTTATGATGTCATAGTGAACGCCATACGAAAATTACAGTACTATTAATGTCCTCTAGGAAATAAAACGATTAATGATTTGAGAATCACTACAAGAAAAACACACCAAGGCTGGGCGACTAGATTAACTTTCATCGCTTTAGGTTTTCCAAAGGCGACAAAACAAAGTCTTGTCACTTTAAGTCAAACTTTAGCAATAAAATTCATACTTTGCCGCCATTGATTCATTCAAAGGTGGGATAATTTTAAATTTATGGCAATAAATCATTGTTTTGTTGCCTTAGGTCAAGCCGAACAGGACAAACTTTAAATCTTTAATACATCTTGAGGCGACGAAATACTTTGTTGCCTTTGGTTGGACATAAGGCAACCAAATCATGGTTCGATCGCCTTAGATGTTACCTGAGATGATAATCGTTTCTGGTGTATTTTAACGGGACTTAGGGCGATTGAAAAACCTTTTTGTCTAATGTAGTGTTTTATGGAAAATGTCTCATAGAACATGATTGTAACTTTATTCGAACACGACATGAAATAGAATGAAATTTTTAAAGAGGAAATGACACAAATGATCTCTGAACTTTGGCTAATGTGTAATGTGGTTTATGAATTTTTAATTTATTCAATGTGGTCTCTGAACTTTACCCTAATGTGTAATATGGTCCCTAAACTTTTAATTTGTTCAACATGATTATGGACTTTTAGTACATATTTAATTCAATCTTTTCATTTTATGAAAATATTTATTAGTGTCATTAAACTTGAATTAATGAAAAGAAAATATTAAATATTTTCCATATAGTTCATGAACTAAATTGAAAATGTATCAAAAGTCAAAGTATCACATTGCACATTGGAATAAAGTTTAGGGTCCACATTGAATAAATTAAATGTTTGGAGATCACATTACATATTAATTAAAATTCAAAAATTATTTGTATAATTATCCCATTTTTAAACGTACGAATGTGATTGCCACTCAGGGTGCACATTTGTTTAAGAATCTAAGCTACTATCATAAGGGTTTCCCATCACATCATGCTCCATCATTTCACGGCTAAGAAAAGGCATTAAAGAAATGGAAAGAACAGCCAGCATTTTGAACTCAAAAAAGTTCAAATGTAATACCGCACCAGCTCGGTCATTTGGGCGCCCAAACGCCAGCCTCTGCTTCTCTGCTGCGTCCGAAGCACCCACATAACTGGAACGGTCTCTCTCTCTCTCTCTGTCTCTCCTGCTTCTTCTTCTTCTTCTCAGATAAGCAAGCTCTCCATTCCATTGGAATACCCACGACGGGAGGAGATTTGGGTGTGAGGTTTCGAAGGAAAATGGGGAAGAAGATGGCAGGAACGAAGAGGGACTACGAGGAGAGCCGTCGCCAGAGGATGGAAGAGAACAAGAAGAGGATGGAAGAGCTCCATCTCAACAAGCTTGCCGCTGCCCTCGTCGCCACTTCCCCTAAGTCCACCCCAGTACTGTCTCTCTCTCCCTGTGTTTTCGTTTGTGCTTGTGTATTTTCGCATTGCTTCAGGCATTTCACAATGTGTTTGTGGATGGTTTCTTTGAGGTCGTAATACACAGCTTGCTTCAGAATGTGTACATGTGTAGTGCCGCGTGTTTGAGTGGTTTGGTTTATTAAAGTGGTTCTCTTTACTTGCGTGGCCAGGTGAAGCAGAGCAAGATGCGGACTCCTCGAAAGCAGTCGGAGCCTTCTTCCGTGCCCGTGAGACGCTCGAGCCGCACGGCCAACAAACCTGCTCCTAACTACAAGGAAGTAAGAACTCTCTCTCTCTCTCTCTCTCGCTCTCTCTCTGTGCGCGCACGCTCTCAACTTCGAGGGATTAAGCCATCCCACAATAAGGGCCTCTTTTTTATGCGCCCCATGATATGCATTTTCAACTAATATGTTTAATGTGAAGATTTCAGTTTATGGTTGGAAGTTTCGGACAGTAACTTTTGTGACATTTTTGAACGTATATAGGTGCTCTATTGCTATGTAGCTTTCAAAGATGTCAACTTTTGAGCTCCTGTGATGAATGAGATGAGTGCACCGATTGTGGTGAATGAGATGATTGCACCGATTGTTCACAAGATTCTAGAGATGGTTTGTCAGTGATTAAGAAAATCATCTGTTAAATCCGGGGTATTGAAATGCCGTTGCAGTAGAGACTGGTTGAAATGTTTTGCCGCAAGAGTGGCTGTCCTGCTGGTTCCATACATCGAATAATGCTTAATTATCGGAAGAAACATTATTAACTCGAAAGGGTCGAAAGCCTAAACTTTGATGGAGGAAGTGTGATTAACTATAAGTAATACAGACATGAACAGGGTATTTGAATCTGTTTGTGATATGATCAATAAGAGTAGTTCTATGGCCCTCTTACATGTGGGGATAACCTAAGGACCCCTTTTGCAGGTATTCGAAATTGGTCCTTTGGAAAGAGTGAGGAGGTTAGTTATGAGAGCTCACTGGTTTTCTTCCAGTATTCGATTGTATATTCCCGAGCAAAGTATCTAAAGTTTCTGATTTTCTAGTAGGAGCTACTCTCGAAGAGACCTGTTGAACAGGGTATATGCTTCTGATGCAATAAGGGCATATGCCATTGAGAGAGCAGAGCAACTTCAATCCAGTTTAGATGCAGAGTTCCCAAGCTTTATCAAGCCCATGCTTCAGTCACATGTCACGGGAGGCTTTTGGCTAGTAAGCGAATCGACCCTTTTTTTTGTCTGCACTCTTCTTCGAATGTTGATATGTAGGAAATTGTTGTGCCATGTCGACTATGCTCTCACCACGCTTTGTTAATCCAGTAGCACGTGTCAGATCGTTGCCTTGACTAAAAAAGAGGACGGGGTGAGAAACGAAATGATCTGACGAGTCAATACAGATATATGTTCAAGTAAACACTGAATCATCAACTCCTGTACCTTTTTGTCGATGGAGAGTACAAATCACACTCCAACAATTGGTACAGTTATTTGTGATTTGTTTGAAGGAGAGAAGATCTCGAATGATTCTTCGTCATGAATATAACAGTGGAAGAGTTCAATAAGCACTTACTCTACCACTTTGAAGCAGCATGAGATATGTTGTAATCGATCTATTGCAGTTCCTTAGCTGCTTTTTTGTAGTGAATGCAGTCTTGATAAGCTGCTTTGAGTTTGTAGTAGCAACCGATCCCCCTACCTTTGATGAGTAATAAAATGCGATAATGACTTGCAATTAGAAAAAAAGGCGCAAACTTTGAAATTACAGGTAGGCCGTGTGGCTTACCTTACATAAAAACTGGCTAAAAGTTTCTTTAAGAAGCTGGTAGAGCTATTTGCCAGCGCTTCTAATGGATGATTTGTCTCCAATATTTTTCAAGAGCCTTCAACATAACTTCTGCCACAAGCATCTCCCGAACCGTGATGACACCGTGACTCTTGTGGACGAGGATGGAGAAGAATTTGAGACCAAGTATCTCATTGAAAAAAACGGCCTAAGTGGCGGATGGAGAGGTTTCTCCATCGCTCACGATCTCGTTGATGGAGATGCTCTAGTGTTTCAGCTGATCGAGCCATTGACATTCAAGGTAAATCTTCTGAACCCCCGGGCATGCGTGGAAGAATTGGAGATAGATCACTACTCAACTCACTATTTGCTGGGCAATTTTAACCATCCATCTTGAAGAACTTAAATTAACTCCTCAGCTTTTATGCTGGCTTTACAAATTAGCACTTGCCTTTCGCCAGGTCCATATTGTCAGAGCCTATGAATCGGAGGAGAAGGAAGCGGAAGTCGCCGAAGAGGAGGAAGCAAAAGACCATGGAAAGGAGAAGAAGAAAGCGGGAGACCTTAAAGAAGAGGAAAGGGAAGCAGATGTCCCATACTTAACCCGAAGTGCCAAACGGATTAGAGCAAGTAAGAAGTTACTCACCTTTCTTTCAAACTTCTAAATATTGGATTAAGTTGTGTTGCATCAATGGCTTTTCTTTCACTATCTGAATCACATCTTCAAGGCTGTCGTCAATTCTAACAAGAGGACTCGAGGAAATATAACGAATGCGAACAAATTTATGAAGCACGCTATGAAGAGCCGACAGATTAATGCTAAACATTTTTCAGTGTGGCAAGTTTGCCTCTAATCTTCTATAGCTCACTTTTGGTTTCAAGTTTTACCATCAGCAGAGCAAACATATCTATCTATCTGAATGAGATTTACCAAGAGAGCTTCCTACTCTCCCTAAGTAGTTAGTTTACTGATCTTGTTCATCTGGGCATAAAAGAACTTAAGTCTAGTATTTGCATGTAGTCAAATATGAAAAAGATATAGATACATCTGCACGTAATGCTAAAACGTCACGATAAATGAAACTTGTGGAACATTCCATTCATCCAAAAGTGAACAGAACTGCACAGAGTCCATCATTCCTTTTAGCTTTAATGAGGTAATAACTCTGATTGATAGCATGCTGTGTGAAATTGTGAATGCCTCACATTCTCAATACATATGCTATTCCTTCTTCCAGCCACAGGGTTGTAACAACTTTGATGTTTTGACAGGCAGAAAGTGAACGGGAGCGCAAGGTGTTCCTGTTTATGCGCTCACGGCTGGTATATGACGGACAACACACTTTTTTGGCTTAATTCGTTGCTGGAGCAGTATCTATCTGTCGGTTCTATCTAAAATTAACAGCAACATGCTTGCGTTTTGTATCATGAAATTGTACAAGACACATTTGACTCCATTGTGTCTGAAACATTCAAACTTATCATGTGGTTAATTGCGCGGTGGGGGTATTGACATCACTACTTTTTTTAACACCAAGAGCATTAGGTAGGAAAAAAAATCAAACAGTGATCTCCATGTTATTAACACCCCGCTGAACAAAAAGCCAGGGTGTTGAATGGGATCCTTCAACTGATCTGTTTATGACAAAAATTATGTCGTTTCTGTTACATAGTAATAATCTGATAAACGATTCAGTTTATGAAAATGACACATGAGGATTGTTGGAATATCAAATGGGGTCTTACCAGCTTTTGTGGCCTGGCAAGAACCATGGACCATTCATATTTATCACTTCCAAGTCCTTTGTGACCTTCTGGTTTTTTCTGTTGAAGATTAAACATACATTTTCTCAAGGAGGTCTCTTACTGCACTTCCCTAATAATCACTTGGAAGGATATGCAATCTGAGTCATTATTTCAAACATATTCCTTTGCAATTCAACTTTGACAAATATTAACGAGCCAATCAAACAGCCTTGATCACAGAATTCACAGTCTTGCTACTTGATCAGTGAAAGTTGGATCTACGCAAACCACCACCTGGAATAAGATTTTGTTCATACTCAAAATTTATTATGCAGCGAAAAGAAAAGAACATAGCAATAGAGTTTGCAATGACGTGCCCAAAATATCCATGGAGTTTGTGGAAAATGTACATACCTTGCCAATACTTCTGCCAGAATGAAGATGCTCAACAGCATCTGCCACAGCATTGAGACCCACAAATCTTTTAGGGTCGATGGCCACCTGCATTCAGTTAGAAGATTAAGTCTTGGCGAACTTTGAAATTCAACAGAGATAGCTAGCAACTTAGGCACTGAGATAATCATCCAACTGATTCTACAGATTAAGTTAGGCAGTGACTTTTGGTAGAGAATTAGTTGTCAAAATCTTGCAAGATGTCCATAATAAGGCCAAAGGAATAAGATAACAGGAAAGTAAGGGCATTGCATTGTGTGAAAGGAACAGATATCTACAATAAATAAAAGAAAAAGCATGATCTATGATGGAAGAGTCCAGTCTCACCAGTAAAATAAACGTATAACAGTAAAACAAAAACAGAGTAGTACCTTGAGCTGTCCTCTGGAATAGAGTTGAAACAGTCTATCTAGATGTTCTTGCCAGAAGTTACTATATTGTACCAGGAAAAAACCAGCCTGCCAACATTGTCAGTATCATATTATACACTTCAAGGGGAGAAAGGCATAACCAACTATAAGATTCACAATCCATGCTTATTCCTGATATATAGTTGGCGCAGTAATAAGAGAAAAATTATTGCTGTAGAGTACAATCACTGGCCGTGATGCAGTAGACATACCACAGTTTGGCTTTTAGACAGAAGTTTCTCGCAAAGTCCAGGGTACTTGGATGGTGTCCATCCATGCTCTCCTTGATACTACAATCAAAGTAGTAATTTTGCACAGGTTAAATGATATGTATAACTATCAAATAGTTAATATTCAAGCATGAAGAATGTTAGGACAGTATGCATACCGAGGGAACTGACCACAACTGGAGGAGACACTGGAGAAAAATCATATACGCATATAGATAGAAAACATATAGCACTTGCTACAAAGACTCTTTGCACAGTCTACTTTATTTCTATAGCATCTCTAACCAATATTCCCCATTATACAAAGTAAAACATCTTAATGTCTGTCTTGCAACCCTCTGCCGCACAGAAATGTGATTGCAGTATAACTTCTAACATGCATTACGTCTATGCAAGACTCATACAAAAACTTCAGAAACCTAACTTTCCTTTCAACGGTATCTCACTGAAAGTGAGAGCAAGAATGTAAAAATTCCTGCACAGCCTAATCGAGATAACTAAGTTGGACATTGGAATGGCTGGGAAACTCGTGATAAAAAGATCTGGCTCAGATGGATGTCAACAACATAAGGAAGTAATACCTGAGAAATCATGCCAATTACAATCAAGCGTCCATATATGGCCAAAGCATTCAAGCAAAGATCAAACATTTCCCCACCAACAGACTCGTAAACTATGTCAACGCCTCTCGGAAATTCCTTCTTCAAAACCTGCAAATTTGCAAAAGATAGAGAAAAAGCTCACTACATAAACTTTTATTTGAGTATCATGTATTATCTTGTAAATCACGAGAAATGAATTCATTTTAAATGAAAGTTCACATAAAAACTAAACCCAGGATCATCTTACCTTTACCAAAAAAAAAAAAAAAAACTAAACCCAGGAATAGAGAAAATGCAGAAAACAGTCTAGCCTCTAGACATAATCCTACAAGAATTGTTACAATATAGAAAATAGTAATGAAGCTGCATAAAGTTCACGCACAAAGGAAGGCTGCAGCTAGCTATTTGAGACATGGTACGAAAATTCAAAACAGTCAGAGAAAACCAGTTACTTATTTATGCACACTGTCGTTCACTTCAGAGTGTCGTATATGAGGAAAAACAAGGTTCTGTAACACCATCACCTTTTATCTTCTGCGGCTCTTTTAATGATAGGGAAATTAAAACTTGAAAATGCGGATAGTGTCGTTGGCATTCAGATGCCAACATAAAATGAAATTGAAGGTAAAGAGAACTTCCAGAATTTCACGTACAAGTTAATTTTGCATGAGTAGGTAAGATAGGAACTGTGCATATGTGGATGAATATGCTCATTTACTATTACCTAATCAATATAACTAGCTAATCTGAGTCGTGTGTGACAGTGAACTTATCTAGAAATAATTTGCTGCACTACATGAATGAACCAGGGTCTTTGATTTCTCAACCCCACATTGTGTCCAAAAAGGAGAGTAGAACAGATGAACGGATTTTTAGGAGACATACAGTTTTGATGTCTTCAGCTTTATAATCTATCACACGATCAACTCCCAATTCTTTCAAAAGCATGGCCTTCTCCCTCCCTCCACAGCTTGCTACTACTGTATTTCCCGCAATTTTTGCAAGCTTGAATGGTCACGATAGACAAAGTGACTTTTAGTAGTGTAAAATATGTGAGCAGCTGAGGAACATCGTTAAGCACATGCAGTGTCTTGCTTAAGAAAGAAGAGATTCTTCTCTCCCTGAAAAAGGGAAACTATAGTGGAAGAAAATGCAAACATATTAGAAACAATAATATCAACAAGCTGCAGTGCAATTTTCCCTCTTAGCAAACACACGATATCATGAATGCAAGGGCACAAGGCCACATGCAAATATGCAAAAGCAACTTAAGGTAATTTTTTAATTCATCTAAATCTACATCTGGAAAAATCAATCTCTAACAATGGAAAAGTAGACAACTAGATAGCAAGAAGTCCGGATAATGAACACCTAAATTTGCAGGAGGGTACAATTTTGATTGGTTTTGAATACTCTGGACAGAGGGGTACATTCGCTGATCATTACAAGAACACACACCTCCTAAAGAAAAGATTAGGAGTAACATTTAAGTAGATGAACAAGCCAGAACAAGGTTCATAAAGGAAAATAAAAGAATGATCCCCAGCTTCGAAAGCTTTGTAGATAGAACACCAGTTAAGAGGACCTCTAAGAGTTAGACCTGATTGCAGGGACTTCTTCAAAAATTTTATTTCAATCTATCCTTACTTAATGACTCCCTAATCCACGGTGTCTTCTTCAGCTCCTTTCACTTTAGTAAGTTACCTTATTGCTAGACTAATTGCTGGACATCAATCAATTAATATTATGTGAAAATACTACAGATAGAGATCGTCTCATCTCGTTCCCTCAATACTGACCTCTGCAATTCTAATAAGTTGCAAGATCACATAGTCATAGATCTAATAATACTAATTTAATAGCATCAATCTGAATAAGAAACAGACCTGGACAGCAAATTGCCCAGTCCCTCCTGCGGCAGCTGTAACAAGAACCACTTTGCCAGATTCCATTTGTCCAGCCTAGATTTTCAATAAGAGCAAAACACAAGTTTTAATATGGCATATGAGACATGATCAGGTGTCTGAAAATAATTGTTTCGATGTACTTAAACTAGAAAAATGTCCGAAATCAACAGCTCCAGCGAATAAAATTGCAAAAGGAAATGAAAAGGATAGTTTGCTATATTACATAAAAGTTTGACCTTTTCTAGTGCAATAGATGCTGTAAGCCCCGAAGTAAGCATGGCAACTACTTCTGGATCTGGCCTGGCCACTGAAAGGACATGTTTTGCTGGAACCTGAGAAAGATATGATATTTATTACAACAAACCAGGGATCTCCATCATGACTTTGTAGACTGAGTCTATGAAAGATATTAACCACGGTCAAACCAGCTATTGACATTAAAATATCCCTATGGAATATAATTTTACCATTGTAAATTCTGCATAGCTTCCAAAAGTCATCATTGCAGCAGGCATGCCAACTTTCAAGTTCTTGACAGAATCACCAACTGCAGCGATTATCCCCACAGCCTGCCATGTCAATCATGAAGATACCATTTGAACAAGTGATGGAGAGTAAAACAAATATTTGATGCTGCTAGAGGAACCACAAAATTATGCCAAGAAAATCAACATAAATTGGATATTGCAAAATGTGACAACAGCATAGATTTTTCCCAGACCTCAAAGCCAGCATCGAAAGGAAGACGGGAGCCAACATCTCCCTTTCCACCTTGGAAATAACGTCCTGAGCTGAAATTTACCTGTTCAAAGCATGATTTTTTTTATTAAAAAAGCTATATGCTAACTCTATATCAAGCATTCACAATCGCTCCCACTATCTAACATGAGTCACACAAATCTAACGGTTTGGGGCCTGTCAAATAGCGACAATAAACGTTAGCTAATGAACAATTACTAAAAGATGACTCTGGAGTTCTAATGAATTCTCTCTATTAAATACTGCAAAAGAAATGCGCTAGCTTCAGAAGTTCACGTGGATTCTGTATAGATTTTGACATGCAAGCTGAATCCCAACTCAAAAACCTTCAAGTGCATAACAAACATCTGAGGTTCAAGAGAAAAAAGATTCTTAGTAAAAGAAAAAACCAGTTACACCAGCAAGCATCTCAAAAAATCGGAACACTAACTATGATACCTACTTATCAGTCATCTATCAACCCATAGGTTGGTTAAAGGATAACTTTGTAGACTTGTATTAAGGGAAAGACCTATCAATTGTATATAAGCCACATTACAAAGATCCAATTTGCTTTTTGATGTTTAGTGCAGCAACATATAGAAAAGCTAATCATCGAGTTGAGGTTTTAAGCATAGTTCTACAAATGGATCAGCCAACGCAGAGCTACACATTTGAGTAGAGGATGAGAAAGATTAACCTAAAATTAAAAGAATACCAGTCATAAAGGATGAGAAAGACAGGATGAAAGGAAGCCAACTTTGTTAAAAGAAGCCTTGAACTTACGTCACTTGCATTTACTCCAGCATATAGTATTTTCACAAGGACATGCTGTGGTTCAATTGGCAACCTCAAAGGTGTTCGAATAATCCGGGTAGCATTACGGAAATTGTGAGTCAAGGTGTGAACCACACTGAATATCAAAATTTATAATACAGCATTAGGTCTTCCAATTGATAAAATGCTTATATTCCCAAACAAAATCTCTAAGTTGTAAGTAGTTACTTCTTCAGGAAAAGAAGCTAAAGAAAAGGATTCCATTCAGGATTCAATAAGGATACAAGATAATAAAGCATGCCATTAACTAAAAAACTAAAATCCACTAAAGAAAGTTGGAACTAAACAATCAACATAACCAGTATAACAGCCTATGGAGGGTGCTCCGACACCTATTAGTCCAAACAAATAGAAGAGGAAAACCATCATTGGACGATTCCAAAGCATACTCAGTTTTTGACCAATTAATAATTGCAAAGATACAGCTGTTGCAGTGATATAAATGTCAAGCCCATTAAATTTCAGTAAGTCATTGCTTACAATTACTTTAGTTCACTGTTCACATCCACATTGAAAATTGATAAATAGATTTAGTCTGCAAAACGTTGACTCCCTTCTTTGTGCATATTTAATGTAAAAGAAGAAAAATAGAGGATGGAAAGGAAATCATTCTTAGCTAAGTTATGGTTAAAGCTGTCCCAGCACCCTGGTAATCGCACCAGGAAAATAAATGCTGTTATGATATAAAATGATATAACATGGTCAAACTGTGAAAGAAGGCTGCTCAGAAGCCTCATACAGATGGAAGACCATCGAGCCTAAACTTATCATGGCAATTTGTCATTCCACTTATACAAGAGCAATGAACTACTGTAGCTGATAACTTCTGTTAGATAAACAAGAGAGGGAATATCTAGAGTACCTACGGAATACCTAAGCAGTCCAGGTTTATGATATAAGAAGCTAAACCAATACTCTGGTTGAACAGTTCAGTTATGTGCACAGATACAGTAGCCCCGAATTATCCTCACTTACATTTTCTCAAAATTCTCAGGAAGTTGCAAATTCACTGGTCCTTTATACAATGATCTTCTTCTGGAACTTAAGGAATGCACTCGGTATTTTGCTTCTTCCGCTGCACTGGGCCAATATTGCATGCCTCTGCGCTTTGTAATCCATAGACATGAACCAGCTTTGCTTTCGTCAGTGATAAGTTCAAAAGCTCCTGGAAAGTGTAAGTGGACTAGCCATCAGAAGTGATCCCTTCTACATTTGATAGCACATCTTTGGAGCAGGGTCCTGTTAGTCCCTCACTAATCATGTATGGCAGTTCTTTAACTTTTTATACAAACTTTGTAGCTGTACCAGTATGCATCTCTATGGTATTTCTACATCTTAATACAGAAACTTTAAATGCTCCAAAGTCCAGAGCAAACGACTCATGCTCAGAAAATTCGATTGCAGTAAAAGAGTGAATTTGTGTCATTCATGCGAAAACTTTTTTATTTCCATGCATTGTGATGTATACGTCCGATAAGATGTAAAGCAAGTGGAGAAGATCGTTTATGGATGTACCTTTCACCACCATTTCCATAGGTACAAAGCCCCCCATCAAGTCTATTAATTCAGAATCCACCTTCAAGGCCATCTCTGTTCGAACAAACTGCATAAGTAGTAAAGGATTCAACTATTAAGAATCATACACAGCAATATACATTTTCTGGAGCAAAGGAAACCAGGTCAGATAAAAAGGGAGAACAAAATTCTATACTCCTTCATATTGTCATAATAAAAACCAAATAAGTGAAAAGGCAGCAAGATTTCTTCTGCCACTTAGTACAGGAATCACATTTAAACATCAAAATTTAGGCTAAACCAATGATCAACCAAACCACCAGTAAAGGGCCACGTCACAGGAGAAGAAAGCCTGATGTGCATACAATTCTCGACATTTTTCAGTAATGTAAGCTTCCCATTGATCTACAGCATTAGGAGTAACGAAATTTACTAAAGATAATGCACCAAACAGTCACCAAAGCATCTCCCAATAGACCCAATGAACAGTCTCAAGGAAATGAAAAGCAAGAATTGGCAAAGAAAGATAGACTAGCTAAGATTATTATATTATTTCACACCCTAAAGGGACCAAGTACAACTGCTAACACAGTTTATTCCCTCAAAAGACCAAGTACAATTCCATAAACTAGCAATGCTATCTTGAAGTTCCTTCCATAAATCCATGAGAGCTCATTTATTGTACCCTCGGAAGAGAACCTCTATAGCAAACCAATTAAAAAATTTTTCAACTGCAACACCCTTTCAAACTCCAGATTTCAATTCTTTTCAGACAATCCAACAGTGCTACGACTAGTTAAAAAAAACATGTACATATATTTTTCTTCTTTCTGCTCCAAAAACAAGGTGTAAAAAATCAGAAATATCCAACACTCGACACAGAAACTATGTTAGGTATTCGTCGTCGAATAATGTTTCTCATCTCCATTATGAATTTAGTTCATAAGGTGTTATTCAACATACAGAAACATAGCGGGACAACAGAGCTTCTTCTGCAGTGAAGATCAACTTGCAAATTATTTGTCTTTGCTGATCAAGAACGAGTATTCGGAGAGATCATCTCTAAAGGATAACACTATCAAACGTCAGAAGAAGAGTCATATGCTCCATAAGGTCCACAGAAATTTCAGGTCATGATAATACCCTTGCTTGAAATTAAGATTAATAAAGGAGAAAGTTCTGATAAAACCGAGCAAGATTCGAGATTCATGAAGACAATAGTCCCACCCATACCAACTCTGGAATTGAGAGCAGAAAAATGAATCTTCAATCAATTAAGCACTTTAGGGGAAAAAAACATAAAGGAAGATGAATAATCATCTCATTAAAAGTGCCTATGTCAAGTGTTGAGGACTTTCAAACAGCACGAGATAACCAATCAAAAGAAACAATCTTCCTCAGTTTTATTCACACTAGTACATAGCATCACAAAACCTTCTAATATGATACAGCACCTCAGGGCAAAGTACGTTGATGCGAATTCCTCGGCGTTTGTAGGGTGCAAGTGATCTGGTAAACAAGACGACACCACCTGCAGTGTTATATAGTCTCCTAATAGTTAAAAAGTGGTATCACCAGAGGGACACTTGTGCAGGAATTCCGTCAGGTCTATGTAGCTGGGGAAATAGAATTGAAATTGAATAATGCAAGGAGGCTATAACTGAAAACTAACCTTTTGAGCCAGAGTAGATAGGATCAGAGTACATAGGATAAAGACCTGAAGCAGATCCCATGTTTATTATTACACCGGGTCTCCCAGCAGATTCCATGGCCTTAATCTATTAAGAAGTGTGAATCATTTTGTGCTAGTTTCCTCACAGTAAAGCAGTATCCACTAGCAATCAGAATCGTCATTGCTCCCTCCAACCCAAAGAGGAAAGGACGAGAGAAAGAATACACCATGGATATGCACTTTTTGCATACAAGATGATAATCTCAGGCAAATGCACAAAGCTCAACTTGGTCACCGCAGCATCACCAAGCTAAGTGCTTGAAAAACGCGGCCTTACCGCGAGGCGAGTGCAGTCAACGACAGCAGCCAGATTCACGTTAAGCGCGTGTCGCCAGGACCGAGTCCCATCGGTCTGATCCTTCTGGAATGGGATGGAGGTGCTAATGCCGGCGGAGTTAATACAAATGTCCAATCCCCCATAGGTCGCAACATGCTTCTCGAAGGCACTGACGAGATCCCCTGTTTTATACGGAAGACAACGAACCTACTCAATCGGTCTATCCAAACGAGACAACACCATTCCATTCACTAGGATTTTCCTAAACCTGCGAATCCCAAAAAAAAGCAATCACGAGCAGAGACAAACAAGGCACTCACTCGAGCTGGACACGTCGCATCTCACGAAGACGGCAGCCGGGAATCCCAAGTCGGAGTGGAACCTGGAATTCGCCTTCTCGACGAGCAGCGCCACTTCCTTCCCCCTCTCCTCCGAGAAATCGACCACCGTCACGAATATCCCCTTCTCCGCGAGCGCTACCGACAGGGCCTTCCCTGCAACACCATCCAACAGCCAAAATCCAATCACACAACGCTCCCCGAACCACCGCAGCGCGCGCAAAACATACGCGGCCGCCAGCGGCGGCAAGGCGGCGAAGAAAACTCGGGAGTCAGTCGTCGGGCGAGACCGGTCGCCGCAGAGCGGGAACCAATCCCGCAACGGCGATCAAGAAGCGAGCGACGGGAGGGGGGGGAGGCTTTACCGATGCCGGAAGCTCCGCCGGTGACGAGAGCGGACATGCCAGGCTTGAGCTCCATGGGGGGCGCGCGCGCGGGGGGCGTGTGCTGCTGCTTCCGGCGTCCGACGAGGATGATGCTTCGAAGGAGAAGGAGAAGGAGAAGGAGAAGGAGAAGATGGCTTCGAGAGAGCGTAGCCGTCGCTAGCTGACGCGACGATCCAATTGGATTCGGTGAAAGCTGTCGGGAAAAAACGAACGAAAGTACGACGCCGGGGGCATCGTGGTGGGGTCCGCCTAGGAAGGATCATGGATAAGGAAAGGAGGGGGGGAGAGGACGGCGGAGTTCTTTTCATTTTTTTTTTTTTGTCGTCGCTCGTTCGTTCGTTTGCGTTCCGGCCGGAGGTTGTGGGGGGAATCGGGCCGCCGGCGCGGGCGGTGCTCACGACGCTTTTGGCTTTTGGATTCGTCGCCCGGTTCGCGATCACTGACCCCCGCAGGTCTTAATCACGGCTCGGGGCTATCGTCATCCCCGCGAAACAGCTTCCACGGTTCCACGGAGATCCGACAGGTTTCGGCCGTCTAACGTGTCTCGGCGTTGGACCTATCGGAATGGGACGTGCGTCCATATATTACCCGAATTTGTTAGAACGTGTCGTTTCGAGCTTGAAGAGTCTAGTGATAATTGGATTCTAAATTTTAAAGCCGAACGTAAATGGGTCGCGATGAACTCATTTTTCAACCCATTAAGGCTCGGAATGGCTCCGTCGTTCGGTGGCGATGAGGGTGGGGGCTGGTGGCGGGGGTGGCGGGTTTTTGAATGTTTTGCTCTGGGGGGTTTTTGCTTCCGTTAGTCTCGCTGATTCGATCGTTCCGGGGATGATGCATGTGTCGCATGTGCTGAGGTTGTTCATGATTTGAAATCGAGGGTCTGTGTGACTTGAATCAAACGAAGGGAGCGAGGTCCGTGGAGGATGGAGCGTGGTTGTTCAAGTCGGAATATTTGTTGAGGGCCGCGGAGGGCGGTGTTGAGAAGTCGGGGTTCATTGCGAGGGACAACTTTGCGTGCTTGGTGTTCCAGGCAAGGTCGAGGGTTTGTATGGGGGAAGGAAATGGCATGTCTGTGTGATTGGTGCGAAAACAATAACAAAATTAAAGATGAGAAAAATAGAGAACACGCAAATTTATATGAAAAATCCTTGCGGGAAAAAATCACAGGGAGAGAAGCAAAATCCGCTATAGAAATCAAGATTACGAAAGGTGGCTAAAAAATTAAGGATTCTTTCTGTCTCAACTTCTTAACTCAACTTGAGAAAAATAATATTTATGTTACTCTCAAACCTTAACGTTGGCCCAAGCCCATAAACAATTTATAGACATAATCAATAAATCTCCACCTTGGCTTAAATTCTACATAAGCAATAAACAATCTTCTCCTCCCACTAAAGTAAAACTCAGTTGTAGCAAACATTAACCAAATCCAAATAATTTAGCAATAGGCTAGGGCTTCGTCAACATATCAGCTGGATTATTTTCTGTACCAATCTTATAGCCACGGCAAGAATGTCTCTAATAAAGTGATACCGCACATCAATGTGTTTTGTCCTCTCATGATACATCTAATTTTTAGTAAGATGTATGTCATTATCTGTTTGTGGACATAAACTAGTCGATAATCTAAAATGAGGGTAAGAGGAGCACTTACTGGTTTGGCATATTTCATGCCAAAACGATCTAAAACTTTCTCAATGTAACTTTATGGATCTTTCCCTTTTCCAATCTCGCCGAATTTCCATGCCAAGGATTTTCTTCATTGCACCTAAATCATTCATAGCAAATTCAGTGTTTAACTGTGCCTTCAAATTCTATATGTCATAATTATCTTTTGATGCAATCAACATGTCATCGACATACAATAACAGTTAAATGAAAGAGCCACTTCGAAGTTTGCACAGATATACACAGCTATCATATTTGCTCCTGCAATAGCCAAGTTGTACCATAAACGAATAAACCTTTTATACCACCATTTTGGTGATTGCTTCAAGCAATATATAGACTTTTTCAATAGACAAATATGATCTTTCTTACCTTCAAATTGAAAATCCTCTGGTTGACCCATATAGAATTCGCTAAGCTCACCACATCGAATTGTTTCAACTCTAAATCATGCATAGTAACTAACGCAAAAAACAACTCGGATGGAGTTGTATTTAACGACAAGCGAAAACATATCATTACAATCAACTCCCTCAATCTGATTATAGCCTTAGCAACTAGACGAGCTTTGAACTTGATGTCTTTAACTCCAGGAATACCTTCATTTATTTTGAAAACCCACTTGCAACCCACAAATTTCTTTCATTTTGGTGGCTTGACAAGCTAAGTTTGATTCTTTTCAAGAGATTTCATCTCTTCATTTATAGCAACTAACCAATTTGCTAAATCTTTTGAAGATATAACTTCCTTATAGGTCTTAGGCTCATTAGATTTTACTGACCCTGCAACGGAAAGAGCATAAACAACAAAATTTGAGAACCCATATTTCTTTGCGGGCTTTTGTTATCCTCCTTGGTCTATCTCTGCCAATAGAATATTGTTCTTTCTGAAGTTCTTCAATCTCAATATTATCAAAAGACGATTGAACTGGTTACGAAAAAATTACTTCAAGCTCCACCTTCTCCGCAGTACTTTCTAGACTTTCATGACAAGGAATAGATGACTCCTTGCTAGGGTGAAGCATAGCAGACTCATCAAAAGTAACGGCTCTGCGAATGATAATCTTAGATAAAAGATGTATCTTTTTGCTGTAGGCTCTAGTTTGCCTTCACTAACTTGTACATACTCGAAGTGAAGAATAATCAACAGGTTTACCTGATCATACCTCCTCAAGTGTTTTGCACTTAATGTATGTACAAGGAGAATAATTTATCAACCAAGCAGCTGTATTGACCGCTTTAGCCCAAAACTCATTGTCCAAACCGGTGTTGGATAACATGCATCTAGTCCTTTCTAATAAGGTTCTGTTCATGCATGTTGTGGTGTATCCACTGAATGTGATGCCTCACAATGCCTTCGTTTTTTGCAAAACTCATTAAACTCGCCTCTACAAAATTCTAGTCCATTGTCTGATCTTAACCTCTTGATCTTCTTACCAGTCTACTTTTCAATCAATGTTTTCCATTACTTAAATGCAACGAAAACATTGCTCTTCTGTTTTAGAAAATAGTTTCAGAAGATAATGATATTTCTTATTGTGTTTAATGAAGGAATTACAATATATATACTTAACATAACGTAAATCCCTCTAAACACAATATTAAAATTCTACCGTCATTATCATAATTCTAACACTCCCCCTCAAATTGATACGTAGATATCACAGAGTCCCAACTTGTTACATAAAAATCCACTATATTCCCTCGTAGGGATTTTGTAAAAATATATGCTAGTTGATCCTCTGTCCTTGCATGTTGAAGAATGATCTCCCCTTTCGGAACCTTTTCTCCTATAAAGTGACAATCAACCTCAATATGTTTAATTCGCTCATGGAAGATAGGATTGTTCGCAATATAGATGACTGATTGATTATTACAATATAATGTTGATGGATTTGATTTTGACCCACCAATTTCTCACAATAACATCATTAACCAGATCAATTCACCTGTCACATGTGCCATAGCTCTATATTCTGCTTCAGCACACATTGTTTCTAACTTTCCATGAAACTAAATTACCTCCAAGAAATACGCAATACCTTGATGTGGATCTCCTATCAGTAGGACATCCAGCCCAGTCTGTGTCAGAGAATCCTATAATTTTTAAATGACTATAATTCTTGAAAAGTAGTTATTTACCTAGTATTTCCTTTAAGTACTTAATAATTCGCAGTACAGCATCCCAATGAGTAGTACGAGGAAAACTCATAAATTGACTCTCTACACTAACAGCAAATGATATATCAGGCCTTATAACAGTAAGATAATTCAACTAACACACTAATCTTCGATATTTCACTAGATCATGTAACAGTTCTCCATTTTCTGCATCAAGTTTCACATTAGGCTTCATAGGCGTATCAACTGGTTTTGCTCCAATAAATCCGACCTCATTAAGAATATCAATTACATATTTTCGTTGTGATAAATTGATACCTGCCTGTGAGTAGGCAACTTCAATCCCAAGAAAATCTCGTAGACGTCCTAGATCTTTAGTATTAAACTCTGTATGCAAAAACTGCTTAAGCCGTTGAATACCATCTGAATCACTACCAGTGATAATAATATCATCCACATATACCACGAGAAGAACACAACCAGCTGAGGAGAAGAACTAAACACTAAATGATCTATTTGACACTGTTTTGACCCAAACTTGATAACTGCATCAGTGAATTTACCAAATCAAGCACAAAGAGACTGTTTGAGTCCATATAAAGCTTTATGGAAACGACATACCAGATTCTCCCCCTGAGCAACAAACCCAAGTGGTTGCTCCATATATACTTCTTCAAACAAATCACCATGTAAGAAGGCCTTTTTGACATCCAAGTTGCCAGGGAAATAAAAACACGAATAGGCGGAATTTTAGCGACAGGTGAAAAAGTATCATCATAATCAATACCATATGTCTGAGTATATCCTTTGACAACTAACCGGGCTTTCAATCGATCAAGAGAACCATCAAGATGAACCTTAACAGTAAAAACCCAATGACAACCAACAGGTTGTTTGTCTTTAGGTAATGATGTGAGCTGCCAAGTACGATTCTCAAAAGGGGCCTTCATTTCATCTTCCATGGCTTGTCGCCATCCAAGATGAGCAAGAGCTTCAGTAACACTACTGGGCATAGAATTAGAGGACAAGGACGAGACAAAGGTTAAAAAGGTAGGAGACAAATGATCATATGATAAGAAATTAGACATGAGATGATGAGTATGAAGACAAGAAGAAGAAAGATCATAAAAGTAAGCATAGCGATCCATAGGATGACCAGCACAAGAACGTGTATCTTTCCGAAGAGCAATGGGTGGATCAGGATCGGAGGATGGTGCTGCAACTGATGAAGGAACAGATAAATCAGATGTCCGTGAGACCTGTACTATCGTGGAAGGAGCTGCAGCATGCCAATGACATGTGCACTCAAGAAATTGAAATCCTGTTGATGGTGCTGGAGGTATAGAAAGTGGAAGAAGTGCTGGGAGGACACATCCGCCACTCTCAGTAGCCACCGTAGGATCTGACCGAGTATCATAATAAGCTTGATCCTCAAAGAAAGTCACATTAGCTTACACAAACAGACGATGACAAGTAGGACTATAGCATTTATAGGCCTTTTGAGTTTGAGAATACCCTACAAAGACACATTTCTCGGCACGAGAATCTAATTTATTAAAACCTGGAGAAAGATGATGAACAAAGCAAATATAACCGAAGACACACAAAGGTAATGCAAAGGGAGGAAGATCTAGATTTAAAATAGAAATTGGTGTCTCCCCCTGAAGAATAGAGGTTGGAAGCAAATTAATCAAGTAACATGCTGTAAGAACAACATGGCCCCAAAAATGTTTAGGGAGATGCATATGAAACATAAGATAACGAGCAACATCAAGAAGATGACGATTTTTGCGTCCAATTACACCATTTTGTTGTGGAGTGTATGGACGCGGTGTTTGATGAAGAATACCATGAGATTCAAGAAAGGAGTTAAAACCAGTAGAGGAGGCAAGATATTCTTTAGCATTATTTGATTGTAAAGTTTTATCAAATGTATTTTATTGATTCAATACTTCAAAGTAAAATAGGCGAAAGTAATGAAAAATCTCTATACGATCTTTTATTAAGAACAACCAAGTCATTCGAGAAAAATCATCCGCGAATGTAACAAAGTATCTAAAATCAAAAGTATCAAAAATACGACACGGACCCCACACATCTGAGTGAACTAACTCAAATGAATTAGACACACGACTCTGAAAACGAGAAGGAAAAGAAGTCGTATGATGTTTACCAAACTGACAAACTTCACATGGAAAAGTACTCACAGTCTTAGACTTAGGAAATAAATGTCGAAGAATGTTCGGTGGTGGATCACCAGCACGACAATGCATGCAATACACATAAGAGAATGTGCGCTTCATAGCTGCAGCAGCCATTATTTCCTTGTCAAGATAGTATAGGCTATTTGATTCTTGTCCCCCACCAATCTCTGTCCAATCCTCAAATCCTGAAAAACACAACGAGATGAAGAAAAGGTTACTGAACAATTCAATTCCTTAGTCAATGAACTAACAGAAATCAAATTATAGGGAGATTTGAGGTGTAAGACAGAGGACAGTGAGAGAGAAGGACTTAAGCGAGCAACTCCAGTACCAGTAACATGAGATTGTGAACCATTAGCTAATATAACAGAATTAGACACTTCAGAAGATGTGGAATGAAATGAAGACAGTAATGAGTGGCTCAGAGTCTATAACCCATGAGTCAGACAATGTAGACAGTAAACAAGATGAACTACCTTTTGGAAGTCTGTACCAAAATTGCAGTAGGAGCTAAAGAGCTTGTCACCTGTTGAGAGCGAAGCCACGTGTCATACTCAATTCGTAACAGTGTAACAGTATCACCTGTACCATGCACAATAGGAAGTTATGATGAAGTCAATGTTGGAGAATCAACATAGGCAACAACAGTAGGCCGAAGCTCAGAATGAAGAGTGTAGCAATAAGCCTCTGTATGTCCAGTTTTCTGACAGAAAGCCACGACCACCAATCGGAACAAAACTTAGTCCACGACTCCTATAACCACGACCTTAGGTTCCACGTCCACTGGTGCTATGAGAAACCATAACACTTGTCTCTAAAGTTGTGGAGATCTTCTCGATAGGTGTCGAACCAAAAGCTTGAGAGAAAACCTCATCCATTGAAGGAAGAGCGCTTTGAGAAGTGATTTGTTGACATAGTGAAGAATATTCAGGTCCTAACGCCTTGAGAAACAGAATAACCCAAAGATTCTCTTGTCTCTTGACAAGAGTGGCTGCATTATCTGAAGCGGGAAGATAAGTATCCAGTTATTAACATAGTGTCATAAAACAGGCATAATATTCAGTCAATGATTGATCTCTACGCTTAATATCAAATAGTGCCTCCCATGTATCATAAACCCGTGTCATGTTATTTTGGCCAGAATATAGTAAAGCACATTTATCCCAAACCTCCTTAGTAGTATTACACCAAAAAAAATGAGGACTAATTTTGGAATCCATATTGTTCCATAACAATGTACGAATCAATGCATCACCAACAACCCAATCAGTTGCCTTACTTTGATCTGATGGGGCCGTAGACATAAGATAATCACGTTGTTTGGTTGCAGTAAGATAAACTTCAATAGCTTTAGACCATGATGCATAATTAGTACCATCCAACTTTACAGGAGTCAATTGTAAATGTGGTAAACCAGCAGAGGTTCCAGCAATAGCCATCGATAAGTGAAACATATGATTGAACACACAAATAATGGCGCAAAAAACTAAGTAGTCAACCTTAACAACACAATCTCCAATAACACGGCCAGCCAAATATAATCACCACTTTGAGGGTTCAATCGGATCAAAACTAATCACTAAACCTATGGAAAATTCATATATCCATCCAGTCAAAATCGAAGAACTACCACTTCAAAATGCTGCATCCACTAGGCAGTAATCATCATTGCACTGAGTAACATAATAAATAAATAAAACATTCAGATTTTTTTTTATTTTTGTTTTGGAAACCCTAGCTACTATTCACCTTCGCCATGCAAACAAATGATGAACAATGGCGGCTTTAATTGGGCTCGAAAAGCGAAGCATATTAGTGATATGTTGCACCTTCAATAGGGCCGACGGAAGTCGGTGTGAAAGACACAGACTGACGGGTCTCTATGCAAGTAGATCGCTAATCTGCGTTTGGCGATCTGGGAAGTCGCTGAACTAGGAAGTCGTTAATAGGAGCAACAGGGCTCGGTGGGAGTCGTCGGTCTAGGTTCCCTGGTGGGAGCGACCAATTTGGGTTTGCCTGAAGTGTGAGCCACTGGATTTGGATTCGTTGGATTGAGTCGCCACTCTGGGTTCACCGAATTGAGTCGCCGGTCTGGGTTTGCTGGAATGTGTCGCCAATCTGTCGCCGAAGAGTATTGGTGATAGTTAGGGTTCCACCAATGGCGGTAACGGCAGTAGTTACCTCAAAAAAAATTAGTATTTCGTAACCCGCTCTGATACCATGTTTGAGAGGATAATGATATTTCTTATTGTGTTTAATGAAGGAATTAAATATATACACACTTAACAAAACGTAAAACTCTCTAAACACAATATTACAATTCTACCCTCATTATCATAATTCTAACAAAAATAAACCCAAACTTTCCTTGAAAAATCATGAAAGTGAGTAAATACATTGAAACAATGGCTTTCGAAGGAACTTTCGCAGGCCCCCAAAGATCAGAGTGAATATAATACAAAATGCCCTTTGTTGTGTAAATTCCTATCTTGAAATTGACCATTTTCTGTTTTCCAAAGACATAATGCTCATAGAAATCTAGTTTTCAAATTTTCTGACCACACAGAAGACCTCTCTTACTCAACTCCTCCATCCCTTTAATACTCATAAGGCCTAATCTCTTTTGCCATAATTTAGTGTTGTCTGATTCTGACATAATGGATGAAACTATAGTTGAACTTGCAACTGTAGTGCCTTGTAGCTAATACAAAGTTTCAATTTTTAGACCCCTCAATAACAGAAGTGAACCTCTCATAATTTTCGTAACTCTACCTTTAGCTGTAAACCTACAACCGTTAGCATCAAGTGTACCCAAAGATAGAAGGTTTTTCATCAAATCAGGAGTGTGTCTGACATTCCAAGGTTTTGATCATGCCGTCGTGCATCTTAATATTGATGGTCCCAATCCCAACTCTTTGCATTTAACGTTGTTTCCCATTAGAATAACTCCACCATCATATTCCTTGTACGTGGAGAACCAATCACGATTAGGACACACATGATACGAACAACCTGAATCAAGAATCCAGCTATCACTGAATTTGTCTTTATCACGTCTGCAACCAATAACTAATCTTCGTTTTCTTCTTTAACAACACCAGCTTGAGCGGGATTTTCGTTTCCCTGATTCTTCATGTTCTGGTAGTTCTGATTGTTTTGCTGATTTGCATTTCTCTGATTTTACTGATTCATATTAATTTCCCTTTGTTGCTTTGCCTTTAGTTTTAGACAATTTATCTTGATATGCCTCTTAGACTTACAATAGTTGCAAGTCAAATCCCTATGCTTCGATTTTGATCTGCTCTTGCTACTATTGCTTCTCTTAACAGACTTTCCTCTAGCAACTAAACCAGCCCTATGGTCATTGCTACTTTCAAAAGTCAATTATGTATTTAGTTTATGCTAAGAATACTAGTCTCGTCATATTCAAGATTGATAGTTTCTCTGCTAATAATCACGGTCTCTCTAAAATTCTTATAAGAGGAAGGTAGTGAAACTGGCAGTAAACGAGCTTGATCCTCATCTTGAATCTTAACATCAATACTTCTTAATTCAAAGATAATAGTATTGAAATCAGAAATATAAGACTTAAGAGAAGCACCTTCTGCCGTACGAAAAGTGAAGAGTCATTGCTTAAGCCTCACCCATTGGTGAGGAATTTTGTCCAAAAAATACTCTTCAATTTCATCCATAAATCTGAACTTGTTTTGTGATCTAGTACCACCTGCAAAACTTCATTTGTGAGACATAACTGAATAGCAGATAGAGCTTTTCATCTAATTCTTTTAAAGTTTCATCCGACATGTCAATTGGTTTCTTTCCTTTCCCAAACAAAGTTTTCTTCAAACCCTACTGCGTAAAAACAACCAACATACAAACTTGCCATAGGCTGAAATTATCGCTCCCATCAAACTTCTCAATATCCAATTTCGCTATTGAACTTAAAGCCATAACCAGAAGATCAAAAAACGCCAAGGCTAATGCGGAAACAATAACATACCAGATTATTATGACTGATGTGGAAACAATAACGAAATTAAAGCTGAGAAAAATAAACAACACATCAATTTACATGGAAAATCCTTACAGGAAAAACCACGCGGAGAGGAAAAGCAAAATTCACTATTGAAATCAAGGATTACAAACGGTGGCCCAAAAACTAAAGTTTATTTCTATCTCAATTTCTTCACCTAACAACTTGAGAAAAATAATATTTATATTGCTCTTAAGCCCTAACAGTGACCCAAACCCATAAAAAATTTAAGACACACTCAACACTGTAGTTGAAGAGGGTGTGGCTGAGGTTTCAGCGGTGGTTCATGGTGGTGCTAGCGGCCGAGGAAGGGCGGAGTCTGACCTATGTATAGACGATAAACCCTTAGAAAAAAAAAAAGGATCTTTTCTTAACGCATGCTGATTGGTTAAATTAACTAAAAATAGAAATAACAGTTTCAGTACATTTTGAAAATGACAGGAGCGACACATACTAATCGGATTTCTAATTTCTAATAGTAAAGATCAAATTTCCGAAACTTTAATGAATGTCGGGCGTTACTCAAGCATGCACCCTCCTCATCTATTAACTTTGGTCCAATGTATAATGTCATTCCTGAACTTTTAATTTGTTTAATATAGTCCCTAAATTTTAACTCAATGTACAATATCGTTCATGAATTTTTAATTTGTTCAATGCGGTCCTTGAACTATTGGTAAATGTTCAGTTTAGTCCCTAGACTATGTGAAAATGATGCAAATGACAAGACTATATTGAATAGTTCGAAACTAAATTAAATATTTACCAATAGTTTAAAGACCACATTAAACAAATCAAAAGTTCCGGACGATATTGTACATTTAGCCAAAGTTCAGGGACCACATTGCACAAATTAAGAGTCCATGGATAATATTGTATATTAGATCAAAATGCAGGAACTGTTTGTATTATTATCCCTTTTATTTTTTCGATCATACCTTCCATCTCTCTTTGCTATTCCCTAAGACAAAAGAAATTTATGTCATCTTCTTCGATCGATTGATACTGGGACTTAGGCAATTACACGGACTTAATTTTCATTTCGTGTACTTAGATTTTGAAATTTGTCTCCACATTACTCTTGTTCGCTCCATTAGCTTTTAATACAGAGAGAAGTCTGATCCATCCACGTGACCTCGGCAAGGAACCCCAACTCTCGCCGGCGACGCCGCCACCCCCGTCCTTGACTGGAGCAGGACCAAGATGCCATAAAAAGTACCTAATTCTTGGACATAAAAGCACCTTCGACCCCACTCCCAACTCTCGCCGGCGACGCCGCCACCCCCGTCCTCGACTGGAGCAGGACCAAGATGCCATAAAAAGTACCTAATTCTTGGACATAAAAGCACCTTCGACCTCACTCTTAATCTCGACACCATTAGTCTCAGGTGGGCTCATTGCTCACAAGCCTTTACATAGAAGTTCAAAAATATATTCATCGTAACCCTTAAAAACAATATAATCTACAACTTTTGTCACGTGACAACTTCTCGAGCGGTGGGTAAAGCATTTCGACTTCTTTGCCCAATGTACATTGTAGAGAGTTCACTGACCAACCTATGTATGACGACATTTATGGGAAAATTGTCCAAAAAAATCCTATATCCTTCATGGATCAAAGTGTGTGCTCTGATTAGAGAATTCTACAGTAGTGCCATGCTGGTCGATGTTGTGATTTGGACAACCGGTTACTCGCAAAGCATGATTCCTGGATGTTAAACTGGGCAAGGGTGTCGTGAGTCTGCTATATCCTCTGGAACTGAAAGCTTAGTGTCTGTGCTCAAGCTCATCCTCCACCTGAATCAGTATTTTTCACTTTCTGGTAATCATGCTCCCTGCTTTAATTTTGGGAATGGAACGTTTCTTTGAAAGATTAAACTCTTTGAGCCATCCGTGCTGGAGTATAGATACGTGAGCCCAACTAGTTTAGTTTTGCCAGATCGAGTGCAGCTGCGTGTGCTGTTGAGCTTTGATCAATCCAATGAATAGAAGAGGAAGTTTACACAGCCCGTCACTTGAGATCGAGATGCTCGAATCGTCACAAGAAGTCATCATCGTGTTCTAAACTAGCATCGCAATGTCTTTTCTGTGGCAACTGATGAGCAAGAGACAGTTTGCTCCTCAATGGAGCAATCCCTGTCCCTTTCAGGATGATTTTAAGTGGTCTTCTTTCTGACCCTTGTGAGGTCTTGGACGACGAAGATAGAACTGTTGTGAAGGAACTGCGATGCGACTGTTGCTCCTTTAAACGCTGCTGCTCTAGCCTGGGTTTCTGGTTCATATGTTGCTTCAGATTGGGCCTGCTCTCCTCTGTCCTAATTTTTTCGCTAATTGCTGTCTCGATTGGCACAAGCTTCCCATCCACTTGATTTGTAAAGACAAATGTGACCTGCATTGGTATGATCATTTGAGCACTGTAATCCTGGGAATGAAGTACGTATAATAAGAACAGAAATTTAAAAAATGGATAGATCTATGCAATCTCAAACTCACAGGCATTTAAAATCCTAACTCACTAGAGATGATCAATTATCTCGTTATCTATCAGATAATCACCGAGTTCAGTTTTGATCCACAAGAGGAGTGAAGGTGATGATTTAGCAATTGCACATTAGTCTATTCAATTAGGTGGGAGAAACAGGAGCCTGGAAATAGGGGCTAGAGAATTATAAATCAAAGTGATAAACTGGTCAAACGGTCAAGAATGGCAAAGATAGGACATAACAATCGCTTCTTGTTTCCTAGATGTTTTACCATCAGCATATCCTTGATTTCCTTTAATTGCAGGAATAATCTTTACAACAATGATAGAGCACTTGGACTGAATAAACAGTTAATTTCATCTTATCCTCATACACAATGCACTTCACTACAAAAAAATGATTTTTTTCCGACAAAATTTCCAACGAAAAATTCTGGAAAATTCGTTGGAAAAAGAATTTCCAACGAATTTTCCAACGAAAAAAAATTCGTTGGTAATTCGTCGTCGGAAAATTTTCCAACGAAAAATTTGAATTTTCGTTGGAAATTTGCGACGAATTTTTTTTCGTTGGAAAACTCGTAGCTAAATTCGTTGGAAACGAACTTTTTTTTCCGACGAATTTATTTTCGTTGGAAACTATAATTTTTTTTTGGTCGAAAAATCCTGGAAATTTTTTTCCATCGAAAAAATTTTTTTTGGTCGATTTTTTTTTTTTGGTCGAAAATTTATTTTTTTGGGCGAAAAATAGCCCTCGCCGCCGGCGAGGGCCAGCCTCGTCGCCGGCGAGGGCCGAGCTCGCCGGCCATGGCAAGCTCGGCCCTCGGCATGGCCGACGAGGGCCGGCCTCGTCGCCGGCGAGGGCCGAGCTCGCCCAGATCTGGGCGAGCTCGAGCTCGCCGGCCATGGCGAGCTCGGCCCTCGCCATGGCCGGCGAGGGCGAGCTCGTCGGCGGCGAGGGCCGAGCTCGCCCAGATCTGGGCGAGCTCGGCCCTCGCCGCCGACGAGGCTTGCCCTCATGGCCGGCGAGGCTGTTGCGCGAAGATGAAGAAGAAGCAGCAGCAGCAGCAGCAGCAGCAGCAGGGGCGGGAGCGGGCTTCGGGGTCGCCGCCCGTCGTCGTCTCCTAGCCTCGCCGGCGATGAGGCTTGGTGGCGTCGGGGGCGTCGGAGGTTGGAGTCCATGGCGCCGGAGCCGGAGCCGGAGCCGGAGGAGGAGGGGGGGCGGCGGGGGAGGAGGCGGAGGGGGAGGCGGAGAGGGAGAAGGACAGAGAGGGCGAAGGAGAGAGCGAGAGACAGAGAGAGAGAGAGAGAGAGAGAATGTTCAAATTGGAATAATGAGCGCGAAAATATTGGGTTTTTTGTGTACTTCGTTGGAAATTTCGTTGGAAATTTCCAACGAATTTTCCAACGAAAATTGTACACACTGAATTAATTTTCCGGAAAATTGAAATTCGTTGGAAATTTCGTTGGAAATTTCCAACGAATTTTCCAACGAATTACAAAAATGTGGGTTTTTTTGTAATTCGTTGGAAAATTCGTTGGAAATTTCCAACGAATTTTTTTCGTTGGAAATTTCCAACGAATTTTCCAACGAAAATTGTACACACTGAATTAATTTCCCGGAAAATTGGAATTCGTTGGAAAATTCGTTGGAAATTTCCAACGAATTTTCCAACGAATTACAAAAATATGGGTTTTTTTGTAATTCGTTGGAAATTTCCAACGAAAAAAATTCGTTGGAAATTTCCAACGAATTTTCCAACGAAAAATGTGCACTCTGAAGAAATTTTCCGGAAAATTGAAATTCGTTGGAAAATTCGTTGGAAATTTCCAACAAATTTTTTTCGTTGGAAATTTCCAACGAATTTTGCGACCAATTTTTTTTCGTTGGAAATTTCCAACGAATTTTGCGACGAAAATTTTTTCGTTGGAAATTTCCAACGAATTTTCCAACGAAAATTTTTCGTTGGAAATTTCCAACGAATTTTGATTTTCGTTGGAAAATTTGTCGCAAATTTGCAACGAAAATTTTTTCGTCGGAAATTTTCGTGGCAAAAATCAAGTTTTTTTGTAGTGCTTGGACTGCATAAACAATTGCTTTCATCTTCTTACCAAAAAAAAAAAAAAAAAAAAACAATTGCTTACATCTTGTCCTCAAACACAATCAAGCATTGGGGAAAAATCCTCACCAGATAGATCTCTAAACAATCTCATTTTAAAAGGCAAGGAAATTCAGTAACGATGAACAAGTTCTTCTCCAGTGAATTATATTTCCTTCAATGATTGAATTTGCTAGATCTCATATTCTCACATGATAAACGTCACTAACATTTAGAAAAGCTAAACCCATCCCACAATCATATGTGAAAGCGAGAATCTAGCGCATATGTGTAAAAGCAAGCATCAGACCTCATCACCAGCTGAAGCTTGGAAGATAATATCTGGTACTGATGTAGCCGAAAAATGATGGCCCCAACTGCCTAAGTCCTCTTCTTTCGGTGTCCCGATCTGAACACAACCAGTAATAAACTCAGACGCCCAAAAACATAATTAAGTAGGTGTTTGGTTCAGCTTTGGAAAGGGACTTTGAGCCTCGAAAGCCCTTTCTCAAAATGCTGGGGTGTTTGGTTCAGCATTTAACCTAATATTTGGCCAATGCTAGCATTCCAAATGCTATTGTTCATACGTCACTGTTCATCTTCTTCGGTGAGGGAGGGCGACCGGCGCTTGGATCACGCCGGCGAGAGGCCGGCGAGGTCGCACGACCCAAGCGACGGCTACCGGAGGTTGCGCGACCGCCTAGGCGCCGCCGGCCTGGGTCGTGTTGCCTGGGTCGCGCGACCTCAGGCGACCGTCGCCTGGGTCGCGCGACCTCAGGCGGCCGTCGCCTGGGTCGCGCGACCCAGGCGGCTGTCACCTGAGCTCGCGCGACCTCAAGGGGCCGTCGCCTGGGTCGCGCGACCCCCGCCGAGGGTCGCCTGGCCTCGGGCGACAGCCGGCGGCGGCAAATCTGGCTCGCCGAGGGCCGCCCAACCTCGGGCGACGGCCGCCGACGCCAGATCTATCTCGCCGGCGGCCATTGCTAGCAGCCGGCTCCGGCGATGGGTTTTTTTTTTTAATAAATAAGATAATTCTCAAAGTCTATTTGCAAAAAAAATTTACCAAAGACTATATTTTGGTGAAAGTAGCTTTACAAAATATTTTTACCAAACACCATTTGCATTTCCCCAATGGGCTTTCATCCAAAGGTATTTGCATTCCCCCAAGTAGCATTTTCAAAGTTGAACCAAACAAGCCCTAAGTGTTATAAAAAGGCTAATTGTTGGCTAACCTGTTTTTCTGGGGCCTTTAACTTATGCAAGCATCCAGCTATTTCTGCAAATGAACCTATGTCAGAAGTATCTGTCGGAGAGGTACTTTGATCCCATGCGCTATCTCTTCTGTCACCAATGGTTTCGGCATCATCAATGTGCTGGCAGCGAATACAGTTCATCTTTTCATGTATCTCAGACCTAAAAAAACACAGAACAACAATTCAAATTAAGGAAGAAAAGTGAATATTTTCTACTAGCGCAAGAAACACATCAGGTTGCCAGCAAGCAGCAAACAAGGCAAAATATATGGCTTAGAAGTTGATTCCTTTGATTAAACAGAAAAGCCCCAAAAATTAAGATTCCATGCTTCCATAAGCAACCCTCTTCTAGTTGCTTCAAATTGCTACCATCCCACAGGGTCAGGCATATTGACAAGAAAAAAATTTGCTTATGCACTGAAAGAGGTTAAGGGAACAAACCCAAACATCAGGATGCTCCATTTAAACTGCCAATCGCATGCAAGCAAGATGTCTAGAACTGGACAAACCTACCAATTACTTTCTTGAAGTTGTTCTTCTTTATTAAACGATTACAGTTTACCACATGGTCTATTTTCAAAAAAAAAAAAATAGTAAAGAGCATCATCGGTCCTATGAGTGCACGCAAAATTGTCACTAAAGGAATGAAGCTTATCTCAAAGTTGAATATCTCAGAGTGTTTGTGTCAGCAGGACAGGGTTCAGTAGGATATACCAGACTAATTCAATTTTGGAAGTGATGAGGGGTTCTGAAATGAATCATTGAATAAGAAGTGAAGCTGCTAAAGTTGTCCAGAGCAAGTCATGCCCACCCTCACACTTCTTAAACCAACAGTAAGGAAGTTGAGAGAACTCAATGAATTATGTCGATTATTCTGAACAAGGGGATGATGGCTAAAGGCTAGCTACTGGTATACTTAGAAACTTGGTAGTCCATTTGCATGGATAGAGACAGACGAACATCTCAACAGAATCAAGTGACTGTCTATCCTGTATGGTTGCATCCTCCCAAGAATATGAATCTCATAAGTTTTAAGGCAGCATATTCTGAATAAAAAACAAGATGTTACGTGGGCCTAACCATCTTTGAAGTTCAACGCTTTATCTTGATCCACCATGTCTCAGTTATGCAATAAAACCCAAGTCGCACTAAGTGCCTATCACAGCAGTAGCTGAGAAAAACAACGTCTCCGGAAAAGATTCTTGAATTCAACACTGTGTAGTAGAAGACTGAAAGTAAACCCCGAAAAGTGCTTTCAACTTAAAAAATTAAAAAAAAATAGTCAAATGACTCAGATATCCAGATTTCGTCCACTTAGCTAATTTACATAAAGTTCATACTGATGAGGATAACTACTGGAAGTGAGGGATCTTTATGGATAAAAGATGATGCTAGATCGAACAATAAGAAGGTGTGAAGAACAGATCATGTAGCTCTTCTGTTGAAAACAAAAGACCCTGCATTTACATAAACCTATTATAAATGAAAAAAGTAAACTGCATTGGAACATCAGAAGGTAGCACAAATTGTACCTCTGCCGCAATTGTGCGTGTAGCCTTCTTTGAATAACATTTCGAAGACCTTTTGATATCAAACAAGGCAAAACATGGCTCACAAGTTGATTCTCTCAGTTAAAACTGAAAAGCCCCAAGATTTGAGATTCTAAGCTTCCATAAAGAGCCCTCTTACTTAATTGCTTGAAGTTTCTACCATCACATTGAGTCAACCATATTGACCAGAAAGAATGTTTGTGCACTGAAAAGGGCAAGAAGATCAAGGGAATAATTACACACCAAAATGGATATGCTCAACTTATACTGTGTCCCACATGCAGACAATATGTCTCCAATTTAAGACCTACCTTCTCAAAGTTGCTCTTCTTTATTAAAAATTTCCAGCTTCCCACGCAAGCAATCTAAATTAGTTTTGTTTTCCATAAAATGGATATCGCATTGGTTTCGTCAGTACATAAGCTATGTCACTGCCCTACTGAAGCAGATGCTTTTTGACAGCAGGACAGGGCTCAACTTTAGCAGGAGGTACCGGTATTACAATCTTGGAGTGGATCCTACATCATGAGATGGATCATTTGTCTAGAAGATCGAATCAAAAGTGAAGCTGACCAAAGTCAATCCCCACCCTCGCACTTCTTACACTAAAAGGTGGAAAGTGGATTTAGCGAAGTGTGTCAATTGTTCTGAACCCAACAGCTGAGGGCTACTAGCTCCTAGCATGATTAGAAACTTGGTAGTGTATTGTATTTGCATTGATGAAGAGAGATGAACACCTTGATAGAATTAGGTGACTAGCTGTACTGAACTAATTGAATCTCATTAGTTTAAGGGCTGCATATTCTGAATTAAACAGAAAACGTCGATGAGCATAAGCCTTTCAGAATTTTGAAGTTTCATGTCTGTCGAGCATGCCCCGCCTATGCAATCAAAACCATGATGACATAAGCTATACAGAAAGTGTTTTTGGATTCAACACCGTATACCAGTGACAGGTAGAAGACTGAAAATAAACCCCCAAACTGTTTCGAATTTAAATTTCAAAATCACAGTCAAATGTCTCAAACCTCCACAATTCATTTGACTTTGCTAATTTAAAGTGCCTACTCTTGTAAATGACTAATGGAAGCGACAAATATGGGAAAAAACTTGAGTACCTTGACTTTTCATGAAATGTGAATAGATCACGCAGTTCTTCCATCGAAAGACAATTACTCTGCATTTCTAACTCTCCATTACCATCATTAAAAGGAAAAAAAGGTACGCCATAATAAACATCGGAAAGTCAAATGACTTTGTACCTCTGCCAGAAGTGTACTAGTCTCCTGTTGAATAACTTTTTGAAGACCTTCTTTTGATAACTGACGTTGATATACCTACAGATGTTTAGTAGCCTATTAAACTGGATCTAAAAATAGTGGAAATTTTGACAACAGTAATTCTAAAAAAAACATACAAATATTAGCTGAGAACCCAGATTTATTCATATCAAACCTTTTCTTCAATTGTTCCGGAGCTTAAAAATCTGTAAATGTATACTCTCTTTTTCTGTCCATCCCTCCATACTCTGGCGGCAGCCTGATTGTCAAGACAAATGGACAATTGGCACAATCAAGATATCTTCATATGGAATTTGCCCAGTAAAGCCATTCTCATACATGAGAAGTGAGGTTCGAAGGATTACTTGCTTGTCATTGGCTGGGTTCCAATCCGGATCAAACAAGACCAGGCGATTACCTCCAATCAAATTGAGGCCACAGCCACCAGCCTTGCTGCTTAAGAGAAACACAAACTCATCCTGGAAATTATCAGCTAAGGGTGATTACAATGAAGCCCATTTCACTAGAGAAGGAACATTAAGAACAAAGACCAGTTTATCTTGACTACTGCTTGATCAATAACTTTATACCTTTGATGGGTCATTGAAATGATTGACTAACTTTTGTCTTTTGCTGATTGTTGTGGATCCATCAAGCCTCAGATATGGATATCTTCTTTCACGACACAATTGGGCAAAGAGATCCAATGTCTGGTAAGTTGCAAACAGTAACCAGATAATTGCTTCAGTATTGTGCCTTAGAGAAAAAGGTTTCAATGAACAATTTAATTTCAATCAACTAAAGTATAATCAGACTGTGGAAGTAAAACAGTCTAGATGCACAAAAGTAAGCTTCTCTTAAGCCCCTCTGAAAAGTTTCCTGGACTGAAATCTGATTCCAATGCTCATCTAAGTTATTGAGAATGGTTACTAGTTTCAAAATACTTCCTACTTTCAAATTAATTAACATGATCAAGGTGTCTAAAAAAATAATCAGAATGAGTGATTACAAGCAGAAAATTCCCATACAATATCAAAGTGAAATTTCGTTAAGCGGCAGCATCATATATCCTACATAATACAACAGCAACTCAGTAACCATTGCAATACTTTTTTTTTTGCCATAAATAATTGCACTACTTCAAAGGTTGATCACGACATAAATATCACACAATCAATGCAGAATCAAAGGATTGCGAAAATCTTCTTTGGTGATGATAAACTACAAAGGAAGAGGAGAACTAAAATTTGTAGAGAAAAAGTTTAGGATCTAAGAGGGAGCTAAAATGAGACTACAAAGCTTTGCCACTTCATTTAAACTTGATGCCCTATTATGGAACACAATAATTTGAAAACCATCAAACCTACTGAGAGTGCATAGGAACCTTAATATGAACACTGTTCTTGCAATGACAGACAAATTACTGTCTACAAGTGCCAATAATGCAACATGCGTGCTCACTCTGTTACCAGCAAACTTTCATAATGAACGGTAAAATAGCACTTGCTACCAACTAGCAACATATGCTGGCAATGTCAGTGAGAAGTGTATCATGAATGATGATTTATTAACAAGCTAGATTACAGACTAAAAGGTGCTAACAAGTTCAAATTGTATGTAATAGCATTCAAAGCATTCAATTACTTCATTACAATGAAAACAACCTGGGTATAGTTTGAGACAAGGACAATGCGATCATCTGTCCGTTGACGAAGATGGGCCAGCAACCGGGCCAAGACATGCATTTTTCCTGAGAGTTCAACCCAGGCCCCATCACCCCCACTCCAGGATCCAGACCTACAAAAATTAATGATCAATTCCTTAAGAAACATGATATTCTGACACTATGCAAAATCCAAAGGTGGAATAGAAGTGCTAACCTTCCTGAGAACATCTCTGAAGGGAAAAATCGTACACAGTCTTCAAACCCTGAAGTTCCGGGACTTCCACTTTTGACAGTATCATAGATTAGCTACAGAAAAAATAACTTCATGAAAAGAGAATTTTAAACTGTAGCAGATGCTTGAAATGGAATGGCCAAGAGGTACAAGAGGTGGATGAAGCAGATCATCTCATAGGGCCTGAATACAGGTACACGGAAAAATCTGAAGTGGTGACACATAACAAGAATTAAGATGTGTTGGATTAAGTAAAAGCTATCCTTATAATGGTACAGCAACCAAAAAGCATCTGCAGTTGATTATCAGAGTGTGCATCCATATGCATTTCAAATTGGACATTGAACAGATACAAAAAGTGGAAGAGGTCAGTAAAGTCTCAAGCAAAAACATTCTGATGGTATGAGTGTCGTACTTTTGGGTGATTGCACAGCTTCTTAAGTGCTGTGATGTAAGCAAGAATTTTCGATTGCTTCATTTCTTCAGTGATTGCTCGTTTAACCTGCATGTGAGGGCAACACAACATGATGAGAACTTTTGATGCAGCAAATGCATTAACCACGAAGTAAGATTGAAAAGTATATATCCATACATTTTTGGAATGGATGAAATGGTTATAAAGTTCTGTTTGAAGTGGAGACAACTTGCAACAAACAACTTCTACTATCTGAAAGAGAAAAAAGACGTCAAAGTCACAGAATTATGATGAGCAAATATAACAAGAAGCAGAAAATATTTGTGTAACAAATTAAAAAGTTTATGATGTGATTTTTAACCTCCCAATAAAGAATGACATAGTTAAACCCTACATTTTGTTGGAACAGAAAGGCCTTTTCATCTCTACTGTTGCTCATCTCTTTGTGCAACAGAATATCAAACCGTTTGTGTCGACAAAGTAAAAATTCTCTTCTATCAGGAAGCCAAAAATTCTGTCCCATACAGGGACAGGGTTTTGTAAGCCAGGGAGATGAATATTAGTCGGAAAGAATGAAGCAACACTAGAGACTTAGAGTTCAAATGAGCTTGTCTCATTCAAACTAATCATAATAGAAAACACTGAGAAAGTAGATAAATAACCAGAATCCCTCTTGGTTCACTATTAAAGAGACAAACCTTCGGTGGTAGGTGATTTGATAGAAGAGCATTTGTCCTCCTTAGTATGAACTGAAAAAATTAAACCATTCAAAGCTGAGGTCAATTTCCAATTCAAAGACGCTGTGTACATGCAGAAATTAACCCTGTGAGAAACTGATTGTAGAACTTATATGAGAAAAGATGATAAATCCCAGGATTGTATGACTTTATAGGACTAGATGGTAAACCAGATAGCAAATAAGGATAAATTCCTGGATTGTCTGCTAGCGCAACAACATACCTGATTTACTATGGCACTGAGCTCTGAAGAGCGCTCACAACCTAGATTTTTCTCCTCTTCACTGGCAGTAGGTTCTCTTCCACAGATAATTGGCGCCTTTACAAGTCACGTGACAGATCACCAAAATAATCAAATTATAAGAAATTGAAAAACACAAAGATGGAGATAACCACAAAGTGTTTCTTGTAATAGCCAGTGAATTCACAAGTACAGCGACAATGTATCCTAGTGCATGAGTATTAGGTTGTATGACTACCTTTCTAAGTGAAATCATCTTGATTTCACAATCAAAAAACCAAAATTTTTCCATCTGACAATGATTAGCTTGCAGGTTTTCCAATCTGAAGTGATTCATACAAAACAACAAAGCTTCCCTTTGACTCAACTGTCTTTTTCATTTAATATGGTTCAGTTGGTGTATCACCTGGGGGTTAGTTTAACCATGGTGAACCACAAAACCAAGGTGATGCTCTTAAGGTGTCAGCACGTGACTCATCTCTACGAGAGACAGTGTTAATGTAGCACCAAAACACATAAGACCGTCAGTGAAATAGAATATTAAATACATGTATATCACATCTTTCTTTCTGTGCATTTTGTCTTGTCACTATCATAACTCCAACACTATAACAGATGCCCAAAGCATGTGGCAGTAAAGCAATTGACTCACCTCGTAGTAACGGCGGAAGTATGCAATGTCACCCAAGATTGCAGGATTTGTGAAATTAACCATGGCAAAGAACTCTTCCAAGTCATTCTGAATAACAACAAAAGTTTAAAGGCTAATTAAAAAAAACAAGAAGAATGATCGATAAAAAAGACGCATATTAAATTCGAAGCAGAAGCAAACACTTTGATACCCAGAAGTGGAAAATGGTAATCAGAAACAAATGCTTCTTACCTGCATCGGGGTTCCTGACAACAAGATGCGGCGTTTACAAGAGAGAGCAGCCAAAGCCTTGCATGTTTAACAATGATGTCAAAGAAGGAACAATCACAGGCATCAACAAATGCAGGAACATATCTGGTAAGCATATCTTACCCGATTTGTCAAAGTTTGGTCATTTTTTAGTCTATGAGCCTCATCACATATGAGGAGTTCACAGGATTCATTGTGGCTAAATTTTGATGAATGCATCCGGAATGTCTCATACGAAATAATAAGAACCTGCAAAAGGGAATTTGAATTTAGCGAGAATATCCTAAGACATGAAAACTGAATAATAAATTTACCTGTAGAGAGCTATGGGGACTTGTGAAACGATCAATTCCTAGAATGACATCATCTCGGGTGCTTTCACAAAGAGCAATAAGCTGGACTCTGTCTCCCAGCCACTTATTAATTTCTGCTTCCCAATTACTCACAAGACTAGTGGGAGTGACAATGATGGCTTTCTTAACCATTGGCTTTCCATCAAATCCTTGACGGAGCAGTGTGTACAGTAAAGTGATTGACTGTAATGTCTTTCCTAAACTGCAAAGTACAACAAACCATAGGAATTTTCAGATGTATCTGAAAAAACTGGACATAGAACAATGTCATGACACACAAAATCGACATCATGGCAAAGCTAAGATATTTACCCCATGTCATCAGCCAGAATACATCCATTTATGCTGGCATTACCACATAGACCTGAAACACATTCAAACATAAATTGGACACCCTCCCTGCATGATAAATGAGAACCACTTCATTAGTTTTTATGTAACATAAGAAAATGGTTTCTTGAATACCGCATTGAGCTTCCATGCTACAGAATCTTCCTATTTCTGATCAGTCCTCTAAAAGTTCACTTGCACATGCGCGCGCGCAACACACATGCACACACACATTGCTGGTGAACATATAAAAGTCTTCTGACACTTTAAATTTCATCAACCAATTCCAGATGTCTTTCAAGAGCATTACCTTTGATGGGGTCGAAGGAAACGCACAAGCAATGGATCCACTTCAATTGACACTGCATTACCAGATGCGACCTCTGGATCTTCAGGTTGCCACAGCACCAGAGGTTCAACCCCAGGTGGCAGATCCACCTTTTCATCCTCCACATCCCTCTCGGCAGCACTGGCTAACACATTGAGCCGGTTAGTTACTTCCACAAAAACAGGCCTTGAAGAGCCCCATGGTACAAATCTTTTACGGGCTGAAAGACGACGGTGAAGCTGTCCGTTCCTATCATCATATCCATCAGTGCAGGGAGGTTTGAAGGGTTTCCGACACACGGCAGCTCCTTCCGTCACCGAAAGCACTCTTGGTAACAGTGCCTGCCTTCTCACGATGAGGTTGCCTCTGATAAACAAAATTCACACGGCAGAAATTTATCATATCAAACCCAAAAACAAACCTAACTAAATCCAGCCAAATCAACGCAAAGAAGAGAAGGTGAAACTAAAATCAAGCAACACCAAGGGCAAAAATTATAGCTCGCTAACATCCTACATCCCGTCGAGCAATCCTATGGCAGATTTCTTGGTCGCCATACAATCCAAAAAGCATAGGCGAATTAAAGTAATCTCATCAGCTATCATAGCTTCGGGGCAAATCGATCGCATCGGTTATTCCAGAGAAACCTCCATCTCAGAGCCTATTACTGTGATCGTTCCCCCACCGTTTCGCCAATAAAATTGCGGCGACGGAGCTGGCAAGTGCGAGTACCGCTCCCGCGAGATCGGAAAAGTTGGAAATCACCTCACGAGAGCGTCGATGTTCTTCGACTTCCGGTACTCGTCGCCGCCGGCCGGCACGGAGGAGCCTCTAGATCTACGGTTGCCACGTGCCCTAGCTTCTCCCTCGACGGCTGCTGCTTCTTCTCCTTCTTCTTCTTCATCGCTTCCCTCTCCTCCTCCTCCTCCTCCTCCTCCGCTTTCTTCTTCTTCGTCGTCGTCGTCGGTCGGAAGGTACGAATCGGAACCTCCAGAGAGGACGTCCTCGCCGTCGTCCATGGATGACGCCGCTCTCTCCCACACGCTCGCACGGTCGACACAAGCGCGACGGAGCACCGCTGAGAGAAGGCGGCAGGATGGCGGTAAAATGATGGCGGGCTTTAAATACCATGGGAAATGTCGTTTTTGCCCTTTCCAATACTAGGATGTCAATTTGTGCGCGGTAACCGAACCGAACCGGACCGGACCGGACCGGACCGGACCAAACGGTTTTTAGCGGTTCTTGATTTCAGATGCCAAAAAAAAAAAACCCCGACCGGACAAGACCGATTGTCAAAACCCTAAACAGGACTGATCCAACTCGAGACCTATACTAGGACCAACCGATTCGGTTGTTGGTTCTAGGATGGAGCCGGCCCAACTTGCAAACTGCTCATCCTATTACGACGATATGGTCTCCGTCTTTGGATGTGTATCGTCGCTATGCATTTAATTTTTTCTCTCTCCCCTTTAATCCTAGTATAAAATGGTATACATATATATAATATATATGCAATTTAACTTAAAAGAGACAAAAGTGAAATTGACCCAAAAAAATAAGATGGGATAAGAACAACATAAGTACCGTACTTTTGTACGGGTTCACTTGAGTGTCGTACCTTTTTTTTCGCTCACTTAAATATCATAAATTTGAAAAAAATCGATTACTTAATACTATCGGCGATTTTCTTTGTCGAAAAATCTGAAGTAGACGCTGATCGTCCTACGTGACATCGTGAGCACTAATGTGGACAATTGTTGTAATTTTTTCGCTCACTTAAATGCCACAAATTTGAAAAATCAATCACTTAAATATCACAATTTTGAAAAAACAATCACTTTAAGTGCTATCGATAATTTGCGTCTTCGGAAAATCCCTTGATGGTGTCGCCCAGATCCAACAAGGGCCTTCGCACTCTCGCCCACGGCTGGGAGGGCACAATGACCCTTTGAGAGGCCATTGGGGCCTCGCCGGATATGGGCACAGGGCCTTTGCAGCTCGTCGATTGCAGGCAAGGCAACCTTACCCAGATTTGGTGAGGGCATGCGCAACAGGTGATGCCACGACTATCGTGGCCTCGCTAGCCGCAAGCAAGGCCTTTATGGCCAACGAAAAAAAAACAAATAAAAAAAGGAAAATAATAAAAAAATAAAAAATTTTAAAAAATATACAAAAAAATCCATGCAGGATGATTTGCCGGAAGTGGCACTCCAATGATCGATTTTACTCCGATATGGTACTTAAGTGAATGAAAAAAAAAATTATAGTACTCAAGTGAGGGTTGTACGAAAGTTATGACATTTCTGTCGTTCTTATCACAAAATAAGATAGTGTTAAGCACCCAATTTCCATTAAAAAATAGTAATTTAATATCACCTCGACCTTAAAAATCCAACAAATACCACATAGATAGTTCCGTGGCTTGAAGTTGAACGCTAAAAATTTTTGGGATTATTGTTCAAAAAGTCTTGAATGTATTGTATGCTCGTGCCACATAGGATGGTCGGCGTTCATGTGATCGATATTTAATCAAAATTGACCAAAAGAATTACATTGGCAAATCGTCAATACGTTTATACTAAATTGGCACGGTTAAAAGGTTTAGAACTAAATTGACTGTCGTACAATAGGTTTAGAGCTTTTTGGATAATTTCCCTAAAAAATTTCTACTGCATAGATAAAATATTGCATCATCACATCCTAAATCGCAAACTGCACGAGATGGCCAACATCGAAG
Organism: Syzygium malaccense; assembly: GCA_031216405.1. NCBI lineage: Eukaryota > Viridiplantae > Streptophyta > Magnoliopsida > Myrtales > Myrtaceae > Syzygium > Syzygium malaccense. Next base: position 15,901,142 of record CM062259.1, on the reverse strand, counting down.
AGTCTTATTTTTACATTACTAGGAGTAGAAACGATTTCCACAGATCGATAGCAGTAATCTACAGAGCCTATGACACCCAGATCAAACATTTGCATAAGGACTACGATACAAGCACCTGTTGTCCCCCTTAGTTAGATTTCAGCGTCCGAGTCATCATAGTCATGAACTCGTCCATGTCCACCGCGCCGTCACCGTCCTGATCGACTGCTCTCACCATTTTCCGGCAATCCTCGAGGCTGCACCTCTCTCCGAGGTTCCCTAGGACCCTTAAAACCTCTTCGGCCGTGATTTTCCCGTCGCCATTGAGATCGAATGTGGAAAACGCGCTCTGGATGTCCCTCATCTTTATCCCGCCTCCTTTCTTCTGCGCTTCCATGAACTCTTTGAAATCAATGAACCCATCTCCGTCCAGATCGGCCACTCGGAAGATCTGCGGGACTTCCCCAATCAGGTTCTCCTTGCCAAGGGCTCGGAGAACTGCTTTGTACTCCTGCTGAGAGATCTTGCCATCCTTGTTGGAGTCGAACTTGTCGAAGACGTGCTTCATCTCCTCCACATTAGGTTGAAAGGTAGGCAAGAGGCCGGAATTCTGTCTGGACCGTGAAGAGAAGAGCCGGGATGGCCCTCGCAGGATCTTCCTCTTGGAAAGGTTGTACTGCAAATCAAGATAGCTGGAAGTTGACATTTTCCGGGATGCAAAATTTTCAACCCTTTACAGGACACAGTTACATAGGCTCGGTATTTATAGCGATGGATTGATGGTAGACACACGTGTCTCCGGGTTGTTCGATTCTAAAGGCGGCATAACCTTGCTTTCATTCCGTGTGCGTGTGCAACTGTTACAGGAACCTTGTACCGATACTATCAGATAAACATTCCCCAACTTGCAGAACAATCCAGGTCAAGGTGACTCAACGATAAAGCATAGATTCCAAAACTACAAAGCAAGATGCAGAAAGACAAAAGCTGTGGTCGCCAGGGGCAGAGAACTCCGTAAGAGAAAGAAAAAGAATGTATGCCTTTCAATGGTTGGCCAGTTTCCTCTTTCGGGTTATGCAATCAACTCTATTCTAGAGATGTTGCCTACGTTCTCTCCATATTGGACCTTGAGATTATTGTATTACAAGAATCCATCTTCTAATCTACAGGAAAAATGATAGCACGAATGTGTAGGGGGAAAATCTCTCGGTTTGGGGAAAAATGGAAGAAAATGGGAGCAAAGAATCCTGGAGATGCTAATATGCATAGGTGTTGGTCAAGGCGGCTTTCCGTTGTCCAAATCTTCCATTACTTCAATATCCTTGCGAGCTGTTATCTTCTGCACATACCCTGCAGCAAGAATTTATCAAGACGAAGCCTTGGAGGTGTTCACATCGTCCATCAATGGCAAATATTGCAGACCTCACATATTAAAACACCTCCTCGGTGGTATTTATTAGGAGTAATTGACGTACTTAATGGTTATCCCATCCACGTACAAAAAAAAATCATAGAAAAATTTAAAGCGTTTTACAGCTAAAGCAACCTGCAGATATACGCAACATGCAGCTGAGTGGGCTTTAGAAGGAAAAAACAGAAATATCCAGCCGAAACAGATATAGCGGGAAAGAAGTATCAATAATAGTTAAAGGGTCAATGCATTTACCACAATACAAAAGGCTCATACCATCCTTCAAAGTACTGTACTGCACTTACTATATTCTGAAACAGTTCAAATAACAATAATCCCAATACAATAGGCACATAGTGGCAACCAGAGTGTGACATTGCAGAAAATATTACATTAGCCAAAAAAGTTGCTAATGCAAAGAGGGTCTATCGGTTACAAAACGCGAAAGGGGGGTCTATTGGTTAAAGAAATAAACCTGAGTCGAAGAACTACTTTGTAGCATATAGAAAACACGAATAGAGGGTCTATCAGTTAAAGAAGACTCAGAGACGTAAACTCATATTGAGAGTGGATCTCCAGTTTAATTTCCTTGAAAAGGAAAACAAGCCTTAAAAGCTCTAAGATATGAATTATCTAGCTCACTCTCACCAAAGGAGAAAGTATTCTAGACTCTTACAATGCCCATGGAATGAGCATGAGTTACTCAGCTTTAATCAGATGTAAATAAGCTCTGCTGTATAGGCTTCGCTTTTTGGCCCCAACTGATCTATTGCGCGAAGTGAATCAGAAGAACAGACTCTGACCAGCCCAGAACACATATGATGCAGACACATAGGATGGAGCCTGCATCGCACTCAACATGCTATCACAAGTAAGAAAATTGTTAAGAAGCATTGACCTCATGACTCACACAATAGCAAATAAACCAAAAGTTATACCCAACAAATTTGATAAGTTGTTCTCTAAGGCTCTGATTGGGAAACCAATGAAAGAGGGGGCAACGGAAGCAGGTGTTAAGTTTGGAATACATTCAAATTTCTGTGAGAGAGATATAAAGGGAAAATTTTACATCAAAAGTTATCCCCGACTCATTTGATAAGTTGTTCTCCAAGGCTCTATTCGGAAAACTAATGAAAGAGGGGAGAATGGAAGTGGGCATGAAGTTTGCATATTTTTAAATTTCTGTGAGAGAGATGATATAGAGGGACAAGTTTAAATCTATTGAAATTTCAATCCCCAGCCCCCCAATATTCTCCACCTCCTAAGTTCCCAAATAAAGCATTATTCAACAATTTGGAATTTGCTGTTGTTTACAGGAAGGCAATGAAACTATCAGCGAACATTAACATATAATTGTTAAGACATCGAATTGTGTGATCATGCACTAATAAGTACAAAATAAAATAGCCCAAGACAGAAAGAACTCATGCATTGAGGTTATCCCACTATACGATATGAATTTCTCGACAGGAAATAATAGCACCAGAAATCATATTACACTTGAGAAACTATTGACCTCATGCAGCAGCCGTGTAGCTTAGCTTATGACCAAATACAACGATATGAACAGGAGACTCCTCTATTGAGAAATCCCTATTGGTACCATAGGTATCTATAAGTCAACATCATAATGCTTCTACATACAGGGAGCAGCCTTCATATCACAAACAAAAAAGTGACATCTCATCATATTCCTTCATAAAGTCCTTTAGTGATATTAACATGCCCATACAATGGAAGATTTGCGTAGCTTCTCATAATGGAACTGCTTTAAGTCCACTTCAAAAATGCAAAACAGGAAAAAGAATCTCTTTTAATAAACAGAATAAGAACAAATAATCCAGGATAGAATTAGCATAACGGGTTGCACAAGATCTCATGAAGATAATTCAATGGCTTGGAAGAAAAGAGAAAATAAAGAACAATGTGCAACATCTAAGTGAGAATTAGAAGCACAGCTAGCAAAAAGATGAGTAGACATTCTTTTCTCTAGGATGGGCTTATTGCCTTGTTATGCTTCTATCCTTGAATCTCATGATTGGAGAAAATAAAGTTTTGCACAAGTAAAACTAGTTTTAGCTATTCAACAATAGTGCAAGTAGAGCAAAGCCCAATTTACAAAGGGGGAAAAGTGTACCAATTCCAAGGCAGGGTACGCATTTACAGATAGTTTCCCTCCCTCTTTTGTTGTAGTAGCTGACAAATCCTGTACCTTGGCAACTTCGACATTTTCCAGTCCACTCATAAACCACTTCCTTGCAATCCTACAATTTCAACACCCAAGACAGGAATCCACTTCAACTGAGTCCCTCTAAATTGCTTGGATGAGAATGTCTATAATTTAGAAGGAAATGGGATGACTGCACAAGTCATCTCATGAAATAGCGCCGCTATAAAGTAGGATGCTTGATTCCGAAGTTCCAGTAAACACGACAGCTAAAAGCATCATGAGCAGAGTTGGTTTGCTCAAAATTCATTCTCAGCCTCAAGTAACAAATCAAAATCTTTAGCTAAAGAACAGCGCAAATTAGTTCACTGTATCTGTACCCACGAATCACACCAGAAAGTTGTGCCTGATTAGGAGTCGAGGTATAAGTTGTTTCTAGCGACAGCGCGACATATTCGTGTTCTTCATTACTCTTCACTATCATTTTGCTGCTTTAAAAGTAGTAATTCGACAAGCAACAGTACAGTTCTCTAAGAACAAAGACCAGCAAAATGCACCAGAAACCGCAAACAGCGCATCAAAACCATATTTCCTTCGAAAATCCGCGGGCGAGTTCTCCCATTACTCAATTCTCCTATCACAAGAGGACAAAGCATAGCTAATCTTTCCGCACTTGGTGCAGTCCTACATAATCATTTTCCATCTTCATCAAAACGATACTTTTTGAAAGCCAAAGAAGCAAGCAGCTGATCTGCAGCAACCTCCGAAGTGCAATTCAACACACCAGCCAGGGCAAAAGCTACATTAAGTGGAGAAAGAGAGAGAGAGAGAGAGAGAGAGAGAGAGAGAGAGAGAGAGAGAGTACGTACCTCAACAACGGGATCGCAGCGAAGTCGCTTGTCAATTTCCTCGGGGGCCACGGGCGACGAATTCGGGTACGTCATGGGGAGCGGGAGAGCGTCGCCGTCGTCCGTCAAGTAGCTCTCCCTGTCCCGCGACCACTTCCTCTCCCTCGCGTTCGCCTTCACCCCGCCAATGCCGCCGACGCCGCCGCGCCTCGCCGCCGGGGCATCCGCCGCCGCGCCGCCGTCGAAGCCCGGCCCGGCCCTCGCAGCGTCCGCCGCGGCGGACGCGGACGCGGACGCGGACGCCACCGGGGACTGGAGCCACCGCGGGAACGCCGGGCCGCCGGCGGGGACGTCGCCGGCGGCGCGGCAGGCGAGGGAGGGGGGGCGCGCGGCGAGGACGGGGGAGGGCTTGGGGAGGACGAAGGCGGAGCTAGGGTTTACGGGGAGCATCGAGTCAACGCATTGACCGGTTTCGGCCGATGCCGGTGGACTCCTTCGGGCCGAGAGAAAATAGGTCGGCGTGGATTTTGCAGAGGGAGAGAGGGAGGGAGGACGAAAATGGAAGGTGAGAAACCGAGGGAGAAGAACGTGGTCGCACCAAAAACTCAAAAGGCTTTGATTTTGATTTTCTTATTCTATTCATTTTGAATTTCTTCTTCCATATACATCAAATAACAAAAAGCGAAAATGCCGTCGCTCGGCGAGCACACGCTTATTTCTTCTTTCCTTTTGCTTTTCCTATCTTGACGCAGAGAGAAAGCGTAAATTTGGAACAACTCCAAAGAACTCGAAATTTTTATTCAATAATACTGTGGTCTTGATTACAAGACTTTCATCTTATATATAGAGATAGGATTCCTAACACTAATGAAAACTGCCTGAATGGTAATATAAGAAATTGCCTGAATGGTAATATAGGAAACTGCCTAAATGATAATATAGGAAACTGTCTAAATGATTGTTTTCCCCAAAATCAGAAAAACTGTCGAGATTTCCAGTGATTACGGCGATCACATTGTTTAAGATAATCACAGGCTAACTGTTCTACATCATATCTTCTCATTGTTCCGTCTTCTTTCGCGGGGCTCTAGCTCACCTACAGATTTGGTCGTCTTCCATGGCCATTGGCACCGCGTTCAAACATTGCCTTGGCCGGCTCTTCAAATCTGGCCTCCGGCACCGAACGAGCCGTTGTCCTACACTTATAATTTACTTGCTACCATCGCTCGCGTGAGCATACACGGGACATCATAATACTCGTAATATGGAGTAATCAATAGGTTTCACCGACCACACTTTCTCGCGAGTCTTCCACTCGATAGCAAATGATAGAGATCAATTAACCAAGTGACATGTCATATTTGATGCTCCGGCTCAAAATTCATTGCCTAGTCTTACATGCGAAAGCATGCACCGAGTAGCTCAAGTAAAGTTTTTTTCTTCTGTTCTGCTACGTCATTCTGCTGTGGTGTCCTAAGCATTGTGCAGTGTCTCACAATCCCCTATTTCTTGCAAAACTCGATAAAATCTTTACCAGAAAACTCCATGCCACTATTGGTTCTCAGGCACCTGATTTGTTTATCCGACCGCTTCTTAATTAATGCCTTAAATTTCTCGAGTCGATCGAACACATCAAATTTGTGCTTTAAAAAGTATACCCATACCTTCTTTGAATAGTTGTCAATAAAAATCAGCACATATCGAGCACCTCCTTTCGAAGGAATCGGAGACGGGCTCCAGACGTTTGAATGAATATACTCAATTAGTTGCTTAGTCGAATGAATAGTTGTAGTAAAGTTAATCCGATATTGCTTCCCAAAGATGCGGTGCTCACATAAGTCTAGCTTCTCTATCTTCTTAACCTTCAACAACCTCCTTTCACTTAGCATTGTCATACCTGCCCCACTGATGTATTCTAACCGCATATGCCATTATTGAGTCAAGTCAAAATCTAACAAACTTGATGAAACTGCAGCAACTTCTGTCATAGTCTCTCTTAGTAGATCACTTTCTTCTATTTCATCACTATCATGGCACTTCAAGAGATTTTCAATACTCCATCTTCAGCGGCATACTTATACTTGATGTCATTGAGTGTTTCTAGAGAAATAAAATTTCCTCTTGAGATCCGATACATGCCTTCTGTCTGTGAGCGTGCGCACCATCCCGTCATGCATCCGAATTCGAACTATCCTCATCTTCATAACCTAACAAGTTACATTATTTTCCATCAAAACTCTACCACCATCTGCAGCATGGTAAATAATAAAATTAGTTCCTATGAGGTATCATATGATAAGAACACCCCAAATCAAGCACCCATTCGTCTCTTGACGAACTAGTAATCACACATAAGATAGCCTCTGCATTGCTGGTGCTCTCCTCGGCAACGTTCACCATAGTGCTTGTGGCATCCTACCTATCACCTCGGTTTTTCAGTTTCGGACAGTCTCTCCTTATGTGCTCCTACTTTTGACACTAAAAGCACTTCACCCATTCCTTAGACTTTCTATGGCATGACTACCTATCTTTACCTCTACTGCTATTATACTCCCGATGTTGATTTATACTTCGAATCACTAATACCCGCGCTACATCCTGCACTAGACTGTCATCTTGCAACTTTCTCTGCCACTTCTTGGAGAAAAAGGCAGACTTTACCGCTTAGTGCATCCATGTAGTAATTGTTGGAGAAACATTTCCAAATGAATTTTGATGATACCCAAACTATTCTCGGTATCATATCTACATTGGCTAAAAGTACAAATATATTCAAAGGACTAAGTGATACTCATAATATTATTTATTGAAGAAAATATCACAAGACAGTCCTTGAAGGATCAGATAAACAACACCATCGATATCAAAGATTAGCTAAATAGCGATGTCCTAATTCAAGCTAAAGAGATATAGTAATTAGTAATGTTTAGGTAACGGTTCATTTAATATGACCATTATATCACTATTGTAGCCGTTGGGACTGGACAGGCACAGCAGAAGACCTAGCAGAAAGGAGAACAGTTAATCTGACAAGTAGTCAGAATCGCAGCTACAGTGCAACAGCAGAAGCTATTTCAAGAAAGTCTGCAAAAGTTCAGGAATAAGCTATATGGGCAGTCAGTTCTAAGGATAGCAGCACCAATGACTCTAATGGCTATTTTTGCCTCTTCATGATATTAGCAATGACTAGTTTTAAGATGTCTACAAAAGAGAAGGTTTTTTAAGCCAACAAGTTAGAGAAAAATAGCGAGCTTGTAATTCTCCAAAATTCACTTCTCGCTGTATACTTAGCTAAAAGCTCATGATTGTTGATAGAACTTGCTGCATTGTAATTGTGTTGAAAAGTCAAGTGTACCAAGTGATAGCTGCATTCACCTCTTGGTAGTGTGATCTACGAATTGATAGGAGTGGTGCATACCGAGTGTAACTTGATTGGCAAATTACTAGTACAATCCAGCTCAACTTGTGGCTGTTAGTGGTGAGAGCGGATGTAGGCTTGGAATCAAAATTGAACCACTATATAGCCTTGTATGCAGCTACTTGTTCTTTTGATTATCATTTCCAGTATACAAGTGATACATTGTTTCTTGTACATTCGGTGTAACCTAATACTTATTCATTTCACGCTATTTTCCACAAAAGTTTTAAAATCTTCCAAAGGAACCTATTCACCCCCTTTAAGTTGCATAATTAGTCCAAACAATAATAAATCGTTAAAGTGCACCAATGACTCTGGTAAATAAGTTACAACATCATACCTTGCTCTTCATCATATAAAATCTTACCGAAATTTTTCAAATCTATCATGAGTTTATGGTGGGATTTGATAGATGTACTTTCAGCGTATTGAAACTAAAACATCTTCTTCAATATATACAAGTGATTATTCAAACACATCGTTATATAGAGTGTCTGATGTTTAGCCCACAACTATGCGGCATCCGTCTTGATTACCTCTTTTAACACTTCATTTGATAGGCTCAACAGGATTATACTCATTGCCTTCCTCATTAGCATGTCCTTTTCGATATCTTTTATTATTTCGGGCAACTTATCTTTGGCCTCCAATGCTTCGGCCAAAGCTTGGATTGTTCATAGTACCTCCATCTTGATGCTCCACAACTCGAAGTTATTCCTTCCATTAAACTTCTCAATTTCTACTTTTGCTCCAAACATAATTGCAACAATAGAATTTTCAGAGAATAATCAGACAAGAAAAAGCCCCAAAATAAAATCTAGAAGAACATATCTTCAAGCTCTGATACTAATTGTGGTAATATCAACGCGGAAACTGATAGGATTTTACAATTAAATCCACGCGAGAGAAGCAAAGAAATAAACGATGAACGATAAATGACACCAAAAATTTACGTGGTTCAGTCCGAGCGTCGATACATACATCTACGTAGTCATGGCCACGGTTCGGAACCGACCGGTTCCGGTTTTGAACCGGCGGTTCCGGTTCGTGGCCAAGTATGAACCGGAACCGGAACCATCCTTGGCGGTTCCGGTTCCGGTTCGGAACCGTCCGGTTCCGGTTCGGAACCGTCCGGTTCCGGTTCCGGTTCAGGTTCGGAACCGGTTCTGGTCTTTTTTTTTTTTTTTCTTCCTCCGCCGGCCATAGCGGGACCGGCGGAGGTCGCCGGCCTCAGGCGAGGCTGCCCTCGCCGGCGTCGGGCGAGGGCCGCCCTCGCCTGGGCTGGGCGAGGGCTCGACCTCGCCGGCGTCGGGCGAGGCCGACCTCGCCTGCAACTGGCGAGGCCGACCTGATCTGGCGAGGCCCGACCTCGCCGGCGTCGGGCGAGGCCGGCCTCGCCAGTTGCAGGCGAGGTCGAGCCTCGCCGGCGTCGGGCGAGGCCGGCCTCGCCAGTTGCAGGCGAGGTCGAGCCTACGCCTGGCAACGGGCCGCAAGCCTGCTGCGGGGTTTTTTTTTTTTTTAAATTTTGCTTGCAGCAGGGCCTGCACGTTTGCAGGCCCTGTTGCGGGCGTCGGGGCCCGGGGGGTGGGCCCGGTGGGTTTTTTTTTTTCCCTTTGGAACCGGGCCCGGAACCGCCGGTTCCAAAATTTCTGGAACCGGAACCGGGCCCGTAGGGCACGGGCCGGTTCCGGTTCCAAACCGCGGGCCCGGTCAACGGGCCGGGCCCGGGTTTGACCGGGCCGGTTCCTGGCCGGTTCCGGGCCGAAACCGGCCCGTGGCCACCTCTACATCTACGGGTATAACTATTAGCAAATAATTCATTATAATAGGAGAATCAAAGTTACAATTGCTCATTTATTCTCATATCTAGATTAAGCCCAAATCCGAGCGTTTACAAATGAACGATTCAATAGGACGTGAAACTCATGGAACAAAATCACCGTGTTCACGTCTGTGCGGCCGAAAACCAAGAGCGTCGTGCATGCATACCTTTCTCTTCTTTCACACGGCTTTCTGCTCTTTCACTGTGCGACTCTTCCATGTGCGGCTCGCCGTCGCTCCTGTGCACCTCGGGAACCCACGCCCCAATTCTCTTTCTTTTATATGAGTCAACGGCTTTTCTTTTTTCGCCTGGACCCACCACCACATGTATATTTGTTTAATATATTTGAGTCCATTTTGTTGTGCGGCTTCAAGGAGACATGTGAGTTTATGCTTTGTTGACCGACCAATCACAGAGCAAATCAGGGACGTCCACTGTACGGGCCAAACAACAGTGAGTTTTGCTTTCGTGAGTCCAGCTAGGACTTTCGTTTAACGCCTCATCCAATCTGGTCAAGTATCGTGCACGTGCCCAAATTGAGATATAATTTAGGGATATATATACATTAAAAGTCCTAAAACTTATCATAAAAGTATAATTTAATTTTAAGATTTTTAAAAAGCGTAAATAAATTCTAAAATTTATCATGAAAGTATACTTGAGTCTTAAAACTTTTAAAAAGTACAAATAAGTTCTAAAACTTATCACGAAAGTATAAACAAGTTCTAAAACTTTCAAAAAGTATAATTAATGGAAGGGCTTGATTGAACTAATTTGATAAATTTTAGGACTTGTTTGCATTTTTTTAAAGTTTTAGGACTCAAGTATACTTTCGTGACAAATTTTAAGACTTGTTTGTACTTTTTGAAAGTTTTAGGACTCAATTGCACTTTCGTGACAAATTTTAGGACTTTGAATGCATTTATCCCTATAATTTAATATCTTTCATGAAGAACCCTAACCCCGATTCTTTAAATAGGGGCAAATCACCTTCTCAAATTTGCAAAAGAGAGCAATTGGACCGTCAAAATTCTGTGGCTTCGAATAATTCATTTCCCTCGTCCAAGTGAAAGGAAAACCCGATGTCCCGAGACGCTCTTCCTAAGAGCAAATCTCACAGATAAAGACATAGAGGCAGCTTCGGTTTCCATTTTGACGAGCACAAGCCAAAAGATGCCTCCTTTGAAGCTCGTAAACTCTCTTGTTTTTGGTGAAGCCATCAATCCATCCCAATCCCAAAGTCGCCATGAAAGCTCCCTCTCTAGAGGCGCCGACGATGAAGGAGGAATCGAGAATGAGGTTAGAGAATGACCCATATCAAGATCAAGAGCACTAACAAGAACGAGAAAAGAACGTCTCCAAGTCAATAACTCATCACCGATACTTTCTTGCATTTCTATGGAGCTTACGAGTTTCAAAGAAGAATTATTTAAAGAGAGAGAGAGAGACGTCATCGTTTCAGGAAGCAATTAGAGAAGCATTTAGAGAGACGTCCTCGTTTTTGTAGAGGCGACATTTAGAGGAAGAAAAAGAGAAGACGTTTTTGTTACTCTTGCCATGTCGGACGAAGAATTTCCATGTTTGACTTCAATTTCTTTTTAAAGAGACTCGTAGGGGTGAAAATTTAAGTTAAAAGGCCACATAGGACGAATTGTCGAACTAAACACTCAAGTGAACGATTTTACACTAATATGACACTTAATGAACGAAAAAAAAATTATGACATTTAAATGAGCGCCGTACAAAAATTATAGCACTTGCGGTGTCATTATCCCATTAAAGAGCAAACTTCCCTGTCCGAGTACATCTATAAGAAGGCGGATGCAAGTATAGTAAAAGTGGTCCAACCTCCTCAATAATGAAAAAAAAGAAAAAAAACCTAGATGGCGGTCCAGCCTCCCCGACAATCAAACCAAAATAATCGAATCACATCAATATCGGCGAAAACATATAATTGAACAATCGACAACAGCAACAGGTTGGGGGAAACGAGGAAGACGTGGCAAAAGATCACGAGAGTCATTTGAGAAATGCCAAATGCGAAGTGATTTTTACTTATAACCGGCAAAATACTAATGTTAATAGTAAAAATATTAATAATACCTGATCAAGTAGACGAAGTGGCTTTGATACGTCTATCCGCAACTATTGGATTTTCATCAAGTAATGATCAAAGGCTCCATGTGTGCTCAAAGACGAAAAGCAATTGCTTGTGAATTGTTTCTAGAATATGCTCGTACTAAAATATCACAAAAAGCAGATCCGGCATCCTCGTCGGCTGTTTACAATACAATCAATCACGAAAGATTTCGACTCGGGTACAGAGGGAACACGTTGAACAAACGTTGATTCCCGGATGAGTAGAATAAGTAATCTGATAAGATCCAAATAGTGCATTTATGATCTCCAAACAGTAAGACGCAATATATATCACACACGAGGAGAATGCAATGCTAAAAAAGTGCTTTGAATGGCATGTTTTCGATACGTATCCACGAGATGGCTCGACTATACAAGAAAACTCTAGGATTTAGAATCCTTGAGGTCCGCCCATTCATATATCAGTCCCGATCCTTCGTTCAGAAACCCTCGAGATCAATCCATATCTCTAGGCCATGACACATGCCTAACGTTTGTGGAGTGTCTCACCACTCCATCGTCCATTGTAATTTGAACCGTTTTGAATCCTCCTATATTCCCATTAGTACCTTACCACCCTAAGCATTAAGGTAGTAAACTAGTGACTATGAGAAGTCACATGATAAAAACATTCACAGTCAAGTAGTCAATCATCACCTGACGAACTCATCATGATTGCTAACACATGATATGTATTACTTAAACTATTATTTGGTGTGGTGACAATATTACCATCGTCTGTAGACTCTACCTTAACTCATTTACCCTTATACTTAGAATAATCTCTCACATGGTGTCCCACCTCATCACTGTGAAGCATTGATCGTCCCATCGATGGATCTCATTTTAGAACATCTTTTCCATATGGAACCTTCAGACTCTCGGTATTCATCTCTACCACTGATAACCAAACTTTACGCTAAATCCTGCATTAAGTTATCTTCTCGTTACTATTTTTGCCATTCATTAGAAAACAAGATGGATTTTACCTCTTCCAAGGTAATTGTAGTGTACCTCTATAGCATTGAATCAGTAAAGTGCTCAAAGGGATCATGTAGAGACGCCAACAACATCATGCTTTGTTTCTCATTACGCAAGGCCTCATTGACGTTTTTCAAGTCCATCATAAGTTTGTTAAACTCATCTAAATGGGCTCTAAAAGATATGTTTTCAATCACCTGGAATGGGAACATCTCTGTTACCAAAAGTAAATGATTGCTCAAATTCTTCTGTTGAGAGTGTCTAACATCGATTGTGAAAAGGGTCGGTGGTTGGTTTATAAGTGTGAGGGAAAATATCACCTTTTGAGCTAGCTTTTGAGGTGAGAGAGGTCCAAGATCATCCCATACTGGTATCAAAGCCAAAGGTTGCCAACAAATCTCGACCCAACAGTCACACATGAGAGTTACAGGTTGTTGCAGTTCCAGCCCAGGCTCGATATGTGAGGGGGAGATAACTTTGATGGGAGAACAATGACAATCCAAACAATATCGGATTATCACAACGGAACAAAACACTCTCCCTTCCTATGCAAACCTATAGGAAACAACTTAATCGAGGAATATGTCACGCCCCGAACCCATGAGCGCGCTAACATCCTGCCAAAGGTCATGAAATGGCAACATCCCAGAACGCGTCACCGATCCAATCAAATCCTTAACAATTAAACGCATGCGGAAGCGAACTTAATTCACCCAACAACAATCAATAAACAGGATAGTAAGGAAAACATACTTCAATTTAAACAACATCATCAGCAATACATCGGGTTAATATATTACAAGTCCGCTACACAGATCTTCCCGATTACAACCACAAAGGTAGGGAGTTAAACTATCTCCTCTACCTATGAGGTGACCTCAAAAGAAGTTTGACCCCTCGAACGGGTACCTAGTCACCTCCTGGTCTCGGTCAACAGGGACCCCAAAATCGCATGTGGCGATTTTTCATCACTTAGGGCCTGGAAATGGTTAAACAACAACAATGAGATAAATCTCAGTGAGTTAACGACCTAAGCCTCGATTAGGAGGTCAACTTATCTCGGATGCACCTAAAACATGCAACTCAGCCCAACGTACACAAGATACCATCACACAATCATAGGTAACCTTACCTTACATTGGCACACGCCCTGCATGTTATAACATCATATACAATCATAATGCAACAAGCATATAATGTAATTAGAATACGCAACAACTTTTCCATGCACAATGCATCAACACGTGTCTCGATTATAATGTGAAACCGCTTTGGCCCGTCCTATATCATGCCTCACAATTTCATCCCATAATCAAGCGCAATGCCACCGCAATCTTTCACGCGTATTCCGATTACTGCAGCCACACCTGAGGCACAGCACAACCCGCGATATTCGCATCAGGTTGGCAGTTTTCTGGTATAACCAGGCATCGTCCCGCCCCATCGAGCACAGCATCGTCTCACTTGACCACAATGACGGCATATCCCATAAATGGGTTCATTTCGAATCCGATTCGCGAATGACTACGTCTCCCCTGCTATCGGCGACGGCTTCTAATTACCAAATTGGGGACACCCATTAGGGCTATGGGCAAACCCTAGGTTGGCGGTCATCCGGTATACTGATGCGGAATCTATTAGCGGTGCGTTTCTGGACCAATTGGACAAGCAGAAGTCCAAACGGAAGACGAAACGGTGATATGACTAGAACCGGTGGACCCGATCGACGACATCGGATGTTTTTTTATGAGTTAATTTAAAAAAGTCAATTTCCTAATTTTGATATTTTATACTTTCCAATTGAGATTAGGTAACTTTCATATTATGATTGGATTTCCTATTATGATTAGGTTTCCAATTCAGATTAGGTAACTTTCCTATTATAATTAGGTTTCCTATTGTAATTAGGTTTTACTCTTATAAAAGGGTGTTTAGGGTTTGTTTTGATGGAGAACATTATTATCATCAATATTGAATTTCGAGATTTTTCTCTCTAAGCAAGATTTTGCTTGAATTATTCGCGAACGCTGCGTCAGGTGGTATCAGAGCCTATGGCGACTGGCGGTGGTCTTCGTGACGATGCTCAGGAGACTGGAGCCCCAACCCTTGGGGACGACGCGTTGCAACGTTTGGAGCAGCATTTAATGGAACGCTTGGATCAACGACTCGATCAAAGTCTTCGTCGTTTCGAAGAACGATTTGACGAGTTAACAGAACGATTCGAAGGTCTCGGCGTTGATGTGAATCGGAATCGGCGGAACGACAGAGGCCCGGGTGCAGATCTTGCTCGCAGTGATCCTATTGATAGGCCTGTTCTTGTCCGCAGGCAGAATAACCCTCTGTTTTCAGAGAGTTCGGAAGAAGAAGAAACTGAAATTTTTTTTTAGGAACGTGCTGATTATGGCGGCAGATGTCCTCATGGAGGATTTCAAAAAGGATATGATCGGAGAGATGGAAGACGACGTTACGACGATCGTGAAGGTAACGACTTTAAATTGAAAGTCGATATTCCTTATTTTAATGGAAGTCTGGGCATAGAAGAATTTCTGGATTGACTTGCTGATATAGACAGATTTTTCGACTATATGGAGACCCTTGGTGAGAAAAGGGTGCGATTAGTAGCCTGTAGATTAAAGGGGGGTGCGTCTGCATGGTGGGAGAGATTGCAGAATAAGAGGGAGCGAGAAGGGAAAGATAGAGTTCGAACTTGGACTAGAATGAGAAGACTGTTGAAGCAAAAATTCCTTCCACCTGATTATGAACAGATTATATTCCAGCAGTACCAACATTGCCAGCAGGGTAATCGGACTGTGCATGAGTATACAGCCGAATTTATGAGATTGGCGGAGCGGAATAATTTATCAGAGACGGAGGGACAACAAGTGGCCAGATATCTCGATGGTTTGAAACCCTTCATTTGAGATAAAATTGGAGTGCAGTTTCTGCGAAATTTAACTGAAGCCAAGAATATGGCGATAAAGGCAGAATTGATGCAGCAAGATAAGAGAAGAAGAGGTTACGAAAATTATCGAGGTAGCAGTTCGGTAGAAAAAAGCAGTTTCAATAATCGCTTTAACGCAGGGCAAAATCAGGAAGATAAAATGGTAGAAAAGCGCCTTATGAACGAGCCGAGGGATAAGGGAATGCAAGCACAGAAAACTGCGAATCCTAACCCTTATACTAAACCAGCCGTGATAAAGTGTTACAGGTGTAATCAGTCTGGGTACCGTTCTAATGAATGCCCTCAGAGAAAGACCGTAAACATAGCAGCGAGAGAAGATGAGGAAGATGGATATTGCTGTGCGCCGGATGGTGAGGACGATGATTTTAAAGATGAAGAAGAGGAGCAAGTAAGCTGTGTGGTGCGCAGGATGATGTTGGCCTCAAAACAGGAAGATGATTCGCAGCGCCATCAGTTATTCCAAACCAGGTGCACCATTCTGGGAAAGATTTTTGCTGTGGTTATTGATAGTGGAAGTATAGAGAATATCATTGGGAAGGAGGTAGTGAAGAAGCTGGGGATACACATGGAGAAGCATCCTAGTCCCTATACGTTAGGATGGATTAAATCTGGAGTGGAAAGTATTCAGGTGACTGAACGATACAAAATTCTATTCTCCATTGGAAAATATCATGATGAGCTATATTGTGATGTAGTAGACATAGATGTATGTCATGTGTTATTTGGAAGGCCGTGGCAATTTGATGTAGATGCTCAGCATTCGGGAAGAAGCAATCAGTATAATCTCGTGAAGGATGGAGTGAAGTATACATTGCTGCCACTAAAGAACAAAGGAAAAGAATCTTCTGAAAATAATTTCCTTACCCTTACGAGGAAATTTGAAGCTGAGGTTAAGGAGACCCGATAGATTCACGTACTGATCGTAAAACAAGCAATTGAGACTGAGGCTGAATTATAAGTGGAGGAGCAGCATGAAGCAGTCAAGCCTTTATTGAAGGAATTTAGCGAACTAATGCCTGAAGAGATTCCAGATGGGTTGCCGCCTATGCGTGATATTCAGCACCATATAGACTTAATTCCTGGTGCTAGTTTGTCAAATTTACCGCACTACAGGATGAGTCCAAAAGAGAGCGAGATTCTAAAAGAGAAGGTGGAGGAGTTGTTGAAAAAGGGACACATTCAGAATAGCATGAGCCCATGTGCTGTTCCGGCCTTATTGACTCCTAAGAAAGATGGGAGTTGGCGGATGTGTGTAGATAGTAGGGCCATTAATAAGATAACCGTGGGTTACAAGTTTTCAATTTCGAGATTGGATGACATGCTGGATAGGTTGCACGGTGCTAAGTGGTTTTCGAAGCTGGATTTGAAGAATGGATATCATCAGATTTGGATTCGGCCTGGAGATGAGTGGAAAACAGCTTTCAAAACAAAGGAGGGGTTGTACGAATGGTTGGTGATGCCTTTCGGACTTTCCAATGCTTCAAGCACTTTCATGAGACTTATGAATCAGGTTCTGAAATATTTTATTGGCAAATTTATTGTAGTTTATTTTGATGACATCCTAATTTATAGTAAGATTGAGGAGGATCATTTGATGCATTTAAGGAAGGTATTGACAGCCCTACAGATTAATAAGCTGTATATTAATCTTAAGAAGTGCAGTTTTTTCACTAATAACTGTTATTCTTGAGATTTATTATTACTGCTGACGGAATAGAGGTAGATGAGGCGAAGGTAAAAGCAATCAGAGAGTGGCCGACTCCTAAAACAGATTCTGACGTTAGGAGTTTTCATGGGTTGGCTACTTTTTATCGGCGATTTATTAAGAATTTTAGTATTATCGCAGCCCCAATTACTGAATGTATGAAGAAAGGCAAATTTCTATGGGGAGAGGAAGCTGAGAACAGTTTTGCTATTTTGAAGGAGAAGTTATGTACTGCACCTGTTCTTGCTTTACCTGATTTTGATAAATTGTTTGAAGTGGACTATGATGCTAGTGGAGTGGGTATATGAGCTGTTTTATCTCAAGAGCGCAGACCAGTTTGCTATTTTAGTGAGAAGCTCAGTGACGCAAGGCAGAAGTGGAGCACTTATGATAAAGAATTCTATTCTGTCGTAAGGGCTTTGAAAACCTGGGAGCATTATCTGATTGGGAAAGAATTCGTCCTTTATTTTGATCATGAAGCTTTGAAGTATCTAAATAGTCAGAAGAGGATTAGCAAAGATATGCATGCGCGATGATGTCAATTTTTGCAAAAATTTCCTTTCAGATTACAGCACAAGTCAAGTGTGCATAATGTCGTAGCAGATGCATTGAGTAGGAGAGCTAGCTTGTTGATTACATTACGCCAAGACATCTTGGGGTTTGAGCAGTTGAAAGACTGTTATGCAGATGAAGACGACTTTGGAAAAATTTGGGAGTCATGTGCTGTTGGTCAACCTGTACAAGAATTTTATGTACAGGATGGTTATTTGATGCGTGGCAATCAGCTTTGCCTTCCTCGGACATCATTACGAGAGAAGATTGTGAAGATGCATCGTGAAGTCAAACAGAAGCTGGAGGAAGCTAATCAGAAGTATAAAGTTGCAGCAGATAAGCACCGGCGGAAGCAAGTGTTTGCGGTAGGTGATCAAGTCATGGTTTTTCTTTGTAAAGAGCGATTACCAGTTGGATCTTATAGTAAATTACAGCCAAAGAAGTATGGACCTTACACTGTCAGCAAGAAGATCAACGATAATGCTTATGTTATAGACCTTCTACATAGCATGGGCATATCCAACACTTTTAATGTTGCTGATTTATCACCGTTTCATGAGTCCACAGAACCGTTATATCCGGATCCTGATTTTAACTCGAGGATGAGTTCTTTTCAAGTGGAGGAGAATGATGCGGAATCTATTAGCGGTGCGTTTCTAGACCAATTGGACAAGCATAAGTCCAAACGGAAGGCGAAACGATGATGTGACTAGAACCGGTGGACCCGATCGACGACATCGGATGTTTTTTTATGAGTTAATTTAAAAAAGGCAGTTTCCTAATTTTGATATTTTATACTTTCCAATTTAGATTAGGTAACTTTCCTATTATGATTGGATTTCCTATTATGATTAGGTTTCCAATTCAGATTAGGTAACTTTCTTATTATAATTAGGTTTCCTATTGTAATTAGGTTTTACTCCTATAAAAGGGTGTTTAGGGTTTGTTTTGATGGAGAACATTATTATCATTAATATTGAATTTCGAGATTTTTTCTCTCTAAGCAAGATTTTGCTTGAATTATTCGCGAACGCTGCGTCATATACCGTATTCCGGTATAATCGAGCATCATGCACACATAGCAACACTCAGGTTCCATCATTATATTTATCAATAACCAATGCAAACATGATCCGTGCTAATACATTGAAATATTGCAACTTCCACACATAAAAATGTACTAAAATATTCACACGTGATTATGCACATATCAATAAATTCTCAAACTCAGCATGCTTTCATAAGTAAGTATCCACAACATATTTCTCACATAAAACTTAACAAATAAACCCGACACCTCAGGGTTTATTAATTAAATTCCCACAATTCTATATTTAATAATAATCAATTCAATTCAATTCAACATACAAACCAATATATAAGGAAAAATTCCAACTTAGGCATCACAATTTAAGCCTAAAATAACCACAATTTGATTTCGGAATTTCCACAAAAATATTAATATTTTAAATTCCGAAAATTAATAAAATATTATTATTTAATTCCCTAAAATTAATATAATATTTCAACAGCTTAACAGCTAATTCCTAATTAATTAACACTAAACATAATTAACTTAAACTAATCCGCACTAATCAAGTTTAACCTACTAAGCAAGGGATTAGGGCAAAAACTCACCCGTTAGCAATTCCGACAACACGGACGCGACGGCGGCGGCGGCGATGACTACGCGTTACATGGTCTGGAATCGACACGGAAAGGTGACACACGGCCGGAATAGGGCTGAACAGCAGCCACAGAACCGGTTTGGCTTCGGTGAGGCAATTTGGCAACAGAAAACGGCACGGACGGGTTGCGTACAGCAGCAAGGAGTCACGGTGTCGCTGTTGGTTGCTCCACGGCAGCAACACAGCAGCAACACAACAGCAAGGGGGCTGTTCTTGCTGCTTCAGCAGAACCAAAGAAAGAGGAGGGGGAGTTGGACGTGAGTGAGGGGGAGGGAGAGGAGAGAAGAAGAGAGAGAAGGGTGAGAGTGAAGTGAGTGATCTTTCCTTCTTGCAAGACCACTTGACAAAGAAATATCACCTATTAATGCAAGCCTTCAAAGTCCAATTTCATGATCACAAATGCCCGAAAGTCTCCTCTCTTAAATGTTTTTGTTTCTTTGTCTTAAAAGCAAGAAGGGTAATTTGGTAATTTCACAATGTATGAAAATATTTATACGCGTATACGAGCTAGAATTTTGTACGGGCTCGTATAAATCAAATTTGGGCTCAAACGGATTAGGGATGGGCTCGAAAATGCTAATGGGCTCAAACTTGGGCTTGAAAATAGAAAATGGGCTTCATTGGGCCCACTTGGGCTTGTCTTGGGCCCAAATGGCCGAACCACATTGGGCTTGAGGCCCAATGTGCCTTTGTCCGGCCCACTTCCTTGTGGGCTCAAATTTTCGGCCCTTTAAATCTTTTTCCGAGAATTTCGAGCAAACAAATAAACGAGCAAATCAATGAGGCGATGTCCAATAGTTTAGTCTTGAAATCCTTGAAAGATCGACACCCAATTTCGGATTCTAATTCATGGTCAAATCGATCGATTGCAATTTTAGTATATCTCAAATTAATGGGCGGCTTTTAGGAGTTACGCGTATTCAACCCGTGGTTAATTCGATATCAAACTACGTTTAAGTTTTCTCGAATCATGGATGATTTCGATTGTTATGTAATTGCGAGGGATCAATCGCTAGTTTCGAAGTACGCGATCATCAGTCAATGGGTTTAGGATCGTTCACAATACATACAATGGTCAAGCGGAATCACCCACAATCCGATTATATACTATTGGCGAATCGTTCTATAACCATCCCTTGATCGGTTTATAATGGCTTAAAATTATCCCTCGTCAATTCTTATGGTTGAATTGTCAATCCTTGGTCGAGTTCTCAGGTCGTACGTACTTAATTCCTTAATAGGCTTTCTTTATCGGTTAGTCTCTCATGAGTGATCAATTCAGAGCAAGAATTGCTAATAGTGCATCGATTAAAATCATCATTTCATTACATCTTGAATAGGATCGAAATTTGAGGATGTCACAGAATATAAATATCAAGCACCCACAAACACAAGGCGATTTTTTTACATGGAAAACCTCCTCGGTGTGAGGAGATAAAAACCTAGAGGAATGGAGTCCATCCAAACAATTTTACTATCAACAAAACTAGGTGAACAAAGTTCTTCTCAAGTAAATACAAGAGGTACATAACAGCAAAGACATGGGGAACATCATTTTTAGCAGTACACATGAACTTCACAAGAAATAAATGATAAATCTCACAGAAAATGCAAGTTCATTTAAACCCACAAAAACCTGATGTATGGAGCTTCAATTGAAAATCAAACCAATCAGATTCGATAAGAATGTTGACAAAATTTCAGCTCAATCGGACCATGAATTGACCTCTGATGTCAGCTTGATGAAAATAAGATATTCCCTCAACCCAGATTTTTTACTCTCTATTTCTCTCTTGCTACTGCATCTCAAAAAGCGTCCTTTTTGCGGCTAAAACATAATGATAGTGAGAAATCCATATGGATTATCATATGGGCTCAAGGCTTGTGCTTTCTCTACATGGGAGTGAACCCAACCAACAAATCTCCCCCTCATGACGATGTGGAGGGATTCATCATCCCTGTTATCAATCGAAAATATTCAAGCTTCTCACTTTGTAGAGTTTTCATCATAATATCGGAACCATTACGATCAATATGGATTTTCTCAAGTTCCAACAACTTCTTATCCAATGATATCTAATATTAATGTGTTCTGATCTAGAATGAAAAGATAAATTCTTACCAAGATGAATTGCACTTTGATTGTCACAAAATAACGCATGCTCCTTTTGCTTGAACCCAGGTTCTTCCAAGAACTTCTTCAGCCATAGCAACTCTTTACTGGCTTTGGTTGCAGTGATAAATTCAACTTCGGTTGTAGAAAGTACAACACACTTCTGCAACCTTGACTTCCATGACACAGTCCCATCAGCAAAGGAAATCAAATAACTGGAAGTAGATTTACAAGTATCAAAATCTCCAGCCAAGTCAGAATCTGTATATCTAACTAACTCAAGTTTCCTGGTCTCGAAATTGAGTTCAAAATTGGAAGTTTCCCGAAGGCACCTCATGATCCACTTTAGTGCATTCCAATGCTCTCTACCCGGATTTGATAAATAATGGTTAACTACGCCAACTGCATGTGCCAAGTCTGGCTGTATACATACCGTTGTATACATCAAGCTTTCCACAGCTAAGGTATACGGAACACTTTCCATATCTTTCTTCTCTTTATCAGTCATAGGACTTTGCTTCGTATTCAAATTAAAGTGGACAGCAAGAGCAGTGCTAACCACTTTAGCCTTGCCCATGTGAAATTTCTAAAAAATCTTCTCAATGTCCTTCTCTTGCAACAAGAACAACTTCTTAGCATTTTTGTCCCGAATAATTCTAATGCCAAGAATCTGCTTCGCCTGGCCCAAGTCTTTCATGGCAAAAGACTTGCTCAACTGTTTCTTCAATAATTCAATTCGTGAAGCATTCCTACCGACAATCAACATATCATCAACATAAAACAAAAGAATAATAAAGTCATCATCAGAAATTTTTTTAGAGAAACACACAATTATTGGAGGAAGTCTTTTTATAGCCCTGCTCCGTCATAACAAAGGTAAACTTTTTGTACCACTATTTTGGTGCTTGCTTTAGGCCATAGAGACTATTCTTCAACTTGCACACATAGTCCTCTTTTCCTTTCACTTTGAAACTCTTTGGTTGTTCCATGTATATCTCTTCCTCCAAGTTAACAAGTAGGAATGCCGTTTTGACATCCATCTACTCAATTTCTAAGTCTAGTTGCCAAGCCTAGAACTACACGAATAAAAGACATTTTCACCATTGGAGAAAATATATCATCAAAGTCAATACCATTTTCTCTAACCGAATCCATTACCAACCAATCTAGTTTTGTATTGTGGTTGTAAAGTAAGTTCATCTTGCTTCAACTTATATCTCACTTGTTCTTCAAAGTTCTTTTGCCTTTAGACAACTTCACCAGCTAAAAAATATGATTATCATAAAGTGACTACATTTCATCCTGCATTGCATCAAACCATTTGCTTTTGCATTCATCTTCTATTGCTTAATCATAACACTCTGGTTCACCTACATCATTCAATAATATAAACTCATATGCAAAATATTTGGTGGAAAGTCGTCGGTCTCAACAAATCTCTGAACTGGAACATGTAGTGGAGCATCTAATAGACTTCTGGTTCTAGAGCAATATCATCTGTCTCAACATGTTCTAGGATATGTGCATTGTCTAGAACATTTACTTCCTGCTACTTCTCATCAATGTGTGTAGGATCATGTGTGTGAGGAACTAGATCCAAGTCAATGAAATTACCACTAACCTGCGGTACAGAAGCCATATCTGATTTCTTAATATCATGTATTATTATTTTTTTTGATAACCGAGGTGTCCGCGTGGCCGGCGAGCTGGGGCTCAAACCAGCGGTGATGCCCGACTAGTTCTCGAGGGGGGCTAGCGTAGCATCCCACCGCCACGACCCCCCACTTAAATCACCGATGGGCGAGTTTGAACCCAGGACCTCTCGTGAAAGGAACTGAGTGCAAATCAACGCGGCCACCAATGGGTGGGCATATCATGTATTATTTGATCTTCTATAAATACAACATCTTTGCTTCTTGCAACTTTCTTCTCAACTAGATTTTACAACTTGTAACCAAAAAAATCCGGTCTATAGCCAATAAATATGCATTGTCGTATTTTCACATCAAGTTTAGATCGCTCATATTTAGGAATATGCACAAATGCCTTGTATCTAAAGACACGCAAATAATCATAAGAAACATCTTTGCCTGTCCAACCTTTATCAAGAACATTAAACTCTAAAGGGACATATGGAGTAAGATTCAATACATATGTAATTTTATTCAAAGTCTCATCCTAAAAGGATCTCGGTAGCTTTGTTTGTGAAAGTAAACATCTTTCCCTTTCGACCAGTGTCCTGTTCATTCTCTCAGCTAAGCCATTTAACTAAGGTATCTTGGAAGGTGTCTTTTGTTGTTGAATATCCTGTTGTTTGCAATATTCATCAAAAGGTCCAATATACTCTCCCTTGTTATCAGTTCTGATACATTTCAACTTCCTTCAAGTCTATCTTATAACTAAAGCCTAAACTGTTTAAAAGCATCTAATACTTGATCTTTAGTTTTCAAGGTATGAACCCAAAATTTTCTTGAATAGTCATATATGAAAGTAACAAAATAAAAAGAGCCACCGGGTGATTTTGTTTTCATAGGACCGCAAACATCAGAATGCACTAAATCAAGTATACTTGACTTTCTCGAATGAAGAGAGCTTTTGAATGTAACTCTATTCTATTTTTCTGCTAAATAGCAAGCACATTTCTTTAGTGCTGAACTTTTCATTCCTAAAAGGAGCTTTTTCTTGGCCAATATTGACAAACCCTTCTTACTAATGTACTAAGCCTCTTGTGCCGTAACTCAGCTATTTCTTTGCTGTCCACTGCATTAATTTTGTCTGTGGACAACTTTGCTTGTATAATGTACTACGAAGAACATTTCTTACCTCTAGTTACAACCACAGAACCTTTAGTGAGCTTCCATCGACCATCACTCAAGGTGTTGCAATATCCCTTATCATTCAACTTACCTGTGGAAATCAAATTCAAACGAATATCATGTATATGCTTAACATTATTCAATATTAACCTTGTGCCATTGCCGGTCTTTAGGCACACATCACCAATACCTACAACTTCAGCTAGCCCATTATTTCCCATCTTCACAGATATAAAGTCACTTAACCTATAAGATGTAAAGAAATCCCTACGGGATGTAGCATGCATAGATGTACTACTATCAATTACTCAAAATTCACCGCATCACCATCAAAGAAAATGAGAAAGTCTTCTGCAAGTGCAGAAAATGATTGCCATCGCTGTCATTATCACTTTTCTTCTTTATACTTTTCTCTTTCAATTTCTCTTTTTGCAATTGATAGCAATACTTCTAAATATGTCCCTTCTGATGGCAATAATGACACTCAACATTTGCAAATGTATTGTATTTGCCTTTGCTTTTATTTCGACTCTTATATGTATTTCTTGGACCTCGAGTCTCACTTCTTCCCCTTTTCTCAACAACCAAGGCATCAGAATGTGAAGAGGAGGATCCCTATGTCTTCCTTCTGATCTCTTCATTTAAAGTACTACTCTTGATCAAATCCATGGTAATCGTACCATTTGGGGCTGAATTAGATAAAGACATTCGAAACGTCTCCCACGAGTTCGACAAAGTACCAAGCAACCGTAATGCTTGTATCTCATCATCAAACATGATACCCATCGTAGCCAGCTAATTTATAATTCCTTGAAAAAAATTTTAATGATTAGTCAAACGAGCACTATTTTGATATCTTAGAGCCATCATCTATTTTATTAGAAATAACTTATTATTCCCGGCCTTTTGAGCATACAATTATTCGAGCTTATTCCACAAACTGCGTGCATATGTTTCCTTAATGATATGATTCAAAATATTATCATCCACCCACTATCTAATGTAACCATACACTTGACGATGAAATATAGCCCATTCAGCATCAATTTTATTCTCGTGTTTCTCATCAGTAAACACGGGTAAATAATAATCCTTCACACATACAAAATGTCTTCCATTTTTCCTTTCTAAACATGATAATTCGAACTATTCAATGTAACAATTCTACTCGTATTTATTTCCATCATTTAACATAAGGCAGAAAAATCAAGCAAGAACCAATGCTCCGATACTACTTTGACGGGAAAACAATGACAATCCAAATAATATCGGATTAGCACAATAGAACAAAACACTCTCTCTTTTGTGCAAACCTATTAGGAAATAACTTAATCAAGGAATATAAATACCAAGCACCCACAGACACAAGGCTATTTTTTACGTGAAAAACCTCCTCGATGTGAGGAGATAAAAAACTACGGGACCGGAGTCCACCCAAAAAACTTTACTATAAGGAAAACCGGGTGAACAAAGTTCTTTTATAGTAAATACTAGAGGTACACAGCAGCAAAGACATCAAGAACATCATTCTTAGCAATACACATAAACTTCACAAGAGATAAATGATAAATCTCATAGAAAACGGAGGTTCGGTCAAACTCACGAAAAACCTGATGTAGGGAGCTTTAATTAAAAATCAAACCAATTATATTCGAGAAGAATGCGTCACGAGCATGCTGACAAAATTTCAGCTCAATCCGACCACGAATCGACCTCCGATATTAGCTTGATGAAAATCAAATATTTCTTCAACCCAGATTTTCTGCTCTCCTTTTCTCTTGTTATTGCATCTCAAAAAACTTTCTCTTTGTAGCTACGACATAATAACGGTGAGAAACCCTATTTCTCCATATAGATTATCATATGAGCTCAAGTCTTAGGCTTGCAATTCATTGGGCTTCCTCCACATGAGAGTAAACCCAGCCAACACCTTCATCAATAAAAGTGATTCAAGTTTTACCAATAATGTTGTGATATCCTTCTTTTCAACCACTTCAATTAACATCTTATTTGATAAATTCAACAAGATTATGTTTTTTTGCATTCTCCATCAACTATGGCTGCGTTTGGAAACACTTTGGGAGAAAGTTCTTGGGAAAATGCAAAGGACTTTAAGTTAAAAGAGTTTTTCAAAATGCAAATTGTGTTTGGTAAGTTGTAACTTAAAAGTCCCTTGCAAAGTAACTTTAGGTAAAATAGTATTTAGAAAAATTATACTTGTAAAGCAAATTTTTTATTTTTTTATTAAAAAAAAGTTGAAACCCTTCGCTGACCAGCAAAGGACGGGCGGCCGCCGGCAATCTAGATCTGGTGCCGGTGGCCGTTGTCTGAGGCCGAATGGCCTCGAGCAACCCCTGACGACCGCCGACGAGGGCCGCATAGGATCGAGCAACCCTCGACGAGGGTCGCGAAACCAAAGCGAGGCCGCTGGCGACCCAGATCTGATGCCACACAGCAGTCGTCTGAGACCGGACGGCTTAGGGCAACCCCCAGCGACCACCGATGAGCACCATGGCTGCCTGGGTTTCATGACCCTCGTCGGGGGTCGCTTGACCCTAGGCAGCCCTCGTCGGTGGTCGCCGGAGGCTGCCTGAGGTTGTTTGGACTCAGACAATCGCCGCGTGGGGCCAAATCTAGGTCATCGTCGGCCCTCGAGGGTCGTCTAGGTCGCGCAACCTCAGGTGGCCCTCGCCTGGGTCGCGTGGCCCCTCGCGGCGGTCATGCGAGCCCAAGCGACAGTCGCTAGGTTGTGCGACCATGCCGGCCCCCCTTCGGTAGGTCACCATCACTTCATAGCCACGCTGCTGAGGTCTCAATGAAGAAGAAGATGAACAGTATATAGGAGGCCAAAACCAAAAAATAAAAAAAAAAAAGATAAGGGTAGCTTCGGAAGAAATTTTTTTCACTTATTCGGCACTGTTGCTTGCCGAAAATGCCCAAGTGCCAAGGCACCTCCAAGGTTGCCTTGGGCTTTTGGCCTTTTGAAGGCCAACTTTGGCTCAATGGGGTTTCTAAAAAATCTTGTCAAACACCAAAATTTAGCCCAAGGGGCTTTAGCCCTTGGCAAAGCTAATTCCAAACGCAGCCTATACCTTATTGACCTCTTTTATCGTTTCTGACAATTTATCCTTACCATCCAACACCTTCACCAAATCGGGGGCAGTTAATAGGGCACGTATCTTAATTCTTCACAATCCAAAGTTGTTCTTCATGTTGAACTTCCCAATTTCAACTCTTATTCTGTACATAATTGCAAACACAACGTTTATAGATAGAGAGATCAGACAAGCAAAAGCTGCAAATCACTCTAGAAATGATAAGTTTAGCTTTGATGCCAATTGTTGTGCAATAACGCTAAAGCTAACGGATTACGCAATTCAAGTCTAACGAGAGAAGTAGAAATTACCAAAGAAATCAACGATAAATGATAAAGAACACTAGTTACTTACATAATTTGGTCTGACTATTGATACATACACCACATAGAGAGCCAGTCACCAAGAGATCCATTATGAATGTAGAGAATGCAAAATTTCCAATTGATAAGGGTGAGCATCGCTCCTGGATTAACCTAGGACCTGGAGCGAACTTGCCGATTTTGGGTGGATCCCAGTTCCACAAATTTGGAACCGACAATAAGCAATCTAGCTCTTGGTTACTTGTACTAAACCTGACCGAATTGGAAGGGTGGAACTGTTCCAAGTTTGCGCCTCTATTTTTTTTTAATGGGGTATTTTGGACCAATGAGCATTCCTCGGAGGCTTACTATCTGAACAAACATAGCTGTCTTATTATATAGTGATTGACAATGGAAATATTTCTTACTTTCTTAGTAGTTTGAAAGGATGTGTCTAGGCTGACCAGCAAGCGAAAATCTTCAATTTGAAAGGGAGTTCTGTTTGCAATGATATGAACTCTGTAGTGAAGGCCCAATGGGTTACTTAAAACCTTTTAGAGGGAGGATTTGTTCAGATTGAAATTCGGGTCACCTCTGAATTGGGATATTGTCCAAAAAATCTTAAACGTACTGTATGATGGTCAATTTAGTCCTAAACATTTTGACGATTTGACAATGTAGTCATATTGGCTAAAAATTGCTGACATGAACACCGGCCATTTTACATGGCGCTGCCGGTGCTGACGTGAATAGTTTTTGCAATTTTTAAAAAATTTTAAAATTATTTTGTTTATTTTCTAATCTTTCTTTTCTTTTTCTTTTTTCCTTTTTCATGTGGCCGGTAATTTGCCAGCGTTGGCAACCGACCACAAACAAGGGTTGCCCTCACCGGCCATCCCTCGCTAAGATCTGGCGAGGGCAATGGGTGACCCTCGCCTGCAGCCGGTAAGCAAGGCCCTCCTTGACCTTGGCTTGTGGCTGGCCATTGGCCATAGGGAAAAGGGGAAGGAAAGGAAAAAAAAACAAAAGAAAGAAAAAAAAAGAAAAGAAAAGAAAAAGAAAAGCAAAGGAAAACAAATTCAAAAAAATTGAATAAAAACTCCAAAAATCGTCCACGTTGGCACCGGGCATGTCACGTAGGACAATTGGCATCCACGTTAGTGATTTCTAGCCAAAATTGATCGAAATAACTACATTGATAATTGTCAAAAGGTTTAGGACTAAATCGATATAATTGAAAAGTTTAAAATTGAATTAGTCGCCGTATAATATGTTTAGGACTTTTTCGATATAAACTTGATGCTTTGGCGCTACAAATCAAGTATGATTTTACATTTCTTTCAATTTTATAAAAACAAAGTTCTAAAGTAGTTACGTGGGACAAGTGCGAGGGTTGAAGAAGCATTTGAAGGGGCTCAATGCTGCCGAGCATTGGATGCTCGACAAGCTAGGCGGTGCATTCGTAAATGACTCTTTCGAATCCCAAATCCTCTCTCATATCAACTTCCAGAGTTTGGAGTCCTAGTTTGGTTCCCATACAACTTATCCAAAGTATTAATTTGTGCTACTAAGACAAAACGAAAGTTGGAATCAATTGGAGGGCATACGGTAGTCGGTTCCTAGGTTGATCCAGATTGATTGCCGTTTTAACTGGGTAGGTTCTGAGTTTTAGGATGAGAATTAACCCACCCTAAAATCGACCACCCTTAATAATTGCTTAAGCTCAAGTGTTTCCCAGCTCCATAATACATCAAGAGCAAAACTCACAAATGTCATCTTACAATCTTTCACAAAACTCACTTAGAAAACTCATAAAGAGGAAACCTCAATACTCCTCTTATTTGCTCTATTGTGCTAAGACCAACACCCGCATTTGTATAATATGCAAAATAAGAGACCCTTTTTAGTCGACTAAAACTAAAAAGCGGACTCCAACAAGGATTTGTTGCTACTTCATATTCTCAGTTAACCAAAAGTCCAATAAAGACTTTCCCAATTAAAATCACATTCGTGAACTTGGATCCGGTTTCACTTACGAGATCGAACTCAAAAGATAATTTAACACAGGGTGCTTTTCATAAAGTGCTCCCAATAAGATTTAAACCCAAGATCACAATTAGAGGAACAAAATTTCTTATGTCGACACCTTATTCGATAATCATCGTTACTTAATAAGCACACCTTATCCCCTCCAAAATATGGTTTTGGCATTAAGCACTATGTCGTCCATGCTATTTCCTTGTTCGATTTCCAACAAAAAAAACAGCAAACGTTGATTTCTGGATCTCTGTGTCTCCCGTCACGAGGCATTGCCCGCTCTAAAACGTGGATCTTGTATTTTAACCTAAAAATCAGCACCGTCCCTGACTCTCAACGAACGTGAGATGCACCCTTCTTTTAATGGAAAACGTTGTACATCAATGATTGAAGTTTCATGTGAAATGTTGAAAAAGAGCAGCAGCAAAATGGTCTAAAGGCATTAGAGAATCAGGGTGTTCCTACAGGCAAGGCCCCTTTTTTTTAACAATAATTTACCGAACACCACCGTCATGAGATCGATTGTACTTATAGATAGTAATTTTACTTTATGGGTCCTAACTTACATATAATGGTCGTAACTCGTTTGCATTCGCAACTAGTAATTTACCTACGGTAAATGCTATGCAGCCAATTCAAAGAAATAATTAGCTATATTAGCTTCATGACATATGCAATACCTCATATTTCACAACAAACGGAAGTTTCTGTTTCTATTTTCTTTTCTTTTCCCCAATTTTTATGCGCACCAAACTTTCGCAATCAAAATTCACCCTCATGCCAAAAAATCACCGACCCCCTCAACTTCCTTTTTAGGCGTAATCTAGTCGCTAATCACACCATAATCACATGCTGAAAATCCACGTGTCTTGTCTCGATGATAAGCATAGCACCCCAAGCGCAGTCGCGCTAAATCGCACCACAAACGCGTGTCGGAAATTTGCTATTTCCCTTTGTCCAAATGACAATGATAGGCACCTGAGTCGACCGTGACCTGATCATCGATGTGGGGACCTCCGAACCACGTGCGTCAACGGCGTCGCTTTCCTCCACGTGCTCTAAATCCCCCCACGGAACTCTTCCGAAGCACGTGCGGCAATAGCACCAAGTTACTGGGTCCCGCTGCTTCCGGTCAGGTGAGATCTTGACCGGTGGGTCCCACGGTCTCCATCGACCTTCGCAGGTTGTTCTCGTCGATCAAGCACACGAGCACCAAATTTGCATTATTCAGAAAATCAAGCGTCGAATTTCATTGAAATGAGCGCGGCGATGAACAGTAAAACAGTAGCTAGATGGGAACGACGAACAGTAACAGATGGAAGCCCGAGAGCTTCAAGAGCTGCGGCCATGTCCGTTCGACGAATCCGACGAGTTGTCGCCTCCGAAATCCATGGTGGTCATCCACTGCTGCATTTCGTCGTCGCCGAACACTTCCCAGAGCTCGCTCCCCTGGTCTTCCGGTGCCGTGGCCGTGGCCGTGGCCATGGCCGTCTCTGGACATTGCTGCTCGCTCCCGTTCGGACTGATCTCCCGCCCCTCCGACGGGGAGGCCGCGCTCCCCCGCAGGCTGTAGTCGACGAACGGGAAGTTGAGCTTCGCCCGCGGCCCCCGGAACTCGACGGCCGCCCTGTCGTACGCCCGGGCCGCCTCCTCCGCGGTGTCGAAGGTCCCGAGCCAAACCCGGGCCCCGCGCCGCGGGTCCCGGATCTCCGCCGCCCATTTCCCCCACGGCCGTAGCCGCACGCCACGGTAGCAACTCTTCCTCCCTCCTTTCTTTTGACGAATACCGGTAGCTGCTCCCGGTGCACCGCGCGACTCGCCTGTCGCGTTCGACGCGGACGGCCCGTGCATGGAGCTCGCGTCCGCTTGAGAGGAGGCCCCGCGCTCGAGCGCCGGCGGGAAATAGTCGCACCCGAGGCAGCCCTCGATCTCGCACTCGCGACACGTGACGTAGCCGCCCGGCGCCGAGGCGGGGTCCGCGTGATCGTCGCCGCCGCCACCCCCGCCTCGGGCCGACGAGGCCCCGGACATGACGTCGGTCAGAGCGGCGACCATGACGGAGAGCTCTTGCTCGCGGGTGAGGCGGCGCTGTGGCGGAGGGAGGTGGTCCGGCGGCGGCGGCAGCGCCGCCGCGTCGTGCTTGGGTCTCTTGGACTTGGACTTGTTCATGACTCTTCCAAGGAGAGCTCCCCAACAAATCCTTTCGCCACTTTCGTTTCTCGGCTGTCGAGACGGAGCGAGTGAGAGAAAAGAGTTACCAAACGGGGCTTATATGGTCGCGGCAGCACAGTCACGCTGGGAGCGATGCTTACGTGGCACGTGTCGCTTGCCAGCTAAGCGTCGGCCACGCCACGCGCATTCGGAGGAGCATCCTATGCTTCCACCGTCCGTCCGTCCGCCCGTCCGGTTCAATCGCCCACGTGCCGTGGGGACAGGACCCCCCCGCGGGCGGTGGTGATTAGCTGGCTGGTCGGAGCGGGAGTGGAGGGATGACGTGGCGGCAAGTTGCGCGGCCATACGCGGCGAGTGAGTGGGGGACACGCGCGAATTCCGACGGGGTCTCCCGACAGAAGCGCTTATTCGCCAGTTCCCCGAGCACGGCTAGGAACGAAGGTTCCTTATTGGGGGTTGGGGGGGCGGAGGGGAGCACCCGGTATTTGAAAAAGATGCGTCGGAAAATTTATAAAAATATTATAAAGAAAAGGTAGTGGGGGGAATTATTACGAAGAGCTCCCCTGAAATTTAGTATGTCTTATGCTTCTAGATTATTAACTGTTCGCGTATTATTTTCCCCGAATTATCATTTTGCCGAATTCGAGTCGCTTGCCAAGCAACCGACAGCTCTCTCTGTAAGAACCCCGGGTGTTATCACCGTGTAATACCGTTCGCTTTGGGCCCACTGACTCTCACGGCTTTTAAAAACGCGTTGTCACGACCTAACCCTCGAGAGTCGCCTCGGAAAGTAGGTTTAGAGGTACCTTATGGACACTCCCTAAGTTCGTATCTCGCTTGACGTTGGTTGTCTAAATTTACGTGTTCTATTTGGAGTTGCCACTAGTCACGATTAAGGATCGGCTAGAAACCCTAAAATCGAGATGTCGGAGTATCGTCAAGATGCATACGCAACCAAAGATTCTTAGGGATCAAAGACTTGATTATACTAGTCTTTCAACTAATGCCCTTTCGGTACTTAAACTTGACTATTTGCTAAGCAACGTGTCAGGGCAGTCTTTCATTAATCGAGGATTTTAAATTTCGTCCTAACCATTCAAAAAGGGAAAAACAACAAACAATGTACTTAAAGTGCGCAATCAAATAAAATCAAAATAGAGGTGCACAAACAAAGACCTAATATCGTCTCTAAAGGAAAAAAAGCAATAAAAAATCTCTAAAGATAAAGTCCTAAAAGCTTATTCATTTTGGAATCAAATTTTGTTCAAACCTAAGGCGGTCATCAAAAATCCCAAAACTAGGTGAATTCTACAATTTTTAGCTTTTCTCACATTTTTTATTTTCTGAATTTTCGAATTTTTAATATTTTCTGATTTTTTTTATTTTTTATTATGGAAAAATGGACTTCGGACCGGGTCCGCTTAGCCGGTATGACCCGGACCCCGCCGGTCTAGTCAGGCTCAAATTTCGGACCGGGTCCTTATGCCCGGTCCGACTTTGGGTCTCGTCTGATGGGCTATCAACAATTCAAGCCCAAGTTTTCCAATTTTTTTTGTTCATTTAGCCCAACTCCACGTTCAGTCCAGTCACACTAAAATTGAGCCCATTTACTTGTCCTAGTCTCCGCCGCATCAGCTCCTCTACTCCGACCCAGAAAAGAATCCGACCCGGTTTTCATTATATTCGAATTTTTATTTTTTTTATATTTCTATTTTTTATTATTTCTTCCTTTTCTATTTTTTTTTAATTCCCTTTTTGGTCTTCTTCTTCCTTAAGCGATTTCCTTCCCCGACAGCTCACCACCGGGATTCCAACTTTGAGCTTCACCGGAGCAACTATTCCTCCGGCCATCAACGTTTACCGGCTATTTACTCAAGCAACCTACCACTAACTCGCCTTCATCCACCACCAATCCCAGCCATTATTAGATCGCCGGCCGCTTGTTCCGATCACTGTTCCGACTATCCAGAACCTTCACCGACGGCCATTTTCATTCATCAACTAATAATCCACAAGCAGTAGCAATAAATGTACACGTACATGGCAGAGAAAGGGGAAATAGGAAGCTAACACAGACGGACTTTAACCGTGGGCACCTTCGGCATGGAAAACGGATCTCCGGCGAAAGTTTCGTTCGTGGCCGATTCATGATGTGCAAGTGCCATAAAAAAAAATTCGGCATCAGCTTCAGTTCAACAGTTAACGGTGCAAATACGAATCAGATTTAAGCCTAAGAGCTTTCACACGATCATTCTCAAAATCAGTTTTGACATTCTCTCAAGCAAATCGTCAAACGAGTAGCATGCGACTCAAGAAATGAGATTCCGATACGATTCTCGATCAAGAAATGATGTGTAGGTGCCGAAATCGTGTCATCCTACATCTACTATGCCTTATTCTATCAGATTTTCGCACAAACTCGGCAATTAAGTCGAGCCTCTTTTCTCGGCCATAACAGGGCATATTCGAGATGGAAATCCTACCTGGTTTGGAAGCAGCGTGAAGTCTTCACGATCGTCTTCGAACGGGAACGCGACAGGTCTGGGAGTCCTCCGGTGCGGCTAAACAGCGGCGAACAACGCCGACTCGCGCTTCCGAAGCAACGAACCGAAGTGACGAACAAACTTTTCCGGCGAAGATAAAGCAGCGACAGGAGATCAAAGGGGAGGGAATTTGCCGGTAATCCTCCACGTGAATAGAGAAACCGAACGCTTTCCTCTCCAGACCCCTTCTCTTCCGGCGATCTATTGTTTATCTCCTTCGCCCCGAACTCTATCGGCCAAAAACCCTGTAACTCTCTCTTCCCGCCTTTTTGAATCTCAAAAACTGATTCTGTTAGCCTTCTCCAGCTCAGCTTCTTCCGGAAGCTTTTGCTCACAGATCGTGAGTTAGAGAGGAATGGCCAAAGGTTTTTTTTTTATTAATTTTTTCTCTTTTGTGTGCAACGTGGGAAGCTGATAGGGAAAGTCATGGGCTTGTTTTTCTTGGGCCAAAGAATTCATTTATTCAGACCTTTTGTTCTTTTGTCAAGCCGAATTGTGGGCCTATTGGGCTAATTAGGGACTCTCAACATTGGGCTTCGGGAATTGAAGACCGGACTAGGCCTTTTTTTTATTCATCATTGATTTATTTATTATTGCTATCAATTATATTTTCTATTTTTTTCTTTTTTCTTTTTATAGTGGACGCTCGATTGGTCGGCGAAAATTCTGGTGTCAACACGCGTTACACAGAGTAGGGAATTCCAAACCTTATCAATTAGCTCAGGACTCCCTACCTCGGCGATGGAGGACAAGAGACATGCGCTTAGCCTCGCCCCCGCGCATGTCCAAGATAGAGGCGCAACCTCCCTTGCCATCCCTCATCTTGCATATTGCCGCCTAGGGTCTGGGTTGTCACACTCTCTCCCCCGGAAAATCTTCCTTTAGAGGACAGAATTACCCTAACCATGGGTATCACTCCTCCCATATTGGAGAAAATTGTCTAAAAAGTCTTAAACCTATTGTACGGCGGCTAATTCAATCCTAAACCTTTTGATTTTACCAATTCAGTCCTAAACCTTTTAAAAAGTTATCAATTTAGTCATAACCCTTTCAGCTGTGTTAATTTAGTCCTAAAATATTAACTATTTGCCAATTTAGTCCTTACGACTAATTTTGATCGGAAATTGCTGACGTAGCGATCCAATCGGCACCAACTGTCCTACGTGGTGTTGACGTGGATAATTCAAATTTTTATTTTTATTCTATCTTTTATTTTTTTTTCCTTTCTTCTTTGTTGAGCCGGCAAGGCTGGTGGAGGTGGCCGACCACTGGGCAAGGGTCGGCGACCACTGGGCAAGGGTCGGCGACCCCTGTCGGCCCTTGGGCGAGGGCCACAATGAGGGCGTTGCGCTATGGCCAACGACCGCTTGGGCGAGGACTGCAACGCCCTCACCTTGCCGGATCTGGCAAAGGCGTTGCAGCCCTCGCTGCAGCCGACGAGGGCGTCGAGAGCCCTCACCCAGGCCCTCGCTAGCCACAGTGGGAGCGGGCGAGGGCCGCGATGCCCTCGCCCACAGCCGGTGAGTGTTAGAATAATTAAATATTAAGCCACGTTTTTATCTAATAGCTTAAACTTTTAAAACAGTTGGTAGTGATCCTATAAAATCTCACATGATATTAGAGTTGGAGGTTTCGAGTTCAAATCTTTCCAGACCCTAATTGCTTCCCTTATTAAATATGTTAATGCTTAGAACTAAGCAAAAAAGACCAGACTAAGCGTGAGAGGAAGTGTTAAAATAATTAAAAATTAAATCACGCATTCATCTAACGGCTTAAACTTTTAGAACAGTTGGTAGTGATCTCACAAAATCTCACAGTTAGGGCTTCACGGCCCTCGCCCCTAGGCCGGTGATCCCCATCGGCCCTTGCCTAATGGCTGGCCACCTTCATTGGCGACTCACTAGCTCAACGAAGAAGAAGAAGAAACGAAAAAAAAAGGAAAAGAAAAGAATAAAAATAAAATAATTAATAAAAAATTCAATTTTTTTAAATAAAAAATTTATTCACATCAACGTCACGTAGGACGGTCGGCTCTGATGTTAACGATTTTCGGCTAAAATTAGCCAGAAGGACTAAATAGGTGATTCGTTAAAAGATTTAGGATTAAATTGACAAATAGTTAATAGGTTGATGACTAAATTGGAATAATTGAAAGGTTTAAGACTGAATTTGCAACTTTTTAGAAGGTTTAGGACTGAATTGACAAAATTGAAAGGTTTAGGACTGAATTGACAAAATTGAAAGGTTTAAGACTGAATTGGCTGGCGTCCAATAGGGGTGTTAGAACCGAACCGAAAAATCGAACCGAGATACGAACTGAATCGAACCGAACCGAAAATTTCGTGCATTTCGGTTCGGTTTCGGTTTCGGTTCGGATCATCAAAATAAACCAATTTTTCTTTTCGGTTCGGTTCATTTCGGTTCGGTTCGGATCGAACCGAACTAAAATAAACACTTCGGTTTAGGGTTATTTTGCCCTCTCTCTCTCCCCTCCTCTCTCCTCTCTCCTCTCTCTCTGTGCTTAATGAACTTGAAACCGAAAACTGATCCAAACCAAACCGAACCAAACCGAACCAAATCGATTTTTCGGTTCGGTTCCAATTCGGTTCTGTTCAAATTCGGTTCGGTTCAAGGGGCACCCTTAACGGTTTGGTTCGGTTCGGTTTTTTTTGAAAAACCGAACCGAACCGAATCATTTACACTCCTACCGTCCAATAAGTTTATGACTTTTTAGATAATTTTCCCCCCCATCTTGTCTATCTCTCGTCTACTACATGCATCTCTCTTGATCTCTCCCCCTCTCTCCTTGCTGCTCGTGCACGCCCCTACCCTCACCCGCCAAATCTCACCACTTCGAGCTCGAAGCCTGCATTGGTCAGGTCGAGGTTGCCAAAACAAAATCCTTCTGGTCGTTTGGCTGGCGTCCCTAGGGTCCGAGAGGATGTAATGCGACGATATTGGTGACTTCCGGAGTTTAATTCTAGTCGTTTGAATAGCTATTTTATATTATTTGCGTGGCTGTATTATTCACGGTGTTGGAAATGATCTGGTAATCGGTGGCAAAGGTCAAATGAAGAATGACATCGTTTCCTTAAAAAAAAAAGAAGAAAGCATAGGGGAAAAATTCTTGAACAACAGAGGAGGTGAGGGTGGCAAGGCCAAGGATGGAGTCGTAGGATTTTGCTTAGTATTAAGCATTAACATATTTAATTGGAGATGTAAATAAAAACTAAAAATATATGAACTCAGAGACTCCAGTTTTGATATTATGTTAGATTTTGGAGGGACAATTGCCAACTATTCTAAAAGTTTAAACTATTATGTGAAAATGTGGTTTAATATTTAATTATTCTAGCATGAGTCAGGGGATCAGAAGTCTAGGTGTTGAAGCTGCGGCTTAGAAGGGGTGGGGGTCAACCGTGGCAGAGAGGGTAGCATCAACGTCGAGTGATGCGAGATAGTGGCGGAGAGGGTAGCATCAACCATTTTTTCTCTTACTCCTCTCGAGTAACAAGCCCCGAGAAAAACATCCATTGTCTCGTCCAAATTTTGCTTGTTCTCCTCTCGTTCGTAGGTTTTCGTTAGATTTTATCAAGCTACCTCCTCCATCAATGATGGGCATTTCACAATGTTTGAACTTGTCATTGGCAATTTCAAGGAGAGGCACGACCCTGGCTCATTGACATAGTTTTATTGGTCACGCACTTTGCTTCAGTGCAGCCAGAACAACTTTAAAATATTTAAAAAAAAAAAGGGCCCCTTGCCTACCATCTATAAGAGAAGGAGATAAAAATGCAAAATCGACGTTAGGGGGTGAAGTTTTGAGACTTGGTGAAGACAGAGAAGGTGATGAATAGGACCCACAAGTTGGATAATTCCGTCTTTTCCATCCTCTAAGGGGGGTGGATGAAGCCATTTTATGAATGAATATAGAGCCACACTTTTTATCGATCAATCATTTTTTTTTTCCATTAGTCAATCCTTTCAAAATACATAATTGAGTAACCGATTTTGTCATTTGTCCTTTTTGTTATTGAGGTCTTTTTTCTGTTAATTCCATTAGCGTTTAATTTATTTAAAATATCTATTTTATTTATATTAAAGTGCATGTATTTATCAAATTTTAATAATTTTCTATTGTTTACTATCATCTCGGTTAAATTAGTTTTCTCTTGTGCTATATAAATATAAATATATGTATATAATTATTTCTACTTTTTACCGCCATTAAAGGTGAAGGAGAGAATTTATGAAAAAGAAGAAGAAAAAAGCTTTGACCCGTTAAAAGTCCGGTGCATATTGCCATGCTAACAGAAAAAATAACGAAAAGTTAATGTTTGTAACAAAATGACAGTCAGGTTGAGCATTGTGTGATAATTGAAAATTCGAGGGCAGAAAACCATGCGCTACTCTGTACTCTCAATGTTCGAGAGGGTTTATGTGATTTCTCCAAAAGTAAATTAGGTCTTTGGTTCAAATACTTTCATTTCTCACAAATTTAGTCCTTTTATTATTCTTCAATGATAATTTTAGTCCTTTTGTCTAATTTTCGTTTGTGATTTGCTGTAAATTATTCAGACAGCACCGGTTATACCGACACGCGAAGCCTGCAATGTACAAG
This sequence comes from Syzygium malaccense, assembly GCA_031216405.1. Taxonomy (NCBI): domain Eukaryota; kingdom Viridiplantae; phylum Streptophyta; class Magnoliopsida; order Myrtales; family Myrtaceae; genus Syzygium; species Syzygium malaccense. The sequence continues at coordinate 15,861,771 of CM062259.1, read as the reverse complement.
CTGCCGAAACAAATTAAGCTTTTTATCATTATACCTTCAGAGATCGATGATCAATTGTAGCCAACATACTTCATCTTAGTGACAGGATTAGTCCATATTACTTTTAAACAGAAAATAACTATTTTCGCTCTATTTTTATCCTAAATCTTACGAAAATGTCGAATTAAAATTAGCTATCATTGGTTGTTCCTATGCGTACAAATGTGTGCCAAATCAAATTGATAGTCTAATTAGGATTAATTCTACTTAAAAAATAATATCATTTATCTTTTCATTTCAGATCCATATATAGACAGATCCAATACTACTCTTAAATAATAGTAGGCAACTTTTAAATATTTTAACTACAATTCGAACTCATTATGCAAAAGTGAAATTCCCAAAATTCAACCAGAGAGACTAAAAGTGTGGTTTTTGTTTTTTTTTCAAAAAGGATATAAGGAAGGTAAACTATACTTTTGATGTGCTAACTATTTACACATGATGCAATCGGATCAATCGACTTTTTCTTTGTTTTGTGAAATAAGTTTGTCTTGATTGCGGCAAATCTACTATATTTGCCAAAGTGGCAACACCCACATGGTAAAAGATTGTAATCTGGCGTAAACGTGGCACTGACATGGTACACCATATAAAAAAAAAATTCGAGAGAGAGAGAAAGGGGAGGAACTCGCTCCATCACTGGTCAGTGAAGGCTGACGACCCTCACATGTCTCCGGTGAGGGTCACTTGGTTAGACCATGACCGCACCCTCGCCTGACGGTGGTGAGGGGTGGGGGTATTGCACGATACCTACTTCTCCGGTAAGATTCTTCACTATAGAGTTGAAATGTTACATAACGGTAAAGAAAATTAGGGTTAAGGGTCTTGGCTCTTTGCTATGGAAACGAGGCGGGAACTCGTTAAAGCTGAACAACTCTCTCTTTTATTTCTTTTTTCTTTTTGTTTTGTTTTGTCTCTTAATTATATCGGTTATCAATTCTCAGAGGACAAGTCTTAAAATAAGGCAGGCGATTAGGAGTGAGGTTGGCCAATAGGCATGCAGCCCTGCTGGTAAAGAGATTAGAGAGTTTGGGACGCCAGCATCACCGGTGCCAGGTTCGACCCCCGTGCTCTGCAAGAGGTAGATCAAAAGTCAAAGAGTGATTTACAGAGCGAAAGTCAGAAATTAAGGAGAGCTAGAGATAAGACAAAAAAAAAAAGATTACGAGCGAGGTTGGCAAATGTTTTGACTTTTAAGACTTTGCATCTCTCTGATGACTCCAAAGATTTTTTTCTTAAAGTAGAAGCAAAGAGTATTTGATAATCACAATGTAAATGTACATTGGAAAGCAAATTCTGAAATAAGAAAAAAATTGAAAAAAAATGACAGTGGAGAAGAGCATGCCATCGAGATCAAGAAGTTGGCTTCGCCGGGAATGGGTGCCAAGGAGTCACGAGACCTCAAGCTACGGGCCACTGAGGTCACGCGACCCTAAGCAACGGGCCATCTAAGATGGCGATCCCAACCGAAGCGCACCCAAGGTCTCTCGGCCCAATGGAGATCTAGCTTGCTGGCGCCCTGTCTCCGGTGTCTCCTTCGCCATTGAAGTTACGGAAAACTCGTTGTGGTTGAGGGGCTTCAGGTACAGGACTCATCGTCGGGGTCGGTTCTCGTTGAGGCCATATCTCGTTGTTCCGGTTCTTGTCGGGCCAAATTTCACCTGGCCAGATCGTGTTGAGGTCGTGTGGCCCCCCGACAAAAATTCTCTAGCATCGCACAATGCCCTACCCACATTTCTCCGGTCGCGCGACTCTATTTATCTCTATGTCCATAGGGGCTAAAATTCGCAATTTGATAGTTTAAAAAATGAGGGCAAGATTGATAGACAATATAAAGTTAATGTCCATGCAATCAATTCTATTATGAGTATAGTTTTTAATTCCCTAAAAAAAAAACTTTAGTATTTTCTCAGTATATTTCACCACTTAAAATGAACCAATCTGAAAATTGTGTTGAGAGCTATTTGATCCTTCGATGACACGGGAACTGCTACCGATAGAATGAAGAAAACCGAAAACCAGCAATCGAGAGCAAAGAATCAGCACTCAGCATGCGCTAACAAGTGAGATAATCCACCGAGAAGACTCCCGAACATTATGATGTAATTGGAAGTCCGACCGTCTGTCGATGAAGCCCGACTTTCCATCGGTCGAGCCGTAAGACGGAAAGAAGTAGACCGGGTCATAGCTCGGCGATTGCATCCCATCCGTTTTGCGCTCCATCTCGTTTCAGTTTGCGTGGCGATGTCCAAGCAATCATCGATCAGATCAGAGGTGAGTGAAGGTTTCCTTTCTCGGTTTGACTCGTTGCTGCGCATGGCGTGTATGTCGGTATTGTTAAGGAGAAATCCCATCACAGATGGGTCAACTGATTTTCTTGTGTCGAGCAGTCGTGTTGTGATAAATATGGTGATATTTGACACTTGATGCTTGAATTTCCTGCACAAATGCCAGCTCCTTAACTTTAGAGGTATAGTTTCATCAAGCCCTTTATCACCCGCAACAGAGAAGTGACATTTCGTTTGGCAAATGCACTGCCCAGAGAGAAGCCCCATTAGCAGGTACAGCTGATGGGTGCATGCGCGATTAGCCATGCTTGTTTACGTCTGTTCTCATTTAAGTTTGCTGTACATTTCATACTTCAGTAAGTTCCTGTACTGGGAGAGGCAAGATGTAACTTCCTGCACACATTGCATCTGGTTCACTCATGATCTGTGCCTTGATGGACATCGATCCGCGGGTGCGAATCGGCCTCTAAATGTGAAGAACTCAACGTCCGGTTGATGGACCAGACACGCGATCTCTTCTGTCAACACGCCAAAATGTTGGAAGTGATGATTACGAGAGGGATCACCTTGATGTGCCGAGACAGTAATCCAGCGTCCACCATATTCATGAGATTCATAAATCGTCCACATTTCCGAGTATATCTTCGTGTCTTTTAATATCTCGATCAACTGTTAGATTTCTTCTAACATTGCACAGGTTTGTTCATGCAAAATTTTTCAGTATAGTCGTCGTCCATTTTAACTTCCCCTTCTGTATTCTTCTGTTCACTTTTCATCCGTGCAACATCTCATTTCCTGATTACCCTGTTTCTGAGTGAAAATTAAGCCTTCATGTCCTATTCTGCACTCCATTTGAAGGTTGGCTTGGGTTTTCGTCAAATTGGACTACATCTCGCTGAAAGCATCGGGTTTGAAATATAAACTCTGATATCTATCCTAGAGCATAGTGAGCAGATCAACTACCGTCTCTCCCATCTTCTATCTTGGGTTTCTTCCTCTTTAAAGCTCAATTAACCTTTGATTATCATGGCGAAAGTTCTTCCATCGCCGGATAATAGTTTTCGTTCTCACCTCTTACATGCTCCAAGAAAACCTCAAAGAACAGAATTGTAGCTGCTTTATCGATGATTTTCTTTTTTAACGACAGTATGCCCACCGTTGCATTATATGCCATCAATTCCAAAAAGAAATAAACTGAAGTTTTATCCATAGAGAAAAAAGAGAAACTTACACATTGCCTGTTTATCATTTTATACACAAGAACTCGCAAAAAGTGTCATTAGTTGGACTTTGTATGTACTGCAAAATGTGTTCCTTCTCTCTTCTTCCGTATACGGGCCGAAGGTACATTCTCATCCTCTGCATCTACGACTAGGCTCGTCGAACTGAATCCACTTGACACAATCTGCAATCTAATCATCATCCTCCGAATCTGCACCAGTATATATAGAGATCAGTAGTAAATTCACGGTCCATAGTTGAGGTTAAGAACACACCGACATGGCACAGCCCGTTTCTTTGGATACTATCACTTTGTGTATCACATTATGTAAGGGAGTTGAGTCAAAGGCTTACCCGATCGTATATCTTCGCCCACTTTTCCTCGGTTCTTTAGCTGCCTTCTGATCATAGAGCATATTAGTACCCACCAATAAATGTGGAAGACGAGCAGCATCAGCAACATCGAGTTGAATATGTAATAAAGCGGTGCGGCATAAGCTTCATCCATCGGTAAGTAATCACAGAGAGTGGTACTGCGCAATTAATAAACGTAAAGCAATCGTAAGCCCAAGGTATCCTAAAGCTTGTAGACGTAAATGAATTGAGATAGATTACAAGACGTTGCACCTCGTTGTTCTGATGACCCAGAAAGGGAAGTATATTAGGCGTAGCATGAGCCATGAAAGGGCGAATAATCCGAAGAATACGCTTGCTCCAAGCTCATGTTCAGAGTACTTGAAAACTTTGGCAGCTTCTAAGAACACGTCGCTCGCATCATGGAGTGCCAGGACAATCGCACCAACTCGAAAGAAGCTGCACAAGCAAGAAAAGTGTCTCATGATATAGAAGACATGCGATTTCATTAAATTGATCATGTGATCAATTCAGAAGAACACTGAAATGTCAAAGTTGATCTTCAATGACCAGTTATATGCCATTTACTGGTCACAAGTGCATTTTAGATATGGATGGTTTCACGTGACACAGCCTGTAATTCCCTTTAAGGGCATAGACAAGACAAATACCTAGTCAAGTACGAGTAACCGATCAAGAAGACCGTGATTACATGATGGGACATCATGACGGCAAAGTCCTTCCTTCGAGTTTCCCAGGTAACGAGAGCAGCAATACTGTAGAGGTAGAATCCGCATTGGCACATGTAGATAAGCTTTAGAGGAAGCCTGAAATCACGGAAAAAACAGATGAATACAGGCGCTTCTGTTATTGCAAACTCTAAACTTTGACCGACCGTCTTGCGTATAACTTGAAATTAAAGGATTCTTTATACTGTAAAAAAGGCAAGAAACAGTGGAGTATATACAATGAAACAGCATTGCTTCTTCCATCAGAAAACACTAATTTTCGAGCATGTCTGCTGAGCTCGCATCGACTTTTTCAATATTGTGAGGATACGTTATTTAGCACCTTAAGAGCGCTCGCAAATAACACAAGCGAAAAGATAAAGGAAAGAGAGAGCTTAACAACTCGCCATGAACAACAATAACATATTGAAGGTTTATAAAAGATCACGGTGACAATGTGATTCCATGTATGTTGATAGTCAGAACTCAGAAACGCATCAATGCTGTTAATCTCACAAGCACGAAATTACTTACTTCAGCTCCTGGTTAGGCCAGCCTTTGAAATACTCTGATGTGTCCCAGAACCACGGCTCGTGATAAGTGATCTTCAGAACGCAATATTCAACAGCGAAGTAGTATGTCAACTTCCACATAGATTCCGAACATTTTACGATTTTCGCCTGTACCGCCTCGTTGATTTTCAACTGCCTAGATCCGAGACTAAGCAAGGAAATCGCAAGCCTCTACAAGAAATTGGAAAAAACGACGAACGATTTCAGAAGCTATAAAATCCACAGAGTAAGATTCGCTGGGTGTAAAGAGCATCACGAGATGCTAAACACTAGCCTAAGCAGTATTTCCATGCATCGGGCTCCCGCGAATCGGGGCGCACACAATCCGACCAAGTCCGGTCATGTGCATCGGGCGCACACGAACCCAATGCACGCAACAATTATCCCTAACATCGGCACTACGGGCATCGAGCCGTTTCCCGGTCATGGACGTGTATACCCATAATCTCCTCAACAGGTTCGCCAAAGCAATGCCGCCGCGTAAGCTTCAATGCTTCATCGGCTAAGGCAAAGCCATCACACGAGAATGCCATCTCCACAGACATTAATCTCTAAAATGCCCGGAACACTCATCTCTTCATCTGACCTTGCCCCTCAAATCTAGAACAGCTTACGAATTATATAACCGGACAGGAAACGCGAAATCGGCCGTACAAATCGCCACGGGGAAAAACCCCATCTTCCGGTTCGTCAATCAAATGGGAGCGATCTCTTTACCGCACGCGCGGCGGAAACGTTTCCCCATACGCAAGCGACGATCAGAACAGGACAGGACGGAACGCAACGCAACGCGACGCACGCACGGAAGACCACCTACCGACTGGCAAAAGAGAAGCCTTACACGGAAGATGAACCGGTCAAGGAAGGACCTGGCGGCGACGAAGCCGAGCGCAAAGCAGCCGGCGACGAGGAAATGCGGGGCGCTCGGCCCGGCATCCCGGTCGAGGAACGCGGCGGAGGAGCTCATTGTCGGGTCGGTCGGACAACGGAGCCGCGGCGACCCGACCCGGCCCGGCCCGAGATCCGGGGGGCGGTAGGACTCCGGCCTCCTCTCCTGCAGGGAAACCCGGTCTCCCTGCGTCTTCGTGCCCTAATTCAGGTCGGGCGGAGGAACGGCGGAGGGGCGGAGGGGCGGGAGGTGTGAACGCTGAGAGAGGACTTCCCAAATCATGTTGATCTCATTCTCCCCCCACCACCATTTATAGATTCCTGAAATCGCACCCACCTCTCTCTCTCTCTCTCTAAACTGAGATATCGCCACGTGGCGGAGTGGAAGGAGCGGGGCCCCCACGATGGGCCAGCGAGGAAGAGCTCCGCCTTTTCGAAAACCATTTTTCTTAAAAATGATCGTTTATGTCACTCGATATAATCGATCGATAAAAAAAGTTTTGGGATAATGATACAAACAGCTCCTGAACTTTAACTCAATGTACAGTTTGGTCCCTGAACTTTTAGCCTAATGTTGAACGTGGTTCCTGAACTTTTAACTTGTTCAATTGATCTGTGAACTTTTGGTACATGTTCAATACGATCCCTGAAGTATATGAAAATGTTCGAAGTAGTCCCTGAACTTGAATTAATGGAAGGATACATTGAATATTTTCATATAATTCAGGGATTAAATTGAATATGTACCAAAAGTTTAAAGATGACATTGAACAAATTAAAAGTTTAGAAATCGCATTGAAAATCAGAATAAAGTTTATGGACTACATTGAACAAAATAAAAGTTCAGTGATCAAATTGTACGTTGAACCAAAGTTCAGACACCGTTTGTGTCTTTTTCCCAAAACGTTTTCATTATCGACCATTTTTATGTACGACGGAAATATTTTTTGATCATTCATTTTTGTAAGCGATACAAACGATCATTTTTAAGAAAAAATTTCCAAATCATCTATTTTCACGAAACAAATGCACCATAAAATGAATGATTTGGAAAACATTTTCCTAAAATCGAATGTTTATATCACTTGTAAAAATTAATGAACGAAAAATATTTTCATTGTTCACGAAAATATTTTGATATAATTATTGTCAATAATGGAAACATTTTCTATTAACTAATTATTTTAATTGATTTTTTTAGTTATTTATTTTTCGTGAAACAAACGGAGCCTAATCAATGCATCATTTATATAGGATTAGTGGTGCGTTTGTTTCACAGAAAATGAATGGTCTGGATAACATTTTCCTTAAAATGCATTATGTCACTTAAAAAATGGATAACGGGAAATATTTTTATCATCTATGAAGATGTTTAGACATAGCTTGTTGTTGATAATGGAAATACATTTTATTAATTAATTATTTTGAGTGATATAAGTGATCATTTTTAAGATAATTCATTATCTGCGAAATAAATGCACCATAAGAGAATTGACACATGGCGAGTTTACTTCCCCCGAAAATAGGAAGGCCGATGATATTAATTTGCCTCTGAGAAAAGCTTGCTATGTCGCCTGTTTATTGATTACAATCAAGGAAGTTGGTGAGGGAAAATTGAAATTTTGGGGGTGAATGGATCGGATTCAATTGCAAAATGAAAGCATCTGTGCAAATTGGATCTGTCGGTGCCGCAATATGAAAGAACGTTAGGCGAAAGATGCTATGCTCTCCTGTTGCTTTGAGAGGGGCCGATCTCTGATCAGGATCCGATTTGCTATGTACAGATTCCATCGGCGGAGAATTCAACACGTCAGTTCGCAAAGTACCTTTCGGGATATCATTTTTCCTTCCAGATCGTCCTCCATGAGTAGCAAGCGTGCATGAAAAGCCGCAGTATGCTCATCACTGATGGAAAAAGTAGCCGGTCACGGTGCATGTGCATCTCCCAATACATAATTGTCCGGAAACTCGACGACGGGCATTCGAAAGATGAAACAGAGAGAGTGCACTTAAATGAAAACACGAGAGAGAGAGCGGGGGTATGGGGCTGTCGCCTAGACATGACATGGGTCTGGCAAACCCTCAACCAGCTCAGGCGAGTGCTTCGCAGCTGCGGTGCGGTCGTCGTTACCGCTACCGCCTTAGATCCGACAACGCAAGACACAGGGACAGCGCAGGCATGCAAGTTCTGCTATGGTTTTGGCATAAATTTGCCTGTTATAGGAGAAGGGTCTAATCCCAAAGGGACGGATAACGTGTCATTGGGCCTTGATCGACACAAGTGGAAGCAACCCTTGCACAAAATGCTTTGGAACAATAGTTCAAAAATCCACTCAGTAACTAGAATATAACTATAAAAAAAAAACTAGAATATAACTTTCTGACCAAAAAACAGAAAAACAAAAACTAGAATGTAACTATGCACGGCATTGTTTATTGACTTTTTTGATGAGTTCAAAATTTCCTGCTAACAAACTCGAGCTCGTTGCCCGGCACGCAACTCTTTCCGAATAATCAAACAAGAAAATATCGACGATGATGATTATCTTCTTAGATCCAATCACAACTGAACTTTGTGTCAAAAGTCAATACATAGTCACATAAGTCTATATTAGCCCCCCAAATAAAAGCAGTCCGGATCTGTTGCTGCCTATAAATCCATACGACAGTAGTACAAATGCAAGCGGATCGGTATGCAAGTATTAACCCGAAAAACCTAAAAATCTCGACATCCCCAACCCAAACATAGAAACATTTTTGAGTGCAGCGCTGCGGAAACGATCCCCATTCCAAGATTCCTCCAAACTTAGATGGGAAAAGAAGAGCAAGAGCCCCGGAAATGGGAAGTAGTTTCATCAACGCTGCACTCAATAACGTTTCTGCATCATGGGAGTCTCTGCCCTTCTGAAGCAGCATAAAGATCTGCGATTTTCCAACATCTTGAGTCAAGTCTTTTATAATGTAGTCACCAGGAAAGTGCAGTACACAGCTGACTTTTTGCATTTGCTTGTACTGCCTTTTGATCTGCCAAATATATGGAGTTTTGGGTCTTGTCTCGAAGTGCTTCGGGAGAAGAGGAAGTCCTGTACTTCTTCATTGTACTGTTCTCTTGAACTGCAATTCTGTACCAACACCCTCACACTCAACCACCTCATTCTTTGCCCGCCAGCCACGGCGCGTTCAAGGCCTTTTCCGTTGAAAAGCATGCGGATTGGCGATGCCTATATCGCATGACATAATTGGCATGATATTGTCAGGATAATTGTGCCCACATGCTATTATTAATTATTAATTTAATAATTTTTTAAATGCTAAAAAAACCCATTAGCTATGAAAATGTGCAGCCCTTAAGAAAAGATAAGACTCTTATGAAAATAGAATGTGTTTTGATGGAAGACACATATTGATAGTTTGTATAAAGAGTCTAGATCTCTCTTAATCCTAGACAACGAAATGTTGTATTCAATCCCCCATCAAATGAATACTTTAAGACAAAAGTCGAGTAAAAGAGAGAAATTGGATTTCTTTCATTTCTCATATTTCTGCAACGATCATTTTTTCAAAGTAATTGTTATGGTTAAAAGTATGTCTTCATCTTTTTGTTGTGAGTAAATCATGAAAATATAAGATCCTTTAATTTAGAATTTCTGCATAAAGAATTACATTATTGCATAAAGTTGGTATCAGAGCATGGTATAGGATCTCATGATTTTCCAATTATGAAAATTTATATGGTTTAGTTAATGATCTCCTATTAATGCTTGTTGAAGATATATAGCTAAAGCTAAAGTTCCATTAAAGAGTGTTTCCACAAGGTAGAACCTCCTTAGGGAATATAAGGTTTTCATGAGGCTGATCTTGAGCTGCCATTCAAGCACGAATACCTTCATTTAAGAGAATATTTTTGGTGTATAAAGTTTCAAATTTAGGATCTTTCGCTACACTGATCTCCTGGGAAACGAAGTCATAGGCACGTAGGTTTAGAGCCAGACTGACTATTCATCCGGCTCAAGTACTTACACCAAATAAAAAAGGGGGGTTTTCGCTTTCAAATTCTCAAAAAACCTCCAAAAATCTACTCTTACTCAAGTTAGCAATGAAGACCAAGCAACCTTTCATTGATTCATTCTTATTTTCGTTTTATTTAGATTTTTTGAATTCTTTATTCAATTATAAACTACCACATAAATGAAACGTGAAATTCTTGAGTAGTCTACTTCCCTTTAAATGATAATCCCTTTAAGGGTTGTAATTCATAAGGGGTATATGTATCTTTAATGAGCATTAGTGAGAGATCATTAACGAATTGATTATTACGGTACCTGCTTAATGGAATCGCACATAAATTATTATTTGGGTTTAGTGCTCTTAATGTATATATATTTTCATGTTCTCCACCACGTTAATTATTTTTATATATGTATTCATATATTAATATATGAATTGATATACACACACTTAAGGCATCATAATGTATAATTTGATTCTCATACCTTTATGACGATTTTATCACGAAAGTGATTAAATCTTAACATTTAGAGATAATCAAATAATGAAATTATTATTATGTTTTACAATTTTAAAAATTCAATTATGAATGGTTTGTTAGTCACCAAAGTGGCCAAACCTTAAGGTCTCTTCAATTTTTGAAATTTTATAATGTTTTATTCAATTACCTATGATGAATTAATGCTGTGACTGAAATTGATATGTTACATATCCTTTTTCGGTGTCATGGGTATATTGAATTTCATTTATTATAAGAACTTAGGGATTCACCCAAAGGTTAATCAAATTTATTATAATTAATATGTCTTGTTAGATTTGTTTGTATATCTAAAGATAGAAAATGATTTTTAATGAGGTGTATTTATATTTATCAAATAAAAGTTATTAGCATTATGTGGTTTAATGTAAGTTTGTATATCGTAGGATCACCCAAAAGGAGGACTATGATGTACAGTCATTGATTAATTTGAATATGATTACGTGGTGTTATCAAAGCATTAATGTATGAGTGCTTGCTTGCATATTTGCAGTATCTGTACCTGTTTCATTGCATTTGCATGCTTCATTTGCTCCTTTGTTCAATGGAATGAATTTCTCAGATTAGTGTGAATAAGTCCAGTATCACTTAAGTGTCTTTGATATTGATTTAACACTTAAAGTTGAAGAACTGACTACTATTACTGATGAGAGTAGCAATAATGAAAGGTCTTTCCATAAAACTTGGGAAAGATCAAACAGATTAGACTTAATATTTATGCGAATGACAGTTGCAAAGAACTTAAAAACTACTCTTCCCAAAACTGACAATGCTAAGGAATTTATTAAAATTTGTGGAAGAGTGTTCTTAAACTACTGATAAGTCGCTTGGTGATACATTAATGAGTACTTTGACCAGCATGAAATATGATAGTTCACGTACCATGCATGAGCATGAGCATGTACTTATTATGACAAACTTAGCAGCAAAATTAAGGACTTTGGGAATGAACATGGATGAGTACTTTTTAGGATAGTTCAGCCTTAATTTTTTACCTCATGTACAATATGTGCCATTTCAAATGAATTATAACACTATAAATGATAAGTGTAATAAAAATGAATTGGCTAGTATGCTTATTCAAGAGGAAATAAGGATAAAAAATCAAATGGCTCATTCTGTTCATCTCTTAAATCATCAAGTAACTGAAAAAACTTCCAAAAGGAAGATGGAAAGAGCAAGAAGAAATAATTACACAACCTGAATGACTCTTCTAAAGCTTCTCAAATCCACAAGAATGAACACAATCTTATTAAGTCTCACTTTTGTAATAAAATTGGACACTTGAAGAAAGATTGCCTGAAGCATAAAGCTTGGTTTGAAAAGAAAGGCAAGTCTCGTGCTTTAGCATGTTTAAAATCAAACTAAACTGAAGTTCCTCATAATACTTGGTGGATTGATTTTGGTGCCACTACTCATGTTCAAATATGATGTAGAGATTTCTTATGATTTAGACTATAAAGCCAAATGAGAACTATGTGTTCACAGGGAATACAAACAAAGCTCCAGTTGAAGGCATTGGCACTTATCGATTAATCTTAGTTACTGGGTATAATTTAGATTTGTTTCAAACCCTTTATGCACTAACATTTTCTTGCAATTTAGTTTATTTGTCAAAACTTGATGTACCAGGATTTTCTTTTAAGTTTGGTTTTGGATCTTTCAATTTATTTAAAATAATAATTTTATCGGAATCGGAATTCTATGTGATAGTTTCTACAAGTTTAAACTTGATAATGCTTTTGTTGAGAGCTTAATGACCTTCCATTATAATGTTGGCACTAAATGCATTTTACTTGATAACAATTTTGCTTATTTGTGGCAAAAATGTTTGGGTTATATATCCAAAGAAAAAATACAAGAATTAGTGAAGAATGAAATTCTACCGAATTTAGATTTTACTTATCTTGCAAAATGTATTGATTATTTTAAAAGTAAACAAAAAAATTAAGAAAGGTGTCATAAGAATCACGGTGATTCTTGAAATCATACACATTGATATATGTGGTCCTATGATATTCCATATTTTGGTGGAGAAAGTTATTTTATCACTTTTATTGATGATTTTTGCGTTATGTTTACATTTATCTATTGAATGATAAATCTCAATTAGTGAATTTACTTGAGTTGTGTATTAAAGAAGTTGAGAGGCAATTAGATAAAAATGTGAAAAATAGTAAGGTGAGATAGATGTGGTGTATATTATAGAAAGTATAATGAATCTGGACAATGTCCGGATCCATTTGTCAAATTGCTTTAAAGACATGATATTTGTGCTCAGTTAACGATGCCAAGTATAGCACAACAAAATGGTGTAGAATAAAAGGCGTAATTGTACTTAATAGAAATGGTTAGGAGTACGATGAGTTATTCATCTCTACCCTTATCCTTGTGGATGTATGCATTGAAGACTTTGTATTTATTAAACATAGTTCATAGTAAGACAATTCCAAAGACTCCCTTAGAACTGTGGATGTAAATGAAACTTCGTTTACGACATCTACATATTTGGGGTTGTCCAATAGAAGTAAAAATTTACAACCCAAATGAAAAGAAATTTGATTTTAGAATGAGCAGTGGTTACTTTATTGGTTATGTAGAGAAATCCAAAGGGTATAGATTTTACTTTTCCAATCATAGTACAAGAATTGTTGAGTTTGGAAACGCTAGGTTAATTGAAAATGGTGACATCAGTAGGAGAGAAAGAATGCGTGATGCTTGCATTCAAGAAGTTACAGCGAAAGTTCCTATACCCAAAACTTCTAAAGTTGTTCCTGATATCATAGTTCAACCCAACAAAAATCAAGAACAACAGATAAATGATCAAACACTCCATAGTGAAAATGTCAATATTGAACCTACAGTAGTTGATCTACAAGAAAAAACATGAAGAAGATCTCAAAGAGAAAGGATGTCAACTATTTCTAAAGACTATGTGGTTTAATTACAAAGTTAGAAATTGACTTAGGAATTGGTCATGGTCCAGGTTTATTTTCACGGGCCATGGAATGTAATGATTCTACTAAATAATTTATCACTCAAACCATGGGCGACCTTAGATCAAGGTCCCCAATAGCGGCTCGCTACTACCAATCTATGTCATGAGCCACAATGAGGCTGATCGAGGTTGCCCATGGAGGCGGCAAGGCTCACCATCTCAAAGCTAAGCCACTAGCTACACTTTGTAGAGAGAGAGAGAGAGAGAGAGAGAGAGAGAGAGAGAGAGAGAGAGAGAGAGAGAGAGAGAGAGAGAGAGAGAGAGAGAGAGAGAAGAATGGTGACCAGAGTGGGAGGGAGGTCGGCAGTGGTTGTGACGGCAAGAGGGGTCAGGTTGATGGGGGCAACGACTAAGGCTGGGTAAAGAGGCAGGTGGCCCTAGAACATGGTTTGTAGCGGAGGGGAGATGGGGGGATCTTGGATGATGGAGATTGGGGTTTGTGAAAGAACATTTGAGTTTAGGAAATAAACAAGGGGAAAATCTGGTTTTTCCCGAGCTGTGAGCCGTGGAGGATAAAAAAAAAAAAAAAAAAAATTGAAAACCGAACCGAATTGAACCGGGTTTTCGGTTTGGTTTATATTTGGTTCGAGTTGAGGTTCGATTCATATTCGGTTCGAATCGAGATTTAGTTCGGTTCAAGCGTACATGCTAATGGTTCTTGACCAAACTAAACCGTTGACATGCCTGATATTCACTTATTCCTTTACACTTGGGAGCTTCTCCGTCATATCATGATAGAAACGTTTTAGGGAGAAAAAATTGCGGTTCTCACATATAGAATTCTGATTACAATAAAAACATGGAGATTATTGCATCTTCCAAATACTTAAGTATATGATCTTCTTGAATGATATCTCATTGATCATACATTCCCTTAAAGTCTTAACATACGCATATACTAGGTTCTACCATTACAAATATGCCACTCGTAAAAGTAATGTCTATCCTGGTATTTACGAACAAAATCAGCTATTATCTCAGCCTGAAGGGAGATTAGGGGTTGCCAATTGGAACCTGAATCCAGTTTAGAAATGTAATTAAGAGCCTCAATATGTAACAAATTAAAATTGGTGAGTTTCAGTAAAAAAGTGTGACACCCCTGCCATTGCAAAGGTCTCTAAAATTGGTGAATATGGAAGCATCCATACCAAATGAGGAACCTGAAACCAAACATGAGAGAACAATGTAGACTTGACTGACTCCATTATATGAAAAATGGGATAAGCGCATTAAAAGTCTTAAAACTTGTCACGAAAACTGTAATTAAGTTCTAAAACTATTAAAAAGTCCAATTAAGTACTAAAATTTATCATGAAAGTGCAATTGAGTTCTAAAACTTTTAAAAAGTACAATTAAGTCTTAAAACTTGTCAAATTAGTTCAATCAAGTCCTTCCGTTGATTACATTTTTTAAAATTTTAGGATTCGATTGCATTTTCGCTACAAGTTTTAAAAGTTGATTGTCTATTTTGAAAGTTTTAGGACTTAATTGCATTTTTATGACAAGTTTAAGGACTTTTAGTGCACTTATCCTATGAAAAATTAAGTCACACCTGACATCCAGTATCTAGTTCTATGCTGCATCACGTCCCTGAAAGAAACATATGCATCGAGTAAAAGCATGAGAAGTTGGACACTGCAGCCAGCAAAGCCTCCAATGTTTTCTCTTTCCATTCACGAGGACCTTGAATGTTAATATATTACAGAAGAAAAAAGCTGCCAGACATTTCAGGTGAAATTCTCTTGCATTCAATGGATCATCACAGATTCATGACCGAAGAAATGCCTGCTAAAGGGATGAGTTCCGGAATTACACAATGATGAGATGACAACACCAAATTACGTGTAGAGAGAGAGAGAGAGAGAGAGAGAGAGAGAGAGAGAGAGAGAGAGCTGAACTTGAAATTGCAAATTGACTGATAATCTAAATGCATTGATCAGTGAGCTTCACATCAAATTCTAAGTATGTATGAACTTACCTCTCACTCAAACGGATTGGTCTATTTGAAGATTTGGGCAGTTGCCGACAACATCACATAGACAGGGTACTTTGAACCTATTGCTGTTTAGATTAGGCAAGCTGCACAGTCGTAGTCTTGACAATGAAGAGCCTGCTGAGCTGCCTCTGAATATAGTTCCAGGCTCTCATATGAGTTTACGTCACATAGGCATCTTAAGGTAGAGAGATTACACAGATAAAGAAAGTCGAGCTTTCCTGAAGCTCTGGCATCTTCTTCTCCATCGACTATACTATGGATAATTTGTGCACCTATCAAGCCAACAGCTCTTTATTGATTTTAACTTCTCTTTAACAATTTCAGATAAGTGACTAAAAGAGCTATCATCGATTAGTGATATGTGATCAGCTTGCTCGAGAACATGTTCAGGTAGACTGGAAAGGCAATAGGATCCATGGATCTCCATATACCACTCCGTTTCTGTAGGAATTCTTCCCTGAGAGTTGATATCCATCAGTAGGCCCGTCTCCAAGGACCATATATCGTTCCATCTTTATTTTTGGGAAGCCAAACAGAAAAGTGGAATTTTTGGAAGCATGTACACCACAACTTAGGATTTTCCTCCAAGAACTGGAGAAATCCGGTACCCCATATTGATATGGAAGGCCAGTCAAGAGATGCGGAATTCTCAGAACTTAGGGATCCACAGCCTCCCAAGTTGAACTCCTCTGGAAAATATTTTATCTTCTTCCAGCCTATTTCTTTAATGTGCTTCATATCCTGCAAATTGAACTTCCTTAGACTAGTCCTATCTGAGACATCATAAGGAAAATCTTTAATTTTTGTCCCTGAAAGATCTAGAACCTCCAATTTGGTAAGAGACTTCAAATTTTCCAATTCTTCCAAATTAGCACAATCGCTCAGCAGTAGTTGTCGGAGGTTGCTAAAAGTCTCAAGGGTGGGTAAAGACTCAACTTTGGCCCCCGATAGATCCAGCAGCTCAAGCTCCCATGGGGCATCCAGCTCAAACACTTCACAGGAACAACCTCTCAGAGAGAGTTCTCTAAGGTTAGTGAGGTAGGACAGAGATGGCAATTGTTCAAATTTTATTTCACAGAGGTTGAGAATCCTTAGTTTGCTGATATGGAGAAGAAATTCAAGTTTCATATTGCTCAAATATTTTGCACCACAGAGGTCGAGTATCCCTTGTTGGCCGTGAAAAACGATTCCCAAGATCTCTATAGTTAGAATCTAGAACACATTAATCGAGTAAAAGGAATTTATGCACCTGATTTGAAATCCATAGCGACGATTCTCTTTGTAAGTTCTTCTCCTCTATTATCTTTTGTATCACTAGCTTAATGAGACCGCCTCTCACAATTAGCGTTAATTCCTTATTTGAGATAATGTGTGTGTTAGAGGAGGGACTTGAGTACTATTTATAGAATTTTAAGCCAGATCCTCTCATCACGAGCCGTGCCTTACTTGGCTTACACTAACCAGTCCCGTATTAGACTATTTAAAAAAATTTATATCTTACTTTACTAGACCAAGCCCGTAAAACGGTTAATTACAATTTCAATTAATGTAGCCTACATTATAAAAACTCTTACATACTCCCACTTGGGCTATATTAATTATTGTACTGTATGTGCACACCTTTATGTTGGTCTATAGATAATTCTTAATAGTCAACCTAATCCTGTAAAGTCTCAAACACCGAATCATGGTGGTAACTGCATGTATACACGCAAAGCCTTCTATGGTCACAAATGTTTTTTAACCCTACTGATATGAATTCAATATATGGCTGTGTGGCAATTGGATAATACCTCAAAAAGAGTAATACCTTACATGTCATTCCCTTTGTCAGTCCCTATTCTTTCTCTTTAAGTGTCACAAAAACCTGATGTGTCACTAGAGAAAATCCTTATGGTTCCAATGAACCAACACGTCTTATTATTATAGTTAACTTTACTTTATGTGTAACAAGACAAATCCTTATGGCTAATAACCGGATGCCCCTTGCAACACCAATCCTCTCCACCTTCAGTAATTACATAAGATCCAAGTTCTGCAATTTACATATGGCAGACACGTCAGGTTTAAATAACTCTTTAATTTCATTGCAAAATTTGATCCGGAGGATCTCGAGGTTCTTTGGCAGTTTGGAAAGTTGGAAACTGTGGGCAAGCATTGGGCAATACTCCATATACAAGTTCTTACGATCTTAGAAGACCTCAGACTGCAAGTTATCGCCTGGACTGGAAGGAAGACAGATCACCCAGATAAAGGAAATCAAGCTTTTCTGAAACTCCAACATATGCTTCTCCACCAATTATACTGGGGACCTTTGAGCACATCTCAAGCCAACAGGTCTTTATTGATCCCAAAAACTCTTCACCAAGCTCAGATAAGTGACTAATAGAGCTATCGTCAACCACTGGTGGGTGATCAGCATGCTTGAGAACATCTTTGTGTATGCTGTAATTGCCACAGGATCCATGGATCTCTAAAAACTGCCCAAGCTCTTTGGGAGGTGGTATTCTTCCTTGGGAGTTGATATCCCCAGTAAGTCCCACCTCCAAGGTGATACATTCCTTTAACTCTCTCTTTTGGAAGCCAAAGACAAAAACTGAAAGTTTCAGAAGCATGTATGCCACAAGTTGGAATTTGTCCTAAAAAACTAGAAAAATTAAGTACCACAGATTGAAATGGAAGGCCAGCCAGTACTAGGAGAATCATAATTCTATAGGACTTAGGAATCCGCAATCCTTTCAAGTTGTACTTCTTTTCTTTATACTCAATCTTCTTCCAGTCAATTCTTTTATTTTCATGCCTGAAGATCTCGAACCTCCAACTTGGTAAGTGACTTCAAATTTTTCCGATTTCTTCAAAATGAGCACAACCTCTTAGCTATAACTATTTGAGGTTGTTAAAGTTCTTGAGGGGGGGGGGGGGGGGGAAGACCCAACTTTAGTATAAATAAATTCTGCATCTTGAGGTCTCTAAGTACCCCCACGTCAGACACTTCACAGGAACATCCTCTCAGTGAGAGTTCTGAGGTTAGTGAGGTGGGATACAGATGACAATTCTTCAAATTTTATTTCAAATAGATTGAGAATTCTACGTTTGCTCATTTGCTGAAGTAATTCATATTTTGTATCACTCAAAGATTTTGTACCACAGAGGTCAAGTACCTCTAGGCTAAAGAGGGCATCCAGGGGACGAAGGTTTTTTAAGTTTGTGCAATTTCTCATTGTAAGTTCGTGGATCTCATCTACTTTCTCCGATTGGGACAGCTCCTTAGAACAAGTACTTGAAGCTTCTTCAACTCTGATAGTGATGAGGGAAGATTTTTGAACTTTGGACTAAAGATAGCCAGAACTCAGTTCATGAGTTGGAAGAATGTTTTGAGGACTTCCCTGCAAAGACGAGCACCATCTATAAGGAGTGTGGACATCTCAACCCTTATTGCGACCATTCGTTTTTATAAACTTATCTGCCTGTATAACCCTCCCAAGACCAGCCCACGTTCTGTCATTTTAGCACACCAGCCAAGCCAAGCATGCGAGTCCATAGTGTTGGCGAATCAGCAAGACTTAGGGCTTCATTTCATATATAAACATAGCTGTTGTCGTTTTCCCCTAGAAACCCCCGATCTTTGAGCTCCATGAAAGTCCGATGTGCCTCCTCATATTTCTCCATTACAATTGTGGTGCAAAGAATCCTTCCAGTAACTAGTGAACTATCAACTCATTGTACTTGATGACACTATGTTGCAGAAACAAGTGTCTGCAGTGCCGACAATGCTTCCTGATAGTGCTTGGCAAAATTTCAAGCACATAATGCAATAACCTTGTGAGACAAGCAGATTCAGCAATAGAGTCAGGCTTTCAACTGGCTTGTCCAATTCTGAATCTCCAACAATGATTCACGGCTTCTGCTACCATAATAGTTGCTGAGGACAACCAGAACTATGTCTGCTAATAGCTTAGGACAGTCTTTCGAACCTGGCACCGCCAAACAGTACAACAACCCTTCAAGCAACTCAACCCAGTCTGGTAAAGTATGAAACATGAAGCAATTATTAGTTTAATGTCACCATGTATTATACCACTTGCAGTAAAATTTTCCTTGCATCTCTTGAGCACTTGACAAATTATGATTCTCCGGAAGAATGTTGATCAAAGACCATATCCAAATTGAAATATCAAAAGAATGTTGTTTGAAGTTTTGGAACTTATTGCCGTTTTATCTAGCTTACACATGAATTTCCTCTCTTTCCTCAGAAGATTATTTCCTTTAGTCAATATAGGACAAGTATAAGGACTGTTAGCACATATTCATTTACATTAACCTCACATTAAGCATCGTAGGGATCACAGTCTTTTTCTTATAGTTCACCAAGTTAGGATCATATTAATAGGTTCCCTTTGAAGAAAACCATCTTTGTTCCTCTTCCCTCAATAAATTTTAATACTCTGCAACACAAGTCGCAAACTTGAAGAATTAGTAAAATCACGATCTTCAAATTTCTTCTTAGCTCGAAATTTAAGCCACTTTTAGCTATATCAACAAACTCTCGCTCAGGAAGTTGGATTCTACATTTGTTTCTTGCTCTATAAATCTCGCCACAAAGTCTTCTTCCACAGTTTCACCTGATAACTGTCTAATTCTAGCTAGTCTGCCATTGTCCCTTCAAGTTCAGTTATGTATAATTGAGCATGAAATCGCTCTAATTGCCTCCAGTCTCGGACTGAGCTGAAACGTAAATACATACCAATTGAAAGCAGTCTTAGTCAAAGAATTCCCAAAAAGCCAAGGTTTTATGAAATCATCCAAGCGTAAGTTAATTGGATTATATAAATGATTGACAATTGACTGAGCTCCATCCCCCTTCAATGCAATAAACTCTGGAACCTTATAATTTTTGGGGGAATGAGTGACTAGTATCAATCCAATCTGGTAAGGCCTCCTATAAACCGGTTGAATTGAAGGTCCTAGGCCTGGACCTAGTTGTGTAAGGATGATCTCTTTGACATGGTTCCTTAATATTGCTTCATTATTAGCATTGTCATTGTTATTACTAAACCATACTATGTAAAGGTCCTTCTAACTGATCAACCTCAGGAACAAGTGAAGGTTCAACCACAGGATTCAGTGAGGTTTGACCACTATCTGAGGGACTCCACCCTACCTGATAATTCGGATTTGGTAAAGGATTATTGACAGGTGAAACGTTAGGAAATGCATGTTTATCATGTTTGGGTGTGCACCAGTAACACCCATCATTGGTGGTGAACTAGCGTCACCCACAAAAGGCTGAGATGGATTCATCTTCTCAGGAATATTTGGGGCTTGGCGGCTTGTGTTCATAGCATGCATCGTTGCCTAAAGCGAAGCGTGGGCTCCTAGCCCAAGAACTTTGCCCGGTGTTCAAGCCACCAATTGGCTCAGTAACGGCCCGCGACACAATACCATTCATTTGAGTCATAGTTCCATAAATATAAATTTGGTTGTTCACATCTGATCCGAGCTACTTTCCCCATAAGTTGAACTATATTTGCCATTTAACCTAATCCAAGCACACCGTTATAATGATTTGGACTTACCCCTAGACTCTTGTGAAAATTTGAGAAATTGTGCGGAAGTATGGTGTTTGATATCCATGATAGTTTGTGGTTTGTGATGTGTGCAAGTGTATGTGTGTATGGTATAGTTGGTAAAGGATGGACAAGGGACAAGGTATGATAGTTCAAAGATATAGGTCATGGGATAAAGGAAAATAGCTTCACCAGCTGAACATAATAGGCATACAAATATAGTTGATGGAGGTGTTGTGGTGGAGGAGCTACATGATATGGTCTTTTAGTTCATGCTCCCCCCACTCACACATGGAGCAAGTTGCTCCTATTTATAGGATGCAAAGTCGGTGCATTCACCGGCTTTGCTAGCTTTCTACAATATTTTAATATAACAACTTGGCAACTAGATTTCTCTAAAGAAATCTAGAAGTAACGAAGCTTAGTTGGCAAACTTGCTAACTTGATGGACTTTTACTAGAAAAATCTGGAGAAGGGAGAGAGTGGCGGTGCTCTCCTCAACTTGCTGCATGCTTTCCACGTTCTTGATTTTCTCCACCGCCATTGACTTCTGGCATTTCTTGCTTCTCATGTCCATCTACAGTAGTCTAGATTGAACCAGAGGTTTCTTTGTCAAAAATGGATCACAATTTCCAACAACTCTGAATGGGAACAGTAACATTGAGTCTTCCTGGATTCATAACTGGAGGTGGAGCTTCTAGAGCACTGGCTCAAATGTTGGATGTGTTATCATTCGTCACCGGGTAATACATGCTAGGGGGTAAATAACTTCCCTTGGACTTAGGATCAAGAGCCGTAAACTCCTTGGTAATTTAAGGATTTTTCTCAAGGAGTTTCAGAAATTTTTTTCAACACAAACATGCAGTGCATGACGCGAGTCACTACTGCTGTCAACATCAATGAACTAAATAGAGTGCTGTCTTTATGCATGAATGGACTTCGCTACATCCTCTGAGCAAGATGTTCAAGTTCTTGCTCCACTTTCATCCCGATACTCCCTGACGGTGGACTAGTTCACTGGGAACTCCTCATCGCGACTTGGGGCGTCGAGCGGGTGGAGATCCAAACCTTGAGGCAATGTTAGCAACTTCGCCCCAGTCTCAGAAATGGTAAGAGAGGCCAGCGTAGATTTAATCTCAGGATCTCCCTCATCTTCTGTAGGGTTTATAACTTCGATGACCTTGTCTTGGTCCCTATTGGATTGGGACGTCGTGTAGGACCTCTTCATTGGGTTCTTAGTATTAACTTTAACGGGGTGTCTGATAGCTTGAAGCATCAGGTTCATGCTTTAGTGGCCTTAATTTCTCTTGCGATTAGTCTGCATCATTAATCTTTCATGGCCTTAAGTAAGAACTTATCATCAAAATGTAATGACTCTAGTATTTTTCCTCTACTAATAAATTATTAACGCCATTATTTTTTGTTTATTTTATCTATTACCACGCATAATTGATACGTAAAGTGTGACAATATTTCTATATCTTGAATTTACATCGCTGATGAGCGCTTATGGATCAGCTTAACTTGAACGCATAGATAGAGAAGGCCTTTTAATGCACAATAATCTATTCATTAGTCTTGCAAACAACATTATCTTTGGAGATCATGACGTTGATAATATCAAAAATATTTCCCTTGTTGTGATCATCTACATTTGATTATCTTAATTCTATTTATTTTCCTTGCTATCAATTTTTCAATATTCAAGGAATCTCACTCAATGGGATTTGAGTGGGTCAGATTCCTATCTCAAATTTCCTTGTGAAACTGGTATATAAGTTTCGCAGTTTCATTGAGAAAATTAATGGTCGAGACAGCGCCATCCCTCTTGAAAGAATAACGGTGCCATCATATAATCAGTTTCCATTAATAAATGCTCATTGAGTTTGCCTTTCCATCGGTAAAAGAATATTAAGAGTGTTATAATTTTCGTACAACGCTTACTTTGATACCAAGACTTTTTGTCGAATCACTTAAATGTCATCTTTTTTTAAAACTCCGCTTTGGGATTTATCAATCTCCTTAACCGACGTGGCTCACGCGGCATGCCTAGTTAGCATCAATAACCCTAAACAATGTCGTCTACATGTCTTATCCCAAATATAAACCCTAATTCGACAAATCAAGCCATTTTCGAAATTCTTCAAACCCTAATCTAGAAACCCCAAGATAAGAGCTGAATCTTGCAATGCAGAGTGAGAGCAAGACAATCGGCTCAAATTCATTTCAATGAAATGAAGACAATGGTGAATATTATCGTATTTTGGGCTTAGAAGTCCAAGAAAAACATCTTAGACTAGGTTAATTCTTAGGAAAAGATTTCAGGGATGCGTCAAGTATGGAAAAGGTGGAAATGCAAACATTTCAGATGGATTGATGCGAAATTTTCGGGTCAAGTAACAGAGATGATCTTAGAGTTACTTGAAGAACGGCATCAACCTCCACCTAGACAAATGGATGATGTGACATTCTGAATTTCGATCAATTTTTGGGATTTATAAAACGTATAATTCGTCAGCGTGCTTATAGTAAAATCTCGCTTGGAAACTGATCACTCTCGATTATTTTTTTTAAAATTGAGATTTCGCTAGAATCGCACTCGATCGAATTTGACTGTTATTTAGAGCCTAAACTTTGGTATCGAATTTCTCGGAGTTCCGGGACGAATTTAATTGGACGGTGTCAATATTATTGTGGCCAGCTTCGATGTTGCTCGGGATATGCGAAAAATGAAATTTTGATCGGATGCGAATTTGGACTAGTAAACCTTTCTCGCAGTGTGTTTTTATTAATATCTTTTGGCTCTTTTTCCTATATTATTAATTAGGAATTTTCATGTACCGTTAAATCGTTTTCGGATTTAAATCGAGACCGTTGGATCGCACTTGAGGGCGATGTTAACCTTTTCCCGTCTCTCTCTCTCTCCTCCGGCTGATTTTCCGCTGACCTTTTCGCCACGCCGCTGACTAGCCCCCACCAGCTCTCACCAACCCCACCAACTCTCTCTCTCTCTCTCCTCTTCTTCTTTTTCTTTTTCTTCTTTTCTTTTCTTCTCTTCTTCTTCTTCTTCGCTGGTTCCGCCTCCGGTTCGTGCTTCTACCTGCTCACCGACCAGACCGCTTCCTCGCCGGAACCAGCCGCTCGTCGCGCGCCGCCTTCCTGCCGCGAGCCACCGCCATCCTGGCCTCCCTCTGGCCGAGCAGCGCTGCCGCCGACGCCCTGGAACTGCCCGTCGTCGGACCGCCCGAGCTGCACGCGGGTCGTGTCCTCGCCGGTCCGCCCTTCAGACCAGCCACCGCCGAGCGCCGCTCCTCCCCGCCGTCGAGCCACTGCCAACCCAGCTCCGTCTCAGGCCGCGCGGCACCGCCCCTGGCCGCCCGGAACCTCCCGTCGCCGGTTCGCCCAAGCCGCGCCCGAGAAGTGCCTCTCGCCGGTCACGCCCGCCGTCCATCTCCGCCGCTCACCGCCGCTGCCCTCACCGGCTCACCACTACCACTCGGCTCCCTTTTTTTCGCCTGGTCGCCGCCCCCGCTGCCGTCGGCGCCACCGTGGTCGCTGCTCCCCTGTTCCGGCCACCGCTCTCCTCCCCTTCCTCTGTTCTCTCTCTCTGTCCTTACTCCGACCATCGCCGCCGCGGGCCGCCGCTCGAACGCCGGAGCTGCTGCTGTCCCGGCGACGTTGCTGCTTCTATTCCGTCCAACTCGCCGCCGCCCACCTTGCCACAACCCAGACGACATTGCTGCTGCTTCCTTCCCCTGTTTCGCTGCCGAGCCGCCGTCGCTGCCCGGCCGCCGCCGGAGTTGTTGGTGTTCCGGCGAGGTCCCTGCCACTCGCCGGTGCCGCTGTTTCTCACCACCGTGAACCCAACCGCTCGCCCTGCTGCCGCTGAGTCGCTGCCACCACTGTCCCGGCGATCCTCCCTGTGGCCCAGCCCCATTTTCTTGCTTAAGTCAAGGTAAGCGGCCCCCTAAACCTCATATAGGACTTCGGGTATTTATTGGACTTGTTTAGAGGCTAAATCGTGTGGATTAGGGGCGGTGTATGGCTGATTTTGGTTGCTGGAATTGCGGGTTGATCATGGTTGAAACGTGGGTGGATTGGGGCGATCTAGAGACGTAATTAGTGGCGGGTTTAATTGCTGGTTTGATAAACTAATGTTGATTAGTTTATGGTTTGAAATGTGAGTTTGATTGTGATGAGTTGATGGGCGCGTATATGGTTGAATTGTCATGGCGCTCGCGAGTGAAGTTCGATGCTCAATAGTGGCTGGTTCGTGTTGGATTGTGGACTATTGTGGCGAGTTCGTGACTTGAAACTGGGCATTTGAAATGTGTTAGAAGAGTGGTTGCGCAATGTGGCCAACTTTTGTTGCTTGAATATGTGTTGGCCATGCTAAGTTGGGGACTGAGTTCGATGGCCTCGAGGCCTTTGTGCTCTCGATTTAGTATGGTGTATTTTGTGAAAATTGAGGTGGATTGAATGTTTGAAATGATTGATTGAGTGATTAGCGAATGAGCAAGTTTGAGTGTGGTTTGAATACGTGAAATTGGTTGGTTGGTTACTTTGTCGTGTAATCGCCGCTTTAAATGAATGTGTGATGTGGCATATGTGATCATTTGAAATGGCCTGAGGCGTGTTCACGCGGGCCGTGGAAGGAAAGTTAGACTTAAGGCGTGTTTACGCGGGTCATTGGAGGATGTTGAGCTTGAGGCGTGTTTACGCGGGCTGTAGAAGGAAAGTTGGACATGAGGCGTGTTTACGCGGGTCATTAGAGGATGTTGAGCCTGAGGCGTGTTTACGCGGGCTGTAGAAGGAAAGTTGGACTTGAGGCGTGTTTACGCGGGTCATTGGAAAGAAAGTTGGACCCGAGGCACGTTTACGCGGGCAGTGAAAATGAGCCTGAGGCGTGTTTACGCGGGCAGTGAGAATGAGCCTGAGGCGTGTTTACGTGAGCAGTGAGAATGGGCCTGAGACGTGTTGATGCAGGCAGTGAGAAAGGACATGAGAGGCGTTGACCCGGGTCGTGAGAAAGTTAGATGGATGCGCATGTGAAATGTGTTTGGGTTGAATTGGATGAACGCACGTGTGTATGGCATTCGAATAATTGTGATATGTGCTTGGGGTTATTTTTGCATTATAGTGTTGACTAATATGCAGAGTTGGTGCGTGATTGGAGGCGAGGTAAGTATGCCTTTGTGTGTTCCAATTTGTCGATGGTTAGGTCGCATATTGAGACTTGTCTGGGTACGCATTGGCCTATGTGGGGTTTAGAGGTCTGCTTATTGAGATTTATCTCATTCCCGTTGTTAAACATTTTCAGGTTTGGAGTGACGGTTAGTCGTGACGTGCAGTCCAGAGATCGGGAGTACTTTGGGCATTTGATACTCCGTTCATCTATTGGATGCCCCATTTTTATATAGTGAAGTAGGCTACCCAACCACCGCCCCTTTTTGATAAATTTGGTTTTGAAGTTAGTAACCTAGATTTAATGTTGTAAGTGACCGTCAGTTTTACGAAATGCGTTTGTTGATTTGTGCCTATGTTATCCTGTTGTCATTGTCTATTGTCTGCGTTGTTTCTATTTCGCTTCCGCTTGCCTTTATCGTTGGGTGTTTCGTTTGGGTCGGTGTCGCGTCCTGGGACGTCCCGTTCAATACGGCCATCGAAGGGGTGTTGTGAACCCGTTGGGGTTCGGGGCGTGACAGATGAGTTGGACGATGCTAAATCAATGCAAATAAAAATGACGGCTTTAGCATCTCTGGCCAATCATTTGAAAGTGGAAGTTTCAATGATGAAAAGTGAAAAAAAGTTTTATCGAGTGTTGATTGTCTTGTTGTTATCTTGTTTGGCCTATTTATGCTCAAATGTGAACTAAGTGATAATAAAAGGACAAAAGGACACTATAAGTGCCATAACTTGTGTAGGGCGCTCACTTTATTACCAAAAGTTTTCGCCGGCTCACTTAAGTGCCAAATCGAAGGAAAACGATCACTTAAGTGTCAAAATTTTTTTTTGGATCCCTTCAGCACTAAAATTTTTGAAAAACGATTACTTAAGTGCTAATCTCCGGCAAACCACGTTAGCTTCAAAAATTAATAAAAAAAATATAACGTCAGATTTCCTACGAAAAATTATATGCGGCACCAGAGTTGGCACTTAAGAGATCATTTTTTAAAAATTTTAGCACTTAAGTGATCGTTTTAAAAAAATTTTAGCACTAAAGTGATAAAAAAAAACTTACGACACCAAAGTGAGCGTCGTACACAAGTTAAGGCACTTGTAATGTTCTTTTGCCTAAGAAAATCCGCCATAGTTGAGGATTAGTGGAATGTGTAATTGTATCATGGCAATGAAAGCCAGTCACGCCTTGTTTTGTACTGAAAATGTTGCTTTGCTACTATTTTCTGCTACAATGAATGGTCAAGTTCATGAGTGATCATTTGAGTGTTAAACTTTGTTAAAAGTGATCATAGTGCCAATTTTTGTTAATAGTGATCACTTGAGTGTCGATTGTTGTTCAAAAGTGATCACTTGTGATTTTCACTTTTTAAGAAGTGAAATGTTGATTTCTCGTTCTGAAACACTTCCATTACAAGCTTACAAAGACACATGAGGACCACTTGCTTGACAACACCCATTGCTTACAATTTTCAAAACACATAAAAAGCAAGACTGCACTAGTCAAGACAAATTTCAACAAGTCTAGTGTAGTCTTGTGCTTGCATCAACTTCACAAACAAGCGTCGGTGCCAGCACAAAACTTCACCAAGTTGCTGTTATAGTATCAGTGCTTGCACTAACGGTATAAACAAGTGCTGGTGCAATCTTATGCTTGTGCTAGGTTGAGCACAAAATCAGTCAAAATCTAGACAAAACATGACAACTATATGTGGCACTAGCCAAAAGCAAGACAAAAACTTGGAGTTGCCAAAGGCATAAACAAAAACATTGTTACCTATATTCAAGTGCTTCTTTACATTAAGTCAATTTGAATATAACAAAAACATCCCAAAATCAACCAAAATCTAGACAACGCCATATGCAAAACTAGGTTAAAGCAAGACATAAACATGATAACCCCCATCAGTCAATCTGAATAGCCCCTCCCACCAACCAAAACCACGTGTAGCACCTCCAACAACAAAATCATATCAGCGCCCTCCTATTAGTCAATATCAATGACCCCTCTCCCCTCAGTTCCTTTTCCTTTCGATGGACTTTTGATTTAATTCATAATCCTTGCACTATTTCTATCTAGAACTAGAATTACAGGTTATTGAATTGGCCTTTCTTTCCCATATATCTTTTTTTTTTGTAGTAACCATTCTCTTTCTAGAAGATCGAGACTGAAAGGTCATTTGAGGGGAGCTCTATGTAATTGATTTGGCCATGTCATAGTGGTGTGTGGGGTCATTGTTGGTGGCTATTTGGGAGGACGACCCTATGTTATCTTCTTAGGAGTCTTGTTTGTCTTTGGAGTTACCTCTTGTGTCATCTGTTTTGGAGCAGCATTTGATTGATTCTTACTGGATTATGCTTCACTTACCTTTGGTTGGTTTGTTTGGTATTGTCCTTAGGTTCTTCTTATGGGTGCAACCTTTGATTTTTTACTTGGGCCACCTTGAGAGATCAGCACCTCTAAACTTCTCTCAGGCTACAACAACATAACCATATTGTCAAAAAAATCAAATACCATAAATTAAATACACAAGACCTAAAAAAATTACATACAAAATGGTCATACTAGTATTAAAGTCTGTAAATAGCTCATAACCATATTGCCTTATCCTTTTATCAATAGCCCCTCTTGTTTGTTGTGGTGCCAAACTTTCAAGAACCTGTTCTGGTGGTCTTCTTCTAACCTAAAAAAGACAAAACAAACTTAAATTTTGCCAACATATGGACATACAACAACATTAACACAAATTATATAACTTACTTGACATTTTCTCATTGTCTATGTAACATTCGACTCAACGGCTGGCCTTGGACCTGCCCCACATTAGGCCTCGTAGATGGCCCTACAACTCACCTTTCAACAAGCCTTACATCATGCCCTACAACTAACCTTGCATCAAGCCCTATAACTGCCATAGGGCTGCGCCTTTAGTTGGTCTTCGAGATGGTCTTGCAGTTGGCCTTGTATCATTGCCTTCTGTTATCTATTATTGCTGCTATTACTTCTTCAATTCACAATCAATCTTATTGTGCCCTTCTTTATGGCAATATGACCATTTAATTTTTCGACCAGACCTGCTCATCCTCTTACTTATGAACTCAAACTCCTGCATTTTCCTTTTCCTTTTTTGGCTTGCCTACTTGCTTCTTTGGTGGCAAAAGGTGAAGGGTTTCATGATTTATTGGGTCCCAAAATTTGCTACTTCTAATGGGCTGCAACATAAATTTGTATGAAGCAAGATATGTGCTTCTCTTATACCAATCTCCTAGATAATTTTCAAGATTTTGTTGCTTCAGCTGGTTGGCACAAATATTTACAGGAAATTCCAATTACTTGTTAGGCTTGACAAGAACGCTTTCTCCTTTTTAGGTGGACAACATACATATCAACATTGTTCATTCTCATTAGCATCGCCCCCAATCCAAATTAGATGACAAAACCTACTAGCAATCATGTTGTCATTCAATCTCTTTGCAATCCTAAGACCACAGTGTCTAGTCCACTTTGTAACCTCATCTCTTCATCTCTATAGCCTAGTCATGACAATCACTTGTAGATCTTCAAACACGCTGCTAATTCATTTGCATCTAGCCTATACTATTATGCCATTGATACTTCATTGAGATTATTGTCAATGACATCACACTTGAATTCTTCATTGAAGAAGACTCTATATCAATGCTTAGGTTCATTCTGGAATACTAATTCAAAACCTTCCCTTGTTAACTCAAACAACCCCTGTTTGTGTATTTTGAAATCTGCCATGTTGTTGCTCCTTGCATTGAGCCAAAATTGCTTATGCAGTTTATCCATGTTGTTGCTTCTTGCTTATGCAGTTTATCTCCTTACATTGAGCCAAAATTGCTTATGCAGTTTGCATACATGTGCATCGCACGCATTCGATACTTAGCATATGGTATTAGCTTAGTAATGCAGCAAGAAGTCTGTACAATAATTCAAACCAATGAATACTTGTAAGCAATGATATATGATCGATATTAAAAAGACAATAGTTGACAATGGCATTACTTATTATTGGTCGCTCATGAATGCCCAACCTCCTTAATCAGTTATCTCAATGTTGACCATAATATTTTTAGGAAATCAGGACCAAGTGTCCTTATTCTATACTTCACAACAACCTAGGTTCTTGGAAATATTCGGTTATTTGCATCTCTCCTAATGGCAACAAAATCATTTGCATAAACCCTTAAAAACATCCATCCAACCCTATCATTCTTCTACAGCCAGGTAAAAAGCCTCTTCTACAAGCATCAAAGCAAATATACATCCTATCAAACTCAGCCCTATAGTTAAGTAGTGGCCTCTCCAGAACCTCTACATTTATTCTACTGGATGGGTTCTAAAGGTTACATTCCCAAGCATAATCTCAGATTTGTGCATATTTTTTCTTGTGCCTACACATCAATGTACTCATCATCTTTGCTTGGCTCTTTTGTATTGATTTTTAGACACATTAACCCCTACTTGCTCATTCATTAACTGTTTTATTTGAAAACTCTTGATCTTTGGCACGGTGTTGATAGTGTTTAACAAGTGCTTGGCCAACTACGCCTCCTTTTATTGTCAAATACAATGGCACAAATATCCTCATGGAAGGATTTTATCTGGAATGAGTTGTTCTTCTTACTCGGTGTGACATATATCTTCCATGGACAATTTTGTCATGAACATTTTACTCTCGCATATTCCTTGGTATTTTTAATGAATTCAACATTCCTCCGTTGAGTAATTGAGTACTTCTAAATATCTTCTTTAAATTGTTTTGCATCATCAAATTTCAAAGATATGCACAACAAATTTCAAAGATAATGATAAACAAGATCCCCAATACCATTACCATCGTGAAGGTATCTCAAACTGTACTTCTAACTCTTACTAGGAACCCTATAATGCAATTTTTTTTCTATTTTGCATCCTAACTGTTCCTCTATATTCTTGACAAATTCTTCATACGACAACCTACTTATGTTAACAAGGACAACACCGACTTTTCCACCATCATATTCCCACTCATTGCTGTCAATAACAAATTCCCCACCGTGACAAACAGTGATGGGTGCAGTGGTGTTACGCATACCAATGTTGCACTCAAGATAATAAACATATATGTTTTGGGACCACGACTTCACATGAGGTCCTCATAATCACACCAAATTGAATATACAATTCTGACTTTGTCACTTAATGGACATAAAACAACAATGCATCTCACCAAACACATTAAATCACTAATCTTTTACCTATTGCGAGATTCCTCACTCTAGCACCGAGCCCTGATTTTTTCCTTCCAAGAATCGGGCCCTAATTTTTCCATCCAAGTATGGAGAACTGATTTTTCCTTCCAACTATAAAGCCTTAGTTTTTTTCCGGTGCCAATTGAGCGAGTGAGAGAGGATGATGATTAGAGAGAGAGAGAGAGAGAGAGAGAGAGAGAGAGAGAGAGAGAGAGATGGCACTCGAGCAAGTGAGCAAGGGCAACCAGCCGGCGACTTTGAACAATCAATGAGATTGAGAGGGAGATGGGGGTCATTTTGCAAATCTGTCTACTAGGGCCAAGCCTTTCACCTTTGTGTTTGAGAGCAAGACAAAGTGCAGCGTTGTTTAGGGCCAAGCCAAGCACCACATAGAGAGAGAGAGAGAGAGAGAGAGAGAGAGAGAGAGAGAGAGAGAGAGAGAGAGAAGATCTTGGTTTTTATCAAGAATATGAGAACAATCTCCTAGAAAATGTTGAGATATAGAAAATATCAAAGTATTAACAGCGTCTTGGATGGGCTGATCATCTTCGTCAAGAATATTTTGACCAAAAGGATCAAGTTTATAAGCATTTAAAATTTGAGACCTTTGCTCTTCATTTAGGTAGTTATCCCACCATCTTTTGAGCTGGCCAGTGAATCCGGCTATTAAAAGATATGCAACAAAATGATCGAAAGTATTTGGAATGGTTTTATAAGTGTTAGCAAGCATAACCATCTGGGTTAAAATATTTATGAGGTTTTGCTCAGAAATACCATCTATATTTCATTCATAAATAGCATCATAAGAATATTTATTTTGAACTTTTGAAAAGGTTTCTTCTATGAGAATATCGGGAGGAGTAGCACGAGAATAATATAATTTTTGGGAATCCTTCCAGGTGATCCGATTTATTTCAGGGATTGATTCAGTATCAGATTTATCTAAAAGATTGATCTGATTGAAAGGTTCAATGCGATCAAGAGTGTCTTTGATACTCAAGTTTTGTATTAAAGGAGTATCTAAAATTATAGGATTCTTAAGGATCAAACTGTTTTTCCTTTGAGGAGTTTCCTCCTGTCCTCTATGGCTTTAGCAAAATCAAGACTGGGATTTTTAGGAATTTTGAAATTTTTAAAGAGCGGTGGTTTTAAATCCTTCTTTGGAATTGATATGGAAGAGGATAAGAAACTATTTTGAGTAAGATTTTCAATCCGATCAAGTTGTTTTCCTATGGTGTGAAGATGTTGATTTGAAAAATTATTTTGTTCAACAATCTTCTTGATTCCTATGCCGTTTATTTCAAAGGCAGTTTTGAAGGGAGAGGCTACTATTTCAGCTTGTTGATGGTCAATTTTGATTTTTCTAAGAGGAGGATGATTGGACTCAATGACTTGATCATTATCTAGCTTCCAGTTATAAAATTGATCAAGAACAAAAATCTGTTTTTCTCTTAGAAATATATTTTCAAACCAATCAAAGAAGAATACTTCGATTTCATGTTGATACATGTAATCACAATACTCTTTTTTGATTTTGAGTGCTTATTTTTGAAAATTCTCAAAAAACCATTCTCTGATTTGTTTATTTTCAAAAGAATTAAATTCCTTATTCAAAATGATCCTGTCAGGTTCAAAAACTAATTCCAAAACATTGATTTCAAGATCTTCCATTTCATAAGGAGTTGGATCAGGGAAATCAGGAGTATGATGGTAAACTGGCCTGGAAATTCCGGACCTGCTATCTATACCACTGTTGTTTGGAAGAGGAGGAGCACTTGCGGTTGCTTCCTCAGGATTATTCAAAGGATATTAGGAATAGTATCTACTGATTTTCGAGAAGAGGTGGAATGTCAGGAAGGAATTGATCTGATGTTGCAAGACCTCCTAGGAATATCAACTCATCTTTTGAAAAATTGAATAGTTACTCTTCCTTCAAGATGTTGGATAATATTGGTAGGATCAAAATTTTGAACGATTTGTTGGGGAATACGGTTTTCTAATTCCCACTGATCAGGAAAGGTTACTTGATTCCAAGGAATGATCCTAGGAATAGTAACATTTGCTTTAGAAATATCTGTTTGTAAAAGAAGAGTTTCTCTATTGGAATTCAATTTGAAAGCTTTGCTGCTAAAAGTCGAGTTCATTACTTTGTAATAAACTCTATAGATGAGAGCTCTGGGAATAGAACCTTTAGCTATAGAATAATTATGGGTCTTTATTTGGAGAGTGAGAGATTTCAAAATATTTTTGTCTTTGACAGAAACGGGTAAGACCGGGTTAGCTATCAAAATGAATAGGTCCACTGCAAAGACTTGTTTCTATGGCTCTAAGTATGGATTCGTCATATTTTAAAAGTCTCGCATCTCTCAAAACAAGAAGCAAGGAAGTATCTAATCCTTCTTTGGTAAGGGGTTTTGCACCAACCTATACCAAACCTATATGCATATAATTCCATTTTTGGGAATGTTTCTTTATTGAATCTTTATTCAAAAACTGTATTGAAGCAAAAAAATTAGAAAGTGGTACATCTCTTTCTTCAGGAACAATGACATAGTCATTGTTCCCAAAGAGTTTAAACTTCGAATGCTCATATATTTTATCAAGTTTAACTTTTGGAATGAACCAATTTTCAATAGATTTATTGAAATCTTCTATATTAATCTCTTCTCTATTTATTGGTCCTTGATATGAGGACATTTATGATAAAGAACTAGAAGAAGACTCAGATCTTCTTAATAAGTTCATTGCAAAAGACTACTTTCTTCTTTTCAATAGATTTCGACGACGCTTACCAACGAACTTATTACCCACTGGGCTTTACTGCTTGGAACACATCCAGAAATCTCACGAAAAAACCTCCACGAAGGAAATCTTCTTTATTGCTAATAAAATTATAAATAATATCTTTATCTACCCCTTGGTTCTGATACATCAATTGCCTAGGGTCTAGGGATTATAATAAAAAAAAAGATGGTATAGAAGAAGAATAGAATCCTAAGGTCTAGATCTAGGAATTTGTAATAAAAAGAAGAGAATAACAAAGACGTATGTAATGGTTAAACGATATTCTAAATATTCAAAGTATCTAATATATTGATTAAACTTATAAAGGATTTCGGATATATTTCTAGATTTGTAAGACCTAGCCACAGAAAAGATATATTCTAATATAAAAGTGCAAATTTCTACACAGAAAACTATTAAATAAATAAAATTAAATAAAAGCGCGAACATTATAAATAATAAAGAAACCATAAGCAATATATAAAACGAGAAAAAGAATTGCTAGAACTTCTAAACCAACCATGTAGGTGGTATGCAAAATAGAAGAGCAAAATGGTAAGAAGAAGTAAGGATATATAACAAATGCAGTGAAATGCTTTAAAGTAAATTACAGACCATCCACAGGCAGTTCGACCTACCGTTTGTGGGGTATGTAAATGTAAATGCAAGAAAGAAATTGAAGAGAGACAATTGTTATTCAAACAAAGAGGAAAGATTACAGTATCAGTATTGAAAGATTATAATTGAAATGCGGATATTGAAGTACAAGTGCGAAAGTTTATAAAAACCTTTTTAAAAAGAAATTTAATAAAAAATTTGTCTAAAAAGGAAGAAAATGACAATTTTAATAAAACCAAGAAACCAAAGAAAAATTTAAAAAATATCACTTGCTATAATTGTGGTAAGAAAGGCCACACTTCTCAGTTTTGCAAAATTAGCAAAAAGGTTAATGAATTAGATTTAGATGAAGATACTATTAACCAGCTCAATTAACTAATGACTGAAGCTAACAGTAGCTCTTCTGATGAATCTAGTTTTGAAAAGGGTTTACAGATTTGTGATTTAGAAATCTCTTCATCTTCAACTTCAGAAAGTGAAGAAGAAGATGCCACCAGTTTTGAAATAAATGTTTTGACAAAAGAAGAAGAGATTCTTTTGCAAACAATTGATCAAATTACTAATCCTGAAACGAAGATAAAATATTTGAATAATTTCCAAAAATCAAAACTAGTTTCTAAATCTATTTTCCAAACTGACAATCCTTACAATATTTCTACTATACTTGGAAAAACCAAAAAAGAAAGTTTTAAACCCATTTCTATAAGTGATCTTACTCACGAAATCAATAAACAGAAACAAGAAATACAGGAACTCAAAGTTGCTCAGATAATTATGCAAAAGGACATTTTGGATATTAGAATGAAAAATTTAAAAGGAAAACAAAAAGAAGAAGATTTAGAAGAAAGTGATGATGTTCCTCAGCTCCCATCTTCCTTTGATACAACCTTTTAATGCTTTCAGAAATCACCACCAGAAAATGGATCATCAATATTTCTATAAGAATCCAAAAATTTGTCTTGAATACTACAGCTCTTTTTGATACAGGTGCAAACCTTAATTGTATAAGGGAAGGTCTCATACCAACCAAATATTTTGAAAAAACTTCACACTCCCTTAAATCAGCATCCGAGAATAAGTTGAATATATGCTTCAAGATTCCTGAAGCCAAGGTTGTGAAAGACCAAATTTCTTTCAAAACTCCTTTCCGTCTCGTCAAAAATATCAAACAAAATGTCATTCTAGGATCCCCTTTTATCAATTTACTCGAGCCTTTTAAAGTTACTGAAAAAGGAATTGAAATAGAAACCTTAGGAAAAAGGATATATTTTGATTTCATTTTAAAACCCCAGACCAGAAATTTGAATACCCTTCAAGAACACTCTATTTCTGAAATAAATTGTGACATTCTGAAAATTTGACCCACTTGAGATTTATGAAATGGAGAATTTTATGAACGTACTTGTAGTTAGATCTTGTCCGGAACTAATCATTCTTGGGATACTAACCGTTAAGGAAAGGCTAATTAGGGATTTAAATTTGCGAGACCAAAGAAACTCGATCGTGAACCGACTTTCGACCATAGAAATTGTCAAGGTGACATTTTGATCCAATATAGGCCGATCTAAGGATAGCTAGGGATCAATTCGCCGCCGTTATACGTGTGGATCGCGGGTGATTTCGCTTGACCTCGAAATGAATCGACGAATGATCTTAAACCTATACCAAACGATCGCGCTTGTCAGAACTAGCGATCGATCCTCGCGATTGAGTGACAACCGAAGTCGTCACGACTTGAGTGAACTTAAACGTGGCTTGATTCAGTATCGGCCACGAGTCAAATGTGCGAATTTCCCTAATAGCCATCCGTTAGTCTGAAATACTCTCAAGTTACGTTATTTAAAATTTAGTCATTAATTAGAGATCAAGTTGGGCACTGGAAATTTAGAAAGTCTTGATAGAACATTTAGACGATGCTGTAATTAGCTCGGTCAACCTCAGATCTGTCCGGATCCTTTAGAAAAATCAAATTTCGGCGAGAGATGGAAAATGACTGTTTTACCCCTGAGACTTTCTTAAGGCCAAGTGTAAATGGAGAAGGACGTTTTGGTCATTTCACCCTTACTTTAGAAATGATAATTTTTGGACAATTTTGCCCTCGAATTTTTGTGAAATTCCCATTTTACCCTTGGATATTTTTGAAAAAGATTCAATCTCGACCGTTGATCTCAAGATAAGAACGAATCTCAGCCGTCGATTGGAAAGTATAGAGAGGGGCAAGATGGTCATTTTTCCAAAAAGGACATCAATTATTGGTATATTTAGGCCTTTCTCTCTCTCTCTCTCTCTCTCTCTCTCTCTCTCTCTCTCTCTCTCTCTCTCTCTCTCTCTCTCTCTCTCCTCATTCTCTCCCCCTCTCTCTTGGCTTACTCTCTCTCTCCCTCCCCCTATCGGCTGATCACCCCTCCCCTTGGCCGTACCGCCGCCGTCCCCGGCCACCGTCCTCCTCTTGCCGCCCATCCGTTCACCGAGCCATGCCTCACCACCCTCATGACGCCATCTCTCTCTCCCTCTTGGCCGATCTCCCTCTCTCTCCCTCATGGCCGTGACCGCGACCAACCGGCCCAAGCCGCCGCCGCCGTCGCCATCTCGCCGAACGCCGGACCGCCGTTCAGCTGCCGCGAGATTGCCAGCTCGCCACTCTCTCTCTTACTTGGACGTGATTAGGATTCCAAGTAAGTTACAATCTAAACCCTATTTAGGATATCGGGTATTAACGGACTCGTTTAGACATGGTTTAGTGTAATTTAGGGGCTGATTTAGATGAGGGGCCTTAGGGATGAATTTGTGGTATTTTGGGAGAATATTAGAGGCCAAATAAGGGCTGTGGTTGGCTAGTTTGAATGTTGTAATTTTCTGTTCGAAGCGTAGATTGGATGTTTTGGTTCGGCAATTAATTGCGTGAAATTGTTATGTTGTACTGTGATAGTTGTGCCATGGTTTGCGATATAAAATGGCATGCTGTATGACGGTTGTATGCTTATTGTGGGCTGAATTGTGACAGTCGGATTTGATGCATTTGGGTGTGTATGATTAATCCCGAGTATGTGTACATGTGAGATTTGAGGCGTGCGATGTGCTTGTGATCACTAAAAAGCCCTGAGGCGTGTTTACGCGGGGTACAGATAAAATATGACGTGTTGAAATGTTCGCGTGATCACTAAATCCCTGAGGCGTGTTTACGCGGGTCGTGATACGAACGTGGAGCCTGAGGCTTGTTTATGCGGGTCGTGATACGAACGTGGGGCCTAAGGCGTGTTTACGCGGGCCGTGGAAAGAGATTGAAAATGAAATGTGTGATGTGGCAAGTGGAAAGTGAGATCGGACCTGAGGCGTGTTTACGCGGGTCACGATAGGAATGTGTGATGTGGCAAGTGGAAAGTGAGATCGGACTTGAGGCGTGTTTACGCGAGTTGTGATAGGAATGTGTGATGTGGCAAGTGGAAAGTGAGATCGGACCTGAGGTGTGTTTACGCGGATCGTTGGCAAGTTAAATGAAAATGGTGTGGTAGTGCATGAATGAGTGTGAGATGTGGAGTTCGGAAATGGCGTGTGTACAACGTGTGCTTTTGGGCATGAGGATAGCTTGGTATATGCATGTGGTTTGAAATTCGTGTATTTGAGATTAATGTGCAGGTTGAGCCTAGATAAGTGCATTTGTGTGTATGATACGTATGTATTGAATGATTGTGTGTTTGGACTTGTCTGGAGATACATGGTAGCTTAAGTGGGGTTTAGGCTATCAACTTATTGAGACTCGTCTCATGGTTGTTTAACCAAACCATTTCAGAACCCTGGCCTGAGCCATGAATCTACCACCACCGCCCCAGCATTTTGGAATACCGATACACACCGACCATAATGTTATAGAGTACCCGATAGACGAGAATCTAACATGGATCAAGCATACTACCGTAGTCTGGGTAAACATAGGGCAACCCCTCTGGCAGGCCCACACCTACACCGTCTGGATGTTTAGGGATGGGATGGATGAGTTTGGCCCTGTCCATGACTTTGATGTCCTGTTTGACGGAGTTGGGGATTGGGATCCGTTAGCCATACCCCCTCCCGACAGTGAGATAACTAGTTTGGAGACTAGCCTAGCGCAGTCCGGACATCAGCCTACACCTACAGCACCTGAACCTTCAGTGGCCGAACCAGATCTGGAGCCAGAAGAATCCAATGCAGGGTATGATCCTATAGAAGTGAATCTAGGTGTAATACCAGAGGAAGAACCCGAAGAAGAAGACCCCGAAGAAGAGCCTGAAGATGTACCGGAAGAAGAACCTGAGGACGAGCCAGAGAAAGACCTCGAGGTGGAACCAGAGGTGAGCTAGAGGAAGAGCCGGAAGAGGAGTCTAATTAGGAGGACCGAATTAAGGTCCCGTTAGAGTTGGGTGAGGAGAAGGACAACCCGATTGAGATCGAGGCTGGTTCGGAGTCCTCAGAGGAGCATGTGGCTCAGAGGGATTCAAACTCGAGTTTTAAGGAGTCAGACTCGGAGTGGACGCCATCTAGAGGGCGTAGGGGCTAGTTTTAGGGGTTAGGTAAACCTTTTGAAGTGTTCCATTTTTAGAGATAAGGTATACCCAAGTTGCTGATCCTTTTTGATATCGGTGGTATATAGTTTAGAAGTTCGGTGTGCATGTATATTATGTGGTTTGTAAATGATGGCGGATATTGTATAAGTTTGATTAAGTAATGGATGTTTATTCTTCCTTGTACCCCTAGTCAAGTATTGTCTGGGTGTTTGTTGTTGCGCCCCGAACCCTACGGCGTGCGAGCATCCCAACCGAGGTCGAATTTGCGTGACGTCCCAAGATGCGTCGCCGACCCAATACCCAACACAGAGATCATTGCACATGCGGAAGCAATATATAAATCACCCGTACAAATAAACACCGTGATCAAGGATAGTACAAACAACAAACAACAAATAACATTATAAATTTACACTTGCATTAACACAGGAAAACATATACAATATCCATTTACAACGAAATACAACACGATAAGCCAAAAGCGGGTCAACGGCCACTACTAGCAAAAAGGATAGGTGGCCAGGACGGTTAGTCTACTGGACTAAAGAAGGGGCTCCGGTCAAAAAGGTATCAGCCCGACCTATCTAAGACTAAGACTAAACCCTACGGAACCCAGTCCGAATCGGATCTCGAGGACTCAGAAGAGCTGTTAGATGGCTCATCCTCGGAGTCTATGGAATGCAGTTCGGACTCGGCCTCTGCTGGCTCCTCTTCTAAATCGGCCTCCTCAGGTTCGCCCTCTTGCTCGGGGTCCTGCTCTATCGGCTCTGGATCACTGTCCGACTCCATAGGCTCCGGGTCAGAATCCCAGTCCACTGGCTCCTCATCTATCGGGTTTGGCTCATCAACCTTCCAGACAATAAGCCGGCGGCCAGAACTAGAACTCCCCTCGGACGTGTACTCAGGGCTCGCCAGGTCTCCATCGGCATATTAGGGACTATGTCACCTAACTCGTTGAACGGGATATTAAAAGTTTTGAGGGGTCCGTACTCACCGGAGTAGTCCCTAAAATACCAATCTATATACTCATGGGCTTGAAAGTGCTACTCGCCCACGTCGACCCATACGGTAGTGAAATGCCTAATATACGTATCCCCGTTCTCTACGGGGTACTCGGTCACGTCCCGATCTATCCGGGACAAAATCCCAAAACGGATGGGCACCTCGGACATCCTCAAGGCCGAGGTTCTAAAAATATTGGGTTTTTAACAACCGTGAGAACGAATCTCAACGAGTAAAACCCCCTAAACCTAAACTAGGCTAACATACACCTTCTAACAGGCAACAAATCACATACAACCAGTATAACAATCAATTGACTCAGGGCCTCGGGCCCAAATCAAGCACAAATTTGACCCTGCAGGTTAGGCATATAATAATCACAATAATGGCACATACGCGACAGGCTTAGTCACATGTACGCCATGCACATGGTCATGCTCATTAATGCCTGCATCACACACGAATCACCGATATGCACATGCTTGCATAACTGCCAATGTACTCTTGCACACAGATGCCACTAATATGTTCATGCTCAAGATCCAGCTCAATAATGTACACTGGCACACTGCTCATTTCTTATTAAAAGTTCGATCCGCGTAAAATGCATCAGGTCTATCAATCAATACTAACACTTCATGGCCCACGTAAAACACATCAAGCCTAATATCTCTAACCCGCGTAAAACGCATCAGGTGCAATACCGATCTCCATATATAGACTAAAACCCGCATAAAATGCATCAGGCTGGCCGTCTTTCGATAGAACTGGGTATCGTCCCCCGTAAAACGCATCAGGACAGGTTCAATACCCCGCATAACACGCATCAGGGCTTATAGTGATCACACGTATACAAGCACCAATTTTTATCTGAACTCCGCGTAAAACGCATCAGGGCGATTAGGTAATCACATGCTCATGTCCGGCATATATACTCGCACAATTTTCGTCTCAAGCCAATGCTTAGCATGCGAAATGCGTGGCCATGTAGTCCAGCATTCGGGCAATAATGCAATTCACAATGAGCATCCAATTCCAACATAGGCACATAATTATTTAATGCCAAGACATGCTCAACAATTCAATTTAATCACAACGTGCCCAATTAACACTATAACATGCCCAATTAAACAATTCAATTTAATCTTGCATGGTACAATATCGGTACTGCTATGTCACACGATTAGAGCAATATAAATTCGTACACTTGAGGCCCACCATGCTACTCCATACTCGGCCACACTTAGGCACACGACATGGCATCACGAAATTAACATCTAAATCAACACGAATCAGCCATCAAAAGGACATCACAAGGCATGCTCGGAAGTTCACAATTAAACCCCAAATTGATCGATCTTAGTACAATTTAATCTCGATATGGACAGCCACAAATCAGCACATTCTTGGCCATTTTTCTACTTCCAAATCATCGCAATAGACTCCCATAATCACCACATAATCGGCCTCCAATAATCAACCATTAATCAAGCCTAATTTCACCCTAATTAACCTCTAAATTAACTTACACCTATCTAGAAATGCTTAGTGGCCTAATTAGGATTTAGGGTTAATTACTTACCTAATTCTAGGCTCCAATAGGCGGCTGAACCGGTGGGGAAACGGGCAGACCGAGCTGGTCTCGCGGTGGCGCAAACGGCGGCGACGATCGGCGGCTTCCGCGGCGGCGTGTGGCGGCGACAAGCGACGATCCGGCGAGTGGCGGCGGTGGTTCCTCACACGCGGCTGAGAGGGAGGAAGGAGAGAGAGAGAGAATGAGGCGTGAGAGTGGCAAGAGGGTGAGGGGCGGTCAGTTGGTGGTGATGATGAGACGGACGCACGGCGGCGTTCGACGGGCGGCGGCGGCACTCCGGCGTGCTCGGCAGTTCACGGCCGAGAGAGAGGGAGAGAGATGGGTGAGATTGAGAGAGTGGAGAGGGGTTGGCCGGTTGTGATGGTGAGAGTGAGAAGAGAGAGAGAGAGAGTCGAGAGTTTATGCGTTATTGGCTTGCTTAGTGGAGCGGTTGAACCAACTCCCTAAATTTTACCATCTTGACCTTCACTTCAAGGGTTGGGATTAAATCTAAACTAAATATCTTGGGGTAAAACTATCCATTATTTTCAGCCACATGGGAGTCCACTAAAAGTCCAAAATGCCCTCCAATAATTTCCCAAAATTCGGAATACAATTATGAGGCTTAGGGGCAAAATCATAATTTTTCGTTTCCGGGCCGAATTTTCATTTTTCGATCGTACCGATCCCTATTATGGTTGGCCACGCTAAAACGACGTCATCCTCGCAAAATAGTCGCATACGTTCACGAAATTCGACGTTCAAGTCCGGATGAAATTTCAACGATTAAATTTACTCAATTACAATTTTAGGGTCTCTCACTAACGGGCGGCTGTTTAGGGGTTATGCGCATCGACCTAGGGTTACTCGGGTCGTGTCAGTCTCGATTACCAGGAGAACATGAGGAATTATCGCTAGTTCCGGAGGTCGCGATCGTTCGGATTAAGTTCGGGATCGTTTGCCACGCGTACTCTCGGTCGTGCAGAATCACCCGCGATCCGATCGTACGTCGTTGGCCAAACCAAATCCGTCACTCTACTAGGATCGGCCCACATTGGCCCAAAATATTTTCTCGTCGTTTCTCGGAATCGGTGCCCAATTCGCGATCGGATTCCGAGTCCACGTACCGTTTTCCTAGTTAGCCATTCCTCATCGTTTAGTATCCCAAGAGTGATCAATTTCGGGCGAAACTAACTAAAATGAAATGATAAATAACATTAATTTCATTGATCTCGGAAATGGGTCAAATTCAGGATGTTACATTTGTGGCTTTTGCTGGTGCTTTATAACTCTGATGTGTTGGGTTAGGTCGGCGATGTTCTTGGGACGTCACATTATTTCGACCGAAGATGGATGTCGCGAGCTCGATGGGGTTCGAAGCGTGACATAAATTGTATAATTCAGGATAAGGAAGCTCACCTCCAGTTTCTTAAAGAAGACCTTGTATACAAAAAAAAATTGAC
This sequence comes from Syzygium malaccense, assembly GCA_031216405.1. Classification (NCBI taxonomy): domain Eukaryota; kingdom Viridiplantae; phylum Streptophyta; class Magnoliopsida; order Myrtales; family Myrtaceae; genus Syzygium; species Syzygium malaccense. The sequence goes on along the minus strand of CM062259.1, from coordinate 15,818,153 downwards.
AAAAGTCTTTCTGAAGCAAACCTTCATAAAAAGATTTTCATTCTTGAAAACCAAATCAAAGATTCCATATGTTTTAATATTCCTAATGCTTTCTGGTCTCGTAAATGTCATATAGTTGATTTACCTTATGAACTAGGGTTCTCTGAAAAGGACATTCCTACTAAAGCTAGACCTTCTCGGATGAACCACGAAGTTCTAAATTTCTGTCAATAGAAAATACAGGAACTTCTTGAGAAAAAGCTTATTAGGAAAAGCCAATTACCTTGGAGTTGCTCTGCTTTCTATGTCAACAAAAATGTTGAACTAGAAAGAGGAGTTCCAAGATTGGTGATAAATTACAAACCTTTGAATCCAGCTTTAAAATGGATAAGATATCCAATTCCTAACAAAAAGGATTTGTTGAATAGACTTTATGATGCAAAGATCTTTTCAAAATTTGATATGAAAGCAGGCTTCTGCCAAATTCAAATTAGCAAAATGAATAGGTACAAAACTGCTTTTACCATTCATTTTGGGCAATATGAATGAAATGTCATGCCTTTTGGATTGAAAAATGCCCTTTCTGAATTCCGAAGGATTATGAATGATATTTTCAATCATTGTTCCGATTACATTATAGTTTACATAAATGATGTTTTAATATTTTCTACATCCATAGAAAAACATTCTAAACACATCAATCATTTTATCGATATTGTGAAAAGGAGTGGTTTAGTAGTTTCACCTACTAAAATATCCGTTTTCAAAACAAAAATTCGTTTTCTAGGACACTACATTCATCAAGGGACCATCATACCCATTGAAAGGTCAATAATATTTTTCTGAAAAATTCCCTAATGAAATCAGAGACAAAATCCAATTGCAAAGATTTCTTGGAAGTTTGAATTACAGCATTGAATTCTTTCCTCGTATCAACATAATTTGCAAACCACTCTATCAGAGGCTCAAAAAAGACCGTCCATCATGGACACAGGTTCATACTGATATTGTAAAACAAATCAAACGTACTATTGAGGAGATTCCTTGTTTGCATCTTGCTGATCCTTTTGCATTCAAAATTGTTGAAACTGATGCTTCTGATATTGGATATGGAGGAATTCTCAAGCAATCCAAAGATAATAAGGAACAAATTGTTCAATTTGTCTTCAAACATTAGAACAATTGTCAGAAGAATTACTCCACCATTAAAAAAGAAATTCTTGCTATTGTACTTTCTATTTCTAAATTTGAAGGAGATCTTTTAAATCAAAAATTTTTGCTAAGGATTGATTGCAAATCTGCAAAAGATGTTTTGCAGAAAGATTTTCAAAATATTGCTTCTAAATAAATTTTTGCCAGGTGGCAAGCCATTTTATCTATCTTTGATTTTGATATAGAATTCATAAATAGTTCTTCAAATTCTCTTCTAGATTTTCTCACGAGAGAATTTTTACAGGAAAAATGCCTCTCAAACCTCCCAACAAGCCTACCAGGAGAGACAAAGGCAAAGAAGTTGCCGAACCATCCTCCGAACAAAAATCCTTTGGGAAATTGACCAATATCAGGAGTTGGCTTCAAGCAACTCAACCATCACCCTTGAATATTATCACCATTTCTAGCCAGGCCAAACAAGAACCAGGTACACCTTTTGATATTTCTAAACTATCTCACGAAGAAGCATTACAACTTCTTCAACAGGCTTCCAGTACTCAGCCCCAATCTTCCGTGGTGTTGGTAAGTCCAGACCCTTCTCCCATAACCACTTAGAAGGCAAAGGGAAAAATAATTTCTAGTGAGATGGTCATTCGGTCGACCAAGACAATGTAATATCTTGAATTTTGACCCATTTCTGTGATCAATAAAATGGATATGTAATTCCCATTTCGTTTTAGTAAGTCTTGCCCAGAACTGACCATTATTGGGATACTGACCATTAGGGAATGGCTAACTAGAAAAACGGTACGTAGATCCAAGAACTCGACCGTGAATTGGGTTCGATTCCAAGAAACGATGAGGAAATATTTTGTGCCAATGTGAGCCGATCCAAGGAGAGTGACGGATTTGGTTTGGCCAATGACGTACAATCAGATCACGGGTGATTCTGCACAATCGAGAGTACGCATGGCGAACGATCCCGATCTTATTCCGAACGATCGCGACTCTCGAAACTAGTGATAAATCCTCGTGTTCTCTGGGAGATTGGAATCATCACGACTCGAGTAACCTTAGGTCGATACGCGTAACCCCTAAACAGCCGCCCGTTAGTGAGAGACGCTAAAATCGCATTTGAGCGAAATCGATCGTAAAATTGAGTCCGGACTTCGGTGTCGAATTTCGTGGGCGTGCACGACTATTTTGCAAGGACAACGTCGTATAAATGTGGCCAATTATATTTGGGATCAGTAGGGTTGAAAATTGAAATTTCGATCCGGGACTAGAAAATTACCGTTTTGCCCCTAAGCCTAAGTGTCAATTCCGAATTTTGGGGGATTAAAAATGGACTAATCAGCCCCCAATAATGCTGAAAATCAAGGACCATATTGCCCCTAAATATTTTGGACTTGATTAATCCTAACCCTTGAGTTGAGGGCAAGATGGACATTTTTTAGTGTAGTAGTTCAACCACTCCACTTATATATAAATATATATATATATATATATATATATATATATATATATCTCTCTCTCTCTCTCTCTCTCTCTCTCTCTCTCTCTCCCCTCATTTCTCACCATCACCACCAGCCACACTCCCCCTCTCTCGGCAGCTCCCTCTCCCCATTCTCCCCTTCCCCTTGGCAGTGAAAGCCACGCCAGAGTGCCGCCGTTGCCGTGGAAGCCACCGTCGCCGCCGTCAGCCCAGCTTGAACCAGCTTAGTTCAGCCCATTTTCCCTCCTGTCCAGCCACCTTGGGAGCTTAGGAATTTAGGTGAGTACAATCCTAAACCCTAGTTAGGCTAATGTACATTTCTATTTGAGTTTTAGGGGTTAATTAGGGTAATTTAGGGGTTAATTTGTGGAGGATGTCAGGGGCTGACTTCGTGGCGAATTTGGTGGCTTAGAGTGATAATTCAAATGAGGTTTAGTGGCCTAAGGTGATCTGGTTGATGACCGATTAATGTAGGCTCGATCGGATTATTGTGTCGATTAATCGTGATCTAAATGCGGGCTATATTGGGTGCAATGATTAGGCCGTGGAGTGGCTGGTTATGTGGTGATTTTAGTGACCTAAGGTGATGATTTAAATATGTTTTGAGGGCCTAGAATGGGCTGGTTGGTGGCTGTTAAATGTGGACTTGATTTGGGCTAATAGGTGGATTATTGTGGGTACATTATGAGAGCCGAGTAGTGGCTGACTATGGGGTGATTTAGTGGCGTAATATGCTGATTTGGTAGTGGAATAAATGGCCTAGAATGACCGGATGGGTGGATGATCATGGGAGCCTTGGTTCGAGCAAAAATGTGGATTAGGCGGGTGTAATTTGTTGACCGAGTAATGGCTGTTTCCATGGTGATTTTTGTGATCTAATGTGGTGATTTGGAAGTGACTTAGTGACCTAGGGTGGATTATTCATAGCTGATTTGGCATTGGATTGATTCGAGGCATAATCGGTTAATCGAGGTTTTAGTATGAATCGCTTAGGGAATTGTGATCGACCCATGAGGAGGCTGAATTAAGTATGGCTTAATTGTGATTGTGTAATGCCCTATGATGTGCTTGGCGTGGCCAATTCATGAGATGCTTGGTAGACTATCGGCATGAGTAGTTTTGATGTGTTAATTGTGTGAAATTGGGTGCCAAATTACATGTTGCGATTGATTTGGACTAATTGGTCTATTTGGCATATTGAGATGTGAATTGAACATGTTGTGGCGTTATTTGAATAAATAGCCAAATCATATTGAGTGCCCAGTGTGAATTTCACGAATGCCGAGTGCGGATATTGTGGCCATGAATGTGCATCTCGAGCATTGGCATAACATGTGCATATGCGAGTGTGCACGAATGACATGAGCATATAATCACCTAAAATGCCCTGATGCGTTTTACGTGGGGTTCATATAATAACTGGTGACTATGTACGTGTGATCACATAAAGCCCCGATGCGTTTTACGCGGGGTATTGAACCCGTCCTGAGGCGTGTTACGCGGGACGATGCCCGGATTAGCGGAAGATGGCCAACCTGATGCGTTTTACACGGGTTTGTGTCATGAGCCTTATGCGTTTTACGCGGGCTAGAGATCGATCTCGAAGTGATGGACTTGATGCGTTTTAAGCGGGTCGGAGGAGAATTGAGAAATGGCATGTGTGCAGGTGTGCAAGAGTGTAGCAATAAGCATGAGCACGAGTGTGAGCATAAGCATGAGCATAAGCATGAGTAGATGTATGACATGCGTTGTGACCATGTGATGTTGTGCAAGCACCACAATTGGGTTCTGTGATATTATTGTGAATTTATAAAATGCCTAACCTGCAGGGTTAATTAAGTATTGGATTTGGGTCCGAGGGCCTAAGTCATTTATATTCTGGATTATGTGTTGCTTGGTGCTCGTTAGGAGGTGCATGTTAGCCTAGTTTAGGTTTAGGGGGCCTATTTGCTGAGATTCATTCTCACTGTTGTTAAAACCCAACTTTTCAGACCCCCAGCCTTGAGGATGGCAGGCGTACCGATACGTTTGGGAGGAGCCCCGGCTAGATATAGTGCCTGACCGCTGAGCCATGTACCCCCTTTCGATGTTTGTGGCTGTTGACCCGTTTTGGTTTTTATGTGTTTATTCTGTTGTAATGGATATTGTAAATCCCTGTTATTAGTGCAAGTTGTATTTATGGTATTACCGTTATCCTTGGTCATGTGGTTTTAATTTGTACGGGTGTTTATTTGCTTCTGCTTGTGCATTGTTCTCTGTTTTGAGTTTTGGGTCGGCAACGCGTCCTAGGACGTCGCACTGAATCGACCTCGGTAGGGTTGTCGCATGCCGTAGGGTTCGGGGCGTGACAGACAACTCCTCAAACAAACAAATTTTTCCATAAGACAATCTTTCAAAATATTTGCAATGTTGAAAATGGCTTTTATAACGAAGACCCATATCTTTTTGCCAAAAATATGTTTTCTGAAAAATTCTTTTATACTCCTCATGATATTTACAAAACAACTGAATTTTATGAGAAAATTTTGGAAAAAATAAAATCTATTACTTTCCGACATTTCTTTGACAAAAGCCATGTAAATTATTCCATGGCCAGGATTCACAGGGTCATTCATCCTTCACAATGGAAACCTGATCCATTGACCTTGAAAAAATTCAATATCAAAATGACCAAGTCCCTTCCATACAGATCCTCCTTTTCATATTTTGATTATAAGCAAGCTGGTGGAACACCTTCTGGAGACAAAATGCCAATAATTCTCATACTTGGCTATTCTTTTTCGAAAACTTTGATATCAAACAAGTTCTATACTAGTTCATTCAATGGTGGGAACATCTTGGTCCTACTAATGAGATCCTCCACCCAAAAATGCAACCCAGTTATGAAATATTTCTCAACAAATTCACACCTCTTCCATTTGAGAAAAATTTCCCCAAGCTTTTGCTATTTTTCTATCACTTTGGAATATCTTGGGTCCTAGGTTGGCATTTTGACTATTGAAAATCAAATGACACTGATATCCCCATCTTAATAAGGAGATACAAAGTCAAATGGCGGAACGAATTTAAATTCTTCAATAGAGTCACAGAACAAGCCGTTTAACAATGGCTAGTTTCTAGAGGACAGGAGCCCATAAAATCCCATGAGGATATAACTCCATTCCTACATGATAAAGGGTTTGTATTGTCCAAATTAGCATCTGCTAAATCTCATCAACAATTAGTTGGCATGCTAAAACAGGCCATTTCCCAAATTGAAGATTCTAGTTCTTTCCACTCACATCACAGTGGTAATTCCAATGAGGATGACTGCTATGGCATTCCAGGAATATCACCCATCCCCACAAATTGGGCGAGTGTGAAGGATGAAGACGAAGAAGAAGAGCCTGAACCAGTGGAAGATCTCTCCAGATTCTCCTAGGTGAAAGGCGTCGAAAGACTCCCGTTCTTTCCATAACTCATCATGATTTCTAAGCCGAAAGGAGTCTGTCAACTTTTCTTTTCAAAAATTTTCATAATTGTGTCTGGTCACTGTTCACTGTAACACTGTGCACTTACTACTAGTTGACATAGTACTACCTGTGAACTATTTTCTACAGGAACCCCACTTGCTTATATAAACAGACCTCGCCCTTTAGAAAGGGACACAACTTTTCTTTCTTAGAATTCCATATCTCTCCAAAACCTCTCCAGTTTCTACATATCTCTTCAAACCTTCTTCGAAGAAATAAGAGATCTTACATCTCATAACCATTCCATATTCCTTTCATAACCAGTAAGTTCCATTACTTCCTGGATCCCTGGATCACCTTATATTCTAGATCTTACTCATGATTTGAGAATAAAAAGGTTTTTATAAACGTTCGCACTTGTACTTCAATATCCGCATTCCAGTTGTAATATTTCAATACTGATACTGTAATCTTTTCTCTTTGTTTGAATAATAGTTGTCTCTCTTCAATTTCTTTCTTGCATTTACATTTACATACCCCACAAACGGCAGGTCGAATCGCCTGTGGATGGTTTAAATTTACTTTAAAGCATTTCACTGCATTTGTTATATATCCTTATTTCTTCTTACCATTTTGCCCTTCTATTTTGCATGCCACCTACATGGTTGGTTTAGAAGTTCTAGCAATTCTTCTTCTCGTTTTATATATTGCTTATGGTTTCTTTATTACTTATAATGTTCGCGCTTTCATTTAATTTTATTTATTTAATAATTTTATGTGTAGAAATCTGCACTTTTATATTAGAATATATCTTTTTTGTGGCTAGGTCTTACAGATATAGAAATATATCCGAAATCCTTTATAAGTTTAATCAATATATTAGATACTTTGAATATTTAGAACATCATTTAACCATTACATACGTCTTTGTTATTCTCTTCTTTTTAGTACAAATTCCTAGATCTAGATCTTAGGATTCTATTCTTCTTCTATACCATCTTTTCTTTATTTATAATCCCCAGATATACATATATATATATATATATAAAGCCATGTTTGAATAAACATTTTATTATTAAAGTAAAGTGGGGCTTTTTGTCATAATTTATTGTTGGAGGCACTTATGTGATCGTTTTTTATTCGATTTGGCACTTAAGTGATTCGATAAAAAGTTTTGATACCAAAATGAGCATCGTACCAAAATTATGGTACTTATAATGTCATTTTCCTATTTTCCGTCTCTTTTCTTTATTTCTCTAGCTTCTCATACCTAAACTTGCTATCTGATCTGGTCTTTATACTAAGCCTGTCTTGCTCCATACTTCTGTCTTGATTTTGTCTTTTGTCTTGATTGGACATTAAAAACTCAGCATCAAGTCTCGAGAACCCCCATGTACTGTCGATGGAATCGTCCCATTCATGGTCGGAAATTGGACGTTTGCCGACGTTTTCCTTTAATGAGTGGTCTTCCTGAATTTCGTAAGAGAACGGGCAGGAGCTGAAAACTACTCCACAGTGTTGGAAGTCTCCGGAAAAGAAATAAATTCTGCACAACCGCCCCCAAAATCACATAATTTTTGTAATAAAAAAAGAGAAAATGAAGAAATATATAAATAGAATTATATTTTTTTAAAAAAACACTTGTGGGACCACCGACAAAGCCACTTTGGCTTCAATTTTTTCAGTTTGCCATTTTGGACATGCCCTCAGAGTTAAGGACAGTCCTACTGGTCTCTTCTTCTTCATGTTTCAATCATACGTTGTTCGACACGTTTCTCATCCATGGCCATTCCTAGTGACACCCACCCCCACACACCGCCCCCCGCCCCACCCACCCACCCCCCCAACGTGAACCGAATCAGCACCCGCCCAAGTGAGATTCGACGACACCTGGCAGATGTCCCGTCCATTGTTCCCGTACTTCAATGGGATTATAACGGACAATCCATGGAAAAGAAGATGTGAACTTTAATCATATATATATATATTTGTGTACGTGTTACGTGAAGTGGGTGTACCTTTGTTTACTGGGAAGCTTTGTCACCGGTTAGAAAACTCCATATTTTTTTGAAAAATTGTTAAATCAGTCCTCAATTTATTATACGAATATCAATTCAATTTTCATTTTTTCAATTTTACCAAATTAATTCTAAACTTTTGCACGAAATTTAAATATAATCCTTCCGGTCAGTTGACAGTAATGTTATTATGGAGACCGACTATACCCAGAGTTTGCACGCACGATGGTGACGCGCACTTTTCGCAGAGAGAGAGAGAGAGAGAGAGATGGGGCCTGGAGGCAACAAGAATGTCAGTCAGAGGCTGTTTGAGTCGTGAGAAAACATGAAAATCGTGACATGGGAAGTTTAATTGTTTTGAGCAGCAGTGTACGTTAGATTAATAAGAGCTGAAATTAAGAAGTGAATCAAAAGGTTCCTCTCTCTTTAGTCTCCAACCATAAGTACAGGATTGCCCTTTAGTGGTTCTCCTTTCTTGATACTTTGCTTTTGATATAGAGCGAGAAATACTCACCAAGATTTGACAAGGAAAAACTGGAGACCAAGATTCTAGTTGCAAAACCAAAGGTTCCACTCGACTGAACTTTACATTACATTGGCTACATACTACATGTCGGAATTAGTAAGGAAATAAGCCGACAGATGCTAACCGACTAAGTTGGCTACATTAGGGTAATACGGACATGCGATAATTCTTAAACATTCTTAATTTTTTAGACACCCGGGAAAAAAGTCGGGTGGATTTTCATAATTGGAAATTGGACTCGTTAGGAAGGAACTTATTATGGTTCAGACAAGTGAAAAGTGGCGGTAGGCCATATTTGTTCCAATTAAGGGCATCCATCTTGTACTTCACTGCTCGAATCTTTCCATATTCTTATTGGGAGTCCATGTTGGGGGACTGGGAATGGACCATACTGAATCCCACTTTGAGAACCCACGATATCCCATCTGCAAAAAAATATAAATAAATAATTTAATTAAAGAGAGACGAATGACATGCAGATAGATGTCAAAAGAAGGTATAAAAGAAATAATTCTTGCTTTTGGGAAAAAAAAACCCAGAAATAAATATTATTAATTTAATGTTTATAGTACCTGAATTTGGTTATGAGATGATGGATCAATATGAGTATCTCTAGCTTGGCGAGTTCGCTTCCTGGGCAAGAATGGACTCCACTGCCAAATGGCATGAATGTATTGGGTTTTGGAGCTACCTGCATCCACCCACAGCCACAAAATAAATGGAAACTCTTAAATTAGCTTTTGACAAAAGTAAAATTAGGGTTTCTAGGTCAATTTTTTGTTCCCTTAGTTTAGTCATCAAGATGTTATTTGATTAGGGTTGTATGTTCAGTCCAGTAGTGCAAAAATGACTCCCATAATTGATCAGATTAGTGAAATTAGGAGCCTACTTAAGTAAAAGTTGACTTTGGTTCATGCTTCATCAGCAAATACAAGTGTTAACCTCAAGTAGATGCGCGTTTACTCTTTCTATAAGAGTAATAAAATGGAATGGGATATGTAGTGTAAAGAATAATGGAGTTTTATCTTAATTTTATCAGCTTTTGCAAGAAAATTTCATCCACCTATATTACTTATTTAATAAATACTAAAAAAAAATCATCAAGTTAGGTATAGCTCATCCTCTACCCTGATTTTGCTTTATGTATATACATACACACATGCATACATACATACCTCAAATCTAGAGGGATCGAAGATATGTGGATCAGGGAAAAATTCAGGATTGTGATGAATGTTCCTGAAAAGTGGCATCACTTTCCAACCCTTTGGAATCAGATATCCTGCAATGCATGGCATTGAACCATGCTTAGAGAGAGAGAGAGAGAGAGAGAGAGAGAGAGAGAGAGAGAGAGAGAGAGAGAGAGAGAGAGAGAGAGAGAGAGAGAGAGAGATTCTCATAAATTCTTGGTAGATAATGACCATATCTTGAAATTTAATTCTGTTACCTTTATATTCCACATCAACCACTGCCTCCCTAAATGTGAAAGATATGATGCTTGCGATCCTCAAACTCTCCAGTATCACCTGATTCCACCAAAGCATATAAGCAAAAGCAAACGACTAAATCGCAAAAAAATAATGATGATTAAACAAGCTAGTAAGTAATATTCTATATGTGGAAATATAGGAATGATTCAGGAATCTGAGCAGTGCATACCTTGTAAGTGAGTGGCATATTCTTAGTCTGTGCCCATGTCAAGGGTCTCTTTCCTCCACCATTCATCTTGAATATTGCCATTTGCTCTGCCTGTTGAAAAAGGGGTTAAAATTGTCTTAGAGGGGCATCCTTTCCTTAATAACATTAGTGAAAATTTAATCAAATCCCGAACTTAGTTATATGCATTTGAGATCGAGACTTTCGACTCTAATTCTCAAAATGGTATCCATAAACGACATAATTCTAGGAGGGCAACCCTATAACTACATAGGGTGTGCAAGATGAATATCCTTTAACGGTATCAATTATGTTCTAATGCATATTTATCGTACACGTACATTAAAATTTGCGGTATTTAACCTACTAACACTAACTGCATACAGAATAAGGATTCACTATGCAAGATCACATACCAAACAATCACTAACTGACTAGAACAAACATCTTTTCAAATCAAAGACTACGATTCCAACTGGGCCCGCAGGCAAGCCCCACACCGATGGAAAAGTGGTCACAGCAACACATGGAGATACGTACCTTGACAGCCTCCAGAAGCCTCGGGTCATCATGGAGGTACTTGAGGATCCATGTCAACACACTGGCCGTCGTGTCCTGCGCGGCGAACAACACTCCGATCACATTATCGGCCACCACCTTGTCCTCCCTCAAACGACCATGGTCTTCGTCGTCCTCGAGCTCAAAGCTCATGAATTGGCCCAACATGTCCTTGTCCACTATCCTCTTCTCCTTCCTCTCCCTTATGATCTCCCCCAATATCTCCCCGAGTCTCTTTCTTGCCTGCAAAATGCAACAAAAAGTGTGGAGTTGATAAGTTGACGAGGAAAAGACCCCTTCGCGACGAGAAGCGTTTGGGGCTTTTCTTCTTTTGTATATGCACGAATTTATGGAGCGAACGCAGATGTTGTGCAACTACATGCATTTTCTGCACTAGCAGTGCTAATTGAGTAGTGATTTGGTCCTGTTTTCGTGCAAGTGCTCGCATTTATTGTGAGGCTTGTGGTAGAAGCGTACTTTTCCACTGCCTGCACAGTAGATTAATAGTCCTTTCGTCCATATTTTTCCCGTGGAAAATTTTTTCAACCAAACGGTTTCAATAGGTCGATAGCATATTTGTCTAAATCTAACGAAAACCCGAATTCCCCGAATTGAAAGAAATAGAGTGGTAGGTACTACTTGTGCTCCTAGCTTTATGAAAATAGGTAGAGACAAATGGGAAAATAATTGAAAGTACAATAAGGTAGATATCATGCCATCATAGGACTGTATAAGAAGGAATTATTGCTTACCAAGAGGGCCTTGTGATGTGCGGTTCCTGGTATTTTTGTGGGAAAAGAATTGTAACCCTTTTCCACTATGCAATAGTTCTCCTTCAGCTTTTGCTTGTAATACTCATCCAAGTGTCCAAAGATGGATAAAACTCCAACTTCGAAGGAGAACTGCGTATATACTTTTGTCAATAAGTAATTCTCTTTACATCCGAAAATAAGACAAAGCAAGCATGTACGTAGTGACGATAAAATGGAGAAACCCAGTACTTAAGAAATTCACGAATATAAAATAAATCAATCCATAAAAAATGAGCTCAAAAAGTAATCTATCAAATGAACAGAAATAAAAAGACAAAAAAAGAAAAGAAAGCACTGGGTTTGATGCTACGCACATAAGCCAAAGAAGGGAAAACAAGCACATCACACAGCCAAACATGTTCAGATCCTACAAGTCTAAACTAACCTGTGTGGGGGGGAAAATAAAGAGAAAAGGCAGCAAACTCAAACCTTCTTCATTTCATGAAAGGTGTTGATCACTTTCCGATCACCGGCCCAAGACTTCAATGCTGAAACAGCTACTGCCTCAATGTTGGCGACTTTCTTTCGGATTGCTTCTGGGTACAACGAGCTCTGGACCAGCTTTCGAATGCGCGTGTGGTACTCCCCTTGGTGAAAGAACAAAGCGTTGGGCCCAATCATCTTTTCTTTGCTCTTGGGATAGGTTGGCTTGAACAAGTGAGCATGAATCACCAGCACGAACCTAGCCGCTTCTGGGCTCGCCAGCATAACGCAGGGACAACCCAATATGTGGGTCTTGAATATTTCTCCATATCTGTGAGATGTGAGGCCAAATCAATTCAGTTTTGTATAATCTCTCTAATGGTTTCTTAAGGATTCTGAAAAATAGGAATTCAAAAATGAAAAAGAAAGAAAGCCTAAGTTTAAACCTCTTCTGCTTTGTTGCAAAGAAGATGTTTGGGTCTTGAGAATAGAGTTGGATTGTCTCTCCAATAAAAGGCCAACCCATTGAACCTGGAGGTAGCTTAGCAATTCTTTTGAGCTGCTTCTTTTGCCTCTTTAGCTTTAATGGGTATGAGAGAATGAGTGCTGAGAGAAGAAGAACTAAGTATGGTAGGACGGAAATAATAATCTCCATGCAAGTGTAGTCGGTAAAACTCTCTCGCGCTCTCTCTCTCTCTCTCTCTGAGCTATAAAAGATAGGATGAATCGAGTGTTCCTGAGTTGAAGAGGGTTATGCGACGAAGAGATGTTCAAATTTATAGAGGAGTTGGAGAAGAGTGTTTTTGGGCTATGAGAAATGAAGTGGAGAGTGGGAGTGGATAATTTGCTTTTGAAGGAGATTCGCCAAATGTTGTGAAGGGATTGTTCTTAGTTTTGTAGGCCTAATTCCGGAAAAAACCCTAATTTTAGGTCAAGTCCAAAATCTATCCCGAACTTTTTTTTATCTTAAAAAAAAGCTCAAACTTTAAGTCTAGTCTCAAATGTGCCATGAACTTTTTTTTGTCTTAAAAAAAATCCAATCTTTAAGTCAAGTCCCAAATTTGCTCCGAATTTTATTTTGTGTAAAAAAAATCACCAAAATTTGATTTATTTTCAAAAATATATCCCGTGATCCAGTCCCAACTTGACTTGACATTTTTACGTCGATAACAAATCCAAATCAACAAAGTAATGTGGTTTTTTTTAGATAAAGAAAAGTTTGGAGCAAATTTAAACTAAACCTAAAAATTATGTTTTTTTAATTAATTTTTTTTGGGGGATGGATTTGCTATCGTCCCTAACTTTCATATCCTAGAATGGTTTTATTTTGGAGAATTTCAAAAATTTTAATGTGTTGGATTTGTTATCGAAGTGAAAATGCGACGTTGGTCCGTACCTATTGCCCCATTACTTTGTTGATATGGATTTTTTATCGACATAGAAGTGCCACGTCAAATTTGAATCGGATCACGAGGGTATATTTTTTAAAATAAATTGAATTTTGGTGATTTTTTTTACACAATAAAATTCGGGATAAATTTGGAACTGGACTTAAAGTTTAGGATTTTTTCTAAGACAAAAAAAATTCGGAACAGATTTGGGATTGGACCTAAAGTTTGGAGTTTTTTCTAAGATAAAAAAAATTCGAGATAACATTTGAGACTTGACCTAAAGTTTAGGGTTTTTTTTACGGAATTCACCCTAGTTTTGCATGGTTATAATCCAATTTATATGCAGCTGGGTTTGATGGAAAAGGCATCTCCACATAATGCCGACAAAACACAGAAAAAGCTAGAATTGAAAGCTGCTACTAGAAATTACTGGTTAAAATATTGATAAAATGAATAAGGGGGCTCTCCACGACAAAACTGTTTGAAATTCTAGGATTTATCATATCAGCATGCATATGCACAGGATAATTTAACTCTAGTACTGTACATGCGGCGTCAGTGTTTCATTTTTTGTCACTTCGCTTAAAAAGCATAAAAGTTTAAAGATTCAGAATAAACCTCAAGGAAATTTTTTGGGTGTGGCATATTCTGTATCGAATCACCGTATCTCCTACCCACTTAAAGAAACTTTAGGATGGACGTCAGCGGCTCAATGAATGAATTTTGTATCTGATGTACATAGAGAGACGGTTTCCGTGTGTTCGTAGGGATTAATCAAGACGAAGGTTTGATACCCTGTGTTATAAAAAGAAATAATTTCATTATTAAGTTCCCCAAAAAAAGATTTTTTTGTGCTGATAGATTTCTATAAGAGTTGGTAAGTGCCGAAAATTGTTAGTGAAAAAAAATTACTTGTTACCGAATTTCCCAGTGACTTATTGATAACTTACCGAAACTTTTATGAAATACCAACTCTTTTAACAATTGAAAATTACTAAATTTTTTTTTCTTTTACCAACTTCTATCCGCGTTTCTTACCTATACCTTCAATTTATTAACTTTTATATGAATTTACCAAATTTTATACGATTGACTCTAGTTTTTTCCCTATTCAATTACCAAGTAATTTTAGGTTAGCAACTCTCTGTTGAGTTACTAACCAATGTTCATTTGGTTTTATAATTTACCAACTTTTATTATCATTTACCAACATTTATTTGGAAAAAATTACAATTACTCCCCTGATCTTGGAGGGTAGTACACATTTGCCTCTAAACTTTTGATCGTTACACCCTACCTCTTGAACTTTCATTATGTTACAATTGATAACGCCCAGTTGTATTTTAGGTTAGCACGTGCAATGCACATGAAGTGGTAAAATAGTTGCTTACCATGTGTTGGATTATTTTTTAAATTTATTGACTTATCTATTGAGTTACCACTTTTCATTTTGTTGCTGACCATTTTTTTTTTCAAATTATCAACCTTAACTAGATTGAATACCAACTTTTCTCCAATGAAGTGCTAGTTTTGTGTTCTCAACTTATATCTGAGTTAGTTACTAATGTTTACTTTTTCAAAAAATTATTAATTTCTCTTATCTTTAACAAAAGAACTTCTCTTATCATTTACGAAATTTGATTCAACTTTCTTAACAATGGCTTCATGAAAGTATCAACATTTTTTGGTGTAAAATGTAAGTAGTATATAACAGATGATGTACAGCAACTTAGGGGCATTCCCCAGCATTATAACTAGTACTAATAATTCGAGAATATGGAGGTAGGAAGTCTCCATAAAGTATCAACATTTATTTGCGTGATTTACCAACTTTTCTCTAAATAAGTCCCCAATTAATTTTGAGTTACCAACCCTCATTCGAATTGCTTACCATGGATTTTTTTCGTCAAATTTACCAACTTTCCTATTGTGTTCACCAACTCGTTGGAGGAATTGTCAACCTCAATTAGAGTTATTACCAATTTTTCTCTTATACCAACTAGTTTTATGTTATCAATTCTTATTTGAGTTGTTTACAATTGTTTATTATTATTTTTAAATTACAAACTTCTCTTATTTCTGACTTAGCGAAAACTTCTTTTATCTTTTATCAACTTTTATTTACCTTTCTTATCAACGCCTTAAAGTTTCCAATTACTATAAGGGATTAGCATTTTTATGTCACTTATAAACTTTTCTCCGATTGAGTTGCCAATTACTTTTGAGTTATGATTTCTCATTTAAGTTAATCACCGACATTAATTTTTTTTTATTTACCAACCTTTCTATTTATTTTCCCTGCTTACTAATCCTTTTCCACGATATAGTTACCGATTAGTTTTGTGTTACTAACTCTTCTTTGAGTTAATTACCAATTATATTTGCTTGTTCTAAATTACTAACTTCTTTTATCTCTGAGAAAGAAAAGAAAATTCTCTTATCTTTTACTAAGTTCTATTTACTTTTCTTAGTTACTTCTTAAATTTACCAACTATTATATACAATTACCACATATATTTGTATGACTTATTAACCTTTTCCCGATCAAATTATCCAAAAGAGAAGTTAGTAAATTAAAACAACCCAATAAATGTCGGTAGCTAATTAATTAAAGTGATAGTTGGTAAACTAGAACTAGTTGTTAAAGTACGTCAAGAAAATCTAGTAAAGATAGAATAGTTGGCAATTAGAAGAAAACTACATTTAGTTAAGTAACTCATATGAAAATCGGTGACCCAAAACCACTTAGTAACTTAATAGACAAAAGTTGATAAGTCACTCTAATTAAGATTGGTATCATAAAAGAGTTGGTAAATTTGAGGCATTGCCAAGAAGCGCAAATAAAAGTTTTTAGGTAAATTTAAGGCATTAACAAATGATAAGGGAAGTTGAAAAATTAACAAGAAAATAAACATAGATAAATAGTTCAAATCAGAGTGAGTAATTCAACCCTAGGTGATAATTTAATGGGAGAAAGTTAGTGAGTCACACTAAATTTATTTGGTCACTTGGAAAAGGAGTTAGTAAATGTGAAGGTTTTTAACTAAGTTAAATAAAAGTTGGTAACTCAATAGAAAAATTGATAAATTTGAAAAATAGCAAATGTTAGTAAGTAACTCATATGAGAATTGTAAACCAAAAACTAGTTGGTTATTTAATATGAAAAGTTGGTAGTTACACTGATTTTGTTTAGTAACTTACTGGCCCTTCGAATTTACTGACTCTTATTTTAACTTAACTTATAATCAATAAGTAATTGCGAAAACCTTAACACAATATGAGGGAAAAATACATTTGGCCAATCAAAATTTATATGTCTAGAAAAGAAGATGGATTTTCACAATAAACTCATTTTTCTACTTTTTTTTGGCTGAAAATCCAAGATAAAATGCTAATCAGGGGCGGTTGTGGATTGCAAAACCTGTGGAGTTCTACATCTTCCACTGACACTGGCTCACCTAGAGCCTGTTTAGTAATGTTTCTGTTTTTCTGTTATTTTGTTCATCGGAACAGAAAAAGAACAGAAATCCGTTTAGTAACGTCAATTAGATTTTTTGTTTCCCGGAACAGAAAAGTGATCAGGAAATAGATTTGGAACAGAAATAAGAAGGAAAAAAAAATCTACTTTTCTGTTTCTGGAACAAAAAAAGAAACAATAGAGAAACAAGTTCGGCTTTATTTCTTTCACAAGATATTCTCATACTAAATCATAAACTCTAAACCTTAGCCCTAAACCCCAAAACCCCAAAACCTTAAACTTCAATACCCAAACCCTAAAACCTATAACACTAAAATCAAAAACCCAAAATCCTAAACTTTAAAACCCCAAAACCCAAATCCCTAAAACCCTAAACCTTCTAAACCCCAAATCCTAAACCCAAAAACCCAAACCCTAAAATCCCAAACCCGAAACACTAAACCCTAAACCCCAAAACTCCAAACCCTAAAACCTAATCCCTAAAATCGTAACTCCAAACCCTAAATTGGAAAATACTAAATCGTAAAACCCTGAACCCTAAACCATAAACCACAAATCCTACATTGTAAACCCTAAACTCTAAATCCCAAACCCCAAGACCCAAAACCCGAATTCCTAAAACCTTAAACCACTAAACCCCAAACCCAAAACCTCAAACCCGAAACTTTAAAACCTAAACCCCTAACCCTAAACCCCAAAATCCAAAACCTAAAACCCTAAACCCTAAGCCTCAAAACCGAAATCCTAAAACCCTAACCCCTAACCCCAAATCCTAAAATCCTATACCCTAAACTGCAATTTCCTTGACCATCACTCGATACTTGCTTCGTCTATAAGGAATAATTTTCTTAATGATTGTATTAAGGCCATCTAATTCTATATCATAATATACTATTATTCTATTTCTAGTCCAATTTTATCCAAACATGAATTGTTAAGTCCCCTAAACTGCAATTTTCTCGACCATCACCCGATATTTGCTTTATCTATAAGGAGTAATTTTCTTTATGATTATATTAAGGTCATCCAATTCTATATCAAAATATATTCTTATTCTATTTTTAGTCCAATTTTATCCAAACATGATTTGCTAAGTCTCCACTGACAATTTTATAATTAAATGAAAAAATTGGGAGTAGAAATTTTTAGTGTCCTACCAAATGAATTACTATTCTTTTTCTACTCCGGAAATAAAAATTTTGCGCAGTTACTAAACGCGTTTTTTTGCCCATAAACTTGTCTATGGAATAGAAATAGAAAAAACTATTTCTGAACAGAAATTGTTTCTAAGAACAAAAATGTTACTAAACAGGCCCCAAACATTACTGACTATGGAATCTTTGATGTGAGCCTCTGTCTGATCCCCAAATGGAATTGCAGCAAGAGGAAGAAGATAAGCCACAAGCCCTTGTGAGTGCTTGTACTCAGTCCTTGTAACAAGCCCCAATTCTAATCACAGGTGTCTCAACATGGTTTGAATTTTTAGTGTCCTACTGACTATGGAATCTTTGTGCGTCTTCTTTTACAAAAGCTAGTTGCTTTACACATATGCCTAATGTAGTAGACATTGAAAGTATGCCTACCATGACAATGATCATTTTAGTTCTAGCTTCAAAATGTTTAGCAGGTCGAGTCCATTTCCATGTGCAGATGCTACTAGAAGTTTGGCCTAACCTAAATTTCTTTCTTAGGACATGCGATGTCTCAAAATTTCGCATCAAATGGACGATGTTCTATTGGATGGTTCATAAATATACAGAGGCTCCCAAAACGATCACCATCTTGTCCAATTACTCAAGAGTACTACTTTCGAAAGCTTGACCCAAGTGGAGCCAACAAAGTCATCACAAATAGTGCCTAAGCACGACCCCATCCTACACTACAAAAAAACTTGATTTTTGCCACGAAAATTTCCGACGAAAAAATTTTCGTTGCAAATTTGCGACAAATTTTCCAACGAAAATCAAAATTCGTTGGAAATTTCCAACGAAAAATTTTCGTCGCAAAATTCGTTGGAAATTTCCAACGAAAAAAAATTTGTCGCAAAATTCGTTGGAAATTTCCAACGAAAAAAAATTTGTTGGAAATTTCCAACGAATTTCAATTTTCCGGGAAATTACTTCAGAGTGCACATTTTTCGTTGGAAAATTCGTTGGAAATTTCCAACGAATTTTTTTCCTTGGAAATTTCCAACGAATTTTCCAACGAATTACAAAAAAACCCACATTTTTGTAATTCGTTGGAAAATTCGTTGGAAATTTCCAACGAATTTTCCAACGAATTTCAATTTTCCGGGAAATTAATTCAGTGTGTACAATTTTCGTTGGAAAATTCGTTGGAAATTTCCAACGAATTACAAAAAAACCCACATTTTTGTAATTCGTTGGAAAATTCGTTGAAAATTTCCAACGAATTTTCCAACGAATTTCAATTTTCCGGGAAATTAATTCAGTGTGTACAATTTTCGTTGGAAAATTCGTTGGAAATTTCCAACGAATTTTCCAACGAATTACAAAAAAAATCCAATATTTTCGCGCTCATTATTCCAATTTGAACATTCATTCTCTCTCTCTCTCTTCGCGCTCATTATTCCAATTTGAACATTCATTCTCTCTCTCTCTCTCTCTCTCTCTCTCTCTCTCTCTCTCTCTCTCTCTCTCTCTCTCTCTCTCTCTCTCTCTCACCCTCTCTCCTTCGCCTTCGCCCTCTCTGTCCTTCTCCCTCTCCGCCTCCCCCTCCGCCTCCTCCCCCGCCGCCCCCCCTCCTCCTCCGGCTCCGGCTCCGGCGCCATGGACTCCAACCTCCGACGCCCCCGACACCCCCGACGCCACCAAGCCTCATCGCCGGCGAGGCTAGGAGACGACGACGGGCGGCGACCCCGAAGCCTGCTCCCGCCCCTGCTACTGCTGCTGCTTCTTCTTCATCTTCTTGTTCTTCCAGAACAAGAGAGGCGCAACAGCCTCGCCGGCCATGAGGGCAAGCCTCGTCGTCGGCGAGGGCCGAGCTCGCCCAGATCTGGGCGAGCTCGTCGCCGGCGAGGGCCGAGCTCGCCCAGATCTGGGCGAGCTCGTCGCCGGCGAGGGCCGAGCTCGCCCAGATCTGGGCGAGCTCGAGCTCGCTGGCCATGGCGAGGGCCGAGCTCGCCGGCGACGAGCTCGCCCTCGCCGGCGACGAGGCCGGCCCTCGTCGGCCATGCCGAGGGCCGAGCTTGCCATGGCCGGCGAGCTCGGCCCTCGCCGGCGACGAGGCTGGCCCTCGCCGGCGGCGAGGGCTATTTTTCGCCCAAAAAAAAAAATTTTCGACCAAAAAAAAAAATTTCGACCAAAAAAAAATTTTTCGATGGAAAAAAATTTCCACGATTTTTCGACCAAAAAAAAATTATAGTTTCCAACGAAAAAAAATTCGTCGAAAAAAAAAGTTCTTTTCCAACGAATTTAGCTACGAGTTTTCCAACGAATTTTCCAACGAAAAAAAATTCGTCGCAAATTTCCAACGAAAATTCAAATTTTTCGTTGGAAAATTTTCCGACGACGAATTACCAACGAATTTTTTTTCGTTGGAAAATTCGTTGGAAATTCTTTTTCCAACGAATTTTCCAGAATTTTTCGTTGGAAATTTTGTCGGAAAAAAATCGTTTTTTTGTAGTGCTATAAATGTGTGGTTCGCAAATGGATTAGGCTTAGTAAATGTCTGGTTACTAAGTGTAGTTGGTTTTGAGAGTTAGGAAGTGCTTGGAGGGCAATTTTATCCCTTTCCCACGAGGTTTTATCTCAAATGCAAAATCGCATTTTTAGAGATAGAGGAGGGAAAGTGGCGATGTAGTAAAAGTTGAGGATGGTATTTGGTTTTTTCTCCATTAAAAATCTATCGTCTGTACCTTGAAGTCTAACAAAATCAAGAAAAAGTTCGAAAAAACTGTACGGACAACCCAGAGCCTCCATGTTCCTCCCCGTTGTTTTTCCTCCTAGGGAGGAAGGAGTTTCCCCTTCCGCTTTTACATCCTCTAAAACCTAAGGGAGAGATCTTAGGAGGTGGAGCCTTTTAAGGACGTACTCAAGTCCAATACCTTGAAGTCTAACACGACCAAGAAAAAGTTTGAAAAAACTAGATGATTAAGCCATTATGTTTTTTAAATATCGCATCATGCAAAATACACAATTCTTAGATTTTGAAGCTAGAAGGTGCAAATATATGTACAAAGATATGTGTAGCATAAGTTTTGTATTTCCTTTGATTAAAAGTAAGAAACTTAAATATAGCAGAATTATCTAGAGGTACTTTCTTAGAAAGATCTTACTATTTGACGGTCTAATTCCCTAAAAATGCTCAACTTTAGATCCAATCTCAATTATACTTGTAACTTTTTTTTTGTCTAAAAATATGACAAACTTTTACTCTAATCCTAAATCTATCCCCCATCCAAAAATCACCATTGATTTCCTCAAAATTATCAACATCAAAAGATTGCCATTGTTCCATAAGAAAGTGCGAGTATTGTCGAAGACACAAGTTTTGATAATGAATCTCTAATTAACCCTAATGTTGATAATTTAAAGAAACTAGTGGCGATTTTTGCACATAGGGATAGATTTGGAAATATGGTCGAAGTTTGTGATTTTTTTAGACAAAAATTGAGGCAAAAGTGAAATTGGACCTAAAATTGAAGAATTTTTCTGGGAATTAATGCTAATATTGACTTATATGATGATATATCAAAGGAAAAAGCCGTTCATAAAAAAATGATAGAGCTGAGATGATTGTCCTCCCCTCCTAGAATAAAGTCCCCACGATGACTGATAGCTTTGTCCCCCTGTCAATTCCATACTATAACTAGAAAACGGTACATCAATCATTGAATTAAATTTGTCTTAATCAATTTATATGTGTTGCATCATGTGCGATCGGTCCATCTATTTCTTTAGAGGGTTTTGTACGTTTAGAGCCCATCTTAGTTTCCAAAAATTGATTGGTTGGCTGGATAATCCATTGTTTTGTGTCTATGTAAAAATACTCATCAATCACACAAATTGAGCAAAAGAGAGAGAAAGATATTGATATCGGTTAACATATCCATGTAAATGAAATAATATGTTCCGAACATTTGAAATTCTTTTTTGGTTAATAACAATCTTTGCTCAGCGAGCATTTTCTCATTCTTCAATATCATCAGTAAAAATAATCCCTTTTGTTAACCAGTTCATGAAACTTTAAGAAATCGGCCTAATGTGTTTTTATATGTTAAGTGTAGTGTCATGTCACATGTCTGTTTTTTTTTTTTTTACATGGATTGCAAGGTCAATGTTAACTAGGCAAAAATATCACGTTGACAGTAAGGGTGAGCATCAAGTCCGGTTCAACTCGAGAATCGGATTGAGCCAGCCTTGACCGACTAGTTCAGGGCCGATTCTAAGGAGAATAGGTTCGATTCCCAGTTCCGTGAACCTAGAACCGGCCTATGACTAGTTTGGTTCCTAGTTGCAACATTGTGGAATGGGTTCAACTAATGCAGCTCTCGAGTTGAACCAGTTTTGAAGCCTCTTTTAAAAACAAAAACTTGTGTGCCTATGGAGAATCGAAATCCCAGTCTTTAACATGAGCAAACACCAACATGACCACTTGGCCAACATATTTTTTATAGTGAGATTATGCAACTTTTATATTTTATTGCAAGAATTTGATGTTTTACCCAAAACACAAAATTTTTGAAACTTGCTGGCTTATTTAACTGTTCCAATCTTTTGAAGTCGAGCCAGTATGAAACCGATCACCCATAGCTAACAGACATTTTATATTTATTTTTCCAAGTTAGGAAAATCTTTTTTTTTCTCCTTTTATCTCCTTTTTATTACTTGCCTATCTTCCTCCTTCTACCTTAGCTACTAGTGCACTCTGCCAATCAACCGTCAATACCCGCCTCGCAGCGCCCCGGCATTACAGCAATCACCTCCCTCCTAATGTGGGAGCATCAAGCTCTATCGATCAACCCTCAAGCTCTACTCATATTTGGTCAATTCAACCAAACCCATTCACAATTCGTGCAAGCGAAAGCCAGTTTTTGTCACAATTTAATTATGTGAGTTCAAGTATGAAATTGTGCGTTGTGCAACATAGTTGGTGAATTACAAGACTTGTTGCCAATTTCGAGACCCCTCATCGACAACTTAATGATTGGAGGCTATATTGGTCAATTTCCACCGTTGTTAGATTATCCTCTACAACGACTGCTCTGCTTTCAAGACTAGTACACAAATTTAGAGTGTTACAAGTTTCAATGCATCTAATAATTAGTCTCATGCATATAAATCTCTTTATTCACAATTTTTATGAGTCTTTATCGTGGTGTTGCTTTTAAGAGTTATAATTAGGTGGATTTCCCAAGAGTATGTTCGGTTTTTGGGAATTCGAAGAGTCTTCCCTTTTATTTAGCATTATCTCTATATATAGAGGCATAATCCTACTATAAAACAACGAAGACTTAAATATTGAGAATATATAATATTTTCCTATCTGTGAGTGAATATTTTTAGAGAGCGAATAACTCATATCCCGATTTCTAATTTATCCTTTGAGAGTGGATTATTACTTGGTGGTTAACCAAGAAACTCTTTATTATCGGCTGGTAATTTTTCTTTAGGCCTTAATGATGAGCTTCTCCTATCTCAAAGTCCTTTATTATTGGTGAGTGGCTTAACCTTTAAACCTTGGCAGTGAACTTTGTTAATCCCGATCTTCATTCTTGGCTAGTAGTGAGTCCTTTGGGCATTGGTGGTGATCGTATTCTATCTTGTAGTTACGTTTATTCATCAACATTCATCTCCGCACACTTTGATCAATCCGTACTTCGTTCAACATCACTCAAAACACACTCGTATGCTCTTGCAACCGCATCACCTCCACCCTTGCTCCCTCCCTCCCACCCCTATGATTGTAAATTACTCTATTGTTTTTTTAGGGCGGGGGATAATGACACAAATGGTCCGTGAACTTTAACCCAATGTGCAATATAATCAATGAATTTTAGCCTAATATGCAACATTGTCCTTTGACTTCTGATACATGCTCAATTTAATACATAAACTATATGAAAATATTCAATATTGTGCTTCTATTGATTCAAGTTCAGGGACAATATGGAACATTTCATATAGCCTAGAGACTAAATTGAATATATACCAAAAGTCTAGGGACAATATTACAGATTGGGCTAAAGTTTAGGAATTATATTGAACAAATTTAAAGTTCAGGGACCATATTGCACAATAAATAAAAATTCATGAACCATTTATGTCATTTACCCCTTTTTTACCAAGAGAATCAAAGACAATCGAATATTGACAATGAGGGGCACAAAGTTATTTCTTCAAAGTAGATAAGTAGATAAATATCAATACGTATGAAAAGATAAAAGATTCTAAGAAGCAAATACATATATTTGAAATAAAATAGCGAAAAACATTGGAATATTAGCAGTAGCTTTCAAAGATGAATCTTCATAAAAGAGTTCGGCAAGAAAGCTCTACTGTAGAATCGAACTTAAACAATAAATATGGTAAAAGATTGCGATGTAATAATTTAAATCAAGCCGATAAATAAAGCGGATCCAATTACAATCCAAGGGATTACCATCCTCAGCTCCCATGAATTGTTGAAACTCATAACATATGTGGCCAGTAATGAAGATGAACTCGGATTTGGTCGGAAATTGGAAGGACCACCATCCTTGTCTCCTCCGAGCCTTGGCCCGTAATCGCTGTATCCGTCGCTTGCGTCGCAAGCCGAAAGAGAAGGTAGGTTAACGTCGTTTTAGAAAAAAAAGAGAAAAAGTAGAAAAGGATAAATTTCGGGCGAAAAGTACATACCGTCTTAATCAAAAAGCCTCCAAAAAAAAGAAAATCACGGCTAAAAAGAAAGAAATCGGGTTAAAAGAGAAGGAGGTAGCTAATGCCGCTTTCGTGATGGTGACATCGAAAGCATTTCGAATGGAGATTGTAGCTTGGCCGGCGACTCTTCACGTGCCGGGGCGGGACCCGGCGCGACGACGGTGCGTTCCGGCTCGCACGTTGGAGCCGTCGCGGCCTCTCAACTCCGGGGGGCGGGGAGGGAAAAAAGATCCGACGGCCCCCGTGCCTCCTCCGTCGTCGCCGCCGCCGCCGCCCGCCCCGAAACGGCACGGGAAGCTTCTCGACACAGGGGTGGTCACCGTCGGATGGAGCGGGCGCGCGACGTGGGATCCAGCTAAGCCTAGGGCGGGCGCGCGCGCGCACACGCGATCTCACGTGCACCGGAGACGGACATCGACCGGTCAAAATCGAGGGGCGGGGAGCCAGGACACGTGTCGGCGATCGGGAGGGCCGGCGGGGATGGTGGTGGGGGAGGATCGAGGACCTGCGAGAAGGAGCTGGATACCAGGGCGGCAATCCCCCAGGGGGGTCGAGAAGATCCTGCCCCTTGATTTGCCGACATCGTTGGGTCTATCAAGGACGAAAAGACAACGTTGAATTTTGCCCGGATACCGATTTGATTTCATCCCACGAGAAATCCCGCTGATTAAGGGCCAAAAAGACTTGTCTAATGGGAACAAAGGCCCCTCGGCTGGGTAAGAAGGGGCGCCGCGCAAGGGAAAGGGCACGTTGGGCTGTGCAATCGGCACCGGTGCAAGGTCGACACTGTCGACCGCCGGCCCTCGGCGCCCGGGTAACTGGACAGCGCTGGCCTGGCACTAGAAGCACCACGCATCGCGTGCCCCTATGACATGTGGCGCTCAAACCTTGTCTGTGGCCAACGAGAGTTGCCCGGATCTAGGAGAGGGCTGCGATGCCCAGACCTAGATCCGGGCGATGGCCCGACGCCCTCGCCTGTAATCCTCGCCGACCCTCTCCTATTGACTGGCAAGGGCTGCATCGCCTAAACCTGGATCTGGACGAGGGCCCCCGACGCCCTGGCGTGCAATCCTCGCCGGCCCAGAGTTGTAGGGGAAAAAACAAAAAGAAAGAAAACAAAAATATATATTTAACAAAATATTAAAAAATTGTAAAATTTGTTCACGTCGTTACCGGTCGTGCCACGTAAGACAGCTGGTGTTCGTGTCATCGATTTTCAGCCAAAATTGACCGGATAGATTACATTGGCAAATCATCAAAAAATTTAAAAATCAATTGATACAATTGAAATATTTATGACTGAACTTGTACAAATATAATAGGTTTAAGACTTTTTTTTTTGTACTTTTCCGTCATTTCCAAAACTTAAATTCCACTGACCGAGCTCGAGTCTTGTTTTTGCACTTATTCCTATACTTAATCTGCGCACTATCTAGATGGTTCTCGCTTCATAATTTATCGATGAAGTTACTTAAGCAATTCATAGCTTCGAAATTTATCCATCTAAGGCGAGTTTCTCTTGTCATGCAATTATCATAGGTCTACTCAACAAGAGTCCATGTGCTGTAAGTCTTTGTATGTCCCACGTCTTCAAAAAAGAACAAAAAGGAATAGCATGGTCCAAGCGAACTCAATAACCAAGTTGCTGTAGCAACGTGCACGGATGTGCCACGGCTCTTGCTTGCTTTCTGCTGTATTTCGTGAAGCACTACCTACCTGCTTCTGCAAAAGGCACCGCAACAGATGGTTCGAGACGCTTGGTCATGGTGGTCATACATCAATCATCACGAACAAAAATGGCCAGGGGGATGCTTATCTTTTGACGTTTCTTGCCCGAATGATTGCTTTTCTCTATATCCATTGAATCCCAATAGCTCAACCAAGAGTTATTCCCACGTGACTCGATTACCAAATGGAGGTGTGCTGTAAAAAACCTGCAAAATCTAGGGTATCTACGAAGAGGATATGGTGGGGTTAATTTTAGGATGGAGAATTATTTATCACTCTTTATCCTTTAGCCGCTTTAACTGTGACCTACAAAAATTGTAACTTTTCCAACGATAGATATCTATGTCGATGTGAATGGATAAGCCAATTTCTTTAGTAGTAACTCTAGAGACGCTAAGACTTCTTACTGAAACATGCTTTCCAAGAACGTGTCACATTTTTTGGCGGATGTTTGGAAACGCCAATCATTAAAAGTGTGGATCTCGCTTATTCAAGCAAATAATCAAAAGAGTGACACATTACTTAGCATTATTCTTTTGCTTTTGTCCTCGGTAAGAATAAGCATTTATCAGATCTATGTATGATATGACAACAAGTTCTTTCATAAGAAGAGTCTATGATTGTGCCATGTGTATTCAGTTGGTTAGACTTTAGACTGCGTTTGATGGAGCGGATAAAATTCCGGATATGATAACTTTTATCGTATCCGGTATTTTTGGAGTGATGCGAAATTAGGATATGAGCGGATATAGTCCGGATAAACAAAATCCCATGTAGGAGGTCGAATGGACCTGGGGTCATGCGTTTTTTCCCCATTTCTACGCCTACTAATCGTGCCACCATCTCTCTCTCTCTCTCTCTCTCTCTCTCTCTCTCTCTCTCTCTCTCTCTCTCTCTCTCTCAACTAGCACATTTTTTACTATACCTTTATAACAAAACTTACGGTTTTCCTCTTAATTAGCAAACAAAAGCTTCTATGGAGATTATCTCATATGCTTTTTTGACATTGGAAATAATTTACGAAATGTAATAGTTCATATTACGTTCTTGGTTTTTTTGCGTACTAATTAGTTTCTCCAAATTCTAATAATTACTTATCCATCTATCTTTGGAAACATCTGATAAAATTGGTACGTACAATATTTGTTAAAATATGTATAGTTTTATCATATAATGATACAGTAATGTAACACGTATCTTAATTTATATATTTCATACACCATTTTAACTATATATAGTATTATAATCCACACAATGCACGAGTATACGTCTACTTTGCATTAAGACTGGTAGCATGTTATCTAAGAAAACTTAGATGTAATATTTCACTAATGGTCATAGTTTTATGGGCAAAAGCCACTAAAAGCCCTAAACTATGCCCATATTGACACATTTACCCTTCACTTTTTTCTGTGATACCAAAAATCCCAATACATTTACGCTTCATCAAAGTTCTATTAATAAGAACCGTTAAAAATATGCCTACATAGACACCATAAAGCAGACAATGTTGACATGGCATCCCCATAGCTTAAGTGAAATAAAAATGGCGTTATTTTGATTGAAAAATAATCTAAAAAAACCTTAACGGAAGGTAATGGTGTTACATAGGTACAAGTTTAAAGTTTTTTTTGTCATAATAAAAAAAATTAGAGTAAATGTGGCACAATAGGTATAATTTGGGATATTTAATGTCACAAAGAAAGTTCGTGATAAATATGTCATACTGAGTATAATTTAGGATTTTTTGTGGGTTTTTTTCATAATTTTATACATTAAGTCTTCTTTCATCAAATTTTTCGAACTCCTAGTCTAGAATTTCTATTGTACTATCAAGGCTAGGTTTCAATTTGCCATGCTCCGTCTAGGTATATTTCGTGTGGGGTTTCTCACTCCTCGACACGTGTGTTCTTCATAGAATTCAAATCAATTTGCACACGAGATAAGACTGCTAAAGAATTCTCCCACATTGCTTAAACAATGACTTTTACATACATATAATTTTCCTTCACCTAATAGTTTAAACTTTTATGTTAGAAATTCTGACACCATTAAAGGAAAGCAAAACAACATTCAAAAGTTCACTTTGTGCTCAAGCACGACCGAATAAAATTTGTTTTCGAAGTTGGCAAGCTTATGACCTTTTAATTAACAACAGTACGTAGTTAAACTTTCCTGCTTCCCTTATTGGAAGAAACTCTTATTCGAGGGTTCTTAAAAATATTTACAACATAATGACTTTCATCCCCGCAAATACAACACAATTAAAGAATCTCTCTCTCTATCACCCACTTTGCTCAGCCATGCCACCTTACCCACCCACGTCCACCCCCGCCGCACCACCCCCGCCGCACGCCGCCAGCCTCGCCGGTGCCGTCGCTTCCGCCTTTTCCTTCAAAGCACTAAATATTGCGGCCATGCTCACATCTCCTATCTCTGTCCTATAAAGAAATCCATGTTGCTAGGGCTTTCAACGTCGCTCCTTTTTGGATTCTAGTCTGAAGTCGGCAAAACTCTATCCATAACGTACATATTTATAAGAAGGTAGGCAAGCATTCAGCAAAAAAGTGAGATGTGGAAAAGATGCAATAGCCTCATGAGCAAACCGTGCTTTCAAAGATGATCTTTCTTGTAGATGTCTCTTTCCTTGACGCCACAAAATCATGATTGTCTTCCCCTTTCGGACGAATGCCCTATTCAATTGCTAGTTTTACAAGCAGCTCTTATCAAAGCCAAATACCCCTCAACCTCGTGTAGGCACAGTTAATTTTGAGGCGTCGGGACATTATCAACTCGAAATGGCATTGGCAGCCCACTTTGAGAGTTCCCTTAAGGATCTGAAACCCGTTACGGAATATTCGGATTAAGTTATAATTCGCATAACGCGTGACTCGAAGGTCTGAAGTTGGCAAACCGATTATCATAACCTTCGCCAAGATGTTAACAGTCGGAAAATCTCTCCACGCGAGGTATATGCCGCAGTTAGACAACGTAGCACGAGCTATTTAGAGATATGCTCACGACGTAAATCTAACTTGTGATCTAGTGAAAGACAAGTGGCCCTTTACCGCTAAGCCAACTATCTTAGTGGAGTGCATGGATATGCATAGGTAAACCAGGAGAGTCTGAACTCGAAGTTTACAGCAAATATTATCTTTGACCAATTTCGTCTAAGCTGATGGCTCAAGAATCTCATGAAACTTAGCTTATTTTTTTCTCTCATCCGTATAAGGTAAAAGATCTCATTGACTAGTGTCCCAAATGCTCCAAGGGCACTAGTTAAGACTGCTAATTGGCCATAACTTATGAAGTCAAAAAAGTAAGATGCTCCAAACAGAAATGTTCATATTTAATCCAAAGCACAATTTCTTGACCGTTCGCTTGAAAATCGCTTTCCTCAAATTGTCAACTTGACAATGGAAATTATCGTGCCTTGACTGATCAACAAAACATCACAGTCCTCATTCTTCCATATTGACAGACAATTGTGCACTAAGAAAGGAACGAGAACTTGATGATTGGGTTCTAATACTAATCAAAATGAATTCATTAACGATAGCACAAATGTTTCCCAAAGAACAACAGCAAAGGTTGGATCGACTAAGGAAAATGAACAACTCAAATGACTGTTTGCGTGTGCCTTTTCTTGTTCTTTTTTTACTTCGGGTGTTTGCGTGTGCCTCTTCTTGGTCCGAATCTCCTTTTTATACTTGTCAACCATAACCGCTCCAAAGTCTTCGTTGATCGCTCAAGTAATCGTCTCTACCCTTATCCGATGATATTATCCATTCCTGATCCGGCGCAGCAATGATCTTTGACTCTCTGTCATGACGAGTGTGCGTGACTAATCTTTCTGCTGATCGCTCCGATCCGCCTAGACTCTTCCCCATCCGAAATCTTCCCTTTAGCTCGATCGATGTCTAATTAACACTCTTTAACACTTTCCTAAATAGCACCATTCCAAACTAACTTCCAAGGTACTTTAAAAGAAACTCTTTCCATTTATCTCCTTATCAGCCCCCATTGGAGCTCGTTGTTTCTTTCGATATTGTTGTTATTGTGAACATCGGGATTATTTATCACAATATAAAATCGTAATTTCTTTATGTAAAGACATGTTTATACGCTGAGGTGTCTCATATATGTGTTTCGTCGTATGATTACTTCAATGAATCAGAACAACGTCACTATGTGATAGCGACCGACCACATAGGGACAATGTATGGCAAATATTCGATGGAAATCCCACGTCATTTAGTTATCATTTCATCCGTAGTCATGCCAAGACGAAGGGAACTGCATCTTTTTTTTATTTTATTTCCCATGGTTGAATGACCACCTAACTATTTCAAATTAGTCTCACGTCTTGTATTTAGAGAGGGGGGGGGGGAGGGGAAAGTGGGGTAAATGAGTGGGTTAAGTCCAACTTAACTTGGATCGGGTCACATTAGGTTAAAGATCAAATTGATCTCTTTAACTTATATTGACTCATTTTACATACAATACATTATAAGTGACCCTAGCCCAATCCAGCTAACCCTAGGTCCAACCCAAGTTCTTGCAAATAACTCATTAAAAGTGCATTGGTGAAGTTAACACTGCCACCCTTGTGCCCCTATCGCTACCGCCACTGCCACCACCATCGCCATCGCCACTTCTATGTGTTGTTGTCCTCACTTTAGTATCGGTGCAAAATATAGAAAGTCGAACAGCAAATTCCACAAAATTAACAAATATATGCAAATTAGCAATTCACATATTAGGCCAAAGAAGTTCAAAAAAAGGGAAGAAATTTGGGGAAAAAATGGCATATTTGCCTCATGTAGATTTGCATGTTGCAATCGCGATAACCACTCCGAGGTGGTCGTCGCACGCGATCAATCGTCTTATGGCGGTCGCTATCTGGGCTATCAACATTGTGGTGGTCATCAAGCTCTATGTGTGTGTTTATTGGCCGAGGATGTGACTAACTCGTGGTTGAGGACGGGGTGGCTCACATTCATTGTCCTCTAATTAGGGCATTTTACTTTTTTCGAAAAATCTAATGCCTGCATCTTCTTTGTTTTAATTTCGCCAAATTGATCAAAATGAGTCAAAAATGGTATATTCTAGAGCCCTTAGACTCATTTCAAGTCTTTGATTTGTTTTATAACCTATATGTTTCAACTTATATAACAGAAGCTTATTAACCCATGTACATTATGGCCTAACAAATTGTGGGTTAAAAAATTCGTTACCGACTCATTTTGCCACCTCTGCTTTTATGATAAAGCTGATAGGACAAGGACAACGGAGAGAGCTTTTCTCAAACAAAGTCTTCACAATCCACAAGATCTCGAGTAGCCAAGTCAACCGGAGGCACTAATCCACGGGCCCATGAGCATAGTTGGCGTGTAAAAGCAATCCTCACACAAATATCTGCATAAAGTGAAGACAAAAACCCTAGAAAGAGAAGGAGAAAGAGTGCTTCAAGATTCCCACAATGATATCCATATCTCACCCATTTTAACCCATTCAAGAACCCATCTCCCCTGACGCTTTGATTCCATTTTTGGTGCATACGGCACTCCGCTGCTGCGCCTGTCACTCTTCAGAGCATGATGCTGCTGATGCAGATGTGATGAGCTGCACTTTCTGTGAGGTGAGATCTTTGTAATGGGCCATTTGCAGGCGCTTTCCCAGTTGTGCATGGACACTTGGAACTCTAATCTTTATCCCAAAGAGATTGTGAAAAGCTTTTTCTAAGGTCTAGATCTTCAGTTAGACATAAGACATTTTAGTCATTGATGCAGATGTGAAGAGCTTCACTTTCGTTAGTGTGAGATCTTTGTAATGGGCCATTTGTAGGCACTTCCCAGTAGTGCATGGACACTGTGAAAAGCACTCTCTAAAGTCTAGATCTTCAGTTACACTTAAGACATTCTAATCATTGACACACTGAAAATTCGTTAGGTAAAACTGGAAAAGACAAGCGCTGAAAATTTAATTACTGAATTTTAATTGCCGATAACATGAAGCGCTGAACATGAAAGTATAGATAGTTTTTGCAAGAGCCGGATATCGAGTTTTGAGTAACATTGACCTCTTTCCACATATGAAATGAAGAATATTATTGGTAGCTTTTAGGCTTTTAGCAAGGTAATGGGTAAGATTTTGATCCCTTTTTAAGATGTCTACATTATCGAATGGCTTAAGTAATACCCAATCTTACTGAGTAAGTTAAGTGTTTTTGTTACTTAATTGAAATAATTTAAGTCAAAAAACTATGGTTATCCAACGGGCTTAATTGCTTTGAATGCTGAATGTGTTAATTTTTAGAACATGTTAAAGCTATCAAACAGGCTGCAAAAGGAGGTTCGCACTGTTTTGAAGTTTGATCGACGGATATTATTGACTTGTTTCGACTAGATAATGGAATAAAGTCATAACGTAATACCAATTTAATTAGCTTTAGGTTATAGTCATTGCATGAATTGCCATGTAATATCTACACAAATACTTGTTGAGATAACGATCGCAAATATTAGTCGTTATTACTAAATAAAATTAGGAAAAATTCCATTTTGGTACCCCAAGTGGAAGCGTTTTCTCAATTTGGTACCCAAAATGAACACGGTGTCAAATAAGGCCCTGAAGTGCCCAATTAATCTCAAATAATGACCCAAAGTGTCCAAAAACTCTCAAGCAAGGGCCTGGGTCGTCGGCCAGCCAAAATTGCCTGCCGACCGACAAGAATGTTACTGTTCCGGCATCGGAACAGTAACTTTTTAATTATTTTTTCCTTTCTATTTTTTTTCCTTTTCCTTTTCTTTTTTTTTTCTTCTCTTCCTCCGCCAACCATAGCCAGGGCCGGTAGAGGTCGCTCGCCTTAGGCGGAGGTGGCCCTCACTGGCGTCGGGCGAGGCTCACCCTCGCCTAGGCTGGGCGAGGTTAGCCTCGCCAGTTGCTAGCGAGGTCAAGCCTCACCAGATCAAGCGAGGGCTCAGCCCCACCGACCGCTCGCGAGGCTCGACCTCGCCGGCGTCAGGCGAGGCCGGCCTCGCCTCGCCTGCAACAGGCGAGGTTGGCCTCGCCCAACAACGGTGAGGTCGAGCCTCACCAGATCTGGCGAGGACTCGACCTCGCAGTTGCTGGGCGAGGCGACCTCGCCAGCATCAGGGGAGGCCGGCCTCGCCCGACGCCGGCGAGGTCGAGCCTCGCCAGATCTAGCGAGGCTCGACCTCGCTGGCAACTGGCGAGGCTAACCTCGCCCAGTCCAAGCGAGGCCGGCCTCGCCTGGCACCGGCAACCTCCGCCGGCCCCAGCTATGGCCTGCAGAGGAAGAAAAAAAAAAAAAGAAAAGGAAAAGGAAAAAATAATAAAAAAAAGTTACTATTCCGGTGCTGGAACAGTAATATTCTTGCCGGCCGGTAGGCAATTTTGGCCGACCGGCGACTCAAGCCCTTATTTGAGACTTTTTTGGCATTTCGGATCCTTATTTGAGACTAATTAGGTACTTCATGCTCTTATTTGATAGCGTGTTCACTTTGGGTACCAAATTGAGAAAACGCTTTCACTTAGTGTACCAAAATGGAATTTTTCCATAAAACTATGCTACTGTATTGGGATCATCTTTCTCCTAAGTTACTTCTTATTCTTGATAGCCAGTCATTTGCTATTTGATTCGAGGAGTAAATGCAAACATCCTTGACGTTCGTGGAACATTTCTAATAGATACCACCATGAGACTAGGGGCGCACATGGTAATATTTTTATTTCTCTATTTTTCTATTTTTCTGTTCTCGAGAACAGGTTTTGAACAGAAATCCGTCTGGTAACGCAATTTCATTTCTCTATTTCTGGAACAAATTTCTATTCCGGAAATAGGTTTTGAATAGAAATAAGAAGTAAAAAGAAATTACTTTTCTATTTCTGGAATAGAAATGAAAAATAAAAACTCTTCTTATTGCTTGCCCTCGCTACTAGCCGGTTACCTCCTTGCCACTCGCTATTGCCGCCAGTCGCCTCTTGCCACCGCCAGCCACCTCCCGCCGTCGGCCACCTACCGCCGGCGTCCTTCGCCGACCGCCTACCGCCTCCTCCCACCGTCATCCTCCGTCGTTCGCCATTGCCCAATGTCAACCGCAACCCACCCATCGCCACCTCCCACCGTCCTTCGCCATCGCCGGTCGCCTCTCGTCCGTCGGCCGCCTCTTGCCGCCGACCACTGTCCTCTACCGCCCAACGTTGGCTGCCTCTTA
Source organism: Syzygium malaccense (assembly GCA_031216405.1). Taxonomy (NCBI): domain Eukaryota; kingdom Viridiplantae; phylum Streptophyta; class Magnoliopsida; order Myrtales; family Myrtaceae; genus Syzygium; species Syzygium malaccense. Next base: position 15,783,365 of record CM062259.1, on the reverse strand, counting down.
CTGCTAACCACTGTCCTCCACCGCCTGACGCCGGCCGCCTCCCGCCCACCGGCTGCCTCTTGCCGCTGACCACCGTCCTCCGTCGCCCGACGTCGGCCGTCACCCGCCTCCGGCCGTCGTCCTCCATAGCCGGCCGCTGTACTCCACTGCCTAACGCTGGCCACCCTCCGCCTCTTGCCGCAGACCGCCCTCCACCGTCGACCGCCTCTTGTCGCCAACCATCTACCACCGACCGCCGTCCTCCACTGCCAACTGCAGTGCTCCACCCCCCAACGTCGGCCGCCCTCCACCCCCGGCAACCACCGCTGCTATTCGCCGCCGGTCGACGTGCTCCACCACCAGACACTGGCCGCCGCCCGCCGCCGGCAGCCGTCATCGGTCGCCACCAGCTGGCCGCTTCCCACTGTCGGCCACCGTCCTCTGCCCCCACCGTTACTCGCCGTCCTCCGCCGGCCGCCCGAAAGGGAGAAATTTTATGTCATTGTCAAACGAATTCTATTTCGGAAATAAAAATTTTGTATCGTTATCAAACACACATTTTTGCTCAGAAATTCGTCCACATAATAGAAATAGAAAAAATCTATTTCTGGCCAGAAATTGATTTCTGGAATAGAAATATTACCATGCACGCCCTAGTTGTCTCGTGCCATAGAATTAAAAGCCTTCAGTAATAACTAGTATAATGGTGACGAGACTGACTCCATCTGTCAATGAAATGCAAAGAGTTCACAACTGCCTCCTCTAACTAGGGTGTATAATTTCTTTCAATCAATGTTTCTGATCGGTAGAATTTAAGTTATAGTCATTACTCATATAGAAACTTAACTAAGGGCCTATTTGGTAGAGCTGTAATTGAACTAAGGGTAATGATTTTCAAGGTGGATTGGTTCCAATGCCAGAATCTGGAACTAACTCTACGGGTCTTGGTTCTAAATTTTTAGAATTGGGTACTGAAGTGGTTACACTTAGAACTGGCTTGGAACCAAGCTGATTAGTTCTAGGTTGATTTCAGTTCGGTTCCTGAGTTACACAAAAGAACTGGGTTTATTGTGTGAAAATCGAATTATAGATAGTAACTCATGTCGAGTGATCTTTTGTTAGCAGAGTGGAAATACACGCTAACCTCATAGCATGAGGCCATGGGTTCCATTCCTTAAGGCGACAGCTTTATATTTTTCCAATGTAAGGTGTCAAACGGCATTTTAAAGCATTAACTTGAGAAGTGAATCGGCCTTGGCCGATATGAAGGTTTTTATAACGAAGGACCTGCTTGATTCACCTGCATGGGTCAGTTCCCTAGTTAATTTGAGACCCATGCTCAACCCCTGGGTTGAACTATAGCTGTATATTATATATTTTTAAACTCACGTTATCTCAAAATCGGGTAAGTTAGGCTGCACACGGCAACCATTCTGTGCCCGGGAACAGATTCTGATCAGAAATGATTCTTTTTTATTCTGTGCCTGGAACTGATTATGAGCATTTGAAGGCATTTGGTAACGGCTCAAAATTTCTATTCCCGAAATAGTAAAAGAACATAAATGCATTTGGTAACGGTATAAAATTTCTTTTTATTAATAATATTTTAATAACATTTTAAATATTTTAATATTTCTTTCTTTTCTTTTTTTCTTCTCCTCCTTGGCCATGGCCGATAAAATATTTTTTAATTAATAATACTTTTCTTAAAAATAAATTTTTTATTTTTTTGGCCATGGCCGGTAAAAAATTTTCTTATAAATAATTTTTTTATCAATAATTTTTTTAAAAATATTTTACTATTGAAAATATTTTTTTCTTTTTTTTTCGCCATGGTCTGGTCGTTGGCCATGACCAGTAAAATATTTTTTTATAAATATTTTTTTATTAATAATATTTTAATAAAAAATATTTTTATTGAAATTATTTTTTTTATTTTTTTTGCCATGGCTTGGTCGCTAGCCATGACCGGTAAAATATTTTTTTATAAATAATTTTTTTACTAATAATATTTTTTATTAGCCATGGCCTAGTCGTTGGCCATGGCCGGTAAAATTTTTTTATTAATAATATTTTTTTATTAAAATATTTTAATCTCGCCAAATACGGCGAGGGTGGCCCTCGCGCCAGACATTAGAAGATATATTAAAAATCAAGAAAAAGAAGAAGAAAAAAAAACTGATTCTCATTTTTGTTCCCAAAATTAAGAAGCTACTTTTTTTTTTATTCTTGATTCTGCTCCAAAACTGATTTTGGGCACAAATTCTTGAAAATTTGTGCCTAGAATCAAAAATTAAACAAACAGATTTATATTTCCAAACTGATTCTAGGAACAAAAGAACAGAATCAAACACTATTTGACAAGTTGCCATGCGCAGCCTTAGTTTCCTAAAGCTATCGTAAGCTGCTATAACTTTGGAGTTGTTGCATCTATTGAGATGTTTACTAAACACTTGTAAAAGCTGCAATACTCTTCTCATAAGATAAAATCATTCAATCTTCTTCAATCAGTTCCTGTCCTTCAAAATCAAGCTCGTCTTCGTCCTTCAATTCCCTGACTCATCAATCCAAGGCCAAATTGAAAGAAAGTTTCCTCCTATCTGGAATGAAAGAAAACTTAGAGAACTTGTAAGAAATACATGTCATTTCATACTACAAAAGTTCACGTTGGCAACAAATTCTTTCGAGGTCCTCATGGTTGAAATCAACGTCAAAGTTTGCACATGTGGTCACCCAGAGAATCCTGTGTATATCCTCTCGACCCATATGAAACAACAAACTCCTCCATGCTTTTCAACAAGAGGTTAGGCATATGACTTCTTCTTCCTTTCTCTTTTGGATTTATGTACACGTAAAAAGTTATTCTGACACAATCCTCGAACAAATGAAAACGATGTGCGCAAAGAGATGTCTCTTTTTTGTTTGTATTGGCCTACAATTTACCAAATTATGGGGAAAAGAGAGGAAGAAGAAAGCAGCCTCTTTGAAGTGAGAGACACAAACCCCAATTGAAAATAAAGTTAAAGCTCAAAATGGTAATTAGGACAATTTATTACAGCTTCAACAGGTTAATGTGGAGCCCAAATTGGATCAGATGTCAATTTAGTTAGCTTGAGAGAGACCTTTCATTTCTCACTTTCAGCCCCTTGATAATGTCCTGAAAACTAACATTGTCCTTTCGGCAGGATAAGGAATATAACACTTTCTGTGTTGAACAGTCAGAATTCATCCATTCTAGGTTCGAAGTTTTCCATTTGATTCAATCAGATCCGATCCGAGTATGAATGCCGTGAATCTACTATGTGATGCTAGAATCCATTTTCTATACGTACCTTTCGGGATTCAAACTATATACATAGTCCCAGGAGCCCCTAGATTTCGTGCCTTTCTACTTTTGAGGGCGGGGAGTTCATGCAAAGGCTTTCAGAATGAAGATAGCGTGGAATATTTTAGTGCACAAACTTTTTTCAATCTACCTCTTATTCAAAATTAATTCATGAATAAAAAAGGCTAAGTTGACCTTTGGACAATACTTTTGTTCTTCAATATATGTAATTCACTGTAATATTCTAACAAAGCTAATTCGACCCTCATCACATTCTGGTTTTTGACCCCAGAAATTGATTTGGGCCACCAATTTCACCTCATAGATTACAATGAAACGAGTAGCTCTGTGAGCTAGGGTTCTCAAACTCTTGAGGGCCTTCTCAATAGTTGGGCTGCATGATGATCCACAAGAGAAGTAAGATCCAACAACTGTAAGTCCTAAACTAATTTCAGCAACCCAATTTAACAAGCATGATACTCTTTTTGTACCACTAGCGCAAGCGAAGTAAATTGGATTTTTCTCTACCTATAGGAGCTGCTTAGGTGAATAACTTTCGAAATTCGGATTTAGCTACGAGAACTCCCATGCTAAACTAGTGTTTCACGCTCTCGAGAAGATTCCAATTAGTTAGATTTTGTAGACAATCTATTGACACATTGATCTTTACAAGTGAACAATTTTGTGTTACATTTGTATAGAACTTCATAACACAGATTACAAGATCAACCAAACACTATTACACTTCCATATTGAACATATGAGAAATCTTAGACACCTCCAGTTATTGGATACTAGGCGATATAGAACCTCGACATGAATCTTCTTTTCGCTTTATATTAATTTAAAGGGAGTGAATTTACTATATACCTCCTCTCTTTTTTGTTGATTCGCATAATGAACGATGCATGTGCTTAATTGGTTTGGAGACTTGATGTCATTAAATATTAACTGATAGGGAAATTTATTTCTTTACCCTCTCCCTCCCTCCCTCCCTCCCTCCCTCCCTCTCTCTCTCTCTCTCTCTATATATATGGGTCATGGCCACTTGAGCTCGAGCTCGCAATGTCCATGTCCCCTTGTGATGACCATCGCCATGATCCACTTCTGCTCAAGCTCACTGCATCCAAGGCCACCTAAGCTCGAGCTCGCGGCATCCATGTCTGCCCAAAGCTCAAGTTTGTTGCAATGGCCACTAGATTCGAGCAACATAGCAACGAGCAGCGTGGTCGACATCGGTGAGGTGGTCCAAGGAGGCGCGGGCCATGGAAGATGGTGGGGGAGGGCAATGACCAATGGTGACGGTCAAACATTTCAAAAAGTAAAGAGACGGTTCTGAACCAAATAGAAAGTAGAGAAATGGTTCTGAATTTCGGGCAAGTGCATTTCGCTTAATATTGAAAGGGGTTAGGGTGCGGGCGTTTCATGGGCAGATGACTTAACCAGAAATGCCCGACCCAGGCCTGGTTGGAATTGGGCTGAGTTGGGCCCATGGGCCCTAATGGGCTGGGCCCGGCTCGTCCTTCCATTTTTTGGGATCCGGACTTGGAGGCCCAATCCAAACGTTGGGCTCAGGTGGCCATGGGACAGGTAGGCCCAACATTAACTCTAATTTGGGGCCTCAGCTCAAAGGATTGCGTCACTGGATCATAGCACTTCCAAACGCTATTGCTCGATTTCATTTTTTTGTTCCCTTTCTCCTTATAACGACTTAACCGCGCTTTAAATAATATAATGGAGAACATTAACAACTATTTCTTACCATCCCAACTCAGTCCGGACTTCACTGTGCAATTATCGCGGGACTTATTCAGTGAGTTCCGCGACGAGCCGGCGATAATGTTTACATGCCAGTTTCATCTCAGCAACAACCCGACAATCGGGAAGAATTGCAAGGGCAAGCTCCGCAAGCTAATCCTCGCCAAGACGATTTCCAAACCTAACCCTAAACAAGAGAAAAAAAACCCCAAGCTACTGTGGTGATGGCTAAGCAAAGAACCCGAGGACATTTCGGCTTAAGACTGATGTTAATGGTGTCAAGAATCGTTAAGTGGGACGGACCACTTGAAGAGGCACCAAGCAAGATATGATACAGAAGTGTCCAGAACTGCGAGGAGCTCTTCAAGTACAATGCCATATACTAGAAACCTGTTCAAGTACTATATGTCAAGGAATTAGTCGGAGCTTACATTTAATTGTCTTATCGCCGAGCAATCCTTTAGCTTCGTCGAAGATCTCTCGACTTTATCTGCTACATGCAGACATCTCTATAACATTAAATGAAGCTCATTTTGTAGACAACAAACAACAGAAACTGCAAAGTACTGTACAAAGAAAAAAGGGCCGCGTTGGTGCATTTACTGTCCACAGACTACTTTCGAGTCTTTTCAAGTTTTGATTTAGGTACTAGCTCTACAAATTACTTGTACTTTTTCACGTCACCGGCGGTTGGGACGTTAACAAATGGGAATTATGCCACCAAACTCTTACTTTAAAGAAGTTAATATTTCTACATGATTCCCAAATTGTGGTCACCAAAATGGTGAGAGTTGTCAATGAGTTTGACATCTCCAATAAAATCTTCAAGATCACCTTAAACAATGCCAATGTGAACACTTACCCGATCTGGACTTTGATCATACAGCTAAATGTTCTTTGTAATGGAATTTTTTTTTTCCATGTGTTATGTGTGTGCCATTTCATTAACCTGTGCATGCAAGACTCTTCGCAAGTTTGACCAATCTATGGCTACTATAAGGGTAAAGACTCCACAAGTACCATAACTTTTGAGCGGCGCTCGCTTGAGTTTCATAATCTTTTTTCAACCACTTAATTATCATGACTTCTAAAAAAACGTTCATTTAAGTGTTATAACTTTCAATTGATTACTTGAGTGCCATAAATATTTGCAAGCATTCATCACGAGTGGGTTGAGTACATAAGTTATGGCACTCAAGTAATAAAAAAAAAGTTATGACACTCAAGTGAGCGCTGTATAAAAGTTATAGCATTTGTCCTTTCTCTATTCGTGCGCCTGTCCACACAAATTGGTCTGTTTCTGTTTGGGGTATGATTTGTATTGCCAGTATTTCACAAACTGTTTGCTCCCACAGCACATTTTCATTCCATCTCCCCTCCTCCCTTTCTATTAGCCCTGATACAAACTGAGGTTTGTTAATGTTGGCTCGGCCAATTAGCACTCCTTTCTTCAGCCACTTGTCTTCTCTAGTTCTTATTCTTGTCCCATTTTCTACTACCCACATAACTGATGGAAAGATTGAATCTCTTCCCATCAACAAGCTTTGCCAGCCCCAAGACGAGTGTTGTCCCTTTTCTGCAAACCAAAAGTCTCTATGTGGAAAGTAGAGACCTTTGAAGAGTTTACCCCACAAGGAGTTTAGGTTGTTGCTTAATCTCCAGGCTTATTTAGCCAACATTGCTTTGTTAAAGTCCAGCAAGTCCCGGAATCCCAATCCCCCTTTGTCCTTTCTTGTCTTCAACAGCTCCCACCTTTTCTAGTGAAAGCCAGCTTTTTTCTCATTAGTCTTCCACCAGAATTGTTCTATTTTCTGTTTAATTGCCTTACACACTGAAACTGGGATTTTGAAAACAGACATGGCATATTATGGTAGCGCTTGCACCACTATTTTAATCAAAATTTCTTTCCCTGCTTTGGACATTAATTTCTCCTTCCATCCTTCTAGTTTAGCGCTAACTCGTCCAATTATCCATGCAAACATTTGTTTTTTTTATGTTCCCCAATTCGAAGGGATCTCAAAGTACTTTCCTGTCTTCTCTATGATAGGCACTCTCAATTGGCTCACCATGTTTTCTTTTGATATTTGGGGGCAGTCCTCGCCGAAGAATATCCCATATTTGTTCAAATTTATCTGTTGTCCAGCAGCCATACAGTACTGGTGCAGGATTGAGGCCAAGTTCTGACATTTCAGAATTTTCCCATCCAAAAAAAAAAGATCGAATCATCCGCAAAGAGTAAGTGAGAGAGAGGGGCACCATCTATTCAGTTTGATTCCCTTTATACTTTCTTCATCCACCGCCTTCCTCATGAGCGATGTTAAAACATTGGCTACTAGGATAAATAGGTAGGGGGCGAGAGTGTCCCCTTGCCTAATTCCTCGGGAAGGTTGAAAATAAGGGAGGTGCTCCCCATTCACTTTAACGTTGAAGGGCACAATGGTGACGCATTGCATTATCTAGCCCACCCATCGCTCATCAAAACCCATTTTAATCAGGCAAGCCTCCAAGAAATCCCATTCCAGCCGGTCATAAGCTTTTTTTTTTATCTAGCTTCAAAATGGCCTGAAATTTTTTCCTCCTCTTCCGAATTCTGATTTGGTGTAACACCTCCGGCACCACAAATATGTTATTCTGAATTTGTCTTCCTCCCACAAATGCACTTTGTTCTCCAGCTATGATTGCTGGCAACAGCGGTTTGAGTCTATTTGCCAACACTTTAGCAATGATTTTGTATCCAAAGTTGCACAAACTGATGGGTCAATATTGATCAAGTTTCTCAGGGTTGGGAATTTTCAGAATCAGGGAAATCAGGATTCTGTTGAGGTCTGGCAATATTGTTCCATTTCTGAAAAATTCTTTTACCTCCATAAAAATATCTGTTTTTAATACTTCCCAGTTCTGTTGATAAAAGAGGCCATTCAGACATCCAGGCCCGGTGCTTTCGCCGCCCCCAGTTGAAAAGTAGCATTTTTAACTTCCTCCATACTCAAATCAGCTAGCAATGAGTGCTTCATATCCTCAGTAACAGCCCTGGGGCATTGTTCTAGAACTGGGGAGAAGTTTCGTTGGCCCTTAGATTGGTACAACTCTCTGAAAAACATTATCGTGGCTTGTTTAATCAGCCCTAGTTCTGAAATCCAAGTGTCGTCCGAAGTTTTAATCATCAAGATTCTATTTCTTTGTCTTCGTTGAATTGTTGTCGCGTGGAAAAAATTAGTATTCTTATCACCCCATTTTAGCCACTTTATCCTTGATCCAGCTCCCAATACATCTCTTCTTGTCTCCACAGTGTCTCAATTTCTCCTTGCAGTTTCTTGACCTTTTCTCTATCGAAATGACTATCACTTAGGAGCTCTTGTTTCAGTGAACATATTCTTTTTCACTTCTGTTAAGTTCAGTGAACATATTCTTTTCTATCCATTCCCGAATGTCTTCTTACTCTACTTTGTCAATGCAAAAGTCACAGCCCGCAGTTTCCCTGTTAAGTTCTTTTTAGCCTAGAGGGGGGAATCCCAAACTTCCTTTATAATTTCCTTACATTGGTTATTTTCAAGCCAAAAAGCTTCAAAGTTGAACTCTTTTTTATGTTTCTCATGATTGCCTTGAAGAGATAGAACTATATGGGCTATGGTCAGATCCTATTGCCGGGAGGGCTAAAGCTTCTGCTTTAGGGAATAAAATCCTCCATTCTATGTTGCATAACACCCTGTCAAGATGTTCTTTGATGTTTTCCACTCCATCTCTGTTATTCGACCAAGTGAAGGTGCATCCTTTGCTTTTCATGTCCATTAACAAGCAAGCATTCAGAAAACCCTGGAATTGTGTCATGCAAGAAATTTCAACCAAACACTTCCCCACTTTTTCCCAATAGAACAGCACTTCGTTAAAATCTCTTAGACAAACCTAGGGCAATGAATTTGATAAGCTCATAACACGGAGTTCTTCCCACTGTTCACATCTTTTTTGAAAATGATAATGAGCATGAACAAAAGTGACTCTCATCCTCTTGCCACTCGATAAGTCTTTGCACCTGAGATTCATATGACCCTCTGTTTGCGAATCGAAATTGAGTTCAACTCTATCATCCCACAAGATAGCCAAACCACCAGCAGTTCCTACTGGGTTAACGACCCTACAATTCTGAAATTGTAGTATCCTCCTTATTCTCTAAAGAACCAACTCTTGGTTTTTAGTTTCCATCAAAAAACCACAGCGGGCCTGAGTCAAGCCACAAGGGCTCTTAATTCTTGGACTGTCAAAGGTGTGCCCAACCCTTGACAGTTCCGGCACAGAAAATTCATAATTCCTTTGGTGGCTTATTAGGACTAGCCCCTAAAGCCCATCCAATAGTATCTTTAGTCTTCTGGATTGGAGTATCCAGAAGTTGGGTCTCATCTAGCCACCCAGGAGTTAAGGAGTCAGAAGTATAGGGATTGTAGCTTTTTTGCTTTTTGAGTGAAGGGGTTTTTGGTTCCTTGCTTCCCTTTTTCTTGTTATCTGAGGATTTTTGTCCCTTGGAGAATGCCGGGAGCTCACAATATCCTTCCCAGCAACTGGTTTCTCGCTTTCAATTGAATTCCTGCTAGGAAATTTAATTTGCAGAAACTCAGATCCCCTTTTCTGTGAAGTTCCCGGGCAAACAGAGGTGCTTGGTCTAGCCTCCTCCGCCACAACTATCTATCTTTGTCGTTCTTGTGTTTCAGGGATGATCTCCTCCACTTCTTCATTATATTCTTTGGTTTTTTTCTCATAGAATACATCCCAAAAGGGGCTATGATCTTGAACTTATGCTCGCATCCAATTCCCATAACAGCTTCTCATCTTTGATGTGAACTTTTCTTCATCATAGGGTACCTCTTTACGGTAACTCGCATAATGCCCCACCTTTCCGCCTGAGTAGCAAAAGAATGGGAGCTGTTCATATCTAAAATCTAGCCAAATCTTCCTACCCCTGTGTGTGGCCGACTATCCCACTTGCAGCTCAACATACATATCTAGCTCTACCTTTGCTTTCCCAACACGTTGGATTGCCGGTCCTTTGTCTTCAAATTTCACTTCCAACACTGGCCCTGCCGTACTCGCGATTTTTGTCATCACAGCTTCAGACTTCCATTCAAGAGGAAGGCCGAAAATTCTAACCTAGAAAGCACATTTGTTGAACTCATAGCAATGCAGTGGTTTATCAGGTGCCCAAGTCTTTAACATTAGTAAGTTATTCAAGAAAGACCATGGGTCCCCATTAAGCACTCTGTTTTTTTCCTCTTCTTTGCTGAAGGTAAAAGAGTAAATGCGATCCTCTAAAGGTTTCACAGCTATGTTTTCATTTCTCCACGCCTTTCTCATGGCTATTTGAAAAAGCCTGAAAATTGATGCTAGGGCTTTGGAAAAGATGTCCCACAAGGGTAAACTGACACTCGAGAATTTTTTTCCTATGAAATCTCATCATCCCAAATAGTAATGTCTTGTTTATGCAACAACTTGCCCAGTTTATTGCAAAGAGTTTCCAATCGTTCAGAGGCACCACTGTCTTCATCCATGGGTGTGAGCTCTACCTTGAGGATTTTTCAGAAACGTAGGGCAACCGAAAGTACTAAACTTGCAGCACCATTAGCACAGAGGCAAGAACGTGGGAGACGCCGAAGATGCAAGAAAGAGAGGACAGCAGAAATTGTAATTGGAGCTGCGACAATGGATGAGAATCGATCTTTCAGTTTGGTTGGGTGGTTAGACGAGCCATGAGGAGGTGTGCACATAGAGAAGTTGGGAGGGGGAGAAAGCTAGGTTACATTGTGGAGTGGAGAGGAGAATCGAGAAGGGGGTGGGTACCAAGGTTCACTCACGATCACAGGGTTTTCTAGGGTGGTGTAATGGGAATCAATGGTGGGGTTTAGGTTAGGGTTTTGGATGTGGAGAGGGGTGAGAGGAAGCCATAGCTACACAAAAGGTAGAGAGAACTACACAAACGATAGAGAAAGACACCGGTTGTTGTTTTTCCGCCGTCTTCAGTCATGGGGTTGTGTTCAAGGATATAATGTTATACAAAATGGGGGGTTTTTCAAAATAGAGCAATTTAGTCTTTTCAGTTATGGGGTTATGTTCAAGGATACAATGTCATACAAAATGGTGGAAGCGTGGAACAAACCCAAACAATTAAGCGAGAAATAAGTGCGGAAAATAAACCCGATATGAAGCATTTATGTTGTAGCATTCTAAATTCTCTATCTACTGGTGGTATTTAGACTATTAAGATAACAAATGGTCGATTTGGACTTTGGACTGCACTGGCGAAATTTCAATTGGATCAATAAATTTGTGATGTTCGAAATATTCAAAAAATGCTTTGCATTTCCAAAGTCTTCCAAAATGAGACTTCATCGAGTATTATAAAGCTTACAATGAGTTGGAAATATGAGGTTACCAATTTCTTGTTTGCTTAAAGTTGTATTTAAGTTGATTCTAGAGAGTGACAAGGAAAAATGTATTAGAATGCTATTCATTGAGGGAGATCGGTACACCACCAAATACTATGGGTAATTCTCAAAATTAAAATCTACTGAGTTAAGATTTCTCTAATTGTAAAACCCTAGCTAATAGTTTAGTGGTTTCATAGTGCTTAGAATGGATGGCAAGTTCCCTGATTATTTACCAAAATATAAAATATCTCCCATATATTACCATTTATGAGCTCTTTTTCTTTATTGAAAACCTTTCATTTGTCACTCAATTATTTTCGTACTTCTTCATAATTTTCACCATTAAACTTAACTAGTAGATGACATCATCCATGACATGTTTTCTTAACATGGTTTGATTGTTCTTTAAAGGTGCAAAATGAGAAAGAATTCATTCCCATCTTTCTTCACTTGGCTGAGTACTACCTCCCTCTACACATCTTTATCTTCAGAATTTTCTATTTTTTTTTGGTAAAGCGAATTTTCTATTTTTAATTCCCGTGTGATTAAAAAAATTTCCAACTCACGTTTTATTTGCAACCAGGCTCTGATGTTCACTTTGATTTGAGTTGTCTAAGCTTTTGTTATTACCTATCAACTTTATTATAAGGTAAAACTTTCAAGGTTTGAGTTCTCAAATCAACTGTCTATTTTCCATTCCCTTTGCGATAAAAAAAATATTTCCAGTTCACATTCTATTTGCAACCAAGCTCTAATTTTCACTTTGATTTGAGTTGTCTAACCTTTTGTTTTTACCTATCCACTATCTTATAAGGTGAAGCTTTCACGGTTTTCAATTTTATTGACCAAGTTATGCTTTGAAAGATATATAGTTAACTTTTATTATAATTTGTTCTTGATTTCAAGACATTTAAGGCTTTGATTAGTTCCAATTCTTTCATTAAAGATAAAGGAAAACTCTAGAGGCTAAACTAGATTGATCCACTTGGCATTCTTGAACTTAGATTATTTTTTCGACCAAAAAAAGACTTGATTACTTGATGCTCGCTCATTTAGGTTTAGGTTTGAGGTTAAGTTTATAAGAATTTCATGAATGAATTTACATCTTTTTATATTGAGGTATTGGGATCTCTTCGTTTGATTTGAAATTTTTTCTACATGTTTGACTGATTGCCAAAAAGATTACATTGCAATTGGATGGAAAAAGTGTGAAATAGTAAAAAGAGGCCTAATAGTGGCATTTTAGTGATTCTTGAGATGTATAGGGGCAAATTTGTTAAAATTATAGAAGTAAAATGGCTCTCTGGACAATCTGGTTATATGTTAAGTGTAAATTAGCGGGTTATTGAGTTGGATTAATTAAAGGAAATCAAAATGGTTTAGAATAACTAGATTAAACTTTATGGGCGAATTAGTAATTTCACAGTGCTAAGGGGCTAATATGCTATACCTGGAAATTATAGGAGCTGCCGTGATAAGACACCTTCAAGGTAATAATGATTAGGTTAGTTTTTAAAATCGATCGCTTAATCTACACAACTAACCTAACTAGTCAAAATTTAGGCTTGATTGCATAGCTAAATCAAAAGTGGGTTGATTTGGTTTTTATAAAATATGAGGCGTGATTCTAGTGTAAATTAAACATTCCTATGGATTAGATAGCAAATGAATGGCCTTAGCTAATTAAATTGATTAGTATAGGTAGATTACAAAAAGAGTGATACTTAAGAAGACATTTGTAAAATGAAGAACTTTGTAGGGGCAGTTATGATATCCTAGAAATATGAAATTATATATAAATAGTTGTAATTTTTTCTATGATGTTATTAATCATGATGTGGTCTCGGTAACGATATTATAAGAGTTAGCTAAAATAATGCCTAATTTCAACCAAGTAGAGAGAGTCATTTGATTTGAAATGGGAACCAAGTAGCATGATACATAATATATTCTTAGAACATCAAATGAAGTGAGACACTTTGCTTTTATTTTAGCGGAAAATGAGCGAGTCCTTTTGGTAAATTTTGATTATTAAGTAACCTAGTATGTCAAAAACAAAAGTTGACGTTATTTAGGTGATACATGAAATTGTATAAGTTGTTTATTAAATGATGTTGGCATGATAAAAAGGGGATATGACGGTTATACATTTTTATAATATGTAATTATTTGGTTGCCACTGTTTATATGGGAAATGCCAAAAGATTAATGTGATATTATTTGCACTATTATGATCTAAACGCACATGGCAATTGTTACGTCGATGATTTGCATGTGAGCAATGTTGCGCATTCGATATCTATACTATGACCTATTCATCAAAAAGCAAACTCCACAGCACGAGTACATGGATAAGACTCGGGAAAAGGACACGCATTTCACCCTTCCAAGACGGGATCTCTACGTGGTTGAGTGTAGGGGCATGCAAAAAAATCAAGAAGTGCTTAAACCGTCGGGAACTACATCGGAACTGGTCCGGTTTCCTATTCTAATTTTTGGGAACCAATGGGTTCGATCCTCGATTCCAGGTATAAAACTGCCTGCCCACCCACCTAGACTATAATAATAAATATAATATAATATAATATAACATATTTTTATTTTTATTTTTTAAAAAAGAAAAATCCTAAATTAAACTAAATCTAACTCGCTCGACGCTCACAGCTTCACATTAAGCCGAAAAACACCTTCTTTCGCTTTCCCCTCACGCCCACTCTCACTCTCTCACCCTTCTTGGTCGATGCTCACCTCACCGTCTCCGACTCTCCATCTCTATCTCCGTCTCCATTTTTCCGTCTCCGTCTTTGGCTAGTGGGACCAATTCCATGGACCCAATCGGGAACCGAACCGGACCGACGGTCCAGTTCCCTAGTGGATCCATGGAACTAACGGGCCGTTTTTTGTTCTAATTTTTCAGAACTGGTCCTTAGTGGGCGGTTCCTGATTCTAGGATGGGAACCGCCAACCTGGACCATACTCATCTCTAGTTGAGTGGACATAGGGTCCCATAATCTACATTTGAGATGACGTGGCTTGAGTAGCCTGCTATGTGATATTATGGACCTGATGTGAAATTCTAAAATCATTAGTTATGTAATTATCTGGTTGCCACCGTTCATACGAGAAATGCCAAAAGATGAGAGTGCTATATTTGCACCATTATCATATAAATGTACATGGCAATTGCTATGTTGATGAGTTGCATGTGAGTGATGTCGACATTCGATATCTATGTGTTTACACCAAAAAATGGCCAACTTGTTGACATGGTTCGTTTGTGCCAAAGATCATCAAGGGACGCGTGGCGGAGACTTGAGGTAACGTGAAAGCAAATATCATCAAGTTGCCAACATAAGGGACACATGTCATGTCAGAGACATGTGTCATGTGTATATATTTACACCCAAAAATGATCAATTTTTGGGTATTATTGACAAGACTGGTCACGACTTCATCAAGGAAATTTCTATTCTGCGCTAACTTGGGAAAATGGTCATAACTTCTTTGAGACAGATCGGATTGACCCGATTCCAAAGCCAAAAGAACGAAGACTCTTGGATCTACAACTTTTATATTTTGAGTTTTCTTAGAAAATCACTGTAGAAGCCATCGAGGTTAAAGGAAGTCGACGGTCGTAACTTCATCTTGTCGAGGACTTCGACATCTTGTCGATACTTCAACGAAATTGCAGTTTTGCGCTAGTTCGGGAAAATGGTCATAACTTCTTCGAGATAGATCGGATTGACCTGATTCCAAGGCCAAAAGAACGAAGACTCGTGGATCTACAACTTTTATGTTTTGAGTTTACTCAGAAAATCACTGTAGAGTTTTCGACATTAAGAGGAAGTCGACGGTTGTGACTAGTTGGAGATGCAGAAAGAAGAAGTAACCGTCAATATAGTGGAGTCAAAGCAACCGCCAACGTAGTGGAGTAAAAAGAAAACCGTCAAGGTAGTGGATTCAACGTAACTGTTGGAAACCACTAAAGAGCATATATGCGTATTTTGAGAAAACAGTTACTTGGAACCATGATTATGAGGAAGTTATCACTTGTGGACAAGATCATGAGACAGTTATCTTGAAAGCATAATCATGGCATCACATGGACATGAAGACAAGATTTTCGGAATGGAAGAACATGGGTACAACTGTTGAAAACTGCTAAGGAGTAGTTACCACACGATCATTATAAATATCACCGGTCATCTACCGAAGAAAGAACCTGTAACAGCCTAAATTTCGATGTAATTCCGGGATCAATAAAATGGATATTATTTCGCATTTCATTTTAGTAAGTCTCACCCAGAGCTAATCACTCTTGGGATACTAACCAATAGGGTATGACTAACTAGGAAACAGTATGTGAACCAAGGACCCGATCATTGATCGGACACCGATCACGAGAATTTATGAGGGAATATGCTAGACCGATACAAGCCGATCTTAGGAAAAGTGACGGATATGGTTTGGCCAAGGCCAACGATGTACAATCGGATCGCAGGTGATTCTGCACGATCGAAAGTGCACGTGGCCAACTCGTTCTGAACTTAAACCGAACGATCGTGACCTCTGGGACTAGTGATAATTTCTCATTCTTTCAATAATCGGGACCATCATGACTCAAATAACTCTAGGTCGATACGCATAACCCCTAAACAGTTGCCCGTTAGTGAGAGACCCTGAAATTGGAAATTTAGCGAGATTTGGTCATGAAATTGGACCCGGACTTGGTCATTGATTTTCGGGTCCGTATACGACTATTTTGTAAGGCCGATGTCATTTTAGAGTGGCCACGCATATTTGGAGTTGTTACGGTCGAAAAATGGAATTTCGACCCGGAAGTGAAAATTTACGATTTTGCCCTCTGGACTTTGCAGTTGATTTTCGAGGGCTTGTGAGATGATTTTCGCGATTCTGACACCATATTATATTGGCCACACATATTTGGGGTTGGTACGGGCGAAAAATGGAATTTCGACCTGGGACCGGAAATATGACCGTTTTACCCCTGGGCTATTTTTGAGTTCCGAATTTTGGAAACTATTTGGGATAATCAATAATGGATTTTCAGCTGAATTATTGGACCCAATTACCTTTTTGCCCATCAATTATTGGATGAGAATGAATTAGGGCCGTCGGATTAGGGGTATTTTGGTCAAAACTCCCGGATCGGTGACAAGTGTCCCCACCAGCCATTATATTTGACCAGCCTTGACCATTCTCTCTCCTCCTCCTCATTTTCGGCCAGCCCCCACCGATCAGCTCCTCCCTCTCCGCCGGTTCTCCGTCGTCCCTCTCCTCGGCCACGTGAAGGACGCCATCGCCGGAGCGCCGCCGCACGCCGTTCGGCCGTGCCGCCGCGCCAGGCCACCCCAACCCATCACCCTCACCGTCCGTTCTCTCTCTCTCTCTCTCTCTCTCTCTCTCTCTCTCTCTCTCTCTCTCTCTCTCCCGTTCGGCGCAAGGAACCGCCGGACCGCCGTAGACCACCGTTCGCCGGAGCTTCACCGCCGCCGTGCTGGAGCTTGAACAACCGAGCTGCTGCCGCCGTGACGCTTCAGCCATCCGTACGCGTCCCCATACGTGTCCGTACACCGCCGTCCGTACATCGCCGTCGGAACGCCGCCGTCGGTTCCACCGTTCACCGGTGATCAGTCGCCGTTCCTCGTCATCATGAAGTTGGATTAAGTGAGTATAATTTCCTAAATCCGGTTTAGGACAGTGTACATTTTTAGATTGACACGGTTTAGATTATACTGAAATAATTTTGAGGAGAATTTAGTACTGGTAGTTCGAGACTGAAATTGCGATTAAATTGGTGGATCAATTGGCTGATTTGAATGAGGAATTGAGGCCGAGGATTGGCCGAGTAATGGCCGTCCAATTGAGGATTATCGGATTAAATTGGACAAATTGAGGATTATCGGATTAAATTGGACAAATTGAGAATTATGGGCTGAATTACCGGGATTGCCCGGATTGTTTGATTAATGGTTATTTGTGCTCAATCGTGCCAAGTTGTGAAATGCCATGTTGTGTGCTCGTGTAACCGAATAGTGCGGAGTGTGATTGGCCAATTGACGGCTTGAATTGATTATGAAATTGTGCATTGGAAATTGGGCCATATGGTATTAAATTGGTCAAGTGAGCACATTGTAGTGAATTGGATACTATGTGGTGATAGTGATTTGATTGAGTGTCTGTGTTATGTGCTGCTCATGTTACATTGTAATGCATTTTATGGCCACGCATTGTATGTCGAGAATGAGGCTTGAAATGAGAATTGTGTGAGAATGCGTGCTTGACATGAGCATGTGATCACCTAATCACCCCGATGCGTGTTACGCGGGGTTCAGATAATAACTGGCTGAATGTATGTGTGATCACATTTCGCCCTGATGCGTGTTACGCGGGGTATGTCGTCCTCATGCACTTTGTAGCAGGATGATGCCCGGTACGTCCGGAAGATGACCAACCTCATGCACTTTGTAGCAGGCTCTGGTTCGTAAGGAGATCAGTGTTGCGCCTCATGCACTTTGTAGCAGGCTAGAGACACTAGGCCGAGATCAGTGTTGCGCCTCATGCACTTTGGAGCAGGCTAGACACACTGGGCCAAAATTGGTGTTGCGCCTCATGCACTTTGTAGTAGGTTATAGACACCTGGTCGGGGGCATTTTTATGCTGGCCAATCAGCTATGTTGCACCGACACGTGAAAATGGCCAACGTGTTGGTGTCGGACATGTCGACACGCGTCGGACACGCCGACACGCGTGGACACGCCTCCGACACGCGGTCAACACGATGTCGGATTTCCGACACGAAGTCAACTCTCCGGACACGCCTCTGACACGCGAGTCCGGCGTGTCTGAAGAGTAAATTTGTAAAAAAATGAAAACAGAGAACAATAAAAAGGCGTCCACCTCCAAATTAGGGCTAAAACACGATTGCCTCTGTTCGACCAACGAACTCCCGTCCTCCGCGCCGCTCGCCGCTCGTGCTCGCTGCTCCCTCTTTCTCTTCCGCTCCCGCTAGCCGGTCGTGCTCGCGGCGCGCGCTCGCCGCTCCCTCTCCCTCTCCCGCTCCTACTCCCGATCGTGCTCGCCGTCGCGCTCGCTGCTCGCCACTCCCTCTCCCGCTCGCGCTCCCAATCGTGCTCGCCGTCACGCTAGCCGGTCGTGCTCGTGGCTCGCACTAGCCGGTCGTACTCGCGGCTCGTGCTCGTCACTCCCTCTCCCTCTCCTGCTCCCGCTCCCGATCGTGCTCGCCGTCGCGCTCGCGGCTCGCAGCTCGCCACTCACCGCTCCCTCTCCCGCTTGCGCTCGCCGGTCACTGCAGGTACACCTCTCTATTTCAAAAGAAATTGTGGTGGCTGGGAACTAGGAAGAAGAGAAGTTGGGGAAGGGGGCGTGTGTGGGTGGGTTGGGGGAAAAGGAAAAAGTGGTGGGCTAGGTCATATGGGTGGGCTGCGTTTTTTTTTCTTATGGGGAGGTCAGATGGGGAGGAAAAGAAATTGTGGTGGACTGCGTCTTTTTTCTTATTAAGAGCTGTGGTAGGTCATTTTATAATTTTGATGGCCTGATTATTATTAGATATGTCATTCTATAATTGTGGTAGGTCATTCTATATTTGTTGATGATGCCCTTGCCCTTACTTACTGCTTATTGATTTGGGTGAATCTAAATATAGATATTGGTATTATGATGGTATTTTTTGCAGAATGATCTCAAGTAAGGGTAGCACTTCTCGTACACAAGCGGTTATATCTACCGATGAAGATTCGAATAAACCATTATGGAGGTATGTCACTAAGCTAGCTGCTCATAGTGATGCGGGAGGCAATTTGTCTTGGAAATGCCACTTTTGCGAAAAAGATTTTACAAGTTCATATACGAGATTGAGGGCTCATTTGTTAATGATCAGTGGAAAAGGAATTGGAAAATGTGGAAAAGTAACAAGAAATGATCTTTTGGAGATGGAAAGATTAGAGGAAGAGGTCAATACTAAATTAGCGAGTCTTGCACCTAAAAATGTACCTTTGCCCCCTTCTAGTGTTTCAATTAGTGGTGGTAGTGGTGGATCTATTAGTGGGGTGGATTTATACTCTAGAAAAAGGAAGATTGGACGTGGACGTGAAGGATCACTTGAGCATGCATTCAACATGAGTCAACGGAAACATTTAGATTATGAGATTGCTATGATGTTTTATTCGGGAGGCTTGCCGTTTAACCTAGCAAAGAACCGTTACTTTATATCCGCTTTTACTTATGCCGCTAATCATAATCTTGCGGGGTATGTACCACCGAAATACAATTTGTTGAGGACCACTTTGTTGCAAAAGGAGAAGGCAAATATTGATAAGTTGTGTGCAACTATTAAAAACATGTGGAAGGAGAAGGGTGTAAGTATTGTGAGTGATGGATGGAGTGACTCACATAGGAGATCACTTATTAATTTTATGGAGGTGTCGGATGGAGAACCTATGTTTATAAAGTCGGTTGATTGTTCGGGAGAAATAAAGGATATGCATTTCATTTTTAACTTATTCAAAGAAGTGATCAATGAAATTGGGCATGAGAAAGTGGTCCAAGTGATCATGGATAATGCTTCAAATTGTAAGGGCGCGGGACAACTCATTGAGCAAGAATTTCCATCCATTATTTGGACGCCTTATGTGGTGCACACTCTTAATCTTGCTTTGAAGAACATTTGTGACCCAAAGAATACGGAGACCAATCATGAAGTTTATTTGGAATGTAGTTGGATTTCCGAGATTGTTTCGGAAGTTATGCAAATCAAACATTTCATCATGAACCATTCCATGAGGTTAGCAATATACAATGAGTTTGTTAACTTGAAGTTACTTTCCATAGCGGATACACGTTTTGCTTCAATGATTGTGATGCTTAGGAGGTTTAAGTTAATAAAAAGCGGTCTTCAAAGCATGGTTATTTGTGACAAATGGAATATCTATCGAGATGATAATCAAGGGAGGGCTAAGTTTGTCAAGGAGAAGGTGTTGGATGATTTTTGGTGGAATTCAATTGATTATATACTTTCCTTCACGGCTCCTATTTATGTATACTTATAATTTGTGACACCGACAAGCCTTGTCTTCACTTAGTTTATGACATGTGGGATTCAATGATTGAAAAAGTGAAGAGAGCTATATATGAATATGAAGTAAAAAGGCTAAATGAGCAGTCTACATTTTATGAGGCAGTTAATACAATTCTTATGGATCGTTGGACTAAAAACAACACTCCACTTCATTGCTTGGCACATGCCTTGAATCCTAGGTAAGTTCTAAAATTGTATGAGATTATTACTTTATTAGTTGTTCTTTATTTGACATGATAATATAATACTCCTTTTACTTATTATGGTTTTCTATTTTTATTTTATTAAATAAGGTATTATAGTGATCAATGGCTCAACGAAGATTCTTCTCGAGTTTCTCCATACAAGGATAACGAGATCATCCAAGAAACAAAAAAATGCTTTAGGAAATACGTCCTAACTTGGAGGAGCGCACCAAGGTGAATTTGGAGTATGCAAATTTTGCATACACAAATGGGGATTTTAAAGAATTTGATTCCGTTCACAGTCGGTATTCTATGAATCCTAAGGCTTTGTGGGTTATTCATGGTGCAAGTGCACCTATGCTTCAAAGCTTAGCCTTAAAGCTTCTTGCACAACCTTCTTCTTCATCATGTGCCGAGAGAAATTGGAGTACTTACTCCTTTGTGCACTCAATGAGGAAAAATAGAATGACTCCAAAACGTGCAGAAGATTTGGTTTTCATTCATAGCAACTTACGTCTTCTATCAAGAAAAAGCCCATAATATGCACAAGGAGAGACCAAGATGTGGGATATTGGTGGAGATGCATTTGACACGTTTGAAGATGTGGGAGTGCTTGAAGTTGCAAATCTTTCACTTGATGAGCCGGAGATGGAATGTGATGTCTTTTCAGAAGAAGTGTAATGTAGATGCATGGCTTGGTATATTTGATGGTGAAATGTGGATGTTTTTTTGTTTTTTGACTTATTGTTAAATGTTGAATTTAATGGGACAAACATTTTTAGATAGTGTTATGTATTGGAATATGAGAACATGAATTTTGAGGAGAAGTTTGCATATCGCATATATTCTGTTTCCATAATTGAATTTGTAAATGTGCTTCTTTCGATGGATGAGTTTACGGAACCTAAATTAGTCAAGTTCATCTTTTTATTGGAACTTAATGGTTTTATGGGTTATAATAAACCAATTATTTTTGGTCATTATGGTATATTTAATTATTAAAAATATATATTTAGTATACGTGTCCCAGTGTGTTGGAAAATGGTATTTTTGAGAATTGACGTGTCGCGTGTCGTGTCGTGTCGTGTCGCGTGTCGCATGTCGCGTGTCGCGTGTCGGTGCAACATAGCCAATCAGTATTGGAACTAAGAAAGAGACATGTTGCGTTTACGCGGGTCGTATTAACTAAAATTTGAGCATTGAGCCAGTGTGCCTTGTGAGTCAGAATGATCATGGCATGTCGATGACATTTGCATACATGAAAATGCATGGGCTAGTGTGCAAGTGTGCAATACTCAGTGAAAGACATGCAAAATGAACACAATTGAGTATGAGTATGTGTTTGGCGTACGTGTGACTACGCGTGCCACGTATGTGCTGTGATTATTATGTATTGAATTGCCTAACCTGCAAGGTCACTAATGTGCGCAACGATTGATGTGAATTGGCTTTTGAGTGTTTTATTGTCTGTCAGGAGAATGTATGTTAGCCTAGCCTAGGTTTAGGGAGTTTTACTCACTGAGATTTATCTCACGCTGTTAATAAACCAACATTTCAGACCCCCGACCCTGACCATGCCTAAGGTACATACACTTTTTGGGATCCCGATGCAGATTCAGCAGTCGATGAATGTTTTTCCTTCTGGTAATGGGGAAGCGTATATAAGATATTGATTTGTGGTTTTCATTGATGTTGGGGAGTACTTCTATCGGACTCAGGAGTATGTAGCGTGGTGTCTTCAAGATGCGAATGGAAACATAGGCCGACCCCTTAAAACCTTTGATGCCCCACTAGATGCCCATACATGCGGATGGTGAGATAATAAATCCGCAGGACGTTTATGATGTGGATGGCGTCGACGAGCCCATGGATGGGGAGCCACAGGAGCCACAAGTGATAATTGAAGACCCAGACCAAATTGATGACGAAGAAGATGAACTCGAAGACATGGACCTGGACTCTGATGAAGATCATGGAGAGGTGGCAGAGCTAAGCTCAGATCAAGAAATAGGACCCGATGAAGAGTTAGGGCTGTACCTGGACCCAGAACTGGAATCGGATTCTGAAGATGAGTGGGCTGAAGCTCAAGATATGGACTCAAAGGAGTCTGAGTCATCTGGGAGTTTCGCAGGAGAGTCGTCGGATGATTCTTCGGAGTCGTTAGACCCTGACTGGGAGCCCTAGGATGGTCCTAGCCCTAATAGGGAAGCTTGTTCCTTTTCGTTAGTGACTTCCCTGTAGTTAGGCTAACCTTCCCCTAGCCACTTACCCTTTTTGATTTAGTGGCTGTTGACTGCTGATGTTATTTCCTTTTGTTGTATAAATGGATATTGTAAAAAGGTTTTCCTATAGTAATACAAATGTATATGATTGTGTGATGGTTGTTCTACCTTGATCTCATGTGTTTATTTTGTACGGGTGTATATATATTTATATATGTTGTTTCCGCATGTGCTCTATCTCTGCTTGAGTGTTGGATCGACGACGTATCCTGGGAGCGTTGCACCATAATTGACCAAGCGGGATGTTATCGCGTCGTGGAGTACGAGGCGTGACAGAACCCCTGACAAAAATCAAACAACATGTTATCTTTCAATTATCTTTACTTTCATGTACCGCACTTTATCTTTCCTTAGCTGTAGCTTTCCGATTCGCGTCGTCGATTAAATTCCGGCGTGTATCTCCATCCTGAGTGTTGCGTTGTCGATTAAATTCTGGCGTTACATCTTTGTGTACGTGTGCAGCTGTATTTTCAAGCTTTTTCTTTGCGGCATCGCTAGCACTCGCCCTCGCTGGGCATGGCCTATGGCCGATGGACGACAACCGACTACAAGAAAAGGGAAAGAAAACAAAAGGAAAAATTATTGAAAATGTACACATCAATGAGGGACATGCCACGTAGGACTGCTAGCATCTACGTCAGCAATTTTCGGCCTAAATT
This sequence comes from Syzygium malaccense, assembly GCA_031216405.1. Lineage (NCBI taxonomy): Eukaryota > Viridiplantae > Streptophyta > Magnoliopsida > Myrtales > Myrtaceae > Syzygium > Syzygium malaccense. The sequence goes on along the minus strand of CM062259.1, from coordinate 15,759,646 downwards.
GGTCGAATGGGCTGCATTAGTACCAATATGAAAATATTCATGACTAAATCGATCTAATTAAAAGGTTTAGAACTAAATTTGTATCAATGTAATAGGTCTAAGAATTTTTTTGTACTTTTCTCAAAAGACAAGTGTTCTTCCTTCTAATACGGGTCCCATAATTTGCACATAAGATGACATGGCTTCAGTAGCCTGCTATGTGATATTATAGACATGAGGTCCAAGTAACAGAAATAGAGGGAATAAAAGAAAATAAGTATGTAAAAATCGTTATCATGCAACTGTATAGTGGTGTTTTTATTGACGTTGGTGTAGATGACACCCTTTATGGATGGGCTGAGTTATGGCCAGATGAGATTATGATTCTATTCTCCATGAGTTAGGTTGTGATAATGACTTGTTAGTCGAGACAAGTCATTACTAGTGACAACTACGGATAGATGTTCACATGTGTATGCCGGTTTTGTACTACGAGATATTTTCGCATCATGAAATGACATGTCATCCGGTTACATCTGAATGAATAACTTTATGGCACATCAACAAGTAATTTCCATTTGCATATTATGGTAAATCTACTCATATTATCGGATATATATACAATTTGCAATTCGTCTTGAATTCATGTTGTTATGTTTCGATACCGGGTCAAGTGGAAAGATGATTTCTTATCTTACAGCTGGAGATTTCGTTTATCGGGCTTTGACTCACCCCTTTATTTCTTCTAGATCTCTAGCAATAAGATCCGTCTTTCGCGATTACCTCATTATGCCCCTTGTCGCATTAATGGACGTGGTCCCTTAGGCCTAACCAACTTAGGCGCCCCGAAATCTTCCATGGCACTTCGAGAAGGCTAGTTTTTCAATTAAGCCGCCACAGTAGGTAACAGTTCCTATGGCAGATATCGCCGGAAAAGTGATTTACTTTCAAGACAAAATATGACATTTTAGGACTTTGGCTATAACACAAGCTGCTGCAAAAAGATTCTAAATTGATGATAGTCAAATGATTACCAATCTCGGTCGGACGTTCAATCTCTCCATTTCGAGGGGTCGGACAAGAACGTCGTGCTTACTTACATCCTTGGCTCCATATCCTCCAAATTTTCAGGCATCCAAGAGCTTCCAAACAGGACATCCGCCTCGCCCGCCTCGCAAACTCCAAGCCGTTCCACCCGCTCCAGACATCCTCGGGTGCCCCAATCTCAGAATCGGGTTCCGAACCGAACCGAACCGAGCCCGAACCGGGAGCCGAGGCCCGCACTCGACATGTGAAAAATCGAAATCCTTTAAATGCAGGAGGCGAGGCACGACAAAATGTTGAAAAGCTGCAAAAGAAGGAAGGAAAGAAAAGGCGGGCTTGAGTGAGATCTACGTATTTTCCGTTTCAGGAAAATCGTGTAGAGGAAGAAAAAGGTCCAAAACAAGGAAGAAGAAGAAGGGAGAAGGGAGACCAAAAGAAGGAGGAGAAGAAGGATTGGTGGTCCAGATCTCATGTCGTGCGCACGCGCGCCGCTCCCCCACGCAACCCGACAAAAGCAAAGGGAAGAAAAAAAAAAGGCGGACGCTCCCTACCCCGCTCATCGCCGTCCAACCGCTTGTCGGAAAGAGATCATCCGACGGCCCTCGCCCCCCCCACGTCGCGCGCTCCCATTGGGCCGCCCGCCCCCCGCCTGCAGGATCAATTAAAATAGCAATATCACGTCAACAACCGAACAAAAAAAAAAATAAAAAGGAAAAAGGGGGGGAAAAAAGGGGGGGAGGAGGAGAAGAGAACAAGATGCGACCGGATGCGTGGCGGAAGCTCCTTAAATGGGGGCGTCGCTTCGCGTCTCGCAGCAGCAGCAGCAGCCACTTGTCGACACCACCGAACCGGCGCCGTTGCTTTGCCAGCTCTCCCTCCCTTTGTCTCTCTGTCCCGCCCGCGGTGTCGCCACGACGGCTCCCGCTCCGCTTCGTCGCTTTTCGCCCGCATATACTTCCGTAGAAGAAGGTATTTTGGCCACCATTCTGAGCGTTACTTGCGCTTTCGGCTGGTTCCGCGTTCGTACTTTCGTACCTGGGTTTGCGGGTTATACGTATTTTCTTGGGGCTTTTTTTCCAAATTTCTCTCTTCTCGTCCTTTTTGGGTTCGCGTTTTTTGACTGGTTGCTTTCTGCTTTCGTTTGTTTGTTTTTTTTTTTTGGCCTTTTCGGTTCTCACGTGGGTTCTCGGCGGTTGAGCGATTGGCTCTTGTATACGTCTTTTCGAGTTGTTGGGTTTGTCGTTCCCCTTAGAATTTGAGCTGGATTGGAACTTTTAGCAGTCGTCTGGCGATCTTTGGTTCCTGGGTTCGCGTTAGCCTTGCGGTTTGGCTGTGAAGTTGGGAGGTTGGGTCGATGCTCTGTTTTCTCCGAGAGAGAGAGAGAGAGAGAGAGAGAGGGAGGAGTGCGTCGTTCGTCACGCTTCGCGAGAGGTCGTTTTTCGGGCTTTCGCGGGGTGGCCGATGGCGATGTTGGTCGGTTTTGAGATTGAAATGTTGCGGTCAGTTCAATTCAATGGGTCGTTCCTCAACTTGTGCGAAAAGCTGCTATTCTTTCCCTTATGATCTGAGAAAAAAGTTATTATTCTCTTCTGATCTGCATCTTCTGGGATGCTTTGTCGGATGTCATGTCAGTGCCGATTCTTCAGAGATGCCCTTTTGTCTATTTTCAATCCGGAAACTTCTTGCTTTTCAATTTTTTTTGATGAGATTAAGATTAGTTGGCCTCAGTTCAGGAATTTGAAGTTTAACAGTTTTGGTCAGATAAGTTTCTGCAGATCCAGTACACTGCCAGGATCCCTGGATATGCAGGACCTGTTACTGCAGAAGCTAAACCCACAAGAATTCCATGTCCTTCTTCTGAAACTTTGTCTGTGTCATGACACAAGCCAGTAGAGCCCATGCCCAAAAAAGGAATATGTAGTGGATGTTTAATTAGCAAAGCATCTTAGTTATTTAGGAAAATCAAGTTACGAGTGATCAATTCTCTTCTCATCTTACTGTAGAATTTTTTTAGTTCGTTACTAATTGGTATGAGAGCGGTCGAACCTGTGAATCATGGAAGCCGATAAATCACAAACTAGGGCTATGGAAGATCGGATTAATTCATTTTCGCAAGAACTTGGAGGAGTTGTTATGTCAGAAACGCTTGCACTTTGCTAACGGGATCCCCATGTGTCTAAGTACGCTTCAACACTATTTATTCCTCCTTGGGGTTGGGCTGTAATGGCTGGGGGTTCATGACAGTCCGGAGATCGATTGACTGAACCAGTTCACATCCTGCACCAATCTGGTTTGTAGGTCATTATGTCTCTCATTGTATGCGATGATGACCTTCCCAGGGATTCTCCGTCTGACTCGAAATGATGCTTTTCATCTATTAGTTGATTTAGGTGAAAGATTGCCCCGAGTATCTAAACTGCGGCTATGGCCGTAATTAATTTCTTTTACGTGTATTATAAGGCTAAACCAACTGCGAAATATTGTGTTGTTAGCATATTCTTGTAACACACATCTATTTTCAAATGCCAATTCAAGGCATAAATTGCCGGCGTTAATGTGATGAGTTTGAAGAAATCTTCCATGCTTGTAAATGCTTTAAACAAGAATTTGTAGTAACTTAATTACTTGAGCAAGAAATGTAAGCAGCTCTGCTTTGCAAACAGCTGGATTTGCGTTAGTTTTACCTGTGAGACGCTTCAAGTTTGCCTTTATTCAGGGTAATAACTGTTTCCATAAACGGGTTCTCGCCAGTGCAGATATACATGCAAAATTTCTATTGTTTTTATTTTACTCGGGGGTCTATTGGGATGTGAGTTATTTGTTCTTCATACAAGTTGAACTATAATTTGGTCTTCTATATTCTTCCATACTCATACTCATTTACACTTGATTTGATGGACATTGAAGTCTAGAAATCTGAAGAGAGGGGACTGTAATTAGGGTGTTGAGAAGGATACTTCTTGTGACCAATCTTTTGGAGAAAGATGGCTTCTCAATATAATTTCAAAGGCATAGCTGATGCATCGCCTGCTGAAGGATTAGCTGGGAAACCACACGGAAATCACTCTTTAACTCGGCAGCCATCAGTATACTCTTTGACTTTTGATGAGTTTCAAAACACATGGGGTGGGCTTGGAAAGGATTTTGGGTCGATGAACATGGATGAACTTCTGAAAAATATTTGGACGGCTGAAGAGACTCAGGCAATGACGTCTTCCACGGGTGCAGGGGATGGAAGCCTTCCAGAGGGTAATATACAGAGACAAGGGTCATTGACGCTGCCACGGACTCTTAGTCAAAAAACAGTTGATGAAGTTTGGAAAGACCTGCTCAAAGAGAGTACGGTTGCTAAGCATGGGAACAAGGGTGGAGGATTCAATATGCCGCAGAAGCAACCTACTCTTGGAGAGATGACCTTGGAGGAGTTCTTGTTGAGAGCAGGAGTTGTAAGAGAAGATGCTCAACAAGTGGGAATACCCAACAACAGTGGGTTTGTTGGTGAATTTCCGCTGCATGGTAATAGTACTGGTTTGGGTCTAAACTTTCAACATCCGAACCAGAACAATGGATTTGTTGTGAATCAGGTTGCCGAGAACAGTAAGTCAATACCTGGTCAGCCTCATAATTTAGCATTCAATGTCAGCAGTATTAGATCCAACCAGCAGCAGCTCCGGCAACAGCATGATCTGCCCCTCCTCCCCAAGCCAGCGACTATGCCTTTTGCCTCTTCCATAAGTATAGCAAATAATTCCCAGTTGCCTGGTTTAGGGTCAAGAGGGGCAGTCGGGATGACAGATGTATCCATTAAAAGTTCCTTAGTTCAGGGTGGGGGGCTGCAGACCAGTGTTGGCATGACTGGGTTAGAGACTAGGGGAGTTGCTTTTCAGACAGTATCTCCTGCTAACCATATATCTCCGGATGTAATTTCTAAGAGCACAGTGGATTCGTCTTCACTCTCACCCGTACCTTATCCATTCGCCCGGGGAAGAAAATCCGGCAGTGCTCTGGAGAAAGTGGTCGAGAGAAGGCAGAGGAGAATGATAAAGAACAGAGAGTCAGCTGCTCGGTCTCGAGCTCGAAAGCAGGTCAGTACACTGCTGCGAAAACTCTTTTTCTGCTGCTCGTTCTTGTTGTTAATGTATTGTTTTCCCATGGTACCTGAAACTAAAGTAGTGGATTTTTTTTTCATATGCAATTTTCTTTGATATCAAGTTGGTTCTTGATGGCTGTTATTTCATGTCATCAAATAACTCAGTTGCTCATGAAAAATGGTAGATAGAGTTTGATTTCTGAATAAACTGAAAGCAACTCTTGAAGGACTCTTGTTACCCACGAATGTGCTCTGAATTTATTTATTTTTAAATCATGGTGTTTGTTTGTGCTATGGTCACCGAAATATCGTAACACTGAGTTGCCCCTTGTAAGCTTGTGTTATCCTGGAGGTCACTAGTTAGCTACATAGTGGAAATAACGAAGGTACAAAACCTGATAAAGTCGAGGCAATATAATGTCAACAGAACCAACTGTGCGTCTGCTAAAGCAGTGTTGAAGCGGAGGACCACATGAGAATGTAGAGGCTTGAGTTGAACATTGTTTTCCAGACAGGGTCGAGGAATTGATGCCTGTCAGTGGCAGTTTCGAAATTTAGATAGTTTTTACTTGGAAAAATTGGATACGTCATCTTATTGGGTATGGAATACTTGCAGGCTTATACTTTGGAACTTGAAGCTGAAGTTCAAAAACTTAAAGAACTTAATCAGGAATTACAGAGGAAACAGGTACCTGATCAAGTTACTAATGTTGCTGCCATACTGAAGAAGTTTGATTGTTTCAATGTGTCCTTAATTCATTCGTTTTTTGTTCTCTTGTGGTGTACTGATGCAGGAGGAGTTGATGGAAACGCAAAAGAGCCAGGTGCGTTCAATCTCTATAGTCAACTTGAACTCCCCAGTTTCATCATTAATTTAGTATATAAACAGAGAAATGACCTAAAGGCTCTACTCTTTTCGGTACAAATTCTGTTGGCTGTCCTGTCTCGACGTGATAATGTGACGGCAACTACAAGTGCTCCCCACGACATGCCTTTCCCTGCAAGTGCTCCTTAGAGCCACTACATGATACGTTGCTATCATGTCGGCCTCGAGATTCCATCTGAATCAATTTTCCTTCCAGTATCTAGAACATTCTTTGGTGGATCTGTCCTGCTTGCTTTCTCTTTAGCCCTTCTCTATTGGAGAACACTGTTTATGCCAACGCTAGAATCTTCAAAAGTAAAGTCATTTGAAAGTGACCATCAGTTGAAAGCGACTTCTGAGGAGTTGAACTCTCCATAAAAATCTCTATAAAGCAATGATCTCTCTCTCTCTCTCTCTCTCTCTCTCTCTCGCTCTCTCTAACTTGTAGAAATGAAACAGACATTCGATATGTTAATTGGGTTCCAAGAAATTGTCCGGTTGTACAATTTACTAATTTAAATAGAAAAAACATCATATGAGTCTGCTACATATCTTTCCCAACTATGGGATCTCTCTATTTAAAAGTGCCAGATCCTCATTCGTTCCATTTTGTGTTTGTGCAGATCTTAGAGAGAGTGAACCAGCAATGGGGAGGTAAAAGAATCTGCTTGAGGAGGACGCTGACAGGCCCGTGGTAGACCGCCTTGAGATTGAATTTAGATGTTCGAGTGCGGAGTGTTGGATATGTGGGCAACTCCAGTGTTGGGATGTACATCTTATCATCTGATCATGCTCTTTTGAAGAAAGATTATGCAGAGATTAGGTAGCTGTATCTATAGATCGGCAAGGAGTGATGACCGGCTGTAAATAAGTTGTGAACCATACTTAGTTCGATGTCTAGGCGGAAGCGGAACTCTTTTGGATTGGTGTGCTATATTTGTGGGGTGAATAGCACCAACCAGTCGTGTTTTAGCCACCAAAGAGTTCTGAAGAAGTTGATGCATCAAATCTGTAAACATAGGATGATCTGAGGTTATGAATCAAAACATCTTTAGGTTTAGTGTTCTTACATCATCACTCTTTGATTGTTCTCAGGGTTGCATTTGAACCATCCATAATGATCTTAGGTCGCGAATCCTCACATAATCATGTTGACAATCATTTCAGAAGTGATTATGGAGCTTGACTGATTGAGCAAATCAGTCTAACATCCTGTGCTCATTTACTTGCCAAAAAGAAAGAATAGAAAGATCACCCTGTGCTTAAACAAAACTGAATTTGTTTGTCATTTCTCAACTGTGGATAATCCATATAAAGAGGAGACCATCTAAACATACATATGGTGAGTCTACGAACTGTACGAATTCTACAGAAATGATGGTATGTACAAGAAGCACCCATCAGAGACCTGGATCATCAGACTACGGACTAAAACAAGAAAACAAAAGAAAAAGAACATCTGCAGAAAGAAACGAGAAAAAGACACTCCCAACTTCGATCTCCCATTAGATGCGTAGCCTTTGCAGCTGAAAAATAGGATAACAAGTAAAAGCAGCTCTGCAGATACACTTAGCTTGTTTTGACGTCTCCCCACCTTCTTTTTCCTCATCAGTCTATCTAGAAAATAGGATTGGATCAGGAGCAAATGAATCATCCACAGCCCATCTACATTAGGCGATGGCAGAATCTGTAACCAAACAAGTCCCCTCAGCCTTACAGCGGTTGAATACAAAGATTAACAATGTGAACTACAAGTCAAATGAGCATATACAGTGCAAGTAAATATCTTACCTGCCAATCAGCACCCGCGCGAAGTGCATGAAATTCTCTCGAATGAGCAGCTTTCACATGATTCTGCAACACAGGAGAAACAAAATTTTTCTCTCCATTCAGCTGAAGAACCATAAAATCCCACATTAAAGCATTGTCCATGCAAAAACATAGTTCTCTTGGTAGAGGGATAATGAGCCGGGAAACTCTGACCTCTGTGGAGTAAGCCCATGGACCTCCCTAACTTCTGGGGTACTCAAAAACGAGGCCTTCTGCAACACTTCTTGCCCTTCCGTGGCCGAAAAGTTTGCTAATGATAGCCAGTGCAAAATCTGTGACAGATGCGAGTCCACTGCTCGTGATCACCTTCCCGTCAATGACCACTTTAGCACCATCCATTCCTTCACGAGCAAGGTTGTTTGCAACAGACGGATGTGCAGTGACTCTCTTATCCTACACATTGGAGAAATTACGTGCAATCCGATACAGGAGATAAGGGACAAAAGGGTACTGAGTAGGATTTTAAATACCTTCAGTAACCCCTGTCTGTGTAAGATTGCCGGCGAAGAGCAGATTGCTCCATATACTCTTCCAGCCAAATTTTGCTCTTTTAGCAGATTTTTCAAAATTCTGGACTTATGTAAACGGTCAGAGCCAGCAGTTTCTCCCTGTAATTCCATGTTGAATGACCCTTTCAATTCATTGTATACACACATGCAAGCTCGCACAATACTCAACTTTGATAATTTGAATCACAGAATAAGCATGCAGCTAACAAGCTCAATAGGCCGGCAAATTGAGCACTCTATCACGGTCTCTCTTCACATATCTATATTACTGAAAGCATGATGAGAAGAATCATCAAAGTAAATAATCTAACAACAGCAGAAAATCTATCTTCCCAGTAAAATAACAAGGAGCAAGGCTGTGATGTGCATAAAGCTCTTGCTCGATAGAGGCAACCTCTCCACAAACTTCCTCCACCTCAAGAAACCAAAATTTTCTATTGGAGCTTTTGCTTGGTTACTGCTCATAAAGCAACAAAGGTTTGTTGTCTTGATTTACTTTCGAGGTTATTAATCATAGAGCTCTTGTGAGAGTAACGCTTAGACAACTGCAAAACATAATGCTTATAAGAGCAAAACACCAAAAGAAAATCTCACCGGAAGAATGATCAAGTCATAGCTTGTTTCTGCAGCTTCACCAATTAACTTGTCGGCAACAATTTTTGTGCCTTGCGATGCCAAAATCTGCAAATTTCTTTCAACTGAAGCAACCACCACATCTACTTTGGCTCGTCGTAGAATGTCCACTATAGTTACCATTTCAATGTCCTCACAACCATTTGCAATTGGAATTAGGACCTGTTTGAAGTTTAAATAGAGAGAGACATCATAAGTGTTACAAATTAATCCTTTCTATAATAAGGGTTATATATCGTAAACAATACTTAAATAAAAGACGTTGGAAAAATAAGGAAAAAAGGGAGACAAAAGAAAACTGGTGCACGGTGAAAATAAAGATTTTCTCCCATGAAAGCGATTTTTGCCGAAATAAGTCCCAAAGAACTCATAAATTGGACTGGACAACAAGCAGCTTTTCTTTCAACTGACGAAAGTATAGCTAGAGAGTCTCTGATAGCACAAGCTATTCGAAGCGAAGGGTCTATTAAGACTTGCAAGTATGAGAATCAAAGACTTTTCACAAAATTACAGAAGATAACACGTCCTAATTACAGCCACTGAGCACATGGTAGATGTAACATGGCTCGATCAATCAATTTCATGCACAAATTCCACCTGATTAAGCTATTAGAAGCAAAGGAAGGGTTATGTGACTAATTTTCATTGCTAAGTTTTATGTGGAAGCAAAGCTTAGAGTGTAAGTCTCTATAAACTTGTTCAACTGGTGGACTCTAATCGCCTTAGACTTCAAATTTGGTCAAAATAATTATTCAAATTTATGTACTTTCTATGAATAACTTTCCTCCATATCTATTAAACTTAAAAAGTCTTTATTCCCACAAACCCACCCTCAACAATAGATCCTACAGGCTCGGTCAGAATGGGTGAAGCTAGCTACCTCGAAGAAAAAAAAAGGGCCCTTCTATTTTTTCGTGCTGACCAAAATCTAGCAATGATAACGCAACTTCATTTCCAACTCTTTTTTAACTAGTACGGGTGGATAAACCTTTGGTTTTGCCTAAAAGCACTCACTTTCAAAGGAACAACCTCATTTCCTGCTATCCAGAAACTACAGAGGTTACAAAAAGTATCTATAGTAAGATAACACCCCTTGAGGAAAAACATTGTCATTCTCAATTCACAAATGCAGATATAAACCGATAACCCACTTTCTCAGCCACGGAGCCAGGGAAGGGAAAACAGGGATTGTCACCCCCGCCACCCTGTCACCCCCCCCCCCCTCTTCTATCTGGTCTTTGCCACTCGTCATAATAGGCCCAAAAGATGTTTACATAAACTTCTTTGGGTTTGAGTGGTATAGCTCAAGGGGTTGGTTGAGCCCAGCCCCTTGATTTCATGTCGGATGACAACATCATTCCACAACAAAAACATTATTTGTTGTTTCAATTTTTATACTTGCAGAGTGTTCGTTTCTACACGTGATAATATCAAATGTAAAATAAATCTTTAAGTTAAGTACATTGAACATTTCTTCCCCCCTTCATTCGAATTCTAGCTTCGTCACTGCACTTTCAAGTTCAAACTACACTACATATCCTACAACTGCAATCAAGGCCTCCATATGTTCCCATTGTCCCACTTTAAACCTGGGTCAACCAATTTCTTAGCCATTATTTTGTTACTGGAAACCTTTTCTTCTATATCTAATAGTATGTATTTTTCTTCCTCTTTATGATATGTCTTAGAGAGGAAAAGGCGGAGGGAGGGCAATATAGAGATTGTTAGCATAATCACCTCAATCAAGGACTCAATTCAAGTTTAACCTTATACTACCAAGATTGGTTCAATGCCACATTTTTTCACCAGACTATGAGGTAGGTGAGATGACAAGTACTCTATTGCTAGGTGAGGATCTATTTCAACAGTTTTATAAAGTATATCTAGATATAAACCGATCTGAATGTCCAAGACTTTACAATTAGAAGAAGCATAAGCAACAGATGAAACATAGATACAAGAAGTCTGCTACTTCCCCTTTTCTCTCGGGTAATGAGTACTTCATTTTTCTTTGGTAGTACTGCTTCAGGCAAGTATGACATGATATGATCCTATAGCCTTAGAAGATAAGAGGTTGCTATGAATTCAGAAGACACTATAACTGATGAGAAACAAACCAAGACATTGGTATATGGTGAAGAGGAGAGCTCGATACTTGAACACAAATTCAGAGATACTACTTACGCGAGGAGTATGGTCCACAACCCACTCAGCTTTGTTGAACTCTATGTTTTTAGAATGATCATTGGCTTCGTGCATCAGCTATAAATAAAAAAGGAAGGGAAGGCATCAAATTTAAGAACTATATTCTTCAGGTAGTTCATTAATGACATCTTGGATGAACATTAAATCTTACGCAATATGTACTAGGCCCTTACCAAGGATTGTCCAATTTCTGCAGCTACAGACTCACCGAAGAGCTGCTCCACTAAGGACAGAGCAAAAAGGAATGAAGTTCCAGGACCACGGCTAGTTGTAAGCTCTCCTGAAACTTGAATATTTGATTTAACGGCCCAGAAAGTGGGGAGCTTGTCAAAGAATGCAGGGTGACAAGTAGTCTAGCATGAAAAACAGAGTCATCACCAGTTACAGTTTGTGTATATATGTCTAATTTAATGCAAGACGTATCAACCCACCTGCTTTCTTTTTAGAAGTCCCCAGGGGAGAAGTGTGACTGCAGGAGCAGCACATATTGCTCCATATAACCTCTGTCCCTCAGCCTGTTTGCTCATGATTTTTCGAAGGATTTCGCAATCCCTTAGCCGTGCTGAACCAGGCATTCCTCCCTATAAATGCGGAAATACAATTATCATGAAACCGCAATTTGGTTGAAGCAAGATCACATTTTTATAGTTTTAGCTTCAGTCATTGTGATTTTATCACTACTTTCGCTTACTTTGATCATAGCATCACAGAAAAGCTAAGGGAAAATCACTTGCTTAAGAACAACATATGGATGCATCACGTATTCTCTTACTTGCTAAATCATACTATCACTTTTGGAAACATATATTAATGTGAAGAAATGTACCGGCAAAGCCACTAGATCATAAACTTCATCACAGCATTCTGAAATTGAGACATCTGCGACAAGTTTAACACCACCAGAGGCTTCAATCTGGAGCTGTGGCTCCACAGAAGCCACTGTCACACTTGCACCAGCTCGACGAAGCACATCAATTAGCACCACAGCTTCCATTTCCTCTGTGCCATATCCGATTGGTATTAGGACCTAGCAACAAAGAAAAGACAGATAAGCACTCCAAAGGAGACCACGGATATCGACGACCAAACTATCTTTTCTAACCGATGAAAACTTTCATCTTCCTGAAAGATATGTGTCACAACCAATCTAAATTGTGCCCATTATTTTTCACTGTTTTGCTAGATATGCACTTGAAAAAATACATTATATTTCAAATTCTCCCCATTGACTCTTCCCTCCATATATTAGGAAATAATGGAGCATCATCGAAATCTTTTCAAAACTTCACCTTTTGTTGCTGTTATCCACTCATCGAGACAAACAACGTGGACAGTAAACAAAACAAGAGAATTCATCAAATGGGTTCTCCATTTTTCTCTGAACTTTCCTCTTCAAAAGGAAATGGAAACGGTAAGCCTGCAACTTTCAATGTCAAACAGCCTCTCCTTCTCTTGTCCCTGTATTCCCATCAGTTTACACGAAAGAACAGACAAAACGAGGGGACCAAAAATCTCGAAGGGGACCTTCTTAGCCGCGACGGGAGGAGGAGCTTCCGCGGCGTCCGCCGTCAAGACAGTCGGAGGCGGAGGGGGAGACGGCGTCTTCCTCCTGGAGGGTCTCGCAGAGCGTTCCCGCGGCGCTTGCGTGATAGCTTTTCTTCGCGGGGACGTGGCCGACGCGAGCGTCGGAGAAGAGAGGAGCGCAGGCGCAGACGTCGAGATCGAGGAGGGTCTGCGAGGGGACGTGAATTTGAGAGACGGACACAGAGAGAGGAGGGACGGCGACAGAGACTCCATGGCTGCCGAGCTCGACCCCTGCGGGAAGGAGCATCCGCCGGCGCTTTACAGAGCGAAGTATCTCATCTAATCCGAACCGATTCTGAAGTTTTTGCAGCGGTGAGCACTGCTCAATAAAAAATGAAGGAAACAAAAGGAAACCAATACTGAGTTTAATGCAGGCATTAACATAAATCTGGATCATCACATCTAGCAGGACCCAGATGGGCCAACATGGGGCTTACCAATTTCTGGGGGCGATTTATTTTAAAATGGGTCGGTTTTACCTTGGAACCGAGAATTGGACCGAAAGTATCGATGCGTAATTTGTGAAATTGGGAACCGACCCACTTGATCCTAAAATCTGACCAACCTGTCCGATATAATTCTGGGTGGATTCAGGAATCGGTGATGATATGTTTTCTTCTTTTCATAGACCCTGCAAGACTGCAAGTATTATTTCGTAGTCTGAACTCATTCTTTAGTATTTTGGATCTTTAATAAAAAAAAAATCTCGATTAAAAGGACACTGAAGGTGTGATAATATATGATCAAGTAACTGAACTTGTTAATAAAAATAAGGCATTGGTCTGGTTTGAGTGATTCGATCCATACATGAAATCGAGAATCGGACCAATAATCATCGATTCCAAATTTTAGGGATCGAAAATCGCCAAAAATCGGGTAATTCGGTCTGGTTCCAGTGCTCACCTCTGCCATTTGCAGTAATCGATATTATATATAATAGATTTACCATATTTATGAAAAAGTCAAATGCTTGTTGTTTTCAGTATTGCATTATTAGTGTTACATTTTCCATCTGCCAAAAAACTGCTTGGCCGGACCACAATAAATGGTTAGAACTGAAATAGCTATTGCAATGCTAGCCGACATCTTGGGTGACTATTTCCAATTAGTAGTATCTATGGATCTTCTCGTCAATTTTCATACTAGCAATATCAAACTTTCAAAATTCAGAGCATCATTTTCACTACTAATGTTATGCGTTATGGCCTTCTAGCCAGTTTTAAGCTTGCTCTAGTGCAGGTAGAGGATATGTACCCATTATAATCCTCCTGCAACAAATATGTATATTCAGTGCAGAAGAAATTCGGTATACTACGCACTTTAGAAACCTCTACTCTTTTACGCGCGTTTCTAGTTTACTCTTAGATCAATCTCTTTCATTTACTCTACATGACAACACAATACAACTTTTTCTTGTTAGGCTTGACAGATTACTTCACTTATAAATGGTTCTGTTTGGGATAGATAGTCTTGTTGATGAAACTCTATCCCATCTAAAATCTTTTTTTGTTGTTACTTTAATTTTCATTTTGCTTTACTAAAAATGAAGAAATTAAAGAAATGAAAAAAAAAAGGGGGAGTTGGCTGGTTGCCTGGTTGTTCTTGGAATCGTAGGTGTACCGACCCGGTTCAACGAGGATGGGGAGTGATGGTTGGGGCTCAAGGGCCTAGGCAAGGAGCGCTCCGCTTCTAGGATGGCAAAAAGGACATGAATGAACCAAAACGTGAACCGTATATAAGGAGGGCGATTCCGAAATAAATATGTGAAAACTAAAATTAACTCATAGATGTGCCTTTTGACAAGCACTACTAGGATGGTGATCTATTCGGAAGGCGCCTATATAAAAGTCAAAGGACAAAATCGCGAGGCTCGGTATGGAACGGGCCAAAATTGACGATAGGATAAGCTTCCAAGTTTCAAGAACTGGGAACCGATCCCGACAGAATAAGTTTTAGGTTCCAAATGGAACATAGACCTACTTGGAACCGCTGGCCTCCGAGTGTAGGAGTAATCGATTTCAGGGTGGGTTGGGTCCGGACCTAAAACCTGAAACCAACTCTGTTATAACTGGTTCCCAATTTTTGGAACCTGAAATCAACCCTGTTTTTCCTAGACTTTGTTTTGGAACCAACCCTATTTTTCCGGTCCGGTTTCAGGGTCTACCCGAGAACTTTTTTTTTTTGGTTCCTTTTTTCGATTTCATTTTTTTCTAGCAAAATAATATAGGTAGCAATGAAATAATTTAAAATAAAAGATGAATAACAAATACCACTATCCGCCAAAAGTAACAATCTTCAAAATGAGCAATTGAAATTACAATCCATCAAAATCAACAATCCAAAAGCACTATATGGCAAGACATAGTCCAATCGTATAAATCTTTAAAAGTCACATTTCCAGGGAATTTATTCAACATGTTTAGCTCTTTATTTTACGTTATGATGAGATAACTCCTCATTTCTGTTTCCGAATGAAATATCTTAAAAGAAAAATCAAGAGACTTAGCGGTAAGGCATCTGCTCTCACTAGAAAAATGTCTATATATCTCATCTGAATCACACAATATTTAGATGACTTTAAGGGTCGTGCTGTTTCGCTCATAGTTGTGAAACATATTCCAATATTAAACTGGAAGTCGGTTCTAAAACCGGTGAAGTAGGGTAACGTGATATAGGCTTTTTACTTTTTTGTACATTATCTTAAAACCGGTTCTAAAACAAGTTTTGGTTGATTTTTACTTGGAACCGGAAACTGGACCGGTTCTAACCGGTTCCCAAAAAATGGAACCGGTACCGGGACAGATTCTTGTTAGAACCGGTTTCCGGACCTGTTTTTCGGGTGGGTTGATCCGGTTTCCGGGTAAATACGGTCCGGTTGCACACCCCTATCCGAGTGGGCCTACCGCAAAATTGAATCAATTAAAAAATAAAAAACAAAATAATTATCCGGTGAGTCGAGCGTGGATCGAAACTCCAACGTGGCGAGCCGATGCAGAGGCGACCGGGCGGATATGAACTCCACGCAAGCTCAAGCTCGAGCTCCACCTCCGCCAACGCTCTCATATAAATAATCGATCCCCTCGCCGTTGCCAAAGATCCTCGGAGCACGGCAAGCAGCGTCCGCGACCGCGAGCGGCGAACCTGCTTCGGCTCTCGATCCGGAGAACGACGACCGGCGATCGCAAACATGCTCAGGGCTCTCGCGCGGCGAGCGGTTCCCGCCTCCTCCGGCCGCGGTCCGGTCCCGCCGCCTCCGCCGCGAGGACGAGGAGGAGGAGGAGGAGGAGGGCGGCGGCGGCGGGGGTTCTGCTCGGGAGTGCTTCCCGACGGCGTCGATCGCGGCACCGACGAGTACGCCCGCAACTCCGGAGCCATGGGGGACCTCGTCTCGCAGCTCCAGTCTCGTGTCCAAAAGGTACGGGGTCGACAGTCGTGTGTATCGTCGTCGTGATTGCGCGCGCGAGCGAGTGGTTTTTCTGTGGTGTTTGAGGAGTTTTGTGGTTTGCGTGGTTTGATGGTTGGAATCGAAGGTGCTCGGCGGGGGAGGAGCGGAAGCCGTGAGGAGGAACAGGAGCAGGAACAAGCTGCTCCCTCGGGAAAGGATCGATCGTCTCATCGACCCCGGCTCTTCTTTCCTCGAGCTCTCGCAGGTTCGGAGGCTCTGGATTTTCCTCTTGGTCTCGCGCAGCGTTTTCCGGTTTTTCGTATCGGGGCTGTCGGTTTTGTCTTCGAGTCAATTCATGTCATTGCGAAATGTTGATGGTCTGTTGCTCATCCTGAGCCTTTGGTTTTGAATTCATATCAAGCGAGGAATGTTTACGACGGAGTTGATACGTTGTCGGTGCGCATTCTTTTAGATACTCTAGTCAAAGTCGCTTCTTGAACAGAATCGAACCAGCGGCAATTGGAACCGACCCCAGATCGAGATTGTATCAGATGCACATTAGGCTGCTGCATGATCACGCGCCGTTGTCGTAACGGCAGTTAGTTCTGTGGTTTGGAAAGAAAAAAAATTCTGGGAATCAGAAGTTTCTTTTATCTTGTACTTCTCTTGAGATTCAGTTTGCACACCAATCTTTTGTCTTATTTCTCGACTTCTTATTCTGCATCTTATGGGAAAAGCTTGCAGGCCACGAACTGTATGAAGATCCCTTGCCATCTGCTGGCATAGTCACTGGAATAGGTCCTGTTCATGGGCAGCTTTGTATGTTCATGGCTAATGATCCTACTGTTAAAGGGGGAACGTATTTTCCAATCACTGTCAAGAAGCATCTCAGGGCACAAGAGATTGCTGCCCAATGCAAACTGCCATGTGTATACCTTGTTGATAGCGGTGGCGCTTTCCTCCCAAAACAAGCTGATGTTTTCCCTGACAGGGATAATTTTGGTAGGATATTCTACAATCAAGCTGTGATGTCATCCGAAGGCATTCCTCAAATTGCACTGGTATTAGGCTCTTGCACTGCAGGGGGTGCCTATATTCCTGCCATGGCTGACGAAAGTTTAATGGTCAAGGGAAATGGCACTATATTTCTTGCTGGGCCACCACTTGTAAAGGTTAGTTGTAGGTTTTAGTAAGTTGGGTGTTCATGTGTGTTAGCATTAAGTCTTCCATTTTTATGCTTCCACCATTAGGCATGAGTACGTATATGGTCTACGTTATGCACTTTTTAGTGTTTAGTGCTTGAGGATGTCAGTTTTAAACCTGGACATATTATGAAAGAGGAGTTTCAGTAGGCTGCTACGGGAGAGGAAGTTTCTGCAGAGGATTTAGGGGGTGCGGCAGTGCATTGCAAGACTTCAGGTGTTTCAGATTATTTTGCGCAAGGTATATAGTTCATCTTTTCTGCACGCTCTGTTTCAGATGTACCTCCTGTGATTTCTCCTATGCTTTTTGCGCTCTCTGCTTATATATTGTTCTCCCTGCGATTCATGAAATTTAAGCTTTCCAAAATGGATACTTGAGTTTTTATTGTTTTAGAATTGGCTTCAGCATATATGTAAAAGTGTATTCTGTGATGAATTTTTCTACTCAAATGAATTATTGGAGCAAATACTCTCTCTCTCTCTCTCTCTCTCTCTCTCTCTCGTGCACGCGCACATGAAAGGTTGGAGTGTCTTCTTTTGCTGCCATAAGTTACATTTTCTATTTCCCATTTTGTAGATGAGCTGCATGGTCTTGCTCTTGGAAGGAACATCATTAAGAATTTGCACACTGCTGGGAAACTGGGAACTTTGGCTAGATTCCAAAATGTCAGTTCTGAGATTAAAGAGCCATTATATGATGTAAAGGAGCTTCGTTCTATTGCACCAACAGACCACAAGCAGGCCTTTGATATTCGATCAGTTATTGCTCGCATTGTAGATGGCAGCGAATTTGATGAATTCAAAAAACTCTACGGCACTGTGAGGATACTTTTGTAACTGAATCATTTTGGGGATTCTTTTTCTTTTTCCTGCTGTGTGCCTCTGAGCTTGCTTGACCTTGTTCCATTCTTTTCAGACTCTCGTGACAGGTTTTGCCCGGATTTTTGGGCAACCTGTGGGAATTATTGGGAACAATGGGATACTCTTCAACGAATCTGCTTTAAAGGGGGCCCATTTTATTGAACTCTGTTCTCAGCGTAACATACCTCTTGTCTTCCTTCAAAATATAACTGGGTTCATGGTACGTAAGTTTCTCCCCTGGTTTGTTTCAACAATTTATGGTTAGGAATACTTTTGATTGCTTAATTCCAATCTGAATTGGGAAGCAATAACCACTGAGTGGTTCTTGAGGATGTTTCGGCATAATGTGACTCCCAGTTCGGTAGGTAAAGTTCGATCTTATGGGTATAGCTCTAGAACTTGCATTGCACGTCCGAGATATGGGTAATTAAGTGTACGAATATAGAAACTACCTTCAGGTTCTTCTCATGTACTTCCATAGTAGCAGTGATAGACTGTGTATCCTTTTTGACATTTTTAACTCACTCTTGTACCAACTCAAGAAGCAGTATTTTCCTTCTAAAAAGCAAGGGGCATCTCATGTCAAGTTAGAGCATGCTAGTTTTGGTGGGGAGAAAAAAGAAGGGAAACAGGAAGAAGTCCTTACTAGCATGTCCTTTTAAGATGACGACATGTGGCAGTTGAAATATCGTTAGGAAATTTTTGATGTAGGCGGTAGTTGCTGTTTCAAGTAATATTTTGTTTTATGCTGAAGGAACTCAACTCTTAAGAACAACTTTCAGGGTGATTACACCACCGCAAGTAGCATTTTGGTCATGATTAATTTTCCACTCAAGTTGCACGATATTGAAATGTCATGCTTCAATGTGCAAGGTTGGATCCAGATCGGAAGCAAATGGGATAGCTAAATCTGGAGCAAAAATGGTGATGGCAGTCTCTTGTGCAAAGGTCAGCCACATGCACTTTGTTTATTATGCCTATTTTTCTTTTCTTTCTGGTCAGTATTTGTGAGTTCTTTTAAGGGAACTCTGAAGTATTATATTGTGAGTTAGCAATTCTTTTCGTTTCTTATTTCCCCCTCTCAGAAAAGGACGCATTTGTCTAACTTTCATCTGATCTATAGATATCTCCTGATAAAGCCACCGAGATTTTGAGTTACTGGTTATGGCAATTCCTTAAGTTGAAATGCTATGGGGTGTTATTTTTAATATTTATGAGAGGTCTTCAATCGTCAGCTTAAAGTTACTGTCCCTGTTTTAAAGTCTTCTTCAACAGCCAAAAAGTATATTTTCCAATTGAGCTATATGCAGAAATATATGCCTTTTTAAGGGTCAAACTTCAGACTTTCAGATTCTTTTTCTTGTATATTTGCCAGTTGAGTTGGCTTTAAGACCTACTGAAAATGAGTATGCTCAATAAATCTTTATTGACTTGTTTTTAATAGCAAATTCTTATAATCTTGTGCTTATTAGAAAATAAAAAGATCGTTATCAAAAAACTAGGGGAGACATTTCTTGAACAAGTAGTCAAAATTTTGTTTTGTCATTGTCCTTATCCGTGTGATTTAGCATTCTATAGATGCCTGAACTCACCTTTGTTGCATGAAAATTGTGTATTTGATATAGATCTGTAATCATCTCTCAGTCCAGCAGCAGAATTTATAGAACTTGCAATGCTCATAAAGTGTGACAGCTGTCTGTTCATTTGGACTGTTTTCAAATAAGAAAGCATATAAAGGATGCACAACATGAACGTGATTTCCAGAACGTTGGTGGCTGCAATGACCACTTTTCTATATATACCCTGGATACTAATGTGCTTACATGGGGCATTGTGGCTAGTCACATGACATGGTTCTAGTGTCCAACACACTGTCATTAGCAGACCCGATCCATCTAGATTTCCCTTGGTTCTGCATACTTGACATGTCATCCATCTGAGGTGTGTATGTAGGCTTTCAGCTGTGGTGTGGATGCATAACTGCAATAAGATCTAGTTCTAGCCAAAACATGAAAAAGAAATCCATACTCTCTAAGCTTCACTAATTGTCTTGTGTGTTTTGGCATCCTTATTATTTGGTAAGTTTAAGCATGTTTTCACATATTATAGGACACCAAAAGTTTTGTGACAAAGAGGTGATGAGGACATAACAAAGAAAGATAAATGGCTTTCTTGTATTTTCCAGGTTCCCAAAGTTACAATTATTGTGGGTGGAAGCTTTGGTGCTGGAAATTATGCTATGTGTGGCCGTGCATACAGTCCTGATTTTATGTTCCTATGGCCAAACGCAAAAATTTCTGTAATGGGAGGAACTCAGGTAGGCCTGTACCCCATATTCCCTTTTTTTTTTTTTAATGACCGGTAGATTCATATGATGTCACGTTTTAGCTCCAGAGTGCGCATGCTTTGAAAAGGACAACGTGTATAGCGTCTCGCTTTAAAGCATGCATAGTTCAGCATCAACCTATTTCATTTTCAATATTGTAGAATGTGTAAAGTGGTGGACCTATCGACTTGTATTAACCAGATGTAATCTAATTTATTGAGGATGATGCACTGTCTTGCACTCTAACTGATACAAGTTGAGCTTGAGTTGTGAAAAGGAACTAAGAGAGATTCATAGAGTAATTTCGAGAAAATCTAATCTAGCTTCGGTACTCGTGGCAAAGCTTTGTATTTATGTATCCTCTTGGCAATACGTAGGCTGCCGGTGTTCTGGCTCAAATAGAGAGGGCGAACAAGAAGAAGCAGGGAGTCCAGGTAAAACATCACATTTTCATGTTAAAAGAGCATTCTTAAGACTGACTGCACGAAAGGCACGCTTTACGTGGTTCGATCATTGCTTTTGCTGCAGTGGACGAAGGAAGAAGAGGAAAGCTTCAAGGCGAAAGTCGTGGAGGCATACGAAAGGGAAGGGAACTCTTACTACTCCACGGCGAGGCTGTGGGACGACGGGATCATCGACCCGGCAGACACAAGAAAAGTCATCGGCCTCTGCATCTCCGCCTCGTCGAACCGCGGCCCGGAAGACACCAAGTACGGGGTCTTTAGAATGTGAAAGTACCAAACAATTGGGGGGATAAGAGAAGAAAGAAGGAACGGCGCTCGTCGCTCTGTGTATAGGAAAAACTCCCCCGGCAGCCACATCCACCGATCGGAATCCCAATGTAAAACTTGCTGGTCAAATTGCAAAAGAAACTTTACATATCTCTCTCTCGCTCGAACATCAATCTTTTTTCCGCAATGCAAGCTCTTGACGTCCAAGACAACTACTAGGTCGTAGAGCAATTCGCATATAAATTTACGCTCCGACGGTGGGTGGGTGGGCTCGGAGGTTTGACGTGCGAAGGATTGCTTCATTTAGAAATCATTTACAAAGAATGTCAAAAGGAGCGCCCGTGGCCTAACGGATAAGGCGTCTGACTTCTAATCAGGCGATTGTGGGTTCGAGTCCCACCGGGCGTGCGTTTTTGCTGCCATTTTTATATTCCTCAAACCCTTTTTTTTTATAACATAAGGTTTTTTTATTTATCATTTTATTATTTCCTTAGTTATTTGAATTCGACACGAATTGATTTCATAGTATTGAATTAAAAAAATAAAAAAATGTAAATATACCATGTTGATGTGACACAAATTTAGATTAGAACATCGAAAAAATAATTAGAATAGAGTGGAGCCACCTAAGATTTTTTACAAGCCTATAACCCACCTATTAGTAACGGTTCAAATTCCTAGAACCTTTCGTGCTTATAGGCTCTATTCGTTTCTCGGAAAATATTACGTTTCTTCTATGGAGCCATTTGACTCAATTTTTTCGTGTTCAACTGAAATCTGAAAAAGTCTCGGAAAATATTTTCCGTTGTTTGGTATGAAAAAGATTTTCTTCATTGCACTACTTTTAATAAAATTTTATTTTTTAAAAATATGTTAATTTTCTTTTTTCTTTTTTTTTTCTTTTTTTTTCCTTCTTCTTCTTCCTTGGCCGATCGCCGGCCACGACAGCGACCGGCCATAGGCAAGCTCACCGGCCTGTGGCGAGGCTCCATCTCGCCTGATCTGGCAAGGCCGAGCTCACCCAAGGCTAGTCGAGCGAGCTCAACCTCCCCACAGGCCGACAAGCCTCGCCCAGTCGCCAGATTTGGCGAGGCTTGAGCTTGCCCAAGGCCAATCGAGCGAGCTCGGGCCTCGCCACAAGCCAGCGAGGTCGAGCCTCGTCAGAATTTGGCAAGGCTTGAGCTCGCTTGTGGCTGGCCGTCGCCGTAGCCGGCGACCGGCCAGAAAAAAAGATAGAAAAGAGAAAGAAAAAGAAAATTAAAAAATAAAAAAGATAATTAAAAAATTAGAATTTTAAAAAAAGAAAAGAAAATAATTATTATAAATAATGAAAGAAGGAGAGGGGAAAGTGTTTTCCTCTTTTCAAAAAGAGGAAAACATTTTCTTCACTTTTGAAGGTGTTTTGTTTATTGAGAGAAAATGTTTTCCATGGTTAATTTATTTTTCGTGAAACAAACATCCGAAAATATTTTTCTGGAAGTTATTTTCTGTGAAACGAATGGAGCTCTCTATTTTTACGAGTAAATTTATTCTTATGTAAATTTGACACAAATCATTATTAAGAAGTAAAAATATTTCGTAACGAGTCTATTAAAAAATTGAATAGAATAATTAAAAATCAGAAGTGTATGGTACCTAAATTCTTTCGAGCCTAAACCCCCAATCAGAAACAGCCCAAATTACTACAATTTTTCGCTTTCTAACCTATTTTATGTCCCACAATTACCTAAACCTATTTTTCTTTGTTTTTCTATTGAAAATCGGAAAATGAACTTACATTATGTATTTTTATCTCTATTTTTCTCTTCATTTCTTATTTATTAGAATATTCAATCCCCCTCTTCCTTAAACATAAACTTTCCAAAAGGAAAAAAAGTGGTTTTTCAACAACAACAAAAGAAAGTCGCTGACTTTCGTTCAAGGGATAATTTTGGCGTCAACTTTCAACCGTGGCATAAAAGACACTGATTTTTTACCTTAGAGGCAATTTTGGCTATCGTTAAAATTTTATGTCATAATGTATGTACGTAGCATCTGAGGTGGCAAATGACGAAGCCATGTCAACAGACACGATTTGCATAAACGACCAACACGGGAGTCATATCCCGCATATAATGAAAAGGACAGTCGCTTTCGAGCCAAATATTAGGACTTTCGAATCGGGTTGAGAGAGAGAGAGAAGGCGGCACGCAATTGGGGTTTAAGGACAAGACTTTGATTTAATGCAAAGATTCCAGCGAATTGAGGAGACTTCCTTTCCCCCCATGGGATTAGGTGTGTAGTCAACTTATGACAAAAATAGATGTTTTGAACCCAAGGTCTTTCCCACACGGATATGGATGTTTTCTCTACCAAGGCACAAAGTGCCGTGATCTTTGAATTAGAACGTGTGAGGTACATAGACCTAAACTAGAGATGCGTTTTATAATGAACCTGCCTTTCTTCTTTGGGAAAATGACACCCGGTCCCTGAATTTGGCCCTGTATGTAATGAGATCCCTGGACTTTTAATTTTTTCAATGTGATATTTGAACTTTTCGTACATGTTCAATTTAGTCTTTGAACTATACAAAAATATTTAATATTTTTCTTAAAGTTAAATTAATGGAAGGGGGGATAATATTGATCATTTTCATGTAGTTCAAGGATTACATTACATATTGAGCTGAAATTCAAGGATCACGTTGAATAAATTAAAAATTCGGGGACCACATTGCATATTGGGCCAAAGTTGAAAAGCCACAAAAAAAATCATAAACTATGCCTATTACAACATATTTACACTAAACTTTTTCTCGTGACATAAAAAATCCAAAATTCGTACCTATGTGACCTCTTCGTCAAGGTTCCGTCAGATAATAACGTGGTTTTTTTTTTCCACTCAAACCATGTGGCCGCCATGTCAATATCATTTGCTTTATAGCGTTCACGTAGACAGATTATTTTTTTGTTATGGTTTCTCATCGATAGCACTTTGAGGGAGGGTAGCACAAGTTTGGGAGTTTTCGGTGCCACGGGAAAAAAAGTTTAGAATGAACGTGTCATTAGCGGGCATAGTTTTAAGGGTTTTTGATGGTGTTTTTCCCCCTTTTCAATTTCGGCTTTTTGTTGAACCTTCAAATATAACCACCGCGAGTGGCACCTCCTCCCCTCCCCTCCCCTCCGCAACTACAGATATGGGCCGCGGGGATCTATCAGTTAGGGGTGAGCAACTTGGACCGCCCAAACCGGGACCGGACCGGACCGACGAGTTTGATCTGGTTCTCGGGACTATTGGTCCGGTTCCCGGTTTCTAAAAGCGAAACCGGTTTTCGGGCAGTCCGGTTCCCAGTTCCAAGGGGGAACCAGACCGGACCGACTATTTAATATATATTTTTGTTATTTTTATCTTTAAAAAAATTAATAAAATGTGAACTAAACTCGAAGTGAACTTCATTATCATAAATTCATTGATTAAAAATAGTAAAATGCGAATTAAACCCTAAGTGAACTTTATTGACATAAATTTATTTACAAAAATTAGTAAAATGTGAACCAAACCTTAAGTGTTTGACCAAAAAAAAAACCCTAAACTCTAAGTAACCGGTTCCATTGGACCGGACCGTAACCGGTTCCTAGAACCAACCGGTCCGGTCCGCGGTTCCAAAAATTGAGAACCGGTTCTCTCGGTCCGGTTCCCAATTTCACCTTGGAACCGGACCGGATCGGGAACCGCTTACCCCTGCTGTCAGTCGTCATCCGCACCCACCTACACCTCTCTCTCCCGCCCTCTCACCAGTCGCCACCACGCCACGCCACGCCAAAACACCTCCTCTAAAACAGCTCTCTCCTTCTCTCTCTATGCAGAAGACTTTCTGATACGAACGAAGCAACGTGCGCCATTTCCCCTCTCTCTCTCCCCTCTCTACAAAGGACCAGACTTTTCTTCTGATACTGGAATCGACAAAAACGTGCGCCATTTTTGCTCTCTCTCTCTCTCTCTCTCTCTCTCTCTCCGCCTGATGCGATTCTCCTTCTCGCTCTCCTCCACCTGAGACGACGCTTCCGATCCTTTCTGCTTCGGCTCGTCGCCCTCCCCTCCCCCGCCCGCCCCCTGCCTGGATCGGAAGATGGCGACCGCCTCCCTCATCCCCTCCTCCTCCTCCTCCGCCTCCTCCTCCGCCTCCGCCGCCGTCGCCGCCGCTTCCTGGCGCTCCCCTCGCTCCTGGTCGGCGATCCCTCCGGCGTGCCGCTCGCCGAGCCGCACCGGCGTCTCCTTCCCTCTGACCTCCCCCTCCGGATTGGGGCTCAGGGTCTCCCGCGCTCCTCCCTCCTCCCCGCCGTCGTCTCGCTTCCCCGTCCCACTCTCCTCCGCGCGCCAGCTCAAGGGTAAGTAAGAGCTCTCTCTCTCTCTCTCTCTCTCTCTCTCTCCTCCGCATTTTCCTCCCGTGTCGCGTTCGCCGCATCCTTGGTTCGTGAATTCGAGTCGGGTCGCTCTCCCCTTGTGATTCGGGGCTCGGTTCGATCCGAATCGCCTTGATTCTTGCTGTTTTCTCCGTCTTTGAATCGCTCTCCGCACTTGTAACTAGATTACGTAGTGAATCTTTTTCAGTTGGATTCAGAAATGCGTGAAGGAAAATCTTGCCCTGAATCCTTCTTCTCTTTCAGTGAACGTGTGGTTGTTTTCATCAAAAGCGTTCTCATTTAGCTATTTTAGGCGCAGTGATGCATTTCGCTCCTTACCATTGAGTACGTTAGGCGGGCTAGTTGATTCGGAACTGGGAAGGCACCCAATTGCTAAACGATGCAGCATATCTGTGTTAATTCAACCATTTTTGGGCTGAACTTTACAAGTCATGGTTTCTGCATGTATCCATGAAAAGGGTTGATTCATCTTTCTTCCCCGATCGCAGGCGAGTCCCTTTCTGAATTTGCGTAACCAATAGGAACTCCAATTTGACTAATACGAACAGAGAAGATGTAGTTGCGCAGTAATTTTGGAAAGAATGGCCTCTGAATGGTAGGTTCTTGTGCCGGTCACGCATGTAATGGGCAAATAGCACTGTAAGGTCTAGTCGTGTGATAAATGGACTCTGAGATGCTTGTCGTCTTTTTTCTCGGAAAAAAGAAGAAGAAAGAAAGCAAATCCCCCGAATGCTTATCTATCTGAGAACTTAATAGAACTTCTCCTCTTATGTTCTGAAACTTTTCTTCCGCATTATCTGATTGCGATCGTCGGACAATGGTATAATTTTCTTATGTGGGTATTTGGGTTTCTTTATTTATCAATCCATCTGTCTTTCGGGTTAGCGTTCATTTAAGTTTTCGCTTGTTTTCTGAGCAAAGTTATTTATGGCAATTCCAGAAGATCTCTTATCTAGGCTGAGACCTGTGCATTCCTCTAGAACATCAGGAAATGCCAATTGCTGGGGGGGACTAAATGAGCATATCTTTTCTAAAGCTTATGACGATATGATAGATGGTGAAGTTACCCGTCTCTTAAACCCAAGTTAGGAGCTGACGAGATTAGTTCACTTTTTATAACCAACTGGGCTTATTTCCACTTGGCCATAGCACCATAACAGCATCATTCTGTCCTGTAGATCCGTCATATTTTTCTGTGCATTACTTTGTGAAATCTGCTTTTGAATCTGATACCATTGACATTAACATCGCATAGATTTGTTTTCCTCTTAATCACGTAAGTTGGGTAATACAATAATTAAACTCTAATGCACGTGGAATGAATTGAATAGCTTGTTCTGATCATTCCACGCGGTAATTGTGCAGCTGCAGTCGTTACGAAAGATTCATGGCATGAGTTGATTGTAAACAGTGAAGTTCCTGTACTGGTTGAATTCTATGCTAGTTGGTGTGGACCATGCAGGATGGTCCACCGGATCATAGACGAGATTGCAGAAGAGTATGCTGGGAAGATCAGATGTTTTTTACTCAACACCGACAATGACCTAAATATTGCTGAAGACTATGATATTAAAGCTGTTCCGGTGGTCTTGCTTTTTAAGAACGGACAGAAGCGTGAATCTGTCGTTGGTACCATGCCAAAGGATTTCTATGTTGCTGCAATACAGAGGGTAATGGACTCCTAAGAACATCTATGGACAAAATTAGTTGGAGGATGATCTATTTGACCGTCATCCTTCGCAATATGATAAAGTGCTGCTCACCTTCAGCATGAAGTGCATGATGTCTTAGACTGTACATCCTTCAGATGTTGTAACCACGAAAAACCTCAACCTCCTAGTTTGGGGGACAGTAGTTCTCTATCTCGGGCTTTCCTGGCTTTGGGGAACGGTTTGAATTCTCTTCTATGAACAGCAGTAGTAGTTTCACATAGAAAAGTGGTTTTCTCTTGTCAGATTCAATTTGTTGCTGGGATTAATGAAATGGTCAAGTTGCAGGTACGCAAAAATCGCACTGTTTTGCTTCATTCTTAATAGAGTTCATCTACAAAGTTTGTTTTGTAAGAAGGGAGAGGCTACGTCGGCTTTCTAGAGTCGGTTATATCTCAATCTTATCAATTGCATCCTCCATATGTAGTTGTCTCTCCATCGATGGTAAGATTTGCACTTATCAGGTTCTGTTCCCTTACAACGGCATGCTCTTTTGAGGAAAGATTCGGACTAAGTTTCCTACCCATCCTATTTATCTTCCAAGTCCCTTTTGCATGAGTCTAAATGCAATGGCAACCCCTACAATGCTTTCTTCTGGTCCGCCTCTTTCTCCGGTCATCTCTGTCATAAACACTGCGAGCTCGCCTCTGAGATTGAAGCATCTAAATGTCCAATTATGTTTATCGGATGTATATTATTCTGAGCCTTAAGACTAGGTGAATTCTACCCTGAACAACCAAGGTCGGTGGCATTCACATATCCCTGCTTGTGCATATTGCCTTTTCAACTTTCTTAGGTCATAATCTCAACACTATCATACCTGAGTTTCCTAACACAGCTTTTGTGTATGTGGTTGTCACCTTGATATCCGGTTAATTTGAAAGCCATATAGGGTAAGATAGGAGAGCTCAACTGGACTTTGCATATCTGATGTTCAAAACTAGACTCGAACTTGATTGAGTATATAAATTTCTGCCTAAGCTCGACTTGGCTAGAAAATCGAGATACTCGAGCTCAGCTCGACTTGACTCGACTCAACTCAATCTTGATAGAGCTCAGATAATATGAGCATATCATATAATTTTGAGGACATCTGTCTATTTTTTTTGCCAATAAATAGACAGAGAAATTGGATTAGGCTTAATCAGGGCCGCGTTCCTGTTGAGCTGAGATTGGGTGGGTGCGGGCTTGACTTGACAAGATACTCGAATAACTCGAGCTCGACTCGAAATCAAACTAGTCGATCTTGAGCGATTATCGAGCCGAGCCCGACCTACTAAGGAGTAACTAGAATCGGTTTCGCCACTAGGACAGGCTATAAGAATTTGCCTCTTGCACCTTTTTGGCTATAAAAGAACTCCGAACGAGACAAAATGAGACCACCGAATCTTTCATGTAACGAGGCATCTTGAATATAGTTTGCTTCAAAGGTAAGGACTTGTCTAGTCCTCTTGCGACGTTCCATTATCTCAGGGAAGAGACAGCACCGCGTGGAAGGGAAAGGAACGACACTTGGTTGACTGATTGGAGGAGGAGTATTGCCATAGTTAAGTTGACTTTTGTTTTTACCACGAGAATTGATTTGATTCACTACTTATTTTATTGAGTTAAAGTCGACCAATGAGAAATTACTTGTTGAAATCTCGTGCACTGTTTATAACTTAGTTGGATAGTATAATTTTAAAGAATTATATGAATTGTAAAAAATTTTGTATTTTGTGACATTTACGCAAACGAAAATATATCTAGTAACAACGAAAGTTCTTAAGCGACGTATAACCGAATACTTTCGAATAAACTGGTGTTCCTTTTGTATATTCATATAATTTGAGATTTTTTTTTGTATATACAGCAAAAGAAGTATTGCAACATGGCGATCATATTGATTTGACTTGCGGTGTGATTGATTGTTCTATACTAATGATGTTTTTGTATTATTTTGATGTCTTAATTTTTAATACGTAACTGCCTATGCGAGTATGATATTTAAATAATAATTAGATGGATAAGAACTTCTTTTTCATAAAGTTTTTCTCAAAGGTAACTAATCTATTGCAAGTTGCAATATATGTTATATGATTTATTAGTATTTTAGGATTTCCAGTACGTTACAATTTTCATAGTCACCTCACAATTAATTGTTAATTTATGAACTCTTCTGATATAGCGTGGATTGATCATGTTCCTGCAGATAGGTGGAAAAAAAAAACTTTTGAGTAATGAATGAAAGGGAAATTTTGGATTTTTATCTTATTAGCAAATTGATTACTAACTTATTATTTTGGATTCATACATTTAAATAATACCTTTCAATTTTTCATCACGCTTCATTTTATTGAATAAAATGTAGTTAAGTAAACCTTTATTAGCACTTTGCATATCAAATTCAGTCCATTGATTTCCTATAAAAATATGGGAATGCATATTATTTTGACACGTGGCGCAACCATTGAAGCCTATTCTACCTACCTTTCTAATTGTATATAAGCTGAATATTATAAGCTTAATATCGCTTATTCTTTTTGGCTACCATCGGATCTTTGCAAGGTCAGATTGGCAACATATACAAAGATATATATAATTTTTTAGAAAGATTTAAAAAAAAACATTTTTAAAAAAATGAAAACCATAAAATCCTTAATCTAAAGCTCGACTCTCAACTCTCGTCAACTCATGGTTGCACATTTAGCGGTTCATCGCCTCAGGTGTAAAGGGATTACCGGTCCGGTCCAGATGGGCGGGTGGACAATTTCACACCTAAAATCGGGAATCGGACCGGTACTCACTGGTTTTAATAAATTAGAACCGAAAAACCGGACCAGTCCTCATGAGAACCGCCGGTTCCGAGCTGGTCCGATTAGGTTCCGGGCGATTAGGGCGGTTTCCAATTCCTTTGCACACCCCTACTTAGGAGTATATGTTGTGTGAGCCTTTCCGAATGTGTCCGGATACGGGGCAATGTGACCAGGAACCTGTTCCAGCTCGTCTAGTTGGGACTGTGACAACACTGCACTGAATCCATTCAAGACATGGTCGTATGTGTAGAGATGGGTCGGGTCAATTTCATCAGGGGATGTTGATAGGGATGACAGAAGCGATGTGTAGCAGTCATGGTGACACGAGTACGAAGCGGGCAATGCCGATTCGTCCATGTGGATTATGTAGGGTTTTCGGTAGTCTATGGCCAAAGCGGACACTACAGTCGAGATGAGAAGGGAGAGCTTATAAAGCATATCACATTCCATTGTCATTTCGTATAGTTCTCTGAAATGGAACGATTTTTGTCTCGCAACTATGAGGAGAGATTAGCTTGGACTTATATAGAAGTTCAAACTCAGTTTATTAATTAACCGTATCTCGTGCAAAACATGTCAGAGATGACGGGTGTGACCGAGTCGATGAAACCAAAATTAAAGCTGCACATTAGCCGGCGAAGCAAGATAAGTCAAGATAGTTGATGCCAAAAAATCGTTTTCAAAGTTTCAAGATTCATACATCCTCCTGACGATAAATCCGTCCTTGTGCTACAACACGATCCATACCTTTCAGTCCCTATGCTGAAGTTCACAATACAGATTACGACATACCCACTGAAAATGGCAGAAAGTATTGTTCATTGAACCATCGAATGCGATCTTAGATTCTATCGGCTCATCTTAGATTCAATCGGCCAAGAAGGGCAACAAGAAAAAGGATCTGAAATTGCCAACCTCCCAGCAAGTTGAATCAAAAGAGTCTCTACAGGTTAGAGACATTCAAAAGGTACAGTTTAAATCGAGATTTCAGTCAACATGAGAATCAATCTAATGAAAAGAAGGAAGAAGGATTAGGGCTTCTTCATAACAAGTTTTGACAGTTCTCAACCTTCTATCCTGTTATCAGACAGTATAATTACCCCTGCAAACTTAGCAATCTATTTTGCTGGCGGAGTCGGTAATCATTTTCAAGAGACAGCAATTGTTCGTATTTTCTAAATGGAATCATTTTGCCCAGCTAGTATCAGACAGGAATAAGATTTAATATAAAGAACAGAACATCATAGACCACTTACATCAACATAAAAAAGCTGCCCAAAAGAATTTAGAGTTTGAAGGTCTCCACTGCAGAGATGCGAAAAGCAGAAAGTAACAAATTTTAAGGACATGAAGCCAAACCGGCATTGGACTCCTGATAGATATACTATCTGCTTCGTGAAGATTTACTGCTAGCCTGTCTAGATGAAGGAATGCATATCCTGTCTAAAAGGCTCCTGATACAAGAACTAAAAGGAGCAGATACACTAGCGATACCGCTTCTTATTGAGAATGATCTATAGAGCACTTTTCAGAATTTCATGAAATCATAAAAGCACATGCAACTCTTGGTAACCTCTCTTCAACAAAATGTTGAGCAAACTTGTGACGCTAACCTTACATTTGTTCAACTCTACCCGCTCACTGAGGCTAACTGAAAAACCTCAAGGGGTGGACATCCTCTTTAAGGCTACACACAACAAAAATTGAAAGCATATATGGAAACTCTCAAGGGAAAATACAAAAGAAAATCCCTTCCCTTTGCTGGCTTAGATTGCTCTGTACTTTGCTTTCCAAGTCCCTAAAAACTTAGAGAAAAAACAGGCCTCATAGTGAAAGCATATTAGGAGGAGACTGTGGGGACCCGGTTTCAAGCAAAAAGCTTCTACTACCATGTGACCTAGATGTACTAGAGGAAGAGGCTAGATATCTTACATCGCTACCGTTAAAAACGGCGTCGTTCTTATGCATTTTCCCTTTACTCGCTCTTCCCCGAACTGCACATCCACCAAACTCTCCCTCTTCATCGGTTTGCAGGAACCCGCTATGGACAGGATCTGAAGTCTCATATAGAAGCCTAAGAATCTGTTTAACTGAAGGTCTAGCCGTTCCTTCCGGCTGAGTGCACCCTTGCACGATACTCACTACGGTTTGAAGCTGGTCGAAATCAAAGGCGTCCTTAATTCTGGGGTCCACAAGCTCAGTTATTCCTAGAGTAGATGTCAGATATATTTGAGACCATTCCACTAAATTCTTGCCATCTTGTACAGCCCGTCTTGCTGTTACCATCTCTAACAATAGAACGCCATAGCTGTAGACATCGCTCTTCTCCGTGAGCTCCTGAGTGATTACATACTTAGGATCCATGTAACCTGGGAAACATTACGGCTTAGATATTGATTAAAACGATGCAGATAATTAACCAAAGGCCTGCTTTTTTTACCTGGAGTTCCTCGTACATCAGTATTTACCGGTTCAAAGCAAATTGACCCATCCTTTAAAGCATGTGCAAGACCGAAATCAGCAACCTAGACTCAAACATGACAAGAAATCAGAAAAGTCACCAGAAGCAGTCAATTTGATATGTCAAGGAAGTCTCTGGCTTCCTGCTACTTAGCAGCTTGCAACGAATGCATCAAGGATGTCTGATTTTACTAGTGTACTTGGTTTAATGTATATTGGGAGCTAAGATTTAATTAAAGAGTCGCTTTTTCAGAACTATCCTACCTTGGCAACAAAATTCTCATCGAGTAAAATGTTGCTTGACTTGATGTCTCTGTGACACAAGGGAGGATCACAATAGAAATGGAGATACTCCTGCATTGATAATGTAAAATTTCGAAGCCTAAGATATTGATAAGAAACAGTTAAATAGCTAAAAAGACCAAGAAACTTCAAAATTACCAAAGCATTAGCCACGTCAATAGCTATTTGGATCCTTGTCTGCCAACTCAGAGGATTTCTGTTAGGTGCTGCACACAATGGATAAGTCAACAACGCGATGACTAAGGAACCCTAAAACAAAAAAGCCTAGTGGTTCTATGAATGTGTTCATATGGCAGTGTAAGAACAACTTCAATGAAAGCATCACCTAAATACTCAATACACGGTAAGAAATGTTAAGTGATTGGCTCATGATTTTGCTCCACAAGTTTGCACTTATGAGTCTGCGTACATCTTAGCATGTGCACATGGGTGCGTCAGATTGTGCCTATGCTGAGAGAGAGAGAGAGAGAGAGAGATCCATAAAATCAGTGGAAGAAAAACATGTGTACCATGAAGATGATCTTTCAAGCTTCCATTTGCCATGTATTCATACATAAGAAACCTGCAGAGAGATGAAATCGATTAATTACTCCGGTTAAAATGTGTCACATGAATGCAGAACCACTCACCCAGTCATTGTGTAGATGTGCACACATGTGCATGCACGCAGAAGATGACCCACAGTAATTGAGTCATCAGCTTGTGAGGCGTGAGTGCACATGGTGTTGTGTGTTTTGTGTTGGTGGGGGGTGAGGACAGGGAATACAAAACTTTGGTGTGAATAAAACTGATTCCCTTCTCACCTTTCACGCTTATCGATACAAAATCCTCTAAGAGCAACTAAATGACGATGATGAAGCCTAGCAAGAAGCTCTATTTCCCTGCAGAAGTCGTCCTCCCCTTGTTCTGAGACTTTGTTCATGCGCTTTACTGCAACCGCTAAACCATCACTAAATTGCGCTTTGTAAACAGTTCCAAATCCCCCTTGTCCAATGACAGTGTTAAAATTATCAGTTGCCTTCTTGGTCTCCTTATAACTGAATTTCCGAAACATCAATGACTGACCTGCAAGCCCAAAATTTATCAGGAGCAACATATAGTGGGCATTTCTGTATATATGGAGAGAGAGAGAGAGAGAGAGAGAGAGGAGTACCATCCTGAAACTTTTTCATAGAATGAGGAGGAGGGAAGACCTTTGAAGACGTCATATCCATATCGTCGGGATCCTCTAGCTCTCTGCTTTTCCTACGAATCAGAAATACCAACACAACCAGCATCAAAACAGCCACTACCGTGACACCAATGCCAAGACCTGGAACTAGGGTCAGGTGGTAAGGGTGGTGGGTCTCATTCGAAGGCACACCGAGTATCAGTTGACTCGGGCTAGCAGCAACCAAAGGACTTGGAGGAGCTTTAGGAGAGTCTGACGGTTGGGATGAATTGGAAACTAGCATCACATGCACAAAATATAACAATAAGTTTAAAACTCGAGTACAGAATCTGATGCATTCATGGAAAATTTCGTCATTCAGTGCATTAAAGATCAAAGGCAATGTTTCCCTCAAACTATAAGTCTCAAACATGTTCCAACACATTAGAACTCACGAGACGAATAAGAGCCAAAAAGAATAAAGATGCAGCCATAAGGGCAAAAGCTAGTCAATCTGCAACTTTGTCGAAACATCCCAATCTATAGAAGCAGCGTCTACAGGAGAAAGATATTAAATTAACCATCTTTATATCAAGGAGAGAGGAAGAATGCTTTTTCATGACAATCATCGAGATTGCTTAGACATCCTAGTAACATACTTAAATGGAGTAGCACTCCCTCCATGTTTTGAATGGTCAAGAAAGTTAGCATCAGGCAGTCCTATATAAACAGTCAAAATACATCTGTGGTAGACTATATCTATAAAATAAGATAAAGAAGGCGAAAGGATTGCAATATGAGTAGAGCAGGTATTTAGAGCTACCATGATATCTTTAATGGAAGTCAGAGTACACCTTTTCATTTATTAGTATTATTATTATTTTGAAGTCCAAAGAATAGGCAATTTTGAATGCCCAAACAAATCCTCTCTTTCATTGTAATGCTTCCATCATGTTTGAATTTCTTTGGAGCTTGAACATAAACCCAACTAAGCCAGCTACCAATCCGACTAAGCACATGAAGAGTGAGAACTTTAGGATAAGAAACTCAAACAGTAGCAACTTAACAAGCTTAAAAAATGACAAAGATAAATAGAAGTCGTGTGGACTAGATATGATTGTTGAGAGGGCTGAGCCAGGGTTTGGTCATTAAAACCATTGCCAAAGTCTGCATGATCTACAAAATCCTCATATATTTTCTACAAAATGATCAGGGTGCATGGGCCAAAGAAGAGAGCAACTTGCCCACACAGATGGTAGTGACAAAAAAATAACTGGGCCCGGCCTGACGGGCGTTAGATTATTGTCCAGGCCAATCGCGTCTAGTTGACACAACCTTTTCGGTAAGTAGTGAAAACTAAACCCAGATTCCCACCAGGTTGAACTTAAGGATCTTTCTAGCGGTCTGTCACATTAACTGGATAATAATTTATACTCTCTCACTAGATCCCTGCTATAAACAAAAACGAAACAGGACACTCATTACTTGATCACCTACTGGAACATTTGTTTTAGCACTACCCTCATAAGAGGATTTGATCAACTTTACCATAGGACCACCATATCTCTTTTGGACAACAACTTGGTCACCTGCTAACTATTTGGGTATTCAGTAAACTGTGAAACATGCAAGGTTTTAGGAAAAGAGTGAGTGATAATCAATTCAATTATAAATGCAACATCCCCATCCCAAAATTATCATGTTTTGTCCGGTCATTCTAATGTTAAAAGGTGGACTCTTTTAATAAAAGGGAAACAAGGATGGAAATTGGCAGTAAACATAAAGTTAAACACAGTATGATTCGATAAATATAAACAGAAACAAAGACATTTAATTCGTGCAAACCAAGTAGGAGCAAATGCTTCTGGATGCTATGTAGCTGTCTCCTGTTTTCTCATAGCTGCACATACCTGGTAGAGTACTTAGCCCTTCAACACCAAAGAAACAAGTGGCAATGTTGACCGAAGATATATAATCAACTTGACTTGCAAGGGCAGCGAAAGTTGCATCTCGGCAAGTGCTGAATGTAATATTGTCATCAGTTCCTACCACATGATGAAGATACACGATGCCAGCATTTACGCACTTTCTGCAATTGATTTCAGCTGAAAGTGGCACTCTGCAATTCATGGTCACTTCCCCAAACCCCGGGGACTGCAGCATTTGCATCGCATTTGTCCGGCCCACGCAATCATAGTTGACGGGGATCTTCGTCCCGAAGCCACAGAACGCCGCCGCATTCCTCGACACTCCATACAGCTCCAAGGTTTCTGATATCGAATGCAGGCAGACCTCAGCTAAATCAGAGGCGACTCCCAAATTGCCCGTAGTGTTTGTGTACCGAGCGACGGAAACTGCCACGCATGCATTTATGTAGCGGCAACATTTAGCCTTGTCGTCGTCGTTGGAGCACAATGAAGCCACCAACGTGAAATTCGATCCGCTTAAGTCCAAAGGGCACCCTGCACAAGCAGCAACAGCAATTGCCAGCACCCAAGTTCAGCAGGAAAAGAAAGCGACCGTACAACCCAAATACCAAACACTAGCATCATACTTCAGGTACTTGCGCAAGGACCCTCAATGAAACAAGAGTCCCGTTCCAAAAAAACAGCTATCAAAAATGACAAAACAGAGCAAAAGAGAGCAACCCACCAAATTATCTCAAGCAAAAACAAGCAAACGCACCAAGACAAGGCCTTATGGCCCCGAATTTTCACTCGCAAGAAAAGCGACGTTCGCAACGGAGAGCTTCACCGACCGCGAGAAACGGAGGCAAGAAAAACCTAGAGAAACGACGCATCGGCGAAGCGGAACTGACCCGACATTGCCACCGGGAGCCGCGAAAGGAGGAGCGCGAGAGAGCCGAGCAAGAGGGAAGCGAGGTGTGGCGCCATTGTTCGTGGTGGCCGGAAGCGGAGCGGGGTCGGAGGGAGCGGCGCGTGGGGGTGACGGCGGGGGCGGAGGAGCGTGAGGCGCCGCGGGGGGCCTGCGGCTGCGATGCTTATGCGGGGGCGCAGTGAAGTGGGAGTGGAGTGGAGTGGAGGAGAGAATCCGCACCGTGGAGTGCGACCGTGAA
This sequence comes from Syzygium malaccense, assembly GCA_031216405.1. Lineage (NCBI taxonomy): Eukaryota > Viridiplantae > Streptophyta > Magnoliopsida > Myrtales > Myrtaceae > Syzygium > Syzygium malaccense. Next base: position 15,722,506 of record CM062259.1, on the reverse strand, counting down.
TAGGTAGAAAGCAGCGACCTCTCTCTCTCTCTCTCTCTCTCTCTTTCTCTCTTACATGACTTGTAATTTGGTCTACATACATTAGAATTAATTAAATTTTATATGCGCAAGACAAAAATTTAATGGGAAAAAATTCAATTTTTAGAGCACTGCTCATTTCAATGTGAAATATTAAGGGCATTCGCTAAGGATACTAAACATGACAATATTTCTACCATCACAATGATCGGTCCAACTCTACCAAATTTACTTCCGGCGATAATTATTACCGGATCTTGTTAACCGAGTGCTTTCATGGTGCTGGTTAAGCGTATTTAATAAGGAATCATTCAATTCTCAAAGCACTTTTGTATTGCAATATTTTCTTACACTTTTTTAACAAAACCGTTTATTGATTTACTATCTGCTTGACGATGATCATGTCAGGCGACTTGCAAGAGGGCATATTCCCATGGAGGGTAAGAATCGGTTCGCTGTTACTTCACTTGGATAATAAATTTGAATCGTTGAAATCCGATTTCTATCACGATATATAGGTCACTTTGTTAGCAAAAATTGATCTGGCTACTTATATGGCAGCTTTTGCTGTTGTGGCGGACCCACAATTGCAGGTGCAGTGCCAAGCATGTGCCGCGATATTTCAACATTTTGCGGTTGACATGACCAATCAAACGGATCATAGGTCACATTAGCTATCCATGAAAAAAAAAATTAAGACAAGAAATAGGGCAGCGTTGCAATAAGACTATAATAACTCATTATGAAAAGCGTATTTTGGAGTGCAACGCACGTCAAATTGACAAGAAGATTTTCAGATGAAAAAAATCAAATGAATGTGAAATATAACAAATATATATAAAAAAAAGAGAGAGAGTCAACCCACAGATTTAAGAACGCTGACTCGATTTCGCTGGGAAAGTCTAATCATGCATTGATTGGTGTGGGGGCCCCCGGCGGGGCCATGGATTTCAACGTTTCCTCCGCGAGTAGGGGGGGGCCCGCGAGTTGTCGGCCCACGCGCCGCGCGCGCGCGTGAGCGATGCAGGGGAGAAGGGATTTTGTCGCTCCTCTTGTCCGGGGCCTCCATGTGGAACGTGGGCTTTTCCTATTCGAGCAGGAGCTTAACCTAAACAATAATATAGCCCGACGGGGGGCGGGGAGGGGGCACTTCCCAAGCCCGCTCGCGTGGACGTCGCGTGGGAACCACGCTCCAATTCGCGGAGCGCGTTGCGGGGCACGAGGCGGGAGGAGCGCGTGGAGCGAGATGGAGATGGAGGTGGGGGAGCATTGATTCCGATGCGACTTCAAAAGTTCACGTCTCGCATGTTATGCCTTGCACGGGCGGACCTACTGTTTGTCTTAATCGAATCGGGAGAATTCCAATGGTGACACCTTTGGACTTATTATTATTACTATTATTATTATTATTGTGATCGTTAGGTTCACTCGACGGTGTAAGAAATGATCTACACATTCATCGAGTGTGAAAAGAAAATTCGATCACAAGTTATGTCATGATCGTTAGCTCTTGCCTAAACTTTCGACTATACCACAATTCTCGCCAAATATTCGTTTTGTTATTGTCATTAATTGTCTCAGATAATTTTTTTTCCGTCGGCATATGCAATGCCAATAGATAATGGCATATTTTCACAATTATTTTTTTTACGAAAATATCTCCTTGACATTTGATTGATTTAAAAAATTAAAAATTAAACGAAATGGGAGAAAACTAAATTAGTTGAAATTCTAATGATAGAAAAATGAGTATCGGATGATAATATTAAACGGTAGATAAAGGATGTTTAAATGTACCATCTTGGGTCGCTTGATCATTTCCCTTAGCGAGTTGAGGACATCATTTCCTTTTTAGTGTGTTTCTTTTTCTTGAAATATCTAATTTGTTATTGTATATATCCATCAAAATTTAAGGGAAAATTCCAAATAAGAGCACGAAGTGGGGTTATTTTCTCAAAAAAAGGTTCAAAATGGACATAGTATCAAATAAGGATCTAAAATGCCCAATAAGTCTCAAATAAGGGACTTAAGTGCACAAATCAGTCTTAGTTTGGGGCCTTAGCTTGCCAGCAAGTCAAACGCTCTCCGGCCGACAAGCACGTGACTGTTCCAGCGATTGGAACAAGGGCAATTTTGTCCAAATAAAATTTGAATCAAAGGAAAAGGCAATTTTATAAAAACAAACTTGCATTTTCTTTTTCCAATCCCAACCCACTTCTGATAAAAAGAAAAACCTCAATCCACTTTGAAGAAAGAAAGGGATGACCTGAAAGACTGAGGCGGTGTGTGACCGGTGGTGTGTGACTGGCAGCGTGTGATCGGTCAGCGGCGCGCGATCGGCGATGGTGGTGTGCGATCGGCGGCGACGGCGATGTGTGATAGGGCAATCGTGTCTTTCCTTCACCCATCCTCTATAGTTACAAGAACTGAAGGATTCACCTCAGCGAAGAACCTCTCCTACGATTCACACAAAGCATTTGCGTCTTTCGTTGGGTGAATCCGTCGAGATTAGTATTCCAAATCGGAGCTTTGATTTGAAACCCTAATTTTTGTAGTCTTCAAATTTCTTTCGTTTCTCAGTTCCTAAATTGGTTCAACTTGTCTTTCCTTCATCCAAAAGAAGACGATTGCAATATTTGAAGTACACATGTTGACAAGGAGTGTGCATGTCGTAGAATACGACAGTAATGACAGTGACGACAATGAGTTAATTATTTATAGTGCATTTTCTGATTGTAATTTGTAAAGGAATAAGCTGTGGTCCCTTCACATCCTCTGTGATCCATACTTTTCAATTTTTTTACTGTTTTCATGAACCCACTATCTCATGTTTTATCATTTATTGCATGAACCCCATTCTTAAATTGTGGAAGTAGACTAGAGTTTGTTCGTACTAGATTTCATGCAAAGCCCATTCTTAAATTTTGCGAGAGTTTGTTTTGTCCTTTCTTAAATTCGTTTCCATGTATGTCAGTTTCCTAAATTGGTCCATTTTTTTTTATTAAACCACGATTTAACTTGTCTTGATAATATGCATGGCTTCTAAAAAATTATGTGAAAAGATGTATTGGGTTTGCTTCATGCGGAATAGACATGCTCTATTTGGAATGCTAGCTACGAGTATTCCACTCGGAGAAATTTGTAATCGTGGTCTAATTTATGGACCAGTCTCAAATAAAATTTTCAATTTATGGACTGGTTTCATTATCAGATTTAAAGTTTTCCATCAAAGTTGTTTCCAAATGTTGCAAATGATAGCAATTTTCGTCCTTACATTGCTTTGTATAAGGCTTTATTTTGTCCCTACTTGTACGCTACAGACGGGTTCTTTTGAATATGTTGTGATTGCAAATTGTGTTTCCTTTGTGTATAGATTTAAGTTGGAGTGATTCTGTTTAATTTATATACCGATTTGTAAATGTATTGATTATTTTTGCTTCCATTTTACGCCAGGTGAGAGGTGTGAAGAAGTGAACTATACCATGTCTGATAGGAGGTGTATTGATGGGATTGAAGAGGATGGGTTTGACATTATTGATTTTGATGAATTATACAGAAGAAATGTGCGATGTATTGAGGGTGAAGGTTCAATGGGGAGGGGTATGGAGGTTGGAGAGACTAGTTTGATGGTAGATACATTATCTGATAATATAGATTTCCTGAATATGAGTAGTCAAGTTGAGTATACACATCCTGAGTTCAATGCTGAGGTTGATATGGAGAATCTTGTCTTCAAGTTGGGGATGTTTTTTAGCAAAGGTAAAGAGTTTAGAGAAGCAGTTAGGAATCACGCCATAAAAAATGGGAGACGAGTGAGGTTCACTAAGAATACATCTAAGAAGTTAAGAGCAATGTGTTTCGACGGTTGTGATTGGCTCATATATACTTCCAAAGTGTAGAGGAAGCATACTTTATAAGTTAAAACCTTTAACCATGTGCATACATGTATAGAGTACTACATATTCCTCAAGTAAGCTCTAAATGGTTGGCAAACAAGTATTGTAATAGGTTGAGAAATAATCCAACATGGTTGGATGCTTCACTGAAGAAAGCAATGGAGTTAGAGAATGTCTTGAAGTTGTCCAAGACAATGGTCTACAGAGTTAGGGCTATAGCAATGAGTATGATTATAAGGAATGAAGATGAGCAATTTCGAATGCTTAGAAGTTATTGCGAAGCACTTCTTGATTCCAACCTAGGATCCACTTGTGTAATCATGAGTGAGCAATGTCAAGACAATTCAAGTTTAGAGGAGTCTACTTATGTCTGGATGCATTGAGTAGGGATTTTCTACAAAGATGTAGGTGTTTTGTGGGGTTTGATGGTTGCCACTTATCATTTGGCTACAAGGGTATACTTCTAGTAGTTGTTGGCATAGATGGAAATGATCGGATGTATCCATTTGCATGGGCAATTGTTGGACAAGAAACATACAAGACATGGCACTGGTTTATTAGTATGATTGCCGAAGATTTGGGAATTGCAGACCTTGTAAATTCAAAGTACTGGACTTTTTTGTGTGATAAACAAAAAGGATTAGTGCAAGCACTAGCAAATCTAATGCTTGAAGCAGAAAATAGATTTTGCTTGAGGCATCTTTACGAGAACTTCAGGCTATATCACAAAGGACTAGAACTTAAAATTTTAGTTTGGAAGGCTGCCATGGCCACTAGGGTATGTGATTTTGACTTGGCAATGGAAGAGCCAAGGCAGTTGATAGAAAAGCTTATGATTGGTAGTCCCAAAGGCCACTGGTGCAATGGAGCAAGTCCCACTTCAGGACAAGTTCAAAATGCAACGCTTCCTTGAATAACTTGTGTGAAAGTTTCAACAAGAGCATCATTGACGCTAGGGACAAGCCTATAATCACATTGCTTGAAGCCATAAGAGTGTAACTCATGGAGATAATTCATAAGCAAAGGGATGGGTTGGCTAAGTATACATGGAATGGGGAGGATGAGTTTGAATTGAGTGGGCCATATGGAGACCAAAGGGTTGTTAACATCAGACACAGAACTTGTAGCTGTAGAAGATGGGACATTAGTGAAATCCCTTGTTGTCATGCTGTGGCAGCTCTTGTATACCTAAGGGAACAACCTGAAAAATGGGTTCACACGTGTTTTAGTATGGAAAAATTCAAGCAAACTTATAGCCATGTTGTGCATGCCGTAGATTCCAAGGACACATGGCCCGCTAGAGAGTAATTACTCCCACTAGATGTGCCCAAGCAAGTTGGTAGAAAGAATAAATAAAGAACAAAGTCGGTGAATGAAGTTGCTGATAGCAATTTAAAGACAAGGAAGAAGAAAGCTGTGCAAGAGCCTGTGGGAATAGGGTTGAAGAGACAGAACACCACAATTACTTGTGGAAAATGTGGTGGGTTAGGCCATAACAGGTATCATTGCAAGTATCAATCGGTAGCATCAACAACGACAATAGCAGCAGCAGCATCAGCCCTAACAACTTCTACATCCACCTCACGTTCACAAGATGCGATAGAAAGAACTCCCTTAGCCCCAACATCACAAACTGAGATGATTGAACTACTCGCGTCATTTTTTAACAACATTTCAAGCTCAATATCATCTACCGGAAGAGAGAGATGTAAGTATCCATCTATGCTTGACTTTGTCATAAAAGTGTTCTTACTTGTGCTTGACTTTGTTTTGACTAATTATTTCTTTTTGATTCAACTGTAGGTAAATAGGAGGATGTAAGAATGAGCAATTTTTTGAGATATGCAAGACCAACAATACAAATTCTCTTTTCATTTACTATTAGTTGACATGGATGAGTCCGAATGAGTCCATTTTGGAAGCATCTTAATGTATAGGTCTGCTATGTTTAGAAAATTTGGATGTTTCTCTGTTTTGGCATGATAAAGGATATTAAGGTGCAAAGCGAATAGTTGAAGCTGTGAAAGGTAAAGGTGTATATCCAATTGGGGTTGTTGGTTTTTGTAGGGGAGATGAGTAGCTTTGTTATGAATGATTCTTTGTTATGCATTTGAATTATATTGCCAATACTATCTTAAAGTAGTTGCAATAATGTCTGTATTGCAGGAACTTTTCAATGCCAATACTATATTAAAGTAGTTGCATGAACTTATCTGTGCACATTTTAATTGTTATGAATTTGAATTACCTTGCATATGGCTTGCATAACAGAGAAAAAGCATGTACTTATGGCTTGGAAAATTGGAACAGCACTTTGTATGACTATACATATATGATTATCTGGTGAAATAAACATTTGCACAGCCCACAAGACACTAAAGATGTCATGTTTATTTATAGGTTTTTTGCAGGATCATTCTTCCAGGTGGTAACTTTAGTGCAAGTGATTTACTCCATGAAGGCCCGTTTTCCTGTTGCGCAACAATATTCTTTTTCGAGTAACTTACTTCCATGCCATTTGAAATTTTACAACACCAGGATTGTGTTTCTCACTTTCGTCTTTTCGGAGTAAAGGAAGGTACTTGAAGGTTTACCACCGAGTCACTTAATGGAGGAGGAATGCTTGCTAGATGTATGCGTATACACGTACTTTTGGTATTGTATAAGACATATTGACTTTGACATCAATGAAAGGAAGATTCCTCATGAAGTTGAACCTTTAAAGTCTCCTTTTTTCTTTTGATCTCTTTGTTCATGAGTCATGGGCCAACTGTTTTATTTTAAGGTATAATCAGTAGGTCCAGTTTGGAAATTTCCACAATACTTGTAAGCAATTGGGTCTTGCCTCCTTATTAAAGCAGTTCGTTACTTATACCTCATAATATAGTAATGTGTGTCGCATTGGCATGATCATGCAAGGAGTGATTATAATCTCTTACATGAAGGCACATTTTTTGGATATCCATCGCTAGGGATGTCAACAGAACCCGCATAGGCCTGGCTTGGACCGCGCCGGCCTGACTCAGCCCTAAAATTTGGGGTATTTTAGGGTCGGGCTTTAGTCTTCTTCGAATATGGCCCTAAAATTTAGGGTATCATTAGGGTTGGGATAGGGTCGGGGTAGGGTCGGGCCGACCCATTGACACTCTGGGCCGACCCATCTCCCTCTCTCAGTCCCTCTTCCCTTCTCTCTCCCCTCTCTGCACGCACTGCGCAGAGCGTGAAGAAAAAACCCTAGATCTCTCTCCGATCGACGACGAAACCGATCGCTTCCATTGCCGTTCGCTTCCCTTTGTCATTTCGCAATAGCTTTAAGGTTCTTCTGCAAGCCTCAGCAGGCGAACAGGTAGGTGAGCGATCTCTATCCACCGTGAAGCCGTTGCATCTGCGCTTCTTGCTCCATGAAAAATTTCTTGAAATTTGCTAATTTCACTGTTCGTTTCTTAAACCTATGGAAATTGGCTTCGTCTTGGATGAGGTTTTTCATGGTATTATGAGAATCCGAGGAAACCAAGACCTCCTTATCCCCCCTCCGACGTGCCCGTTATAATGGTGAGTTCCGATTTTTCCCGATCATAAATTCTCCCGTCCCTTTCCTTATCCATTGATTTCCACTCGCTCTCCAGCAAAAAGTTGATTCACCGATCTTTCATGTACATGGAACCATCTGCGCACTAAGGACCGGATTCGAGGGAGGCAGGGTATGGAGCAGGGAGGTGCTCAGCTTGGACATCGTGGGGAGGTCGATTGTGTGGCCGGTGAAGGATTTGGCTGGGGATTCCCGGTCATAATGCTAACTAATTTCTTATAGTTGAACGAAGGCTTGGATGATCTGTTAATCATATGCATAGAAAGAGCTAGAATTAAATGGAAAGAGTAAGAAATCAGTTGAGCAAGATTGCAAGATGAGTTAGTATCTTTTTCGAGATGGGCTTAGGGAACTCTAGATATGGTACCCGGGGGCCTTGGGGATTAGAAAGGCTACGGAATGGGGAAACTGACTTTTCTATAGTAGTATTCCGAGTGGAACTGTGTATCAGAAGAAGTGAAAAATCTTAATGGAAGTTAGTTAATTCATATCTTATACTTCGGTTCAACTTGTTCCTTTGGTATAGTATGCCAGAGGCCAAATGAGTTCTTTAAATGTGATAACCAGTAGCTTTTTCATTCCCATTTCAGATGTCTAAGATCTCATCTTACGACTATAGTAAAATACTGCTTTTCATGGTCCGTGTACTTGATATATTACAGGTGCTACAAACCACTTCGTGGCAATTTTTGTATCATCAAAATTGAAAAACGACGTGCCTGATCAACTAATCGTGATCCTTCATGGTGGGCCACATTCTGTCTCCACTTCAAGTTTTTCAAAGTATGAGGCTTTTCTATCTTCACTTGGATTCGACTTACTAATTGTGAATTATAGGTAGGTCTTCTGTTGTCCGATTTGCGGAAGATATTATTCAATTTGATTCCTTCAGCAAATGTAAGACTCTACAATTAGCTTGTAACCCAATGTTTTTAAAATGATATATGAACTTGTTGAGATTTCTTAGCTGCTATCTTACTTCTATTTTGTTGGTCCTCATGATGAGATGGTTTATCAGTAGCTCAGATTCATGTATAAAACCCATGAGCACTTCTATTGGATAATCTTAGAAGATGTTGTGATTTTGGCATGCTGTATTAGGTTTTGCACTTTATTTGATCAAAGCAAGTGTTTAATGCTAAGAATGGGAGTAGTCATTGTTTCTAATGTGGTACTTTTTTAGTATTGTGTGTTGTTAGGTTGTATCCCGTTGCACTAGGCCGCATTAAGGGTTTGCTAGGGATTTTCAACACCGATCAGCAACTTAGTGACCTGAAATAACAGAACATTTAATCTTTTTCCACCAAAATCTGGTGAGTTTTTTTATTCAATTAATAACATAAAGTTCTATGATGATGGTTTACCTAAGACTTTCCTACTTCTGATTTTTTAGATTTGCATAGTTTATCTGCTCTAGAACCTAGTTGGTAAATATGTTGGCAAGTATATAATCTATAGAAGGCATTACTACACCATTTATATTTGTCAAGAGTATGTTGAGGACTACATTTCTAATTATAGTAATACTTTTCAGGTTCTAAGTGTCATAGATTGAAGGATTCCTAAATGTTTGAGATAAGTGCTTCTAGTGTCACACAAAGAAGGACGAGATCTTCGGTATGGGAACACTTTAAACATATTCCCGATGAAGAAAAGGCTGAATGTATATACTGTGGGGCCTATATTGGTTGTGCTAGTGGTCAAGGGACCAGTTCAATGCATCGTCATTTAGCTAGATATAAGGAATTCCCATATACAAATGTTGAGAAAAGGCAAAAACGTGACTCGAGTCCTTGGAAATTTGACCAAGATGATAGTGGAAAAGAGTTAGCGATCATGTTTATTCTTGATTAATTGCCTTTCAAGTTGGTAGAGCATGAGGGATTTCGGCGATTTGTGAATAAAATCCATTTAAATTTCTTAATCCCGTTGCGCAACACTTTGAGGTGCAAATGTTATGATTTATACACAAATGAAAGAAGTAAGTTGAAGAAATATTTCTTCGAAATATCTCCAAGAGTGTATCTTACAACAGACACCTAGACTTCTTGTCAAAATTTAAGCTATATGTGTCTCACTATTCATTTTGTTGATGCCGATTGGAAGTTGCATAAGAAAATATTAAATTTTTGTCAAATCCTGGGTCATTCTGCCAAGATAATAGGAAAAGCGGTTGAGAAATGCTTGATTGATTTGGGGATTCAAAGCATTTTTTCTATCACCGTGGATAATGCTAGCTCAAATGACTTGAGAATTCAATATTTGAAGAAGAGACTTAACTCTCGGAATTCTCTGGTATTGAGAGGTGAGTTGCTCCACATGAGGTGTTGTGCTCATATATTGAGTTTGATTATGAGAGAGGGGTTGAAAGACATAAATGATTCGATTGTTATAATACGTTCGGCCGTGCGTTATGTGAGGTCTTCTCTAGCAAGGTAGAGACGGTTTAAAGGTTGTATTGAGCTAGAGAAAATTGAGTCCAAGTATGTTTGGATGTCGAGACTCGTTGGAACTCGATATATATAATGTTGGAAGTAGCTTTGAAGTTTCAAATAGCTTTTAGCTCATTGGAATTTCAAGATGGCAAATTTGTTGAAAAACTTTCCAAGGTGAAAGGATTGCCCACTAGTGATGATTGGGAGTATGTCCGTCACTTTCTTCTTTTTCTGAAGTTGTTCTTTAATACGACTTTAAAAGTTTCGGGTTCTTCTTATGTCACTAGTAATGATATGGTGAAGGATGTGAATGGGATTTATATCATGATTGACAGATGTTGTGAAAATGAGGACTTGACTTTACAAGAAATGACTAAGAGAATGAAGACCAAATTCAATAAGTATTTTGGCAATGTGAACCACATCAATCTTACTTTGTTCATTGATTGCATACTTGACCCGCGGCATAAGTGGGAATATGTGAAGTAGATGATTAATCGTGTTTATGAAAGCAAGTATACAGAAACTTTACAAGATAAAGTAATAACATTTTTGGCGTCTTTGTTCGAGCAATACCACACTGGTGTATGCCCCCAAAGCAACTTGAGGCTAAATAGCACATGGATGATTAACGTGTCAAAGTCTCCGGTGGTTGATGTTGATATTATGACTGCAATGTATCTTAGCAAAACCGGACAACAATATTTGGAAGAAAAATTTGAAATGGACATGTATTTAGAGGAAGGATGTGAACGTTATAGCATTGAGTTTGATATCTTAAGTTGGTGGAAAATAAATTCTTCAAGATATCCTATCCTTTCTTCCATTGCTCGAGATATTTTGGTCGTGCCTGTCTCAACAGTAGCATCAGAGGTTGCATTTAGCACAAAAAGTCGCGTGCTAGATGTGTTTCGTAGCTCTTTAACCCCAAACATGGTGGAGACTCTTATATGTGCTCAAGATTGGTTACGATCCGCGCCACTTTCATGTTTGATTGAAGAGGACTTAGAAGTAATCGAAATCTTTGAGTCAGGTGAAAAAATATAGTTATAGAATATTAATACCCTTCTATGTTTCAATAGATATGTTAATTCTCATTTTCATCATGAATTTAATGCAGAGTTGCTAACTACAACCATGGAGCCAAACTCAATATCAATTTCTCTAGATGATTGATGAAGTTCGAGATTGCCATTTTAGGTAACTTGTCAATTTTAATGTCCTCATTTTTTCAATTTACCATTTGAACAGTACCTGTGCACATAAAGTGTTACTAGTTGTCTTTATAAGCCACTGTTTGGGAGGCAGCAACTAGAGCTCAGCTTGCTTTAGATCTTTACCGAGAGGTCTTTGACTGGCTATGCTTTATCTATTAATGATAGTATGCTCAATATCTTGATGCTAAGAAATTGCTTATTGTTATTTCCTTCTATTGATGACCACGGTGAGGGGAAGACTCGTGCTCTGAAAGCTTTATGATCCATGTTGTTGTTCTGTTAGTATTTTGTCTGCATATTTATATGTCGATGAACTGAACTTTGGGTTTCTGTTTGGCCATCTACTTGCACAAGTGGTAATATAATTAAATACATTACTAGATTTCCTCCAATGCTCTTCCTATTTGCTTTGCTGTGTTCGTTTTTCTTTTCGAGGAAATTTTGGATTCCAGAATGTGATGGGTGTTGTTAGTAACCCAGCCTTATCTTCCAATGAAAGAAATTAAATTTGTGATGCTGCTTTTGAAATTTTCCATATGATGTGTTACTCTCACGTGATGCCTTCAATTCCTAATGATAGCAAGTTAAATTTGCTTAACATAATGCTACCTTTTAGGATGAAATTTCTCAATAACATTTACATGATATTGTTCTTTTCAAATTCGGTGCTTCCATTTTGTCTTATGATTAATGAGCACTGGCCTTGACTTCTCATTAGTGGTAAGTGATTTTTCAATAATTTCTCTCTCTGTATAATGAGAATTGTCTCTCACGCTTTGAATTGATCAAGCCTGTGTCATACTAATGCGCTGCGTCTATCCACTTTCAGGCAACACTGCATTGACGGGGAAAATAAATTCTAAGTCCAACCCTTTTGCACCAGCTTTGTCTTTGGACTGTCGACCCATGATGATGTATTAGTAATTGGAAGCAAGCCAGTCTTGCTTAGGAGTGAAAAAATTCCAGTCATTGCTGTCCATTAATGTTGTTTTAGTTTCTTTCTTTTTTTTTAGTTACTTTCTACTACAAAACTTGTTCTGCGATGATATTGTTTTAGTTTCTTTTTTTTTTTATAGTTACTTTGTACTACAAAACTTGTTTTGCGATGGTACTCATGCAATGAGAGTGGGAAGAAAAGAGATTCTAGCATAGTGTTGGAAATTGTCTCTATTATCATTTTTCCGTCTTGTGCATATGAAAAGAACAAACAAGAGAATAGAACCAATCTAACCTGGTTAGTCATCTGATGATTCGGTTCTATATTTGCGGCAGGTTCACAATTCCAATCTATCTACGCAAAAAAAAAAAAGGAAACCCGACCCCACCCGACCCGGCCCGAGCCTTGGGGTGTACGGTGAACAGGGTCTCGAGTGGGTTTGGGCGGGTCAAGCATGACCTTGTAGGTTCGGGTCGGGTCTGGTATCAAGAAAGCCCGACCCGACCCGACCCACTGACACCCCCATCCACCGCAACTTGCTTGCTCCTCCATGATTCTTTCAATGTCATGCAATCCACCGAAACTCTTCACCGTTTTTTCTTTTGCTTGTTATGAATGTGAAAAACATAACTTTTGTGTCCCTTTACTTTGATCCTCTTTCGGGAGTGTTCCTTAGTGGATATCAACTTCCAACGTTGAACTTAGGATCAGTGCAAGATGCTGACTTTTCTTTGTCAGCTCATTGCTCCGCTAACATGACAAACCTTGGTGTATAATTTATTGAATCTAGTGATATAAATCTTCTGAATGTGCAGTTGCGAGTAAATGGACTACAAGACAAGCAAAGCTGAATTTGCATCCACATCAAAAAAACAAAAGTTTTAAAAGCTTTGGAGTAAGAATGCTAAATGAAGAGGCCTTGAGGGTCATAATGCATTGTAAATATAGTTCTTGACTAAAATAGTGAGCTATGCGTGAATTCATCCTCTTTTCACATGGAAGCAGAACGCGAAAAAACTCAGTGTAAGTTCATCCTAAGTCCTACTCCAGCATTACCAAACCATTATAAATAGAATACAAACGTTGATGGGGAGAGATTCTATTTTGTCTACTCTTTATGGTAGAACTCAAGTTGAGATGCAGAAACAGAAAAAAAATCCCCACAAGCTTTCTTTATTTTCTTGGAATCACAGAATGTAGAAAGTAAACATTATCAACTTTATTACATAAGAAGTTGTCACATGCCAAACACTTCCCTCACTTGAAAAACTTCACAAACCACTCTAGCATATCCAAATATGCCTCCTCGGCTCACTTCACCGCTTCTTCATCAGCAACATAAACAGTCCACCCATAGGAAACTTTTGGAAATATCTTCACTCCAGCATCAACCTGTGAAACAGTCTTATATTCATACATAATCTCTACTACCATGTGGCAAAGCAAACTCTCTAAGAGGATCGCATAAATCAAACTTCCCAATTGGGAAGTAAATAGAAGTGCATGAATTCGAGAACCATGGGTGAATTATCTCAATCTCACCTCATATTTGGTAGTTAGAATCTCTTCAAACTGCTTCAGGAGTTCTATACGGTCTATCTCAGCTCCTAATATGGCCATTGGAGTCTTAAGGTGCAAAATCGACGAAGCTGACAAGTTATAGTGATGCCTTGTTAACGTAGGCTCATCAGATCTTGCAATAGTTGTCCTGGAAATGCGTTGACGGAAATAAAGCATTGCAACTTTAGTATCTTGTGAGCTGTGCAAATGTTTATTTCACAGAGGTTACAAAAAGTAGAGAATCATATATGCATAGTTGTATGTTCCAACTTTCCAAGTCATCAGGACATACTCTTATTTGTCATACAAGCCATATGCAATATAATTCAAATGCATAACAATGAAAATATGCACAGGTAGGTTCCTGCAACCACTTTAAGATATTATTGGCATTGAAAAGTGATCTTTCAAAGAATCATTCGGAACAAAACCACTCACCTCCCCAACAAAAACCAGCAGCCCCAATTGCATATGCACCTTTACCTTTCAAAGCTTCAACTATTTGTTTGCATCTTCATGTCCTTTATCATGCCAAAAAAGAGAAACAGGACCCCATGTAGACTGACTTGTTTGATGGAAAAGAGAAACATCCCAAACATCCCAACATAATAAATCTTCTCAACACAGCCATATGCAATATATTCATTTGCATAACAAGGAAAATGTGCACAGATAGGTTCCCACAGCAACTTTAAGATATTCTTGGCATTGAAAATATACAAACCAAGAGATTAATAAAATACCAAAAATGAAGATTACCATACCCTTGATGTCATCCACAGAGAGAGACAAACGATGGATGTAATAACACACTTCGATGGCCCATCTTTGTGAGCTCAATCACAACCTTAGCCGAAGAAACGAAGATCCCACAAGCATTGCACGATATTATAAGCTTGTAAATCATATCCAAGACATAAAGAGAGATCTTTTCAAGAATCATTCAAAACAAAGCTCCACCGATAAGTGCGAGTCTAAAAAAGGCCAATAGAGAGAGAGAAATTTAGCCGAATGAGTCAGAGTTGATTTAAAAGGAGTTGCAAGAATTGGTGGAGAATTGATGAATTTGATCAATGGAGTACCAATTAATTCCAGATACCTTGAGAAATGGCTCAATTTTTTTTTAAGACGAGGGTTTGAAGCAATGACCTTGAGAAATGGCTTGAATAGGCCATGGTTGGAATAGTCGTATGAGCTTTCTTCCCGGTCGCGTGCCGTTGCCTAGTCGCACGCCGCCAGCACCCACCGGCCCTCGCTCGAGCAACATTTTCAGAATCCCTTTGTTCATCTTAATATTGAATTGGGAGCAAAGGTTGTGCAAATCATAGGATGAGGTTTTTCTTTTAGTTTGTTCAAAATCCCTCACCCTTTGCACGCCGTTGCCGTTGGTCACACGCCGCCGCCGGTTGCAAGCCGCTGCCGCCACCGCCAGTGCCAGTAGTCCTTGCTCAGGCAGCACTACGTTCAGCTCTCAACCTTCATTCACAAAGTTAGGGATTTTTTCATTATATTCAAATTTTTTTTGACAAAAATACCCTTGTTCCGATTTTCGAAAAAGTCACTCTGGTGAGTATTTGACCAACTGGTGAACTCAGGTCCTTACTTGAGATTAATTAGGCACTTTAGATCCTTATTTGAGATTGATTAGGTACTTCATGCCCTTATTTGACACTATGTCCACTTTGGACCCTCTTTTGAGAAAATGACCTCACTTTGGGTCTTAATTTGGAATTTTCCCAAAATTTAATGATTTTAATTTCCAATAACAATTTTTAGATTTCTTTTTTTTCCGATATTATTATATTAATTTATTTATATTTCTTCATTTTCTTTATTTTTTTTTCATTTCTATAGAAATAAAGGGTAAAAGAGAGATTTTTGTTTTAAAAAATTGAGATGAAAATACACTTTTACCTCTTCATAGTCACTGCATTACTTATCTATGAAGCAAGTTCCTTCGGAATTGCTCGGGTCTGCAAATGCGAGATCAGGCCAACAAATGTTTGGCAGTTCTCGGAGGCACATGAGCAAAGATCTTCCAATGTGTGCCTCCTCGTTCTCTTTGCGAAGGGGCATAGGGAGTTTTCTCTTTATAACTCAGTAGCCGTCAGTAATAGATAAAGGAGTAGGGACCATAGAAAATCATGTCACTGGGATACATTTATATTGTCCTAATTGGGGAAATATATGTTTAAAAGCAAAGAATTACAGATGTCTGGTTAGGATGTCCCTCGGCAATACTGGGAACTTGTCGTTAGGGAGGTCTTGAGGAGCATAGTCCTGGAAATGAGTCTCTTCTGAAATCTGTATTAGCAATGGATACTTGGTTCTGAGTTTTTCCAAGTGATGGAAGTTGGGAGAAGATCTTATTTATATAGTCTTGTACCATGCTGGGATTATTCTATGGAGTTGGTGAACCAACGGAATGGAGAAGCATGCAAAGTTTGAGATAGTCGAATTATTCTAGTTGATTGAACTTACTATCATGGAAGCCGAGAAGCACTCTTACATATTCTTTGATGGAAAACCCTTACTTTGCTTCCTGCATTTCTTGGCAGGATCCTTTAACTTGTATACATTCTGACCAGTTTTGTGGAATCTTTTCGATCAATCTATGCTGATTTTCTTTCAGGCATTTTGTGTTACGGCAGACAAGGAGTTATTAAGGAACCGCGCATTGTCCAGGCTGGGCTTATTTGAAACTCTATGGTTCTCGTCACAACTGCTCCCTTTCTGGATCATAAAGTAAACCCAACGATAGATGCTGCAGGTGCTCCAGGAGTGAACATATTATGCTTGCAGGTTGGGAAAAGTGTCAAAAAAGTCCTAAATTTTTTGCATTGGTATCAATTTAGTCCTAAATTTTTTTTGTGCCAATTTAGTCCAAACCTTTTGCATTTATGTCAATTCAGTCCTAAACCTTTTGCATTTGTGCCACTTCAGTCCTAAACCTTTTGCATTGGTGCCAATTCAGCCGTAAACCTTTTTTTGATGCCAATTCAGTTCTAAACCTTTTGCATTGGTTCCAATTTAGTCATAACACTTTTTTGGTGCCAATTCAGTCATAATCTTTTGCATTAATGCCAATTCAGTCCTTTAACACATGAATAATTATTAGCCAGAAGGACTGAATTGGCATCAATGTAAAAAGTTTAGGACTAAATTGATATCAAAACAAGGTTTAGGACTGAATTGGCACAAATGCAAAATGTTTAGGATTGAATTGACACTAAAAAAGGGTTTAGGATTAAATTGGCACCAATGCAAAAGGTTTAAGTCTTTTTTGATACTTTTCTCCTTGCAGGTTAGTCATGCCATGAAGCTTGAGCTACGCATTTTTGGTTTCTCCTTTTGGACCTGACAGACTGAAGTTCGGCTACTGAACCAAATAATCCTACTCTAAGAAGCACGGGTGATGCCATTTGCCTCGAGCTATACGTTTTTGGTTTCACCTTCTCGGACTTGAACGACTGAAGTTCAGCTACTCAACAAGGTTTCCTCGGGATCTGGCGAAAAAATACGACATGGTCATTGTTTATTCTATCCTCGAGAGGGCTATAAACCATGGGGAGACTATCTGGGATACTGCTGTTATTATAGGCAATCATGGCGATATTATAAGCAAGCGTTCGAAAGGTTAGTGTACATGTTTGAAAAGCTTGATGATGGCCTTTGGCAGAACCACATCCCCAGGGCTAGAGACTTTCAATCCTACATGGAAGGAAATGACTTCTTTCCAAATATATAGCGTCACTTCTTGATTCATTTTGGTATTCACACATGTTAATCCCCTCTTTCAGATCACTCTTGCATTTAAATGAATTGGATGGTAACTGGATCATTCAAATTAAGTTGTTTTCTACATGTCTATTCGCCTGCGCATGAACTATAAGAACGACTAAGTTCTGTTATCCTGAAAATCATTCCCTGAACCACTGGGGACAACCCAAAGAGTTTTAACTCTGTGTGTCGCTAATGTCAATATCAATTAAAAGTTTAAGAGGCTTCAATGTTACAAATTGCGAAACGGGTTTTGTCAAGAAATTAGCGTACGACACTAGTAATTTATCAAATAAGGAGAGAGATTAGGGTTCGAGTTATTTTCCCTGCAGTACGTGTTTCGAAAACGAAATCTTTCCTTATATAATGATTAGCAACACTTTTCATCTTCCTTTTTGTTTTACAATAATCTGAATACCCTTATGGCTAGCAGTGTTCATACTGTGAATTGTACTCCAGATACTTAACGATATTATGTGATACTGTATTACTAATAATCCTTCTTGGAATGTGTACATTGCTATGTTACTAACTCAAACAAATAAGTAAAATTTAATGACCACTTAATTTCGTGAAACTCTTGGCGATCCTAGATGAAGGCTCCATTTATTTTGCGGAAAATAAATAATTTGAAAAATATTTTCCTAAAAATGATCGCTTATATTGCTTGAAATAATTATTCAATGGAAAATGTTTTCATTATCGATAACAATGTATATCTAAACATTTTCGTGGACAAAGAAAATATTCTTTGCTCTTTCATTTTTGTAAATGATACAAAAGATTGTTTTTAGGAAGTTGTTTTCTAAATCATTCATTTTCCGCAAAATAAACGGAGTTCTATTTTGACAACCTTGCTGTAGACTAATTACTAAAGCAAGCTTAACAAACAGTACCTTTTGTTGTAAGGAGGGAAACACATTGTTTTTCTACTTGATAATGTAATGCAATGTATATGATATCATTATGCATACAAAGAATATGAACAATTCAATGAAGTTAAAAGAAAAAATCTTCGAAAAGATTGGGTTTAACAGATAAATTTTCCACATAAGCTCATAAACATGTATAGTTATCACAAGAATCACTCTTTGAACCATTCATCAAAACATGACACGAATATGAAAGAGAAAACAATTTCACTTCGATAAACTCAAATCCAAAAAAGTGGAAAAGGATCGTTTTCTTCAGCTTTTCGACAAGAATTATATTTTCTATCCAAGTCCGTACAATCGGTTTAGGACAAATCCGTACACAAAATCTAGAACTGATTATCCCAGTGAAATTACTTGTCTGCCCAAGTCCACAAATGATGAATTTGATAATCATGGAACGGATTGAGCTGGATATGACTCAAAGACTCAAGCATGTCAATAGTCAATCTCTTGGGCCTCTTCAGAGATTAGACATGATCACTAAAAAAAGACTTGCGTATTTCGAAGGCCCAGAGTCAATCAGGATCAATTGGAGCCGAGTCAAATTGGCTTGTTCATGGGCAACAAGTTCTCATTCCCCATCGCATCCTTCTCATTTTAGCCCACTTCATTGCGGTTGTTGCTCTGTCCTTTTGTGCATCTTTTGGGCCAGACAGTCATTGCTTTCTTTCATTCTTCTTCTTCTTTGTTTTTCTTTCGGTTTTGTGGCAGTGAAGATGAATATTAGGACAGTGATGAAATTGTTAGATGAACAAATCAGCTTAACTTACTTAGGTCCGAAGAGCAAAAAAATGGTTGATTCACGATCATCTCGATCTCAATTTAAGGGGCGCGATATCCAAAAGAAACGGTTTTGCTCAGAAAAAAACGACCACATAGTTTGCTTTTCAATAAGTGAACTAAAACGAAATCATTTCAAAAAAGAAAAAGATCTTCACTTGCTAATCGTCCATGTTGGATAACACGTAAGATGTTTAACCGCCAATCTAGCCGGAGGCGTAACGGGGGCAAACGTGTCCAGGCGGTACCACTTTCAGGGTTTCTATGAGTCGAAAGATAGTTTTGCCCAAAATTATTTAACCGCTGGCAATCTTGGGTATAGGGCCCTCGATTAGAGTAAATGTCAGAGCTATACTGTGCCTAAATCAAGGGTTGATCTTTGAGATTAAAGAATAATGGAGTCGGCTAGTGCACGGCTCAAGGCACCGTGCGTGCATATTTATATATGTCGTGTTTTCAGCAATTCAAGATCAAGACTCCTAGAGATGAAGCAAACTTGCTTAATCCTTTCAATAAATATTCATATAGAGCTGTAGATGCTGTCATTGTAGATGGAATATCCGGCATGTGGGTTGGTAGGAGGAACCCGGCACGAGTTTTTATGGCCCTAGTAATTTGCGTTTGAATTCCAGCCAAAAGATTATCTCAGCAGTCTCACGAATGGAGCCCTATCCGATGCAAGGTGGACATTTGGCGAATTAAGCGTACTGGTAGAGATTGGTTGAGTTGAATTGCCTGAAATGCTACTAAATCCATGATGACTGAGACCCGATATGCCTCTCTCATCCCGACTAATTATCCATGTCATGTTAACGTGATTTTTTGCTACATTTGTGATGTAATGTGACTACAAGACAAGTGGCATTACCGGATGAGTTTGATTTAATTGACAAACACTCGATAATATCTTGT
Source organism: Syzygium malaccense (assembly GCA_031216405.1). Taxonomy (NCBI): domain Eukaryota; kingdom Viridiplantae; phylum Streptophyta; class Magnoliopsida; order Myrtales; family Myrtaceae; genus Syzygium; species Syzygium malaccense. The sequence goes on along the minus strand of CM062259.1, from coordinate 15,702,447 downwards.
GCGTGAGCATACAATAGGGCAATATGATAAACACAGGAAAATGAACATAATCGACGGATATCTGAATGAAGCATAACGAAATCAGATTCATATATGTACGGCGTAAAAGTACCTAATTGTTTTGGAATCTTATCTAAGTTGCATCAATAAACGATCTTATTTTAATCTAGGTTTTTTTTTTTGAAGTAGTTAGGCTGCCATTTTACCTTTTTAAGACTTCCAGAATGAATCGTCACATGACCCAAGTCATCCCCCTAGAGCCAATTTAAATACTCTTTTTCTTGTAATAAGGGCAATATATATATTATATTTAATTTAACTTGCACAATAAACGACGTTAGCCGTGACTTCTTGACATTCAAACTCTTTGTATTAATTAATTATTGTCCCCGCCCCCCAAAAAAATCATTTAAAATGTAAAGTTCACGCTTACGTTAGTATCATCCCTTATCCACTTCCTAGACTGGGCACAAAGCCGTGCCAGGGACGGGATTTTCATATATTAGAATTAATACAAAATCGATTTAGGAAAAAAAAAACTCATTGTACTATATCAAATTGAAACACAAGTACATATTGAAATATTTGAAAAATTAAATTATATGTGGTGGTGTCCTGATAATGCTTCCATACAAATTGCACTAATGAGAATGTTTAATGGTGTTCTTGACCATGATTTGGTTGATAATGTGTCGTGGGAATCCTCTTGCTTATGTTGGTCACGTTCATCTGGAGGCAATTCCTGCAAAAACCAATCATGGCCAACCATAGCCAATGTAAATAAGCTGTACCTATTATTTTCCAAGATCTGTTGGCTAGCACTGAATCTGGACTCCTGTGGTATATTAGATGTCAGTATGTCACGAGCCATGCTGGAAAAATCGGAAAACTCGTGGCTCTCCTCTTCTACCAGTTTAGACAGTCCACATTGTCTTTATCAACTTTATCAATGTACGTGGAGTAGTCTGTTCCAAAACACATTTCAACTCATTAGTAGATGAAGACAAAGACCTAGTGGACAGCTGTGCAGTGTTCTTCTTTTGACAAAGCAGAGACTACATAGATTTTTTTAGCACTGCCTGATGAGGGTATCATCTCCTGCCGTGAGATTGAACTCGTCGTATTGATACAATTGGCGTATGCAACATACACATTCCATAGCCAATTCATCAGCATTGCCAATGTCTGTTCCACTTGAAACTCCTCATCCAATCCCAAATTTTCGCCATGCGGAACAAGGAGAGTTTTGAGTCCCTCCAACTTAAATCTCGAATCCAATATAGTGGACACCAAAGAAACAAGCAAAATGTCCATGTACTATTTGAGGAATTTCTCCTTCATAGCCAATATTGCTTCGTTGAAGAAGGGATCAGCCTCCTTGTTTGCCAATTCAACCAACGTCGAGTGTAAAAACCGAGCGGCTTGGTTGCTTGACGGATAATGACCTGTGCTCAAAGCATCCGTGGCGTTGCTGAAAACCTGCAATAAGTCCCTAAAGGCTTCACCAACCCTTCGATCTTGTCTTGTCAACGGCGAGAGATGGGGGACTTTCGCTATGAGTAGCGTAGTAGAGCGTTAACACACCAATCTCCTCACACGTCTTCTTCAACGTCTTATATGTTGAATTCCACCCCATCCTTACGTCCAAACGGAAATTTTCAGCATACTTTCCCCGTGTCATATCTAGGACTTCCAACTCTTGATGCTTTAGCGGAGTAGATCTATTGTATTGAACCCATCCACGTATTTTGTCCACAGAATCATCACTACAAAAAAACGATTTTTTTCCGACAAAATTTCCAACGAAAAATTCTGGAAAATTCGTTGGAAAAAGAATTTCCAACGAATTTTCCAACGAAAAAAAATTCGTTGGTAATTCGTCGTCGGAAAATTTTCCAACGAAAAATTTGAATTTTCGTTGGAAATTTGCGACGAATTTTTTTTCGTTGGAAAATTCGTTGGAAAACTCGTGGCTAAATTCGTTGGAAACGAACTTTTTTTTCCGACGAATTTTTTTCGTTGGAAACTACAATTTTTTTTTGTCGAAAAATCGTGGAAATTTTTTTCCATCGAAAATATTTTTTTTGATCGAAAATTTTTTTTTTTGGTCGAAATTTTTTTTTTGGGGCGAAAAATAGCCCTCGCCGGCGCGTCGCCGGCGAGGGCCGAGCTCGCCGGCCATGGCAAGCTCGGCCCTCGGCATGGCCGACGAGGGCCGGCCTCGTCGCCGGCGAGGGCCGAGCTCGCCCAGATCTGGGCGAGCTCGAGCTCGCCGGCCATGGCGAGCTCGGCCCTCGCCATGGCCGGAGAGGCCGAGCTCGCCTAGATCTGGGCGAGCTCGGCCCTCGCCGACGACGAGGCTTGCCCTCATGGGCGGCGAGGCTGTTGCGCCTCTCCAGAACAAGAAGATGAAGAAGAAGCAGCAGCAGCAGCAGGGGCGGGAGCAGGGGTCGCCGCCCGTCGTCGTCTCCTAGCCTCGCCGGCGACGAGGCTTGGTGGCGTCGGGGGCGTCGGGGGCGTCGGAGGTTGGAGTCCATGGCGCCGGAGCCGGAGCCGGAGCCGGAGGAGGAGGGGGGCGGCGGGGGAGGAGGCGGAGGGGGAGGCGGAGAGGGAGAAGGACAGAGAGGGCGCAGGCGAAGGAGAGAGGGTGAAGGCGAAGGAGAGAGAGAGAGAGAGAGAGAGAATGGATGTTCAAATTGAGCGCGAAAATATTTGAATTTTTTTGTAATTCGTTAGAAAATTCGTTGGAAATTTCCAACGAATTTTTTTCGTTGGAAATTTCCAACGAATTTTCCAACGAAAATTGTACACACTGAATTAATTTCCTGGAAAATTGAAATTCGTTGGAAAATTCGTTGGAAATTTCCAACGAATTTTTCAACGAAAATTGTACACATTGAATTAATTTCCCGGAAAATTGAGATTTTCGTTGGAAAATTTGTCGCAAATTTGCAACGAAAATTTTTTCGTCGGAAATTTTCGTGGCAAAAATCAAGTTTTTTTGTAGTGCATGAAACCGGTGGAAATTATCTCGCACAAGTTGCCACAGTGGCACACGCATCGACATCGAAGGAGAAAGGAAATAAATGAAATTGACAAACGGTTTTAGAGACTAAGACAACAATACGTGAGCTCCCACCGATTTCTCGCCTCATCGTTTGCATGGGCTTTTGGCATGCGGCATTATACTTGAAGAGCTCCCGCCGCCCCTACCTATCTCTTCCTCAAATCGGCGTTGGTGTATCCTCAAGTGGCCCGTCCCACTTGATGATCTGTAGCCGCATATAGTGCAAATGGCCTTCTCATAGCCATCGACGTCTATCTCCAGCCGCTGTGTCTTCCAGACACCGGGCGTTCTTCTCAACGAAGCCGATGTAGCAATTGCTCATCTTAGGAAGCATCTTTGCAGGGACTACCTATTCGGGATTTACCCTAGTAATTCCTCTCAATCATCGGGTCATTGTGTCTTGTTGTTGTCAATTCGGTTTGTTGCGGGGCGGAACCGACACATATACATTATGGTCCCAGAACTCACTGAATCAATCTCATGTCAATTGCACGATGAAGTCCGAAATCAATTGAGCTGATCGGACACTGTTATTACAATTCTCCTCTATGATATTTAAAATGCAATTAAATCGTTATAAGGAGAAAGGAAGTAAATGAAATTGACCTACGGTTTTAGAGACTAAGAGCGCTTGAAAGTGATATGTGAGTGGAGATCGAGGAATGATAAAAAAGAATGAACGGGACCAATTTATAGAAATTAAAAAAAGGATTGGCCCCAATAATCATTGATCACTAATCAATCCCAACGATCACTTATTTTATTAAATAAAGAAATCCAGGGATCAATTTTCTCCCAAAATATTTGTCTTCTTTTTCAACGGCGGAGTGTAGAAGATGCTAAAACACACCCACAAAAAAAGCCATAAAAATGGCGAAATGGGAAATAAACAAAAGCCGCTCAATCCTCGTCAGACGATTATGATCTCTCGCACTCTTGCCACATAAACTAGACAAAGAAAGCAAGATTCTCGTTTATTACTTTCTGCGAAGAATAGGGTTCTTCAAAGTTCAAACCATTAATCAACTACTGAATACGAAAGTAAATTCCGAATTTAAAATGAAACTATCGGAAAAGATCATGCTAGGCTTCCACACTATTTAAGAAGAAAAACCAAATTCTTGGGAACAAAATTGAATCGATGCCCTACACGACTTTTCCAAAAGGGAGCATGGATGTGGAAAATTGAACAAAAGGGGACAATTTTTCGTGAATGGACCACATCAGCATTCGCGGGACAAGCGTCAGATATCCGCTCGGTTGACGTGTAAAGCACGGTGCAATTATTTGATTATAGGACCACATCAAGAGTTGAAAAATCTCGCAAGGCCAACTAGCCATTTAATTCGCCTCTTTTGGCCCTCGATTGGTTGGGAGTACGCTAGGAAATGGCACGGAATGATTCGCACGACGAGAAAGTAGAAGTTAAGAGGCTGATGTGCCCGTGGAGTCCACTAAAATTCTAAGTTGAAAGTTGTGTGGTTGGGTGTCGTTGGTGGAGATTTGGAGGACAATTGATTCGGGTCGCAATGGAAATTAGGTGGGTTGAACGATCTTTCCCTTCCTTTCTTTCTTTCTTTCTTTCTTTGGAATTTGATTGCTATCTATTTAACTATGGATGAAAATCCGACCGGCGTTGCGATGCGATGCTCATGCAGTGGTGCCGCTTTGTTTCTACATTTGCTTGAGGTATGCCTAATTTGAATCCCCCCACGAGCGCCTTTTTGGATGTACTACGGTGCTCGGATTTGGACATGGATCCTCTGCCTCGCACATATTTTCTTCTGTACCTCGGTAAATCTTAACGATTGATTTAGGGAAATGATGGAGTAACGTGCGGGAAAGAGGATCTTCATATGTCACGCATGGGGGCCCTCTCGTGCCCCCATCCCCGCAGGGTTGTTAACCTCAGCAATCAACTGTAAAGAGAGCACAACCAGGGTTTTCCCTCTTGATTATTAGAAAACCTAATGGATGTGAATCCTTTTGATTTAGAGAATGTGAATTGACTCAAGTTACTCTGTTGGGATTAAGATATTGTATCACCAATCACTTATACTTTAGTAATGTGTCATGATCTCAAGGGATAAATCAAATAATTTGGTTAAAAGGATTCCCGGCTCTCAAAATAAAGGAGTGATATTTCCCTTCGCAGCTTTCCTTTGATTTTCCCTAATTTAAAATTTACTTGCATGTAGCTACTACATGGTGTAAGATTTTGTCTCTCGGATCTTAGGTTCGACTGTATGTAGGTTACAACCTATTGAGTTGCATAGAGGGGCAATGATGTGGACGGTGTGTGACTACTCTTAGGTTGCAGTGACTCGAGCATAGTGCCTACAGTGCTTAGGCATTACGACGGGCGGCGGCGGCGGCGAACTCCGATTGATGCATAAATGACTTTTGATGGGGAGAGTCAGATAATATATTTTAATTTAATTACCTGAGTATGAAATTTTTTCAAAAGAAACCATCAACTTGTAACTAGCAGGAGGAAATTTCTTCAACAAGAAATGTGAGAGAATCTAACCCTTTGTGGGGCAAGCATATTTTTGGTGTTTCAAGAACACTAAACTAAGTCTTGTCATAGATCTCATGCACTAGGACGATGAACCTTAATTAGACTATCATATCCATTCTCACATAATTAATTACTATAACATTGATATACGTACAATTGAGAAGAAAACTGTCATACGAGTCCCAAACTTTTTAATTTGTCAATTTAATCCTAAATTTTTGCAAGAAATTCTTGATCAAATAGATGCATTTCTTTCGCGGAATTCTTAATTAGTACAAAAGTTGTAGATGTACAATTGAGAGAAATTGTTCGCTGAGTCCTAATCCTATCGTACGAATGTCAATTCAATCCTACACTTTTTAATTTTGCTAATTTAGACCTAAACTTTGGTGCGAAATTCTTAATCAAATAGATGCATTTCTTTTGCAAGTGAAATCTGCTTTGGCTCATGCCAGATCCATTCGCATGCCCAGCAGCTTGATCACGCTAATGAAGTTCTCAGGAAAGTGATGAAATAATTTTCAGGGGGAAGATTCTTCACCAGTGGTGGTGGCAACAGCATCAATGTCCTCCAATGGCTCTGCTAATTTTTTCTTTGTTAGACTTTTATTTACGAGTGTTCCTATAAAATATTTACGAAGTGATGTAAGTATTTAAAAATCAAATTTACGAAGTGGGTAAGTAATATTTAAAAAATCAAATTATCTATACAATATATTTAACAGGTATTCTGACGCACTAATCCGATTCTTTTGTTAGAGGGAAAATGACATAAACAATTGCTGAACTTTAGTCAAATATGCAATGTGGTCCCTGAAATTTTAATTTGTTCAATGTGATCTTTGAACCGTAACCCAATATGCAATATGATCTTTAAACTTTTAATTTGTTCAATGTCATTCTAAAATTTTTGATACATGTTCAATTCAATTACCGAACTCCACTAATCCAAGTTCAAAAGTTCATGGACCACATTAAACAAATTAAAAGTTCAGATACCATATTAAATATTAAGTTAAAGTTCAGGGATTACATTGAACAAACTAAAAATTTAAAGATCACATTACACATTGAGTTAAAGTTCATGGATCATTTGTGTGGTTATCTTTTTATTAGATGGTTCGTTTTTTCAATAAAGATAAATTCCAATGCCCCATCATCAACTCTTCATGATGGCCCCTTAGAATAAATTGTCATTATATGGCGTTGAAAAATTAACAGTATGATCATCTTATCTCCATTGCGAAATTCTGTCGAGCTCCATTTTTCTGATGTGACTCTTCAAAACTTTATTTAAAAATGTTTATTATAAAATATGCGTTAAAAATGCTTCATATGTTATCAACCACTTGAGCAGAAAAGCAGAAGCTCAGTTGCTGACTTTTCCGGATATTTCCAGTATATATGAATTTCGCCATGAAATGACTTTGCAACTCGGTGGATTTTTAACACTTTTGTTGACATGCGCAGTGTGGGAATATTATTTAGTGTTTGTGCTTCATTCCCATGTCAAATAGTACATTCAAGATGATAAAGATACCTTTAAATTAAAAATTAGTAGAGGTATAGTTTGGAAGTCTCCTTGGATTAGGGCACTTAATTCAAGTGCTATAGAAAAATATGAATTACAAACAAATCTTTTCAATGGCAAATTATAAAAGTGGTGTTTATTTTATGAGTTTTGAACGGCTATGAACCCGAGCCGCCTGTAATAAATTTAAAGGTTCCTGTTATGGCACTTGTTAGTATACTGTATCCGGAATAGCTCAATTTTTCAAGATCTGATTATGCATAACACGAGGGCAATCGGTACTTTGAAAACTGTGAAGTTTCTTTAATAGGACATTTAACAAGTGCCCGTGGACATTAGTGAATAAAATGCTCGATTAATATAAGATCGCTAAAATACAGCATTAGTTAACAAGTGCCCTAGTCACTTATTGGTAGTCCAACAAGAAGTCGAATAGGATCAAAATTATCACATTCGACGTTTGGCAGTGCACTTCAAATTGGATACCCCGGATACCCTGGATGCTGCATATAAGTTATCTTGCCTCTAGAGGTGAGATGCATATATCACACTCGGATAGGACAGCTAAATTGAAGTAAAAAAAAAAAAACAAAGAAAGGAGCGAAGCTGGTTTGTTCTCGTTCGCAGGTTTGTTGCAGCGGCACTAGCGAAAATCCCACGACGGTCGACGACCATAGTGACTGTGGATGTGACTGAGGTGAACCCTCCTCACAAAGTTTAAGAAAAAACACATGATCACTACGTTATCTCTCTCTCTCTCTTCCTCTCTAGCCGTCGTGGTGGCGGTGGTCTCCGACAACCATCGTGACAGAGGCGACCGCCACCGAACTTGATTGGAAATTGCCATGACGTCGGTCACCACAAAGTCTATCCCACCAGAGATCAGATTTCAGTGGAATCTATGTCTTTGTGTCGAGGTGGTAGCAATCATCACGATGAAGACAACCACAATGGGGGTTGCTGTGGACGAGCAACCGTGACGACACCGCCTAGGGAAATTTCTCCTTGTAACACCGATTTTTAGACATTTCTTTTATTTTATACGAGAGCACGAGTGCAAAGATCCAGCTATTAAGAGTCCCCTGAACATCTTGCAACGTCTTTGCACGCAATCCCGACCTGAAGCTGTTGATGCGTAGTTAGTAAGATTTAAACAAACGACTTTCAATTCTTGAGCTCGGAAATTCTTTGATGTCCTAACCAGCAACCCAACCTGAGGGGTACACAATTCTACTTTTGTGCATAGGTGATGTGATTCTTTATCGATTGCTGAACCATCACATAAAAAAAGTTTAGTATAAAACATATAAAACGAAGGAAAGAAACGAAAATGCTCATGGGTGAAGATCTAATGAACCTTCCTAGCATGCAACCTCCACTAGAGCCATGGCATTGTAATGACTACACTTATTCTCCATATTAAGTTAACTTGAAACTGCAAAAAGTGATTCTCGTGGTTATAAAATTCAAAACCCTAGTTTCAACTCCATACAGGTCCAGTGGCCTATGAAAAGCATAGGATCATTACATTTTGGCAGGCATGAGCTGTTTAGTCCGGCCAACGAAAGATTCTAAAGTGACATAGTATAATCTAATGATGTTTGATCACTCTAACTTGAGACTCTTGGCTCCAAAGCTCATACAGTACAATTAATCCACGCCGAAATGAAAATTATCGATCCACTATTGATTCCGATTGATGTGATCTCAAGATAAAATCACATACGGACCTCGCGTGACTAGTAACCCTACATGTAATATGTGGATGTTGCTTCATTGTTGCTCATGTATATGCATTTGAAGACGTGTCGACATCCGGTCATCCCCGTGTGGAATATGCATGGGTCTTATTGAGCGACATGCATAGGTTTTGGGAAATTGTTTGTTAGATGGGCGTAATGCTATGGTAAATATCAATATCAATTTTTTTTTGCTAGAATAATAAAATAAGGGAAATAATGTGGAAAAATGGAGAACTGAGTCAACATATTCCGGGGACCCAAAAGAAATGTCCCCAAAATCAATGTGGTATGCATGTGGGTGTGGCTCCCTTATCAATTGGATATTGCTGTGGGAGAGGGGAGAAAGCTTTGGAAATTGTCTCTCAAGTCACAAAGCTCGAAGACGCTCGTGCGACCATGCAAAACCCAAAACCTCAAAATAAATAAACAAAATCAAAGAAAAATTGAGGGAAAATGGGGGAAAGAAGAACATTGCATCCTATGCGACGAATCTATACATGTTTTCTCTTATCCCCTAAATATCACTCTTATCTGGACGTAACTAGAATTTTTAAATGTTGAATCATGACATTATCTAGCTATTTAAACTTTCAAAATAGTTGGTTGTGATCCGATAAAATTTTGCATGTTATTAGAGCATAATGTACTATGTTTAAATCTTTCCTAGCCCCAATTTCCCAATTATATATTTTTTCAGCTTTAGTCTTAAGCTAATATCCAACCTATGTATAAAAGGGAATGTTAGATATTCAAATGTTAAACCGCATATTTTACAAATTTTCAACCTGCATATGCACACAATCAACCCCAAATTTTTAAACCTTATTTAGCTAAATTATTTTCATATTTTTCCAAGATGTATTATTGCAGTTCGATTTGGTTTTCCATCCAAATAGACTGAACAAAAGCTATGCTCACTTCCACTTACATCAATTCTGCTATGCTTTATGCTTAAATTCATTTTGATTACACTTTCAAACTAAATCTTACTAAAACACTACCAACGATCTCCTCCTTGATCCAAACTCACTTTCACTTTCGGCCAGTAGAAATATTTCGCATTGTACTCTAATTAATAAAATATGACCAATCAAATTACATATAATATAAAAACTATTTCAGAAAAGAAAAGTTTAGGATTGGCATAGCCAGTTGGGTGTGGGGGATCTCCAGCTTAGGAACTAAATGTCACCCATGAAAGCGCTACCAACTGCACGTAGACTACACTAGATCGGGCCATCTCTACTGGTGAAAGGTCTCGGTTTTACAGGTTCATGGAATTTGTAGGGTTTTACATGAACCTCTATACAATCCGATCTTTGCGCTCATGTCCCTAGATTATTGAGAATGAAAGAGGGGAAGGGAAAACAAAGTTTCTAGAGGACTAGGAGGGACATAGCTGTAAGCTCGTGCACGGGAGGAGCAAATTTTTGGCCTTTGTTTTGGCTTCGTTCGAGTTTATTTTAATCTCTCCATTGTTTTTTCTGTTGCTGGTGTGCTTGTGTGGGCTGTATCAGCAAAACGTTGCCCGGTTGACTGGGGACAGTGGCGTTGCGACGGGCGTGGCTCGTGGGACGCACTGTCCCAACATTATTCCTCACGCGTGTGCTTTCACCGCTAAACGACACCGTCTCCATCTTCCTCTCTCTCTCTCTCTGTTTTCTCTCTGTGTTAAAGAACACTTTGGTGGTGGTTGTAGCTGGGTTCTATTCCAAAAGTTGAGCTTGATGTTGCTCTCCTGACTCTCTCTCACTAATGCCAACAAGATTGCATGTGAGAGATTCTCTCTTCCACCATCACAAAAATTGAGAGAGAGACACCCTTTGTTTTGTTCCTTTCACCCCCTCAAATATCTCCTGATTCCTAGCCAAGATTGATTGCATTTCATGTAATTGGACAAGTCTTAGTTAGGGTTAATAGTCAATGCCGCTGCTTACTTAGATGTTGAATCACACATTCTTTTACAGGCTTTAACCTTTTCGATTAGATGAACATGGTCAGAGGCCGAGCGCTCAAACTTCGCTCCCTCATTATCCTCGTTTGTATCTCTCGGTCGTGCAGGCAAACCCTATCCCGAGAGCGGTGTGACATGTTAAAGCATAGGCTCCATTTGCAAGTTTTTATCTTTTAGTGGATTGAGAGTGATCTGTATTATTAAACCGATCGCAAATGATATCTGGAAAGAAGAACGACCCTTTGCTAGGTGTTTATGGCAAATAATCGGGAAAATTGTCAAAAAAGTCATAAACCTATTGCATTTTTGTCAATTCAGTCCTAAACCTTTTAAGTTTGCCAATTTAGTTCTAAACCTTTTCATTTCTTGCCAATTCAGTTCATTTGGCCAGCCGGCATTGACATGGTAGTCGGTCATTCGGCCAACGCTGATGTGATAATTTTTAAATAATTTTTTGAATTTTTTAATATTTTTTTATTTTTTCTGCCTTTTCCCTCTTGCCAGTCCGACGGCCGGTGACCAGGGACTGCCTAGAGGGAAAAGGTAGAAAAAAAGAAAAATATATTAAAAATTTCGAAAAAAACTTAAAAATTGCTATGTCAGCGTTGGTCGGACTACCAGTAACCACGTCAACACCCGCCGACCAAATGAACTCAATTGGCAGGAAGTGAAAAGGTTTAGGATTGAATTGTCAAACTTAAAAGGTTTATGATTAAATTGGTAAAAGTGTGATAGGTTTATGACTTTTTTGATAATTTTCCCCAAATAATCTTACAATATCTCCAAGCAATTTAGGTGGGGTTTGATTAGATATTGGAGTGACCCATTTTCTGATTTTGATGGGAGAAGTTTCTCTTTTTGATTCGATTGCATCTTCTTGCTCACGAGTCACCATTGCGCAGCTGATATTGGCCATTTACGTTCCATGCTCGACACTCATTGCTCATGCACTAGAGACCATAGTGGGATGTTCTAGAGCTATTTGGACTAATCATTTTGTCAATTGACCAATGAGGACGTGGACCCATTTGGCTCTCTCTCTCTCTCTCTCTCTCTCTCTCTCTCTCTCTCTCTCTCTCTCTCTCTCTCTCTCCACTAGAATTTACATCAAGCAGCTGTAGAATCCACGATTCACAAGGTAAAATAGAGATTTCAGATTTTTAATAATAATAATAAATAAATAAATCTCAACATAGATAGGATGAGGTTTTATTTTTCATCTTTTTCTTGGTTTATGATGAAATGTAGGTTTTCATGTGATTGGGTCTATTTTGACATCTCTTTTCTTTATCGTTCCACTCATTTATCTAAAATTTAGTTTAATCTAAAAAAGTCTGACGACCAATCATGGTATGCACAAGAAACGGGCAAAAATTACTTTTGATGAGAAATGACTAATTTGCAAAGATCTCGATTTTTTAAACTTAATTTACGGGTTAAATCTTTCTTTGAGAATTTATAATAGATTTATGAAACAAGACGATAATTATTTTGTTGGCTGTTATATTGTTTTTGACTTTCATGATTTCATAGGATCGGTTACTAATAAATTATGCACCTAGATTTTTATAATTTTTTTTGTGTAAGTCTTTTTTTTTTGGTCAGATTATAAGTTGATCTAGTAACTTGAAATATGATTAACGCGTACTATGATTCCATAAATGTGGAAGTATCCAAAGTAGCATGCCGATAAAACATCTTTTGTTGATTAGTTTTCGACTATAAGGAAAAAATCAAATTACAAATAGAAGATAAAGCCCCACATCGAAATAATTTTTTTTCCGCATAACAGGACCTCTCCATTCATACCTAAAGAGGCGGACACACAGACTATAGTCGTTGCGACATTAAATCAGTCTAATTCACATCAACTCGATCCACCCACTTAATCTGCTTAATTATCCATTTTATTTATTAATTTGTTATTTTTTTGTGGTTAAGTGGATTTAGCAGTTCAAATAATTTTGGGAGAAAATAATAAATGACCAATAAAAAAAGAAAATTTTCTCGGATTGAATCCGGTGGGCCCCACCATCGTTCCGGTGTTTCAACGTTATCCACGAGAGTCGTGCGCAGATAAAGAGGCGGAGAGACACCCTGGACCCGCCACACCCCCCTCCCGCCCTTTGACCGTTGACCGTTGACCGTCATCACACCCACCCACCATGCACCTCCCCTCCACAAAAAAAACCTAATTGCAATGATTGCCCCTCCAACTCACTCTTTTTAGCGTTGGGACCCCTCGTTTTCTCCGTATTTTCCTTTTGACCCCCCCCCCCAAGTTTCCTCAACTTCTTCTTTTGCACCCCAAAAAAAAAAGAAAAAAGAAAACGATTTGTGCGGCTTGATCATTTGGGTTCTTCGGTCAAATCCTACAATCACATCGAATCCGAGAGAAGATAACATGCTCCAATAATTTAGCATTGTGTTGACTAAGAAATGGAACAACACACATTGAATGAATGCTTACAAAAGTGATGTGAACAAAGGAGAAAAGTCTTAATGAATAGTACTGCCGGCAATAAATCGTATGCAAGATATTTATTGTTTGATTACTTAATTTTTTTCAACGTCATTTGAACCGGAATACATTTTAAGAATAGTGAGTGAAATCGAATTTCAAATGTTAAATATGTTAGAAAGAAAATAAGATTTTTAGAAATAATTATATAAATATTTTATTACAGAGTCTCTTCTAGATGAATTTATGACCATCACATGGAAATCCATGATGGGTGTTTAGAGCCCCAAAAATCAATTATGAGATTTGTAAGTCGTTCATTATCTCATCTTCTATCAGTTAGTTGTGCTGCGCTTCTCCTCCAATGCCCAAGGTCTCCATAATCCTTTGAGTTTTGCTTTTACACCATCCTTATGATGTCTATTGCTCTCCTACCTCTCAACGACCCAAAATTCAATCTTTTATCCATTACTTTTATTTCGGATTGAATCTTTCCCCTATAATCTCTAACTACATATATCTATTTCAACAGTTTCTATTAGTATGTTTTGGTGATTTTGTTATAATTATCTAAGTGTGTGGGCAAAGTAGGATGACTGAAATCTCAATTCTTTGGTTTTCAATTCGATTTAGCCATTCAAAGATGCACTATAGAGACTTAAAAGTATCTTCTTTCATTGTTGGAAATCTCAATTTGATACTATGCTAGTATAACTTTACCAGACTTAAAACTTTTACTTGGTGAAGGAGATGGGCTTTCCAAATAAGATCTCTTTATAATGCATAGTGTAACTTTACAACCCTGAGAGGTTAACATTGCAAATCTTTTTCTACTTCCCCCCCCTCCGGTTGGGAATTTAAATAATCGGGCTAACTTGCAAAGAAGGGAAAGTGGCATCTCCCCACCTTTCTAGCTTGCATGTGAGGCATTCTCGAAAGCACCCTCCTTTTTATTTTGACCATGTTGTAAAAGTAAAGACCGGAGGAGGCTATCGTAATCAAGATGACATAACCCTAGCTTTTACGTGCCTTTTTCGTGAAGTACTTTTTATCAAACAAGTGATGTGCCAGAGGCTCTCTGACAGAGCTGGTTTGTCAAATAAATTTGGTTTTTTGGAAGGTTTCACTGTGCTAAACACAAGCCTTAAAAGCTGAAAAGAGATGTTTTATCTATTTTTTAGACTTTGGATATTCATGAGGATCAGGATGGCCATCACATGCAAGAGCTGGTTTAGAAGCTTTGCCCCTTCTTTTGGGTGCAAAACCGTTAAAGTGAGGGTGCTTTACAGGCTGAGACAACTGGTCTTTTGCTCCCCCAACTTGCTTAGTGGATTGGATGTGTTTTGATCACGAGCCAAAGATTAAGAGAGGGAAGCTCCATTGGCCCTCGAGCATAAATTAATGCTACCCGCTTTTACTCGAACATGGTGTTGTTTATCTTTAACCGACCGATAAAAGCGGCGTTTCTTTTTCAAAGATTTTGTTAATGGGTGCTCTTTCGCAACGCTTGTCAACTTAAGTTACTACGTAAGAGTAGATTTCGAGTTTTTGAGATACCAATTTCTATATTATGAGTTATCAATATCTTAAAAGTCGAAATATTTTTATAGGTCAATTATGGAACACCGTATGACCGTATAATAATTCCCTTTATACTTACATCCCGGTCTCGTAAGAGCAAGTTAGAAATATCGAGAAACAAAATCATATGATTTGTCCTAAGTAGGTGCATTGGCAAAGGGGTCCAGACCGAAAAGGCCAAACCGAGTAGTCCCGATTCTAGGGTTTTCCCGGTTGATGAACCTTCTCTACCTAGATGGTGCATGGAAGAAGGTTTGCACATCCAAACAACAGATGATATGTACCTTGTTCAGGGCCAAGAGAGAGACTAAATTATTTAGTGGGATTTCAGTCAAGTGAGCAAAGCATGCTAAGATATATATAGTGTCACAAGGTAATTTATACGACCAGTCAATCGGGCACTTAAATTGAATTGACTAATCGATTTATGTTTTTCGCACCCAAAGGAACTTGTCATCTGTGCCAAATCGAAGCGAAGCGGGAAACAATTAGCATAAGCCCGATACAAAAAAGCCTTTGAAAAGGGCCAATAAACATGAGATTGAGAATGTATCTAGGGAGTCAGGATAACAACATCAACAACAAATGGCACATGACCATGCTAATCATAGCACTCGGCTCCTACAATAATTCAGTTCGTGGACTATCGCGAGACAGAATCGCGGCGAGGCGGGGTCAAATGGAGGAATACCCGAGACTCCAAGGGCTGGGGGTGCAAATAATGATTACTCACGGCAACAAAGGAAAAAAGGCCAAAATCAGTGACAATAATCACCGCCCCTTCCCTGATGCAAACGGGAGTCGGATTTTTTTTATACGAAGAAAAACTTGAACACAGACATCCGTGGGCCCCCACCCGGTCGCACATTCACCTTTGACCAAACCACGACACGCCAACGCTCAATGGACGGGACCGGACGAGAGACAGGGGGGGGGGCCTTAACCTAACCATGGTTAGGTTCAGCTCCCCGTGGTGGAGGGAGAGCGAGAGAGAGAGAGGGGGGCCTAGAGATAGAGAGAGAGCTAGAGAGAGATTGTCACCCCCCCCCCCTCACAGTCCACACGTGTGGCAGAGGAGTCAGGAACACAAGAACCAGCTGTTTGTTCGGAGAAGCATGTCGACTGTCCACTCCTCTCTCTCTCTCTCTCTCTCTCTCTCTCTCTCTCCCCTTACTTTCTCTCTCTTCTGCCTCCCGACCTCGTATAAAGAAGAAACCAGTGTCCTCTCCCGAACAGAGAAGGAATTTGCAGTGTTCTCTCTGAGCTCTGCCGGTGTTGTCGACGACCCATTGCTCCATTGAGTGCGAGCGAAGCGATTCAGATACTCTAGAGCGAGAGAGAGAGAGAAGAGCAAACACGACCAAAAGTGAGCTTTTTCGGTCTAGAGAGAGAGACAAGAAGTAGAGAGAGAGAGAGAGGGAGGGAGAATGCGTGGGGGACTGAGCCTGGAGCCGCTGGACATGGTGGGCGTCCAGATCCCGCACCACTTCCGGTGCCCCATCTCGCTGGAGCTGATGCGGGACCCGGTCACGGTGTCGACGGGCCAGACCTACGACCGGTCCAGCATCGAGCCCTGGATCGCCGCCGGCAACACCACCTGCCCCGTCACCCGCGCCCCGCTCCTCGACTCCGCCCTCATACCAAACCACACCCTCCGCCGCCTCATCCAGTCCTGGTGCGTCGCCAACCGCCACTCCGGCGTGGAGCGCATCCCCACCCCGAAGCAGCCCGCTGACCCCTCCCGCGTCCGCGCCCTCCTCTCCCAGGTTGCCTCCTCGTCCTCCGCCGCCGCCCCCCGGCTGTCCGCGCTGCGGCGGCTCCGCGGCCTCGCCCGCGACTCCGACAAGAACCGCGCCCTCATCGCCTCCCTCGACGCCCGCCCCCTCCTCATCGACGTCCTCTTCGCGGATACCCGCTCCGAGTCCTCCGAGTTGGCCCACGAGTCGCTCGCCCTGCTGGCGATGCTCCAGCTCGCCGAGCCCGAGTGCGCCGCCGTCGCGTCCGACCCCGACCGCGTAGCCTACCTCACCGGCCTCCTCTTCCACCCCTGCGTCGAGGTGAGGATCAACGCCGCCGCGCTGATCGAGGCCGCCGTCGCCGGCGTCCGCTCGCCGGAGCTCCGCGCCCGTGTCAGCGGCGCCGGCGGGATCTTCGAGGGCGTCGTCGGCCTGCTGCAGGGCTGCGCGGGGTGCCCCCGCGCGCTCAAGGCTGGGGCCAGGGCGGCGTTCGCGCTCTGCCTCGTGAAGCCGACGCGGCACCGGGCGGTCGCCGCCGGGGCCGCGGCGGCGCTGGTGGACCAGCTGGGGGACCTGGAGCGCGGCGACGCGGAGCGGGCGCTGGCGACGATCGAGCTGCTCTGCCGGGTCCCCGCGGGTTGCGCGGCGCTGGCGGATCACGCCCTGAGCGCGCCGCTGCTGGTGCGGATGATCCTGAAGGTGTCGGACCGGGCGACGGAGTACGCGGCGGGGGCCCTGCTCGCGCTGTGCTCGGCGTCGGAGCAGTGCCGGAGGGAGGCCGTCGCCGCTGGCGTGGTCACGCAGCTGCTGCTGCTGGTGCAGAGCGACTGCACGGAGAGGGCGAAGAGGAAGGCCCAGCTCCTGCTGAAGCTGCTCCGGGACTCGTGGCCGGAGGACTCGATCGGGAACTCCGACGATTACGCATGCAGCGAGGTGGTCGTCCCGTTTTGACGATGGTGGTCCCGATACGACGTCACATAATAGCTCTTGGAAATTTTTGTTGCTTTTTTTTTCTTTCCTGGTTCGATTTATGGTATTATTTCTTGTTTATGTCAATTAGTGAAATTTCTAATTGGTAGAGAGAAATGAGGGGGAAGAAAGGAATGGTGGAAAGGGAATGTTTTTAAATTTAGATTTCGGTGTATAGAGAGAGAGATTTGTAATTTTTGTACGTAATTTTGGATGTAAGAATTTTTGGTTGAAAAAAACAAAAAGCCCATCAGATTCAGACGTTGAAGAGTACAACAGTTGATCTCTTATGTTCTTTCTAGTCTTAATTAATAATTGATTAATGTATGCTTTATTGTATGCTTAGAGCTTAATGGATAGACAACGAATGTTTAGCGAGACTGGTGTTTTCTCTAGCGAATTTTTTTTTTCTGGTGAGATCGTTAATTGATGTTTCAAATAGATTTCGTGTATCGCGAACTAAATAAAATTTTTTGAATCTATGTTGAGAGTAGATTCCTAAAGTGTGATTTTTTGACTTGATCTTGGGAATGCATAGACTAAGGATTGGATTTAGGACTCTGTGTTCTAATCGCTTCAACACTTAAATCTGATTGGCGGTCTAAAGTAGCATTTGGAGTCGGTCTTATAATTTCTACAATTTAGCATATTTAACTATTTATTTGGTATTAGGATGGCTTTTCTTTCCTTGGAGAACATGGGCAGTGGTCTTTTGATTGATTATTGAGGACCGTAATATTCATCTATCTAGCTAGGGCTATCTCGGAATTAGGGTGGAACTTCTCTGGTAATGTTTAGGGATCAACTGTCTAGGGGTCTTCGAGTTGCCTCTTTCGACCCTCTTTTTTAAGCGAAACAAAAGAGTATAAAATTTTTGGCCCATATTAGTTAAAACTCTAAATCACATGAACATGACGTAGACTAGTCACAAAAATTTACTATAGCAAGTTATATGGTGGACCATGGCCGATCATCAACATTTATTCAAGTGGACTGTATTCATCCCTTAATAATAGTTTGTGATGTTATTCAGGAGTGAAATTCACTAAGGGTCATTGAACTTAGAAGGTTATTGTACTCACTGAATACACTGAACTTTCGATTTTTTTTTTAAATTGATTTGGATGCCTTGTCAGCACCATGTGGCCATCATATCAGCATTTGGGTCGGAAAAATAGTTGGTAATTCGAAGAGTCGAGACTACTAGACCGACAATGAAAATCGTGACGACTTTCAGTTCTCAGAGACCTTATAAACGTGGATTGAAAACCTTCTTTGTGAATTTGGATTTGGATTTCTTGAACCTAATTACCATTTGCCTTTAAATTTTCATAAAAATTAACATATATATATATAGACACGCGCATGTGAGGGAGGGTATCAAGGGTCACATGCTTATAAAAACAAAGCCATGTCACATGGCAAAGGCTTATGATCTTTGTTCACTTCTTGTGTGATGGGCACCAGTGCTCACATGCTCAACTAAAGTTTCTCTCTATTATCTATTAGTCTTCCTAGTTCGTAAAGAGCAAAGGAGGGCATCCCATTTTGCCTTTGAGGGAATGATGTGGAGCAGCTGGGACCCACCATTGATTAATCAATTAATGAAATGTCCTCACCTTTTGTCCAAATTAGGCTTGGAAAACTGTTGATTCCTTCGCCTGAATTTTATTTTCTTTCCAAACTTTTGATTATTTGAAGGCCATTTGGTTAGATTGCGGCATGCATGTCAATGCAGTTCCGTGGAAATAGCGCGATAAGTGGTATGGAGATTTAGCATTGTCTGGAGCACAAAATTGGGTTGTGATTGAATATAAGCATTCATATTAACGAATCATCGTCAAACTATTCGATACAAATAAGATATTGCATCTCGGAATCATCTTTATTGACCTCTAAGAACTACGCATCCTATGATTTTATTGCTTTAGACGTTATCTAGCTGGGTCTATCCTCCCCTAAACATGTGCACGGTAAACGTCGACAGCCTTATCAGCCGTTTTGATGCAATATATTAGCCATCCAATCATGTTTCAGCCATTCAATCTGAAACTTGTCAATATTGATAGTCAGATCGGAGCATGTAAAATTTGTTGTGCTGCAGCTCACAGCAGCATAGACTCGGCCGAAATTGTCATATTTCCGAGTCCCAACCCTTAGCAACATTAGTGTAAGAACCTACTATTTCACCTTCACTTCCAATGACCGATGTATGAACTTCAAATTCCAGTAATCTTTGCAAATGATAACAAATTCAGTACTAAACATAGGTGAAGTAAGTCAATTAAGCTGGAACTACAAAGCTGAACAGAGTACTTGATATTTTTATGTTTTGAGAAAGGTATTTAGTAGAGCCACTGAACGCGTGCTAATACAAGTATGGTGAAATGCAATCCAATTCAATGATAGGTTTAGTCTGTTTTTATAAACTCTTCCGGTTGAATACTCAAATACTTAGGAGTTCCCAAGATAACTGGTAATGAGCTCAATTTTCTTCACCTTAAGCTATTATGACTTGAAAAAACCATGCATATCTTTAAAAACACTAATGGTGCGATTGTTTCGCAAAAAGTACATGATTTTTTCTAAAAATAATCGCTTATGTCGGTTGAAATAATTAGTCAATGAAAAATGTTTTTGTTGTGAACAATAATTTATGTCTAAATATTATTATGGATGATGAAAATATTTTACGTTCATTCATTTTTGTAAGCTATACGGGTGATTATTTTAAGAAAAATATTTTTTTAATTATTTATTTTTCGCGAAACTAACTTACCCAAAGGCTGTGTTTCTTTGGTTGGCAAATGATAAAGCGGGGAAACCCCATGTACTTAGCAGGCACACGACCACCCGGCAGAATCGACGTTTACAATTATCCCTACAAAAAGAATAAATGACTGTTAAAAAGTTTCGGTTGAGTGGGCTTTATACTAGTTGGGGATACAATCTTCTTGGGCTTTTTTGAAGAACGAGATTTGGATTCGTGTGGGACTATAGTTTCTGCCGAGGCTCTAACTACTATTTTAATTAGTAGATCGCAAATTATGACTATCACTTACATGCGAAACTGATTAAGTATAAATGTGAGCGATGTTTGTGGTAATAATCAATCAATTAGTAGGGTGATTGGAGGATAATATGGCCTGGCCCATTCATGAGAATGGTCACCCCCCACCCATGGATGGAACATGTGGGCGAAGTTCGGTAAACCGGCATCTTTGCCTCTTTGGTTTACTTATTAGTTTCCTTTAATCGAACGCCGATGTCGTATAGCAAGGTATTACCCACATTTAGTCATTTAATTTATAAGAAAATTAGGGGTCAAACCGACCCGTGAACAAAAAATTATCAAAGTTACATACCTTACATTTTACATTGCATCACATTGCATTTAAGCCTTAATAGCATTTAGGACTAGATTGTTTGCATCAAACATGTTACAAAGAACCGGAGGTAAACCCGATGAGCGGGAGGTTAAAAATGATCTGGCACAATTTGAGTGGAAGAGGGATTCGGTGAAGTTCCGAGAGATTTGGCTAGGCGGTTTTAAAAGGGAGGGCAACAAAATCATTAGAAGAAGATTTGCCGTTATCTCTAAAATTCTCATCTATAAAGAACAACCGTCTCTCTATTGGCCTTGCCTTGTTCTGGCAAGGCCGTGGCCGTGCTGCTGTTCCCTTTTGCAGATCTCCCTGAATCTTGGCCGTGGATGGCAGCGTTATACGGTGGAACCGTCACTCGCCACTCTCGCCATACGATCCTTGACGACGATCAGGCCACCGTTTGAGACGGCACCTGCACCACGAACGTCGAAGCAATCCCGGCGAGCCCTTGCGTCTCCGACGCCCCTGTTCCAAACGATCCCAGCAAGTAGAGCGAGACGTCAGTGCCGTCAATGTACCCAAGCTGGTTAATTTGATACCGATTGAACAGGGTTATTACCGTGTTGCTGGGTTCTCACTGTGGCCTTTGAATGATCATCGTTGGGCGTCGTTCTTGTGGCTTGAAGACGATGATGAGGATTTTTTGTACGATCGGGCCGAGGGGATAACAGAAATACAGGAGGCATGTCCAAGTTCATATCAATACACAATGGAAAAGGGAAGGGAAATAGAAAATATACAAAAGAGAGCATATAGGTTCCCTTGCAGAAAACACGTCAATCCTAGAAGCACTCATATTCTTGCTGATTCGTATGCACCCTGTTTTGTTGACGCGAAGGGCTGAGCGAGAAAGAAGACTCATTCGCGGCCATGTTCGCGGCCAGATCGCAACATAACGTGGGTCGCTTTGTCCAACAGAAGGAGGGAGGGTCCAGCCATCGAAAATCTACGGCCAAAGCACTTCCCCAACCGGCAACCCTTGCTCGTGCCATCGTTGATCACCAAGCCGAGCACCTCACCGGCGGTGCATCACCAAGTCATGAGCCCCGCCGCAATCCTTGGCTGTGACACCACACTTTGCCGAGCCGTCACCGAGAGCTGCCTCGTCACGTCGACTGCCATGAACCCCTCCTTGGTCAATCATCCTTGCCGGCCGCACACCGCTGGTCACTGTCCGTGACCCAACATCTGCAGAGTCTGATTTGGAGATGGTATCCGCACGATATTTCGAATGAGGTAATGATCTTATCCGGTATCAATTTGAATATTTTGTTGTTTGAATTGATTGATTTCATTCCTAATTTGAATGTTTGAATCTTTGAGTAATATTTCGTATCCAAAAGATTTTCAGGGAACTCCCAGTTTAGAATAACTTCCTAATGCTTAATGCACATTGATCAACCGTTCGATCTCAATCTTGAGATACGATTTTTGATCGTGTGGAAAATCAACCAATCCTATCTATAATCCCTTGGATATAATCGTCAGTTTTATTATTCCAAAATTCGAATGATTTGAACGTGGATGCTATCTTTGGTTGATTTGATTTTATCTATTTCATTGTTTGAGTTGGTTATGTTGATTTCATCCTTATTAAAAAAAATCTTAAAAAAACAAATTTGAATGGATTAAATTAGATTTGTAGAGATAATACTAGATTTTAAATTGCATGCTAGATAAGATTTCCCGTTTAAATTAGTATAGTTTAGATATGATGCATATCTGAATTGATTCTTGAAGATTAGGATAATGTTCAAAATTTTGATTAGGATTTAGAATAGTTTTTCACTAATTTAAATTATACATTCTCCTAATCTTGATAGTTTATTTAGGGTAATTTCTAGTTACGATTTTAATAAAAAAAAATACGAAAAACATTGTCTTAGCACAAGTTAGATTCTTAGATCACATGTTTAAACTAGGGCATTTGTTTTATTTTAAATTTTAATTAAAATATAAAAAAAATCATGTGCATATGTCATGAGCCGGCAATTTCTTGGCTGCGGAATAGCCCGTGCGGCGCCTGGTAGGTCGTTCACACTAGGCCAACTTTCATTCTCTAGTTGTTCCAAAGGAGAATACATCAAATAGTTTCCTCGTATCGGATTGTACCACGCCTAGCTAAGCTCGGGCATCTAGTCCATCGAGGTTACATGTATAATACTTTAGGCACTACAACTAGTTTCGGCCTATCAGGGCCTCATCAAAATAGTGGCATAAGCTCCCGACCAGTTTGTATACGAGAGCCCAACCTCGCTTTCAAAACTCCTAAGGGTATTTTTAGCCCATCCTTGCAATTTATTTATTACTTTGTTTATTAGATGTTCATTAATGTTTGCGCACCCGCTTGATTATCTCGTTTGTTAGGAGATGATAAAACGAACCTAAGCTGCCTGCCAAATATTTTTTGATAAAAAGAATGGTACCTAAAGGGCATTAGAGAAATCTAGTGTAACCAAGTCCTTATAACCATAATTTTTGGTTCGTGAGAGTAAAGTAATTTTCCCGTTATTTTATTTGGGTTTCTAATCGACCTACTAAAAAATAGATTAGTGACAACTCCTAATTGAGAATCATTTGCCTGTTAACAAATTGAATACTAAATCGTGAATTGGTATGTGTTTGAGCGAGATTGAGTTAAGTCTAGATTTAATAATTCATTAGCTGAAACCCTAAGTAGTTCACTTGAGGGTAGGTCGCGGCATTTGTGAAGGTCATGAATTTGAATCGATAGCTCAATAAGCAATAAGATGTTGAGAAGTGTAATTTGGACAATGAATGTGATCGTCGATGGACAACTTCAACGTGTGATCCAATTTTCGGAAAGAGATACATAAGATTGTTTACGTTTTAGCCGGTTCACGATCAAAATCATTAAGAAACTTTCTCTTTTGTTTGGTTGGCTGGCAAATGCATGGTAAGCTTCCTAGGACTATGACAAGGTTCAGATGCACCGAAGCTCGATTTTTCATTTCAATTAGCACACACTAATCGATTTCCAACCGAAAGTTCACGTAAAGTACCAATTAGGACCAGCTAAATCAAAAGTTTAGAATAATGGTTGTACCATATTTGCATCACCAAATTTCCACCAGTGGGAATCATCGTTAAGAAAATTTTTACTCATAACGGGGATTTCTTAAAATGCTAAATGAGAGACTTTCAATCTGAAATTGTTTTTCACTTACTCTCATTTAAGAGGCTATTTTGTCTCGACAATTGATGCAGGAATAGGAGAAATACTTGATCTTACCATTATTATCATGTCGGCAAGGGTTCGAATTTTCTCGCATGTGGTACAACCTTATCAATATGAGAGGTCTTGCGATAGGATCGTAATGTAGGCTTGGTTAATGGCTTAACAAAAAGATAATTCAATTCATGGCCATGAAAGAAATATTCTTAATTCATCATTTTTGCCGGGTTTATGAGTCAAGAACCATGCAAATGAGAAGGAAACAATCCCGCCCACACTTCTTCGAGCGAAACTTATAACATTTGAATTCCTACGTTAATTTAAGTATCATAATCTAAAGAGACTTTATGACTGATGTAACCTAGGCTCGGTTAATGGGTTAAAAAACGAAAGGATTCCTTAGGTTCAAAGATTTCTTTTATTGAAGGGGCTTTGAAGTTGATGATCATATTGGCATCATTACCAATATTCTCTTTCACTAAGGATTGTCTCCATGTGTAGATTCTTCACTGGCTGTGAAAGTCCAATACTTGCTTTTTGAAGCTTCATGAGATCATTGCTCCTTCATTGGGGATAATTTTTGCAGACTTGGCCTTTGGCCACATTTTTTTCACTCTCCTTTCGCAGACTTTTTCTTTTTGCAACACACCTGCTTATAGCATATTCATGGACTAGCCAGACTTTAGCTTCATGGCTCCATCTACTCTGGAGCAATTCATCCATTAGACTCTCTGGGTCATCATCTTCAATCGACACTCCAATTCCCATTTTGCAAAACCACATCAAACAAAACAAAATTGTACTTTCACATGCTCATGAACATTAATCTAGCGGGGGATCATACTCTATAATAGTCCTATTGAATATTGTGCTTTCAGTTGTTAAATTGATTCTAAATAGTAAGGTGCTTAACTTTAGTTCTTCGTCAAACTTTTCCATGACAAATATAACACCGAATGGTCTAATGAGGTGGAAATTCTTATCGCAACATAGAAATTAAAGATTTCATATGAAAAATTTCAAACCTCCACATACGAGTTACAATCCGAAGACCCATAAATATAGTTAGAGTGGCCCATATTTTGACAAAACTATCACTCTTTTAGTGAAGGAATAATCAAAAGACGGTAATAATGAAGGCCAAAACTTGCATACAAAAACTTATTAGAGAAGAGTCAATATATTTGAAAGTGTTGGGAAAACTAAATCCCCGATCGTCTCGTTCGAAACATATTCGGAACGAATTCGATTAATGCGGAAAACGTACCCAAAGACCATCAACTTGTATCACCGATCGTACAGGCATATCACACAACGAACATATTCGGTATTGTCACAGATTAAGTGCCGCTTTGCGCTTGAGAGTTCTTCGATTGTCTTTCGTACTCGTGTGCGTTCCGAAGGAAAACAGAGAAGACGTCGTATTCGAAGGAGTATGTTTGCATATAGAAAATCACATTTGTTTTCCAAGGGGTGCCTTCTATTATAGATAGGCAAATAACTACCTCGTGGGCCCTTGTGGCTCACAGGCTGGGTTTGGCCCATTTTGGACGGTCCACCCATTATGTCTTTCATCTCCCACTCGCCCACGATGGGCTAAACACAACTCTCTTCCTTGCAAAGTTCATATTGGCAAATAATCCGTGCGACCAGCATACTACGAGAGCTCGTTGTTATACATCTGTTAGGAATATATAACAGCTCAAATTTGGGCATTATCCAGAGTAAAATTAGTATGCAGTTCCCTAGATCAATCAGTCACATTTTTTATCTCTCTTGATCTCTTTTAGTATCTCATATATTGTATTCACAACTATGATTTACTCAAAATCATAATTGTTCGACTTGTGAATACAAATATAGAATATGACATCACAAATTAAATTGATCTTCCTCTTTCCTTAAACCTCTCCATTTTAGTCCAACTCGCTTTTTTAGAAATGCCCCGTTAGACCGAATTATCATGATCATCGGCAACATCCTAAGATAGCAAACGCTAAATAGAAATTTCGAGAATAAGTAAGAGTCGTGAGAGCACTTTAATTGAGAAGAACTATTTTCCTCAAGAGTCTCACACGACTTAAAAATTGAGTTCATAAATTTTTGCCAACTCTTATCGGTCGTCACATGCATACATAATATAAAATACGTATTACGGTATTCTCTCCTTTTCCCATAGAGCGTATGTCTTTACTCTCAATACCATACAGATGATAGTTTAGACATACTCAATGTCTAACTTGAGTTCACAAATCTACTCTATTCATAAGCATCTATCAGAACTCACATCTAGCATTAAAGACAGGTAAAGTGAAATATGTGGGTCATTTCACTTTTGGACATAATAATCTATATGTCCTCATCTTAACATTCTGTTAAGGCGACGTTCATGCTTCAAGCTTAAGCTCTTAATTATCACCTAGATAACAAGCTTAAAACTATCTCATCTCTATTCATTACACAGTGAGTAGAGGCGATTACCCGTGTGAGTGGGCTAATCTTTCATCTGTCCGACATACATTTTCAATATAATGCACTCAGCATCGACATTCACAAATGTCATACAAACTTATAGGCATTGATAATAACAAACTTCATTAATAGTGAACATTCTGGGAAAATTACAATATTTAGTACATCATATTCTACACAGTCCTAAAGATCTCACAGGACCATGGAAAACTTCTCTAGGAATCGGTTTCGTCATAGGATCTGCTATCATCCTTTGTGTAGATATGTACTTCACGTTCACTTCCTTTCGTGCAACCATGTCCTTGACATAGTTATACTTGATATCTATATGTTTGGTCTTTCTATGGTACTTGAGATCCTTAGTGTACGCTATTGCTGCTTGGCTGTCATAATAGACCAATACTGGGTTTGCAGCATTCTCAGTTACACCTAAGTGATCCAAAAATCTTCTAAGCCAAACAGCTTCTTGTGCCGCTGCTGATAGAGCCACGAACTCGGCTTCCATTGTAGATAAGGCTACACACTGTTGTTTCTTACTGCTCCAAGATATGACGCCATTATTCAGTAAGAACACG
This sequence comes from Syzygium malaccense, assembly GCA_031216405.1. Lineage (NCBI taxonomy): Eukaryota > Viridiplantae > Streptophyta > Magnoliopsida > Myrtales > Myrtaceae > Syzygium > Syzygium malaccense. Next base: position 15,675,256 of record CM062259.1, on the reverse strand, counting down.
TATCCAGAAGTAGATTTCCTTTCTTTTAAATCTCCTCCCCAGTCAGCATCAGTATAGCCTTCAAGGTGTAGATCACTTCCTTGATAAGTCAATGCATAGTCGGCACTTCCCTTTAGATATCTCAGGATTCTTTTGACGGCGATCTAATGTGCTTGACCTGGATTGGATTGGTATCTACTTACCATTCCAACTGCATAACAAATATCAGGTCTTGTACACATCATAGCGTACATCAAGCTTCCGATAACACTAGCACATGGAACTTGTTCCTTTTACTCCTTTTCTTGTGAAGTCTTATGACACATTCTGTCGCTTAATGCTTCGTCTTTTGCAATAGGAGTATCTATTGATTTACAGTCTTGCATACGAAATCGCTCAAGGATTTTATTCACATACGTCTCTTGTGAAAGGGATAGGGATTTCTTTGAGCGATCTCTTGAAATCTTAACTCTAAGAATGTATGCAGCTTCACCCATATCTTTCATCTCAAAATTGGAAGATAACCAATTCTTGACTGTATTAACTAACTCTATACTGCTTCCGATAATTAGTATATCATCAACATATAATGATAAGATCACAAATTGATTTTTGGATCTTTTGATATATACACAATTGTCCTCACTAATCATTACAAAATCATATGCCATTATTGCATTGTGAAAACGTATATAACATTATCTCGAAAACTGCTTAAGATCATATATCGACCTCAATAGTCGAGACACTTTGTGCTCCTGACCTTTTATAATGAAACCAACAGGTTGTTCCATATAAATTTCTTCCTCTAATTCTCCATTGAGGAATGCAGTCTTTACATCCATTTGATGTAATTCAAGATCCATACTAGCTACTATTGCCAGAATAAGGCGAATAGAGGTAAATCTAACCACAGAAGAAAAAGTTTCTTCAAAGTCAACTCCTTCTTATTGATTATATCCTTTCGCCACAAGGCGAGCCTTATACCTCTCTATTGAGCCATTAGCCTTACGCTTTATTTTGAGAACCCACTTGTTCCCAGTGGCTTTGTGTCCTTTTGAAAGGTCAACCAATTCCCAAACTTGGTTTGATCTTAATGACTCCATTTCCTCTTTCATTGCATGTATCCATTCTTCCTTATTATGGCACTTTAGAGCATCATTCACATTCTTCGGCTCATCTTCATCTTGTGGGGCGATCATGAAAGTTTCTCCTTCAATGTCAAAACGTCGATGGGAAATCCTATTACGACTTGACTGTCGTATGGAATGCTGTACTCCTAATGATTCACCACATTTCATTGCGCTCCCACTCGAATGAGATAATGGTGGTGTCGTCTCTTTAAGTGGTTGCAATTGAGACTGGGTTGCACTCAACTCTCCATTTGTCACAATGCTTCCACTAACTTCACTATGACGATCCACAGATTCATATAGTGAGTAATCACCACCTACTTCGCCCTTTTTAGGAAATTCATTCTCTAAGAATGTGACATCCCGTGATTCAAATTCAGTTATACTTCCGTTTTCTTGCTCACCGATGAATACATACCCTTTTGAGTGCTCTGAGTATCTTATAAAAATACTCTTTTTGCCTCTTGGGCCTAATTTTCCATACTTGTGAGAAGACTCACGAGTATAGGCAGCACAATCCCAAGGTTTTAGAAAACTTAAATCAGGCTTTCTGCTTGTCCATAATTCATATGGAGTAGAAGCAACTGATTTAAAAGGTGCACGGTTAAGTATGTAGGCAGCAGTCAATAAAGCATCACCCCAAAAGGTGATGGGCAAGTTAGCTTGTGCCATCATTGATCTAACCATTTCCATTAAGGTTCTGTTTCTTCTTTTCGCAACACCATTTTGTTGAGGAGTATATGGAATAGTCAGTTGTCTTTCTATTCCCTTTTCATAACCTAAATTTCTGAACTGATCAGACAGATATTCTCGACCTCAATCGGATCTTAATGCTTTTATTTTCTTGTCTAATTGATTTTTCACTAAGCTCATAAATCTTTTAAAGCAATTTAAGGCCTCAGACTTATGAGAAATCAAATCGACATGTTCGAATCGAGTATAATCATCAATGAATATGATGAAATAAATAGGCCCGTGCCTTTCTTTTACATTCATTGGACCACAGATGTCGGTATGGATTAACTGCAAAGGAAATTCAGCTCTTGTTCCTTTTCCAAATGGTTTCCGCATTATTTTTCCTTTTAGGCAATGCTCATATATGGGCAAATCAATCTTTTACATATTGCCCAATAAGCCATCTTTAGCCAATCTATTCATTCTTTGTTGGCCAATATGATCAAGTCTAGCATGCCACACGTTCACATCATTCTCATAAGAATCAGATGATGTAAATAACGAATAACTAACATTAACTTCACAATAGTCAACATTTAATACAATGAAACCATCTAAAAAATATCCGGAACCATAATAACTTGTACCTAAACACAAGTCTACACCATTGTTATGGAAGTTTACATTAAAACCAAGCCTAACTAAAACCAACACGGAAACTAAGTTCCGACGAATCTCTGGAGCAAATAGCACATCATGTAGGAACAATGTGCGTCCACCGCGCATAAGTAGTTGACAGGTGCCAATGCCTCTGACCTCCACTCTTGAATTGTTCCCCACGTATATCCACTTCGTTCCTTGTGGAACTCGTCAGAACTCCACGAAAGCTTTTTTGTCCTTCGCTACATGGTCTGTGGCTCCCGAGTCTACGGTCCACAAAGGATTAGATTCGGTTAGAAACACTGAACTAGACACATAAGTAGCATTTTCATGAATGCTAACGGTTTCTACCTTCTTTGGCTCGCCACAGTTACGAGCAAAGTGACCCTTCTTGCCACAGTTGAAACATTTCACTCTTGAAATATTCTTCTTGAAAGGACGCTTTTCTTTCTCCCGTTGGTTGAGCCTCGGCTTCTTCCCTGAAGGACTTGGCCCCTTGCCTTTTCACTTCTTTGACCCAGCAGGGTGCTTTCTCTTGGAGCCCGAAACTCCATGCGAGCTAGAACCAGCAAAGTAAATATCAGTTTCTGGCTTAGCCGTCATGAGGCGATCCTCTTCCAGCTCAAGATGTCACATAGCATCCTCGAAGGTCTTGATACCCTCATTGTGGGTCAAATGGATCTCATGTGCTCCCAGCTTTGAGGCAAGGAGCGGATTACTGCCTGCACCTGCTGTTCATCAGTGAGTATGTGCCCGGCATCCTTTAGCTCACTAATCATATTCGACATCTGCCTCAAATATTGTTTCATGGTCTTTCCATGAGACATCTTATATGAGTCGAAACGGATAGTGAGTTGTCTCAGTTTGGTCACATAAGTTCGACCAAATCTTGATGCCAGTACAGCCCACATGTCTTTGGCACTTTGGAAACGTCCGAACTCTCGCATAATGTCATTGTCCATGCTGCTTAGCAACGTAATGCGAGCAAGAGAGTTCTTTCTTTTCCAAACAACAAAGGCATCTTTGTCCCTCTTGTGTTGGGCAGTTGTCCTATCCTCAGGTTCTTCCATAATCTAGTTAAGAGTTTCGAGTGCCTCTTGCTCTTCCAGCACATTTTGAATCTTGAGACTCCAAATCTTATAATTGTCGCCATTCATTTTTTCTCCCTTATTTAGTTCAGCCACTATGTTCTTAGTTGCTAAAGCCATCGCATCTGAACATTTCAGACATATATGCACGAGTTATTAAAGCCTATCTAAATGCTTCATCAGCATCATGATTACATAAACTAATCATGTTAATGAATAGTTTCACAAAAGGTCTTAGAGTTGAAAGTTCACTATGTTCCCAATCATCGTCTAAAAAATCCTAATTTGAAATTACCATTAACATAATCATTTATGTAAAGAAATTGATTTTTCAAAAGTTATACAAACTTTGAAGAACTTCCCACATATAACATAACATATAATATGGCAATATAAAACGAGAAATCACAAAAAAATTCATAGCCATATATATTTCATAACACATTCACAAATATTTAAGAACATGTAATAACAACTTGACACATGTACAGAATTGATTACAAATTCTAAAAGAACAACATCAAGTGTACCAATACAACACATAGACAAGAAAGGACTCATAAAATTCTTTAGAAAGTTTTATTTTCTTCGGAACATAAACAGAGGCGAACATAAACAGAGGCTTCCAAAAAACCCCTAAATCCGGGCCATGGTTTGCACCTAGATCCATTCAATGCAAGGGTTGATGTTCTTCTTGCCCCGACCCTTATGTATTCTTGCACAAAATTCTCCACAAGCATCTTATAGCTTGGACCATTTAAGGTTTCTTTAACCTCATCAAGCATTCTTCCCAACTCATCAGGCATAGTGCATTTTAGGGCTCCGACCATTACATATTCCGGCATTACAAAACCGTTCCAAATGACATCCTGTATCATTTTGTTGACCTTGATGATGTGTGTCATCATATCATCTTTAGCGTCCCATCGATAAAGAGCTAGCTTGACTCTTAGGTTCTCAAGCTTCTCCTTTTGAGCTGCCGTTCTTGGGATTATGGGAGTGCATCTCAAATGTACCATTGTTCCTGCAACGAATACAGAACGAAGGATTACTTATAATCCATGATACATTAAGATAAGGAATGCTTATTCATATACATATGATCTAGCACTTGTATTTCAAAAAACTAGAGAGAAATACTAGAGAAAATGCCAAAAAATATACCCCTAAGTACGTGTACATAGGGTTTATCGTGCATTTTCACATTCATAAGTGCAGCAAACATGTAATATGAATACACCATAACGTAGAGCATTCCGATACGAGCACGTCGATACCAAGAACGCCCAAATCGGAGCTCAAACGAGCTCAAACAGGCCGAAAGAACACATAGGGTCATTCTACCCGGTTTGAACCAGTCCGGTTCGACCTGTTTGACCGGTCCGACCGTTGACCGATCAACGGTCAACGGTCAACTGGGTCGAGTCAAAAGTCAACCGGGTCGGGTCAACTGTCAATCGGGTCGGGTCAATGGGTCGGGTTTGGGTTATGGGTCAACCGGGTCGGGTCAACGGTCAATCGGGTCGGGTCAAGGTCCGCTCCCGATGATGTCACGCTGACGTCATCGTCGGCGGTCAATGGCGACCGACGCGCTGTTTCACATGGCCGCGCGTGGGCTTCACGCGCCGTCGCGCCCAAGGCCCTTGGCGGCGCGTGAGGGCGCATGCGGCGTCCTCTGGCGACGCGGCGCCCATCATTTTGCTCATCTCGACGAGTACTTTATGTTTATGCAATAAAATTCAAGTTTTGACAAAAGACAAAAATCGAAACATGCATGAACAGTTCGGCGAGTGAAGAAAACGAACAAAAACGAGGCCAAAATGAAAAAACAAGCAGTATACACTTTAGACGATACATATGCATGATCGAGAAACAAGTAAACGGGCTCTGATACCAATGTTGGGAAAACTAAATCCCCGATCGTCTCGTTCGAAACATATTCGGAAAGAATTCGATTAATGCGGAAAACGTGCCCGAGGACCATCAACTTGTATCACCGATCGTACAAGCATATCACACAACGAACATACCCGGTATTATCATAGATTAAGTGCCGCTTTGCGCTTGAGAGTTCTTCGATTGTCTTTCGTACTCGTGTGTGTTCCGAAGGAAAACAAAGAAGACGTCGTATTCGAAGGAGTATGTTTGCATATAGAAAATCATATCTGTTTTCCAAGGGGTGCCTTCTATTATAGATAGGCAAATAACTACCTCGTGGGCCTTTGTGGCTCACGGGCCGGGTTTGGCCCATCTTGGGTGGTCCACCCATTATGTCTTTCAGAAAGTCAAAAGAACTGGATAAAAGTAGGTCTTGGTAGCAAAGATCTAGGAGCTTGCCATGGTATGCAGTATAGGGAAATACGATACTCCAAAATTAATGCTGTTAAATACAAAAGCCAAGGAATTGATGAGTTGTGTAGTTACAATAAGCTATCATGTAAATTAAAAGAAACTTCATGCCATAAAACTTTTACAGGACGACATTGAGCTATTTGAGAGGACATAATGAATGCCTAGAAATATGAGATGCTGGATATTGACATCTTTTGAGGATTTGAGTCTCAGACTGAGAACAAATCTCATCTGCATGATTTAATAGTCGAGAAGTTAGAATGTTAAGTGTTAAGCAGCACGTGTGGGCTCCAGCAGTGCACGAGCACTGCACAGCACCGAACTAAGTGATAAGGAGATTTGTGTCCACTAAGCTTGAAAAGGAGCAAATTTTCAAGAGAAAAAGAGGATGAGATATTTGCAATTGGCCAAGATCTAAAAACGATATTGATAGGGTTGGCAGCCACACTACAGTTTACAATTGTACATTTTCACATCCAAGTGGGTGCATGTGTCGATGCCCCCATGCATGGTATGTGAGTATGTGTTGTTGCACGTGATCTCTATGAACATAATCAAAAGTAATGCCTTTTTCGAGAACCTTGCCAAATGAATATCTTGGGGAAACAACTAGATATCTTCTCCCAAAACATGATGCTAGTTTTATCTTAAAAAGAATCTTGGAGAGCCGCACCGCTTTGTCTCGTTTGGAGATATTGCAACAAAAGAAGATTAAATGAGTATGATGCTTCTGTTTGGAATGGTTGAATCTTTGCGCATGTGTTTGGCCTTCGTGCTCAAATACAACTTATTCATATAGTCACAACATTGTTAGTTGTTTCCTTTTTTCTCTTTGCTCTTGGGAATCTCCAATGCACAAGATCAGTTGATTCAATAAATCATTCATCAAAATAAGTACTTGTAATACCATAAACATAACCACAGTTGCTTTCTCATAATCTTTCTTTGTAAATGCACATGCTAGGATTGCTTGTTTGTAGAGAAGAGACATCTTAGCCAATGATCACTACTGACAGATTTTATATGACAAAGGATCATGGTATGATTAGTAGTGCATATCAGGAGACTATAGCACAATCTTTGAAGAGACCAAGAAAACTTTCAAAGGAACATACTTCCTTGATTAGCTAGAATCAAGCATCATGTACTTCCCTTCTGCAATTGCTAATAGCTAGGTGGTTCAAAGAAGCATGTTGCATACCCTTCAAATATGCTATACTATCGTAAAAAAATAACTCAAAGTTCACAAATTTAACCCACAATTGATACCTCTAAAATCTTTGTCATGTCCTTCTAGTCTTAAATAAAAAGCTACACTATATCCTCTATTTGAGATCTTGCTAATATGCTCAAGTGGAAAATGACCATTTCAAAGCAAGTCCCATTGGAACTGGATACCAAACTAAAAAGTAAAAGAAGGAGAAAAGAAAAAATAAATATAGATGGGGAACAACATTTATTTAAGAAAGTGAGCAACACTTATGGGAAATCTCATTCTTGTTGTTCAAGAAGCTAATTGCCTTGTGTACATTGCTTTGCTTCACCTAAAGATCGGTGAAGGTGTCCCACACTGAGTAAGTGCTCCTTGTTTCTAGAAAGTACTCAAAGAAGGAGTTTTACCTGTCCAGCAATGGCCAAATCATCAGCAATAAGTGATGATTTTCATCCAAACTTGTAAGCATATTTAAATTGCAGCAACAGGTGTTGAACCTAGCCATGCAACCAGCGAGGTAGCAAGGGTAGAAGAGGATGTGAAAGCTATCACACTTGCCAACATATGAAGTCCTGTGAACGGACACAATCATTCATTTAGAATTAGACATATTCGTAAATTTAAGAAAATAGTATATAGCAACAAAAGCATGAAAGACAATCAAATTTGTCCTTATGGCAGGTTTTTCTATAATGCAACACTGGGGGAGCACATGGCTATAAAACTATGAGCAAATAGATTATTATGAATGTAGAATCCAAACGGCACCACTAGTCCCTTTGTCTAAGGAAGGAGGAAGATAAGGCGATGACATTGTTTAGTTGATACATGTATCGATGGGCATTTTGCTCATGTATGAATGTTTAGTGGCCACTCTCTAAGAACTGACGAAAATATAAATCTTTAAGGCTCGAAGGTAAGAGATCAACTTGTCATCAGCCTCCATAGGCAAATAAGAGATATTAAGTACTAGTGAAATCACAAGATTATTTAGAAACATAGTGAATATGGTCGATTGTCAATACTTTAAGACATTATGACATGTATATGAATATGTGATTCAATGTAAGTTTTGGAAACATAAATACATAACCAAAGAAAAATATGGATGGATGGCACTGCTCACTAAGAAAGAACATGCGCAATTGCAGCACCACTGACACCCAAATAGCATACATAGATAAGTATTGGATCTAATGCAATATTGCGTCCTACAACTGTTATTAACCAATCAAATAAACAATCAAACAACTACCAAGAAATAAATATAGTTTTTAATTTGCCAAGCCAAAAATATATACCATTGACTTCACTATAGTATCGAAGCACTAGTATACCCTACAAATGATGACTTTGTAAAATGCAAGATGGGAAATCTCCAGACCCTCCTATTATATTTATTTTTCTAACTCAAAACATTCAATATATTTTTATACTCCTAGCTTAAGTTAATTAGAAAATGAACTTGTAATGACTTTATATCGGATAGGAACAATTTTAGCTAGATATATCTAGTCATTATAATAGAGTCACTCAAGGGACAAAGAAATACACTAATATAACATAACTCACCGTCAGCGGAATCGTAAACTTTCTCTATTTGAAACATGGATTCCAAATACCATACATGAGAAAATGCGGAAAACATCCCTAGGAATACTTGAGTCACCAATCGAAATGTACATCATGCAACGGAACGTACCTTGATTTCCATAGATTAAATGCACGTTTGCAACTTTGAGAGAGTCTCGGTTTTCATTCTTCGAGCATATAAGAGAACAATCGAGAGTGAGAGCTAGAGAAACCTTTTTTCTTTATGTTTTTCTTTTGTGTTCGTGTATGTCATTGTTTTAGTACTTCTTCTTATTTCTTCAAGAAGAAAAGAACGTAACTTCCTTTTAGAATTTGCATCCCACTAAATTATAAGTAGCTGTATTTTGTAGTTCAATTGGCAGGTGCCAATCCTTTTTACTTCCACTCTGGAATTGTTCTCCACATATATATACCCACTTTGCTCCCCGTGGAACTCGTCGGAACTTTACGAAAGTATCCCTATCCTTCACTACATAGTTCGCAGCTCTTGAGTCTACATTCCACAAAAGACAAGATTCATTTAGAAAAATAAAACTTAATACATAAGTAACACTCTCTCAAGTGTACTAAGGGTTTCTACCTTTTTTGGCTCGTACAGTCGCGAGTTAAATGATCCTTTTTACCACAGTTGAAATACTTCACCTTTGAAATGTTCTTCTTGAAAGGACTCTTTCCTTTCTCACGTTGGTTGAGGCTCGGTTTCTTATCTGAAGAATTCGCTCCCTTGCCTTTTCACCTATTGAACTCACCCAGGTGCTTACGCTTGGAGGCCAAAGCCCATGTGAGCTAGAACCAACAAAATAAATGTCGAATTTTGGTTTAACTGCTAGAAGGCGGTCCTCTTCTAGTTCATGATGGCGCATAGTTTCCTCAAAGTCTTAATATTTTCATTGTGGGTCAGGTGGACTTTCATATGCTCCCAACTACGAGGCAAATAATGAAACACTGCTTGCATTTACTGCTCATCAATCGGTATGTGGCCAGCATCCTTCAGCTTACTTATCATATTTGACATGTGTCTCAAGTATTGTTTCATGATTTGTCCAAGAGGCTTCTTATATGAGTTAAATCTAATTGTGAGTTGTCTCAATTTGGTCACAAAAATTTGATCAAACATTGTTGCAAGTGCTGCTCACACGTCTTTGGCATTGTTAAAACGCCTAAACTCCTGCATGATATCATTTTCCATGCTAATCGGTAACGTAATGTGAGTAATGGTGTTCTTTTTCTTCCATACAGCAAATGCATCTTTATCCCTTTTGTGTTGTGCAATATTTCCATTTTTAGGTTCTTCCATAACCTGATTAAGAGCTTCGAGTGCTTCTTACTCTTCTAGCACATATTGGATTTTCATTCCATATCTCATAATTATTGCCATTCAATTTCTCTTCCTTGTTCGGCTTAGCCACTATGTTCTTAGATGCTGAATTCATTGTATTTGAACATTTCAGGCATATATGCATGAATTGTTAATGTCTAACATTTATGCATCTACTTTACAAAAACCTATTTCATTAATGCATAATTTCACATAAGGTTTAATTTTCGAAAGGTCACTACGTTCCCAATTACCATCTAAAAATCCTAACTTGAAATTATTATTAACATAATTATTTATGTAAAATTAAGTTCTTTTGAGTTACTAAAAATTTCGAGAACTTTCCACTCACATATAACATACATAAGGCAATATTAACATAAGAACAAAGCCAATGAATATTCAAAACTAAATATTTAAAAAATGGCATATAAGTCTTACATGAGATGGAAATATCAACTAGTCCTAAAGAAATGATAAATATCAACATATAGAAAATATCCATAAGCGATAACTAAACCTACAGACACAACCTCAACGCCTTACATGCTGCATATAAGCAATGAATAAACCTAAAGACATAACCTCAACACCTCACATGCTACACGTAAACTAGGCAACACTCGAAAATCCCTTGGGGTTCTGCCAGGGCGCATTCATTCTGCGCCAAGATGCATTCATGGCAAGGGTTGACATCTCCGTTGCCTCAACCCTTATATATTCTCTTAGGAAATCCTCTATAAGTTTCTTATAATCTGAAACAATGTTGATTTCCCAAAGACCATTCAATACTTCTCACCATTTCACTGGAAAAGTGGTTATTGGGGCTCTAACATTCTCAAAATCTGGCATAAGATAACCATTCCAAATGATATCTTGTATCATCTCATTGACCTTAATAACGTGCGTCATTATGTCAACATAACCGTCTTATCGATAAATGGCTAACTCATTTCTTAGCCTTGAGATTCTCGACCTTTGTTCATCTATTCTTGGGAATATAAGCAAGCGTATCCTATGTACCATTGTTCCTGCAATAAATGCAGAACAAAAAAGGATTACTCATAATCCATGATACTGCAAAATAAGGAATGCTTTTTCATAAACACGTGAGCTAGCAATTGTATTTCCAAAAATACAAAAGAACATACCACAAATACCCGAAAAAATATGCATTTTATAGGGTATCATTATGCATTTTCACATCCATACATGCATCAAACATGTAATATGAATATACCATAATGTAGAGCATTCCTCCACGAACACGCCAGTACCAAGAACGCTTCAACTGGAGCCCCTACTTTTTCTTTTTCTTTTTTCGGTTTGGTCAACGGTTGGTCAACGGCTAGTCAACCGGGTCGGATTGATCAACTGGGTCGGATAAGTAATCGGGTCATTTGCTCAAGTAACGGGTCAATCGGGTTACGTCACCTCGATTGGTGACCTACGTGGCTAACGTCAGCCACACCTGCTTGTAGTTGAAGCGCATGTGAATCGCGTTGGCCGGCACGTGACGCCCATACGCTGGACGGTTCGAGCGCGTGGCAGCACGTAAGGTGAGGCCGCATCTTGCGACCATGCATGGGGGCACGTGCGGCCTCCCCCGGCGACGTGCCACCCCTTGTTTTACTCGTCTCGACGAATACTACCATCTCGTGTTATCAAAAGCAATTTTTGATGAATGAAACTCCGAGAAGCAGTCGCGAACAGTAAAATCGGGCGTCATTTTTGTACTCAAGCAACCGTCGGAACTGATCAGCAATTTCCGACCAGTCATTGTTGATGAAAAAGCAAAAAATCACGTATGAACAGTGAACAATGCGTATGAAAATGGGTCTATCGCACTAACTTTTATTACAAACAACATACGATCAGGAAACAACAAGAAGACATTGCTCTGATACCAATATTGGAAACATGGATTCCAAATGCCATACATGAGAAAACATGAAACACGACCCTAGGAATACTTGAATCACTGATCGAAAGTTACGTTACGCAATGGAACGTACCTTGATTTCCATAGATTAAATGCACGTTTGCAACTTTGAGAGAGTTCTGATTTCCGTCCTTCAAGCGTATAAGAGAACAATCAAGAGTGAGAGTAAGAGGAACCTTTTTCCTTTTTGGTTTTTCGTTTGTGTTCGCGTATGTCACTGTTTTCTTACTTCTTCTTATTTCTTTAAGAAGAAACGAACGTAACTTCCTTTCGGAAGTTGCACCCCACTAAAATACAAGTAAGTGCCTTTTGCAGTTACTTTTGTTGAATATAGGCTTATTTGCCTAACAAGGGCGGCCCATAAATTATCATTCTCAATGAAGAATTTGTGGCATTTTAGGATTTTGAATTAGTGCCTTATGTAAGATATAATGATTGACAGTATTTTTCATTGGCAAGATTGTCCACAAAAGCACTCTTTTTCCAGCTTAGACTTTAAAAAATTGGAAAATTTGATGCTTTGAAGCTCGAATAGAACAACTCTAATTAATCTACAATAATTTTCTTCTTTCTATCTCTTTAGTCGTCAATAGTTGATTTCTCTTTATTTCTATTGAAATAATTTGTTATCTTGAAAAGAGTTTTGATTTTAAAAGAGGTTACTGATGGTTATGAAAAGTCGTTATTGATGGTTATGAAAAGAAGTTATTGTTGACATAAAAGTGGTGATGGTTGGGACAACGTATCTATTCCCAAGAGATGTATTCATTGGTTGTCTATAAATAGGGACCAAATCACACATTATTCATATAACCAAAAATGTTCAAGGATAACAACTTCTTCGTAAATCTTTTCTTCTCTTTTCATACATAAATTTGATAATACATTCAAAGTGAAATTTCATGAGAGAAATTGAGTAATCGCCAAACTTGTTTCTTTACGACTTTGGTGTATATTCTGAAGTTATATTTGTTCAAAACCTGGAAACAACAATAGTAGGGGCAAACAATACTTTAAGGAAAGTAATCATCTACACACATCCAAGCATAAGAGATCTATAACTATTACTCTATCTTCATCACCAATCAAATTTTCTCCAACAAGCACTTTCATCACAAGCATGTTTTTACTGTATGTTAGACACATCAAATTTACTTCCACATCCAATATAAACCATAACATTATAGTGATGATTATTAAGATATGTGGTATATATATACAATGTAGACCTATTTTCTAAGACGTTAAACTTTTAAATAAAAAAGGTTTGTTGAACCTTGTATCAAAGCATAGGTGTAGATTTCAAATTGTGACATTTCATTTATTGTAACCCTACTTATTCTCTTATTTTGATATTCCTGCCTCTAGTCATCTAATTGATTTGAATTTAATGTATCACACTGATTTACGCATGGCATGAAGTATTAAGAAATATGTTATGTATACATTGTGAACCCATTTTGACACAATAGTTGGAAACATAACTTTCGAGAAAGAGTAAGAATATTATCTCTCATACCAGTGGCATAAAGAGGAGTTTCAGAATCCTTGAAGCCTCGTGACACGCCTTGCATTACAAAAGAAAGAAGAATAGTAAGAGCTCCTAGGGATCTTAATTTCAAGTACCTTCTAGCAGGGGTTAGATGGGAGAGCCCTATCCAAACGAGCAACAATTGCAATTAGTTAAAACTATGTCAAGGCAATGCAAGTCATTACTAGCTTAAAGCGACCTTAAATATACTAGACATGATTCTCAGGCTGAATGTTACTTTAATAAAAAAAAAGTAAATAAAGATGGTTAGACCAAATGTCTATAATGCCACTGCTATTGACTTGATAGTAGAAAAGGGAAAGGATTAGTTGGCCTAAGCCACTTGTGTTTCATCGTTATTTGTCTAAGTGCACGTGCAAACTATCACGAGCGTTTTTCACAATGTCTGCTTGGTATGTAGTTTAGTGCTTAATTACTTATAGCTTTGGCCGAAAGGAGTTTCTAAGTATGGGCGTACAATTCTAATTCTATCACGTCTCTTTAGGGGGACAACTAAGAATTGGAACTTGTGAAAGGAGTTAAGAATAATAATGTGAAATAAAGAATTGTTAAATTTTCTATGTATTTTAATGTATATATTAAAGAAGAATACATCAGCCTATTTATAGACTATATTACGAAACTATTCTAAGATAATATCTCAATCAAGATATGTACAATCAAATAGAGATATACATGCAATATATGTGCAATCTTGAGAGATACAGATGATCAATAGAAATATCATAATTATCTCTAGCATAGGAAAACATCTTGTAGAAAGTGCTAAATATCTCTAACATCCCTTCAAACGTAAAGTGAGTTGAGACTAATCAACTTGAGTATGAAAAATAATCCAAAAAATATCACAAAATCTTCAATTGTCATGATATAAGCGAGCTGGAAAAAATGAGCTCAACGGATCCAAGGCAAAGTGGCGCGTGGAGGTGAATGTGATGGCTCTAAGCTTCCATTGACGACAAGATTTCAATATGTTGCTCGTTTGGCGGTGGCAAGTTTGGTGGTGGTGTCAACTTCTTGAACGAAAAGTGAAAATTCGAGAATCATCGGCCAACAACATGCGTCCTTTGTGATCAACTTTGTTGTCGGAACAGTAACTGAACAAACCTTGCCGATATGGATAGCGTGGTTACAGCAACTAGAATAAGTCAGGCTTTACTGAGTGAAAGTTATTGTGCGAAGATGCATTTTAGAGCCTCGAAAAATACCTTTGTGAAAAAGAAAAGCTCGATGTGATGACTCGCTGTGTGTGTAGTAACATGATCACTGTGGTGCTTGGTCAGACAAGAATGAAGCACTCGGGTAAATACTGTTGGGCTATGGGATAGATTTATTTTGCTAAGGGGTGCATGGGGTGCACCGGGTGTGAAGGAAGGAGGCTCTAATGCTAAGTTAAGAATAATAATGCAGAAGAGAGAATTGTTGAATTTTTTGTATATTTCGTTGCATATATATATGAATAATATATCAGTCTATTTATAGGCTTTATTATATAACTATTTTAAGATAATTTCTCAATCAAGATATGCACAATAGATTATCTTTAACACAAACTAATATCCTATAGAAAGTGCTAAATATCTCTAACAAAAGGTATTATTCATGTTTTGCCTTTCATATGTTATATCAAACAAATATAACTTTACATCCATAAAAGCCAGGAGATTTTTAGAGTTAAAAAAGTTCAATAAGAGACAGAATAAAGACACTTACAAATTTCACACCATTAAAGCCAAAAAGGTTTCAGCACTAAATATTAGAGACAATGTTTGCAAGAGACTAACAATTCCGCCAACAATTAGTGCAGTTGATATGGAGTGGATATGTTACCTTTCCTTGCTCAATGTAGCTTTATTTGTTTTGCTATTGATTATTGGAGGAGACTTACATGTAGTTGCTATAAAATCTAGTCAACCAAAAGTACAATCATTAAAGCCCCAACATCACACCAAGTCTTACGGTCAATTGGTGAAACTAACAACATGAGATTGGAAAGGAGTACATGGATTAAATTACAAGATTTGTATTTGTTTTGGAATACCTACTTGCAAGGGAAAGGACGTGGGGTGTTAACTTCTACTTTATTCTGGAATTTAAAAGAAAAAAATGGAAAAAGATGATGATAGACTCATTCGACTTTTGATGGAGTACATGGAGCCAATCTTACTCTAGAGTTAATGTTTGAAGCTCATTTTGTTTTCCGTTCTTTTTCTACCTAAGGTCCAGTATGAGCATTTGCTACTTGAAAAATGCCAAGCCATATATTTTCAGAGCTAACATACCTTTTGTTGGAACTAAATCTTTTACTTCACAGTTGCTGATGGAACCTCTATCTAATTTCTCAAGCATTTAATCATTAGGCATCAACTTTTTCATTTCATCGAACAATTCTTAGGGTTTATATCTTTTGTCAGGTCAGTACATGTTTTTCGAACAATTTCCTCTGCGACGACAAATGAAGTTGTTATACAAGCTAAAGAGCTCCACTAGACCTGCACATGACAAAGTTACTAGACGTTATAGTGTTCATCCAATTATCACACCTCTTGACGTCTAGATGCTAATGAGTTATGGTAAGGCATGGGTTGGAAACTTGTGTCAGTGAACTCGCCATCCTAGGAAGACCTGATTCCTCAAATTCATTATTACGTTGAAACCATTCACATAAAAGTAGGTGGCTAAACAAATACATCTGCAAAACCAACCATCTATTCACCAAATGATCTGCATTAGGAAGGCAACATAGACTCAAGAGGAATTCAGCCAAACAAAACCCTAAAATCCTTATCGTACCAAATGCATTTGCATGTCATTGAACTTTGGCAATAAAAGATGTTATCAAAATACTCCGGCTGCAAAATCAAGTTAACAACTTAATTGATCAGTCAAATCATACTTGAATACACGTAGGAACGTAGATCGAGAATCAAGTTCTTGAACACTAGAAACCTGGAGCACCTACGAGCTTGAACTTTTCATGTTTGGGGCCTTAAATGACAATTATGAATATGATCATCTCATGACATGCTATAGAGTTCATTTTGCTATTCGACAACTCACAATAGCAACCTGCCTAGACCTCATGTGAAAAAGCGTAGACTTGATCATCATACCTAAATGACCAATGAAGGTAATATGAGTTTAAAAAAGAGACAGGGTTAGTAGCTAAAGCCAAGACAGCAGGAAAAGCAATCCCTAATATCTCTAGACCAAGTTCATCCATTTTGAACACATGCCCGCGATCCATTTACAAACCATCGTTGAGCATTAAAAAAGACGGCTGCAATACATTTCATCCAACTTATTCGTGTCATGACATGACTTACAATATGTGCTAACGATGAAATATTACTAAAAAGCAAAATGGCTGACAACATAGCAGTGAGCTAGCTGGCAAGCCAATTCGTTTCTATCTAGACTTCGTTTGACGTGCGCTAGGCATGCACTAAACGGGTGCTAGACATGCATTATATGGGTGGATATCCAAGATTATGGGTAATGTAAAAGATGATACCCTACCCATGCTAATCTAAGTTGCGTGCTAACCATTATTCAGAATTCCTATTTTATTACTTTTTACTTTTGGCTAAGCATTAAATTGTGCAAAGCAATATACAATTTAGCAATATTGAGAAATCATAGCTAGCGTTAGTCTTAGTTGTTTAAAGATGCAGCTAGAGTAGCCTTAACTTGCATCTCTGAATAAGACAGAGATTCGAAGGTTTCACTTGCTTCTAAATGGATACCAATCACTTTCCTCTATCATTACCACAGGATCATACTGATCATTATCTTCGGGCATCCCTTAGCAATATTTAGATCACTATACCTAGTAATACTATCAGTGACGTGAATATTAGAGTCCTTAGCCATATTAGTCTAAGCAAAATGAACTTGATTTTTTATTTGGCAAAGTTCTAAATTCAACAAATTCAACCAGGTTGCTGCCACCTAGTACGATGTCGCTCTTGATGCACGATGTTCTAGTGCTCAGATTCTTGTGTTAAGTATCCACAGAGTGTATCAAGCTACATATTTAGATGAGAACTCGCCATCATAGGAAGAGCCGAGTCCTCAAATTCATTGTTACGTTGAAACCATTCACATAAAAGTAGGTGGCTAAACAAATACATCAGCAAAACCAACCATCTATTCACCAAATGTTCTGCATTAGGAAGGCAACATAGACTCAAGAGGAATTCAACCACACAAACCCCTAAAATCCTTATCGTACCAAATGCATTCGCATGTTATTGAACTTTGGCAATCAAAGATGTTATCAAAATACTCCGACTGCAAAATCAAGTCAACAACTTAATTGATCAGTCAAATCATACTTGAATAGACATAGGAACGTAGATCGAGAATCAAGTTCTTGAACACTAGAAACCTGAAGCACCTACAAGCTTGAACCTTTCATGTTTGGGGCCTTAAATGATAACTATGAATATGATCATCTCATGACATGCTATAGAGTTCATTTTGCTGTCCGATAACTCACAATAGCAACCTGCCTAGACCTCATGTGAAAAAGCATAGACTTGATCATCATACCTAAATGACCAGCGAAGGTAATATGAATTTAAAAAAGAGATAGGGTTAGTAGCTAAAGCCTAGACAGAAGGAAAAGCAATCCCTAATATCTCTAGACCAAGTTCATCCATTTTGAACACATGCCTGCGATCCATTTACAAATCATCGTTGAGCATTAAAAAAGATAGCTGTAATACATTTCATCCCACTTATTCGTATCAAGACATGACTTACAATATGCGCTAACGATGAAATATTACTAAAGAGCAAAATGGCTGACAATATTGCAGTGAGCTAGTTGGCAAGCCAATTCGTTTCTGTCTACATTTCATTTGACGTGTGCTAGACATGAACTAAACGTGCACTAGGCATGCATTATATGAGTGAATATCCAAGATTATGGGTAATGTGAAAGATGATACCCTACCCATGCTAATCTAAGTTGCGTGCTAACCATTATTCAGAATTCCTATTTTTTTTACTTTTTACTTTTGGCTAAGCATTAAATTGTGCAAAGCAATATACAATTTAGCAATATTGAGAAATCATAGCTAGCGTTAGTCTTAGTTGTTTAAAGATGCAGCTAGAGTAGCCTTAACTTGCATCTCTGAATAAGACAGAGATTCGAAGGTTTCACATGCTTCTTAATGGATGCCAATCACTTTCCTCTATCATTACCACAGGATCATACTGATCATTATCTTCGGGCATCCCTTAGCAATATTTAGATCACTATCCCTAGTAATACTATCAGTGACGTGAATATTAGAGTCCTTAGCCATATTAGTCTAGGCAACATGAACTTGATTTTTTATTTGCCAAAGTTCTAAATTCAACCAGGTTGCTGCCACCTAGTACAATGTCGCTCTTGATGCACTATGATCTAGTGTTCAAATTCTTGTGTTAAGTATCCACAGAGTGTATCAAGCTACATATTTAGATGAGAACTCGCCATCATAGGAAGAGCCGAGTCCTCAAATTCATTGTTACGTTGAAACCATTCACATAAAAGTAGGTGGCTAAACAAATACATCAGCAAAACCAACCATCTATTCACCAAATGTTCTGCATTAGGAAGGCAACATAGACTCAAGAGGAATTCAGCCACACAAAACCTTAAAATCCTTATCATACCAAATACATTTGCGTGTTATTGAACTTTGGCAATCAAAGATATTATCAAAATACTCCGGCTACAAAATCAAGTTAACAACTTAATTGATCAGTCAAATCATACTTGAATAGACATAGGAACGTAGATCGAGAATCAAGTTCTTGAGCACTAGAAACCTGGAGCGCCTACGAGCTTGAACTTTTCATGTTTGGGGCCTTAAATGACAACTATGAATATGATCATCTCATGACATGCTATAGAGTTCATTTTGCTGTCCGACAACTCACAATAGCAACCTGCCTAGACCTCATGTGAAAAAGCGTAGACTTGATCATCATACCTAAATGACCAGCGAAGGTAATATGAATTTAAAAAAGAGACAGGGTTAGTAGCTAAAGCCAAGACAGAAGGAAAAGCAATCCCTAATATCTCTAGACCAAGTTCATCCATTTTGAACACGTGCCCGCGATCCATTTACAAACCATCGTTGAGCATTAAAAAAGACGGCTGCAATACATTTCATCCAACTTATTCGTGTCATGACATGACTTACAATATGTGCTAACGATGAAATATTACTAAAAAGCAAAATGGCTGACAACATAGCAGTGAGCTAGCTGGCAAGCCAATTCGTTTCTATCTAGACTTCGTTTGACGTGCGCTAGGCATGCACTAAACGGGTGCTAGACATGCATTATATGGGTGGATATCCAAGATTATGGGTAATGTAAAAGATGATACCCTACCCATGCTAATCTAAGTTGCGTGCTAACCATTATTCAGAATTCCTATTTTATTACTTTTTACTTTTGGCTAAGCATTAAATTGTGCAAAGCAATATACAATTTAGCAATATTGATAAATCATAGCTAGCGTTAGTCTTCGTTGTCTAAAGATGCAGCTAGAGTAGCCTTAACTTGCATCTCTAAAGAAGACAGAGATTGGAAGGTTCCACTTGCTTCTTAATGGATGCCGATCACTTTCCTCTATCATTACCACAGGATCAAACTGATCATTATCTTCGGGCATCCCTTAGCAATATTTAGATCACTATCCCTAGTAATGCTATCGGTGACGTGAATATCAGAGTCCTTAGCCATATTAGTCTAAGCAAAATGAACTTGATTTTTTATTTGTCAAAGTTCTAAATTCAACAAATTCAACCAGGTTGCTGCCACCTAGTACGATGTCGCTCTTGATGCACTATGATCTAGTGCTCAGATTCTTGTGTTAAGTATCCACAGAGTGTATCAAGCTACATATTTAGATGAGAACTCACCATCATAGGAAGAGCCGAGTCCTCAAATTCATTGTTACGTTGAAACCATTCACATAAAAGTAGGTGACTAAACAAATACATCTGCAAAACCAACCATCTATTCACCAAATGTTCTGCATTAGGAAGGCAACATAGACTCAAGAGGAATTCAACCACACAAACCCCTAAAATCCTTATCGTACCAAATACATTCGCATGTTATTGAACTTTGGCAATCAAAGATGTTATCAAAATACTCCGGTTGCAAAATCAAGTTAACAACTTAATTGATCAGTCAAATCATACTTGAATAGACATAGGAACGTAGATCGAGAATCAAGTTCTTGAACACTAGAAACCTGGAGCACCTACGAGCTTGAACCTTTCATGTTTGGGGCCTTAAATGACAACTATGAATATGATCATCTCATGACATGCTATAGAGTTCATTTTGCTGTCCGACAACTCAATATAGCAACCTGCCTAGACCTCATGTGAAAAAGCGTAGACTTGATCATCATACCTAAATGACCAGCGAAGGTAATATGAATTTAAAAAGAGACAAGGTTAGTAGCTAAAGCCAAGACAGAAGGAAAAGCAATCCCTAATATCTCTAGACCAAGTTCATCCATTTTGAACATGTGCCCGCGATCCATTTACAAACCATCGTTGAGCATTAAAAAAGACAACTTCAATATATTTCATCCAACTTATTCTTGTCATGATATGACTTACAGTATGCGTTGATGATGAAATATTACTAACGAGCAAAATGGCTGACAACATTGCAGTGAGCTAGTTGGCAAGCCAATTCGTTTCGATCTACACTTCAGTTGACGTGTGCTAGGCATGAACTAAACGTGTGCTAGGCATGCATTATATGAGTGAATATCCAAGATTATGAATAATGTGAAAGATGATACCCTACCCATGCTAATCTAAGTTGCGTGCTAACCATTATTCAGAATTCCTATTTTTTTTCCTTTTAACTTTTGGCTAAGCATTAAATTGTGCAAAGCAATATACAATTTAGCAATATTGAGAAATTATAGCTAGCGTTAGTCTTCGTTGTCTAAAGATGCAGCTAGAGTAGCCTTAACTTGCATCTCTGAAGAAGACAGAGATTGGAAGGTTCCACTTGCTTCTTAATGGATGCCGATCACTTTCCTCTATCATTACCACAGGATCAAACTGATCATTATCTTCGGGCATCCCTTAGCAATATTTAGATCACTATCCCTAGTAATGCTATCGGTGACGTGAATATCAGAGTCCTTAGCCATATTAGTCTAAGCAAAATGAACTTGATTTTTTATTTGTCAAAGTTCTAAATTCAACAAATTCAACCAGGTTGCTGCCACCTAGTACGATGTCGCTCTTGATGCACGATGTTCTAGTGCTCAGATTCTTGTGTTAAGTATCCACAGAGTGTATCAAGCTACATATTTAGATGAGAACTCGCCATCATAGGAAGAGCCGAGTCCTCAAATTCATTGTTACGTTGAAACCATTCACATAAAAGTAGGTGGCTAAACAAATACATCTGCAAAACCAACCATCTATTCACCAAATGTTCTGCATTAGGAAGGCAACATAGACTCAAGAGGAATTCAACCACACAAACCCCTAAAATCCTTATCGTACCAAATGCATTCGCATGTTATTAAACTTTGGCAATCAAAGATGTTTTCAAAATACTCCGGTTGTAAAATCAAGTTAACAACTTAATTGATCAGTCAAATCATACTTGAATAGACATAGGAACGTAGATCGAGAATCAAGTTCTTGAACACTAGAAACCTGGAGCACCTACGAGCTTGAACCTTTCATGTTTGGAGCCTTAAATGACAACTATGAATATGATCATCTCATGACATGCTATAGAATTCATTTTGCTGTTCGACAACTCACAATAGCAACCTGCCTAGACCTCATGTGAAAAAGCATAGACTTGATCATCATACCTAAATGACCAGCGAAGGTAATATGAATTTAAAAAAGAGATAGGGTTAGTAGCTAAAGCCAAGACAGAAGGAAAAGCTTCCCTAATATCTCTAGACCAAGTTCATCCATTTTGAGCACATGCCCGCGATCCATTTACAAACCATCGTTAAGCATTAAAAAAGATAGCTGCAATACATTTCATCCGACTTATTCGTGTCATGACATGACTTACAATATGCGCTAATGATGAAATATTACTAAAGAGCAAAATGGCTAACAACATTGTAGTAAGCTAGTTGGCAAGCCAATTCGTTTCTGTCTAGACTTCATTTGACGTGTGCTAGGCATGAACTAAATGTGCGCTAGACTTGCATTATATGGGTGAATATCCAAGATTATGGGTAATGTGAAAGATGATACCCTACCCATGTCAATCTAAGTTGCATGCTAACCATTATTCAGAATTCCTATTTTTTTACTTTTTACTTTTGGCTAAGCATTAAATTGTGCAAAGCAATATGCAATTTAGCAATATTGATAAATCATAGCTAGCACTAGTCTTGGTTGTTTAAAGATGCAGCTAGAGTAGCCTTAACTTGCATCTCTGAAGAAGATAGAGATTGGAAGGTTCCACTTGCTTCTTAATGGATGCCGATCACTTTCCTCTATCATTACCACAGGATCAAACTGATCATTATCTTCGGGCATCCCTTAGCAATATTTAGATCACTATCCCTAGTAATGCTATCGGTGACGTGAATATCAGAGTCCTTAGTCATATTAGTCTAAGCAAAATGAACTTGATTTTTTATTTGTCAAAGTTCTAAATTCAACAAATTCAACCAGGTTTCTACCACCTAATACGATTTCGCTCTTGATGCACTATGATCTAGTGCTCAGATTCTTGTGTTAGGTATCCACAGAGTGTATCAAGCTACATATTTAGATGAGAAAGAAACTATTGGTTAAATGGGTGGGCTGCCGCTCATGTGGGCTAACCTAGTCCATAATCTGAATAGGTAACCACCAAAGGTTGTTACTTTTAAAAATATAATTGCCTGACAGTCATTTACTTTTATATAATGTGATGCAACTCTTGAGGGTGTGCGTACGTTATTCACATTTCACTTCTTAAGAGAAAAGAACAGATTCATCTCTCTCTCACTCTCGGTTGTTCGCTCATATGCTCGAAGAACAAAAACCGAAACTCTCTCAAAATTGCAAACTTGCATTTAATTTGTGGAAATCAAGGTACGTTCTGTTGCGTGACGTACCTTTCGATTTGTGGTTCAAGTAATTCTAGGGACGTTTTCCGCATTTTCTCGTGTATGGTATTTGGAATCCGTTTCCAACATCGGTATGAAAGCAATGTCTTGTTCTTGTTTCCTGGTCGTTTGTTGTTTGTAATAGAAATTAGTGCGAAAGACCCGTTTTCATACATACTGGTCACTATTCATACATGATTTTCTATTTGTTAACCTAGATGGAACTGTCTAGTTGAGACGAGAATTTTGAGTGGTTGATCGCCTCTAGTGGACATCGGTAGTGGTGTCAAGCGCCGTGGCAACATTGGGCCACCCAAAGCCGCAACGAAACGCCGCTAGAAGGCACATTTTCATTCGATGAAAATAGATTTTGATCATATCATTGTACTTGTCTTGTCGATATGAGTTTTTTGAGCGGTCACACGCCTCTGAAAGACGCTAGAGACCACCACATGCGCTGACACAAGCTTGGATGGTGGCTATGCATGAGGGACACGCGGAAAAAAGTAGTTTCTGCTTAGCTAGTGTCATCTAAGATGTTAGTGAACCGCGGACCCGAGTTGACGCAGACTCCCAACCCATTGACTCGATCGACCCATTGACTGAACCGATCAAATCGGTCGTATCGGACTAGTTCAGACCGATTCTTTGGCCTGTGCGCATGTTGCACGCATCGCACACTCTGGAGGGGTACGTGGGAGCTTCAATTGGAGCGTTCTTGGTACCAGCGTGTTCGTAATGGAATGCTCTACATTCTTGTATATTTATATTACATGTTTGATTCTTATAAGGATGTGAAAATGCATAATGAACCCTATAATATGCGTATTTTTGGGTATTTGAGGCCTTTTCTCTTGTATTTCCTTATGGTTTTGGAAATACAATTGCTAGCTCACGTGCATATGAATAAGCATTCCCTATTTTGTTGTACTATGGATTATGAGTAATCATTTTTATCCTGCATTTATTACAGGAACAATGACACATTGGATACGCTCGCCTATATACCCAAGGATGAATGAACAAAGGTCGAGACTTTCGAGGTTAAGAAATGAGTTAGCTATTTATCGATGGGACGGTTGTGTTGACATGATTATGCACGTTATCAAGGTCAATGAGATGATACAAGATATCATTGGAATGGTTGCCTTATGCCAAATTTTGAGAAGGTCAAAGTCCTAACAACCACTCTTCCAAGGAAATGGCGAGAAGTGTTAGATGATCTTTGGGAAATTGACGTTGTTTTAGATTATAAAAAACTTGTAGAGGATTTCCTGAGGCTATATATAATGGTTGAGGCAATGAAGATGTTGACGCTTGGGATGAATGCATCTCGACACAAAATGAATGCTCCTTGGCAGAAACCTAAGGAATTTTTTAGGGTCTTCCCTTGGCTACCAAACAGGATCATAAATTTTTCTAAGGAATTTTATGAGCCTTTTCCGGTTTATGGGAAGCATGTGTGGTGATGATGTTATATCTTTAAGTTATGTTATCACTTGTGAATATTTTTTCCATGTTGATATTTTCTGTTAGATTTGTACTTTGTAAATGGGATATTTAGTTGTGAATATTCAATGTTATTAATTTTTCTTATTACTTTATTCATGTTATTTAAGTGGGAAGTTATAGAAAGTTTTCGTAACTTTTTATAGAACTTAGTTTTGCAAAAAATAACTGTATCAATAATAATTTCAAATTAGGTTTCTTAGATGGTGATTGCGAACAAAGTGATATTTCAAATCTAAAACCTTATGTGAAACTATTTATTAATATAATTAGTTTGTGCAAAATGGATGCACTAATGTTGGCATTAATAATTCGAGCATATATGTTTGAAATGTTTAGATACAATGGCTTCAGCATTTAAAAATATAGTGGCTGAGTTGAACAAAGGAAAAAAATTGAACAGTGATAATTATGAGATTTGGAATATGAAAATCAAAAAGCACTCGAAATTCATAACCAGGTTATAGAAGAACTTGAAGATGGCACTACTGCTCAATACAAAAGGGATAAGGATGCATTTACTGCGTGGAAAAAAAAGAATTCTACAGCTCGCATTATGTTGCTAAGCAGCATAGAGAATGATATCACGTGGAAGTTCAGACATTTCAATAATGCTAAAGACATGAGGACAGCATTGGCAACGAGATTTGGTTAAATTTCTATGACCAAACTAAGACAACTTATAATAAGGTTTGACTCATATAAGATGCCTCATGGACAAACCATGAAACAACACTTGAGGCGTATGTCAAATATGATCAATGAGTTGAAGGATGTTGGTCACATATTGATTGATGAGCAGCAAATGCAAGCAGTACTCCGTTTCTTATCTCAAAGCTAGGGGCATATGAAGATACACCTAACCCATAATGAGAATATAAAGACCTTTGAGGATGTTATGCGCTACCTTTGGTTAGAAGAGGATCACCTCCTAGCGGCTAAACTAGAAACAATAATTTATTTTGCTGGTTTTAGCTCACATAGGGTTTCAAGCTTCAAGCGCAAGTGCCTAGGTGGG
The DNA here is from genome assembly GCA_031216405.1 of Syzygium malaccense. NCBI lineage: Eukaryota > Viridiplantae > Streptophyta > Magnoliopsida > Myrtales > Myrtaceae > Syzygium > Syzygium malaccense. The sequence continues at coordinate 15,649,110 of CM062259.1, read as the reverse complement.
TTCAATAGGTGGAAGGGTAAGGGAACGAATTCTTCAAGAAAGAAAGTGAAGCTTAACCAACATGAGAAAGGAATGCATCTTTTCAAGAAGAACAATTAAAAGGTAAAAGTGTTTCAACTGTGACAAGCAGGGTCACTTCTCTCGAGATTGTGGCGAGCCAAAAAAGGTAGACACAGTTTGTATTCTTGAGACTACTACTAAATTCAGCTTTTCTAACTGAATCTAATTCTTTGTGGACTATTGTAGATTCGGGAGCAATAGACCATGTAGTGAACGATAGAGATGCCTTCGTGAAGTTCCGACAAGTTCCACTCGGAACAAAATGGATTTATATGGGAAACAATTCCAAAGTGGAAGTTAAAAGGATTGGCACTTGTCAATTAATTATGCCTGGTGGACGCACTTTGTTCCTACATGATGTATTATATGCTCTAAAGATTCATCAGATTTAGTGTTTGTATTGATGTTGGTTAAGCTTGGTTTCAGTTTGAATTTTCATAACACTAGTGTTGACTTGTTTTTGGGTACAAGTTCACATGGTTATGGATATTTTCTAAATGTTTTTATTGTACAGGAGGTTGACAGTGGTAATGTCAATGTTTGTTATTCCTTATTTACATCTAATGAAACTATTATGATAATGATGTAAATTTATGGCATGCAAGACTTGGTTACATTGACCAACAACGAATGAATTGATTAGCCAAAGAGAGCTTATTGGGCAATATTGAAAAAGTTGATTTACCTATTTGCAAGCATTGTCTAGCGGGAAAAACAACACAAAAATCATTTAGAAAAGGAACAATAACTGAATTTCTTTGCAATTGATCCATTCGAACATCTATGATCCAATGAACGTAAGAGTAAGGCATGAGGTTGTATTTTTCATCACATTTATAGATGATTATACTCGATTCAGACATATCTATTTGATTTCTCATAAATTTGAGGTATTAAATTACTTTAAGAAATTTAGGAGCTTGGTAGAAAATCAATTGGACAAGAAAATAAAAGTATTAAGATCCTATCGATGTCGAGAATATTTATTTGATGAGTTCATAAATTTATGTGATGAAAAAAGAATAAAAAGACAATTGTCTATTTCATATACTTCTCAACAAAATAGTTTTGCAGAGAGGAGAAAGATAACTTTACTAAAAATGGTTAGGTCTATGATGGCACAAGCTAACTTACCAATCACCTTTTGAGATGATGCTTTATTAACTACTGGCTATATACTTAACTAGGTGCCTTCTAAATCAGTTACTTATACTCCATATGAGTTATGGATTGGTAAAAAATTCGATTTAAGTTTTCTTAAACCATAGGGTCGTGCTGCCTATATTCATGAGCCCTTTTGTAAATATGGAAAATTGGGTCGAAGAGGCAAAAATAGTATTTTCATAAGATACTCAGAGCATTCAAAAGGGTATGTGTTTATAAGTGAGCAAGAAAGTATAACTATAACTGAATTTGAATAACAAAATGTCATATTCTTAGATAATGAAGTTCATAAGAAGAGCGAAATAAGTGAAGATTACTCACTTGGATCATGATAATGAAATTAATGGAGTTCGTCCAAGTGGGAGTCATGTGAGAAGTGAGGAATTAAATTCAAACTAGTTTCAATTACAACCACCTAATGAGACAATGCCCTCATTATCCAATCCAAGTAAGAACGTAATAGAGCATGATGTACCAAGTGTACAATCTCCCATACGGCGAACAAGTCGCAAAAGCATTCCCTGTTGACATTTTGACATTAAAGGAAAAGCTTTCATGGTCGCCTCATAAGATGAAGATGAGCCAAAAAATGTAAATAATACTCTAAAAAATGAATACATGCAATGGAATAAGAAATGGAGTAAATGAAATCAAATCAAGTTTGGGAATTGGTTGATCTTCCAAGAGGGCGCAAAACCATTGGGTACAGGTAGGTTCTCAAAATAAAGCGTAAAACTAATGGCTTAATTGAAAGATATAAAGCTCATCTTGTAACAAAAGGGTATAATCAACATGAAGAAATTAATTATGAAGAAACTTTTTTTTCTGTGGTAAGATTTACCTTAATTCGTCTTATGCTGGCAATAGTTGCAAGTATGGAACTTGAATTACATCAAGTGGATATAAAAACTACATTTGTCAATGGAGAATTAGAAGAAGAAATTTATATGAAACAATTCATTGATTTCATTACAAAATGTTAAGAGCAAAAGGTGTCTCGACTTTTAAGATCGATATATGGCCTTAAGCAATTTTCAAGATGATGGTATATACACTTTCATGATGCCATAATGGCATATAATTTTGTAATGATTGAAGAATATCATTATGTATATATCAAAAGATCCAAAGATCAGTTTGTGATCTTATTATTACATGTGAATGATATACTAATTGCCTGGAGCAATATGGAGTAAGTTAATATAGTTAAGACTTGGTTATCTTCCAATTTTAAGATGAAAGATATGAGTGAAGCTGCATATATCTTTGGAGTTAAGATTTCAAGAGATCGTTCAAAGAAATCGTTGTCTTTTTCGCAAGAGATATACATTAACAAAATCTTTGAATAATTTCATATGCAAGACAGTAAACCCAAAGATACTCCTATTGCAAAAGGTGAAGGATTAAGCCATAGACCGTGTCCAAAAACTCCACAAGAACATGAATAATTGAAACATGTTCCATATGCTAGTGTTATTGGAAGCTTAATGTACGCTATGATGTGTACAAGACCTGACATATGTTTTGCAGTTAGGATGGTAAGTCGATACCAATCCAATCCAGGTCAAGCAAATTTGATAGCCGTCAAAAGAATCGTGAGGTATATGAAGGATACTGCTGATTATTCGGTGAGTAATCAAGGAAACTATAGCTTGAAGGCTATTCAGATGCTGACTAGGGAAGAGATTTAGATTAAAGGAAATCTACTTTTGAATTTGTGTTCTTACTGAATAACAATGTCATATCTTGGAGCACTAAGAAACAAACATGTATAGCATTATCCACTATGAAAGCTGAATTCGTGGCACTATCAACAACAGTACATGAGGATGTTTGGCTTAAGAGATTTTTGGATCACTTAGGTATTGCTGAGAATGTCGTGAACTCATTATTGGTTAATTGTGATAGCCAAGCAGTAATAGCTTACACGAAGGATCCCAAATTTCATTGCAAGACTAAACATATAGATACAAAAATATGGTTGCATGAAGAGATGTGAATTTACGGTACATATCTACGCATAGAATGATAGCAGATCCTATGATGAAGCCAATTCCTAAATATGTTTTCCATGGTCATGTAAAATCTCTAGGACTGCGTAGAGATTGATGTACTGGGTATTACAATTTCCCTAAGTGTTCACCATTAATGAAATTTTCTGTCATTCTTAATGCCTATAAGTTTATTTGACATTTATGCATCTTTATGCTTAGTGCATTATATTAAGAAAGTATGTCAGACAGATAAGAGATTAACCTATTCACACGAGCAATCGTCTTTATTTACTGTGTAATAAATAGAGATAAGATAATTTTAAACTTATTATCTAGGTGATAATTGAGAGTTCAAACTTAAAATATAGAAGTTACCTTAACAGAGTGTTAAGATGAGGTCATAATATTTATTATGTCCGAAAGTAAAATAACCCACATATTTTGCTTTATCTGTCTTTTATGTCAAATGTGAGTTCTGATGGATTCTTCAAAGAGAGTATATTTGTGAACTCAAGTTCAACATTGGGAATGTCTGAATTGTCATCTATATGGTAGTTAATACAAAGACATATGCTTTATGGGAAATGAATTAATACCGTAAAACGTATTTCATATTAAGTATGTATGAGATGACCAATAAGAGTTGGCTAAAGTTTTAATCTCAACTTTTAAGCCGTGTAAGACTCTTGAGGATAAGAGTTCTCAATTAAGTGCCCTCACGACTCTTACTTATTCTCAAAATTTTTATTCAATGTTTGCTATTGTAGAATGTTGCAATGATCATGAATTGATTCGATATAATGGGAATTGAGAGTTTTAAGAAAAAAGGAAGATCGATTTTTTTTTGTCACATTCTAGTTTTGTATTCATAGGTCAACCAATTATGATTATTTTGAGTTAATTATAATTGTGAATACAATATATCATACTTAAAGAGATCAAGAGAAATATAAACATGACCGATTGATCAATGGTACTGCATACTGGATCTTCTCTAAATTGTTTGCCTAATTTGAGCTTCTATATATTGCTAATAGATGTATGGTAATGAGCTCTCAAAGCATGCTGGTCGCACACATTATTTGTTGGTATGAACCTTGCAGAGAAGAGAGAATTATAATTAGTCCATCATGAGCGAGCAGGATATGATGGTTAAATGAGTGGGCCGCCCGCCCATGTGGGCTAACTCAGCCCATAATCTGAATAAATAACCACCAAAAGCAAACCTATAAAAATATAACTGCCTGATAGTTATCTACTTTTTATATAACATGGTGCATCTCTTGAGGGTGTGTATACGTTGTTCACGTTTCACTTCTCAAGAGAAAAGAACAGGTTCCTCACGCTCTCACTCTAGGTCATTCTCTCATACAATCGAAAAACGGAAATTGAAACTCTCTTAAAGTTGCAAACGTGCATTTAATTTGTGGAAATCAATGTATGTTTCATTGCGTGATGTGCCTTTTGATCAGTGATTCAAGTAATTTTAGGGACGTTTTCTGCATTTTCTCGTGTATGGTATTTGGATTCCGTTTCCAACAGAAACAATTGAAAAACTATGTTCTTCAGAAAATTAAGTCGATCCAAATCATGTGAGGAGTACTTATATAACATTATGGTGTCTAATTAGTAGACCAGTTGTTGAGTGACAAGAAAGAAAGCAAGCGAGCAGAAAACCTCAAATGAGTCTATGGCGGAACTTCGTAGCAAGGAAACTCTAGTGGAGTGTCCCGAGGTCCACCCCTCACAAAAACAGAGAGACGGTAAAAAGGACCTAACCAGACATGCCTGAGAACTGAGTCAATATGAACACAACCCCAAGCATGATGACAGTTTGAACCTCGTTAAGCTCTTGAGAAGAACGCAGGTGTCGAAAAGCTCTTTCCACGTTATCTATGGACGGAATTAATTTTGGGGGAATCCTGCCGCGTGCTGTATGTGAACAAGCAGACACCCGAGTTATAAGCCTAATCACATGAAGGGAGCGCTAGAAGATTAGCTATCATATATATACCATTAACTAAACAGACCATTGGTATGTCTCCAATTGAAATGCTTCGTTCCATTCGTCAGTTCTTAGAAACAAATGTTTCACATACATATGTTCTAGCGCATTGGAATGCGTTATGCATGGAGGTAGAATGTTAACCAAAGGAAGTATACATCCATTCTTTAAATTTTATTCATGTCTGGAAACCCCTGGGAGCATACCATGCTAAAACCAACACCATCATGGAGAAGAAGCATCTTGAAGAATCGGCTAGAGCATAGATAATCTTATATCTCTCTTTCTAAAATTTTGATCACATGTTGAAGTTGTCCATCAACCATCGCATTCATTGTCCAAATTACGCTTCTCGACATCTTGTTGCTTATTGGGCTATCGATTCAGATTCATGGCCTTCCTAAATACCTTGCTGTAAAACATCGACCTCCGATGAAAGGAAACTAAAAAGTAAAGCAAAGTAGCAAAGATGCCTGTTTACTGCACTTTGCTCGCATGTGTTCCATCCATGGGTGGGGTGACTACACGCATGAATGGGCCATATTATCCTCTAATCACCCTACTGATCGATCGGTTATAATCACGAACATCACCCGCATTTATATTTAATCAATTTTGCACGTAAGTGAGAATCGTAACTTGCAAGCTACTAATTAAGTTAGTAGTTAGAGCCTTGGAAAAAAAATGTAGTCTCACATGAATCCAAGTCTCATTCTTTAAAAAGCCCAAGAGCCCCAACTAGTGTAAAGCCCACTCAACCAAAACTTTTTAAGAGTTATATATTCTTTATGCAGGGATAATCGTAAACATCTCTTTGGCCGGGTGGTTAAGGCGTGTGCCTGCTAAATATTTTCTAGTTAACAGAAAATACTCTTCTAAAATTGGGGAAAGTGATTTTCACCATCTTTTTCACTTCTTCGCCGTGTTCTCCAGAGCTACTCCTTCCCCTTAATCTTTATGATGCACTAGCCTCTCCATCAGCTCAACCCACTCTCTCCACGGATGCACCAACTCCCCCTCCTTTCGAACCCCTCACTTCGCTCACAGGCAAACCGACTTCCTCTCTTGAACTCATCCTTTTCATCACCATCCAAGCTCGATGCCCCACCCGATTCCGGTTGTCTTGGCGCCCACGTTCCTCGACAGGGGTGCGTTCTTCGCCTCACGCCAGGTGCATATCCTCTGGACAGTCTCGTCCTTCCGAGACTGCTTGCGCTCGTTCTAGATCGCGTCAATCTGGTCAGACACGAAGTTGAGGCGAGTCAAGAGGTTGGAAGGCTTCCGCAGCGGCTCTGGCGAAGGAGGCAAGAGAGAGTAGGGTTTAGGGGTTGGGGAAGAAGGGGAGAGGCGCTTGAGGATGGGGAAGGGGAGAGAGAGTGGGGTTCGTGACATCAATGAGCGACGTGAAGGGCTCTGTTTCAGTCTTAAATTAGGTGTATATGATGACTATATTATTAGGTTAATATATTGAAAATCCCAAAACCGGTTCCAGAATATTTTTACCCCCAACGGATTTTTGCCTCACGAAAAATCTTAGACCGCAGCTCCAATCCATGATTCATTTTACCTAAAATTAATTTTCCATCTAGCGTGGGATTATCGCCTACTAAAAATCAGAAACACGCAAAGCACCGTCACGAAGGTTCGTCATCCAATCCCAAGGGGTCACTACCTGCAAATACACCCTCGTGCCACGCTCACTTTCTGTCTCCTTGTCCGTGGAACAACACCTAGGATTTCTTGAACCACCCTTCGTTTTTTTGTATGAAAAAGGACCAAGTCAAGTATAAAAACTAATTTCGAGAATCTTCTATCTCTATTTTATTACCTACTAAAACATGAAATAACTCTTTAGAAGGCAATGAAAAGAATCTAGCATCCAAGCTCTGATCAATTCCGACGCGTTTATCCTTGTCGACCGGATGAGCTGGGAACTAATTGGTCTTGGACCGGGCTCAGTGCCTTCTGATGAGCCGAGTCCTAGGCTTTGATCTCTTGTAGGACGATGGTGCTCTCAATAAGAGACGTATCTTCATCCTTCTCATATTTAGGTCTAGGATTTATCCCGACCCAAAACGAAAAAAGGTCTAGGATTTACTGTTCGGCCCAACCATCCTCTGAAACCCATCGACTCTTTGCTTCCTGGGCTTCACCACCACCCATTCCCACATCAGTTGACGAAATCGTCTCTTCTATCCCAGGTCAGGATGGCCTCGCCTGATCTCGCGAGGGGAGCCCATGCCGGGGCTCGCCCTTGTCCAGCCAGGCCTCGCTTGTGGCGGACAGCGGCGACCCTCGCCCAGGTGAGGCCAGCCTACCCGGCCATCACCTATGGCTGGTGGTGGCGATGGCCGATCAAAGGAAAAAAAAAAAGAAGAAAACTAGAAAATATTAAAAATTATACGTCAGCACTAATCATGTCACGTTGAATGGCCTGCGTCCATGTCAGCAAATTCTAGCCAAATTTAGTCAGATAAACTCAATTGATAAAATGTGAAAATGTTTAAGACTATATTAATAAAAGTGCAAAAGGTTTAGGACTTTCTGGATAATTTTCCCTGACTAATTTTCCTCCGTCAATTTGATATGTTCTACCTAAGAGGTCTTTCTAGCTATATCTGAACAAGAAATCATGCCTAACGACCCCTCTCGCCCTCCGCGCGATGGGAATCCTAAATCCGGGATTCATGGAAGGCGCTTGCAACCGCTGAGAACGAACCGTAGACATGACCATTCCTTTACTGGTTCTTTTCTTTTTCATGAAAATAGATTATTAGCGGACATTTTCAAAGATTTTTTGTGTGTTAAAACAAATTGCGCACTAGATTAAAAGACAATATGCTCAATGCATATGCGTTCGCTACAAAAGACAATAAGCATGTTTCGATGATAGATTGTTACAAAACACCAAGCATTTTCGGGCAAAAATGGTACAAATATGAAACCCTTTGCTTATCTATGATTTTCTTATCTTTAGATGTTTATTAAAAGATTATTCATAATACAAATTCATTAGTCTTAAAAAAAGACAGCTGAAATGCTTGCATTTATTCGTATTCTCATTGTCCCGAAAGCTTACAATTAAACTAGGGAAAAATTACCAAAACAGTCCTAAACCTTTTGCAACTATGTCAATTTAGTTATAAACTTTTTTTTGTACCAATTCAGTCATAAACTTTTAGCATTTGTGCCAATTTAGTCCATCCAACCAATTTTGGCCGGTTGACACTAACGTGGATGTCGACTGGCTAGCCGACGCTAAAGTGGTAATTGTTTAATATTATTTTTTTGAATTTTTTATTAATTTCTTTTCTTTTCTTTTTTTTTTCTTATTTTTTTTCTTCATCTTCATCTTCAACCTCTGGCTAGTCGCTAGATCGACGATCGGCTAGAGGTGGAAGCCGGCGAGGTTGACCTCTCCAGCCGCTGGCGAGGCTCAACCTCGCCATTGTTAGGTGAGGCTGACCTCGCGAACGCCAGCGAGTTTGAGCCCTTGCCAAAGCGACGGGGAGGACGACCCCTCGTCAAATTTGGCGAGGTCAGCCTCACCCAGCAACGGTAAAGTCGAGCCTCGACCAACCTCACCAGTTATCGGCAAGGCCGAGCCTCGCTAGCGAAGGCAAGGACAACCCCTCGCCAGATCTGGCGAGGCTAGAACTTGCCGGCAACTGCCGAGGCCAGCCTCGCCCAACAACGGCAAGGTCGGCCTCGCCCAAAGTCGGCAAGGTTGAGCCTCGCCAGCGGCCGGCGGGGCCGACCTCGCCAGCCCCCTCCTTTGGCCGGTTGCCAGACCGGCGATCGGCCAGAGGTTGAAGATGAAGATGAAGGAAAAAAAAAGGAAAGGAAAAAGAAAAGAAAAGAAAAATAAATAAATTCGAAAAAATAAAATATAATATTAAAAAATTGCCACATCAGCGTTGGCTGGCCAGTAGGCGTCCACGTCAACGCCAGCCTGTCAAAATTGGCCGGATGGATTGAATTGGCATAAATGCAAAAGGTTTAGAACTGAATTGGTACAATTACAATAGGTTTAAGACTATTTGGCAATTTTCCCATTAAACTAGTGTACAAACAAGTGTGTATATGTGTGCCTTCCAACTGAACTCCACGACGTAAGTGGTCAAACTTATCATATGTTCCGATTTTCATATACTAGCTTTCATTTATGCGCGACCCGCATACAAATACTGTTATTTGGAATCCATAAGCATAAGAAAAATATTTTTTTTAAAAAAACCATGAGAGAGAGAGAGAGCATCTTGAGGGTGTGATTGGTCGCCGCTTGACCCGAGTTCGAATCCGACCTTAAGTTTGGGGTTACCCGAGGCCGACGATGCTCTCACGGTGTCAACCATGGTGAACAACCTCGGATTTGAGGTTGTCCATGGTGAACGATCACGGATTTGAGCTCGTCAGCCATGGACGAATTCATGTTGGATGTGGACAATGACTAGGGGTGAGCATGGTCCGGGCAAGTAATTCCCAACATGGAATCGGGAATCGCCTACTAAGGACCGGTTCCAAGAAATTGGAACTGAAAACCGCCCGTTGGTTCCAGGGATCCACCCGGGAACCGGATTGCTGGTCCGGTCCGATTCCTAGGTGAATCCATAGAACCAGTCCCACCAAGTTTCACGCAAATAGAAGTGACCGAGAGTGAGAGAGGGAGGTGATGAACGGCTAAAGGCACAGCCGTGAGTTGATGGGAATTGAGAGTCGAGCTTTAAATTATGGATTTTATGGTTTTCATTTTTCTAAACATTTTTTCATTTTTTTTGTTGGTCAAAATTTTTCTAAAAAATTATATATATGTATATATATTACCGATTCAGTTCGGGTGGGCGGGTGGGCGGTTCCACACTTAGAATCGGGAACCGGACCGGTACTCACCAGTTCTAGTAAATTAGAATTGGTCGGGAACTGAGCCGGTCCTCACGGGAACCGCCGGTTCCGGGTCAGTCCGGTCCGGCTCAGGGCGGTTCTCAGTTCCTTTACACACCCCCTAACAATAATGACCAGGAGAGAGAAAGAGCGAGGGGGAGGGAAAACGAGTTGGCCTAGATGGCTTTGGGATTATAGAATTTCAAAAGACATGGCTGAGACCATAATAACAAAAGTAAAAACGTTGCCTTCTATTGAAAATAGAGTTATGATGGCCGACGTAAGTGATGCTAGAGGATTGGAGGACACCTTTTGTTGAATACTTAAATGACCCTAGCTGATCGAAAGACAAAATATTCAAAAGAAAAGAATTGAAATATGTTACGATCGGAGATAATTTATAAAGATGAACAGTCGAATGCAGGAGTCGATGTTAGCTATGGCTGAATATGTGGTGCGCACCAAGCCAACATTAAGATGAAATGGTTATTACCCTGGCATGGTTATTATTGGCCTACAATTACCCAAGATTGCATTAATTATGTTAAGGGGCATAAGTCGTGTCAGATAAACGGACCGATTCAGCACGTCCCTGCATCAAATTTAGATCCTATAGTCAAACCATGACCATTTAGGGGATGAGCTATGGATCTGATAAGTAAAATATATCCACCGACTTAAAAACATAATTTTATTTTAGTACTTTACAAAATGGGTCAAAGCAATTCTTTTAAAAAGTTATTTAGAAGACAAAGAAAGAGTTCATAGTAGAAAGAATCATTCATCAATTTGATAATTCTGAAATAATTATCACTGATCAAGGATCTGTTTTCACTGGTAAAAAAGTACTAGATTTTGTAAGGGTGAGAGGCATCAAAATGATCCATTCAACAACTTATTATGCTCAAGCGAATGGTAAAGCTCAAGCCTTGAATAAGATTATTGTCAATCTTAAGTATTGAAGAAAATCCTAGAGAATGAGATTCTCTTTTGTCGACAGTACTTCGGACTTATTGAACTTTGAAAAGATCAAATACACGGGTAATTAAGTCCCTACAGGGTGACATATGGACAAGAAGTTATCCCTCTTGAGATTGTTCAATATTTAGGAGTTAAGCTGCAAAGTGATATACTAGAGGAAGATTACGAGCAGTCAATGTATATGAATCTCGATAAGCTGGCTGAGGTCCAAGCATCGGCATTAGAACATGTTATCGCACAAAAGAAAAGCATCGCCAAGGCTTACAACAATCATGAGAGGGGAAAGCAATTTGCCATTGGTGATTTGGTACGGAGGACTATTTTGCCGACCAATGTTAAGGATAACGACCGCGGTAAATGGTCTCCAACTTGAGAAGGTCCATACCAAGTGCTTGACATGTTGAGTGGCAAGGCTTACCGTCTGATGGAGTTAGAAAGAAAAATGTTACCTCGATCGATAAATGGAAAATATTTAAAAGTCTTCTATCCGACTACGGGCGAAATGCAAAGGAATAAAGCAGAGAACAATAAAGAGCTATCAGAAGAAGATTTTCCACTGATGAGATGATTACATAAAGCCGAAATGATCTTTTAAGGCGCTTGCAAAATATGACAGCTGCGCTTCCAGCTTGTCATTATCTTTGGCAGATTGACGGCTGATTGATACACGTTCTTGAACCGATGGATATAGCCTTCCACAGCCGCCAGAGAGCTCGTCGATCTTCTTCTGTCGTTGGTGATGGAGTTCTTCCACATGATCCACAGCAGCACGACTGGCTCGCCCTCGATGGCTCGCGAAAATTTTAACCGGTAACGATTATATCTGAGAACCTCCGTGCCATCGAGAAAGAGGGTGGAGAATTTCTTCGTGATGGCAGGGAAAACATTGATAGAAAGTCGCTGGAACAAGGAGAGAGTAAAAACGAGGGTCAAGAATAACTAGACTGGAGATTGAAGATGATCCGGAGTGGAAAGGGACCGGAGGAAAGGCGTGACCATTGATGACGTGCTGGTCTCAATGTATGGACTCCTCCGGCAAGGCTGGCGTTATGCTGATTCGCCAGCAAAAAAGTACAAAGTGATAAGGTACTAGCGTTAAATTCGCGTCCATTCGAGATTATAAATAATGATTGAATGTGGATATTTAAAAGAACTGAAAATTCTTCTTTTCTTTTAAAATGGGGCAAATGTTGATATCAAAAATTGCCCAAATTCCTAATCATCAACTCGAACCGGATAAGACTAAGCAACGCATGCTTTAGGTAGAATTTGCTTAGTTCTTTTGGTTGGCAACTATAGGTAATCGGCAAAGGCGATGAGGAGTTACCGATATGTGCTATAAGAGAAAATTACTAAGTGTTGAGCTACGAGTGGTGATAAATGAAACTTGGTTCAATGGACAAAGATATTGAGACTGAAGCGAAGATCAATGAATCAAGAACAAGATAAATGTTCAAGTCATGAAGCCAACAATTTTGGCTACAGTCATAGCGACCCATTGAATTGTGAATCCAACATGATTACCAGTTCGTGGAGTTGTAAATCTCAAAAGCCATGAATGATAATGACTGTGAAACATGGGCAGTTGTAACCATATGGAAGAGGAGTTACAAGATGCGGGAGAAACGGTCGATGTGGGCCAAGCAATGAGGCCATGATTGTTGAGTAGTGGGTCTTTTGGAAATCATTTGTAAATACTTGTTGCTAAATTCTAAGATTCATGTGAGATGTTATTTGCTTTCTTTGTAACTGTTGCTAATCGTCTCTAGTAGTTATAAGTACTAGGATTGTAATTTGAGCAAGGGACGACCAATCAATTAATGAATACCAGTTGTTCAATTTTATCTTCACCTTATCTTTACATTCCAGTATCCTTTTACATGGTTGGCCGCGATTGCTTCCGGTCTTCATACCTTTAATTTTATCGTCAATCCGTGTCTCATTGCCAAGGATCAACAAAGTATCCCTCACATCTTTTGCCGATTTTCATATCGATTCATATTTTCGAAAAGGCGCTTTGTAAACACTTTTTGACGAAACAATATTATTATTCTAACTCTGATTAGTCATACCCTTCTCGAAATACACTTGTTATTGAGGTGGCGAACATACAAAAATGACAAATCTTGATTTATCAATTCGGTGTGTTAAATGTAAACATCAGATCGTGCATAGATTGACCTTTCTTATAATGAATCTTCCTAATTGTGAGGAATGAACATGTTGGAAATCATTAGCAGATGCTATAAACGACTTAGCTCATCAAATTATGCGGTCCCATTGAAATTCTACTTGGAATTGAGCTTGTATTAGATCTAACTTGACCGTCCTATGTTCTTTTTGATAATTTGCTTTAAGTTCTGAAAAAAAATATCAAAAACAAAATTGTCGTGCGCGTCTGCGAGAGGTGGCCACCAACTCCGGCCCAACCCTATTCCAAAGTCTAGTCTTCACCAACCGCTCACCAACTTTTGCTTTCGCTGGGATTGGGGAGAAGCAAAAGAGGAAATTAAAAAAAAATAAATAATAAATATAATATAATATAATATAAAACTATTCCCACCAACTTATTTCCCACATGCACCTACAAGTGGTGGGTCCCACCACTATCTAATTTTTTTAATTTTTTGCGATAAAAATAAACTAATCACAAAGTGGTTGGTAAATCCAAATAAAAAGAGAGAGAGAGAAATAGCTGCTAGGTTCTCATTGTTTGTTGAAAGCAAAGACAGAGCTATTTGAATATGCCCAAGTTACACATTACAATAGCATTTGAAGATGGATTTGGAAACTGCCATTGGATTTCGAAATCGTGCCGATTATCGAGTTAGATTATTGACCGATGCTCGCTCGAACTAGTTGAATCGGGCAGCCGAGAATCGGTTGAGTTGGTCAAAGGAACCGCACAGAGCACTGGACTAACATTGATTGAAACGGTCGGTCTTTCACAATTTTAATTTTTTTAAGAATTAACAGGTCACTTTTATTTTTTTTTCAATAAGTCGAGGATCTGTCTACATTGAGTCTTGTCTTTTATTTTTTACTTAATAAAAAATCTCCTGACTAAAGCACTTTTACTTTTTTTTCCTTCAAAATTCGGACCAGTCGAATATCGTGTTTTTCGTGATTTATAGAAACTTGAAAAGCATCGTAAATTTTGGTGACAAAGTAAAAAAAAAAGTTTAGTCATTTTTTAAGCTCATGACTTCTTCCAAGCCAGTGCAACCACTTGCCATATGATTGCATTGCAAAAAAAGAAAAAAATAAACAAATAAACGAATAATAAATTATTTTCATTTTGTTAAGCATCAAACCAGAACGATTACAGTTTTGAGGTCAATGGCCCTATCTGTCGCTGGGCCCACCTGGCGACCCATGATTGGCCCATCCGAGCACCTCACCAACCCCCGACCGGCAACTGCCCGGTGGCGGGCGGTCTAAACGCCACCTACCCGGTTCGAACCGGCCCGACCTCTGCCCCCCCTCCCTCCCCTTTATATCTTCCCCCCATCCTCAGATTGAACATGAGAAGGACAAAGGAAAAAACTGAGCAACCAAAGTGCTTGGAAAGTTGCGGAAGAGATCACCAGCGAGAAGGAAGGAGAAGGAGCTAGAAGAAAAATCAACCAAATGGCCGCCAACGCAGAGTCTCAGCAGAACCCGGCAGGGCGGCACCAGGAAGTCGGCCACAAGAGCCTCCTGCAGAGCGATGCTCTCTACCAGGTTGGGAGGAGATCGTTTCTGCCCGTGATCGGGTTGAGCTCGACATCTGACCTTGGCTCGATATCCTGACTCGGGCTTGTCTCTTTTGCAGTACATACTGGAGACCAGTGTCTACCCAAGAGAACCAGAGCCCATGAAGGAGCTCAGGGAGTTGACTGCCAAGCACCCATGGTGGGTCTTCTTCCCGGATTCGTGTCGTGGATGTTGATGCGGAATGTCCCCGTCTTTAAATGCTCTCCTTTTTTGGTTATTGGGTCTCGGGGCTTGGTGTGATTAAAAGCGGGTGGGAATTGAAACAGGAACCTGATGACCACGTCGGCTGATGAAGGGCAGTTCCTGAACATGCTTCTCAAGCTCATCAATGCCAAGAACACCATGGAGATCGGGGTTTACACGGGATACTCTCTCCTCGCCACCGCCCTCGCTATTCCCGACGACGGAAAGGTCAGATCGACGTTCGAATTTTTCGGCAGCCTTGACTTGAGTAACGAAACAAATGTAGCTTGTGATCAATAATCAATGATTGGTAGGTTTCAATATTCCTAGCACTCTAGAAAGAATGTTCCGCGTTCAGGACAAAATGGTTGGTCACCAACTTTGCCTAACCATGCTTTGTTTACACTGAACCATAAAGATGGTGAAAAGAACAACCTCTAAAAACCCTGATTCTGGCCAGGCAAAAACTAGAAAGTTCAGGAAAATCTTGATGACTAATTGGCAGCCTCTGAGATCCCTGTGTATTGCTATTGCTACAGATCCTGGCCCTGGACATCAATAGGGAGAACTACGAGATCGGGTTGCCTGTCATCCAGAAGGCCGGCCTCGCCCACAAGATCGATTTCAGAGAAGGCCCTGCTATGCCGGTCCTCGATCAGCTCGTGCAAGATGTAAGTCGCGAATATAGCTCCTCAACGTCTTATTTGATCTCGCTCTGTTGGGCTCTATGTGTGCAGAATTTGCAAAAATTATTGCATTCTCAATCCTCAAAACATGTCCAGTCCTTTCCCTAGAAATGACCCCAATTCAGCATATTCCCAGAAATGCTCCAGGCAAAATGCAATGGTCATAGGTCATTGAAGACAACTTGGTCAAATATGGATAACCAAGCACGTTTTATCTGGCAAGCTTAGACTCTACCTAAAGCAAACCTAAAGGGAAAAAGGGCCAAAAAAAAAAAAAAAGATTCCCAATTTGTTAAATTTAAGTAGACTCTACCTCCAATTTAATATCGTATAAGTCTCTTACAAAATGAACGTAATTTATATGATGATCAAGCCCGTTTCCTTGTGAGGTGGAACGATTTTGACGGGTCGATTGCGTCGTCGACGAGAGGAGAAAATTGTAGATTGGCACAATGTCTCTGTCTAGTTGTTTCTTAATGTGCACAAGATGAATAGATGAGTACTAATCAGAGGCCCGAATGCATACTAACCCAATGCATCACGACCTTCGAATCGAGTAGACCCGACATTGGTTCCGCATGATCTGGCGGCTGAGAGCAAGCACCTCACCTTAAAAACGTGCCTCTTGATGCAAAACGCAGGAGAAGAACCACGGAACGTACGACTTCATATTCGTGGACGCCGACAAGGACAACTACATCAACTACCACAAGAGGCTGATCGACCTGGTCAAGGTCGGCGGCCTGATCGGCTACGACAACACCCTGTGGAACGGCTCCGTGGTCGCGCCCCCCGACGCGCCGCTCCGCAAGTACGTGCGGTACTACCGGGACTTCGTGCTGGAGCTCAACAAGGCCCTCGCCGTGGACCCCAGGATCGAGATCTGCATGCTTCCCGTCGGCGACGGCATCACCCTCTGCCGCCGGATCAGCTGATTACACCGGAATCACGCGTTGATGGAAAATGAGAAACTACCCGCGATTACTATTCCTTCCTCTTTTTTTTCTTCTTCTTCCCATCTTCTGTCTTGTATGTTGTTCGAACCATTAAAGCTCGTATTTGTATTCAAATGAATGATTAAGGATTGAAAAGAAGTTGCTGATTTGGCTTACAATGGAGCTACATTTGAATTGTAGCAAGAAAAATTATTTTTGCAAATTTGTCGCGGGCCATAATTGACAAACTTGGGATCATTAGCCATCTATAATCAGCTCGATCTTACTTACTATGATGGCAATAGTCTTAAAGTTATGGTCCATTTGTTTCGTGAAAAATGAATGATTTGAAAAATATTTTCCTAAAATCAAATCGCTTATATCCCTTAGGAAAAAGAATGAATGAAAAATATTTTGACCGTTCACAAAAATGAATATCTATATATAGTTCTTTATAATAAAAATATTTTCCATCAACTAATTATTTCAAGTGATACAAATAATTATTTTTGGGAAAACGTTTTTTCGAATCATTCATTTTTCGTGAAACAAACGGAACCTTAATGTACATTTAAGATGGACGAGACCCGGGATATTTGGAAAAAAAAAGATTATATTTTCCTCTAACCAGGGTTGTAGGAAACCACAACCCTTTGAAGATTATATTATAAGGTTTGGGATTTTATTATCAAAGTGCTTGAGGAACGTTGCTCTCGACATAGTCTCGGTCGTTGCACATGTGAGACAATCATGGATCAAATGTCATTCTTCCGCATGGTGGTAGTTAATGCATAAAGTCATCTTTGCTCCGCGATCAGATGGATTAGGTAGACTTGATAATTGGTCTGGTAGCGCGTGGACCTGGCCGAGTCCCGCTAGGCGTAAACGTCGAGTGGAAAAGGATAGGGAAATTAGGAAGAAAGTCTTAAATGTATTGCATTCGTATTAATTCAGTTCGAAACTTTTCAATTGGATCGATTTAGTCATAAAGTTTTTGACGATTTACCAATATAGTCCATCCGATTAATTTCAGCTGAAAATCATCGACAAGGATAATTTTGGAAAATCTTTTAAAAAAAATTTATTTAGGTCACCGGCCATAGGTAATGCTCGGCGAGGGCGAACGCCGGCAAGGGGGTGAGGGCAACGCTCGACGAGGCCGGCCCTCACCCAGGCGGTGCTCGACAAGGCCACTCTAGCTTGTGCGAGGGTCGGCCTTACTAAATTTGGCGAGGGGAGCCTTGTCGGTGCTCGCCCTCGCCTAAGCGAGGCTAACCCTCGCTTGTGGCTCACCCTCAAGCGAGGCCAGCCCTCACCGACCATCGCCCATAGCCGATGGCTAGCGATCAGCTATTGGGGAAAAGAAGAGGGAAAAACAAAGAAAGTAAAAAGAAAACAATTCAAAAAACTTATTTAAAAATTGTCCACATAAGCGCCGGCCTTGCCACGTAGGACGGCTAGCATCCACGTTAGCGATTTCTGATCAAAATGGCCAAATAGATTACGTTGGCAAATTATCAAAATCATTATGACTCAATTGATTAAATTGAAAGATTTAAAACTGAATTAGCACAAGTGCAATAGATTTAGAATTTCCTTGGTAGTTTTCCCAGAAAAAAATTGAGCAACTCATTTCGTTCTTAGCCCAATCTTCTAAGGTAGGGGTGTGCTTTTTTCACGAAAAAACCCACGGTTTGGAAAATATTTTCGAAAATAACGATCGATTGTATCGTTTATAAAAAATGAATGAACGAAAAATAATTGTATCATCTATAAAACTATTTAGATATATATTATTATCGATGGTGAAAATATTTTTCGTCATTTTTAAGAGATAAAACTAATCAATTATTGGAAAAAGATTTTTCAAATCATTATTTTTTCACAAAACAAATGGACTACACATTTGATTTCCTAAATTTAACTTTTTAAAAATATTAATGGACCTAAAATAAGGACATCTAGGCCTTACTACCGACCACATCCGACCGTTGATTAGGTCTCTTTTGAAACCACTTTTGCTTTTAATATGGAATTAAAGCTCAAACATGATGTTTTGCATTTCTATCTGACCCTTGGGATTATCTTCTGGCCAAACACGTTCAGATATGAACCGGACATGACTCGGGTAAGTGTCAAGATCAATGAATTGGAATGTTTTCTTTTGGTCGGACAATGAATTGAAAGTAGAGAACGATAAGAAAAGGGAGGGAGGCTGAGGAGGCGGGAAGCTACGCCGGTCAAACTACCTGAGGCGATCACCATCTCTCGGCTAAGCAACCAACTTAAGGCGGTCCCGATCCTCTGACACGGCGACCACCGTGTGGCCACAGTCTATCTTCTCACACGTTCTCTCACTTGCTCTCGTTCGATTATGAATCTCCGATCATAACCATCAACCTACAGTGGTCTCTCTCAGGCGGCCACTTGCTCTCGTTCGATTATGAATCTCCGATCATAATCATCGACCTACAGTGGTCTCTCTCAGGCGGCCATCACAACGCAGGGGGCAACCCAAGGCTGCGACCAGTACAATGATTTTTGCCTTCATATCTCTCTCTCTCTCTCTCTACCACCGCTGTAATGTTGGCCAGCCTTAGGCCGACGACCGCTGCAATGGCCCAAGTCCTTAGCGATGGCAACCGCTGTGGTAGCGATCACCATGCCTTCACTCAAACACGACCTCGGTTTGTTTCAACAGAAAGAATATACCGTCTTTTTAAATCAACAAGAAGCACCCAGAACTGAATAGATGATTGTGTTTTTGTCCTTCCTTCGTCTTAACAATGTGAACGGGCCATTTAGCCATGAAGATGAATGGGAATTGAGAGATAAACCATCTACTCAATATAATGATTCTCATTTCAGAAATTGTCACAGATGAGATTGTCAGTGAAAACGAAAAAAGAAAAATTACTATGTACACTGATTTAGCAAAAAATAACGAGGAAATTAAGTTATCTGGCAGATTTTGACTAGGAATTGAAATTTATCCACATCATTCGATATTCCAATTAGCAGCATAATCTCTTCCCATATCAACCATCATTCGTCTAACAAATTCACTTTCATTCCATCCATGACATGAACCGGTCATGTTAGATTTCAATCTTCAGGGCAATGGGCTAATCAACAAGTTACAAACACCAGATAAAGCATAATGAGGATGAGCAAGCACCAGAGCCTGATAGAGTCCACAGTCTTAAAATAAAACGCTTTCGCAATAAGAAATGAGAGTAAATAGCAATACATGACGCAGGATCAAAACGCACAACTGGAAAAGCCTAGCGCCCATCCAAGTATTGTCACCACGTTCATTCAATAAATAGAGGAAAACCTTTGTGGATATAATCATTCCCGGAGAAGAAAAGCCAGTAACATAGGCATGGACAGCAAAGAAATTTTTTGACAGAAGCATGCCCACCATCCACTGCTTCAATGTGTAATACTAAACTACTCCAGTACAAAATGCTTGAACTACTAAACTAGGTGTGCTTCATATAAAACCCTTGACAAACAACTTCAAAGAATAACGGATACCACAAGTTTCAAGATATCCTACAGTAATTAAGAAACATGACCTAGAGTTTATCTAACCTTACTAAAGGATAAAGCTCCGACCTTCCATCACCGATGAATGAATTTGCAGCAGAAAAAACTAATGAAGCACCTTTTAGACAAGCATATGCATATCCCACATCTGAATGAATTAGGATTCACTTCAAGGGGGAAAAAGATATAACACCCAGAACCTGGAGCAAGATCTCAAACTACTAAGATTGACAAGATCACAAGCACGACAATGTCCCTTCCATTAATAAAAACCTACTCAATCAACCCTGAAACGCAAATGGACAAGGAACCTTATAAACGAATTGCTTTGTTTTGGTGTGCTCCTAGAGGGTTCAAACTTTTGGTAGTATTCCCAACTTCTCCCCCAAGTTTATTGGGCACCTCTGGATTTTAAGTTGAATTAAAACCCGCAAAAGAGCATTATGACGCCCAGAGAAGACATTTAAAGGAAAACCAGGATAGACTTGAAGCTACTGAGGTAAAACAACACAACCCATAAAGCAAAACCGTAGGGAATTGACTCCCGATCTAGGTGCAAGTGCAACTGAATAATAAAGCTTCAAGAACTATATAAAGGGTACCTGTTCTTTTCTAAACTTCTACAGTAAGGGAAAAACCATAATCCAATACCAAACAAACCCAAACATCAACTGGCTCGAGTAGGGACCATAACTTACAGACATTGCAAAAATCAACGTCCTCATCACTATCACTGCACTGCCCACAACATAATTGTTCTGAAAACCTAATAAAAGAAACTCAGTAATCAGTGACTAATGCACACAAGAAAACATACATCAGACAACTATGAAGAAGCAGCTTCCAAATCAAAAAATAAAGTACGCAAACACATTGAGCGCATGTAGGAAATGTAATGGCACTTCAGAAGTCAAAATTGCACTACAAATTCTATTAGCATAACGGGCAAAAGCATCAAAACTAAGGTAAAAACTCAAGTTCTGCAAATCCTTAATACAGAAAGCAATGAGGCACGAGAAACACTTGTCCGATTCCGGTTCGAGTTTCCCATTAACGGTAACTCTTCTGGAACCTGGCGCGAGCACCACGACCACCGAACTTCTTGGGCTCGCACCTCCTGGGATCAGCCACGAGCAGAGTCCTGTCGTACCTGCATCAAAACCGACCCAAATCAGCCCCCCGAAAACCAATCGACAATTCACCCAAAAAAGATCGCATTTTTCGATCCGTTGGGAGCAAAACAATGGCCGAAAGAGAGAAAAAATTCGCTGAGCTCCGGCCATTTCCCGCACCTGACCAAGATGTCCTTGATCTCCTTCTTGCTCTGCTCGTCCACGAACTTCTGGTAGAAAGCGACCAGGGCCTTGGCGATGCTCTGGCGGATGGCGTAGATCTGGGAGGTGTGGCCGCCGCCCTTGACGCGGATCCTCATGTCGACGCCGGCGAAGCGGTGGCGGCCGAGGAGGAGGATGGGCTCGTAGGCCTTGAAGCGGAGGATCTCGGGCTCGACGAGCTCGATGGGGACGCCGTTGATCTTGATGAGGCCGCGGCCACGCTTGCAGTAGGTGACGGCGACAGCCGTCTTCTTGCGCCCGAAGCACTGCACCGACTCGATGGGAGCCGCCATGGCTAGGGTTTTCTCGGCGGAGGTCGTGGGGAGGAGAGCTAGGGTTCGGGAGCGAGGGAGACGAAGGCGTGGGAAGGTAGGGAGTGTACTTGTTTATACGAGGATCCGGCTAGGGTTTTGGCGCCGTTGATGATAAAATGCCATCGGATGTGTTGGTTATTTACAACATTACCCCCGGAAATAGGCTTCTCGTTGTTGGAGAATCTTTGGTTCTTCATTATTGCCTATAAAAAAAATTCCATAAAAGTTGCATGTTTATTAGGACATAGTACAAATTAAATTATAGAATTTCGGAACATGTATGTCTGGCTATTTTTTTTTTGGTGCTTTGCAATTGGCATGATCAATGCATGAAACTTTATATGAATATATATATCGATTACGAGTTTATTTTTATTAGATTATAAATTAAAGGGTTCATACAATAAAAAAAACCCAAAACCTGGTACACTTATAACAAATTTACTCTAAATTAATTTTTGGACCACCAAAAATCTTAAACTGGTACACTTTTTGATAAATTTACATTTCGTTAATTTCCGTTAAATTTTACCGCCAAATTGTTAAGTTGAATGATACATAACAGTTGACATATGTACTAATTTGAGGTTTTACCCATCCGTTTGTCATAGGTTTATCAATTTGTGATTTTTCGTTGTATTAATCCAATTTTACGAAGGGTAAATTTGTTACAAGTGTACCAGTTTAGGGTTTTTGGTAGCCAAAAAATTAGTTTAGGGTAAATTTGTCACAAGTATACCAGTTTAAGGTTTTTGGTGGTAAAAAAAATCAGTTTGGGGCAAATCTATCATAGGTATACTAGTTTGAGGTTTCTCGTGGTATTAACCCTAAATTAAATAATTATGGAGAAATTTATGCCAAATGACTGGATCGTAGCCATACAGAAGACAAAACAGAACTTATTAGATTTTTCCACGTGGCGCCACATACACAAATTGTTTAGACATATAAACATGGGGAAAATGTCATTACAAGTGTAGCAATTTTCGTACGGTGCATATTTTCATATTTTCAATAGATTACTTAAATGCCATCTTGATAAAAATATAATCACTTAAGTGTCATCGCTAATTTGAGATGTCGGAAATTCGAAATGGTAATATTTCATCCTTTTTTCGACTGACGTGACTTGCCAGCGTTTTTGAGTTAGCATAAATGCCATGATCATGTTATTCAACCTATTGGCCCCAAATTTAAGCCTTAAGTCAAATGGGAAACCGCGAATTTCACCGCGTATCCACCCACCATTGCAATATCTTGTGCTTAGTGCCCCTTTCTTAAGATTTGGACCGCTTACCTTGCCAACGGCCGCATTCTCCACATCCGGTAAGGGCCGCTTCCTAGGCTAACCCCATCTTCCTAGGGAGCGCCGAATCCATCGATCAATCCTTGCGGGCTCTGTGGCTAATTCAGATCCTAAATATCCCAACCTTTGGATTTCAATGAAGCTCTTGTTCTCTAGCAGATGACAATAATAGCGATGGTTACTCCGAAATGATGATTAAATTAGGGTTTGCGTACACCCTATAAAGAAGATGAGCCACGAATCCCTTGTGAATAGCTATTTCGTTAAGCATATTGCCAAAGTCAAAACAATGGAATAATGGATGATTGTGCGTACACGCGGGTCATGTCGTCGATTATAAAAATTTAAATGCGACTATTAAAAAAGAGATGGAAAAGAGAGATATATATACCTTTTCATGAGGGAAAACCCATGGGGCTTGAACGAGAGAGAAAGAGAGACCAAGCGAGGAAGAACAGCGCGGATCGAGCAAGCAAGCGAGAACAACAAATGAGAGAGAGCGGTGAAGAGAACGATAGAGAGAGATTAAGTTGCTGTACTGCGTTTTGTGATTAAAGGCTACATCATTGTCCACATGAACTTTCTTCTTCTTCTTTTTATAATAAAGTCACATTAACATTTTATTAAAAACGTTGTTTAAGACTTTTTGTCGGACTTGGTCGCTAGAGTCAATTAATTGATCGTTTTTCGTCTGACATGACCTTGAAGTAATCGGGCAAAAGGTTTCAGCACTAAAATGAGTATAGTAAAAAGTCACGAAACTATGTCCTTTTTTCTAACATGTTTCGCCAACTCGGTAATCGTAGCTTAAATTTTCTCTTTTTTATCATACGAGCAGATGAAACCTACATGAATTATTATCAGTGCGATCCCTCTGCGTCTGATCTGCAGCTCAAGCGCACAATTCGGCAACAATCCATTCATGAGGCCGACTTCAAAGCACCGCCACTTCACGGATCGGATATCTTCAACAGCACCGAGAGGGCTTTGATGGAAGAAGTTCAACATTGGACATTAAAGCCTCTTTCATCACTTGCCTTTCTCGCCATTTCCTTTGTTCTATCTAGCTTTGGCTGTGCACTTTCCATCACTCAAATGGTGTGGTCGACCATCTGTAGAAGACGTTTGCATTTTAGAAATTCGTGGGAAGAAGCGAGTGAAGATGAATCGCTCAACTTTGACATCGTTTGTAGGGGAAGTAAGGGAGGGGACATCCATGTCATTCATGAGATCCGATGGTTTTGTATAGTCATGGCCACGGTTCGGAACCGGCGGTTCCGGTTCGTGGCCAAGTATGAACCGGAACCGTAACCGCCCCTGGCGGTTCCGGTTCCGAGCCGGTTCCGGTTCCAGTTCGGGTTCGAAATCGGTCGGTTCGAAACCGATTCCGGGCCGGTTCATTTTTTTTTTTCTTTTCTTCCTCCGCCGGCCATAGCCGGGGCCAGCGGAGGTCGCCGGCCTCAGGCGAGGCCACCCTCGCCGGCGTCGGGCGAGGGCCGCCCTCGCCTAGGCTGGGCGAGGCCGGCCTCGCCAAATTGGGCGAGGGCTCGACCTCGCCGGCGTCGGGCGAGGCCGACCTCGCCTGCAACTGGCGAGGCCGGCCTCGCCTGAGGCCGGCGAGGTCGAACCCTCGCCAGATCTGGCGAGGCTCGACCTCGCCGGCAACTGGCGAGGCCGGCCTCCCCTGAGGCCGGCGAGGTCGAACCCTCGCGAGTTGCAGGCGAGGCTCGACCTCGCCGGCGTCGGGCGAGGCCGACCTCGCCTGCAACTGGCGAGGCCGGCCTCGCCCGACGCCGGCGAGGTCGAGCCCTCGCCCGACGCCGGCGAGGTCGAGCCCTCGCCCGACGCCGGCGAGGTCGAGCCCTCGCCCGACGCCGGCGAGGTCGAGCCCTCGCCCGATCTGGCGAGGCCGGCCTCGCCCAGCCCAGGCGAGGGCGGCCCTCGCCCGACGCCGGCGACGGCGGCCTCGCCTGAGGCCGGCGACCTCCGTCGGCCCCGGCTATGGCCGGCGGAGGAAGAAAAAAAAAAGGAAAAGGAAAAACAGAAAAGAAAATAATAAAAAAATTAAAAAGTTACTGTTCCGGTGACGGAACATTATTCAATATAAATTGTAATTAAAATGTAAATTGTAATCAAATTTGGGGACAAAAAGACAAAAGAGAAAGAGAGGGCTTGAACTTAATAAATTATCATTAAGCACATTACAATTCGTTACAATGATCTATAAAAAAAAGGAGCACGATATATATGCCCTAAAATGACCCCAAAACCTAAACATTCCGTGCGCAGTGCAGGGGACCAGAAGTCACATGTCGTCGGATTATATTTCGGTTTCCCTAAGCTCACGTGGGCGAGAAACAAGGGTTCCCGAAATATTTGCCAACTCCAATAGTTCTTTTACCCTCAATCGTCACTACCCGTTCCAGTACCGGTACCGGTAGTATCTCCGTCGTTAAAGAATTCGGATTCATTATTCTGATCTATCTCTTGTTGCCGGTATTGAGCTTTGGTCCAATCAGCAACACAAGCTTGAATCTCCACTGATTTTGGAGCTAATCTTGAATGATGTTCGTCTAAAATATTACCTCTGGCACTGAATGCCTGTTCGACCGCAACTGTGGAACAAGGGGTTGAAAAAATTTGTTTTGCAATAAGAGAAAGGATTGGGTATTGGCTTGCGTGCCTCTTCCATCAATCCAAAATTAAAAAATCTGTACCACTTTCGGATTCAGTAAACTCAAATGAAACGGATAGATAAATTTCTAATTCAGAAATATTTCCTATTACTCCCTTTTGTTTTTTTTTTGTCTATGTAATAAAAGTTGGTACCCTCTACTAATTTTACATGTACTGTCATTTTGTATCTCAGTAGATTGAAAAAATCTAATATCACCTAAATTATATTTAGCATAAAATTCATTATATAATTCTATTACTATCTTTTTAACCTCACGTAATATGGTTGTAATATTTATCGCATCATAATGTAAACATTGATAATACGTACGCAAAAAATCATTTAAGCCATCCAATTTGGAACGCGGATAAAAAACACAAGCAACTAAATAAATAATGGGAATTTCGCTATAATAATGTAGTCACTTCATTTTCATTGCAACTATAGTACGTTGCAATTTAACATCATTTTCATATTCATAAAAAATTCCGACAATATTAGTACACTCTACTAAAAATAAATGTGTAGTAGGATAATAAACACCGGACAAAATATAAGTTGCATCATTAAAAACCTTTAAAACATCTAAAATTTTTTGGCAAATATCCCACTCTTGTAGGTATAAATTAATCTCAGGTATATTATTAGAAATGAATGCACATAATAAATCTTTATATGCTAATGATTTATTAAGCAAGTGGAAAGTAGAATTCCAACGAGTTGGAACATCTCTTGGAAATCTTTTTGGCCATTTGCCATTTTCTCTACAAAATCTACCCCATTCTTTCATTTTTTTGGGATATTTCCATAAAAATTGAATCGCCGTTTTTATTGGTTGAAGAAAAATATCAAGAGTTTTCAAACCATCTTGTACACATAAATTTAAAACATGACAAGCACATCTAACGTGAAAAAATTTTCCGCCAAAAGTGGGTTTACAAATATTTTCTAAATCGGCAATTGAAGCGATATTTGCCGCGGCATTATCAAAACCAATTGAAAAAATTTTGTTAAGCAAATGATATTCTTCTAAAATTTGCTTAAATTGTTCTATAAATATTATTTGCCGTATGCTTATCATCGAAAACTCTAAATGCAATAACTCTTTTTTGAATACTCCACTCGTCATCTATCCAATGACATGTTATGCCCATATAAGAATGATTTTACCAATGATCACTCCAAATATCACTACCTATATACACGCATCCATTAAATTGCATAAAAAAGTTTTGTAAATCTTTTTTTCCATTTTTGTAAAGATCTTTAATTACTCGTTTAATTGAATTTCTAGGAACACGTTTTGCTTGTGGAGCACATGCTTTTTGTACAAATTCATTAAAACCAAATCTTTCTCCAAAATTAAATGCTAAATGCTCAACGGAAATAAATTTGCCTAATTCTTCCTTATAAGTTTTTTCATTAAAACGAAATAAAGGGGAAGTGTTAGGATTGACGTACCCGGAAATTTGTTGTTGCCCGATATCGATTCCCGTTTCGGTTGGATGTTTGCTCCTAAGATGTCGTTTAAATGTCCCATATCCTTGTCCACCTGTATATTTATATATTTTCCCACAATATTTACAAATTATATCATACCTTTTTTGACCAATATCAAACCTTTCCATTTTCGTGAAGTGATTCCAAATGTCAGATGTAAATTCCCGTTCCGCTTCCTTTGTTGTAGATATTTCGGCAGGAGGATGAAAACTTTCTTGCGTCGGGACGCGCTCCACATCGGGAAAAATGTTGATTTCATCATCTTGAAAATCTGCATATTCACGAGGATCAAAAGAATGATGGGATTCCGTCGCGATATTCTTACCTTTGCCAGTTGGCACTCGACTTCCACTTGCCATTTTTCGAGTGGATTGAGAGAATTGAGCGAATTAATTGGGAGAATTAAGAAAGAATTGCACGTATCGAGAAAATTGAGAGAATTTAAGAGAATTTCGAGTATTGAGAGAATTTGAGAGAATTGTGAGTATTGAGAGAATTTGAGAGAATTTATAAGAAAAAAATAAGAAGAAAATTTAGGATTAAAAAAAAAGAAAAGATATTGCAACGGTTATCTTTTTTTTTTTAATATTTTTTTGCCCGTTGCCGCGTGCGTTGGCCGTTGCCAGGGCAGCCTTTAGGCTGCCTTGGCAACGGGCCGCAAGCCCGCAGCAGGGCCTGCATACGTGCAGGCCCTGCTGCGGGGGTTTTTTTTTTTTTTTAATTTGCCCGCAGCAGGGCCTGCAGACGTGTAGGCCCTGCTTCGGGCGGGGCCTGCCGCCGAGGCCCCGGGGTTTTTTTTTTTAAAATTTTGCCCGCAGCAGGGCCTGCAGACGTGCAGGCCCTGCTGTGGGCGCCGAGGCCCGGGGGGTGGGTGTTTTTTTTTTTTCCTTTGGAACCGGGCCCGTAGGGCACGGGCCGGTTTCGGTTCCAAACCATGGGCCCGATCAATGGGCCGGGCCCGGGTTTGACCGGGCCGGTTTCGGTCCAGTTTCGGGCCAAAACCGGCCCGTGGCCACCTCTAGTTTTGTAGTCCTCCACGATGATGTTTAACAACGACTTGACGGACATGTCAGCATTTTCGTCCATAATTTTGAAACATATACTTTACGCACCGAAATTGCACGAAACAAAATTCAGGGATCTAATTAAATAATTCGAAAAAGATTAGGGACCTCTGATACCTTTATTAGTAACTTTTATTCTTCATTCTATATGGTACTTTATAGGGTTAATACAACGAAAAATCATAAATTTGTATATTTGTAATAAATTTACCCCAAATTAATTTTTTTATCACAAAAAATCCCAAATTAATACACTTGTGACAAATTTACACTAAACTAATATTTTGACCATCAAAAATCTCAAACTGACAAATTTTCCCATTCGTTAGTTTATGTTAAATTGGACTAATATCACAAAAAATTACAAACTCGTACACTTGTGACAGACAGAGTAAAACCCTAAATTGGTATACCCATCAACTGCCACGTGTCATTTAAGTCAACAAATTGACAATAAAATTTGATAGAAACGAATAGAAGGTAAATTTGTCGCAAGTATATCAGTTTGAGATTTTTTGTGGTGAAAAAATTAGTTCGGGGTAAAATTGTCACAGATGTATTAGTTTGGGGTTTTTCGTGATATTAACCCTATTTTATTTTTAAAAATCTACTTATAGAGACAAAATGCATGTGTCAACAATAACTTCCTTGCTACTAGCCTTCATTAGACCTTGAAGATGATTGACAAAATTAAAGTTGAAAAGGAAAATTAAAAAACTAATAAAGAACACAGTTAATGACAGTGTAAAGCAATTTAAATTGTGGATTTAATTGGAGAAAGAAAAGTAAAGTGAATACTCAACTTAACAATTAAGTAAAAAATTTATTTTCCCCAGGTGGCGGCTTAGAACGCAATAAAACTTTTTCTTGGTATGAGTAGAGGCCATTCTAACAATATACAATCCGAGGTGCCAATTTTAGAATCAATCTTTCAAAAGAGCTTATTATAATATATTTATATAGATAGATGTGGATTTAATACGAGAAAGAAAATT
Source organism: Syzygium malaccense (assembly GCA_031216405.1). Taxonomy (NCBI): domain Eukaryota; kingdom Viridiplantae; phylum Streptophyta; class Magnoliopsida; order Myrtales; family Myrtaceae; genus Syzygium; species Syzygium malaccense. Next base: position 15,619,723 of record CM062259.1, on the reverse strand, counting down.
AAAGTTAATGTGCAACTTAACAGTTAAGTAGGCAATCAATTTTTACTAAGGTGTTAGCTACTTTTATTGATAATGGTTAATACCACGAAAGATCCCAAATTGATGCATTTATGACAAATTACCCGAACTAATTTTTTTATCACCAAAAACTCCAAACGGGTACACATATGACAAATTTAGCCCAAACTAATTTTTTAACAACTGAAAACCCCAAAATGGTACACTTGTGACAAATTTACCTTCCGTTAAATTGGATTAATACAATAAAAATCCACAAATTGGTAAACTCATGACAAACGGAGGAATAAAACCCCAAATAGTACACCCGTCAACTGCATCGTGTCATCCAACTCAGAGATTTGATGGTAAAATTTAACGAAAATTAACAGAGGATAAATTTATCACAAATGTACTAGTTTGGGGTTTTTGGTAGTCAAAAAATTAATTTGGGATAAATTTATCATATGTGTACCAATTTAGAATTTTTCGTGATATTAATTCTATTAATAAAACAAACAAAAGTTTTTCTTGCAATAGAGAGAGGGCCATCCTAGCAATGTACAATATTCCCATGTGTATCTTAGAAGCAACCTTAGGGAAGAGCTTGTCATAATATACTTATCAAATATTATAAAAAATCTCAAATTAGTACACTCATGACAGATTTATCAAAAACTAATTTTTGTTTAACAAAAAATCTCAAATTGGTACTCCATGACATATTTATCATAAACCAATTTTCATCTCAAAAAAATAATATTCCTAATCCAAATCTATCCTTTGTTAGTGTTCCCTCCAATATCCCATTAAAATACATACTCATCAACACAAGTGCCAGAGGACCACAAGACCACAAGACGGATTTAACGCAGAGTATGACAAATTTGACATGGAATATCACATGTCTTGACACATATGGTCGTTCAAATCGTAAGGAATGAAAATGGATAAATATGAACTAAATATGTTAGTTTGGGTACATATATAATAGGGTTAATACTACAAAAAAAACTCCAAACTAGTATACTTGTGACAAACTTACCCTAAACTAATTTTTTTACCACAAAAAAAATCCAAACTGATATGTTTATGACAAATTTACGCCAAACTAATTTTTTGACCATAAAAAACCCCTAAAATGATACATTTATGACAAATTTACCCTCAACTAGTTTTTTTTAAATTAGATTAATACTATGAAAAATCACAAACTGGTAAATCCATGACAAATGGACGGTAAAGCCCCAAAGTGGCACACCCGTCAATTACCACGTGTCATCTAACCCAGCAATTTGATGGTAAAATTTAACAAAAACTAATGAAGATTAAAATTTGTCACTGTATACCAGTTTGGGATTTTTGATGATTAAAAAATTAATTTGGAGTAAATTTATCACAAATGTACTAGAAGAAAGACACTAGAAAAAGTTGTGTACGACACTTACTCTAGTACAAAAAGTTTGTTTTTTATCACTTAAGTGCCAAAATTTTTGAAAAATGCTCATTTCAGTGTCAAGTTCGATCCGATTAGCTGAAAATCTGACATAGCCTTTTTTTTTAGTTTCTTAAGTTGATGTGCCTCACCGGACAGTTCAGTCACCATCTAAACCCTAAAACGATGCCGTCTAGCACCTTCCCCCAATTAAGAGCCAAAAATCCCCAAATTGAAAAAAAAAAAACCCCAATTTCAGACTCTAATAGGCCATTGAACCCAAATTCACTCCCTTATTTCGGTTTGACCCCCAAAATTACTAGCTCAATCTTGCAATCTCTGCTACCGTCATCCCCACGACTTTATTAAGAACCCTTTCCCCCTCCCTCAGAGCCCTAATTTTGTCCTTAGAGAGCTAATATTTCCGGCCAATTAAGCAAGGGAGAAAAGATGACAAACTTGTGTGACAACGGTGTTAGCAAGCGAAAGCGAGCGAGCGGCGACGGGCAAGTGACGGCAGGCGAGTACAGCGGGCAAGCAAGCGAGGAGTTGGTAGAATCGTGCAAGAACAGGGACTCAAAGCCCTAATTTTTATCTGTTTTGTGCGACATCGTTTTTGGCTAGAGGCTAAGCGACGTCGTTTCTTTTGAAAAGTCATGAACGTCGTTTTTGTACTCCACATGGACTTGGTTTTAAAAAAAATATGCCACGTCATTTTTTTAATTAAAAAAGTCACAGTAATCAATTTAGTTGGAATATCTTACCATTGGCACTTAAGTAATCATTTTTTCTCCGATTTAATATTTAAGTGATCCGACGGAAACTTTTGGGACTAAAATAAGCATTGTGCACAACTTTTGGCATCTCTAATATCCTTCTTCCCAAATGTAATGATTTGATATTTTTTGTAATATTAACCTTATATAATATTACGCTTCTAAACCTGGTTCGACCATTTGCCACATATATAATGGGTTAAGTGTACACATATCATATGCACGCTTTCGATTGGCGCATTGTTATGATATCATTTGTAACGGGCCAACCGTTTTCTTGTAGGTCAAATCCCTGCTCAAGTGGTAATCCGTAGGACAGAAGTAGGTGGACAAAACGAAAGATTTGGCAAAATCCTAGCAGGGATTTGAGGAGACCCGAAACAAAACCAGTTCTTCCATAGAAGTAGGTTATGTACATTAGAAATCAAACGGTACGCAATCTTGTAATCAGCATGAGTTCATAATTCAAGCGGAACAACCAAAAGGTCTATATGTCAAGATGGAATACTAACAATGGTTAAGGTTTGTTGATCTCCAGCTAGTGCCCATCCTCCATTCTTGCCAATGTCATATCTTGGACAAAGATTGAGACCTCGTCCTGCTCCTTCTCTTCCTCCTGAGCAGCAGTCTCCTCAGGAAACTGATCCCGCCTTGTCTCTTGCTGGGCACGACGGTGAGCGCCCCCATGAAGCTGTTGCCAGATCTGTTGTGTAGCCCGAGGTATGCCTCCGGAGTTTGGGCAGGGACTTTAGCGACGACCAAGGCATTTAGTTTTGCCGCATTGGCTTCGCTTGCTAATTCTATATCCTTGGCAGCCTCGGGATCATCCTCGGCCAGCATCCGGTCACGCAGAGAGAGGCGCTTGTTCAAGCTCTTCTTGTTTTTGGAAGTATTCGTGGCATCAGAGCCCGGTAAACCTTTGTTCGAGAATGTCGGTTCCTGCGGTGGACCCAGAGCCTTTAGTTGTCTGCTGAGATTCAGAATAGTTTCTCGGCATTCGGCCAACTTGACTGAAGCTGCAGTGATCTCCCATCCCTGAAGTTTTAATTGACATAAAAAAATCAATTTGATTCAATCCTCTATTGTCTGAAGATACTTTTACCGTTTCAAATCCTAACCTTTTCCTCTCAGATTCAAGAACTGGTGTATTGACACAGGAAGTCTATAAAAAGATGTGAATGACTTACACTTTGTGATAGCATTTGATCTTGATTGGTACCATCTTTTGGAGTTTCCTTTGCAACACTGTGCTCAAAGTGTTAGAAAATCAGCCTTTACTTTAGAAAACTGCCTCAAAAAGATAAATGTTAAGCAGCAATCATCACCTTTCTAGCTGAAGTTGAAGCTCAAGACACATCGATTCTAGTTCCTCGCAACTGTTATTCTTATCCTCCAGTTCGACTTCCAAAGATGAGAACTTCTGGAAGACCTCATTGAGTTTGGCTTTGGCCACGGTAAGTTGGGTGTCAAGATCTTCGTTCATCGATTTCTGGTTTTCCATTTGATCCTCGACAATTCTCTTTGCCTCCTTCAGATTCTCCAGTTCCAGGTTCAGGCTTCTGATGCTTTCGTTGGCTTGCCGAAGCTGGGTCGTCAAGACTTTGATCTCGTTATTCGCCAACTGTAGCTTGTTTTCCACATCTTCCTTAGCAGTTTCCATGTTCTGTAACTCGTGTTTCAGTGTCCGGTTCTCTTCTTGCAGATTGCCCGAACACAATGATTGCCTCTTAGCCACATCAGTCGATTTGGACGCCAAGGGCAGAACATCCTCGTAAACTTCAAGTTCCTTCGAATTCAGTGGCAATTCGGTCCAACCACTATGCATTTTGATCTTATGTCTCACACTGGAAGCGTGCTTTGGGGTGCTATGTTTCTCCAGGATCCAATGCAGAGTACAAGCAAGTTCTTCAGCAAATGTTTCTACACCGGCCTTATGATCTAAGAGATCATTACAGGTATGAATGAACTTTTGCAGGACGACTCTCAGTTCTGTGCTCTTCCACTGAAACACATGGATCACGCAGTCTTTTGGTGCGGGCCAGTTGAGTGATGAGGGAATCTGACTCTTTCCAAGGTCTTCAGAAGTGAGTGTAGACATCGGGTTGAATTTTTTAACCAGTCGAACAATTTTTTCAATAGAATTTGTCAGCTTTGATTGAATTTGTCCTCCCATTTCATCTTGAGTAGTTGCTTTACCCAAAGAGCCAACGATTGGAGATGCGATCGGAGACCTCCAGGTTAGGTAACCAGAAATCGGAGGACTGTCAGATTCTCCAGTGCACATAGGAGACGCCGCTGCTTGTGCTTCTTCGGGAGCTCCAGAGTTCAGTAACCCTAAAGCAATTCTAATGTCCTCTAGAATTTCGATCATGCTTCTTTTTGAAACCCGCTTTTGCTCCATGATTGCATTCAATACAACTTGCAGCCAATCGAAAGGCATTGGAGTTTCGGTATTTTCCGATTGGATCATCTTGTTAGTGTCGCCCAAACTCGGGTCACCTCTGACCATCTCTTTACAGGTTGAACACGACAAACTTTCACTTCCTGATGGCGATTCTACAGAAACCATAGCCAACTTCTCCATCTCAGAAAAATCACTCATTAAGCTCGTATGCTTGGATTCCAAGGCATTTTTTACTTTACTGTTTCTGAAATGCTCTAGTTCTGAAATCAGTGCATTTGCCCATGATCCAGAACTAGCACTGTCTTCTAAATCAGATACTAGGGAGAGATCGTTCAACAAAGGTTCGCACGTCACCAAATCCTTGCATTGACCCTTCGAAAGGTCAGCGACCTGAGCCTCAACCTGCAGCAACCGGGAAGTCGTCCCAGCATGTGAGATCCTCGAAGAATGAAGTTCTGCATCTTTTATGGATATAATTTCTTTGAGAGTCTTGTTCTCCTCTTCTACATCATGCAGTTGCTCGATCAGGTAATGGATCCTATTGCTCGGGATTTCATGAGAATTCTTTCCTCTGACAATAAGGTCGGTTGTCAAGCCTGGCTTTATTTTTCTTCCCTCAGTTTGATCACTGCCCAGCATTTTCAGTTCACCCTTCATCCTTGTCAAAGCAACGGGACCTGGTAACCTTTTCTGTGTAAGGAGACGAAGTCTCTGACATTCTCCTTCCAATTTTGTGATTTTCTTCAGGGACATCTGGTGCTTCTTCTTTGACACTTCAGCAGAACGCCGGCTATATTCCAACTCCTCGTTGCGAATCACGAGTTCCTTCTCAAGCAAGCAGAACTCATACTTGAGAAAAGCATTTTCTTTCTCTGTACAATCCAATCTGGCCATTAGCGCATCGGATTCCGACTCCGCCAATGATTTAAGTCTATAGAGATCTTCAACCTGTTTCTCTTTCGCCGAGATTTCGGCATTGAGGCAAGTGTTCTCGAGAGATAAACTCGCAAGCTTCTTATTAGCATTGGTTAGTTTCTCATCTGATTTCTTCTGTGCTTTTATAAACTCCCTCGATGCCTTGGCAATGGCATCATGTGTAGCCAGCTCTGCTTCTTCCCGAAGGGCATTCAGTTGCTCAGTGCATTCTTTCAGTTCAGTATCCAAATGGGTCAATCTCTCATTTGCAGCTGCTCCTTGCCTCAGAGCTTGCTCTAATTCTCGCTGTAGGAGAATTGCCCTTGCCTCGGCTCTGTCTTTGTCTACAAGTACATAAATGGTGAATAAATGAAAAAATCCAGTTATGGCAGGACCGACTTCTCTCGGAATATATTAGCAACTTGCACATAAATTAAAAAATGACAGAGAATGCTCTGACAGAGATATACATAAATTACCTGCAATAGCTTCTTCTGTTGCCTTTTCATGTTTCAGAATAAGCTCATCTTTGGCTTGACAGTCAGTGAGGATCGAATTAAATTTGTCGGAGAGGTCTTTGAAAGATCCATGGCCCTCTATTTCTTTCTCTGATAATATTGTTCGCACCTGTTATGATTGCAAACGAGAATGAATGACATCCTTCATGTAATTGAGAGTTCGATTATAGGAAGACAAGATAATAGAGAGTTCCAACGATGCAAACGAAATGGGGCTTTGGTGAACAACTTCGGTGTACTCAGGAAACTTGCAGCTACCTTTTCTTCTGTTCTTTTGATCGTGTCGTCCGCTTTGTCATGTGCAACAATGGTTTTCTCAGATGATCTTTTCTTCCAGCGCCAAGTCTTGTGATCCATGTTCTTTCCTTGTTCAAGGATAGATAGGTGAAAATCCAATGTCAACTAAATTCAGATCACACTCTCATAAATAGCATGTACAATACAAAACAAGAGACATCTCTTGTCTGGAGTCTGGACCTCCTACATGACTAATCTCTTCAAATCACATGCTCCGGTAAGACGCTTCATGAATCACCCAAAAACAAGAACTAGTCAGGTTAAAAAAATGCTTTGCGGAAGAATGACATGAGACAAGACAATTTCAGTTCAGAGTAGCTTCACATTGTGAATAACACGTGAGCAAAAGGCCACGGCGAATTCATGCAACGCTTCCTGGAAGGTCATGATACGAACTGCATCCTGTATTAGGCTCATTTCGTACTGTGACAAGCACAGACTAAACCAAAACGATTCAAACAGATGATGATGCTAACGCGAACTAAAAGCTAAATTCCATCCCATAAAGCAATGCCTCGTACTAAAAGTAGCTTGTAAGATAAACAAACAGTACCTAAACACAATTCAAATTCAAGAAACACGAGGACAAACTACCGTGAAAAAACCGATAGCCCGACAAGCTTTTGACCCCAGAATCCAACTATTTATGGCTCTGATTCGGCTGGGAAGCTTCTCATCCCAAATAGTTACTCAATCTAAGAAAAATCTAACCTAATCCATTTTTTTTAACCGAGTGAAGAACTGGAGGCTGTCTTTCACACAAAGGACAACTGTGAAATGACTTGATATCAAAATTAACAACCAAAAGCAAGAGTCACGCTAAGTTGATCACAGCGCGAGTAAAACAGACATGGGCTTGACTGAATTATAAACAAACTCGGACAAAACAGAACCAGATTGTGTACCCATCAGCAGACAATTCAAGCTCCGATCATGTCAGAAAAGGAAGAGCCACACACAAAATGACTCCAAGAAGCAGTCCCGCTCGGCGTTCGTTCTTACTCTTTCACTATTCCGCCAAGAGAGTCTCGCGTCAAGACGTCAACACCATCACGAATCGCTCGCCATTTCCCAGCCGATCGGAAGAGGACGCCGGCGTTGGTGTGGAGAGGGCCGGAAGCAGCCGAGCTGCCGTCTCTAAGCCCGAGCGAGACGTCACTTCGACAGTGAAAGAGAGGAACAAGACTCCATGAGAACACGCTGAAGACGGTGTGTTTTTTAGCCGATAAGAAAAAATGGTTTTCATAGGATGCTATTGCTCCACCGACAACAACCACCTTGGACACTAATAATAATGCTAGAGAGAGAAAAAGCATAAATAATCTTATCAAAAAAGAACAGGGATTATCACTTTCAGCATCGATGGACTCAACTCCCCCAGAAAAATATTGATAGAAAAGGGTGCAAAAGGAAAAGAAAAGACAAAAGAAGCAAGAACAGGATACTGACCTAATTGGTGCAAAGAGCCATTAAGAGAGACGTTTTGTGGGGGACGATACAAAAGAAAATATAAGACGTAAAGTGTTTTTGAGGACACGTGTGAGGATCCCACATCAAGTATTTGGACTCGGTGGCCCCTTAATTCGATAATTTTAAACTTTTCCATTAATTGGGATTCGAAATATATGTACAAACAGCCTCTTCCGGCTCTCTGTTCTGACGGTATCAGGTTTCTGCCGAGGCTTGCTTCGTCGTAATATATTGGAGTTCATGTTTGGCAGGATAAGTCACTTTTGAATCGGGGCAAGATGACAATGAAACGTGGTAGGGAGAGATTTCGATGGTTTAAGATTTTGAACAAAATTGGATTGAATAAATATGTTAATTGGAGTAGATGGTGAAAGTATTAACTAACTTGGCAATTAAAAATTGTTATTTTTCATTGTATCCATTGAGTCCTTTTCTTTTCATAAATTTTTTTAATTAATTCAAACAATTTTATATATGATAGGTTCGCTGATCAAATCAACTTATTTTGATTAGATTTTTATCGCTTACTTTTTTATTTTTCCTCTCTTGCAACTCTTGTAGAATTGCATGGAACCTTCCAAAACATGTAAATATCGTCTTTATGTTCATTCTAATCTTTGCATGATTTTTACCAAAAAAATTAAAATAATTTATAGACCTTTTTTTTCCGAAAAAGCATTTATCCAAGCAAAATCGCACAAGCTCTTATAAATTATGAAAATGACGAAAGAAATGTTTTCGGCTCTAGGTTTTGCGCAATGGGTAGTCTATTGTAGCTAGTTGCGATAAAGTAAATATCACACAAAAATAAGATATTTATGAAAATAACTTCACAATTATTTGAAAAAAAATTAGAGAAGAGTTACTGAAATTTGGTGCGACCTTTTCATCAAGTTCTTAGAAAATTGACGTGCATGAGCTTCTACGGTCACTCCAAAAAATTTCCTATTTGTCATTAAATATTTTCCTTCACTAATTGAAATGTACGATGTGTTGAATAATAAGGCCAACACATTGTTATTATTCAACACAGGATGCGAGGAAAGGAATGTACGGACGGCGGTCTACGTCAAATAAGTGGGCGGAGGAGACAGCGGAGGAGCGGCGGCGGGAGGAGGAAGGGAAGCGGATTTCGCGGCGGAGATGGAGCAAAAGGGGTGGGACCTCCGTGCATGCACGGTGGTGTCAAATTCAATCCTCGTGTCATCATCGTGCCCCCCCAAAAGCGAAAAAAGGGGCAAAAAAAAAAAAAAGAGAATCATCTTATCATCATCTTCGATTTATCATGAAAGCAGGTAATCCACTTATCATATATCATCATGAGTGTCTTGCTTAACGTTAAAATTGCACAAATTATCAAGAAGTCTTTATTCCATCTAGACAAGTACCCTGTTTACGGGTGATTTCAGAATGCGACACATGTAAATGAGAAGTAATTTGTGAAGAAAATGTAGGTTTTGCGAATATATATATATATCATCTTAGCTTTTGTGAGGTCTTTTCTAGTTGGATTAATATCATGAAAAACTCCAAACTGGTACACCTGTGATAATTTTATTCTAAGCTAATTTTTTGATCACGAAAAACCCCAAATTGGTAAACCTGTGACAAACTTACGATAAACTAATTGTTTTACCACCAAAAATCTCAAACTGATACATTTATAATAAATTTACTCTCCATTAATTTTCATTAAATTGAATTAATACCATAAAAAATCATAAACTGGTACACCTGTGACAAACAAAGGGTAAAATATAAAATTAGTACATCCATCAATTGCTGCGTATCATTTAACAAAATAATTTGATAATAAAATTTAATCGAAATAAACCGAGGATAAATTTATCACAAATATATCAATTTAAAATTTTTAATAATTAAAAAACTAATTTAAAATAAAATTATTATAAATATATCAATTTAAAATTTTTCATAATATTAACCTTCTTTATTATCGTGTTTGTTGAGACTCTGCACAAGTCACAGACCGAGTAAAGCTTAAGGATTGGATCCACACTTGGCTCGGAGCGCGGGTCTCGAAAATTCTCTGGCAGCTCTCTTTCGTTGACCGTGTTTTTCCCTTTAATAATAAGCTCGATCGTGGCATCGAACGGGATAAAAAAATTTAAAAATAGAGTGCAAGTTACAAAAAATTCCGCTTTTTAGGTTATAAATAACTCAAAAGAAATCCACCTATCATCATGACATTATGAATTCCTTAACGGTAATATCAAGATATTTTTATTCTTCCTAGGTAAATATCCTATTCACGAGTGATTTTAGAAAGTGACATGTGTGATATGATAAGTAATTTCTGAAAAAAATGTAAATCATATATATATAACGTTATATTTATCTTGGCCATTCAGCTCTTTTGAGGCTTTTGCTGATTGTCCTATTTCACTGAGATTGCGCACAGGTCAAAAACCGAGTCGAACCGAAAGGATGAAATCCCCTCGTACATGGCGTGCGGGTCTCTATAAACCCTCTAGCAGCTCCCTTTCGTCGGTTGTACTTCTCCCATTGCTAAACCTACATGCATGCGGCCTTCGGCGCGATTCGAAAAAAAAAAAACAAACGAGGGAAAGTTACAAAAATGGTCCCTTCTGTTTTTGCTACTCGGGCAAGTGTACTATTTGATGACTCAAAACAAGCAGACAAACTGCTACAAGATAGACAGGGATAGGGCACCACCTCAACATTAATCCCCAATCCCTCTACATATCTTCACATCTTTGTGTGGGGGCGGTGTGTCCCCGTTCTTGGAGTTAATGGTGACTGAGATCTATGCCCTACATCTTCAAGAAAACCACCTTCAGACAACAATTTGCAGAGGTCGAAAACGACAAGCAGCAGCAGGCTCGTTCTTGCTTGGGGTAAAATGGTGCAGATCCTCTCCTTCTCACTTTGGTTTCTCTTTCATTCATCGACCCCGTGCTGTCGATCTTGTGAAAGTCGCCCATCTACTTTGACAGTTCCATTCCAAAGCCTCCATGAAAGTTCAGCTGAGAATAGACAAAAGTGCAATGGGTATGAAATGGGGTATGGAATGTCATGTCTTGGAAAACCACCCGATTCTCATTAGATTTGGAGAAGTAGGGTTTTTTACTTCCACTAAATTTTGAAAGTACATAGGGCTCGCTGAATAGGAGGAATTTCACCAATAATCCTCAATGTCCGGTCCGATGTGCAATAAAAAAATTTTTTTTTTTGGACGAAAGCAAACCGATTCATTCATAAGACGACGAACTACAAGAGTGGAGATGACTAACGTCATTACATAATAAGTCCCATAGAGATTGGGGGGGGAGGGGGGGTTTGTACAACTAGTTAGAGGGGAGAATCCCTTTGCAGTGGGCCTTGGTGATCCAGTCTGCAGCGTGATTAGATTCTCGTGGACAGTGGGCCAGAGAAATACCTTGCGAATGAGTAGGTAGAAAATTGCAGTCCACAAAAATTCTTCTCAAAGCCCATGGGCTGAGGGACGGCTGCTCAGCAAAAGTCACTGAAGCGGCGTCGTCTGTCAAGATAGTCACGTTCTCTGCGATTCTGCTTCCCTTCTCAGCTTCCTCACGTAGACAGAAGAAGCAAGCAGCAACTCGTTTTGCAAAACCTGTAATCATCAATCAAAATTTAAAAGCTTAAATTTGTACAATCAGATCTTAAAAAATATATATAAATTATTGAGTGCAATTTAATTCTTCCGACGATTGAAGGAGGTGTTGTCAGCTAAGTGCGCTAGAGGGTTTGCCAGTGCCGGCAGCATCCACCTTCGCCAACTAGGGTCGTTGGGACATCAGCTAGGGCTCTCGTCCCTTGTGCGATGGTGGCGCCACCACACAAGGCTCGGCTGAACCTTCTGCCACGAGGGTCGCCCCAACCTGGCGCGGTGGTGGCAAGCGATGGCGCCACCATCGCGTGAGGGCTCACAAGCTCTTGCCCAAGCTCTTGTGAGTGGCCGGCGAGAGTCGGGTGACACTTCTCGAAGATGTCGGGCAACACCTCTCTTCCCTAGGGTAAGTCCACTTCTTTTTATTTCCAGGCTTTTTGCATATTTTTAAAATTTTCGTTTGCTTTTTTATGTTCTTTTTTGTACGATAAATCGACTTATCTGAATGGTGATGCGCAACGTCAACGTCACATATTCTCAAATTAATGAAAGATAGCCTCTTTAGATTTCAGCATGTCACATCAGTGAACTTACGCAAGAGGTTATCCGAAAAACTTGATTATACCGGATAAAGAACGTTTAATACTCGATTGCATAAACTCAAATGTTTAGGACTTGATTGCACACTGGATCAAACGTTTAGGACTGTTTGTGTAATTTTTCTTTAATTAAATACACCGAATTTCAAAATACGTTTGGACGATGAATCCTCCTGGTTGTGTGCAGGGAGCCATATCTATAACACCCAAGCATTGAACATCCTCATGTAATACTCTGCATTTTCGCCGAGTGTAGTCAAGTTCAATGTATCTCCATTTTTCTTATAGAGTTGAGCTTCGAAAGGAATTTTCAATTTGATTGATCTCAACTTGAGTTTCGAGCATGAATCGTATGAGTCAAGCCGAACTCGAACTCATCACTACATCAACTGACCATTCTGTTTTGTTTTGACGTGCTTCTTTCTTGCTAATTTGGAGAAATCTCCAATTTGCTACCAGTACCTGTAAGTATTTAGATATGTAGAACCGTGCATGAATTCACTTTGCAATCTGGAACATCGCTTTCGTTATTTCTAATCTAGAATTATCCCAACATATAAAATAAGCTTTGGCAGTGACATGAGCTTACTCAGAGCCAACACAACCATTTGGCTGTTCCTGAGAAACATACAAAGGATTCATCTTCTCGCAACTACAGCCACATGTGTGACCTATGGAGGAAGAATCTGAAAGTTTCTTCTCTTTTCCTGAACTCTCTCTCTCTCTCTCTCTCTCTCTCTCTCTCTCTCTAAGCAGACACCAATAATATATATATATTTATATAAGCAACATATGATTAAGCACAAGATGAACTGAAAAAGACCCAGTGACTAGATTCGGCTCTTTGACCCCTGTTCTGCTCCAATTTTGGGACACTCTTTTCGCTATTGCGAAGTCATGGGGAGCAATAATACGCATCAGCTTCGCATATTCTTCTTCCCCTTCATGGCTCATGGCCACATCTTGCCAACCATAGACATGGTCAAACTCTTTGCATCTAGAGGCCTCGAAGCAACCATCATCACCACCCCACTGAATGCACCGATTTTTGCCCGAACCATCCAGAGAACCCAGAAGCTTGGCACCAAGATTGATGTCAAGACCGTTGAATTCCTGTCCCTAGAGGCTGGATTGCCTCCGGGATGCGAAAATCTCGATTCGGTCCCATCCCAAGAAATGGCACTAAAATTCTTTGAGGCCACAGAAATGCTGAAGCAGCCATTGGAGGACCTTCTAACTAAGGACCCTCCTGATTGTCTAGTGGCTGACATGTTCTTTCCATGGGCAACTGATGTGGCTCAGAGGTTAGGAGTCCCTAGGATTGTGTTCCATGGAATGAGCTTCTTTGCGCTATGCGCGACAGAGTGTATCAGGCTTCACGAGCCACACAAGAATGTGCCATCTGATTCAGACCCTTTAGTATACTCAGCCTAACTAGAGCCTGAGTATGCTGATTACTTTAGGAATGCGCTAGGAAGGAGAGCCTGGCACATTGATCCAGTCTCATTGAGCAATAGGGACATTGAAGACAAGGCTGGGAGAGGAAAGAAGGCCACGATTGATGAACATGAGTGCCTAAAATGGCTCAACTCGAAAGATCCTAATTCAGTTATTTATTTATGTTTTGGGAGCGTGGCAAAATTCTCTCCCAATCAGCTCAGGGAAATTGCGCTGGCGCTTGAGGCCTTAGGACAGCAGTTCATCTGGGTCATCCGAAAAGCTGATGGAGGCAGCATGGATAAGGAGGCAGCATGGAGTGGCTCCCGAGAGGATTCAAGGAGAGTATGAAATTGGAAAGCAAGGGACTGATAATTCGGGAGTGGGCACCTCAGGTGTTGATCCTCGATCACAAGGTGATCGGGGCATTCGTGACGCACTGCAGATGGAACTCGACCCTCGAAGGGATATGTGCGGGGGTGCCAATGGTGACATGGCCAGGCTTCACGGAGCAGTTCTATAATGAGAAGCTGGTGACCCAAATGCTGAGAGTAGGTGTAGAGGTTGGGGCTCGACAGTGGGTGGGCATAGTTGCGGACAGAGAAATAGTGAACAAGGACAGGATAGAGAGGGCTTTGAGGCAAGTCATTGTGAGAGATGAAGCACAAGCAATGAGAGACAGAGCCAAGTTACTCGCGGAGAAGGCAAGGCAGGCTATTGAGGACGAAGGGTCCTTGTACTCGGATATGAATGCTTTGATCAAAGAGCTCGCTTTGCACAGCATTGCTCGCGAAGCAAAGAAGTAGCACCTTTCGCATGTGAATAGCTATTATGTTTGTTGAATTCCCAGCGTGATTGACGCTCTTTATGTTGACCTACAAGTTTCACGTACTGCGATTCTTTGCAAGTAATCTTTGAAAGCATTATAAGAATGCCCTTAGCTTGTGTTAGGTACACAATCTTAATTTATGAAAGAGTAAAGCAGATAATGTAAACACCATCTTAAGTATGCTTAATGCTCTGCTCTTCCCCTGAAGACAGGATATGTGTGTGAGGGTTTCTCTTGTTGTCAGTCTAAAAGGTTCAGTTAAAAACATTCAAGAACCATTCCTATGTCAAAGTTTGACACCAAAAAATGACCTAGTCTTTTTAATTGACATGATGCCGACTTGAACTAATATAGAGCTTAGTGTGAAACGTAATTTGACTATCGACCAGTTACCAATAGTGGAAACACTTGTCAATGACCATGACTATCGATGACCATAATACAGACGTCACCATACGATGGCGATTGGTCGATGATCACCACTAATCAGATTTGTGTAAGTGTTGAATACAGAGGAAAAGGAGAAAGAAGATAAAGTGAAAATGCTAATGGACGATGAGGATACCGGTTAAATCCAATGGCAACTGAAGGGTTGTAACCGCTTATAGATAAGGTTGGCATGCCATCATGGAGCCTCAGTTGCAACCATCAATTTGACTATTAATCATACACAGGCGATTGCACTTTGTAGGAGGCTATATAAAGCCGTGTTGAATTGTTGTAGCGAAGGATCATCAACACACAACTTATGTATTTTCTCAGTTTCAATTTATCAGTTTCCTGTACTTGTATTTCCTTTTCCATCAGATTTAGTTTTTCTTGATCTTTCTTGCGCAATTTACTTCTTATCCGAATCGCCACTGAACCCGATTCAAATAAAATCAATGATCGACTTTTGGTGAAAATCTATTTCGCTGCTCGGGTCAATTCCCCGCAAAACTGAACCTAAGAGGAAAATTCCTTGTGGACTGGGATTACTTTCACCTCAGAAACCAAAGCAAGACATGATTAACTCCATGTAGCCCGATGTGCAATGGTCCTCTCTCATCAGGCGCAGACTCTAGAGAACCAAGCCGTATCATGAGCTAACAAGGCCTCAGAAGCGAGTAACGTGACCGAGGTCGAATGCTCGACCGAGAAGACTTGTATGGCACTTTCTGCACCCGCAAAGAAAAGTACTGAGCTAATGCCATGGTCATATTCTGAGGCGGAACATTGACAGATCGAAATTTGGGCTTAGGCATGCTGACAATAGACAGTGAAAGCATGATTGTCCGCAATCCCAAAGGCGACACCATCATCAGTAAGCAATACTCAGTCCAACGTCTGCTTGGATAAGCAGATCCAAACAGATACCGGAGGATCCAGTAAATGATGCACGATTTGATGCATTCTTGGTAGTATAGTTCACACTCACTTTCGCCGATTCGGGACATGACTCCTCGTTTCAGACAGTTGAAGACGTCACACGATGCGGACGCATGATCACCAAATGCGCAGATGCATCCACTATAGGCAAACGAGACAGAAAAACATGAGCCTGGATGTGAAAGTTCAATTGCAATTTCACCTCAGGAGTTCATGCTGGACAACGAGCACAAGGAAGAGAAGTCTTCCACAGAAGTCTGTCCTAAAAGCCAGCTTCCTCAATTTTAACGATCGTGAAAAGGAAACGATCGTGGATACTATACAAGAATGTAAGTAAGTACAAATGAATCTACTTTTAGGTATAAGTCTTCAAAGGAGTAGGAATATCTTAGCAAAATAACTCTTCTTGTTTCGAGTAACGGGATGAAAAATCCCAGACTCAGTTCCAAACCCTACATGATGCGTAGACGGTACAGTGAGACCATCCCGTAAACCCTAAATGCCGTATCGCAAACCTTTCAAACCTCGTTATGATTCGAGAAGGGTCGGATATCCTGTTAGGCTCGACCAACTGTCTGTCATCTCTACTCTTCATTCATAAACATAAATCAACAGGAAAAGAAAAGAAAAGGAATAACAAGAGAAAGGTATCCCTCGACTCTCCCACCCACCAAACAACACGTAAAAGCGTTCAAGAACTCGCCATATGGAAGTTCGGTTGGAGTGAATCCTACTTTTTAACTTTTGATTTTTTTGAGGAATATTTCCAAAAAAAGTCCTAAATCTATTATTATTTTATCAATTAAGTTATAAAACTTTTAATTATTTCAATTGAGTTATAAGACTTTTCACGTTTTACCAATTGAATTTATCTAATCAATTTTGACTGAAAATTACTGACGTGAACATTAGCCGTTTCATGTGGTACAATCAACGGTAACATGGACATTGTTTTAATAATCTTTTGAATTTTTATTAATTTTTTTGTCATTTTCCTTTTTGTTAATTTTTGTTGTTTTTTGGGGTGAGGGCCAGCGACCCTTGCCGGCTTTGGCCAAGGATGTTTTGACTCTCGCCTAGATTTGGCGAGGGCTACAATGCCCTCGCTGTGGCCATTGAGGGCTTGGGTGAGGGTCATGATGCCCTCGCTTGCCAAAGCGAGGGCAAGCAAGCCCTCACCCAAATCTGGCGAGGGACACAATGCCCTTGCCAGAGTTAGGCCAGATGAGGGCATCGCTGGCCCTTGTCGGCCAAAGCGAGGGCGTTGCAATGCCCTCGCCCGCCCTCGCCTAGTACCAGCAAGGGTTGGCCAATGACACTCACCAGCCCTCACTCCAAAAACCAAAAAAAAATAAAATAAAGAAAATGAAAGACAGAAAAATCATAAAAAGTTCAAAATATTATTAAAAAATGTCAATGTTAGCACTGACCGCTCTTGCGTAGGACAACCGGCGTTCACGTTAGCAATTTTTGTCCAAAATTGATCGGATGAATTCAATTGACACAATTAAAATGTTTAAAATTGAATTGGCAAAAGCGCAATAGGTTTAAAACTTTTTTTAGGTAATTTTCTCATATTTTTTGTGAACCTTACAAAACTTACATTTTGACTTTTAATTGACCAAATAAACTCCATTGACACAATTAAAAGATTTAAGACTGAATCGGCAAAATCGCAATATGTTTATGACTTTTTTTTTGGGTAAATTTCTCATTTTTTTGTGAATCTTACAAAACCTACATTTTGACTTTTATTTAATCCAAATAACAAAATATTAGAAGCCTTTCAAATTTTTCAAATATTGATATGTAAAATCATAAATGACATTTCAAGATTTTCTTTTGAAATAAAACTAGTAATCACTTATTATTGCGTAACTCACATTCATCACCATTAACAAAAGGGGACCATCGGGTGGGTATGGACCTAAATTTTTCCTAAATGCCCATCATAATTTTTTTGGATTATTGCTCAAAACCCCCGAATTTTGGAATCGTTGCACAATAGCCTCCGAACATTGAAAAGTTACATATTACCCTCCTTAAGTTTAGCATATTTGCACAGTAACCCCCAAGCTTTATAAAGCTACATGTTACCCATCTGCAATTTAATTTTTGTTGCTGTTGCTTAGTTTTTGTCTGGATAGCTGTCAAGTGTTAAATGAAAATGGACCTATTCATTATACAAAAAAAGTTGTTACATGTTTAACAAAGTTAAAAAATGGAGAGAATTCATGAATGATGAAGTTAAGAAACTTCAGCTGGAATTTGGTAAAAAAAATGAGTTAATCCATATTCAGATAACACGTAACTACTATGCAGATGGAAAAATTAGAAACTACAGCAAAAATCAAAGTTCTCACGGAGGATGTAATTTGTAACTTTTCAAAGTTCAGATGCTACTGTGCGATGGTCCCAAACTTACAAAATCCTAGAGCTTCTTGTACAACTGCCACAAAGTACTTAGGCTTTTTTAACAATTAACCTTAAATTTTCACACACATATCTTCGAGTCAGATCGGACTTTCTCACTAAATTTCTTCGCCCGACCCTGCCCAAAAGGCCTACGAGACCTTGCGACTCAGGCTGAGCCTCGAGGGCTGCACGGTCTATGATTAGGTCTACATCGATATGAGCAATTATGGTACGAGAGGTTGACCAACTGTCGAGATCAATGACAATGTGTTGTGCTATAAGAAAAATTTCTCAGGCCGTGCATTTCAAAATTAATCCAATTCTTGGTAGATAGAAAGGAAAAAAAGCTGTCGCGATCTCGCCTCTACAGTGCATCACCTAGGAGTTCCGTTAATGAATTATTAAAACTAAGCTTAATTCGGACCCTCCTAAACTCTATCAATTCACGACTTAGGGTTTAAGTTCTTAATGTGCAAGTGTTTTCATGCTTGTAGTCACCATTAATCTATTTATAGTGGGTCGATTAGAAGTCTAAATAAAACATAAAGAGATATGTTTTAGCTAGAGATTGTGAGCTCGGGAACTTGATTACGCTAGAATAAATCTAGCGCCCTTTCAATTCCTTTTCTTTTAAAAAAAATGTTTTAGTAGGCAGTCTGGATCCATTTTATTTCTTCCTAACATGTGGGCTGACCATGCGGGTGCGCAAACTATCAATTTAACACTTAGAAAGCACAAAATAAATTACTAGCTTAGGAGAATAATGTACCTTTTAGCAACGTAAGCATATGCATTGTTAGCTAGAAAATCACACAGACAAACCTAATATGATTTCTAATTAACAAAGTAATCAACTCAATGTGTTCTTTATGGTTTTCTCTTTATTAAAATGAAAACTGACTTATATGTAATGATGTGCGAAATATGACATGCAATTAACGAAACCTAGCATGCGAGCTATATATCATGTAGCGAAGTGACCTAATGCTAATGACGGGCAAACGATGTATTTTTTGGTTATTTTTCGGTTATTTTTCATTAAAATTCGGAATAATATAAATGTCTAGATTAACATGCAATCTATTCTAGCAAGACACTCTGACTTACCCTAAAATGACACTATTTTTGGTATTTTTTATTATGAAAATTCGAAATTATAAAATACCCTAAATAATCTATTAGGACTAGAATAAGCCCTAAATTAAACTAGGAAATAAACTACCCTAAATCCTAATTTAAATTAAGAAGCAATCCTATCTTCTAGACATATTCAGGATATCCTAAACATGCAATATTTCTCATTTAGATTCTAACTAACATTTTTGGATATTCTTTTTTAAGGAAAATAAATCACACACGAGATAACAATCACACTTCGACTATCCACGCATCCACGCAATCCGCAAGATCTTTCTTATCATGTTTAAAATTGGAAAACGGTTCGGGCTAGCAATCATATCCATAAGGTCATGGATATCACTGGAAAGTTGGCCGTTTGAATTTCGAAAGCAGATAAAATTCATTATCGTATCCAAGTGGTTATCGATAAGATAATAATCTCCCGGACCACCGCGTATCATACCTCAAGATCAAGGTCAGATAGTCGTCTAGGTACGTTGCTAATTATGAGGCATAACGATATATTTATATCGCATACCTAGATTAATTGATCGAGCTTTCAAGACCTAATGAGTTTTGGCTTAGGCTTTATCGTTTAATTTATTTTAATTCCAAATTGGCTGAATTAATTTGGGCTTTTCTCCGTTTAAGCTTAATGGGCTGATTTAAGCTCAAATTAAAACAATCAATGCCTTTTAGACTTGTGATTTTCGACCTCTATCCTCTGAGTGAGCCAAGATTTGTTCGGTACCCGAACTTGGTTTACGTGATGGATTTTCAACTTACTCGTTACCGCCGGTCCGATGTGGAATGCAATTAATCTATGTGAACCTAAAGTATATACTATGCAATTTTAATATTTTTATTTATGAGTTAAAATTTAATCCCTAATTTTCTATGTAATTTAACACTAAATGGTCGGTCAAAATTTAGGTATTAATAAGAGCAAATTATTCCTGTAGCACCAACTTCCCAACCACCCCCGGAAGATTCCCACTGAGGGATGCCGACTGGCGAAAAATGTAGTTGTACTTCCATTTGCCGAAGTGAACTAAGGATCCATAAGTGGGGTGCGGGTGGATGAGAAAGAGGCTACAAGCTTTTTAATACATGACAATTCCATTTCACCCATCCACTTTGGATTTTGACAGCAAATTTTCTGAAAATTGGAGTGACTTTTTGTATGGACTTTCCATGATGAAATGGTGAGAGGAATCGATTGCGTACCGCAACCCAATGAATACATGAAAATACGAGTCTTTTTTTTATATGGACCGAATCGGATGTCACTCTAGTTGTCAGATATATAAAGAATTAGATCTAATTACATGAGTGTCGAACAATGAAATCTTGGGTTTTTCGCTTCTCCACGTCCTTCATACTCGGAACTTCGTTTCTTGTTATTATTTGATTTCATCGTTTTGCTTCATGCGAAAGCAACAGGCCTCAGATGTAATTACTCGTATAATAATTAAAAGGTAAACACACCAAGCCGTAATAACTTGCTTATCTCGTCTAACAGTATTTGAAAAACGAGAGTGTCCGGGTCACTTATCGAACGTCCTGTGTAGTGTTTGATATTAATCAATAGCCAATTAGTTCCTCACTAGTCACTGGATTTGCAGTTCTCTAGTCCCACACGTATTATCTCCCGAGACATACAAATTCATGCTTCATGGGTGGCTCGTGGTCCTTATGAATGACATTCAGGACAAATTATCTCCTTTTTATGCTAACCAACAAATTTTCCCTCGACACTACATCTCTTTTCGCTAGAAAAAAACTTACCTCACGCTTTTTGGCCTTTTTTAAACTGTAGTGTTGGGCTCTATAAACTTTTCACGCGTTTTATATGCTCGTGTGAGCTCTTGCCAGTAAACCCACTTTCACCTCTGCCTTCTCCCATCATCACATCATCATCATCATCACGTCATCATAGTACCAAAGAACGGTAAAAAGACTATGAAATTAAGGAGATAAAAAGACTATAAACGATTGCAAATCAGGAGTGATTTCTCTATCCACTCCAAATTCTGAGAGCGAAACATCATAGTACCAAAGAACGGTACCCTGAA
The DNA here is from genome assembly GCA_031216405.1 of Syzygium malaccense. NCBI lineage: Eukaryota > Viridiplantae > Streptophyta > Magnoliopsida > Myrtales > Myrtaceae > Syzygium > Syzygium malaccense. Next base: position 15,598,456 of record CM062259.1, on the reverse strand, counting down.
AAGCTACACAAATACCAAGAGATGTGGATACTTGTTAGGGTTCAAAACACGGCACACCAAGTGGTCCCCCATGACCTTGGAAGTCGCTAGTCCTTGTAATAAGAATCTTAGAAGAGCATAAAGCACATGACAAGAATCCCAATCCCTCCTTCCTACCATCGCTCATCACTTTCTTGGACCTCCATAACCTCCTCCTCCTCCTCTTCTTCGTCGTCATCGCTGCCATGGAAACTGAGTCCGATCGAAGAGTTCATGTCCTGTTCTTCCCTTTAATGGCTCACGGCCACATGTTGCCGACCCTGGACATGGCCAGGCTCTTCACGGCCAGAGGAGCCAGAGCCACCATAATCACCACCCCACACAACGCCCCTCTCTTCCAAAATTCTTTACAGGGCAACGTCGGATCGCGAATCGACCTCCGATCCATCGAGTTCCCGACCCTAGAAGTCGGTCTCCCGGAAGGCCTCGAGAACCTCGACATGGTCACCACGCAGGACATCCAGCAGAAGTTCTTCAGGGCCATCTCGATGCTGTCTGAGCCCCTGGAAGCTCTTGTTCAGGAATTGGCCCCAGACGCGCTGGTCGCCGACATATTCTTCCCCTTCGCGAACGAGGTTGCGGCCAGGCATGGCATCCCGAGGCTGGCCTTCCACGGGACGAGCTTCTTCTCCATGTGTGCGGCCGAGAGCGTGAAGAGGCACAGGCCTCACGAGAAGGTCTCCTCGGACGACGAGCCGTTTTGCTTGCCCGGTCTTCCGGACGAGATCACGATGACGAGGTCTCAGCTCCCGGATGAGCTGAAGATCAGCATCCAGACTGATTTCACCAGGTTGCTGCAGAGATCTTATGAAGCTGTGGATCGATGTTTTGGGATGATAGTGAACAGCTTCTATGAGCTTGAGCCGAGTTATGTAGATTACTACAGGAATGGTCTCGGCAAGAGAGCTTGGCACATCGGACCTGTTTCGTTGTGCAATAGGAACTTGCAAGAGAAGGCACAGAGAGGAGGGAAGGAAGCATCTATCGACGGGCACGAGTGCCTCAAGTGGCTCGACTCGAGAGGGCCCAGCTCGGTCGTCTACGTCTGCTTCGGGACAACGTCCAAGTTCTCGGATGCGCAACTGCGAGAGATCGCCCTGGGATTGGAGGCCTCTGGCCAGGACTTCGTCTGGGTTGTGAGCAGAGACAAAAAAGAAGAGAAAGGAAATGAGGACGGAGGGCAGGACGATTGGCTGCCCGAAGGGTTCGAAAAGAGGATGCAAGGCAAAGGGCTGATCATTCGGGGATGGGCCCCGCAAGTCCTAATCCTCGATCACCGGAGCGTCGGGGGCTTCGTGACGCACTGCGGGTGGAACTCGGTGCTCGAGGGGATCAGCGCGGGGCTCCCGATGGTGACGTGGCCCATCTTCGCCGAGCAGTTCTACAACGAGAAGCTGGTGACCGAGGTCTTGAAAATCGGGGTCGGGGTCGGGGCCCGGCGGTGGGCTAGGTTAGTGGGAGACTTCACGAGGAAGGAGGCGGTGGAGAGGGCGGTGAAGGAGATAATGGTGGGGGAGAGGGCAGGGGAGATCAGAGGCAGAGCAAGGAGCTTTGGGGTTATGGCCAAAAGGGCGGTTGAAGAAGGGGGTTCTTCATACGATGATTTGGGGGCTTTGATAGAAGAATTGAGGACATATGGCTCAGGTTGAAGAACTATGGTTTTGTGAGGAATTATGAATGTGATGACATTGTGGTGTGTTTGAGGAACCAGAGTGCATACTATTAGGGTTTGGTGATGATTTCAATGGTCAATTTAAATATTACTAACTTGCTAGCTATAAGTTTTAATCCCCTAATTCTTCTTTCCTACAGAACATGGGTTTGATTTTTTTTTTACCAGGCAGATATTTGTGAACAAGAATTGCAAATCCGATGGGTAGAGCGGTAAGAATAAGAAAGCAATCGAATCAAAAACATGTAATTTGAGAGACGCCAAAAAGGCTAAATCTTGCTCCATGGGACACCCGTCATTGTGGAGGAATTTATTTTTAAAAACACCGGTACAAATTTGGAGTACTGATGAGACGGCAAAAAGCTCGGGTATTTGTGTCTCATCGGACAGAATTCAAGATTAACCTTAAAATTAATTCATGTGAACTACTTAATAATCATGCCCAACATGCTGACATGAGCTTGGCATGAATACACTAAAAAAATGAGTTCAGATATGTTAAATTGTTAATTCCTTGTTGGCATCGATCAGTGTCATTTGTGTCGTGTCAAAACTTGAATACTTGTAAACAACTCAGGCCCCAAGAATCACTCGCTTTGGCATTAAATTAACCAAGAAGGAGCGTTGGCAGAGAGAATCCTCCCTTTGTTTAATTGGTCTCTCGTTCAAGACAGCATTCCTGTTACCTTTTGGCCTCTGAAGTGCTTAGGTACAAGGATAAAATGGGAGAGACGGACGTGTTCTGGCTCGTCTGCAGAGCTATATTGTCGGATTTTGGATTTGTCCTTTTGTTCAGTTTCAGATGGCTTGCCCCATCTGGGAGATGCCACTGCTACAATCAGTAAGCGGATCTGACACCAATCAGATTAATTAGGCGACTAACAACCGTGTTAAAAAATTAATCTCTTAGGTGAAGGAAGATTTATTATGTAAATATTCTAACAAACATAGGTTTTTAGTGATGAACCTAACAATCAAACTAACAAATTTGAAAGCTGATTAGCGATTGATTGTCATGATTGCGGATGTGTAGTCGAGATGATTAATTATTTATTTCATGGATAATAAGAAATAATTTTGCTGCCCAATTGGGAGTGGGTGACACTCGTAATTCATTTCCCCCACCATGTATAACATCTTTTCCTACTATTCTAGTGAAAATTCTCATATATAATCGGTAAATGTCAGTCCATTCCATCTCAACCATCAGGACCTCATAAAATGGGTAAGGATAATAGTAATTTAGTTTTTACAACATTACATATACGAGATTTAGAACATCAAATGAGTTTTCTCTCTTGAAATATACATGATTTAGGACTTTTTACCGAACCTTTTCCTTAAAAAAACATTTAGGAATTACCCGTATAAATCTTCACTAATGCCTAAGGATGATAGTAATTTCAATTCTGTCATCAAGTTCTTGGCAAATATCATGCCGTTTTAGGTCAGTTCTGAAATTATTAAATTATGGGCACCATAAGTTAAAAAAGTTACTGAAAGTTTTGTAATTGGTAAGTCTATCTTACTAATTTCATGTAAAATTCGAATTTATCTGTATGATTCTCCTCTAATTCATGTCACATCTGAGTCAAATTTGTTATTATGTCAAAACTCGCCTTTTTCTTTTACCGTAATAAAATATTGAGTTGTGGAATTAATGCCATGAATATCCACTATACGCTTAATAGTAAATTGCTCAACTACTATCGGTTGACTTATTGGCTCATAACTCATTTATATAGAATTTCAAGCCGGCTTAGCTACCTTAATTGACTAAGATTTTGTACCATCTCTTGTGATAACTACTAATCAAAGGACTCATTTAACACATAACTTACTTTAGCCCTAAGTTTAACCCATAAAAAACTCTCACAGGTCGTAGTCTTAGTTCGGTTTGTTTCACAGAAAATGAATGATTTGAACAATATTTTTTCTAAAAATGATTGCTTGTATCTCTTATAAAATTAATAAATGAAAAAAATTTCATTATCCATGAAAATATTTTTTATTAACTAATTATTTTAAACGATACGAGCGATTATTTTTTTTGTTTCTTGTGGTTCGCGAAAAATGTGACATTTCTGGACCATGAAATTATTTTCTATCAAAATGACGATATTTTCTGGTATTTGACCGAAACACCAGAAAATATATTTCGTCATTTGGTAAGGCAAATTTGATTTGATTTTCCTACGTAGACATATATTATTTGGGCGCTAGTGACTTGCATATAGACAATCGAGGAACCGGATATGGGCACAAGGGTTTTGGGTTTGGCCTTGATGGACCTCGACTTAGGTGCCGAGGACCTGGGCCTAGTCTTAATGGACTTGGGCGCAAGTGTCGGGGACCCGAGATTGGGTACTAAGGTCCCCAACCCAACCTTAATGGACATGGGTCTAGCCTCGATGGACCCGGGCGCAGGCATTGAGGTCTCGACCCTAACCTTGATTGACTCAGGTGGGTGCCGGGGTCTCGAACCCAGGACTCAAGCCCAAGTGCCGGGGACCTGGGCAAGAATGCTGGGGTCTTAGGCATGAGCATTAAGGCTCAAGTCCGACCTCGATAGACACAGGCACGGGCGCTAAGGACCAAGGCCTGGCCTCGATGGACACAAGTGTAGCCTAGTTAGACATGGGCCCAAGCACTAGCACCGAGGTCATGGTCTCGACCTTGATGGACCCGATCCCAGGCACGGGGTCTTGGGCTTAGGCACTATGGACTTAAGCCCAGCATCAATGGACCTGAGCCTAGGTGTTTGAGATCTGGGCATGAGCACTAGGGTTTCAGGGTCGGCCTTTGTAGACCCAAGCTGAGGTGCCGGGGAGTCGGGCAAGGGTACTATAGTCTTGGACTCGAGCTTGGCCTCAATAGACCCCGATGGATTCAACCCCAGCCCAGGGCCGCTCTCAAGGGTTCGGGAACAAGCGTTGGGGTTCTCATGCCCCAATGTAGAGTTTTTGGTCTAAGCGTCGATATGTAATTATATTTTGAAAAATCATTTTCCTAAATTTAAGCATAGATTTTCTGTTGACTAGGAAAACATTTTCCGTTGACTCGTTTTCCTATGCAATCCAAATGCTGGAAAATGATGAAAATATTTTTTACAAAACAAACAGATACTTTAGAAGATAACATTGTCAACAAGGTTTCTCGAATTGATCGACAGATCTCTCACCATGAAAGTGTTAGGTCAAAATCAATGTTGGTCAACGAGATGGACCCTTCGATGGTAACGGAATCATAGACTTCTTGGGTCCCAGTGATCATATTCATCCAGAATTTCCCCACCTTAACCTTAACCCCTCCGAAACGACCAAATCCACAAGAAGACATTTGACGTCCGTCAATTGACGAACAACGGTCGTGTTGTATTGACATCGACCCACCAAGAAAAAGAGAAAACGTCACGTAGCCCAAACTTGGGGATCAAGTTAGGGAAGGTGCCTCCTTAGTGCTATGAGTGGGGACAACCACTTATTAATATGTCTCCATGCTATGCACACGTAAAAGATAGAGAAAATAACTCAATGCACGTCAGAAAATGATATTTGGCGTTACTATGAAAGGGATTCAATGGTTAAGAAATGTATCGATATGGATGATTTGGGCATGCGGCATACATTTGATTCTCCACGTCAGCAAGTACAAACATTTTTTTAGTTTGGGGCTACTGTGCTAGAAATTATCTCGTATCTTATCTTGTCTACGAGATTAGTACGGTCTATAAAATAATCTTGACTTATCTTTCCTGTTTAAGTAAAATTTTGAATTTGAAGAAAGAGTATATTGGTGGTTCGAAATCAATATGGGGGAGAAAGTGAGATGTTAAATAACGATTAGGTAACCATCTAATTCAATTGCTAAAGCTATCTTAATGTAGCCAAACATAAATTTAGCTGAAAGAGGTGCACATGGGAACAAAATTCATTGTACCTCTCACAGATTTCGAATAATATAAGTATGCTACCCGAAGAAAGGAAAGAAAGCAAAGACAATTACGTTTTTGGTCCCTAGACTTCGCTTTTTCACAATTCTAGTTTTTTTGTACCATGTATTCTAATAGGATTTCGGAGTTTTTTTTTTTTTGTCGAGCTTCAAACTAACTGAGTTGACACTGATCATTAGCATGTTGTGCTGGTAGCAAATGACTGCATTGGGTAAGGCTAACAAGCTATGGTACCAAGCATAGTATATTGTAGCGCGTAGTACCTAGGCCAGCCCGCTACTGCCTAACCATGCTTGGCTTGGCTCGTTAATAGATGGCGTTGTGCCATTATCGCACTCATGTTGTGTCGTGCTTGTGTGTGTGTGTACCATGCTCGCCCCATGCCCGTGTCATTTTCGTTGTGTACGCTAGTAGCAATTTATTCCCAAATTGAACGCAACATAATTTGCAGATAAATTCGAATGCTAAATACATGAATATAACATCTCTCTCTACTCATTATGTGTTGAGGATAAATTGGCTGCAATAGTGATATTAGAAACAAAACTCAAGTTCACATATTCTGCAAGTAGAACTGCGGAAATCGGTAATCTTCAAATTGAATCCTCGATCATATCTTAAGCACTAGTACAAACAATATCTTGGGGGATGTAGAACAAAATATACAGTAAAAGGATTGATAACTAAATATGTGAGTTTTCAAAGGGTAAGCATCGGGCATTCATAGAAACAATTGAGTTTCAAGCAGAGTGAGTTACGAGAAATTGAAAACAAAAATAAATACAAATTTGCAGGTCGACGCCACAGCAAAAAAAAAAAAAAAAGCTGCCGTTGCACCAATTGACTCCTACTTGTACAGGTCCGAGGGAAAATTTCAAAAAAGTCCCTATAAGTTCACACGAAGTAACTCTTGGAGTGATGTTGGTTTGGAAAAAAGCCACCTGAAGTTGGTGACCACCCCCCCAAAAGCATATATCGGCGATGCAAAATTGTCGGACGACGACCACGTGCATCTTACTTGCCATTTCTCGAGCCAGTGGCAGAAGCATTTTGTTTGAAATATTCTTAACCCAAATCAAATTTCCTTTAGAATTTCATGAAGTCCCTAAATAAACCCTCATCCCTGATTTTCCAATTAAGAGTGCAACTAATCCTCCTGTCGTCCATAAAGAAGGCGACTGCAGCTTGTTGAATCAACATGACAATGAGTGCATATGTCGTCAAATGTGAGATCGATGGCAATGATGGCTTGTTTGGTCGGATTTGTCTATGCATTTGTCTCTCCTTTTGTGTGGATCGATGCATGCAATTTCATTTTGTAATTGCTAGTGGTATTAATGTGTGCATTTTGTAATTACAGGTGGTGTTGTCATGGTCCCTAGGTGCTGTCGTGGTCCTTGATATCAAAACTTTTTTAACTATTTTTGTTTTGTTATTTCCAATGTTATGTCTTGTCATGTATTGCATGAAAATATATTGATGTTATTTTTTTTTCTATTTGTACGAGGTGAGCGATGTAAAGAAGTAAACTATTCCATGTTTGATAGTAGGGATATTAAGAGTGCTAAAAAAGATGAGTTTGCCATTATTAATATGAATGACTTATATAGAAAAAATTAAAGAAATTGGGGTGTCAATAATGACGGTTCAATAGAGGGGAATTGAGAAGTTAGAGACACTAGTGAGTATGTAGATGTTTTAGCTGATAATATAGATTTCTTGAATAAGAGAAGCCAAAATAAGTATACACATCCCAAGTTCAATGTTGAAGTAGATACGTTGAATCATGTCTTCAAGTTGGGGACTTGTTTTAGTAATGTTAAGAAATTTAAGGAGTCTGTTAGGAACTATATTATAAAAAATGGGAGATAGGAAAGGTTCATTAAGAATGAACCAAATAAGTTGATGGTAGTGTGTCTTAAGAGCTGTGGTTGACTCATATATGTTTTCAAAGTGCAGAAAGAGTGTACATTACAAGTCAAAACCTCATGTAATTGAGCTCTGTATGTTCCTCAAGTAAGCAACTAAATAGTTAGTAATCAAGTATTGTGATAAGTAGAGAAACAATCCTACATGTCAAGTGCTTCAATGAAGATAATAATGGAGTCTAAGAACGTTTAAAAGCTATCAAGGGTAATGGTCTATAGAGCTAGGGCAACACCATTGATCACATGGAAGGAGAAGGAGCAATTTGGGTTTCTTATGAGCTATTGCCAATAACTTTTTTATGCCGACCCAGGATCCACGTGTAATCAAGATTGAGGCATGTCAAGACCAATTCAAGTGTAGAGGAGTCTTCATTTGTCTGGATGCATTAAGGGGTTTTCTAGAATAATAATGTAAGTGCTTTGTAGGGTTTGATGGTTGACAATTGTCATTAAGATACAAGGCATACTTCCGGTAGCTCTTGGTATAGACGATAACAGATGTATCTCTTTGCATGGGTTGTAGAGGGACAAGAAGCAAACAAGAAATGGCACTAGTTTATTAGTATGATTGGAGAACCCATTGTTTCCAGACCTAGAAAATTTAAAGTCCTGTGCTTTCTTGTGTGGCAAGCAAATGGGATTGGTGTAAGCACTAGCAAATTTAATGCCTGAAACAAAACATAGATTTTGCTTGAGGCATCTTTATGAGAACTTTAGGATGAATCATACAGGTATTGAATTTAAAAAGTTGGTTTGAAAGGATGCCATGGTAACTGGGTATTTGATTATGAGATGGCAATGGAAGAACTTAAAGAAGTTAATGAGAATGCTTATGATTGGTTATCTTGGAGGCCTCTAGTATAATAGAGGGAGTTTGACTTCAAGGCAAGCTCAATATGTGACCTTTCCTTGAACAATCGGCGTGAAAGCTTAAGTAAGAGTGTACATTGATGCTAGGGATAAGCCTATTATTATAATGCTTCAAGCTATAATGCAGCTCATGGAGAGATTCATACGCAAATTACTGAAATGACTAACTACACTGATGTGGTCTGTCCTAGGATCTATGAGATATTGTAGCTTCAAAAGTAGTTTTCGGCGTCGTGGATTCTTAGCTGGAATGGGGAAAATCGATTTGAATTGAGTGGACCATTTGAAGACGAGAGTTGTTAATATCAAAGTCGAAACTTGGAGTTGTAAAATATGGGACATCAATGTAATCCTTTGCTATCATTTTGTTGTAGTTCTTATATACATGAGGGAAGAGCTTGAAAAATGGGTTCTTGTAATGATACCTGTTATGGTCTAATCCACCACAATTCCCACACATGATTGTGGTATTCTGCTTCAACTTTGTTCCCACAAACTCTTGGACAACTTTCTTCTTTCTTTTTCTCAATTTCTTATTAGTTGTTTTAGCACTTTGCTTTTTCTTTCTTTTTTCTATTAACTTGCTTGGACACATTTGTTGTGAGTAATGGCTCTCTAAAAGGCTATGTTTCGTTGGGATATAAAGCACGCACAGCATGACTATAGGTTTGCATAAATGTTTCCTTATACAAATATGTGGGAACTCATTTTTCAGGCCATTCCCCCGTGTACATAAGAGCTGCCACAACACGACAGCAAGGGATTCTACTAATATCCCATCTTCTATAATATTAACAACTATCTTATTTCAGATGGTCCCCTCAATTCTAAATCATCCTCCACATTCCAGCTAGGAATCAATGACGTTGAAAACCTACTTTTGAAGCTCCAATATATCCCGGATTCTAGGACAGATCACATAAGTGTTGTTAGCCATCTCATCACTTTACTTATGAATCTCCTCTATGAACTGCACTCTTATAGTTGCAAGCATTATGGGGTTAGGCTTGTCCATAAAATCAATGATGCTCTTGTTAAAACTTTCACACCAATTATTCAAGAAAATGTTAAATTTTGAGCTGCCATAAAGTGTAACTTGCTCCATTGCACTAGAGGCCTATGATAAACTTTCTCATCAATTGCCGTAAGCTTTTCCATTACTAATTCAAAATCATATATCCAAATTACCTTTCCCGCCTTCCAAACCAATTCCCTATCCTTTATGATGTAGCCTAAAATTCTTATAAAAATGCCTCAAGCAAACTTTTTGTTTGGCTTCGACATAAGATTTGTTAGTATTTGGACCAATCCATTTTGCTTATCACACAAGAAAGTCTGGTATCTAAAAAATTTTCAAGGTCTGTAATCCCCACGTTCTATTGTTATACTAATAAGTCAATGCCATGTCTTGTATATTTCTTGTCCCACTACTACTCATGCCAAGGGATACATCTAATTGTTGCCATTTATGCCCATAACTACCAGACATATGTCATTGCATCCCGATGATAATGGCAACCATCAAACCCATCAAAACTTCTACATGCTTATGTTAACCCCTCAATGCATCTAGACAAACGTAAACTCCTCTACACTTAAATTGATCTTGACATGTCTCACTCTTGATTACACATGTCGATATCGAATTGGCATAAAAAAGTGCTTAGCAGTGACCAAAATTGCTCCTCCTTCGCTATTATCATTACCATTGGTGTACCCCTAATTTTGTAGACCATAGCCCTTGACAGTTTCAAAACGTTCTTATAATCCATTATTATTTTCATTGAAGCATGTATGATTGTTCCTCAACCTATCACAATACTTGGTTACTAGTCATTTACTACTTATTTGAGGAAGATTTAAAGCTCTACTACATGTATGTACATGCCTGAAGGTTTTGACTTATAAAATATGTTCCCTTTGCATTTTGGAAGCATATATGAGCCAATCACAACCCTCAGAACACATTGCCTTCAACTTGTTTGTTCATTTAATTAAGCTTTCCCTTCTTCCAATTTTTTATGACATAGTTCTCAATACTCTTTAAACTTCTTAGCATTACTCACGCACATTCCCAACTCGAAGATAAGATTCTCCATAAGCACTTTAGCATCGAACTTCGGATGTACTAAAGACATTTACATTATCAGCTAAAACATCTACATACTCACCAGTCTCTCCAAACTCCCTATTCTTATCCCTCCCCACTAAACCATCACCATTAACACCCTCATTTTTAAAAAATTCTTCGATATAGTCATCAAGATGAATAATGGCAAACTCATCTTCTTCAACATCCTAAGCTCCCCGACTATCAAACAAAAAATAATTCACTTCTTCACATCTCTCACTTGGAACAAAATGGAAGTAAAAATAAAGTGAATATGCAATACATGACAAGTCATACCCTAGAAAAAATAAAACAAAAACAACAGAAAACTACAAAACAGGTACCATTATAGCACCCAGGTGCCACAATGACACCAATTGCAATTACAAAATGCACACATAGATACCAATTGCAATTAGAAAATGCAACTCACATGCATAGAGTTGTATAAAAGGAAAAATGATGCAAAGACAAATCCAACCAAACAAACCAAAGTAGCACTAGATAACAGCATTGTTTTCGTAAAATCCCTGTAATCAATCTAGGCGACATGTGTCCAACTTTTCTACATGTTGCTTCAACTAGCTGCAATTGCTTTCTCTCTAATTGAAGGTAGGACTTGCTGCACTCCTAATTGGAATATTACGAGGATTTGGAGATTTGGGTCTACTTTAAGGAATCAAACAATTTTAGGTTCAAATTTAGGAAATACAGTTTAGATTTAGAAGATTTCGAACAAAAATGCCCTTGCCAATGATGAGAAAAATGGCAGCCGAGATGCACATGGTTTTCATCCGATGAAAATTTGTGCTGCCAGTGATATGGGGGGGGTCAACTGAGACGATGTCACCAACTTCAGTGGCTTCTTTGAGACAAACACCACTTTGGAAGTTACTTTGCAAAAATTGGCTTCAGGGGCTTTTTTTGAAAGTTTTCCCTAGCTCTGCGGAAAAGAAATCTTACGAGTTTTGTGCTTTTCATGGTTGTGTGTTCGTTACCCAACAAGAAAACACCAAAGCTTAAGCGTTTTTCTGTTTGGAATGAGAAACAAAAATCGCACTCATCCTGACCAGAACTGGAACCCAACTGATTTTATACTTGAAATTGAACAGGCTAGACCAATCTTGTTAGTTCTCGGTTCTACCCTAGACCGTTGCTCACCCATACTCGTACACCAAGCAACCATCTCCACTAACGATGCTGACTAAGCAATTTCCATCAAGTTTCCAATTGTCAAAGATTTAAATCAAAAAAACAAAAGCACAAGAACTAAGTTGATAACAAAACGAAGTCTAGGGATCAAACTGAACTCCCCAACTATTGAGTTGTGCTTTCGTGAATATTGAGGTTGCCACCATTCAAACTACAATTGATATGCGTCCTGCCTTATTATGCTAAATTCTGCACAGAAGGTTCCAGCATATAAAATTTTATAGCTTGCAAGAGACGAAAGTACGAAAAGCAGAAACTATAGCTTGAGGCTTCAGAGAGACAAAGGTAAGAAAAGGAGAGACTATAGCTTGAGAGAGACAAAGGTACGAAAAGGATCAAAGGAAGTTTAGGTTCTCCGAGGGTAACAAATGATTCGCTAGAAAAGTTGTGTCAACTAACAACTATTTCAATTTTTCTGGAATTTGGTATACAGTGAAGTCAGTTAATGACGCTAGTATGTGCACTCGGAAAGTCATGAAAATGTAATAAATTGTGTGGCCTGTGGTCAGGTTGAACATCTGCCAAAGAAAATCCTATTAACAACATCGACCGGCAAGGCATAGGCTGGATCTATGGCTTTAAGTCCTGGATATTCAAGAAGGGAAAGACCTGAAATCACCACCAAGAAAGAAAATCGTTGAGAGTTCGATGAGCACCATAAGTCATCAGTTACTGCTTACATTCTTGACCAATAAAGACAAACTCATATCCTTCATGGACGACTTTCAAATGAGTTAGATATAATTCAGATCTAACTATATTTCGTCAGGTAACAATTTAAAATTAGTGGATGAACAGACATCCATTTCCGCTTTCGGCATAATATCAAGAACTCCTCTCCTGAATTCACTGCTAATTGAATTTGATAAAGCCAATTCAACAAGGAGAAGGCAAAGGAACATGGAAAAATCGTAACCATTACTCACCAGCCACTCCAAAATAGGTATGGAAAACGTCCACAGCATCATCTGGTCGATCAGAAATTCCACCCTTTTCAGTGTCCTGAAATAGAAGGCCATGAAATGAACATTGTTCCCTCAAACTCAAAATTCAGGTAGTAAACTCATATCCTGAAAGTTTTCAATTCATCCTAGAGGATGCAGTTGAAGAACCTGACAGTCTAAGATGAATTTGATAAGCTTTTCTTTGTCAATCCAGTGAACTCTGTCAATCATAATCAAGCTAGAAAGCACCCACCAGGAGTAGCAGACCTGAAACCATGCAACTGGATCAGTAAATAACTTGACAATATGGTCAGCGTATAATAGCTTAATCTAATCTGATACCCACATCAGCAAGTTTTTCAGGGCGGCCATTTAAACCTCCAGATTTGACTTGTCGTTCGCATAACCACCAGCCAAGAAGGTCCTTGTCGATGTGATGTAGAGAACCCGTGATAGCCAGAGCACCCACACAACAAAATACTGCAGATGTAACCAAGTAAATCTCCACTGCAGATTGTACTCTAATTCATAAACTCAAATCAATAAAACAAAGAAGGAAGCCACTTCAATGTTGGGCTTTCTAAGGAAGGAAAGGATTGGGCTGGGTTTGCCTCTAACTTGTGCTTCTAACTTTAGCCTCTTGAATCATTTTGTCATTTGACATCAAGAAGTCAAAATCCAATTTATGAAAGCTAAAAGTAGACATAGAAGCTCATTTCTCTAGTTTTCAGCTTGTAAGATTGAGGACAATAAAAGTCGAATATGGTAAAAGAGTACCCTACCAAAGCTAGGTTGATAACCAACATATTTATCTCCATTAAAACAACAAGTAACTATTTTCCTTTAAATCCACAAAGACTTCTCTCTTCCCTTGATATTTCACTCCATATCCTTTTATCTTTCTCATATTTCCATCATCTGTCCCTAACAGTGAAGATGGAGATACTTCGATGCAGAAAATCGGGAATAACCACCCTTTTGGAAAGGAAAAACCCACTGCATTTAACAGTGAATAAAGTCCAAGCCAGCTGATTCAGCTTTGAATAAAATCTTCGAAAAGATATCCAGCTTTGTAACCATTTTGCAGTGCACGTTTAATTACCAAAAGCTCAGGTTTCCTTCTCACTCTAAAACAATATGCAATATTGGTTAGATAGGACGTAGAATGGAATCCCACCAACGTAATTAGGAGACCACCATATATATAAGCAACTACATGACTTACTAAGCACCAATCAGAAATTAGAAATCAGCTGAAGAGCTCCGGCAAAAGGTTATGACATACTTTGCCCTGCATGAGACTCTGCACCAGGAGTGCAACCAAACCCGCCATCCAAAGTTTTGCAACTCACTATATATCTGACAGCCTTCTCCACATTTATTGAATCCAACCGTTTAAGTATCGCAAGACAGCATATAGCACAATAAGAGAACCTTCAAAGGGAAAAAAGGGGTGAAAAGGATGTCAATTATTTGAGAAACAACCTCAAGAAGCACATAAATTTTAATTGATCAAAGACAAGGACAAGACACCGAGTATCAACTTCTCCCCATATATCCCCAGAGAAAGATCCATCTTCGTTTTGCAGTGCTCTGATGTCTGAATCATAGTTCAAGCACAACAATGTAGAGCATTTAATACCGGAGATTATCCAACAATAGCAACTTTGATATCCATAGAGAGAGCCCCCTCATCAATGTTTGGCTAGCAAAACACACACCATAAAGTAACTTTAATCAAAATTTTACAACATTTAAAAAGTTGACATAATCTGACCTCTTACATGCAAAACAGAGCCTAAGGTAAGTTTATTACTCTCATGATGTTGAAAACTTGAAAACATAATATAACACCGAGGAACTTGCATCTATGGTAAGCATTAGGCAAACTAGGACACTTCATTCCAAAGGATACAATCTGTCACCTTGTTGATGTCAAGAACATCCAACTTGTCAAAAAGGACCAAAACTTGCACGGCACTGAGCGTATACAGCAGATGCGGATCATGTCCAATGTTTCCACCAAAGCCACCTGAAAAAGCAGCCCTAGGTGACATTCGCACTTTGCCCTTGAGAGTGAAGTCATAAAAAAAAAAAAAGAATAAAGCAACACTAATCACCCCAAATATGTGGTCATTATTGCAATAAATGGAATTCATTAATCCCAAGATAAAATGTTAATCATTCTTTCAAATAAGAATTGTTTGATCGGAATGCGGAGTGGAGGTTTTGTTAACTGCATGTTTTTCGTGGGCAATCAAGAAAAGAAGCCAAGAGACAAATAACTACGAACCACACTCATGCTGGCATTGCAGGATCCACGAAACAACTTCATTTGAATCCACAGTGTCAAGTTTTCCAAGAAGATCTAGAGTGGTCAATCCCCAATATGCTCCATTCAATCTCAAATGCTCCATAACCACCGACTCAATACTATCCTTTTTCTGGGTACAAGATCAACCCAAAAACTCAAATCAGTAAATTCCGAAATGCTGAATAGCAGATCCAGATAAACCAAGTCATTTTCAATAACCGGCAGGAGGTGGACATGAGAACAAGAAGAGGATTGTAAAACTTTCATACCTACCTTTTCAACAGACAATATGTACTTGACATGCTTATGGCCTGCAAACTCCCCCATCTGTCAATAAGAGACCACATATCTATGAACATGGAATCAAATCTTACACATGCCACACAAGAACTCAGCAACTCGTCAACGATCGTAAGGATCCTATAAATTTAACAAAAGATTATTTTCAACTTTGTTTTGAGCAATCGCATGCATGCTAATAATTACAAGAGGGAATGAAGCTCATCTCCATTTCTACTAGGAGAAGATGTGTCCATGCACAAATTGCTCGCATTCCCAACATCTGACTCAAGCATAAGATAATCTCCAGTTCAAAGAAAGCACGCCATTTAGACAAACAAGCACGTTCAACAGAAGTAATTCAACGGACACCCATCAGCAATTACCACTCGAAAACAACTACCACACAACATATCTGAAATTTCACCTTTTTATACTACTATCTATCTTGATTACCACAAGAGATCTCCCTCATTTTCTTGCTACCCCAGCTAGAAAACCGCACAGCTCCAGGTTAAAAGACCATCTAATCAGCAAGAACAGCCACAACATCAACGAAAACCGATTGAAATTAACGTGAACAGAACAAAAAAGGAATCAAATTGAAGAACAGAAGCATCCGGGGTGACGATTCGAAGCGGAAAACACGCGGAAGTTCCCCGAGGACCTTACCAGTCGATCGAAGAAGACGAACTTTGGTGAAAATGGAGATGTGGGTTCGATCCAGAACCCAGAAAGGAACGCTCTACAGTCGACTGAAGATTCCGATTTCTTCCGACTGCCCCAAGACCGCTTGGCTTCCCTTCCGTAGCACGCTCCGATCTTCTTGAGCAAGGAAGGCTTCCTCGTTTCCGGAATCAAAGCTTTAAGAGCTTTCAGTTTTGAAGCTTAAAAATTGGGCCAACAGAATTTGGGCCCAATTTTTTTTTTTGGTTGAATTTTACCGTCTATTATTAGATATCGAGATAATATTATTGTTAGGTCCACTGTTGGCGTAAAAAAGTTAAAATAAGGAGAATTTATACGTGATGTTTTTTACCTACAAGTCTCTCTACCGGGCTAAAAGGTATTTTACTCATGAGCCTAGCATTTGGTCGCATCGAATTTTAATTAAGTCGATCCAGGGTTCGTGAGTTTCGCGGAAAATTAATAATTTTAAGTCGATCCAGGGTTCGTTAGTTTCGTAGAAAATTAATGATTTATAAAATATTTTCCTGAAAACGATCGCTTGTATCGCTTGATATAATTAATTAATAACAATTTTTTTCATTATCGACAACAGTTTATATTTAAATTTTTCTACGAACGATGAAATATTTTTCGTTCGTTCGTTCATTTTTGTAAGCGATGCAAACGATTATTTTTAGGAAAATATTTTTCAAATAATTCATTTTCCGCGAAATAAATGGACCCCGAGTTTTGGTTTAATTTCCTTGATTCTGTGTACTAACATAATATAGTACAAGCACAACACTAATATAACCCGACATTAGTACTATAGAAGTGCCTTTTGATATCATTTCTAATATTGGGAAATTGACGTTAAGAGTCCTTAACTTTTGGTCCAATACATAATGTCATCCTTGGACTTTTAGTTCGTTTAATTTGATCCTTAAACTATTCATAAATATTCAATACAATCTTTAAACTTTCAATTTGTTCACTCTACTCTCCCAAATTTTATAGCAATTTCCAATTAGTCCTTTGGTACTACTCACAAGTTTTCATAACCACACCATTACTCAGAATTTAGAATATCTTATCATTTTAATCATTTTCCAAAATAAAAAAAATCATCACATTTTTACCTTGTTCGTCTTTGTAAATGTCACAATGGTTTTGTTTAAGAAATTTTAGTTTATGATCTCCATAATAGTAAAATTTTTAAGCGTTTTAATCAATCTAAATCTTTTTCGTTAATTTGTAGATTGATAAAATTTTCAATGCTTTGTGTTTTATGTTTTCTAAACATTAAGGATAAATATATCAATATAAGTATGAATATCTATAAATTAATTAATGCGGCTTCTAGATATCTTTATGAAAATACCTAAACATAAAATAGCAGAAATATTAAGCCAATACAAATTAAATGAGGTTCTATTTTTATTATTATAGAAATCTTAAGCTAAAATTTACTTAAATTGAACTATCGAAATAATTATAAAGACAAAAACTATAATGAAAAGATAGCATATTTGATGTTGATGCAGGAGAATGATTGAGATGAAAAGATATTCTAAAATCCGGGTAATAATGTTTTATGAAAACTTATGAACTAATTTGACTTTGTTAGAAAGTTGAGAGACTAAATTGAAGAAATTAAAAGTTTAGGGACTACATTGAATATTTAGGAATAGTTCAATGACCATACTTAAAGAATTAAAAGTCCAAATGTGACATTACACATTGGGTCAAATTTTTTTAATAATGCCCTATCGAAACAAAAGATTAGATAATAAAATAGGCATGTGACTTGGGCGTGTCAGGTTACTCCATTGATCTCAACTTTCACCATTTATGGATTTCAAGCCAACCAAACAAGACATAGGGGAACTGGTCTCTCCATTTCGATGTCGTATTCTCACTTTGAAAAGGTAGATCAATTGTGTGTTCAAGCGCACTTGTAGCGCGGGTTCGAACGCCAGTACAAACTTAGGTGTAACCCGACCTTAAGTTATTTTCCGGAGAAAGTGAGAAGTTTTGCTGATGATTTTCTATATATGGGATGAGAAGTCCTTTCAAGAATCTTATCCTTGTTCTAGCAATTCTAGGAGCTTTCAGTTTTGAAGCTCAATCCCTGATGACTGAGCTGTTTTGACAGGCTATGATGCTGACCGAGTAGTTTTAGAAAAAGAAAAGTCCGGGCTAGACTTAAGAGACATCTTCCCTATGCAGGAAGGCTTAGTTAATCAAGCTTTAATCTATAGCCTGTTTAATTATTGGACTTGAATATTTTGTTTTGTCAAAGAAGATAGTCAAGCTGGTTGAGAGTAAAGTCTATGTTCTTTGTGGGAAAGGAAATCTTGAGAAAGCACAGAGTTCAAAAGTGTCTTGGGATAATGTTTGCGCTCCAAAATGTGAAGGTGTCTTACGCTAGAAGAAGCTGGAAACATTGGAATTAAGCTCGCATTCTCAGGAATCTCTAGAAGTTGTTGCTAAAAGCAGGGTCCATTTTGGTTACTTGTGTTAATGCTTACTTGCTGAAACGGATTTCTATATGGTCTGTTACTCGTAAAAGTAACTCACCTATGCATGGAGGAAGCTGCTCAAAGTTTGGTCCATTCTTAGGCGACAGACTTGACATGCGATTGGCAATGGACAGGGCACTTCATCTGTGCAGTGATCATGGCACCCTCATGGCTTTTTTAGAGGGCGTTTATCCTCAGAGAGTGATTCGCCATGATATTGTTCTAGATATATTAACTATTTGGTAGCTGCTGTCATTAATTAGAGATGAGTGGTCTTGCCTACAACAAGATCAGATCTATTGGTGCAAATACAAGACAGCTTTATGTGGGACACTTTATCCTGGTCATATTGCTGAAGATAGAGTGATGTTCACTGGAAATGCATCTGGTGGCTTTACCCGGATTGATGCTTGGGACCTGGTTAGAGAACGAAGGCCAAAGCTTGTATGTCATAAAATGATTTCGTTGCTTGAGTAGCAATCTTGAATAGGTTGATCGATGCGTCTTATGCTCAGCTGGTCTTGAATCTAGACAACGTCTGTTTTCTGAGGGTGCTTTCTCAAAGACGATCAGGTGCTCCTTACTAGAATTGATGGGTATGGGGAGGCATGCGGGAGCTTAGGACACGGAATTCGCTTGATTGTTGCAATCTGCTACAGGAAAGAAAAGCCATGGCTAGTGCTCTATCGAAGATGGAACGGAGTGGAGCCATAAATTACGTATGGAGGGAGAGGAATGAGTTTTTTCCATAACCATACTGTTCAATGCTCCCCAGTCTGATAGAGGGATACGCATGGTAACATTTTGCTGCGGAAGTTCATATTCAAGCTATGTTACAAGAGAGGAATGCTTGTTTGTCTACTGCAGATAAAGAGTTGCGAAGGAAATGGCTCGGGCCAAAACAAGTCCTCTTGGCTCGGCACAAATTATCTCCAATCTGTATGAAGCTGTCGGAAATCGATGCAGCACCATTGATAACACCACGGGAGGCTGATGGCGAGCCTCCCGATTCCGAGCCATCACCACCTCACCTAGATGCCGCCATCTCTGCTTCAAAAGTCGAAGCCTATCTGGTGGGCTTCTATTGGAAAGTATTCCAACCTCTGTCCTCACTCAGTGGTCAAGCTCGAACACTATCGACAGATTGCCCGTGGACTAGGGCTCGTGGGAGTGCTGTCGCTCCAAAATTTTCGAATTTTATGTTGCCTCTGAATCTTTTAACGGAAGGATCAATGTGAGCAAATAAATCATTGTTTTGGGATTTAATTGCACAAAAATAAATATTCAGGGGAACATTGCACAAATCGAGAAAATTTATTGACTTCCGGTAACTTTATTCCACAATAAGTACTAGCTGACAAAAGAAAAGTGGGAAGCATATGGGATTTGCTGTCTAAACTTTAGCATCCCTCGATGCCTAAGAGATGGATTGTACCTCACGTAAATTGACATCATTTTACTCCGTGGAGGCCACAATCATTGGTCTGATTACGTCAATAATACAAAATTTAGGTAAAGCAATAATTAAAGGCATAATAATTAAAGACATGATAGGGCTCGAACAAAAGAACATCATGATTGAGCACCGCTTTCGTGAGAATAGAACTTGGTATTAACCTAAATACTAACTTAATGGGGTAAACGTGAAAGCTGACTTTGTGACTTTTGGTGGACCACATGATGATCATTACCGACAAATTTGAGGCTGCTAACAAAATGAAAATCATTTGGGCAAAAGATATCACATATCTTTTTTCCGTAAGATACAAATTATACTTCCTTATATATATATATATATTTGTGTGTGTGTTTTTTTATATATATATCGTTTATTCTCTTATTTAAAAGAACTATAAGTGAAGGAAAATAACGGAACAATTAATCCCTGGGAAAATTACTCCATCGGTCCTGAACCTGTAGTAAGGATGCCAATTCAACTTTCAACTTTTTAATTTTGTCAATTTCGTCTTAAATTTTTGCTCAAAATTTTAATATAGTCCGTCCGGCCAAATTTCGTTGAAAACCATTGATGTGGTCAAAAAGACTACATTAAAATTTTGCGCAAATATTTAGGACTAAAGTGGTAAAATTAGAAAGTTTAGGACTAAACTGGCATCCGTACAATAAATTTAAGACTGATTATATTTTTTCCTGTTAATCCTTTATTTGCGCTTCCCATGTGGTTCAACTACGATTTTCATTATGCAGGATAAATAACAAAAATCATTCACAACTTTTTATTATAATTTATTCCGCACTTCTATTATTTCGAGCATGCCTTTTGCGCGTTGATGTCGAAAAAGATCTAAATTTTACATCTTTAAGTCTAACATACTTTTTTAAAGATTTGTTTCTATAATTCACTGGAAAATATTTCTACTAGTTTTGATAAGGGATATTGAAACAAATCAACAGAAGAGCATCTTGACATCACTCAATTGCATTGGATGGTCTAATGTAGAGGTAAAACACACATTATTCACTTCCATTTCTCCACAAATATGATTCCCTAAAAGGACCTCTCTCTGTTAATTAAGCTGTCTCACTTATGTACCTAATTGAACAATCTTGATGATTCGTATTATCTTCTTTTGTTTTTGTTACCACAGCATGGGTGGTTCCTGAACTTTTCCTTATTTTTCAAAGTTATCCCGAAAATATTTGGCAATTCAATAGTACTTGTACTTTTTAAATTTGACCCAATATTGTCGTTCAATTAAGTAGATTAACGAAAATTGCTAATGTGGCAGTTAATATTATTACCTAGCCATTTAATATATTGATGTGCACACTTACATGGACATTGTTAGCTAGCTGTTCAATTTTTAGACCAGATATGATGTCAGATCGTGCGATCCAAATTTGAACTTGAGCACCACCACCAATTGAGGTCACATGCCTAGTCCCAACCTCCATTGGAGGTCGGAGAGAGAGAGAGGGTTAAGCTAGGGGCGGAGGTTCGGCACGGAAGTGATGGCAGTGAGGCATGACAAGACCGCGCGGGGCATGACTCCGGTAGCGATGGCCAGCTTTAAGGAGTGGCCAATCACAGGGATAATAGATGAACAAAGAAGAATTAAAGAGAAAACAAAACAGAAAAGTTCTTTAAGAAAAAACAAATTTAATTGAGCTGGCCAATCCACTATACTGATGCATGATTTTTGATGGGTTGGTATGGCAAACTGACAGCAAACACTAGACAGTAAACTCCATATTAATAAAAAGACCACATGGAATGGATTTCAAAAAATTTAGCGACTAACTTGAATCGAAAAAAAAGTTGGAGATTTTATTATATACCCGTGAAAAAGTTCAAGGACTGCTGTTACCATTTTCTTTCTTTAGCTGTAGGAGATGTTTTGTATTATCTGCCACCAACATCGATGGACCCAAGAAGACATGACATGATGTCCATATCCAACAGCAAATCCCACCATGATTAAATCAATCAGACCAATTATTCAACGATAATACATGGCTTAATGGTGCGCACGAGCCAAAGCAAATGACAGCGATGCCGCACCTTTCTTCTCCATGTCTTTACTCTTTCATTATGATGATTAAATCATGATCATCGTCCGACTTCAAAAGGCCAATTATATTTTCGTAACCGAACGTTATGATGCGGTTCCTCCATTTCTTAACGGAAAGTGAATTCGAAATGAATTACGTTACGCAGCAAAAAAGATAGAAACATGAATAACTCAATTCGCAAATATATAGACGCAAACACATTCACATGTGCATATTCAAAAAAGAAAGAGGAAAGATCTCTTGTAATTCTTTCATTAATTCAATGAAATAACATATTTTGCAAGACAAGGAGATTTATATGTAAATTTATAAAACCCTAAAATCTTGCAAATATTTTCTAAGATTACTATTAAGCTTATTTACTTGCATTTTCTGTATTTTAGAAAATTTGTTGGGATATTAGGTGATTGGTTTCAATTTTTAGTAATTATCTAGTTAAGTACTTATGATTTCATTCAAGATGCACCATGAAAACTGTGTGGTTTGATTTTCGTTTGTCTAGGGTGCATTTGTTTTACGAGAAATTTATGATTTCAAAAAAAAATTTTCTAAGAAACGATTATTTGTATCATTTAAAATAATTAGTCAACATAAAATTACTTCATTATCAACAAAGCTCTGTACCTAAACTTTTTCGTTGACAATGAACATATCTACCATTGATTTTAGGATTATTTTCAGGAATATACTTTTTAAATTCTTGATTTCAGCGAAACAAGCCCCTGGATTTTCCTTCGCTAATTTGTCCCTCTACATGCATCGATCATATCTGTTTTACTCCGTTTCTTGTTTTTCTTTGGGCAAGAACTCTTTCACCTCAATGATTCCCACATAGTCTATTCACACTAATATACAATGTTTGCTGCAATTATTGCATTAATTGTGATTAGAATCTTTTTCTCTTTAGACCTTTCCCTGATATGTTAAATGAAATGAACGCGTTGCTTCAGAGAGAGAGAGAGAGAGAGAGAGAGAGATAGAGAGAGATTAAGAGATGAAAAGCGCAAAGCTAATACTCCTCCATCCCACAATCCAAAAGCAATCGTCTTCAAACACCAATCGCTTGTGGCTCATCTTCATCATCTCCTTCTTCACCACCGCCTTCACCCTGACCCTAATCACCACCACCACCACCACCGCCACCGCCACCGCCACCACCGCCATGAGCTCTGCTGCCTCTTCAGTCCCGCTTCGACTTTCCATATCCGACGCCTTCCTCCACTACGCCGCCACTACCAACTCTACCCACATGACGTCCACTGAGCTCGCCACCATAACCGCCACAGTTGCCCGCTGTGCCGCTGCTGCCTCCCACTGCAGCCTCCTCGTTTTTGGCCTCACCCACGAAGCCCTCTTGTACAAAGCCCTCAACTTCGACGGCCGAACCATCTTCCTCGAAGAGAATGAGAACCTTGTCTCCAGGTTTGAGCAGAAACACCCGGGAATCGAGGCCTACGACGTGAAGTATGAGACGAGGGTCGGCGAAATGAAGAGGCTGCTCGAGTCAGCGAGAGGCGAGCTCCATGGCGAGTGCCGGCCGGTGCAGAACCTGCTCTTCTCGGAATGCAACCTCGCGTTGAACAGCTTGCCCAACCACGTGTATCAGTTGAGTTGGGACGTGATACTAGTCGACGGGCCGAGCGGGTACCATGAGGCGGCGCCAGGGAGGATGTCGGCAATATTCACGGCGGCTGTGCTGGCCAGGAGCAAGAAGGGCGGCGCGGTGGAGACGCACGTATTCGTGCATGACTTCGATAGGGAGGTGGAGAAAGTATATAGCGACGAGTTCTTGTGCAGGGACAACTTGGTGGAGGTTGTTGGAAAGCTTGGGCATTTTGTTGTGGAGAGAGCTAGCGATGAGAGATTAATGACTGAGTTTTGCAGCGTTTCCGCTTCGGCCAATTCATCTTCATTGTCAACATCAATGGCGTAATTGTGGGATTCACAGGTGGTTGACAACGAAGATGATGATGATTGAGCTGAAGATTGTTACTATTATTTTTCTCCTATCTTTTAAATGCAAGCTGTAATTAGCATAAGGATTAATAGACAGACAAAACAATCGCAACAAAGCATATAAACTTTACTGAGAAAAAAAAGCTTTGTTGTTAATTTCAAGGCAAGCTTGCTTTGGAGATCGATACAAACTAGCTTTTTTTTTATTTTTGTCGAGTTGAAAATGGCACTTTGAATTTCCTCCTAAAAATTGAAATAAGTAAATAGAATAATTATATCGAATTAATCACGTGAAAGAAAAGAAAAACTTAAATTTATTAAAGAAAATAATCAATCACAAGAACTCAACCATGCGAGAACTATTTACCGTAGAGGCCGTAGCGTTCCTTGGGCCTTCTATGTCATTCATGCTTTTAAGATTTGGGGCCTGTTGTGCATTTTTGTATGGTTTAATATTGTAATTAAAACCTCAAATAGGTTCGAATGTTGCTAAACACTCTGGGGCCGTTGTGAATTTTTGTTGATGTGGCGTAAAGGTCGTTAAATATTTGTTGATACTTATCTTTTTTTTCTTTGTATTCAAACGTTAACTCTATCTTTCACCTGGAATTCTTCTTCTTCTTCTTTAAAATATTTAAACCCTACCAATGCAATTCGTTTGTGCCCACCCACTCACGACCATTCTTCCGCTAGCCTTGGCCGCACCTCAAATGCTCGAGCAGCCATGGCAACCGGGAGCTCGAGACCTATGACCTTTAGATCTCACACCTATGGCCGCTAAATCTCTACCCTAGGCACGAGCTTCAAGCTCGAGAAGCCATGATGACCGCAAGTTTCGAGCTTGAGCTCGAGTGGTCATGGAGGTTGCGAGCTTTGAAGTAGAACCAGCCACGGCAAATTGCAAGCTTCAAGCTCCAATGGCTACGGATCGCAAGCTTTGAAGCCCGACTGGTCATAGAGGTTGCAAGGCACAAGGCAAATGTGGTGAAAGGCCTCAAAATTATAGATGCGAAATTGGGCTTCAAAAGCCCAACTCCACCAAGACGGTTCTGCGGATAGATTAGGCCCACATGCGGCCTTGCACCATTTTGGCCCCAGTCATGTGCTAGGACATGCGGCCCAGGTGCGCTGGGTAGATGTGCGACTGGCCTAGCATGGCTTGGGTTCATGTGGGGGTTGTCGCCGTTCCATCATCGGGCCGATGTTGGAATCAGCATGTGGTGACCACCCACAATGGCGGGGCGTGAAGTCATCATTCTTTCTTTCTTTTTTTCAAAAGAAATAGAAAAAGGATTACAAAAAATTTAACCAAATTTTGACTAGTCATAATTTTTCTGTCCAACGTCCGATTGACCTAATATTTAGGTCTACAAGAAGCTGGTGGTTGAATGTGAGAAAGTGTACAATGCCTGATTTTAATCGGATACAACTTGAAGGATTTTATAGATTTATTGGCCAAGGCTTAACAGGAGAATTTTATAAGTTTCCAAAAATTAAAAATACAGATCAAGAAATTTAATAATAATTATTTGTGAAAACATATCAATCGGTAGAATCTTTGACAAAAAGAAAGAAAATTTGAAGGAAGAATCGTGCAAAGTTCAAGGAAGGAAGAGACAAAAGCAGGAAAGGGATTGATGATGAAGGCTTGACTTTTGCATGCGAATATTTCTATCTTCATCCTCGTCCTCACGCCAGCCATGTTTGGTGTTTTTGGGAGATTGATTGATTGATGGATGACTCCACTTTTTGTGCTTTCAGTTCAGGCTTTTTTAAAAGTGCTCTCTCTCTCTCTCTTCATCTGCATGGTTTTGTCCTTATCTTTTCCAAAATCTGGGGTCTAAGGATGTTTTGCATCTTAGCTCTCCTCCGGGCCATTGTGTCTAGTCTAATTACGTGGTCTCTTTAAAATTCGTGCGATAAATTGCATGCGTCTGGCGCATATGAGCCGATAGCATTTTGGATCTGACTTCTCTCTCGTGTAATTCGAATCGATCCGATATGTTAAGAGTGCGCATGACAACGATTCTATATCCGAAAACTGATTCTGCTTAGAAATGATTTTTTTTATTTTGTGCTCGAGAATAATTTCTAGGCATTTAAAGGTATTTGGTAACTGATCAAAATTTCTATTTTTAAAATAGAAAAAAAACAGAAATATATTTGCTAACTATACAAATTTTTTTTATTAATAATATTTTAAATTTTTTAATATTTCTTTCTCTTTTTTCTTTTTTTTTTCTTTCTTTCGCTTTCCTTCCTCGGCCACCGACGATCGGCCACAGGCCAGAGCCGGCAAGGGTGGTGACGCCCTCGCCGGTAGCGACGGCGAGGTCAGTCTCGCCCTGGCTGCACGAGGCTCGACCTCGCCCAAATCTAGCAAGGCCGACCTTGCTGTCGCGACCCATCTCCCTCGCCTAGGTTGCGACAGCAAGGTCGGCCTCACCATGGCTGGGCGAGGGTCGCGACACCCTCGTCGGCCCTGGCCTATGGCCAGTCGCAGGTCGCCAGTGGCCAACGGCCGATAGCCGGCAACAGGCTAGGAAGAAGAACAACAACAAACCAAGAATGAAGAAGAAGAAAATAAAAAAGAATCAAAAATGGAAAAATTGTTCCTAGAATTAAGAAGTTACTATTTTTTGCTTATTAATTCTGTTCCAAAATTGATTCTGAAAATAATTTTTTGCAAATTTGTGCGCAGGAGCAAAATATTGAACCAAACGGATTTCTGTTCTCAAACTGATTCTAAAAATAAAAGAATAGAAATTTTTATTGTTTGGCAACTTGCAAACGAACCCAAAATGAGTCATAAATTCATTTGAACTTCCAAGCCAAAGCCAGTACGAGCCCGGCTCACCCAGAGGGAAATATGCGACAGACTTACCCAGCCAACACAAGTGAAAAGGATTTTAGCTGTACGTGTTAAAAAAAAGGAGAAAAAAAGAAGAAGAAGAGGAAAGGAAATAAAAGCAAGCACATGCGTGGCTTTTTGCGTTAGTTCATGTTGATTGTTACTCGTGTTTCGATAAGCATAAATATGTAAATAGTAAAAAATCTGCACGATGTAGCTCAATTTGCACACGAGTCTTAACAAAAATTTTATTTTTAATCAATAGTTAATTTCATCAATTAGTATAGATGTAATCATCCAAGTTGATTTCGCACTGTGTGGATTAGTTTCGCTCTAATTCATAGCATTTCGTCTAGTTTTCTTTATTTTCTGGGGTGCACTAACTTCGTTCTCGTACGAAGTTTAAGGTTGAAATTTCAAGTGAAAGCAGTGTAAATTTTCATGATATCCGGATTTATATTACATAGTATTTTGGCATCTAATTTAGATGCATGCATATAAATTCTAGTTCATATTTATTTCGGCACTTAGTTAATTTTTAGTTTAATTTCACTTCACTATAAATAAATATAAATAAAGAAGGGGAAAAGGAGAAAAATAAAATAAAACATCAATTGCATGCTTAAAGGAGTTGATACCAATCTCCTCACTCTAAACCTATAATTGGTACCTACAGAGACGCCCTATAGTTGTCATCGAAACATCTCCTATTTAACTTTTCTCTTATTCGAGTGATGAAATGAAACAAATTTTGATATCAACTCGAATCGGATAATAGAAATAATTTGGATCTTCATTATCATATGAACATAAAATTAATAACTCACAAAAAGGGGCAGGGGGTTGGTGGTGCGGTTTAATAATTAGAAATTTTTCTAGATAACATTTCGGATTGGATCATCGAATGTGAATATGAATATGAAATAGTTGAAAGTCGTCGAATGTGGCCACGTCAAGATGTCTTGAGGGAAATAATGGAGTATTTTAGCTAAAGAAAAAAGGAAATAAAGGACTAATCACAGGAAAACCAATCAAAGGGTTGAAACAAAAATAGTAATATTTTACGACCAAGACCATAAAATCAAATTCTATTGGTCGGACAGCCGATGTCCACGTCAGCGATTACCAATAAAAATTCGCCAAAAGGACTAAATCATTATAAGATTTAGAACTCAATTGGTAAAGTTGAAAGGTTTAGGATTGAATTAGCCGCCATACAATAGGTTTATGATATTTTTTGAATATTTTCCCCTAATTGCACCATGCTCACATTCTAATAGTTGTAAATAAGGAAATAAGTGTTGCTTGCGCAATCATTTACGTTTTAATATAATGGCACATTTATGAGAATATTTTTTTTTTGTTGAACATTTATGAGAATATTTGAGTGGTTAAAGGTAATTAATTATAATAAGATAAGTCTGTAAGCTGAAGAGATCAAATCAAATATTTCATTAAGAGTAGTAAGTATAGACTTAGGTGGATCATATTGTGTAGCAAATGCAGCAAATCCAATCTCTGTAGTATGAAGGAAATTTTCTTATTATTTAGAGTTCCATATGTCATAATGAGAGTTGATTCTCTAGGAATATATGTGAATATACATTTATATAGATAAATTGTTATTTTATCTATATAAATATGTTTAACTATTGATATAGCTATAGGGTAATCATAAATGATTTAAACATTCGAGAATCCTTGTCGCGACCTACCCGAACCGATCGCGGGTTTAGGCCAATAGGTATTTGTCGATGGATGTAAACAACGATTGATTCGTTCGAAAGACAAACCAAATGGTTCATTAATCCAAAGACTAAGGCACTCCCAAGCCTCATACCTCGTGCGACGAGAATTTTCCAATTCACGCATTTGAATGGAGTCGCCACTAGCCATGATCAAGGGTCGGCTAGAAACCCTAATCGAGACGTGGGAGTGTCGTCTCGATGCGTGCGAAAACCAGAGATTCCAAAATTCGGAGACTTGATTACACTAATCTAACTAGTGCCCTTTCGGTACCTAAACTTGAACATTCGCAAACTAACATACCAGGCAGCCTAGCGAAAAGCCTAAAACTCGTCCTAACCATGCTAAAAATGAAAAATAACAACCAATGTATTTAAAGTGCACAACCAAAATAAACAACTAGTGACCTATCATCGTCTCTAGAAAGGAAAAGGCAATCAAAAGCCCCAAGGTAAAGCCCTAATGGCTTGTCCGATTGTTTTTGAGAATTTTTTTAAAGGATTTTCTTAATTTTTACGAATTTCAAACTAAGCCCAGAATGAAGTTAAAACTAACATCTAGTGAAATCAAGCCCAAAAAGTGATTTTTGAACACTTCCTAATTTTTGGATTTTTTGGAATTTTTCCGGATTTTTCTGAATTTTTTTAATATTTTTGAATTTTCTGAATTTTTAAATATTTATAATGTTTTAATATTTTTAATAATATAATAATTTCGGACCGGGTCCCCTGACCCGATCCGCCCGACACATGACCCGGGATCCGCACAGGATCCATTTTCCTTTTTCTTTTCTGATTTTTTTCTGTTTCTTTTTCTTTATTCTATTTTTTTATGTTTCTTTTTCTTTTTTCTATTTTTTTATTACTCTTCTTCATCCCTGCATGCCTTTTTGCCCATGCACGTGAACTTCTTCCAGAATGTCCCCTCCTTTGCTGGGACTTCTTCCGAGAGCTTCCCCCGCACGCGAACTTCCACCGTGACTACGCCAGGGGACGCCCACCGCCGGCCGTCGGCTTGGGCCGCCAGCGCCGATGACCGGCGCCGGCCTTACGCCGTCATCGCCGGTCGACACTCCGGCGACAACACCGGTGGCTGAAAACAAGCATATCTCCGCACTTTCCGACAATCCAACATTCGACCCCAACAATAGACGCTAAATCTGAACACACAAGCGTACACGCACAAAGTAAAGCGTATAAAACTAACACGGTGGGGCTCCAAACCAAGGCGTCGCCGGGAGCGAGCAGCATCTCCAACTCATGTGCTCGTCCATGGCCGACGTCGGGGAAACGGTTTTCATACCACAAAAACACACGAAGTCGCAAAGGCAATCACCCAACATTAGTCTTAAGACAAACAAAACGCAAATCGAAGGTTCTACACACTGATTTCATGTTTTCTCATTTTTGGACCACACTTTGACATTTTATCGAACGGGTGGTATACGAGTTCAAGCGAAGGTTTTAGGCCGAGATTCAAGGTGTTCCTTGGTTCAAACGTGATGGGTGAAGCTTTAGACAATCAAAGTGGTCACGGTTTGCAATAGGATGCTACACAATCATACACACAGATCTGGCATTTCAAGTTTGAGGAGTTTCATTGAGGCATTTTAACAAGCAGGTGCTAGGCGCTTAGAAAAGGGAGCTACAGAGCCGGCTTTTAACAAGATTGATGGCCATTTTTCGACGTACAACGCTCAAGTCGGGCTCATGCAGTGTCAAATAAGTGTTAGCCTCCGTCGACGGGGCCGGGCGATCACCAAATGGACTCGGTGCGCCCGCCACCTGAGAGGCAGGGAAGAAACAGGGGAAGTGCGAGGGCCTCACCTGCTCGCAGCTGGTCGGTGGCAACGCGGCGGTCGGAGGCTCATCGGCAGCACCTCAGGATCTCCTTCAGGCGGATGGGGACCCTCGGCTCTCAAGTCTCTCCCCGAACTCTCTTGGTCTCCTCCTTTTTTCGAGCTCCCCCCCTATTCTCCTTTTTTGTTCGCGTGCCCAGAGGGAGACCCCTCTCTTGTCTTCTCTCTCTTTTCTTCTTTTTCGCAAGTGGCAGAGGGAGAGTCACGGGGAAGAGCTCCCCTTTGTCTTCTCTTTCTTTTCTCACTAAAACATGCAACCCCTTTTCTTGTCCTTTTTCATTTGTTTCTTTATTTGTGAAAGTCGGATGGAGTTCCGAGAGGGAGAGAGAGGAGATCCCTTCGTATCAGCCCAGGGAAGAGATCCCCTTCGTACCAAAGTTCACTTTTTTTTGTCTTTCTATCCTTTTTTTTTCTTTTTATTATTATCATTTTTTTTAATTTTTATAAAGATGATTTTTTTTACATAAAATAAAAATGAAATAAAATAAAAGGAAAATATGTTTCCTTAAATTCTACTAATGTAAATGCGCCTAACATCTATATGACATGTAATTTAATGAAAATATTTTTGTTTAGGGGTTAAAAATTAATCCCTAATTTTCTATGCAATTAAACCCTAAATGAATAGGCAAAATTTAGGTGTCAACAGCTGCCCCTCTTTGAAGGGGAGCTCGAAGAGGTTTCCTTCAAAGACAAAAGACACCTAAATTTGTCAGCGGAAGGCAAGCGAAAGTTGGCATTACACAAGAGAAAAAAAATAAAATAAAATAACACAAAATAAGATGAGAATAAAATAAGATGAATAAAGTGTGGTTTAAAGTTGGACCACAAACTTTTGAAAATCGTGGTTTAAGGTGGAACCACAAACCTTTGAAGCGTGATTTAAGATTGGACCGCAAACCTTTGAAGCGTAGTTTAAGGTTAGATCACAAACCTTTAATGCGTGGTTTAAGGTTGGACCACAAACCTTTGATGCGTGGTTTAAGGTTGGACCACAAACCTTGGAAGCGTGGTTTAAGGTTGGACCACAAACCTTTGATGCGTGGTTTAAGGTTGGACCACAAACCTTTGAATCGTGGTTTAAGGTTGGACCACAAACCTTTGAAGCGTGGTTTAAGGTTGGACCACAAACCTTTGAAGCGTGGTTTAAGGTTGGACCACAAACCTTTGATGCGTGGTTTAAGGTTGGACCACAAACCTTGGAAGCGTGGTTTAAGGTTGGACCACAAACCTTTGATGCGTGGTTTAAGGTTGGACCACAAACCTTTGATGGGTACGTGGGTTTACATACCTGTAGGTTGGATCGGATTGCTCAGAGGCTCTTTGCCAGCAAGGCTTGAAAAGATTCAGTGAATGAGCACTCAGGGTTCCTCACCCGAGGATTTCATGAATTGTCTGATAGGTCCTCGCTAGCAGGGCTTGAAAAGACTCAATGAATGAACACTCGGGATTCTTCACCCGAGGATTTGATGGATTGTCAGGTGGGTTTTGCCAGTAGGGCTTGAAAAGATTCAATGAATGAGCATACGGGGTTCCTCATCCGAGGATTTGATAGATTGTGCCTAAGTTTCTCATGAAGGACTTGAGGTACCTAAGTTTCTCACAAAGGACTTGACATAAGGAGCATGGCTTAGGGACATACCTGTGAAGGCCTCATTTTTTTTCTTCTCTTCTCTTCTCCCCTTTTTTTTTATTTTTAAAGAGGGTAAAAATACTTACCTGATGTTTACAAGAGAAATAAAGGAAACTCCGGACTGCAAAAGCTCACCGTGCAAGGAAGAAGACTCTAGGCTGCGAAAGCTCGCCAAGTTGATTGGGTGCTTCGGGCTGCGAAAGCTCACCGTGCAAAAAGAAAGACACTAGGCAAGCAAGGAAAAAGACTCTGGGCTGCGAAAGCTCGCCAGGTCAATGGGGTGCTTCGAGCTGTAAAAGCTCACCATGCAAGGAAAAATACTTTGGGCTGCGAAAGCTCGCCAGATCGATTGGGTGCTCAGGGCTACAAAAACTCACCGTGCAAAGAAAAAAAACTCTGGGCTGCGAAAGCTCGCCAAGTTGATTGGGTGCTTCGGGCTGCGAAAGCTCACCGTGCAAAGAGAAAGACACTAGGCAAGCAAGGAAAAAGACTCTGGGCTGCGAAAGCTCGCCAGGTCAATAGGGTGCTTCGGGCTGCAGAAGCTCACCATATCTATCGAATATTGAGGAAATTCTGAGGAGGCATCTGCACATCTAACAGAACGTGTTATAACAAGTGCTCTGGTAGAGAATGCGTACCAGGCAAGATAACATCATGAGAGGCCATATGAAAATGGTATATTCAATGAGAAAGCATTGATTGCATGAGCAATTCAAGCTAGTTTCGATTGTTTGGAAAAAATATATTTTTTTTGATAACCCAGGGAACCCCCGCACGGCCGACAGCCGGGGAGTAAACCCTGGGGACGACACGTGCTAGCCACCACACACGTGCCACCGGTTAAGTCACCCTGCGGCGCCCGGGATTCGAACACTCAACCTTTTGCGAGAGGAAGAGTGCGCGCTCCAGCAGCGCCACCCAGGCGGGTGGTCGTTTGGAAAATATTTTGCATCCTTCAATATCGCAAAATTGCCTTTAGGCTTGAAAGACGCCATTAATCATCAAATTCCCTTATGAGACAAATCTTTATCAGAAAAGACCTCGGTCCATGAAAAGAGTTAGTTAAATATGCCAAACAAGAGCTCCTTAATCGGAAAAGGACTTCTCACATACTCTCAAGAAGGCTGCTTGATCCCATCCATTAATGTGAGAAATAGTCTAATCACTCAATATATCTCACATGACCGCTGTCGAGGGTTTTGAGAATCATTCGCAATAAGTACACATTAACCAATCTAAGAGGTCTTTTAAAGGACCGTAATGTAGGTTTGGTCACGGTTTTAACAATGGATGAACATTATCGGCTAAGGAATGAAATAATTGTCAATCAGCATCTCCATCAGGTTTACAAGTTAAGAAATCTTAAGATGAGATAAGATAACCTTGCTCCCACTTCTTCAAGTGGTAGCTTCTTTGGACATCCAAATTTCTGCTTGAACCATCCCAATCAAAAGAGACTTTGGAGAAGGTTGTAACATTGGCTTGGGTAAAGGCTCGAAAGGCTCAGAAATTCACAAAAGGGGTTTAAGAGTTGGTGATCATCGTGACATCATTACCATATCATCCAATCTTTTTGAAGGCATTCAAAGTTTGAAATTCAGTTCGTCTCGAAAGTCCATTGATTAATCCTTTCAACACAAGAGCTTCGCTCCTTTCTCTAATGGCTTTTGTATTTGTAATGATTTTTCTTTTCTTGTCAACATTTTTCTTTTGACATCTTTTTTTCACATGAGAGCCTTTCTCTTGATGCAGCTTCCCTCTTTTTTTTCAATGGACATTGGCCTTGCTTTTACCAGGCACACTGCTTTTTCATGCCCCCTAGTTTTCATTTGACTTTTGCTTATTTGAATCTTTTGAGCTCCTAGGACTTTCGAGATTTTTTTTACTTCTTGTGACATAAGCACCAATCGCCACGGTAAATAATGTGCCTTTCTCCAAGGTGGAAAGATAATCACCACTCGGGCTTTAGAAATGAATATTCAGGCTCAACTTGGCTAAGCAAATGGTATGAGTGTTTGGGTAGAGAAATGAATGCTCTTCTTCATTTTGGGATGTTTCAAGCTTCCATAAGGACTCACCTGAAGTTACCACAAAAAGATTAATACAAGTAAGGGCAAAGAAGCCTTTCTCATCTTTTCCTCCACAGAGTGTCAACCAAAACCTCCAAATTTGCCCCGATTGTGAGGTGGTTTTGACAGGGGTATTTTGAGAATTCTTCACATTTAAAGGCTCAAATGGGCTTAACTATAATCACCTGTAGTGTGTAGGGTAGAGGAAAGAAATGCCTCTTTTTACTTTGATCCATGTACTACTTGCGAATGAATCCCTCGTCCTTAAACAACACGGGTTTTCTTTTTTCACTCCTCTCAAAGTGTTTACAGGACATGTTTGGGAATGGTTTGCCTTTCTTCATCTTAAGTGTTTCTCGCTTGGCATAATTAACATCTCCTCTCATTTTGTTGAGATCATTTGAGCAAATTAATCTCCATGGGGAATTTTGATTCAAAATGAATGATTCACCAAGCATAAAGACAATTTTTTAATAAGGATGATATTCAAAATTTTTTTGTGAAGAGCTTGCTTTTTCAGTCTCCACTTTAGTGCTTGTTTTTTTTTCTCAAAAACATCAAAGACTTTTTCTTTGTGGTGAAAATTATCCATTTGATTTCCATTTGAATTCTGGAAGGAGGGTACTTACCTGCGGTGTGGCGACTTGATAACCCTATAAAGAATAAGAAAGAATGTGTTAGTGCATGAATATTTATAAATTGAAAAAATGGAAACGATACATCATTACCCTTCATTTGTGTTTGTCTGTCAGGTATTTGATGTTTCCTATCAAAGGAAAAGAGAATTATGTCAAAAATGAAATCAATGTGTACAATTGGAAACGATACAATTTACCCTCATTTGAATTCGCCTTCTTGGATGTTCAACAACTTCTCTCTTTTTTTGCTTTGGGTATTAACATTTCCCTTTTATCTGCTTTCATTTGCCTTTGGCTTTCGGCATTGTTTCGACATTTGAGGGCATTGTCCCTTGGATGCTCTGCCCCGTTTATTGCACTGAAAAGTGATGGTTCAGCCTCAATGTACTTCTTTGATAGGGGGTGTTGCTCCCGTGATCAATTTGCACCTTCGTCTACAAGGGATAAGGTATGTTATTTCCATTCTGAAGTTAAATCGGGCTAACTTAGGGACGATACACCCTTTTTGTGTTGAATCGAATTGCTCCGCTTTATCTTGCATCATGGGTGAGGATTACTACCGTTTGA
The DNA here is from genome assembly GCA_031216405.1 of Syzygium malaccense. Taxonomy (NCBI): domain Eukaryota; kingdom Viridiplantae; phylum Streptophyta; class Magnoliopsida; order Myrtales; family Myrtaceae; genus Syzygium; species Syzygium malaccense. The sequence goes on along the minus strand of CM062259.1, from coordinate 15,563,093 downwards.
ATGACCTGCCCCATTTATCGCCCTGCGAGAAAGGAAATAAAACATGTTATCTCCATTCTCAAATGGACTCAATTTAGGAACGGTACACCTTTTATGGTAAATCCGATGTTTTTGCCCCGTCATGCTTCTTCGGCAGGGGTGAGGGGGAGTTCATTGCGCTCCACACTAAATTAGGTGTTTTCCATTCATCATTGGTGGAAACGTTGCCTTCTTGATCAAGTGTACTTTGCGTTTTAGCCAGGTAATTTTGATGCACGTCGTCTCGTCCTGTTCATGTCGAGACTTTTATTTAAATTGATCCTGGATAAAAGGAAAGAATGTGTCATTTCTATGCTAAAGCGATTGAACTTTAGGAACGAAATACACCATTTTTCATTGAGTTGGGCGACTTTGACATTCCATGCCCCCGGTCTATTCTCCCAATTAAGCATCTCCTTGTTGTGGTTTGTTAGCAAGATGTGTTGCCCCATGACGCACTCAATCGGTGATTAGGCCATGTCACATTTGACTCGGGTTTCGAGCGCTTATACTTTTGTCTTTAGAAGAGGTGAATGTCGAACAAATCATTTATTTTACCTATTTGACAAAAATGAATGGACAAGTTAGTTGTTGCATGAGAAATTCCAATTGGAACGATTACAACCTTACCATCTCAAAGTATCATTTTGCAGTCCCAACTGAGAAAGTGACCAAGCAAAAAAAAAAAAAAATACAAAATCTTAAGCGAGTCCCCCCTTTTTTTTTAATTTAAAAACTTATTTTCAAAACATTTTGAAAGTAAGGCATAGAAGCCTAACCCAGGGACTCAGTTTGAAGCATTACAGGTACTTTCAAGGACCAATGATATGAACTAAAACCTCATTACTCAAGAACGATAGTGCACGATTTACAAACACATCGATTGGGTTCACTATTAAACCCAAATCAGAAAACATGGTTCCTGACGAGAATAAAGACAAGGACATGGTACGAAAAACTCTTGCATGAAGGAATGCGATAAATAATTCTAGTCCCAGCTTTAAAGTCCACTTCTTGGCGTGGTCGGTGAGAGGATTCCAAAGAATGACCGTTGCACATAACCTGCAATGGGAAGACAATGTTAGTGTGTGAATGAAAAAGTGATCTTTCACTGATTCCGCCTCTTACAACGAAAGCGAGGCAACGATACATGCCCCCATGGTCCCTATTTGTGGGCATTTGGTATTTCACCAAGATTTCGTCGCAAGAGGAGACATCATTAAAAAATCAAATCACGGCTATCAATCGAATGCCCCTTTTATTCTAAAAGCTTCATTGCAAAATGTGGCATCAATTTTGAAAGACTGATTTGTGATTTTACTTTTGCAAAAAAATGAGGTGATTCTTGTTTCGAGAAATCAATACACAAAAATATAAATTGAATTTCAATTTCGAAATGAGGATAGAAAAGAATTTTATAAAAAATTCGATTTCAACTTTATGCGCCAAAATACCATCTTCACTTGAAAGAATTTCTATACAAAATGTGATTTTAAGCCCATAATTGAAAATTTAGACAAAACCATCTGTTTTGTAAGGCCAAATTAGAGGTATTTGAGTTTTATGCTCAAGGCTCACTGTCAAGAGTGATTACTCGAAATTTTCAATTATAAGCTTAGATCACCTAGGGCATTCGATTGATTTCCGCGAATTTCAAAAATAAAAGTTTGAACCAAAAGTAAACAAGTAAAGAGAGAAACCATACTTACATTGGATGACAAACTTTTAATCACGTAAACATGCGAATGTAACGTGCGGCTGAACTTCTACTCTAGATGGCTTAACAAATTGGAGTTACAAGGGTGGGATGACTAGTCGCGGCCTCGCGCACTAAGCCAAGTCCTCGTAACTCCGGCTCAGTCAAGAATGATACCCCGATGCGACGCGGCCTCGCGGGCAAAGGTAAGCATTCTTGACACCAAGAAAGAAGCTTTCGGGATTGAGTTGGGCAACCTCTACTACGCGGCCTTGCGATCGAAGTCGTGTCCAACTCAATACCATCCTAAACATTCCTAGTGCAGCTCAGGTCCGGCAGCATGGTTGTGTGTGCAACAGTGTAGTGCTAAAACATTTAAAGCATACACAACGATTAATATGCAAAGCACTTCAAGAGTTTGAAAGAGAAAAACATTCATTCCCAAACTCCAAACCTACAAAATAAAGGGTCAACAGTTACTCCACCCCTTATAACTCCCAACCTACAAGACCATTTAACACTTTGTTAGCGGACTTACCTTAGCCTTCACGATGCACTGCCATAAGACCACGTTAGTTAACAAACAATCAAGATATACTAGGCCTAAGTCCTCAAATCCCCAGCGGAGTCGCCAAGCTGTCGCGACCTACCCGAACCGATCGCGGGTTTAGGCCAATAGGTATTTGTCGATGGATGTAAACAACGATTGATTCGTTCGAAAGACAAACCAAATGGTTCATTAATCCAAAGACTAAGGCACTCCCAAGCCTCATACCTCGTGCGACGAGAATTTTCCAATTCACGCATTTGAATGGAGTCGCCACTAGCCATGATCAAGGGTCGGCTAGAAACCCTAATCGAGACGTGGGAGTGTCGTCTCGATGCGTGCGAAAACCAGAGATTCCAAAATTCGGAGACTTGATTACACTAATCTAACTAGTGCCCTTTCGGTACCTAAACTTGAACATTCGCAAACTAACATACCAGGCAGCCTAGCGAAAAGCCTAAAACTCGTCCTAACCATGCTAAAAATGAAAAATAACAACCAATGTATTTAAAGTGCACAACCAAAATAAACAACTAGTGACCTATCATCGTCTCTAGAAAGGAAAAGGCAATCAAAAGCCCCAAGGTAAAGCCCTAATGGCTTGTCCGATTGTTTTTGAGAATTTTTTTAAAGGATTTTCTTAATTTTTACGAATTTCAAACTAAGCCCAGAATGAAGTTAAAACTAACATCTAGTGAAATCAAGCCCAAAAAGTGATTTTTGAACACTTCCTAATTTTTGGATTTTTTGGAATTTTTCCGGATTTTTCTGAATTTTTTTAATATTTTTGAATTTTCTGAATTTTTAAATATTTATAATGTTTTAATATTTTTAATAATATAATAATTTCGGACCGGGTCCCCTGACCCGATCCGCCCGACACATGACCCGGGATCCGCACAGGATCCATTTTCCTTTTTCTTTTCTGATTTTTTTCTGTTTCTTTTTCTTTATTCTATTTTTTTATGTTTCTTTTTCTTTTTTCTATTTTTTTATTACTCTTCTTCATCCCTGCATGCCTTTTTGCCCATGCACGTGAACTTCTTCCAGAATGTCCCCTCCTTTGCTGGGACTTCTTCCGAGAGCTTCCCCCGCACGCGAACTTCCACCGTGACTACGCCAGGGGACGCCCACCGCCGGCCGTCGGCTTGGGCCGCCAGCGCCGATGACCGGCGCCGGCCTTACGCCGTCATCGCCGGTCGACACTCCGGCGACAACACCGGTGGCTGAAAACAAGCATATCTCCGCACTTTCCGACAATCCAACATTCGACCCCAACAATAGACGCTAAATCTGAACACACAAGCGTACACGCACAAAGTAAAGCGTATAAAACTAACACGGTGGGGCTCCAAACCAAGGCGTCGCCGGGAGCGAGCAGCATCTCCAACTCATGTGCTCGTCCATGGCCGACGTCGGGGAAACGGTTTTCATACCACAAAAACACACGAAGTCGCAAAGGCAATCACCCAACATTAGTCTTAAGACAAACAAAACGCAAATCGAAGGTTCTACACACTGATTTCATGTTTTCTCATTTTTGGACCACACTTTGACATTTTATCGAACGGGTGGTATACGAGTTCAAGCGAAGGTTTTAGGCCGAGATTCAAGGTGTTCCTTGGTTCAAACGTGATGGGTGAAGCTTTAGACAATCAAAGTGGTCACGGTTTGCAATAGGATGCTACACAATCATACACACAGATCTGGCATTTCAAGTTTGAGGAGTTTCATTGAGGCATTTTAACAAGCAGGTGCTAGGCGCTTAGAAAAGGGAGCTACAGAGCCGGCTTTTAACAAGATTGATGGCCATTTTTCGACGTACAACGCTCAAGTCGGGCTCATGCAGTGTCAAATAAGTGTTAGCCTCCGTCGACGGGGCCGGGCGATCACCAAATGGACTCGGTGCGCCCGCCACCTGAGAGGCAGGGAAGAAACAGGGGAAGTGCGAGGGCCTCACCTGCTCGCAGCTAGTCGGTGGCAACGCGGCGGTCGGAGGCTCATCGGCAGCACCTCAGGATCTCCTTCAGGCGGATGGGGACCCTCGGCTCTCAAGTCTCTCCCCGAACTCTCTTGGTCTCCTCCTTTTTTCGAGCTCCCCCCCTATTCTCCTTTTTTGTTCGCGTGCCCAGAGGGAGACCCCTCTCTTGTCTTCTCTCTCTTTTCTTCTTTTTCGCAAGTGGCAGAGGGAGAGTCACGGGGAAGAGCTCCCCTTTGTCTTCTCTTTCTTTTCTCACTAAAACATGCAACCTCTTTTCTTGTCCTTTTTCATTTGTTTCTTTATTTGTGAAAGTCGGATGGAGTTCCGAGAGGGAGAAAGAGGAGATCCCTTCGTATCAGCCCAGGGAAGAGATCCCCTTCGTACCAAAGTTCACTTTTTTTTGTCTTTCTATCCTTTTTTTTTCTTTTTATTATTATCATTTTTTTTAATTTTTATAAAGATGATTTTTTTTACATAAAATAAAAATGAAATAAAATAAAAGGAAAATATGTTTCCTTAAATTCTACTAATGTAAATGCGCCTAACATCTATATGACATGTAATTTAATGAAAATATTTTTGTTTAGGGGTTAAAAATTAATCCCTAATTTTCTATGCAATTAAACCCTAAATGAATAGGCAAAATTTAGGTGTCAACAATCCTTTTTTTAAAATCTAAAAGTTCAAAGGCACCAAGAAGAAACTCGAAAGAAATTGGGCGTGTGAAGTGGTACATCTCCATCATTCTCCTTCATCTCTTTTTTTCTAAAGCCATCAACTTTATTGACTATAAATTGAAAGCTGCAGCTTCTGTGAAGTTGCCTGTCTGTGACTCTCAATTCAATTCCGTGAGTGACGCAACACAAACGTCCAAAATGATGTCTCTCACTAATGAAAGTGGCATCGGACTTCGGGCGTTCAAACCAAGAATTTCATCGTTTATATCTTACAATAAACATCCTTTTCTCCTTTTCTAATGTAATGTTATTGTTGCTAAAATTCCCGATCCAAAAGGTAAAGTCTTTTAAGGCGAAGAGATCAAATCAAATATTTCATAGTGAGTAGTAAGTATATGCTTAGGTAGAGCATTTTTTTTTTGTAGTGAATGCAGCAATCCAATCTCTGTAGTACGAAGGAAATTTTTTTAATTGTCCAGATCCCATGCCTCATAATGAGAGGAGATTCTTTACGAATATCTTGTTATTATGCATATAAATAAATTGTGATTTTATCTATATAAATATGTTTAACCATAGATTTAGCTATAGAGTAATCATAAATGATTTAAACATTTGAGAATCATATTTTTTTTAAATCAAAAAGTTCAAAGGCACCAAGAAGAAACTCGAAAGAAATTGGACGTGCGAAATGGTACACTCCATAATTGTCCTCCATCTCATTTTTTCTAAAGCCATCGACTTGATTGACTATAAATTGAAAGCTGCAGCTGCTGGGGAGTTGCTTGTCCGTGACTTTCAATCAGATCCCGTGAGTCATGCAATACAAACGTCCAAAATGATGTCTCTCGCTAATGAAAGTGGCATCGGACTTCGGACGTTCAAGTCAAGAAATTTCATCGTTTATATCTAACACTAACATCCTTTTCTCCTTTTCTAATGTAAGGCACTTGTTCTTCTTTTGTAAATTTCTGAAGGAGTTTGATATGGTGGAGAAGCTTTTCACATTAAGAACGTAAATAGAAGCTCTTCCCATTAATGAATGTAATGTTATTGTTGCTAAAATGTCCGATCCAGAAGAACGGATCGAATTTGACGAACAAGAATCAGCGCACTCAAATAAACTTAGGCAGAATCGGGCTATGATACATGTGAAAATGTCCAATCCAAAAACTTGACAGGGAAAGGGAGACTAGATGCGTACAAATAGCATGTAAACCGTATAAACAACCAATGTGGGATACTTTAATAATTTTTATTGTACTTCTTTTCCTTGTTTGAGGATTTCTACTCATTACTTCGAATTTGAGGACTTTTTCAAAATATTACGACATTCAAATTTTGAATTTTATTTAGGGTTAATACCATGAAAAATCTTAAACCGGTACTTCTGTGATAAATTTACCTTTCATTAGTTTCCGTTAAATTTTATAATCAAATTGCTAAGTTTGATGACACGTGGCAATTGACGGGTATACCAGTTTAGGGTTTTACCACTCTGTTTGTCATAGGTTAACCAATTTGTGATTTTTCGTGATATTTATCCTATAAAATAGATGGTAAATTTGTCACAAGTATATTAATTATGGATTTTTTATGATAAAAAAATTGGTTTGGGATAAAATTATCACAAGTATACTAGTTTAGGGTTTTTCGTGGTATTAACCTTTTTATTTAATATGAAATAACAAAACGGTATCAAAACATAAAAATATATACATGTTATCATAACTATTTCACTGTAAATATGTGAAATGTAATGTTACTTTTATAAAGATCTCGCTAATAAGTGTCATAAAGGCAATAGTTAAATTAAACATCATGCAAAATATTTAAACAATCTCCTAGAAGTCTCAAAAGTCTTCGTCAATCGTCATGACTTTAACATCAAAGACCTCGACTTGCATTCGAGAACCGCGAGGCTTTCTGCGAAATTGCGTAGGAGACCATTGATGAATCGGCCGTGGCCATCGTCAATCTTCTTTTCCTTTTCTTCGGCTAAGCAGAGTTGTTTCCTATGGTCAAGAGACTCAAGACCATTGACCGGTCATCATTACAATTCCTGAACTATAGATAGTCCATTTCCAAAAAAAAGTAAAAGATTTGCACAATCATTTGATTTTTAATATAAAGGCATATTTTACGAGAATATTTGAGTGATTAAAGGTAATTAATCATAATAAAAAGTAGGTCTTTAAGGCGAAGAGATAAAAACAAATATTTCATAATGAGTAGGAAGCATATGCTTTAGTAGTGCTTAGGTGAAGCACTTTTTGTGGTGAATGCACCAAATCCAATTTTCTGTGATATGAAGGAAAATTTTCTAATCCAGAGTTCCACGTGTCACAACGAGAGGCAATTCTTTAGGAACTTTTTCTTATTATTGCATTTATATAGATAAATTGTGAATTTACAATACTGGATTGGAATTTTAAGTATGTCCAACTATAGATACAGCTATAGAATAATCATAAATGATTTAAATATTTGAGAATCAACTTTTTTAAAATCCAAAAGTTCAAAAGCAAAAAGTGAAAAGCACAAAGGATGAAATAGTGTTTGTAGACAAAATTTGCTCTGCATAGAAAATATCTTCAATCATTAGAAATGTAAAGAGAGTAACGGATAAAAGAGATTACAATCAATTTATAGTGATTTTCGCCAGCACACTCAACTTTGCTGGTAGGGAGGGATGGGGACGATGGATGCATGCGGGATTTGACTCTAGCACTCTGTAAAGAGGCAGAATAAAAGTCTGAAAGAGAAAGGTAGAACTGACAAAAATAGAAAATTATAGTGGTTCAACCTATCCACTTAACCTCCTCCATTATCCAAGCGCTAATGGTCTAATAATGGGAAAATTGTCAAAAAAGTTATAAACATATTGTACGGCGACTAATTAAATTCTAGACTTTCCAATTTGGCCAAATTAGTCCTAAAACTCGTGCAAATATAGCCCATCCAATCAATTTGGACGAGAAATCGTTGACGTGACTGTTTAGTCATCGTCACTTGTATCTAATGTAGCACGGCCAGTATTGACGTGGACCATTAATGATCAAAATAACATTGTTTTGAGAATTTTTTTATTTTTCATTTTTTTTGTTAACTCCCTTCCTCAAGGTTCACCTTCCTAAAAGGGGCGTCATGGCCCTCACCCAAATCCAAGCGATGGCCACGACCCTTGCTTGTGGCCGGGAAGGGCCGTGATGCTCTTGTGCAAATCTAGGCGATAGTTGGGGAAGAAGCGAAAAGCAAGCAAAGCTTCGCAGTAATTTGTCAAGAGTGTTGGGAGAAGAAACAAGCATCAACCATGAGAGCTCTTCAAAGGTCGGTCAAGTGGCTGACACCTCTAGTCGACTCGATGGCTTGGGACCCCTCCATGTACTCACTTCCGACCCTGTTTCGATTGTAAATGAATGCTCTTTGTTCTCGCTTTGCGTCTCTCGTCAGTCTACCGATTCATCCAAAATGGTAATGTTTTTCTTTTCTTTTGTTTTTGCATTTTTGGAGCTTCATTGAATAAGTGGGGATGCTGTTGCTGTGGAGGAACGAACTTGGATGGTGTCAAAGAGGAAAAACAAGAAGTTAATGGTCCGTTTGTCTCCCAAAAAAGTAAATGATTTGAAAAAAAATTTCATAAAAATGATAACTCATATCGCTTAAAAAAAATCAATGAATAAGAAATATTATCAGCATTTGCCAAAATGTTTAGAGATAAATAGTTATCAATAATGAAGATATTTTTTATTGATTAATTATTTCAAATAATATAAACTATCATTTAAAAAAATGTTTTTCAAATTATTCAAACACTAAGAAACAAACGGAGCATAAGCTTAATCATTTAACTATTACGCTTTGCAGGGACCTTCGTAATCACCTTCCGATGAGGACGAGAGCTTCGGAAGTCCTTGCTCTTTACCCTTCTACTTTCTCTCTCTTTTCGATATCCCTTTCAGAAAATGAAGAATGGAGGCAATAAGTTTGATTGAATTTCTTGAGTCACTGAACATTAGAAAAATTTATGGTGTCTTGGGTCAGGATTCACGGCAATGATATCGAAGCAGCCCAGGTGGCTTCAAAAGGCAAGCGCCTTGGACTCAAATTCTATTCGGACAAAGGAAAAGAAGACGAAGAAAAATTTAAATGAATATGCAAAAATCATCCACGTCAGCTTTTGGTTGTCCAACTGTTCCATATAATAGGGCCAGCATTAATTGGATTGTCACGTCAACGATTTTCTACCAAAATTAGTAGAATGGACTATACTCGAAAATTATCATAATATTTAGGACTAAATTTGCTAAATTAAAAAATTTAGAACTGTATTGACTGTCGTGCAATATGTTTATGACTTTTTGAACAATTTTCCTGCCTATCAACAAAGCTTGAATCCATTAATGCAATACTTAAAGCCTTTAAGATGAAATTGCCTTTCCAGGTAGAACCATAGCTCGCTCTGCAAGTACATTAATTTCACTCTACACTCAAGGCACTTTATACAATAATTACATCAACACTCTCTTTAGGCTTGGCGAGTTGGTTGGTTTTGGAGATAGCATACCTATCTCACTTGTTTCTTTCAACTCGGCCATTTTGATAAGAAGAAAACCTTTCTGAATCAAACCATTAAGAGGAAATTTCCAATCTCCTTTGTGCGGTTCTCATAGCTCCCTATGACATTAAAGAGCTCTTCCCGTTCGCATTTAAAGAGGAAATTCAGCAGAATAAAAAAAAGAAGAAGAAAGGAAACATGAAAAGACACCACCATTGCAACTCTCTTCCTCTTTTTCGCCTTTTGGGCCAGCAATGGCCATCATTAATGTCCTTTTCCCTTCCCTTTCTTCAGCCGAGCAAAGTTTCTCTTTCTTTCTTTCCACACTCAAAGCAACACCATGATGGGATGGCATACTGGCCATGGACAGTAAGGGTATCAGAACCGAACCGAAAAATCGAATCGAGATACGAATCGAACCGAACCGAATCGAAAATTTCGTGTATTTCGGTTCGGTTTCGGTTTCAATTCGGATCATCAAAATAAACCAATTTTTCTTTTCGGTTCGGTTCGGATCGAACCGAACTAAAATAAACAGTTCGGTTTAGGGTTATTTGCCCTCTCTCTCTCCCCTTCTCTCTCCTCTCTCCTCTCTCTCTATGCTTAATGAACTTGAAACCGAAAACTGATCCGAACCAAACCGAACCAAACCGAACCAAATCGATTTTTCGGTTCGGTTCAAATTCGGTTCGGTTCAAGGGGCACCCTTAACGGTTCGGTTTGGTTCGATTTTTTTGAAAAACCGAACCGAACCGAACCATTTACACCCCTAATGGACAGGCCATCATTGCATTTCCTGTCACCACTCCCGAGCAGAGGTCGAGCATCCATAATTCTCATCCGGTTTGATGTGATTTAATTTGCTCAAATTTAAGATATATTTTATTATTTATATAATTTAATTTGGTTTGATTTTCAAACTCCATCAACCGCACCATGCTCACATTCTAATGGTTGTCCATAAGTAAGTAAGTGTTGTCAAAGATTTGCGCAACCGTTTGCCTTTTAATATAAAGGCACATTTATGTTAATGGTAATTAATTATGATAAAAGGTAAGTCTTTAAGACAAAAAGATCAAATCAAATATTTCAAAGTGAGCAGTAAGTATATACTTAGGTAGTCTAAGGTGAAGTATTTGTTGTAGTGAGTGCAACAAATCCAATTAATGTGGTATGAAGGAAATTTTTTTAATTATCCAGAGTCCCATGTCATAATGAGAGGTAATATTTTAGGAATATTTTGTTATTATGTATTTATATTAATAAATGGTGATTTTATCTATATAAATGTGTTTAACCATAGATGTAGCTATAGTATAATCATAAATGATTTAAACGTTTGAGAATCAGATTTTTTTAATCGAAAAGTTCAAAAGCACAGAGAAAAGCATCAAGAAAAACTCAAAAGAAGTTAAGCGTGTGAAAAGTTACACCTCCATAATTGTCATCCACCTTACGTTTTATAAAGCCATCAACTTTATTGACTATAAATTGAAAGCTGTACCTGCTGCGAAGTTGCTTGTCCGCAACTTTCAATTAAATCCCGTGATAAATGTCCAATATTTGTGTCTATATGTATGTAAATAAATATATAGTGCATGTTAGAATATTTAATTTTTTTTATTTTCTTAAGATATTGTCCAATATTTACAAGCTGATAAAATTAGAGTTATCTAAGAGAATCGGAAGCTCTAAAAAAAATTTAATGTCGACAACATATTCAATATTTCAAAACATGAAACGTTATCCAAGAGCACTTATTGATAACTTCCGGATTTACTCTTAAGTCTGTGTATATTTGTATATAAATAAAAATATAGTGCATGTTAGAATATTTAAATAATGAATCACACATTTATCTAATAGTTTAAATTTTTAAAATAATTGATAATAATTCTATAAAATCTCACCGTATATGTACGTGCAGAGTATGAATTTTTTAATTGTTCTCTCAACCTAGCCAGTCCACGTATGGTACCCAAAAATTCACATGTTCCCTGACCAATAAGAAGGAATCTCTCTCTTTTGAGTGAAGAAAGGGGACTCACATTCACATGCATTGTGCCTCCACCTAAAATAAGAGAATATTAAATATTTATAGATGTGCCCTTCTAAATTACGTTATTGATCAGCATGTTTAGCAACTGCAAGACTAATTAGATGGATTAATTCTTAATTATCGTCCGATAACCTCTATTTCCACATGCCTAAAACCTTTCAGATTTACTAAAGTTGTGTGGGACACCTGTGATTAATTAAAAAGGTAAAAACGGGATTTAATCGAATGGTGTTTTGGCATCTCTTAGGGATCTTGTAATATGGTATCGCATGATCTTCCAATTTACTAAAAAGTAAGCATGTGCGTTTTTTATGTATTCCAATCGTTTGAGGCAATGGCTTGAAAGCATAGGTTCATAACGTTTCCATAAGGTGTTGCTAAGTTGTATAAAATAGCGTATCGAAGATGACCATAATTATGACATACGATTGCCATGTCTTTGGAAGGATTGTTGTTTTGTACACAATTTGTGCAAAGTTGGGTTCGTATAAACCGTCATGAATGCATTATGTGTATTTTGAATGCGATTCTTGAAATAATATTTTGTTCAAATTCGATCACGGTGTCTGCCTTGGAGTGTCTCGCTAGTTGTCCTGTGAATGAAGCTAACCTAACGCACGTGGATGCAGCGATTTGCGTGTATAAATCGTTGTTAATTGAGTTGAATAATTTGCATACTAGTGTTGTAAATGAGATAGATACAAAAAAGTGTGGACAAGTCATCCTCTCGAAGACTTCGTACACTGCACCAATTTAGTCAACAAGTCAAAGCAGCGAATAACGCCACGAAAAACATATGTAAATAAAACATGCCAAAATGAAGAAGACACCATCACTGTAACTTTCTTCGTCTTTTTCTCTTTTGGCCCATATCGGCAATGGCCGTCATTAATCTCCTTTTCCCTTTCTTCAGCTGAGCAAAGTCATCTCTCATGGTCAAGGCCATCATGGTTTCTCTTGCTTTTATTTCCACGCTCAAAGCAACACCACGATGGAGTGGCAGCATGGCCATTGACAGGCCATCGCTGCTTTTCCTCATCCATAGATAGTCCATTTGCGTAGAAGTAAAAGATTTGCACAATCATATGCTTTTTAATACAAAGTCGCATTTTATGATAATATTTGAGTGATTAAAATTAATTATAATAAAAAGTAAGTCTTTAAGGCAAAAAGATCAAAAAAAATATTTCCTAGTGCATAGAAACCATATGCTTCGGTAGTGCTTAAGTGGAGCATTTTTTGGGGTGAATGCAACAAATCCAATTCTCTATAGTATGAAGGAGATTTTTCTAATTATGCAGGGTCCCATGTGTCATAATAAATGGCAATTCTTTAGGAATATTTTGTTATTATGCATTTATATAGATAAATTGTGAATTTACAATACTGGATTGAGATTTTAAGTATGTCCAGCTATGGATATATCTATAGAATAATCATAAATGATTTAAATATTTCAGAATCAAAATTTTTTAAATTCAAAAGTTCAAAAGGACAAAGTGAAAAGCACCAAGAAGAAACTCGAAAGAAACTGGGCATGTTGAAAAGGTACACCTCCATTATTGTCCTCCATCTTATTAACTTGGGTTAATATCACAAAAAATCTCAAATTAGTACGTCTATGATAATTTTACCTCGAACTTTTTTTTTTACCACAAAAAACCCCAAACGGATACACCGGTGATAATTTTACCCTGAACCGGTGCACCTGTGATAATTTTACCCTAAACATGCCACAAAAAGCCCCAAACTGATACACCTGTGATAATTTTATCCCTAACTGGTACACGAATGACAATTTTATCTCGAACTTACGACAAAAAATCCCAAATTGGTACATTTATGACAAATTTACCCCGAACTATTTTTTTTGACCACCAAAAATCTCAAACTGGTATACCTGTGACAATTTTACCCCGAACTAATTTTTTAATATTATTTTTTAATATTTTTTCGAATTATTTATTTATTTTTTCGAATTATTTATTTTTTCTTTTCTTTTTTTTTTCCTTCATCTTCAAATCCGGCGAGGCTTGAACTCATCGCCGACAGCTGGCGAGGTTGGCCTTGCCCTACAACAGCGAGGTTGAACCTCACCAGCAACTGACGGGGCCGACCTCATTGGCTTCCGCCTCTGGCCAGTCGCCGGTTGCCTGTCTAGCGACAGGCCAGAGGTTGAAGGTGAAGGAAAAAAAAAAGAAAAGAAAAAAGTAATAAAAAATTTGAAAAAATAAAAATAATATTAAAAAATTAGTTTGGGGTAAAATTATCATAAGTGTACTAATTTGGGGTTTTTGGTGGTCAAAAAAATTAGTTCGGGATAAAATTGTCACAGGTGTATCAGTTTGGAATTTTTTGTGGTATATTCGAGGTAAAATTGTCACAAGTGTACTAGTTCGAGATAAAATTATCATAGGTGTACTAGTTTGGGGTTTTTTATAGTAAAAAAAAATTTGAGGTAAAATTGTCACAAGTGTACCAGTTTAGGGTTTTTCGCGGTATTAACTTTATTAACTTTATTGACTACAAATTGGAAGCTTCGCCGAAGTTGCCTGTATGCGTTATTGAATCCCGTGAGTCACGCAATACACAGGTCCCTATAATAAACATCCTTTTTCTCCTTTTCTAATGTAACGCCGTGGTTCTCCTTTTGTAAATTCCTGTGGGAGGATGATCTGGTGAAGAAAGCTTTTCACATTAAGAATGTAATAAGGCTTTTCACATTCGAGAACCGCAAGGCTTTGTGCGAATATGCCTAGAAGAAGTATTTTAACAGTGTCTATTAGAGAGAGAGAGAGTGGACTGACCCTGCTAAGTGTGAAGTGAGTTCCTATGGCTTGCTCAGAGACCGGAACGAGCACCGGTAACACATCAGGAGGTGAGTACGAGGTGTTCCTGAGTTTTAGAGGGCTCGATATTCGTCACACATTCGCCAACAGCCTCTATCATGCTTTGTTCCACACCGGGATTCATGTTTTCATGGATGACGAGGAACTTCCATATGGTGGAAGAATTAAAGACAACCTTCTGCAAGCGATCAACGACTCCAAGCTCTACATACCCATCTTCACCAAAAACTACGCTTCAAGTTACTGGTGCCTTCAGGAGCTTGCAACGATGGTGAACACCTCTAAAGAAGATGGCAATAAGGTCATACTGCCCATCTTCTACGACGTGACACCCGATGACGTGAAGTTGAACACCCAGTCGTACAATGAGGCCATATTGAAATTGGAGCAAAAGATGGAGGCGTGGAAAGGAGTCGAAGAAATATTCAGGGTAACGTTCTAACCACGATTGTGAAAATAATTTTGTAAAATCGGACCATAGTTCTTATAAAAATTCATTAATTATATTCAAACTCTAATTTCCCTATTTTAAACAGAAAGTTTCAAATTATTCTTTTATTTTTTTTAAATCACGAGATTTCCAATTTTTTTTCTGACCTAATAGGGTTATTATAATTTCGTTTTTCATCTATTTTCCATCGTATGAAAAATTTGGCTTTCCTTCATCTTTTTTATACTAATTTGATCCATGTTTGTATTAAGATTCCTATTGTATGCTAGAGAACTTGATTAAGGAACTGTTGCCTTTGCAAAGTTCTTTTACACGTAGAAAGAAATAAGTAAATCTACCATTACAGTAATTCATTAGATGTTTATATTTTGATTCTTCTACCCTTTCTTGCCAGAAATTCTGATTCTTCTGCTTGATATAAAGAACAAACATTTCTCTTCCTCTATTCCTTTAACTTAAACCTGCAATGGATGTTCAAGTTTGCAATTCATCATGTTCCCAAAGCTTTGGGGGTAACGTTGAATTTTGATATATCCTAAACTTGATCGCGTTCCCACCTGGTTGCTTAGTAGAAGGCTGGTCAACATGCAAATTTGTCACCTTTTCTCAATTGAAACTGTTCAACTTTGTGGCAGCGATGGGGCACTTATCCAGGCGGTTGTTCACGAGGTTGTGGTCAGGCTCAAGACAAGAAGAAGACCAGTAACCGAAGATTTAGTTGGAATGGAGGATCAAATAGCAGCCATAAACAAATTATTAGACATTGGCCCTGGTGGTGTGCGGCTAATTGGAATCTACGGGATGGGCGGCATCGGTAAAACAACACTCGCCAACATTATCTTCAACCAATTATATTCTCAGTTTGGGAAAAACTGCTGCTTTCTTGAAGGCGTGAGGGAAACGGCTTTACAAAAGTTGCAAGAAAAATTATTGTCCGATATCTCTTATTCTGGAGAGGCTGGTGAGATTCAAAGCATTCATGATGGGATCAAGAGGATTGGAGACACAATTTGCAACAAGAAGATGCTAATTGTATTGGATGATGTCGATGAGCGCAACCAGATCCAAAATCTAATCCCAGTGAATTCTTTGTGTCCTGGTACTAGGATACTCGTTACAACTAGGGACCAGAGTGTTCTGAATATCAGGGGATTTAAGAATAACTTCAAGGATTATGAAATGGTGGGGTTGAGCGACAAACACGCACTCGAACTTTTTAGTAGGCATGCCTTCAATGACAACTCTCCTCCAGCCGATTACTACACTCTTTCAAAAAGCATTGTCTCTACTGCAGATGGACTACCTTTAGCTCTTGAAGCAATAGGTTCATCGCTTTTTGGTCAGGAAAAGAAAAAAATATGGGAAGACAGGCTAAAGAAGCTAAAGAAAACACCTTATGGGGATGTCATGCAAAAGCTAAGGATTAGCTACAATGCCTTAGAGTCGGATCAACAACAGATATTCCTCGATGTTGCATGCTTTTTCGTCGGTGAGAATAAGACTAATCCAATGTACATGTGGGAAGATTGTGAGCTTTACCCAGAGGAAGCCATTGATGTCCTTATTCAGAGGTGCATGATAAAGGTTTTAGATGGTGATAGATTTGGGATGCACGATCAGCTTAGAGATCTAGGAAGGGCAATTGCCAAACAAGATTGTACCAGATTGTGGGATAAAGGCGACATCATTTGCGAATTAAAAAAAAGAGAGGTAAAGTATGGCCAAATTTGAGTAGAAAATTGCTTATACCCTCTTCATAATTGAGGATTCACGTTTTTGATTTGGGAGCTACTCTTCTGTTTCTTTTTTTCTTCTCTTCTACGAAAAAAAATAGTGAGATATTGACAAATTCCTGCTTCTACTCCTCAATGTCATTGGCAGATCAAGGAAGGCGTTCAAGTTGAAGCACTCCATTTGCTATCAGGGGGGGATCCTATAACTATCACTTCAGAGGAAATTAAGCGGTTCCCACGTATACGGTTTCTTTCTTTGTATGACGTAAACTGCCAAGGTGACTTTACAGGCTGTCTTTCTGAGTTGAAATGGATCGATTTAGCTTACTCTTGTAATAGTACCGACGAATACTGCCGTAATCGACGTTTGGAGGGAACCAATTTGTTGCATCTAGAAAACGCGGCTGTGGTGAATCTTTATGGGCTTCAATTCACAGATGACGTGTTCAAGAGCCTAATCGAGGTACGCTAGTTTTCCTCTTAGTCTATTTTTTTCATTCAATGAAGGACAAAATTTCATGGATTTATAATCTAATTTTCTCATTTAGTGAGAGGATCAGATGACATATGATACAAATTGGTAGCCTAAATCCATATTTATTTCTTGTCTGTCTTGATGTTTCATTGGCTTTTGTAGAGGGCAAGGAAATTGAAGGTTCTCACTATTATGCGTAATGAGTCGATCCATGGGACACCAACCTTTCCCCAGGACTCAGTTTTAGAGAAGTTGACTATTTGGGACAATTTTCTTTTCTCGGAAATCGACTGCTCTATAGGGAAATTGAGGTGGCTGACTGACTTGAGTGTTGAAAACTGCCAGAAACTTAGAAAATTGCCTAAACAAATTGGAGAGCTACGGAGTCTGCGGCACCTCTCTCTTAAGGCTTGTTGTGGCTTGATTGAACTCCCCGACTCAGTTTCGAAATTAGAGTCATTAACGAAGCTGGATGTATCATTCACGAGAATTACTAGATTACCAGATTCCATTGGTAGACTACCAAGCCTGTCATCTATAGATGTATCGGCCACACCAATTGATGAACTGCCCAGTACAATGAGCAAACTTCGTCAACTCCGAACACTGGACTTGCGTGCTTGTGATGGGATACAAAAGTTGCCGAAGCTCCCCATAAGTTTGACCGCTTTACGGCTGACATCTACTTCGTTGCTGACTGTCCCTAACCTATCGTATCTTACTAATCTAGTTGAGCTGGTCCTATCTGATGGCTTTGATTCAATGGCCATATCAGATATAATTCAAACTTGCGACTTACGGTGGATCGGGAAGTTATTCAAATTGAGCAAGCTGCACTTTTGCTTTCCAAATGTCCGTACACCAACTATAGAGTTGGGTTCCCTTTCCTGGCTGAAAGAACTTACTCTATATGGATTGGACTTACCAACTTTCAAACAACTTCCGTCAAACTTGATAGTTTTAGAGCTCTACGACACTAGAGGAAAACAAGTACACCTCGATGGGCTTCCTCCATTGGAAAAGGAGACTCTATTCGTTTCATCAAGTTCGAGAAAATCGAGAGAAAACAAGGCGTACGAGCAACATCATGTTCAATTACTCTATGTCTTAGAATTGTTGGAGATATCATGTATTCAAGACTGCAAATCTTCTGAGAGGTTGGCTTGTCTGCTAGAGGAGCTGGGGTGCAATGAACTACAAGCTCCTGAGTTGATTGATCATTGGAGGGGAGCCTTCCAGTTCCCAAGCTCCCTGAAGATGCTTCGAAAATTCGTTCTGTCGGGGTTTCCAGAGTTACAGGATATTCAATTTATTTCTACATTGGAATCATTGGAAGAATTTTCCGTTGAAGATTGCTCTTCATTAAAAAGCTTAGGCGGTTTGTCAAACTTGAAGAATTTAAAGGATTTAAGTATTATCCGATGCGTAAGCCTACAAGTTGTCGAGGGCATTGACAAATTAGAGTATTTGTATCAGTTGAAAATCGAGGAGTGCAGATCAATGGAAAGGATTCTTGATGCATCGATACACATAACATATAGTGCTTCTTTTTCCCAACTCGATCGGGCGGTCCATCGTCCTCACGATCCGTCATCGATCCCGAGATTGTCAAGTACAACAGCAAGCAATGATGACCCAAGCCCCCCAAAGATGCTTAAAAAATTCCTTCTGTTGAGGTGTCCAGAGGTACAGGATTTTCAATTTGTTTCTACGTTCGAATCATTGGAAGAATTTTCTGTTCGAGAATGCTCTTCATTAAAAAGCTTAGGCGGTTTGTCAAACTTGAAGAACTTGAAGCAGTTAACGATTGACCGGTGCCCGAGCCTGCAGGTTGTCGAGGGCATTGACGAATTAGAGTTTTTGTGGTGGTTGAGAATTAATGGGTGCAGATCAATTGAAAGGATTTTTGACGCATCGAGCTCAAAAATACCAAACGAGTGCCAGATAAACATAGAAGATTGTGAGAAGTTACTCAACAGTAGTCCAGATCGTTGCGTTTTTTGGGAGTCTTATAGAGAGAAGATTCTGAATGGGACAAAGCAAGCGCTGGACTCCGAAACAGAAACAACAGACTCCGAAACAGAAAGAGGGGATCCTCTGCAGAAAACGGTGCGCCTTCTTTCTATTCATAGATCATTGCTGTTTCTTCTGCTTTGCTTGCTTTCTATTTCTGCTTTATTCTAGTGAAGAGACACAATGAACTGATTCTAAACGTGCAACCAAGGACCATCTTTATTAAAATTCCCCATCTTACTTGGAATCTCCATATGCTCTGAGTGTGTGTGTGTGTCAACTTCGGTGGTGAGGTTGGGGGATATTACGATCCCTCGCCATCTAATAACAAAAGGGCGGCCTTTCTTAAGAGAAATTTAGGCCCAAGAGACCTCAAACTCACCGTATCATTCCCTTCTGCAGAACCGGGAAAATAAAGAAAGAGAGAGACAGAGTCAGCCTCAGATCACGAATCGAATCGGGATTAGGCCGAATGTTCACCGGCCGACATTTTCTGGAGACCAAAACAAGGGCAATTTTGTCCGAAATCTGTAATCGGTCAAAAAATTGACGAAAATCCGGAATTGAATTGGGATTAGGGTTCTTTTTCGCGTTTTCTTCTTCCTCTCTCCTGCTGCTCAAGCAAATCGCGCCGTCGCCCGATCCTCGGCCGCTCCGAGCGCAATCTTCGTCGCTGCTCGCTCATTCATGGCAAGCTTCAGTCCGTCGTTCGCCGTCGTCTCTTTGTTTCCCGGGCTCCGTAGTCCAGGAGCTTCAAGACCGTCTTCGCGAGCTTCAAGTTCGATGTCCCTGAGCTTCAAGTCCTTCACTGTCGTGCACATTTTCATCTTCAATGCCGCTCAGCTGGAGGGATTTGGTGCTACATGAGGCTCCGATGGTTGCACTCATTAACTCCATCAGTGGCGGGATGCATGGGCCTGAACTCAAGCTCTGGAATCACTAGCTAACCGCTGAAGAACAGGCACGAGTGGTGTGGCGGTTGGTGTTTAGTTAAATGTAATTTGTGTGATTTATCTTTGCGTAGTTAAGCATGAGCTCGAGCTCTAGCTTCATATGGTAATAACTATACAATGGGTCTGCTTTCTTTTGCAATTGTTTGACTATTGGAAAGCCTAGTCTAGTTATGTTGCTATGCTTCTGTGTGGACTGCTCGATTGCGTGTAATCATGTGCCAGCGTGTTGTGCATCTGTTAGTTGGGGTGTTACAAGAATTATGTGTATTTGTGAGCTGTATTAATATTGGAAGGTTGCATAATTTGGGAAACAGAGTTTATTACAGCTTTGATGGAGAACGGCGATGTGAATTTTCGGAGTCGACCATCTAAGGATCGAACCATTCCCATGAATGTTGATGCAGAGCGCACAAAGCTTTCTACACAGGATGTTGAGCATCTTCTCATGAAGAGTTTGTCTGTAAGTATATATAATGGTCTCTTTAATGAGTATCCACTGTCTTTTTATTGCCTGTGAGGAGCTCTCGATTGAAAATGAAGCAAACAATGCTTCTCTTCTCGCTCCTTCATACAGAATTAAATGGGATAACCAGGTTTGTTTTTTTCATATTTTGTGCGATTGCATTTTCCGTTGGTAATTTGAGGTCTGCTGCATATGGTTGGAGGGGCTAGAAGTCTGTGGGTTAGTTGCACGGAATGTGCCTAAAGTGACTGCTGTGAACATGCGCCCTATTAAGAGACTTAGCTAGTATTAATCAACCATAAATAGTATTATACAACAAGTGGTGGCTGATGCGAATCGGCATTTCTTTTTATTCTTTTAACGTTGATGCTAAGTTTCATTATTTGGGGGGGGGGGGGGGTTGAGTTATTTATTCATGCTTGTAGACTGACCGCCACTATTTCTGGTGTAAGAATAGAAGAGCTTTGGATATGTGTCAGTATGCTGTTGCTCAAAATCTAGAGTACAATTTCCTTTTCTTGCATACGCCGTAATGGCAAATACATGGATGTTGTAATTGCTTGCACCTTCTCTGCTCTAGCATACGTAATGGAAAACCGATATTCAAGCATTTACCTTATTTTACAGTAGTCTAATCATTAGAATCTCGACTCAGGTTCATCTTGTGGAGGGCATAATCGATCAAGTTGAGGGGACAGTACACGTTTCATGGGTGCGGCCAAGAGTTTTGGGGATTCCACAGGTCAAACTACTGCATGACCGACTGGACAATTGGCTGGACAAAGTACACACGGCTTTGTTATCTGTTGAAGCAGAAGCACCAGATCTTGTAGCTTAATGATTACTCCCACGTTCCCGTTCTCCGTTTTGCAACAATCTTCTGATTTGAACTGAAAGAAGAGTGAAAAATGAGCCACTTCGTCGCAAGGTGCTTGGTCAGGCAGTTGTGCATCTCAATTTACTTCCCTGGTGCTTCATTGTTTTATGCGTAATTCTACTCCGGAATTAGCAAGCCTTATGTGGCTATATGAGAAATGAGAACCTTGTCAATGTTTGGCTAGCAATATACACACTGTAAAGTAACTGTAATCAAAGTTCCGTAACATGACATAATCTGACCTCTTACATGCAAAACAGAGCCTAAGGTAAGTTTGTCACTCTCATAATGATGAAAACTTAAAAACATAAAAAAAAAAAAAAAACACCGAGGAGCTTGCATCAATGGTAAGAATTTGCAAATCTAGGATGTTTTATTCCAAACGATGCAATCTGTCACCTTATTGATGTCCAGAACATCTAACTTGTCAGAAAGGGCCAAAACTTGCAAAGCATTGAGTGTATACAGCAGATGCGGATCCTGTCCCATATTTCCACCAAAGCTGCCTGCACAAACAGCCCTAAGACGCGGTCATCATTGTAATAGATGGAATTTGTTAATCCAAGCTAAAATCTTAATCATACTGTCAAATAAGAAATATTCGGTTGAATGTGGAGTGGAGGTTCTGTTAGTTGCGTGTTTTTCATGGGTAATCGCAAAAAAGAAGCCCAGACGTACAAACCAGACTCGTGCTGGTATTGCAGGATCCTTAAAGCAACTTCATTTGAATCCACAGCGTCAAGTTTTCCATGAAGATCTAGAGTGGTCAATCCCCAATATGCTCCATTCAATCTCAAGTGCTTCATTACCACCGACTCAAAACTATCCTTTTTCTAAGTGCAAGTCAACCCCAAAAACTCAAATCAGTAAACTCCAACATGCTGAATAGCAGCAAATCCAGATAAACCAAATCATTTTCAGTAACTGGCAGGAAGTGGGCAAGAGAACAAGAAGAGAATTGTAAATTTCATACCTACCCTTTCAACGGACAAAATGTACTCGACATATTTATCGCCAGTGAGCTCCCCCATTTGTCGATAAGGAACTACATATTTATCAACATGGAATTAAATCTTACACGTGCCACCTAAGAACTCAGCAACTCAAGTGCAAAAAGCATGTGATTATGAAGTTTTTGTGAGGTCATCGAGGATCGTAATGATCCTATAAATTTAACAAGCCCTAGTTTCATTTCAAAATTTTTGAATCAAATTAGTCCGCTTATCGATAATAAAACGACAAAGCAACGATCTCAATTGTAAATTGGTACTTTGTAAATCCAAGTACTAGCACTTACTGGTTATCGAGGACGATTAAGCACGAAAGTGCATAGTTAAATGCTTATGCACGAAAGTGACGCAATTGGATTTATGGTGCATTTCATTTTTTCTTTGATTATTCCAGTTAAATTTTTTTAAAATACTATTGCAAATTGCGTGTGTTATTTTATACCTAATACCCATGTTAAATGCAATTTGGGAAGACCTACTTAATGTTAATTTGGGTTACATACTTTTTATAAATACTAATATTTTCCATAACATATTTTTCCTTATTTCAAGAGTTTGGGTAAGTAGTAAGAATCAAATGTTTTTCCCCTTTCTGAAATTAAAAAAGTGGGTTTTCATAATTTTTTATCATAAATATGAATAGACATGCTAAAACTTTCGGACCGGTCGGGGCCATTCGAGATCCACCAAGTGGAGTCTGAATTTTGTGCCCGGCCTGAACAGAAAATAAAAAAGGCCCGAAGACCGGGTCAACCATTTCGGGCATTTGAATTTTGGGTCGGGCCGATCTGAATTTTCGGGCTTCCGATTAGTTGTTTAGAAGTAGGTAAGTGTGTGTTGGGCTTGTATCTAGGACATTTTCTGTGACATTCCAAAATTCGGCCCATTTTTAGGATTTATAAAACGTATATTTCGTCAGTGCACTTATAGTTAAATCTCGCCAAGAACTGATCATTCTCGGATTATTTTAAATTTGAGATTTCGCTAAAATCGCATTCGATCGAATTTGACCATTGTTTAGAACCCGAACTTTGGTATCGAATTTCTTGGAGTTTCGTGATGAATTTAATTGGACACTATTGATATTATTGTGGCCAGCGTCAATATCACCCGGAATTGATGAAAAGTGAAATTTGAACCGGGTGCGGATTTAAACTAGTAGACCTCCCTCGTAATGTGTTTTAGTTAGCGTTTTGGCCTTTTTCCTAATTTATAATTAGGATTTTCGTGGACCGTCGGATCGATTTTGGGTTTGAACGTGGGCCATTGGATTGCACTTAAGTGCAATGTTTAACTCTCTCTCTCTCTCTCTCTCTCTCTCTCTCCCCTTTGGGCGTGCCCACCTTGCGCGCACGTCCCCTCCCCCTCTCTCACGTCCACCCCCTCGCCTCCCCATGCAAACCCCTCTTTCTCTCTCTTCCTTCTTCTTTCTTCTTCTTCCTCTTCGCCTGCGGCTTCCTCTGCTTCTGCTTCTTCTTCTTCTTCTGCTCGCCCAACCAGCCGCCACCGTCACTGTCGCCTCAGTCTAGCTATCGCCTGCTGTCCACCTGGCGCAGCCGCTCGCCCAGCCGCCGCGCCGTCCGCCCCAGCTGCGCCGTCCGACTCCCCTGACTTGGCCGTCCTCCCCCTCTCCTTCGCGCGCACAGAGCTGAGCTCGCGTCGCACCCAGCAGCCCGTCCGGCCTCGCCCCGCTGCCTGCGATGCTGCCGTGCCGCCCCCGATCGACTCGGCTGCCATCCCCACCACCGTCGCTATCGCCGTCGCTCATCGCTATGCAGCCCAGCTTGTCGGCCGCTCTCCGGCTTACCTGGCCAAGCTCGTCGCCGCCGTCGCCGCCATTGCCGGCCACCTGCCCAACTCGCCTAGCTCGCTGCCCCAGCCGTGGCTGAACAGCCTAGCCGCTACCCAGGCCGTGGTCGAACTCGCCTAGCCGTGCCCGAGCAGTCCCAGCCGTTGGCCCACTGGCCCGCTCGCTTGCCCGGCCACTCGCCCGCCACCTGGCCGAGCGCCCTACTGTGGCCAAGCGCTGTGCCGAGCGTTGTGCTGAGCACCTCGGCTGTGGCCGAGTGCCTTGCCGGTCGTTGTGCCCGTGCCGCGTCGGGCCCGACGCCGCTCCAACAGGCCTTTGTTGGCTTTTGCTTGGCCCTCTTGGTTTTGGACTTAGGTAAGTGACTCCCTAAACCTTACATAGTATAATGGGTATTATTTGGACTTGTTTAGGGATTATTTAGTATCGGTTTGGTGGCTAAGCTTGGAATAGGATTGATGTGAGAATGTGGCTAGTTGGTGGATTAAATTGTGGTGAGTTGTGGCTAAATTAGTCACTGATTGAAATGTGTTCGATGATTGAGTTGTCGCGGCGTTTGTGGGTGAAATTGGATATTTGAATGTGCCGATTTGAATGTCGGGTCGGTGGGCTAATGTGGGGAGCATGATTTGAGTTTGGGAATTATGACGTGTTAGAATGGCGAATTGTGTTGCGGTCGTTTGGAAATGGTTGTGTGATATTTTATTATGTGAAAGACGTGAAAATTGATTAAATTAAATGGCATGTGTGTTTGCTTGACCAAGCCCAGATTGATCGGAGGGCTGCTAACCTATAGGGTGTTGATTCGAGTTGTAAGAAAAGACCTGTGGGGTGTTGACTCGGGTCGTGAGAAAGGTCCTGAGGCATGTTGACGCGGGACAAAGCCCGGATTGATCGGAGGGCTAACTTGATGCGTGTTTACGCAAATCGTGAGAATGTGAGAAAGGACCTGTGGGGTGTTGACCCGGATCGTGAGAAAAGTCCTGGAGGGTGTTGATGAGGGACAAACCCCAGATTGATCAGAGGACTGCTAGCCTGGAGCGTGTTGACGCAGGTGGCGAGAAAGGACCTGTGGGATGTTGACCCGGATCGTGAGAAAGTTGGATGAATGCGCATGTGTATTGTACTTGATGGAATTGGGTGAACGTACATGTGTATGGTGCTCGAGTGATTGTGATATGTACATGATGTTATTGCATTAATGTGAATTGACTAATATGCAGAGTTGGCGCTTGTATTAAGGCGAGCTAAGTAAGTCTGTGTGGATTCGATTGTGTTGGCTGTTAAATCGTATGTTAGACTTGTTTGAGTACGCATTGGCCTAGGTGAGGTTTAGGTTGTCTGCTTATTGAGATTTATTCTCATTGTTGTAGTGCAAATCTTTTCAGATCCCCGTCCTTGAGCATGCCGCCAGTTAGGCATTTTGGGGTCCCC
Organism: Syzygium malaccense; assembly: GCA_031216405.1. Lineage (NCBI taxonomy): Eukaryota > Viridiplantae > Streptophyta > Magnoliopsida > Myrtales > Myrtaceae > Syzygium > Syzygium malaccense. The sequence goes on along the minus strand of CM062259.1, from coordinate 15,537,492 downwards.
ATGCATACGGTGCATGAGGAGACCTAGTATCCGGTAGGCCCAAATTAGGCTTACATTAGGCACCTTACTACAGTCTAGGTAGATGAGGGTTTAGAGGACTTGCAGCGCCATACTTATTTGGCATGGTTTCATCGTGTCGGGTTGGAGACTGCTAGGCCAATCTGTGATTTTGAGGGGCTACAACATGGTAGTGAGGATGCGGTGAATTGGGAACCCTGGGACAAGTATGCTCCCGATGGCGAGGTGATGGATCCAGACGATCCACCGAAGAACCTGGTCCAGAGCCCAAGCCTGTACCAAAACCAAAGCCCGAGCCCGAGAAGGAGCCTATGGAGTTCGAGCACGAGGATGAACCGATCGAGATCAACTCTGATACGGAGTCGGAGTCTATAGGGTCTGATTCTGATTGGGCACCGTAGGAGCATTTGAGTGCCGGGCTTAGAAGCTTTTTGGTAAATCCCTTTTTATGCAGCTAGCTAGCCTACCCTACCACCTATTCCTTTTTTATGATGAAGGTGGATGCTAACTGTAGAAGCCTATTGTATGAATTTTATGGTCTCAAGCTAATGATATGAGTTATTGATTTGTTCAAGTACTACCCCTTCTTGTCATTGTTTATTGTCTGGGTTGTTCAATTTCCGCTTCCGCTAGCATTTGTCTTCGAGTGTTTCGTTTGGGTTGATGACGCGTCCTAGGATGTTGCATTCAATACGATCTTCGAGGGGTGTCGGGAGCCCGTTGGGGTTCGGGGCGTGACATTTTCATAAATAGTTGGGCTTGTACTTCGGTTCAGTCCACCCAAATTTCACTTGATTGTGCAATGACAACAAGGATAAAGTCATAGTAAATTCTTAAACTTTTTTGATTCGTGCAATATCATCCCTAAAACTAGTGGTGGCCACGGGCCGATTTCGGCCCGGAACCGGCCCGGTCAAACCCGGACCCGGCCCGTTGACCGGGCCCGCGGTTTGGAACCGGAACCGGCCCGTGCCCTACGGGCCCGGTTCCGATTCCATAAATTTTGGAATCGGCCTGGAACCACCGGTTCCGAGCCCGGTTCCAAAGGAAAAAAAAAACCCACCGGCCCCCCCCCGCCCGCAGCAGGGCCTGCACGTCTGCAGGCCCTGCTGCGAAATTAAAAATAAAAAATAAAAACCCCGCAGCAGGGCCTGCACGGCCCTGCTGCGGGCACGTACTGCCGTTGCCAGGGCAGCCTAAAGGCTGCCTTGGCAACGATCAAGTGTCAATGGTCGCCCGCCCAAACGGGCAAATTTTTTAAAAAAAAAAAAAAAACCTCCGCAGCAGGGCTTGCACGTCTGCAGGCCCTGCTGCGGGCTTGCGAGTTGCGGCCCGTTGCCAGGGCAGCCTAATGGCAACGGCCGACGCCTAAAGGGCAAAAAATTAATAAAAAAAAAAGATAACCGTTGCAAAATTGCAACGGTTATCTTTTCTTTTTTTAATTCTAAATTTTCTTCTCATTTTTTTCTTATAAATTCTTTCAAATTCTCTCAATACTCACAATTCTCTCAAATTCTCTCAATACTCACAATTCTCTCAAATTTTCTCAATACTCAAAATTCTCTCAAATTCTCTTAAATTCTCTCAATTTTCTCAATACACGCAATTCTTTCTTAATTCTCCCAATTAATTCGCTCAATTCTCTCAATCCACTCAAAAAATGGCAAATGGAAGTCGAGTGCCAACTGGCAAAGGTAAGAATATCGTGACGGAATCTCATCATTCTTTTGATCCTCGTGAATATGTAGATTTTCAAGATGATGAAATCAACATTTTTCCCGACGTGGAGCGCGTCCCGACGCAAGAAAGTTTTCATCCTCCTGCCGAAATATCTACAACAAAGGAAGCGGAACGGGAATTTATATCTGACATTTGGAATCATTTCACGAAAATGGAAAGGTTTGATATTGGTCAAAAAAGGTATGATATAATTTGTAAATATTGTGGGAAAATATATAAATATACAGGTAGACAAGGGTATGGAACATTTAAACGACATCTTAGGAGCAAACATCCAACCGAAACGGGAATCGATATCGGGCAACAACAAATTTTCGGGTACGTCAATCCTAACACTTCTCCTTTATTTCGTTTTAATGAAAAAACTTATAAGGAAGAATTAGGCAAATTTATTTCCGTTGAGCATTTAGCATTTAATTTTGGAGAAAGATTTGGTTTTAATGAATTTGTACAAAAAGCATGTGCTCCACAAGCAAAACGTGTTCCTAGAAATTCAATTAAACGAGTAATTAAAGATCTTTACAAAAATGGAAAAAAAGATTTACAAAACTTTTTTATGCAATTTAATGGATGCTTGCATATAGGTAGTGATATTTGGAGTAATCATTGGCAAAATCATTCTTACATGGGCATAACATGTCATTGGATAGATGACAAGTGGAATATTCAAAAAAGAGTTATTGCATTTAGAGTTTTCGATGATAAGCATACCGCAAATAATATTTATAGAATAATTAGGAAAATTTTAGAAGAATATTATTTGCTTAACAAAATTTTTTCAATTGGTTTTGATAATGCTGCGGCAAATACCGCTTCAATTGCCGATTTAGAAAATATTTGTAAACTCGCTTTTGGCGGAAAATTTTTTCACGTTAGATGTGCTTGTCATGTTTTAAATTTATGTGTACAAGATGGTTTGAAAACTCTTGATATTTTTCTTCAACCAATAAAAACGGCGATTCAATTTTTATGGAAACATCCCCAAAAAATGAAAGAATGGGATAGATTTTGTAGAGAAAATGGCAAAAGGCCAAAAAGATTTCCAAGAGATGTTCCAACTCGTTGGAATTCTACTTTCCACTTGCTTAATAAATCATTAGCATATAAAGATTTATTATGTGTATTCATTTCTAATAATATACCTGAGATTAATTTATACCCACAAGAGTGAGATATTTGCCAAAAAATTGTAGATATTTTAAAGGTTTTTAATGATGCAACTTATACTTTGTCCGGTATTTATTATCCTACTACACATTTATTTTTAGTAGAGTGTACTAATATTGTCGGAATTTTTTATGAATATGAAAATGATGTTGAATTGCAACGTACTATAGTTGCAATGAAAATGAAGTGGCTACATTATTATAGCGAAATTCCCATTATTTATTTAGTTGCTTGTGTTTTTGATCCGCGTTGTAAATTGGATGGCTTAAATGATTTTTTGCGTATGTATTATCAATGTTTACATTATGATGCGATAAATGTTACAACCATAGTACGTGAGGTTAAAAATGTAGTAATAGAATTATATAATGAATTTTATGCTAAATATAATTTAGGTGATATTGGATCTTCTCAATCTACGGAGATACAAAATGACAGTACAGGTAAAATTAGTAGAGGGTACCAACTTTTATTACATAGACAAAAAAAACAAAAGGGAGTAATAGGAAATATTTCTGAATTAGAGATTTATCTAACTGTTTCATTTGAGTTTACTGAATCCGAAAGTGGTACAGATTTTTTAATTTTGGATTGGTGGAAGAGGCACGCAAGCCAATACCCAATCCTTTCTCTTATTGCAAAACAGATTTTTTCAACCCCTTGTTCCACAGTTGAGGTCGAACAAGCATTCAGTGCCGGAGGTAATATTTTGGACGAACATCGTTCAAGATTAGCTCCAAAATCAGTGGAGATTCAAGCTTGTGTTGCTGATTGGACGAAGGCTCAATACCGGCAACAAGAGATAGATCGGAATAATGAATCCGAATTCTTTAACGACGGAGATACTACCGGTACTGGAACGGGTAGTGACGATTGAGGGTAAAAGAACTATTGGAGTTGGCAAATATTTCGGGAACCCTTGTTTCTCATACTGGGTACGCCCACGTGAGCTTAGGGAAACCAAGGTATAATCCGACGACATGTGACCTCTGGTCCCCTGCGCACGGAATGTTTAGGTTTTGGGGTCATTTTAGGGCATATATATTGTGCTCCTTTTTTTTATAGATCGTTGTAACGAATTGTAATGTACTTAATGATAATTTATTAAGTTCAAGCCCTCTCTTTTTCTCTTGTCTTTTTGTCCCCAAATTTGATTACAATTTACATTTTAATTATAATTTATATTGAATAATGTTCCGTCACCGGAACAGTAACTTTTTAATTTTTTTCTTTCTGTTTTTCCTTTTCCTTTTTTTTTTCCTCCGCCGGCCATAGCCGGGGCCGGCGAAGGTCGCCGGCCTCACTGCCTCAGGCGAGGCCGCCCTCGCCGGCGTCGGGCGAGGGCCGCCCTCGCCGGCGTCGGGAGAGGGCCGCCCTCGCCGGCGTCGGGCGAGGGCCGCCCTCGCCTGGGCTGGGCGAGGCCGGCCTCGCGAGTTGCAGGCGAGGCCGGCCTCGCCAGTTGCAGGCGAGGTCGAGCCTCGCCGGCGTCGGGCGAGGCCGACCTCGCCTGCAACTGGCGAGGCCGGCCTCGCCCGACGCCGGCGAGGTCGAGCCTCGCCAGATCTGGCGAGGGTTCGACCTCGCCTGCAACTCGCGAGGCCGGCCTCGCCCGACGCCGGCGAGGTCGAGCCCTTGCCCGATCTGGCGAGGCCGGCCTTACCCAGCCCAGGCCAGGGCGGCCCTCGCCCGACGCCGGCGAGGGCGGCCTCTCCTGAGGCAGTGAGGCCGGCGACCTCCGCCGGCCCTGGCTATGGCCGGCGGAGGAAGAAGAGAAAAAAAAAAGAACCGGCCCGGAACCGGTTCCGAACCTAAACCGGAACCGGAACCGGCCCGGAACCGGATGGTTCCGGTTCATACTTGGCCACGAACCGGAACCGCCGGTTCGGTTCGGAACCGACCGGTTCCGAACCGTGGCCATGACTACCTAAAACTTTCTTTTAGTGCAATCATATCGTTGATTTATCTGGTTCTTTGTTCATGTTAATCCCTCCGTCAAAAATTCGGATGGAAATACTGAATTGGTCGCCCACATTGGTGCCACGCAAAGACTCTTTTCCTATCAAACGTTAACATGGGGAAAAAAAAGAAGTAAACGGGGACATGCTCATAAAGAAAAATTTTAAAAATCACAAACCTAGAGAGAGAGAAGGGGGAGGGGAAGCTCAGCCTTGGTATAGGCAAGGCTGCGATCCTTGCCACCGTGTGCCAGGGACCTTCTGGCGGCAATGCACTTGACGGCAAGGGTTGCTTGCCTAGATCCAGGGCGATGGCAACACTTGGAATCTTCACCTGCTCCCGATCACATCGATTTAACTCAATCATTATTACAGATGGAATCGAATAATGTCAAAGCAAAAAACTGACATGTTAGTCTATCTTTAATCACCAGGCTTTTCCCCGGAAAAAGGGCAAATGGCCAAGACATTGGCTTTTCCACAAAAGTCACATTTGGGATACAATAATTCTGAGACTATTTTTCATCTGAAGGACTTACTTGGAAAGAGCATCAGAAGTGCGATCCCCCCTTCTTTGCCCGACACTTTGGTCTTAAGAATGCTGAAACATTATGATAGGTATAGGGAAGTCCAATATTCTAATTCTGGTTTTATTTTGGCAAGCTGAGCTCTCCAAGGGAAAGGACGCAGCTCTGGTGTACCAGTTATCGTGCCCATAGTAAACACTGGGTAGCCGAGTGCAGAGCGGAATTCTTCCAAATGGAGAGATAGTTCGAGAGGTGTGGGATGCTGTATTTTGCAGCCCTTGCCACCAGTGACCCAGCATTCGGTATACTTGGAAACTTGTATTTCTTCAGCCTCTCAAAAGAGGAAGAAAAAATGTCGCCCAGCAGGTTCAAGCTTGCTAAAAGAAGTTGAAGTCGGATGGGGCCGTGTCTGGACGCAAACAGAGTTTAAGGCTCTGAAGGGGAAGTATCTCTCTTCTGTGGAGGAGATCGAATAGATTCAAAATAAGGATATGCAATTTCTATCTTCTTGGATGTTTTATTAACCATTTCTCCAAATCTGAGGGGATTGAATCTCGACGAGTCTACCTCCAACGGAATTCGGAAAAAAAAAGAAGAAGAGAGGAAAGATTAAAAAAAATGGCCTTGACGAAAATACCCTTAACCTTGGCTTGGAAAGTGACACTTGAGGGGCATGTGAAGCTTAGATCCTTGTTTGAGATAAATTTGGTTTCATATTGAGCTCTCTTTTGAGAAAAAATGACATCACTTTAGGTCCTTATTCGAACATTTCCATATTTTTTTACTAGAAGTTTGCGTAGCTTTTCAAAGGGACGGAGATCAGTGTCCGACGAATTCCATTTCATTTGTACCAAGTAATGGTGACTCGGAAATGAGAATCGTTCTAGTCCATCCTTTGATGTCCTTTTAGCCGTGAGACAAAGAAAAGATTTCGACAGAAGGGCCTCTAGTCTGACTGAAGAAGATGGTGGGAGATTTCATCACGAGATCCCTCTTGTAAGATGGTGGATCGTTTCATCCCGATGACTCTTCGAATCGCACCGATACAGAGAACTCCCCTAATCCGAAAATCACACAGGTTAAGTGAAAACACACCCTATAGCCCCAAATACAAATCGCATAGTCAATTTGGTAACACATGCAAAATACTTATAACAGTCGCCAGGTTTTGTGGTGGTCGAGACATTGCTAGAAAATCACCGCCTAGGGCACGGTTTGAGCTAGTTCGCACTAAATACAGTTGCTACGCCTCCAGTAAAGTTGTCCAAACCTCACCGCCATGCGCCAAAGGCCGTTGACAGCACTAAAGCTCTCGCGGCTGCTGTTTGGTTCCGATCACATCAGAAGTTGAGCCTCAGAGCTCGCTTGGACAGGGCATTTGCGGAAGGAAGAAGAAAAAGAGAAGATGACAGAGAAAAGAAAAAAATGCCCCTTGACAAAAATGCCCTTGATTGTGGCTTGGAAAGTAACATGTGAGAGGCACATTCTAACTGAGACCCTTATTTGAATTAAGTTTGTCATTTTAGGTCCTTATTTGAAATAAGATTCACTTTAGATTCTCGTTTAAGAAAAAAGGTCTATTTTAGGTTCTTATTTGATATTTTTCCCTTTATTTATAATTACAACAAGATACGCTCCCTTGTAGCTCCTTCTCGAGCGTAGAAGGTGAGGATGCTGTTGACTAGAGGGAATAAGCCCTAGAATGTCGAGTAGAAGAAGAGTAGTTTAATCTGCGAAAGTGGGAGCTGTAGTGTCGTCGCTTGAGGTATTCGTGGTCCGAATTGAACTTGATGTCTTTCATATTTTTTTCAAATTTTCCTTTATGAAATAAATTTTGTTCATTTTTAGTTTTTTCCATATTTAAATAAGCATGTAGGAGCCATGTGGCAGCCGGAGCCAGCATGCCATTTAATAGCCACTCAACAGTCACATAAGCATTTAACGAAAGGTGTAATGTGAACGTACTAACCTTAGTTCAAGAATTTGATTGCAAAAAAAAAATTCAAAGGACAACATTGCGCAAACCAATAAAATAGAAATTTCCAATAGCTTTATTTCATAATAAATGATAGCTCACCAAAGAAAAGTGGGATGTTTTTGGCATTTGTCATCTAAACTTTAGCGTCACCATGAAACATTTCTCTGGATGCTTAAGAGATGGATTATATCTCACGGACATTCACATCATTTTACTAGTGGAGACCACGATCATTGGTCTAGTTGAAAATTAATGCAAAAAAGTGGATTGGAGAATTTTCTGTATATTTCAATGTATAAAAAAGAGTACATGGATAGCCTATTTATAGGTTTTATTAGAAGACTATCTAAGGTAATAAGATAAACACAATATCAAATATAATTAGTTAGGGTTATGCACTATCAAAGGAGATATATACATAATCCTAAGAGATATGCAGAATGAAGTAAATTTCAAAATATCACTAACATGTCTAGTCATGCCAATAATTCAAAAGTTTAGGCAAAGGATTAATTAAAGACATGGTCGGACTCGAACAGAACATTATGAATAAGCACTGCTTTCGTGAAAGTTGACAAACGTGATGATCAACTACTAACAAAATGAATACCATTGGGTAAAAGATATCGCATATCTCTTTTCTGTTATTCTCTTATTTAAAAGTACTATAACAGAAGAGAATATAATGGAATGGTTAATACTTTGTCCGTTCTTCCTACTTAGCTCAACTACATTTTCCATTATGCAGGGGACATAGCAAAAATCATTCTTGACTTTTATTAAAATTTGTTCCACGTCTTCTATGATTTCGAGCATGCATTTTCCGCCTTGATGTCGAAAAAATGTCTAAATTCTACATCTTTGAGTCTAACAAACTATGGAAATTAGATTGTGCAAAGTGTAGATCTTTTGAAACCTCTTGTTGCAAAGTGTGGATAGATTTCGGAATTAGCGGATGTGAAATTAGTATTTGGGGTGAAAATCGAAGATTGGTTTTTTTGTAATTGAAGAAAACGTTTCCACCGGTTCTCATGAGGGAAATATCAACGAATTAAAAGAATAGCATCTTGACATCACTCAGTTGCATTGGATGAGCTAATGTAAGAGGTAAAACATATATTATTCAGGGCCATTTCTCTGCAAATATGGTGCCCACGAAGGTCATTTCTCTGTTAATTTACCTCTCTCACTTATGTACCTAATCAACGATCTTGATCATTCGTATTTTCTTCTTTTGTTTTTGGGTAATAGCATGGGTGGTTCCTGAATTTTTCCTTAGTATTCAATTTTGTCCGAGAAACTTTTGCGTTTCAATTTTGGTCCTTATTTTTTAATTTGACTCAATAAATAAGGGAAATTGTTGATATCGTGGTTAACACCATTAACTAGCCAATTAATATGTCGACCAGGACACCTATGTGGACATCGTAAATTAGCTGTTTGGATATGAGGCCATGTTGTGTGACCCAGATTTGAGCTCGAGCACCTCCATCAATGGAGGGTCGTGTGCAGAGAGAGAGAGAGACAGAGAGACAGAGAGAGAGAGAGAGAGAGAGAGAGAGAGGGGGGGGGGGGGGTGGGTTGCGCTTGATGAGGCTTGATGGATCGATGTCCATAGCGATGGCTGGACGGAAGGGTTTGACATTGGGAGTGACGGAGGTGAGGCACGATGGGACCACACCAGCGATGACAAAATGCTCTCTGGTATAGTGATGGCCAGCATTGCTGAGTGACCAATGATGGTGAGAATAGATGAACAGAGAAGAATAAGAAAACAAGGAAAGAGAAAAGGAGAAAAGTTTTTTTTGAAAAAATAATCAAATTTAATCGAGTTGGTCACTCCACATCAATTATGCATGATTTCCCAGGTTCTGTCGTCCGCGAGCTTCAAGTCTTCTTCGCGAGCTTCAAGTTCCATGTCCGTGACCTTCAAGTCCTTCTTCAGTGCCACTTTCCACTCTTGTGCACAGTTTCATCTTCACTGCCGCTCAGCTGGAGGAATTTGGTGCTACATGAGGCTCCGATGGTTGCACTCATTAACTCCATCAGTCGCGGGAGCCATGGGCCTGAACTCAAGCTCTGGAATCACCAGCTAATCGCTGAAGAACAGGTACGAGTGGTGTGGCTGTTGGTGTTTAGTTGAATGTAATCGCGTGATTTATCTTTGCCGAGCTAAGCATGAGCTCGAGCTCTAGCTTCATATGGTAATAACTGTATAAGGGTCTGCTTTCTTTTTTAATTGTTTGACTATTTGAAAGCCTAGTCTAGTTATGTTGCTATGCTTCCGTGGACTGCCCGACTCAGTGTAATCATGTGATGTCGTGTTGTGCATCTGTTAGTTGGGGTATTGCAAGAATTATGTATATTTGGTGAGCTGAATTAAGATTAGGAAGTTAACAAAATTTGGGAAACAGAGTTTACCGCTTTGATGGAGAACGGCGATGTAAATTTTTGCAGTCGACCATCTGAGGATCGAACCGAACCATTCCCATGAATGTTACTGCAGAGCGAACAAAGCCTTCTACACAGGATGTTGAGCATCTTCTCAGGAGGAGTTTGCAAGTATATTTTTAAGGTTTGAATAATTCTTGTATTCAACCATAGATAGTTTTATACAACAAGTGGTGGTTGATTTGAATCAGCATTCCTTTTTATTCTTTTAATGTTGATGCTAAGTTCTGCAGTAAATTGTTCTGAGCATGCTTGATCTCATTAGTAAGGAGTTGAGTAGTTCGTTACTGAGCGGTTGTGCTCACTGAAGAAGAATAGGAACAAAAGCAAGGACTTTCTGAACGGGTTTACGATTGGATTTTGTGGATGGCACGAAAGCAGAATCAATTTGAGAGTTTAGAATTTATTTTCAATAAACAGGAGATTATCGTCTTCTGCTTAAATATTGGTGTAGTAAACCTTATCAATTGTTGTATAATTAAGGTATTAACCACACAATGAGCAATTGTTCCAAGTTTCTGGAGCACGCTCTTCGGCGCAGGGCCTCGGGCTTGTCATCGGCGCCGTGATGATGGACCAGCAGTTGGCGACCATCCTTGGGTTGATGCTCATGCTCTCGTTCCTCGTTGCCGACCGGTACTACGTCAAAAACGTGCCTCCCTTCATTGCTTGGATCAGATATCTTTCAATTAGCCACTACACATACAAGCTCTTGATGGGGTCACAGTTCAAGCCTGAGGACGCATACCCCTGTGGCGAGTCTTCATGCTTGGTTAGGGACTCTCCAGGGATCAAGAAGGTGGGGCTTGATGGGCATGTTGTCTGGGAAATCGCATTGGAGATGATGTTTGTTTGGTATAGGCTCATTGCCTACATTGTATTGATGAGGATTGGGATGACCAAGAGAAGAAAGTCACAAGTGTTTTTTTTTCCCAACTCGATCGGGCAGTCCATCGTCCTCGTGATCCATCATCGATATCGTCGAGTACAACAGCAAGCGATGATGCGCAGTTGACTTCAGTTCCTTAATATTCTCTGTTTCAATCTGGTGCTGGGACGTTTGGAGTTGTTAGGTTAAGTTAATTGCAGGATCATCCATTGTGACGACAAGAAAAAATGAGGACTGTGTGAGATCTGTTTCGTTATTCGTTAGTTAATCTGGTGCATGTATATAGAAGGTGGTGTTTCTGTATGATCCTCTTTGGTTGTTTTTAGTGCTCTGTGAGGTGTTTTCCATCCATCGGGTTTACCTAGTGCCTTCTCCATTCAGTCGACAGTCCTTCTGTACTTGCAAGTGGAATCAAGTGCCATCCATGAGTCTCTATTTCACAGCCTTTGTCATTAACTGGTTGTCAACATTTAGGCAAATTTACTTTGGAAGTTCGGACTTGGGAGGTGCAGAACCCCAATATTAGTTTGGTTTTTCAAGGAGTCCACGGTATTCATAATGTTTGCCTAATGCATACTGTTAGAAGAAATGAACCAGCATTTCTTTTTATTCTTTTAATGTAAAAGAGGATTACTTTGAGTTATTCATGCTTGTAGACTGACCGCCACTATTTCTGGTGTAAGAATAGAAGAGCTACGAATGTGCGTCAGTGTGCTGTTGCTCAAATACTTGGATGGTGTAATTGCTGGCACCTTCTCTGCTCTATCATACGTAATGGAAAACCGATTGTCAAGCATTTACCTTATTTGACAGGAGTCTAACCATTAGAATCTCAACTCAGGTTCTAAGTACCCAAGTGTGTATTGGGCTCGTATCTAAGACACTACTGAGTCTTTCCACAAATAGTTGGCCTTGTACTTGGGTTCAAGCAACCCAAATTTCACCTGGTTGTGCAATAATGAGATGGATAAATTCATCACGAATTCTTGAACTTTTTCGAGCTTTGCAATATTATCCCTATACTTCCTTTTGGTGCAATCATATCCTTGAATTATATATTTGTTTGTTGATATTTATCCTTCCGTCAAATATTCAGATGGAAATGTTGACTTGGTCGCCAACGTTAGTGCCATGTAAATACTCTTTTCTTATCAAACGTTGACACGGAAGTAAATGCTGAAATGCTTAAAAAGAAAAATTTTTAAAACTCACAGATCTAGAGAGAGAGAGAGAGAGAGAGAGGGGGGGGGGGGGAGGGAAGCTCGGCCTTGGTATAGGCAAGGTTACAAATCCTTATCGGCGTGTGGGGAAAAATGTCTAAAAAGTCCAAAACCTATTGTACAAAGATCAATTCAGTCCAAAACCTTTCAATTGTGTCAATTTAGTCCAAAACCTTTTGCCGATTGTCACAACCTACCCCTCGAGGGCTGCCTATGGGACCCTTCCTAAGTCCATATTTTGCGTGACATTGATTGTTCCATTTTGAAGTCGCTACTAGCCATTAATGAGGGTCGGCTAGAAACTCTAAAATCGAAATGCGAGAGTATCTTCTCGATACATGCGCAACCAGAGATTCTTAAGAACAAGAGCTTGATTACACTAGTTATCTAACTAGTGCCATTGCGGAAGCTAAACTTGACTATTTACTAATCCAAAGTGTTAGGGCAATATTTTACTAATCAAGAGTCCTAAATTTCGTCTTAACCATTCTAAAAGGAAAACATAACAATCAATGTATTTAAAATGCGCAATCAAGTGTAATCAAAATGAAGGTGCACAAACAGCAACCTGTCATCATCTCTAAAAGAAAAAAATAATAAAAAATTCCTAAGGTAAAGCCCTAAATACTTATTCAATTTTGGAATCAAATTTTGTTCAAGCCTAGAATATTTATTAAAAAACCCTAAACTAGATGGATTCTAAATTTTTTAGCTTTTCCCATATTTTTTTATTTATTTGAATTTTTATTATTTTTTATTATTTGGAATTTTTATTTTTTTATGAATTTTTTATTTCTGAAAATGGACTTCAGACCGGGTCCAGGGAACACGGTCCGACCGACCGCGTGTACGGGTTGAGCCTAAAAATCGGATTGGCTCAAGGCCCAGTCCGAATATGGCGAGAGTCTGATGGGCTTAAGCTATCAAGCCCAAATTCTGGAATTTCAGTTTTTTATTCATTTAGTTCCAATTCAAATTCAGCCCAGTCACACAAAAATTAAGCCCATTTACCTGACTTGACCTCCGGCCCACTACACTTCCAATCCGACCCAGACAACAATTTGACCCGGATCCGACCCGGTTCTAACCCGACTTCATTATATCCAAAATTTAATCTTTTCTGATTTTTTTTAAATTTTTATTTCTTTTTTTTTGTTTTTTTTATTTTATTTCCTATTTTGGTCTTCTTTTCTTCACGTCCTTCACCGACTTCACTGCACTTTTTCACCGTGAATTTCATCATCCGAATGTCCACGCCAGAACTTCGACCTGTCGTCGACCACCAACGCGGCCTTCCATTTCCGGCCATCACCAAGCCATCTTCACTGGTCTTCATTCGCAACCATCAATGGGCTGACGACAGTCACGGCCATCATTCATCAACGTCGGTGATCATTTTTTATTTTCCGGTCATCAAACTTCCGACCACAACAACATATTCTAAATCTAAACAAACAAACATACACACACATGAAACAGAGATAGAAAACTAACGGTAGTGGCCTCAAACTGCGGGCACATCTCCGGCAAGAGGAATGAATTTCCGACAGAGGAAAGATGACGGCCGACTCGGACATTGATGTTTATGCCATAAAAAAACAAAGAAAAAAAATACAGATTTAGTCATGTTCAACAAAGATGAGAACTAATGTAGCATAAAAACCGAGTTCCAGGCATTGATTTTGCAAAAAGCCACTCGAATCTCCATCTAGACATTTCTTCGAACATGTGATATGCAAGTCATGATACATGTTCTAGAGTGACATTCGATTCAATTTCCGACTCAATTGTGATGTATAAAGATCTAAATCAGCGTAATTCATCTCACTTTACCATAACTCGCTCAGAAATTTCACAATCAAGCTCGGTGTTCTAAGCATCTAATATTTCATTCAGACACTTCAGCGAACAGCTAGCATGCATTGCATAATTTGAATTCCAGATTAACAGTCAATGTAATCTAAGGCCCAAAATCATGATGTATCAATCAGTAATTATCATTATCTTCCACATATCACTCTCGGTTTCACTCGATTAAACCGTAAGTTCACCGATTGAGCTCAATGACATGATTCCCGAGAAACAGGGGAAAATAAAAGCGGAATCGGAGAAGTTTACCTGACTAGAAACGGAACTTCAATCAGCGACGGCAAGGGACGTCCGGCTATGCTTCTTCTTTCTCAACGGATGAACTGTGATTCCAAAGTCTTTGGCGGTCTCCGGCGACGATGAATGGAAGAGGGAGGGGAAGAGATTGGTTCCGGCACCCTCTTTCCGATCAAAAGGCGTCGGAACGCTCTCCTCTCATATACGCTTTCCTCTCTTCCCTCGTCGATTTCTCCGGGCCAACCTTTCCACCCTCTATCTCATTCTTGCGTCACAAGCGTGAAGGAGGAAAGAAAGCTCCAGTTGGGCCAGGTGAAGCCGAGATGGGCCAAAAGAGAAAAAAGGACCAGAGAAGGAGTGGACTGGGCTGGCTAAATTGAGAAAACTAATCAAAAAGACTGGGCCAATGAATCAATTAGGCATGAATGGGCCGAATTAAATCGGCAATTTTTTTTTCTATTTATTGTATTTTTTTATTTTTATTTAACGAAAAATGAGGTGCCGATACCGATTTGCCAATTTAGTTATAAACATTTTAATTATGT